>CM060924.1:839465202-840771036 GCA_030737875.1 Allium sativum
GATCGAATTGCAGCGGAACCAATTAAAATCAGAAACCCTAGTTGTGCAAATCGAACAAAATTAAATCAAAATAGGTACCTTTCTTCTTTAAATAGCAAGATCGAACGAAGCCCTAACTTTAATCGTTGAATCAAATTCCAGATCTGATCGAATCGAGTACTTGAATTCAAGCACCTCTATTGGAGATCCACAAGTGATGTATCCGAGAACGACGATCGAAAATCGAAGGTGGAGATTCGGTACTAGCCAATGACCTGATTTGGATCTAGGGTTTTAAAATATCGATTTGGGATTTCTTAAATGAATGGATTAAAAAAAAAGTGCGGCCCTCTTATCCATTTATAAAGAAACCCTAATTGATATTTTCTTTTCCCTATAACCCGTTCAAAGGAGAACTTTTCCAAACCGATTTGACTTCTCCTTTTAATTCAAATAGTATATCTGTAACAACCCGAAAATCTGGGCCAATTTAAAATTTTTATTTTGGCAATTTAAAATGAATTATTTTAAATAATATCGACGAGAAAATTTATTTTGAATAGAATAGAACGTATATATTATATACGTCGTCGTTAGAATATAAATAATTATATATAATTATAAATAGAATTGAAAATGGCGCGGTAGTTCGATAATTCGATTTCAAACTTCAATTTAATGTACCGGGTGCAAAACAATCCGGATTTTAGTGAAACCAAAAATAATGGAATCTAAATGGGAATATCTTTCCAACGAATCCGAAAAATCAAGATTCCATAGCGGGAATCAAAAGATATGTCCAGTTGAAAATTCTGAATAGTCGCTATGGAATTCAGGCCCTTAAAAATGGGAATTTTGCAAACGACCTCGGATTTCGACGAAACCACTTTTGTTGGATCCGTGATGTCAAATTACTGTTAGATTCCAAATTTCATAATTTTTCGAATCAATATGTGAGCGTGGCAAAGGAAAACGCGTTTGACCAGTTTCAGTTGATTTTAATCAACTGGAAAATGGCCATTTTTCTAACGGTCTCAGAATTTGACGAAACTAGTTTTGTTAGGACCGTATCGTCAGTACGAAGCTAGAAAATATTTTTCTAGGATTTATAAAGTTAGTATGTGACCCCGGTAAAATGAAATGCGCATTCAAAATCAATATGTAGAGTTATATGTTGATTTTGACGAAAACTGATCGAAACGATCGAATCAGCTTACGATACATATCCCATTGTGTTCGGAATGGGGGTGAAACGCTATGGACGACAGGCGGTGGGCCTCGTTTCGAGGTTGAAAAAAAAAGTCAACTTTTCTTGAAATTAAATAATATAAAATTAAAATCTCTCTACTCTCCCCCCCTTATCTCTATCAGCCCCCCCCCCCCCCCGTTACTTTCCAACCCGACATTCATAAGGAAAAAGAATCAACCGCGTCGCCGCTCCTCCCATCGTCGCTGCCGCCAGGTGGGCCACCGCGCCCCTCCGTTCAACCCTCCCCTACCTCGCGCCTCTCCCTCCCTCTGATCGAACCCGCACCCCAAAGCTCAGCCCCAATCGAAGCCCACTACCATCTGAGCCACGCCCGAACCCTGCGCCTCCCTCCTCCGCTTATATCTCCTCCCCTTCCTCCTCCAATTCGCCCCTCTCAGACCCCTAATGCCGACGCAGACCACTAGCACCCAAAACCCCTCCCTCCTTCACGAAGACGAACCACTACAGCCCACGTTGGCCTACCACCGACCGCCTCAGACTTCGGGACGCCATCCACACCCCCGTTTCAGTCTGGTGAGTGTTTAATTTCAACATTACACAAGTATGCAATATAAAAATATGATTTTTATAGTTAAAACTATGATTTTTAATTGCATGAAGATCGTATTGATAAGGTTTGATTGTTTATAAACCAACGAGATTGGATTTTTATTTAGAAAACATGGTCGGATTTTTATAGTGGTGAAATAAGAAAGGTGAAATCTTTTATGTGAAAAGGTGAAATCTTTATATGTGAAAAGGTGAAATCTTTATATGTGAAAAGGTGAAATCTTTATATTTAGAAAGGTGAAATATTTATTTTTGAAAAGGCGAAATCTTTTTATAAAGAATAGCATGATAAAAAAAGAATTTTTATCTGTATAGTAGCGATGTAAAAATAGAATTTTTATCTATATAGTAGCGATGTAAAAATAGAATTTTTATCTATATAGTAGCAATGTAAAAATAGAATTTTTATCTGTATAGTAGCGAAGTAAAAAGTCAATTTGTATATATTGAATAGCAATATAAAAAAGTCAATTTTTATATATTGAATAGCGATATAAAAGTATGATTTTTATATATTGAATAGCGAAGTAAAAAAATTCGATTTTTATATATTGAATAGCGAAGTAAAAATTCGATTTTTATGTATTGAATAGTAAAGTAAAAATTCGATTTTTACATATGTAGAGAATACGGGTAACGAAGGTGACAAAAAGGTGAGAACGACGAAGATTTCTATAAATGAAGTGTCGTGGAGTTGGAATAGCTATTGGTGAGAACTTCTCACTCTAAATTCCCTTTTTCTAGTCATATATATATATACAAGGATGCAGACGGTGCTTAGCAGCACCCGACACCCGTCATCCACAGACCATGGATGGCTTGTTTGTTTGATTGATGTGTTGTGAAAATTGTTTGTGATGTTGATGTGAAATCGATAATAAAATATTCTTATGTTGAAAGGAAATAAAATATTTATATAGTTAAAAATATTTTATCGTTAAAAATATAATTTTTAACGTGAATCTGAATAAATAAATATTTATAAACAAATCGGCCGATTTGTTTATATACACTGATTTGACTGATATTGATTGGGTCGATAAATTTTACACATCGCCCATGTAAGAACCCGTAACTTCCCCATGAAGGAAAGAGCGGATACTTTGAGAACAACACACAAAAGAACGCAGACGGAAGAACATTTCATTGTTATTACAACAATTCCATCAGATACAAGAATATACAGAGTATAAATGAATGAATTACATTCGATAAATATCAGAGATTACAATAAATTACATAACAGCAGAAAATAATACAATACACAACTAGAAATAATGCACGGATACAGAGCTTTCCGAGCATCGTTCCAGCTGCAAATCAGGATCCTGTGAGTATAAATGTAACAACCCGTAAAATGCGAGCCAGTTTGAAATTTTTATTTTGGCAATTTTATCGAATTTTGATTATTTAAAATGAATTATTTTAAATAATATCGACGAGAAATTTATTTTGAATATAATTCGAACGTATATATTATATACGTCGTCGTTAGAATATAAATATTTATATATAATTATAAATAGAATTGAAAATGGCGCGGTAGTTCGATAATTCGATTTCAAACTTCAATTGAATGTACCGGGTGCAAAACAATCCGGATTTTTGTGAAACCAAAAATAATGGGATCTAATTGATAATATCTTTCCAACGAATCCGAATAATCAAATTTTCATAGCGGGAATCAAAAGATATGTCCAGTTGAAAATTCTGAATAGTCGCTATGGAATTCAGACCCTTAAAAATGGACATTTTGCAAATGACCTCGGATTTCGACGAAACCAGTTTTGTTGGGTCCGTGGTGTCAAGTTATTGCTAGGTTTCAAATTTCATAATTTTTCGAATCAATATGGGAGTGTGGCAAAGGAAAACGCGTTTGACCAGTTTCAGTTGATTTTAATCGACTGGAAAATGGCCATTTTTCCAACGGCCTCAGAATTCGACGAAACTAGTTTTGTTAGGACCGTATCGTCAATACGAAGCTAGAAAATATTTTTCTGCAATTTTTAGTGTTAGTATGTGACCCCGGTAATTTGAAATGTACGTTTAAAATTCAATAAAGTGGTTTAAATGTAAATTCAATGGAAACTGATTCAAACGATCAAACCAACATACGAAACATATCCCATTGTGTTCGGAATGGGGGTAAAACGCTATGGACGACAGGCAGTGGGCCTCGTTTCGGGGTCGTATGCAAAAGTCAGCTAAATTGAATTAAAAATAATAATAAAAAAAAAATCTTTCCTCTCCTCCCCTTAAATTCTGCTGGCCCCCCCTTCTCCTTCATTCGATTCAGAATCAAAGAAAAAAAAAAGAAACCTCGTGACCTAAAAGACCCGACGTCCTCCCTCGCCATCGCCATCTCCAGGCGCGCCGCCACCAATCGGAGCTGCTCCGATGAACGCACCGCCGCCCAGGTTGGCCCTCACCTCATCGCGCAACCCGTCCCTCCTTCCCCCTCTGACGAGAAGACCCCCCCATCGATCTGAGAAAACCGCACCCCTCAGGCCAGCTCACCCGCGACGCGGTTCTGCCCCACCAGACGCCGACCACCTCTGACGCCAACCCCTCCAGACACTGCCTCCCCTCGCTTCGTTCCAGTGAGTGTTTTCTTA
This sequence comes from Allium sativum, assembly GCA_030737875.1. Taxonomy (NCBI): domain Eukaryota; kingdom Viridiplantae; phylum Streptophyta; class Magnoliopsida; order Asparagales; family Amaryllidaceae; genus Allium; species Allium sativum. The sequence continues at coordinate 839,469,616 of CM060924.1, forward strand.
TTTATTTATTTATTTATTTTACTTTAAAACTGTTTTTTTATTTTATTTTACTTTAAAACTGTTTTTTTTATTTTATTTTACTTTAAAAAAAAACTGATTATTTTAAAGCTTAAAAACTGATTATTTTAAAAAAAAACTGATTATTTTAAAGCTTAAAAAAACTGATTTTTTAAAGAATATAAAAACTGATTTTTAAAGATTTAAAAACTGAATTTTTAAAGATTTAGAACTGATTTTTCTTAAGAAACTAAAAAACTGATTTGTTAAAGATTTATAAACTAATTTTTTTCAGATTTAAAAACTGATTTTTAATTTGAACTTTAAAAGGAAAAAAGATTAGGACTTTAAAAAGAAAAAGATTAGACTTTTAAATAAGGAAAGTTAGGATCTTTAATTGTGTAACGTTGGGTTTTTATATGATAAAAGTTGTGACTTTTAAACTAGAAAAGATTCGATTTTTCGAATTAAAAATATGATTTTTATATGTTGAACTTCGAAATAAAAATATGATTTTTATATATTGAACTTCGAATTAAAAATATGATTTTTATATATTGAACTTCGAATTAAAAATATGATTTTTATATGTTGAACTTCGAATTAAAAATATGATTTTTATATATTGAACTTTGAAATAAAAATATGATTTTTATATATTGAACTTTGAAATAAAAATATGATTTTTATATATTGAACTTTGAAATAAAATATGATTTTTATATATGGAATAGCGAAGTAAAAATTCGATTTTTACATAGGTAGTGAAAGCGGACAACGAAGATGACGAAGATGCGATAGCGATGAAGATTTCTATCAATGAAGTGCCGTGGAGCTAGGATAGCTATATTTGAGAATTTCTCACCTTTCAATTTCTTTTCTAGTTATATAGATATATATATATACTAGGATGCAGACGGTGTTTAGTAGCACCCGACACAATCGTCCACAGACCATGGACTTGTTTGCTTGGCTGTTTGGTTATTGATTGTGATATTGGTTTGAATGTGGTTTGTGGTGTGAAAAATGGAATCGATAAATTGGTTAGGATTAGACGTGCGCCGTTATAAGGCGAAGGAGTAAGGCTAGGTTAGACTCTTACTCCAAATTTTGTGGTTTGCATAATAAAATTGATGTGATTGATGTGTGAATGGCGTGGGCCTTCACTAGACCGGGGATTAGGCTAGGCCTTGTCCCGTTTCTAGTATCGTGCCGTTATGCCGCCGAAATTTTCTAAAATATGTTAGAAAAATAAAAATATCATTTTATTGAATAAATGAATTGAATAGAAATTCATAGGTTGAAATAAAATGTTTTATCGTTAAAAATATAATTTTTAACGTGAATATGAAAATAGTGAAGTGAACAAAATAAAATATTCATTTACAAACCGGACGGTTTGTTTATGTACACTGATTTGACTGACATTGATTGGGACGATAAATTTTACACATCGCCCAACTGCACAACTAAAATCTGTGTTTGATTGTTTGAAAACCCCACACGGGTGTTGGGATGAAATTTGAAGTTCACTCATCCTAATTGATTAAATATGTCGATCGATCGATTGACAGGCTGTTATAAGCGTTAGATATCTATATTTGATGCTTATACAGTGTAGTGCACTTTGGTTGATGGTTGATCATTTTTCAATGCTATTATATACATGTGTTGTGTGAAAATCCATATAATTAATTTATATGGTAATTGATTGGGCCTCATTCCCGTTTAGAAATGGAAACATTTGAAATAGAAATATTTGAAATAGAATATTGAAAAATAGAAATTTATGAAGTCGTGTTGATTAGTTTGACGCCATTTTGACGTGAACGATATTTATATCGATTTTAAACGATTTCGAAATGAATTGAATTGAAAACGATTTCGAAATGAATTGAATTGAAAACGATTTCGAAATGAATTGAATTGAAAACGATTTCGAAATGAATTGAATTGAAAACGATTTCGAAATGAATTGAATTGAAAACGATTTCGAAATGAATTGAATTGAAAACGATTTCGAAATGAATTGAATTGAAAACGATTTCGAAATGAATTGAATTGAAAACGATTTCGAAATGAATTGAATTGAAAACGATTTCGAAATGAATTGAATTGAAAACGAATTCAAATTGAATTGAAAGCGAAGTGAAATGAATTCAAATTGAATTGAAATTTGAATTGAATAGAAATGGATTTTAAAACGAATTTATAAAGAAGAATTCAATTTTGATTCGAATTGAAATGGAAGTTGAAAATGTTTTTGAAACGAATTCAAAACTATTTATATAATTCGTTTTAAATAGAAATCGACGATATATATATTATATATATTATATATATAATATAATGGCCTGAATAGAACGCGCCGCGCCGCGGCAGTTCGCGAATTTCGACCATTTATTTCAAACGGGCATTACGGGAGATCCGACCGTCGGATTCTCCTAAAACCGGAACCGTTGGGTTCGTATCGAAAAGAGCTTTCTAACAGATATTAGAAATTAGAAATCTAACGGTTGGATTTGGAATTATGTCCAAATCAAATTTGAAAAAGGTCGCTATAAGTGCAGTTCGATGGCCATTGAAGGAAATCGACTGTACGGGCCTTGATAAAATTATTAAAAATAGTAATAATTTGTGTAAAATCATAAGAAATGATTTAGAAAGAATTGGGATGAAAAACTCCATATTTGAAAAGATAAAAATAGTTTTTTATCGAAATGAACTAGTTTTGAACTAGAATTATAATTCTATTTATTTTTAAATAAATAAATTGAATTTAAAAAGGGTTTTGAAAATAACCAGAATTTTCAATGATTGCATTGGAGTGGATTTGAATCGAAATTGTCGTCGGAATATTTCGATGTTGAAATTCGTGATTATACAGGTGTTGTTATGGAAATTTGAAAGATATATATTTATATCGTTATTTCCAATACGACATTTGTTAGTCGTAGAATTCGATATTGAATATAAGCCGATATATTTTCTATTCAGAGCCTTGTATTGAATATCGAATGTGATTTGGGTTTGTCGTGAATGGTGTCTTCACTAACACTGTTCTTGAACCCAGTTGAGAAAAGATTAAATCTTTTTATTTAGATTTAATGAAGTGTACCAATTAAATGATATTTAATTGGAATTGATTGATATTGATTTTTGGGTTTATCGTGAATAGTGTTTTAAATAACACTTGTTCTTTAACCCGATAATTAATGAATGTGATTTTGGGTTTATCGTGAACAGTGTTTTAAATAACACTTGTTCTTTAACCCGATAATTAATGAATGTGATTTTGGGTTTATCGTGAACAGTGTTTTAAATAACACTTGTTCTTTAACCCGATAATTAATGAATGTGATTTTGGGTTTATCGTGAACCGTGTTTTAAATGACACTGATTCTTTAACCCAGTTAACGATTAAAACTAAGTGGAGTTTTAATGAATCTTTAATTAGATTGAAATAATCGAGAATGGAGTATCACCAGTTTTGCTCCAGGCGATAGTTAAATCTTTAATTAGATTTGAACGTGAAATGGTAATTGAATTTACCGATAACACCGTGGTGTTAGATATGAAGTATAACCAGTTTTACTTCATGGGATGAATAGGTTGGGATTGGGAAATTAAAACAAATGATTACTTCGGTAAGGTTCGCTAATCCCGACTAGTTTGAATTGATATTCAAAAGTAGATTAAAGCATAAATTCAAGAATTTATCTTTGATAAAATTAATGGGAACCTTTCCCTATGAATGTGAAATTTAGAAACTAACTGTCGGTTAGCTAAGCAGAATGATTTTCTGGATATTGATCTGATGTTGGTTCCGGCCTTCGGGGTTAATATTTGGGGAATTATTCTCTTGATTAATTTACGGTTAGTGACTGATGAATGGGAATGAGGCGTATGTTGTGTTTGTGTAACACTTATTTAAAATATACGCGAGTTATTCGGAAAGACCGGGTTTATCCCATTCTGAATAACTGATACGACGATAAGTCGAAGATGAAGACGATGGTCGAAGACCGGAAGTCTTCACGTCGTTTGGGTGATTACTGATGATCTTGATTGGGCTGTACACCCAAGAAGATGGAAACAGTTGGTGATCGTCCAGACGTACTTGGAGATCGATGGATATGCGGGGTACTAGGTGCCTCCGGTTTCGTTCTGACCCAGAGCGGACTTGTAAATGGACTGTGTGTCTGACATTGGATTTTAGTCTGTGTGATTGATCTCTATTAAATATATATCTGTTTGGCAGCGGAGAATTTATTCTCTTGCTTAACGCCCTTCTCTGAGACGTACGAGCTCAGGGGTTATATATTGATGGATATCAAACGCATGGAGTGAATTGCCTGTGTGGCATGCCTAAGTGGAAATTGATTGAAGCTTCTGTTGAAAAGCAAAGTCTTGTGGTGATGATCAAAGCACGGCCTTTGTGGCGTAGCTTTGTGTAACGTTTACTTCGCGAGTTTCACACCCGGTATGAACCAAAAACGGGAGACGGGCCTCAGGGAGGGCATGCGTTTCCTTCTAGCTAAAAAGTGGCGTCAGTGATTTTACACGCCCTGACGAGTTTGACTTATGTGGTTGTTGCTGTTGCGAGGCGCCTCGGTTTGATCGGACGATCCGGGTCCGATGGAGTCATTCGTTGGCTCATTGACGCCCCAAAGGGCGGGGAGACGTATTGTTCAGGCATAATAATCCACATCGGTGGACCGGCCCTGTCGCTCCAAGGCTTGCCTGCGCGCTTGCCTGAGACACGGGCTAGAGCGTCTCGAATCGGTAGAGGACGATCCCTGGCCTCGGTTCATAGACGGAAATCCAATTTCCAAATACGTGACATTTGCGGTTTTATTTGTAAACCTATATATGGCGACATGATATATGGTACCCATGCCGCCTATGATTGATACTTATGATTTGAAGTTGTTTTATACACTATGCACTTATAATAGTATCAAACGATTTGTTTTAAACGTATCAAGCATTCTTTGGCTGTTATAAGGGAAAACCCTATCCTCGGCTGCGTTGCATTGTGTGATGGGACCTGGGTCTTATAAAAGCTTCATTTTTCTTTATTTAGCATTGCGTTGTTTGTTTTTTGCACTGGTATTCTTGGGAGGAAACCCGTTCCGTGTTATACGGCGTGGTCCCTTGATTTACCTAACTTTTAAAATAAAGAATAATAACTGTTTTAGTTCTCACACCAATCACATGACTGACCTGGAGTTTATTGTTTTAACCTAAACTCTGGGTGCCCTTATTTTGACACGGGCAGCTAGTAGTTTTGGTTTTTTGCAGATTTATATTCACAGGATCCTGGTTTACAGCTGGAACGATATCCGGAAAGCTTTGTATCCGTATATCTCATTCTAGTTGTGTATTGTATTATTTTCCGCTGCTATGTATTTAAATGTAATTTAAATCTCTGATATTTCTGTGTAATATTCATTTAAACTCTGTATATTCTTGTAATCTGGTGCATTGTTGTAATATACAATGAAATGTTCTTCTGTATGTGTTCTGTTGTGGCTTGTTCTCGAATTATCCGACACTTTCCTTTACGGGGAAGTTACGGGTTTTCACAATAAATCTGCAAAACCAAAACTACTAGCTGCCCGTGTGGAAATAATGACACCCAGAGTTTAGGTTAAAACAATAAACTCCAGGTCAGACATGTGACTGGTGTGAGAACTAAACCAGTTATTTAAAACTTTACTTTAAAGATAGTAATTCAAGGGACCATGCCGTATAACACGGAACGGGTTTCCTCCCAAGAATACTTGTGCATATAACAAAACAGCGCAATGCTTTTTGGAAAAATGAAGCTATTATAAGACCCAAGTCCCATCACACAATGCAACGCAAGCCAGAGGATAGGGTTTTACCTTATATTGGCCAAAATATGCTTAATATGTGTAAAGCAAAATCACTTGATATTATTACTAGTGCATATATGTTTCAAAGGCAAATTCAATCATAAATATCAATCATAGGCGACATGAGCGTCCCATGCCACTATGTCGCCAAATATAGGTTTACAATCAAAACCGCACAATAATGTATTTGGAAATTGGATTTCCATCTATGAACCGAGGCAAAAGATAGTCCTCACCGATTCGAGACTGTCTAGTCCGAGTCTCAGGATCAGAACGCATCGACCCTAGGATCTTCAGGGGCGGTCCACTCGATGTGGATTAAATAAAACCCTGAACAGTATGTCTCCCCGCCCTATGGGGCGTAAATGAGCCCACTGACTCCATATCTGAGGCGCCTCGCAACAGCAACAACCACATAGGTGAAAAGAATATAAATGTCGGCCAGTTTAAGCACCGACACCACCTCTAACTAGAAAGAGACGCATGTCCCCCCCCCCCCCCCCCGAGTCCTTCTCCCATTTCTAGTTCATACCGGGGTGTGAGGCTCGCGAATCCACGTTATACACAAAGCTGTGCCACACAGGCCGTGCTTTGATCATCAACCACAAAACTTTGCTTTTCAACAGAAGCCTTGATCAATTGCCACTTACGCGCGCCACGATGGCAATTCACTCCATGCGATTGATGTCTATCGATATACAACCTCTGAGCTCGTACGTCTCAGAGAAGGGCGTTAAGCAAGAGAATAAATTCTCTGCCGCCAAACAGATGTATATTTAATAGAGATCAATCAACACAGAATAAAATCCAATGTTAGACACACAATCCATTCACAAGTTCGTTCTGGGTCTGAACGAAACCGGAGGCACTTTCCTCGCATATCCATCCATCTCCAAGTACGTCTGGACGATCACCAACTGTTTCCCTCATCTTGGGTGTACAACCCAATCAATATCGTCAGTAATCACCCAAACGATGTTAAGGGTAATCTTTGGAATATAACATATAAACAGTAACAGCAGAACAGAAATAAATCTTTACACAGATAATGAACAACAAAATACACTGGATAAATATAATCATCAGAGTTAAACAATGTACAGGATCATACTTAGCACAAAATACAGTTTTCAGTTCAATATCAAATGTCTGCAGCGGGTCAAACATAATGTACATGATAATAACTGAAACAGTAAAGAGAAATGATAAAGTCCAGCTCCAGCTCCACAGCTGTCCAGAATAAGTCTGCTAAAACCTGAATACAAGGCTGCCCATGTAGAAATAAGGGCACCCGAGTTTGCAAAGTGAAACAAACATCGAGTTAGTCGTGGGACTAGTATGAGAAATCTATTTATCTATTTAAACAACAACACTAAGGCAAATCATAGGACCACGCCACTTTCGCGGAACGGGTTTACTCCAGTGATTGCCACTACACTAAAACAAAGTAAATTCTTTAAATAACGTAATGCTTTTAAAAGAATGAGGCCGATATAAGACTCAAGTCCCATCACACAATGCAACGCAAACCGGAGGATAGAGTTTTACCTTATATTGGCCAAAATAAGCTTAATACGTGTAAAGCAAAATCACTTGATATTATTACTAGTGCATATATGTTTCAAAGGCAAATTCAATCATAAATATCAATCATAGGCGACATGAGCATCCCATGCCACTATGTCGCCAAATATAGGTTTACAATCAAAACCGCACAATGTTTTATTTGGAAATTGGATTTCCATCTATGAACCGAGGCAAAAGATAATCCTCACCGATTCGAGACTGTCTAGTCCGAGTCTCAGGATCAGAACGCATCGACCTTAGGATCTTCAGGGGCGGTCCACTCGATGTGGATTAAATAAAACCCTGAACAGTACGTCTCCCCGCCCTATGGGGCGTAAATGAGCCCACTGACTCCATATCTGAGGCGCCTTGCAATAGCAACAACCACATAGGTGAAAAGAATATAAATGTCGGCCAGTTTAAGCACCGACACCACCTCTAACTAGAAAGAGACGCATGTCCCCCCCGAGTCCTTCTCCCGTTTCTGGTTCATACCGGGGTGTGAGGCTCGCAAATCCACGTTATACACAAAGCTTGGCCACGTAGGCCATGCTATGATCATCAACCCCAAGACTTTGCTTTGCAACAGAAGCCTTGATCATTGCCACTTAGGCATGCCACACAGGCAGTTCACTCCATGCGACTGATTTCCATCGATATATAACCTCTGAGCTCGTACGTCTCAGAGAAGGGCGTTAAGCAAGAGAATAAATTCTCCGCCGCCAAACAGATATATATTTAACGAAGATCAATCAGCATAGAATAAAATCCAATGTCAGACACACCGTCCATTTACACATCCGTTCTGGGTCTGAACGAAACCGGAGGCACCACTCCTCGCATATCCATCCAATCAACACATACGTCCAAACGGCTAATACTTCAGTCCCTTCAAGGTCTCTACTCCAATCAGGAACCTCAGTAGCGCCCATCCATCCAATATGAAAATCGTCGGTTTTGAACCGTCTTCACATCTTCGATTTCGAATCGTCGATCAATTATTTGAAGTGAGGATTAACTCGGCCTCTTCAAATAATTCACGTATATTTAAAATTTAAAGCGATTCTTTTCATGGTTAAATTATTCGACATTCACGTTTCAGTTCTTTAGTATAATTTTCATATCAAACACATTCAACCATCAAATAACAAGCAAACCAAGTAAAGTTGGATTATTTTCACTTCATATCGCTTATAATATTTTATAACGATTATTCGCCATTTTTATTTATTTAAAAATGGCCATATCTAATTAAACGACGTTTCAGGTCGCGTCATGCCACTGGCGCTGCTTTTCTCTAAATTTGTTTTACACATATCTGAAAATCTAACCGTTGGATCTTAACAAATTTTATATTGTTGGAAAGATCTCTCAAAAGCGAACCCAACGTTTCTAGTTTTGTCAAAATCCGATGGTCGGATCTTTCGGTATAATCGTTTAAAAGTACGATTACAAAACGCGAACTGCACGGCCTTATTTCGTTTTAATTTAATTTATATTTATATACATATATAAATATAATTCATTCGACGATTTCAATATCGTTTTCTCTTCTAAAATTTCACTAACGCCTTTAAATTTTGGAAAATTTCGCCATAACCTCCTTTGTACGGGAAGGGTCGGGAAAATCCCCAAACAACCACACGGGCGTCTCATCTCAAAAAGAAAAAGAAAAAGCCAAGTGGCTAGCCAACAGGCTCATGAAATCATCACCCAAACAAAGCGGTAAATGTGTACCTATTTGTCGGACACAAAATTTTATTCCTTTTCTCTAGCCTCTTTGCTATAACCTGTTCTAATGAATATGCATGTATATGTGTGCAATTCTAATCACTTACCAAATTTTCAATTCAGTTTCATACTTGATTCGATTTAATTTCACCATTCAATCACATGTTGCATACATAAGTTAAAAACCATAACATTATCTAATTATTGAATATTTTCACTCATGCATATTTATTCGAACAAGTGGTCATTTTTAACACTTCACGTTTCGTTTAAAAATGATATGTTTATAAATTATATTTCAACACATGACAATTTTCTTTAGTTCCTATACACGTCAAAAATAATATTCATGTCAAAGAAATATTTGTTTCAACACTTGTATATTTTTAGCAAGTCATACACGTGATAAAAATGATATTTTTATCATCAAAAATATTTATTCAACACATGAATGTTTTAACACTTCATATTCTCAGTAAAAATGTAATTTTTTTTATTGTTCACTTCATATATTCAACACATGAGTCATTTTCAACACACAAATAACCCAACACATGAATATTTCCACACATGGATATTTTATATGGTTCTGACATATGATAAAGATGTGATTTTTAATGTTAAAACAATTTATTTATAACAAGTATATTTTATCTAGTTTATGTATATAATAAAAATGTGATTTTTATTTTTCAAAGAATCTATTTAAACACGAATGTCATTCCACACATGAATTTCAATTCAACGGATGAATTTCTATTCAACACACGAATGCACTCTACACATGAATTTATTTTTCAACACATGAATAAGGTTTCAACACATGAATATAAAGTTCAGCAAATGAATATGGTTTCAACACATAAAAATAATTCTAACACATGAATATTTCAAGAAATTTCGACAGCATAACGGCAGGGTAGTTAAACCGGCACCATCCCTAACGACGGCTCCTCGCTCTACCTTAAAACCTTGCGGTTTTTGACAATGGAGATTCATGTATCTAGTTCGCACGTAGGCGGCATGTTTTATTTCTTTTATTTCCACAACTAATCCTATGTGGTTTCAACCAAAGTAATTTTCAACACAAACGGGTATTTTTCAACCACGATCAATCATTCACAACCACAAACAATCAACCAATTTCCACACCAATCACAACCAATAAATATCGTCCATGGTTTGTGGACGAGGGGCGTATTTATATATATATATATATATATATAATATTTCACTTTCATTTCACCACATTTCAATGCATATATGTTTCAAACAACGCTTGTACAATTTATACATCGCTCATACAACATATACAACACATGTACATGAGGTATACAATGCGTATATAATTTATACTTCGCTTATATAACTTATACAACACGCTTTCTTTTCAGTTTTGAATTTAGAGTTCTCACATTGGGTTGTTGCTTTGCTAAAAATAGATACGATGTCAGAAAAATCCGCGGTCTCTTCTAGAATGTAGAGAGCCTCCTTGCGGTCACGGTGTTTCCTGTTTCATCAAATTTCGTCAATACACGATAAAGATATGATTTTTTCAAAGTTTGCAACATTTCGTAGCGCTTTAAAAGCGCTATAAAATAGTTTTTAATAATAAAGGCAGCACCTTTATAACTGTTCAAAACTTGATTCGAAGAAATCGCGAAATCTGGGAAGAACTGGGATGATCGGCGGATGTGGCGTGGAAGAGGGGGGTGAGGGCTTCACGGTGCTGGTGGTTTGGTCGTGGATGGTGGCAGATCGGAGCGGCGGTGGCGCTGGAAAGAGGCCGACTTCGTGGCTTCGATTCAGGTGATGGCGGCAAGGGTTCTGGTCGTGGTTGGGTCGGATCTGACGAGGGGAGGGAGGCGCGTCGACGGAGGTAGGTGGCGCTGGGTGGAAGTGCCTGTAGCGGCGGCGGCGGAGGAGAGAAGGGAGGAACGAGGTGGATCGTCGGTATCGGCTGTGAGCACGAGGGTTTCACGTTTTTTTTATTTTTAAAATTATGGAAGAAAAATCCTGATTGGCCCAAGCTTTATTTAAATTTTTAAATAGTGTTTTCACATACGGACACCAATTCAAACCCAACGACTATCGCCCTTGCTAAATACCCCCATCCCGGACACAATGGGATATGTTTCGTTGGCCATTTCGATAGTTACAGTCAGTTATTTCTCAAATTAAAGTATAAAACATTCAAATTCTGTTTTGAACGTACATTTTAATTTGCCGGGGCCACATACTGCTTCTAAAAATTCCCGAAAAATTTATCTAGCTATGTTGGGACGATACGGTCCCAACAAAACTGGTTTCGTCGAATTCTGAGACCGTTCGTAAAATGGCCTTTTTCTGGTTGACCCGATTTGACTAAAATCGACCAAACACATTTTCTGCTGCCACGCTCACATATTGATTTCTAACATTATGGAAAATTCAACTTAGCAATAATTTGACATCCCGGACCCAACAAAAGTGGTTTCGTCGAATTCCGAGGTTGTTTGCAAAATCACTATTTTCAAGGGCTATATTAACTTCACAGCGACCTTTCTGAAAATTGATTTGGCCATAACTTTTGATTTCTGCTATGAAATTTCGATCTTTCAGATTCGTTAGAAAGATATTCTCCAACAGATTTAAATATTTCTTGTTTCGCTGAAATCCGATTTATTTCGCATCCTGCACATTCAGTCAAAGTTTGAATTCAAATTTTCAAACTGCAGGGTCGTTCAGTCCTTGTTTTATAATTAAAATAAATTTTTATATTCTAACTTCAATTCAAATAACTTTTTAATCGTTATTTTTCAAAACAAATCATTTTTAAATATTCAAATTCACTATATTAGCCAAATTAAAAAATTTAAACTGGCTCAGATTTTCCAGGTTGTTACAATCTCCCCCACTTAAAACTTTTCGTCCTTGAAAAGGAAACAACAGTAAAGTAGGAAACAAGACGGAAAGTGTAAGTATTGTAAATGTACCTTGCACCAGGATTAGTCATAGATGTCCACCCTGCATTTGGGATAAGCTTGCTTAATGCTTTCTTCAGTCTCCCAAGTACAGTCTCTAGGATCACCACTCCATTGCACTTTAACTAAGTGAACCTTTTTGTTCCTCAGCTCTTTGGTTTCTTTGCCAATGATCTTTATCAGCTCTCTTCTGACTGCCAATTCTGGATTAATATCCAAGAACTCTTGAGATGCTTCTTCCACAACTGAGTCCGGATCATGCACATGTTTTCTGAGTTGAGACACATGAAATACATTATGTACAACAAGCAACCAGTCAGGTAGTTGAACTCGATAAGCAAGAGTTCCAATTCATTCTAGAATAGGAAAGGGACCAATAAATCTCGAAGCCAACTTCCCAGTTTTTCCAAATCTGATTACTCCCCTCATCGTAGAAACTTTAAGATAAACATAATCGCCAACTGCATATGACACATCTCTTCTTCTAGGATCCGCATAACTTTTCTGTTAGCTTTGAGCGGCTAGTAATCGTTTCCTGATGAGATCGACTTTGTCCGAAGCATCACGAATCATATCTGGACCCAATACAAGTCTATTTCCAGTTTCAACCCAACAGGCGGGAGATCTGCAAGGTCTGTGATATAATGCTTCAAACGGTGACATTTTCAGGCTCGCTTGATAACTGTTGTTGTATGAGAATTCTGCCAAATGTAAATAATCTTCCCACGATCCGCCATAATCAATAATGCAAGCCCGTAGTAAATCTTCAAGTATTCGGTTTACCCTCTCAGTTTGGCCGTCTGTCTGAGGGTGATAAGCGGTACTTAGATTTAGCTTCGTTCCCAATTCTGTCTGGAATGCTTCCCGGAATTTGCTAGTAAAAAGTGGGTCTCAGTCACTGATTATGCTGAGCGGCACTCCATGTAGCTTAACAATTTCATTGAAGTAAATTTGAGCTAAACTTTGAGCGGTTCTGTTGGATCTGACAGGTATGAAATGGGCGGTCTTTGTGAAGCGATCTACGATCACCCAAATACTATCATTACCTTTCTTTGATCGGGGCAAACCATCGATGAAGTCCATAGAAATGTGTTCCCACTTCCAACCTGGAACTTCCAAGGGTTGTAATAATCCGGCTAGTTTTTGCTGATCGCTCTTAACTAGTTGACATGTGGGGCACCTTCTAACATATATAGAGATGTCTCTTTTCAACGACTTCCACCAGAATGTTCGTTTAATATCATTGTACATTTTGCTAACCCCTGGATGGATACTCAGTTTGGTCTTGTGACACTCATCCAGTACTTCTCTTCTGAGTTCTGGAATTTCTGGAACACAAATTCGTCCTTGTGACCTCAGAACTCCTTCGCTATCAAGCTGGAAATCCAAAGCATGTCCTTCACGAATTCGCTAGCTCATTCCTTTAATAAACTTATCGTCTTTTTGGAGAACAGCGATCTTATCATTCAATGAAGACGTAATGATAAAACTGGCGAGGATTTCAGTCTTTCTGCTGAGCGCATCTGCTACTACATTGGTTTTTCCCGGAGTGTACAAAATTTCAAAGTCGTATGCTGCGAGGAATTCTAACCATCGCTGTTGTCTCAAGTTCAGATCTTTCTGAGTGAAGAGATACTTCAAAGATTGATGGTCAGTAAATAGTTCGAACTTCTCCCCCAATAAGTAATGTCTCCAGATTCTCAAAGCAAACACAATGGCTAGCAACTCAAGATCATGAGTCGCATAGTTCTTTTCATGTGGTTTCAGTTGACGGCTAGCATAAGCGACCACTTGGCCTCTTTGCATTAATACTGCGCCAAGACCTCTAATAGAAGCATCTGTCCATACCGTCAAATCCTGGTTGCCGTCACTAATTGTTAATACTGGAGCAGTTGTCAATTTCTGTTTCAGTTCTTGGAAAGCTTCCTCACAATCTGAAGTCCACTTGAATTTTTCATGCTTCTTTGTAAGCTTTGTTAATGCACCGGATGTCTTCGAAAAATCCTTAACGAATTTCCGATAGTAACTATCCAATCCAAGAAAACTCCGAACTTCTATGGGGGTAGTAGGTTGTTTCCAGTCTTGAATCGCTGTAATTTTGCTTGGATCTACAGCAATCCCTTCTTTTGATACAACATGGCCAAGGAACTTAACTTCATCTTGCCAGAAGATACACTTAGAAAATTGAGTTTTCAAGATGCTCTTCCTCAGGATTTCCAACACTTGTTCTAAATGTTTTGCATGCTCGCTTTCTGACTTAAAGTAGATTAAGATGTCGTCAATGAATACCAGAACAAATTTATTCAAGACGCCACGAAACACTCTATTCATTAGATCGACGAAGTATGCTGGAGCATTACACAAGCCGAACGGCATTACTAACCATACGTAGAATAAATCAGGACCCCTGAAGGCTGTCAAAGGAACATAGTCTTCGGCTATACGTAATTGGTGAAAACCTGTAGCAAGGTCCATTCTGGAGAATACTCGTGCTCCATTCAATTGGTCTAACAAATCATCGATTCGCGGCAATGGATATTTATTCTTCAGTGTCTGCTTATTGAGATCTCGGTAATCAACACAAAGTCGTAGAGAACCGTCAGATTTCGGGACAAACACTACTGCTGCTCCCCAATCTGAAAAGCTTGGCCTGATCAGACCTTTCCAGAGCAATTCTCGAGTTTGGTTGCCCAATTCTTCTTTTTCTTTAGGAGCCATTCTTCGAATTGAATGAACCACTGGTCTGGCATTCGAGATTAGATCGATTCTGAATTCTATTTCTCTTTGCGGAGGTAAGTTCTGGACTTCTTCAAACACATCCGCATAGTTTTTAACAACTGGAATCTTTTCTAATGAAGTGGGAATAACCTCTAAAGCAGACCAAAATTCTTTTCTATCTGGATCTGAACCGTGGCATGGTATATATATACTCCCGAGCTTCGTTTTAACTTTAACGATTCTTTCGGCGCATTTAACTTCGGCCTCGTATTTAGTTAGCCAATCCAGTCCAAGAATGATATCGAATTCCGACAAATTCATAACTATCAAATCGAATGAAAAATGATAATAAGAATAAGCGACAGACACCTTGCAATATAGACTGAGAGCAAGGGAACCTCCTATTGGATTGTGCACATTAATTGATTCTTTAAGATTCCTCAGTTTTAACTTCAGCTTCTTAACCACGTTGCTTGAAATAAAGCTTCGTGACGCGCCCGTGTCAAACAGTACTTTAACTGGAATATTTTTGACAGTAAGCGTGCCTTCTAAAACATCTGGCCTTTCCTGACTAGTTGAGGGTGCTGGAGTTTCTGCCACTCGATACACATGTACTGCTTTGGATTTCTTTGAGAGCCGGCAATCCTTTGCAAGATGACCAGTTCCATGGCATTGATCGCATTTCCTATTCTCTTGAAACTTGTTCTTGGATTTAGATTCATTCTTCCTTCGTTTCTTTATAGATCCACAATTTCTGGTCAAATGCCCTTGCTTGTTGCAGTTATTGCACATGGCAGTCGTTGCTGGTTCTTTTTCTGGTTTGGCCCTTTTTCGATTGGCTTTAGGGTTCTTACTGACCTCAGACTGCGTACTTGCCTCTGGGCAATCAGTTTCAATTTCCCTTTTGTCGCTAGAACTGAATTCATCTTCGTCGCACAACATACCTTTCTTATCGAGATCCTCATACTGGTAAGCCATGTGTATCATTTCAGAAAAAGGGAGCTTCACATGTTTTATTACATTATCCTGATATTTTCTTCTAAGCCCATGAATAAACCTCAGATTCTTCTTCTTCGGATTTTCAATTAGATGTGGGGCAAAATGAGAAAGCTCATTGAATTTCTTATGATACTCTGGAATATCCATATCTCCTTAGATCAGATAATAGAATTCATCACATAACAGCTCAGTTGCTTCTGGAGGAGTAAATCTATCACTGAAAATCTCTTTAAATCTATTCCAGGTAATATTACCTTCTGGATTATCTTTAACGATCGAATCCCACTAGAACAAAGCTTCGTCTTTGAGTCCCCAAGATGCCAGTAACCTTTTCTGATCATCTCTCAGCTTTAAACCTTCAAAGATTTTCTCAGCGGAACGAATCCAAGCTTGTGTTTTAATAATAGATTCTTCGCCCAAGAATGGTACTCCACCCAGATTTGTATATTTCACAAATAGAGCTTCTATATCTAGGTCTGTATTCCTTCTCCTGTTTCTGACACTCATTTTCTAGTGCTTCTGCACATGGCAGACAAAATGTCAGGTCAACAGAAATGGTATTGTAAAGCATAGAAACAAATACTTTAGAAGTAAATGAGTCTATCGAGGTGCATTTCATTCTTCTATACTGATACTAGGATATTACTAATCCTATCTGTAATGAGTAATTCGTCCTAGAACACTGCTGGTTCTATTTCTGACTAGTTCGTTAATATGTTATATTCCTGAGCTAAGATTAACCAAAGCTCTGATACCAACTGAGACGACCCCAAGCCCCGTACGGACGGTGTTAAGGGTAATCTTTGGAATATAACATATAAACAGTAACAGTAGAACAGAAATAAATCTTTACACAGATAATGAACAGCAAAAGACACTGGATAAATATAATCATCAGAGTTACACAGTGCACAGGATCATACTTAGCACAAAATACAGTTTTCAGTTCAATATAAAATGTCTGCAGCGGGTCAAAAATAATGTACATGATAATAACTGAAACAGTAAAGAGAAATGATAAAGTCCAGCTCCAGCTCCAGCTCCACAGCTGTCCAGAATGAGTCTGCTAAAACCTGAATACAAGGCTGCCCATGTAGAAATAAGGGCACCCGAGTTTGCAAAGTGAAACAAACATCGAGTCAGTCGTGGGACTAGTATGAGAAATCTATTTAACTGTTTAAACAACAACACTAAGGAAAATCATAGGACCACGCCACTTTCGTGGAACGGGTTTACTCCAGTGATTGCCAATACACTAAAACAAAGTAAATTCTTTAAATAACATAATACTTTTAAAAAGAATGAGGCCAATATAAGACTCAAGTCCCATCACACAATGCAACGCAAACCGGAGGATAGAGTTTTACCTTATATTGGCCAAAATATGCTTAATACGTGTAAAGCAAAATCACTTGATGTTATTACTAGTGCATATATGTTTCAAAGGAAAATTCAATCATAAATATTAATCATAGGCGACATGAGCGTCCCATGCCACTATGTCGCCAAATATAGGTTTACAATCAAAACCGCACAATGTTGTATTTGGAAATTGGATTTCCATCTACGAACCGAGGCAAAAGATAGTCCTCACCGATTGGAGACTGTCTAGTCCGAGTCTCAGGATCAGAACGCATCGACCCTAGGATCTTCAGGGGCGGTCCACTCGATGTGGATTAAATAAAACCCTGAACAGTATGTCTCCCCGCCCTATGGGGCGTAAATGAGCCCACTGACTCCATATCCGAGGCGCCTCGCAACAGCAACAACCACATAGGTGAAAAGAATATAAATGTCGGCCAGTTTAAGCACCGACACCACCTCTAACTAGAAAGAGACGCATGTCCCCCTGAGTCCTTCTCCCGTTTCTGGTTCATACCGGGGTGTGAGGCTCGCGAATCCACGTTATACACAAAGCTTGGACACGTAGGCCATGCTCTGATCATCAACCACAAGACTTTGCTTTGCAACAGAAGCCTTGATCATTGCCACTTAGGCATGCCACACAGGCAGTTCACTCCATGCGACTGATTTCCATCGATATATAACCTCTGAGCTC
Source organism: Allium sativum (assembly GCA_030737875.1). Lineage (NCBI taxonomy): Eukaryota > Viridiplantae > Streptophyta > Magnoliopsida > Asparagales > Amaryllidaceae > Allium > Allium sativum. The sequence goes on from CM060924.1 coordinate 839,487,531, forward strand.
GTACGTCTCAGAGAAGGGCGTTAAGCAAGAGAATAAATTCTCCGCCGCCAAATAGATATATATTTAACGAAGATCAATCAGCATAGAATAAAATCCAATGTCAGACACTCTGTCCATTTACACGTCCGTTCTGGGTCTGAACGAAACCGGAGGCACCACTCCTCGCATATTCGTCCAATCAACACATTCGTCCAAACGGCTACTACTTCAGTCCCTTCAAGGTAGCTACTCCAATCAGGAACCTCAGTAGCGCCCATCCATCCGATATGAAAATCGTCAGTCTTGAACCGTCTTCACATCTTCGATTTCGAATCGTCGATCAATTATTTGAAGTGAGGATTAACTCGGCCTCTTCAAATAATTCACGTATATTTAAAATTTAAATCGATTCTTTTCATGGTTAAATTATTCGACATTCACGTTTCAGTTCTTTAGTATAATTTTCATATCAAACACATTCAACCATCAAATAACAAGCAAACCAAGTAAAGTTGGTTTATTTTCACTTCATATCGCTTATAATATTTTATAACGATTATTCGCCATTTTTATTTATTTAAAAATGGCCATATCTAATTAAACGACGTTTCAGGTCGCGTCGTGCCACTGGCGCTGTTTTTCTCTAAATTTGTTTTACACATATCTTAAAATCTAACCGTTGGATCTTAACAAATTTAATATCGTTGGAAAGATCTCTCAAAAGCGAATCCAACGTTTCTAGTTTCATCAAAATCCGATGGTCGGATCTTTCGGTATAATCGTTTAATAGTACGATTTCAAAACGCGAACTGCACGGCATTATTTCATTTTAATTTAATTTATATTTATATACATATATAAATATAATTCATTCGATGATTTCAATATCGTTTTCACTTCTAAAATTTCACTAACGCCTTTAAATTTTGGAAAATTTCGCCATAACCTCCTTTGTACGGGAAGGGTCGGGAAAATCCCCAAACAACCACACGGGCATCTCATCTCAAAAAGAAAAGGAAAAAGCCAAGTGGCTAGCCAACAGGCTCATGAAATCATCACCCAAACAAAGCGGTAAATGTGTACCTATTTGTCGGGCACAAAATTTTATTCCTCTTCTCTAGCCTCTTTGCTATAAAATGTTCTAATGAATATGCATGTATATGTGTGCAATTCTAATCACTTACCAAATTTTCAATTCAGTTTCATACTTGATTCGATTTAATTTCACCATTCAATCACATGTTGCATACATAAGTTAAAAACCATAACATTGTCTAATTAATGAATATTTTCACTCATGCATATTTATTCGAACAAGTGGTCATTTTTAACACTTCACGTTTCGTTTAAAAATGATATTTTTATCGAACTAAATTATATTTCAACACATGACAATTTTCTTTAGTTCCTATACACGTCAAAAATAATATTCATGTCAAAGAAACATTTGTTTCAACACTTGTATATTTTTAGCAAGTCATACACGTGATAAAAATGATATTTTTATCATCAAAAATATTTATTCAACACATGAATGTTTTAACACTTCATATTCTCAATAAAAATGTAATTTTTATCGTTCACTTCATATATTCAACACATGAGTCATTTTCAACACACATATAACCCAACACATGAATATTTCCACACATGGATATTTTATATGGTTCTGACATAGGATAAAGATGTGATTTTTAGTGCTAAAACAATTTATTTATAACAAGTATATTTTATCTAGTTCACGTATATAATAAAAATGTGGTTTTTATTTTTCAAAGAATCCATTTAAACACGAATGTCATTCCACACATGAATTTCAATTCAACGGATGAATTTCTATTCAACACACGAATGCACTCTACACATGAATTTATTTTTCAACACATGAATAAGGTTTCAACACATGAATATAAAGTTCTTCAAATGAATATGGTTTCAACACATGAAAATAATTCTAACACATGAATATTTCAAGAAATTTCGACAGCATAACGGCAGGGTAGTTAAACCGGCACCATCCCTAACGATGGCTCCTCGCTCTACCTTAAAACCTTGCGGTTTTTGACAATGGAGATTCATGTACCTAGTTCGTACGCAAGCGGCATGTTTTATTTCTTTTATTTCTACAACTAATCCTATGTGGTTTCAACCAAAGTAATTCTCAACACAAACGGGTATTTTTCAACCACGATCAATCATTCACAACCACAAACAATCAACCAATTTCCACACCAATCACAACCAATAAATATCGTCCATGGTTTGTGGACGAGGGGCGTATATATATATATATATATATATATATATATATATATATATATATATATATATATTATATTTCACTTTCATTTCACCACATTTCAATGCATATATGTTTCAAACAACGCTTGTACAATTTATACAACGCTCATACAACTTATACAACACATGTACATGAGGTATACAATGCGTATATAATTTATACTTCGCTTATATAACTTATACAACACGCTTTCTTTTCAGTTTTGAATTTAGAGTTCTCACATTGGTTTGTCGCTTTGCTAAAAATAGATACGATGTCAGAAAAATCCGCGGTCTCTTCTAGAATGTAGAGAGCCTCCTTGCGGTCACGGTGTTTCCTGTTTCATCAAATTTCGTCAATACACGATAAAGATATGATTTTTCAAAGTTTGCAACATTTCGTAGCGCTTTATAAGTGCTATAAAACAGTTTTTAATAATAAAGGCAGCACTTTTATAACTGTTCAAAACTTGATTCGAAGAAATCGCGAAATCCGGGAAGAACTGGGATGATCGGCGGCTATGGCGTGGAAGAGGGGGGTGAGGGCTTCACGGCGCTGGTGGTTTGGTCTTGGATGGTGGCAAATCGGGGCGGCGGCGGCGCTGGAAAGAGGCCGACTTCGTGGCTTCGATTCAGGCGATGGCGGCGAGGGTTCTGGTCGTGGGTGGGTCGGATCTGACGAGGGGAGGGAGGCGCGTCGACGGAGGTAGGTGGCGCTGGCTGGAAGTGCCTGTAGCTGCGGCGGCGGAGGAGAGAAGGGAGGAACGAGGTGGATCGTCGGTATCGGCTGTGAGCACGAGGGTTTCACGTTTTTTTTTAATTATGGAAGAAAAATTCTGATTGGCCCAGGCTTTATTTAAATTTTTAAATAGTGTTTTCACATACGGACACCAATTCAAACTCAACGACTGTCGCCCCTAGCTAAATACCCCCATCTTGGACACAATGGGATATGTTTCGTTGGCCATTTCGATCATTACATTCAGTTATTTCTCAAATTAAAGTATAAAACACTCAAATTCTGTTTTGAACGTACATTTTAATTTGCCGAGGCCACATACTGCTTCTAAAAATTCCGGAAAAATTTATCTAGCTATTTTGGGATGATACAGTCCCAACAAAACTGGTTTCGTTGAATTCTGTGACCCTTTGTAAAATGGCCTTTTTCTGGTTGACCCGATTTGACTGAAATCGACCAAACACATTTTCTGCTGCCACGCTCACATATTGATTTCTAAAATTATGGAAAATTCAACTTTGCAATAAATTGACATCCCGGACCCAACAAAAGTGGTTTCGTCGAATTCCGAGGTCGTTTGCAAAATCACTATTTTCAAGGGCTATATTAACTTCACAGCGACCTTTCTGAAAATTGATTTGGCCATAACTTTTGATTTCTGCTATGAAATTTCGATCTTTCAGATTCGTTAGAAAGATACAGATTTAAATATTTCTTGTTTCGCTGAAATCCGATTTATTTCGCATCCTGCACATTCAGTCAAAGTTTGAATTCAAATTTTCAAACTACAGGGTCGTTCAGGCCTTGTTTTATAATTAAAATAAATTTTTATATTCTAACTTCAATTCAAATAACTTTTTAATCATTATTTTTCAAAACAAATCATTTTTAAATATTCAAATTCACTCCATGCGACTGATGTCCAAGAGAATAAATTCTCCGTCGCCAATCAGATGTATATTTAATAGAGATCAATCAACACAGAATAAAATCCAATGTCAGACACACAATCCATTTACAAGTTCGTTCTGGGTCTGAATGAAACCGGAGGCACTTTCCTCGCATATCCATCCATCTCCAAGTACGTCTGGACGATCACCAACTGTTTCCCTCATCTTGGGTGTACAGCCCAATCGAGATCATCAGTAATCACCCAAACGATGTGAAGGCTTCCGGTCTTCAACCACCGTCTTCATCTTCGACATCTCGTCGAATCGGTTATTCTGAATGAGTATAAACCCGGCCTTTCTGAATAACCGACGCATATGATAACAAATGTTACACAAACACAACAAACGCCTCATTCCAATTCAGAATATTCTTTTATTCACAAAATCACATTCTTAGGGAAAGGTTCCCATTAATTTTATCAAAGATAAATTCTTCTAAATTTATTCTTTAATCTTCCTTCGGATATCATTTCTAACTAGTCGGGATTAGCGAACCACACCGAAGTAATTATTTATTTTATTTCCCAATCCCAACCTATTCATCCCATGTAGCAAAACTGGTAATACTCCATATCTAACACCATGGTGTTATCGGTAAAGTTAATTACCATTTCACATTCAAATCTAATTAAAGATTTAACTATCGCTTTGGAGCAAAACTGGTGATACTCCATTCTCGATCACCTTTCAGATTTGATAATTTAAATTATCAATTCACATTTTAATCTAATTAAAGATTCATTAAAACTCCACTTAGTTTTAATCTTCTTAAAAATCAATATCCTATCTTTAACTGGGTTAAAGAACCAATGTCATCTAAAACACGATTCACGATAAACCCAAATCACATTTGATATTAAATATAAGGCTCTGAATAGAAAATATATCGGCTTATATTCCATATCAAATTCTGGAACCAACAAATATCGTATTGGAAATAACGATATAAAATATATCTTTCAAATTCCCATAACAATACCTGTATAGTCACAAAATCCAACATCGAAATATTCCGAAGATAATTTCGATTCAACTCCAGTCTAATTCACGTATTGGGAATATTGATTATTTTTAAAATCACTTTCAAATTCAATTTATTTATTTCAAAAATAAATTGATTTAATTCTAGTTCAAAACTAGTTCATTTCGATAAAAATTTATTTTTATCATTTCAAATGTGGAACTTTTCATCCCGGTTCTTTCCAATTCATATATTATGATTTTACACAAATTATTAATATTTTTATTAATTTTATCAAGGCCTGTACAGTAGATTTCCATCAACGGCCATCGAACTACACTTACGGCGACATTTTCCAAATTTGATTTGGACATAATTCCAAATCCAACCATTAGATTTCAAATTTCTAATATTCATTGGAAAGCTCTTTTCGATACGAACCCAACGGTTCCGGTTTTAGGAGAATCCGACGGTCGGATCTCCCGCAACGTCAATTCGAGGCCAATGGTCGAAATTCACGAAATGCCGTGGCGCGGCGCGTCCTATTCAGGCCATTATATATATATATAATATATATATATATATATTATTATATATATTTCGTCGATTTCCTTTAAAAACATATTTTATAAATCGTTTTAAATTCGTTTTCAAAACCATTTCAACTCTATATTCAATTTCAAATCAAAAATGAATACTTCATATCATTACTATATAAATGATAATGTTTTCAAAATGTTATATTTTGAAATCACTACCTTTTCTATATTCATTATAAAAACGAATATAATCGATATAAATATCGTTCACGTTAAAATGGCGCAACTCTAATCAACACGGCTTTATATATTTCAGTAAATTCGTTATTCTATTCAACAAATGAATATTTATTCCATTCAACACATGAATCAATATTTCTTTCAACACATGACTAATCTCAACACATGAGTACTGTCAACACACAACTATTTTTGTTATGTAAAATATTTTATAAAACTATGGTATCTATCATTTGATTTTCAATCAGACTCCACCGTGAAGTAGTTCTAATATTAAATATGATAAAGATGTAAATTTTATTGTTAAAATATTTTACTCAACCCATGAATAGTTTCAACACATGAACATCGTCAACACATGACTATTTTTATATTCAACACATGAATTTTCTTTTATAATATACATTCTTTTCCCGATTGGAATGAGGCCCAATCAATCACCATATAATGTTAATTATATGGATTCCACCCAACACATGTATATAATAGCAATGATAAACAATCAACCATCATCCAAGGAGCACCACACAACTGCATAAGCATCAAATATAAATAATTAGCGCTTACACAGCCTGTCGACCAATCGATCGACATACAATTAAATAATTGGGATTAGTGTACGCCAAATTTCATCCCAACACCCGTGTGGGCTTTCAAATCAACAAACACAGATTTTTATTTGTGCATTTGGGCGATGTGTAAAATTTATCGACCCAATCAATATCAGTCAAATCAGTGTATATAAACAAATCGGCCGATTTGTTTATAAATATTTATTTATTCACATTCACGTTAAAAATTATATTTTTAACGATAATTAATTTATTTCAACTATCTACATTTTATTATCGATTTCCCATCAACATCACAAACAAATTTCACAACACATTAAACAAGCATACAAGCCGTCCATGGTCTGTGGACGACGGGTGTCGGGTGCTGCTAAGCACCGTCTGCATCCTAGTATATATATAACTAGAAAAAGAAATTTAGAATGAGAAGTTCTCACCAAAGCTATCCCAACTCCACGACTCTTCTTGTGTAGAAGTCATCGTTGTTCTCGCCTTTTACCACTTTCGTTGCCGTAGCCACTACATATATAAAAATCACATTTTTATGTTGTTGCTATGCATATAAAAATTATATTTTTATAATCACTCCATATGGATAAAAATTCTATTTTTACACCGCTACTATATAGATAAAAATTCTATTTTTACACCGCTACTATATAGATAAAAATTCTATTTTCGCCTTTTCAAAAAATAAATATTTCGCCTTTTTCTACTTTAAAAATGTCGTCTTTCATTACATAAAAATATCGTCTTTTTATATCCTACCATATAAAGATCACATTTTTATTATCTATATAATATGAAAATTATATTTTTCAACCTTTACATGCGATAAAAATTATATTTTTAACTTCTACATATAATAAAAATTATATTTTGAACTCTCTATAATATAAAAATCAAATCTTTATATTCGCCACTATATAAAAATCATTTCTTTGTTCAAATTAAAAATCATACCTTTGTTAATTCAAAAATCATTAGCTAATTTCAGTTAAAAAGACATGGAACAATAAATAAAATAAAGGAAAGAAAGGGGGAAGCTCATCGATTTGGTCGAAGGAGGTGCTAGACGTCGGTAGGAGGGGGTGCTGGTGGTAGCAGGGGGCGGCGCAGGAAGAAGAGGGGGGCGCTGGGGTGTTGGCCGCGATTTGGGGTTCGAGGGGGGGCTACGGCTAACCAGAGGAGGAGAGAGAAAAGGGGGTCGGGGGAGAAGAAGGAGGGTCGGCGGATGGAGGCGGGGCGCCCTGCCCCGAGCGGCGGCGGCGAGCTCATCGGGGGGGGGGGGTCGCGATCCCCCCTTCTCTCCCTTTTTTTATTTTTATTTTTTCTAATCGTTCTGAAAGAAACGATGAAGGGGGGCAGCGGTTTTGAAGGGGTGGAGAGAGGGTTTTTAATTTTTAATTATTTAACTTTCAAAAAGTTGACTTTTTCATACGACCTCTAAACGAGGCCCATCGCCTGTCGTCCGTAGCGTTTTACCCCCATTCCAAACACAATGGGATATGTACCATAAGCTGATTCGACCGTTTCGATCAGTTTTCGTCAAAATACATATAACTCTATATATTGAATTTGAACGTGCATTTCAATTTACCGGGGTCACATACGAACTCTATAAATCCCAGAAAAAAAATTTCTAGCTTCGTATTGACGATACGGTCCTAACAAAACTAATTTCGTCGAATTCTGAAACCGTTAGAAAAATGGCCATTTTCCAGTCGATTAAAATTAACTGAAACTGGTCAAACGCGTTTTCCTTTGCCACGCTCACATATTGATTCAAAAATTATGAAATTTGAAATCTAGCAATAATTTTACATCCCGGATCCAACGAAAGTGGTTTCGTCGAAATCCGAGGTCGTTTGCAAAATGGCTGTTTTTAAGGGCCTGAATTCCATAGCGACTATTCAGAATTTTCAACTGGACATATCTTTTGATTCCCGCTATGAAATTTCAATTTTTCGGATTCGTTGGAAAGATATTCACAATTAGATCCTAATATTTTTAGTTTCACTAAAATCCGGTTTAACTTGCACCCGGTACATTCATTTGAAGTTTGAAATCGAATTACCGAATTATCGCGCCATTTTCAATTCCTTTTATAATTATAAATAATTATTTATATTCTAAAGACGACGTATATAAATATATACGTTCGATTTCTATTCAAAATAAGTTTCTTGTTGATATTATTTAAAATAATTCATTTTAAATATTCAAAATTTGCTAAAATTGCCAAAATAAAAAATTTTAAACTGGCCCAAATTTTCGGGTTGTTACAATCTCCCCCACTTAAAACTTTTCGTCCCCGAAAAGGAACAAAGTCGAAAAGGGTTTGATTAATCAACTTTACGTTCGATCTGGCTTCCATTCTCCAACTTTTCAGTTTCTGAGAATTTTCAAATTCTTCAAAAATTTGGCTAACACCCGGAATTTTTGAAAAAATTCGCCATAACCTCCTTTGTACGGGGAGAGGTTTGGAAATTTATTGGGCTGTATTAGGTACCCAATAAATCCTAATAAGCATACACATATTTATAGTGATATATTCTGGTGTTTACAGGGGAGCGTGTATTGATAATAACTCCAGAGAATAAATTCTCGTCACCCTGTGAAAGCCTGAGGGAGTGTGTATTTTAAATGCTCCAGAGGATAAATCCTCGTCACCTCGTCCCGTGTGGGAAATAAATAGTCCATGTGCCGTATCTAATAACTAGAGAGATGTGATTATTGTCAACTCTAGACCCGTGTGGGGTTTTTGTCAATCTGACAATTTTATCGTTTCAATTTAAAATAGTCCATATCAGTCATCAGTTCAACCTGTAAAATATAGTCATCGCCATACAAGCCTCTCGCTCGTATGGTAAATCTTCCACCTCGTCACACAAGCTCCAAATGCTTATGTGGTATATGATGAAGTATGCCTATCTTCCAGAAGTAGGCCATGTAATGTAGTTCAAAATTAATTGTTGCTATCCTATGGCGATGTTTATTATTTCACACAGAATAACCAGCACTCCGCATCCAATGGCATTCACAGGAGTTGATATAATAATATTTCGCATCCAAGTCATTAAGGTTTACCTATTTGTCGGGCACGCAAATAAAATCTTTACTCAACAGCTATCCAATTTCCTGTTCAAACATATATAATGCACAAGTATATATTTCTAACTATTTTCTAATGAGTTCAATGTGTGATTTAATTGAATAAATTTGTTCTGGTTTTTATTGATCATATTCTAATCTTCTCTAAATTAAAGGCCGAAAAGGAACATAACAATGGAAGCCGGAAAGGAACGAACCCGAAAGTTGTTTAACAAATCAACTCAACTTCCATTATTTTGACTACGGCTTAAGTTCTTTAACTTTTCAGTTTCTAAGAACTTTTCAAATTTTTCAAAAATTTGGCTAACACCCTAAATTTTCGAAAAATTTCACCATAACCTCCCCTGCACCGAGAGCACCGGGAAAATCCCAAAATTGCCATATAGGCCTTCTGATCTCGAAAAGAAAAAGAAAAAGCCAAGCGGCTAGCCAATCGGCTCATAAAATCATCATCACCCAAACAAAACAATAAATTATAGTAAACATGTACCTATTTGTCGGGCAAACAAATTTTATTCTTCTTCTCTAGCCTCCTTGTTATGACCTGTTCAATAGATATACATGTATATGCAAGCAAATGCGACCAATTTTCATTATAATTCAATATTTGATACAATTAGGCTAAATGGTTCAAAATTATCAAACAAATAAACATACAACACGAACATCAATCAATTTGTGGATTAACGTTTCAAATTCATAATTTTGATATATATACAAAAAAAATCATGTTTTTGATGTCAAATCAAACAAATAAATCTATCTATATAAGTTTTGGTTCTCACACCAATCTAATGGAAATATATAGAAATCACACCTTCGAAACTCGAACATAAATATTGATAATGCCATGGTCATTATCAACATCATCTCCGGGCGACTAGAGCGTGATTCTATATCTATCCAGTATATTAAAACTTCGAATATACGTTCATGACGTGTATACGCGAAATCTTTATATACTCGATTGTCCAAATTCAAAATAAATAAATATTCAAATACGTATATAGCGATTTAAATTTTTAAAACAATATTGTTTTCATTTGAAAAATATACTCTTTACACTCGTTCTAGGATACTACTGATCCTATCTCTAACGAGTCATTCAAACTGGATATTACTAATCCAATATCTGATGAATTCTTTCGTTCGGTTCTAATGTGTCTTGTTCTCGAGCTCTGTAAACCAAAGCTCTGATACCAAACTGAGACGACCCGAACTTCCCCCTGAAGGTAAGCATGGATAGAATTGAGGACAAGACAAAATAGAACGCAAACGGAAGATTGTATATTACAAAAATTCCATCAGATACAAGAATATACAGAGTATAAATGAATAAATAACATTCGATAAATATCAGAGATTACAATAAATTACATAGCAGCGGAAAAATATACAAAAAACAACTGAAAGTGATACACGGATACAGAGCTTTCCGAGCATCGTTCCAGCTGTAAATCAGGACCCTGTGAATATAAATCTGCAAAACCAAAACTACTAGCTGCCCGTGTGGAAAATAGGGGCACCCAGAGTTTAGGTTAAAACAATAAACTCCAGGTCAGTCATGTGACTGGTGTGAGAACTAAAACAGTTATTTAAAACTTTACTTTAAAAGAGAGTAATTCAAGGGACCACGCCGTATAACACGGAACGGGTTTCCTCAGTGCATATAACAAAACAGCGCAATGCTTTTTGGAAAAATGAAGCTATTATAAGACCCAGGTCCCATCACACAATGCAACGCAAGCTGGAGGATAGGGTTTTCCCTTATAATAGCCAAACATGCTTAGTACATTAAAACAAATCATTTGATACTATTATAGGTGTATAGTGTCAAAACGATTTCAATCATAAATATCAATCCTAGGCGGCATGGGTACCATCTATCATGTCACCATACTAGTTCTATAATTAAAACCGCAATATCACGTATTGGAAATTGGATTTCTGTCATGAGTCGAGGTAAGGGGCAAGCTCCTCTCCGCGTTCGAGACACTCTAGCAAATGTCCCAGGACCCCACTATGATCCTTGGATCTTCAGGGCCGGTCCTCTCTTACTTTTGAGGATTAATTATTCCTGAACACACGTTTCCCGGTCCTTACAGACCTATATCCGAGGCGCCTCGTATCCAACAACCACACAGGTGAAAAGTATATAAATGTCAGGGCTGGAAGGTCACTGACACCACCCTAGCTAGAAAGAAACGTCGTGCTCTCCCTGCAGTCACTATCCCGTTTTTGACTCATACCGAGGTGTGAGGCTCGCGAATTCACGTTATACACAAAGCTACGCCACACAGGCGATGCTTTGATCATCAACCACAAGACTTTGCTTTTCAACAAAAGCCTTGATAAATTGTCACTTACGCGTGCCACACTGGCAATTCACTCCATGCGACTGATGTCCATCGATATACAACCTCTGAGCTCGTGCGTCTCAGAGAAGGGCGTTAAGCAAGAGAATAAATTCTGCGCCGCCAAACAGATGTATATTTAATAGAGATCAATCAACACAGAATAAAATCCAATGTCAGACACACAATCCATTTACAAGTTCGTTCTAGGTCTGAACGAAACCGGAGGCACTTTCCTCGCATATCTATCCATCTCCAAGTACGTCTGGATGATCACCAACTGTTTCCCTCATCTTGGGTGTACAACCCAATCAAGATCATCAGTAATCACCCAAACGATGTGTAGAATTCCGGTCTTCAACCATCGTCTTCATCTTCGACATCTCGTCGAATCGGTTATTCAGAATGGGTATAAACCCGGCCTTTCTGAATAACCGACGTATATGATAACAAATGTTACACAAACACAAAAAACGCCTCATTCCAATTTAGAATATTCTTTTATTCACAAAATCACATTCTTAGGGAAAGGTTCCCATTAATTTTATCAAAGATAAATTCTTCTAAATTTATTCTTTAATCTTCCTTCGGATATCATTTCAAACTAGTCGGGATTAGCGAACCACACCGAAGTAATTATTTATTTTACTTCCCAATCCCAACCTATTCATCCCATGGAGCAAAACTGGTAATATGTAACACCCCGAATTTCGGTTAATGCTAAAATTCACAAATTAAAGTATAATTAATCTCAGATGTGGGAATTAGGGGAAACGGGCTGCGTCATTGCGTTCGTCTTGGAAAAATACGCGAAATAGAGTCCGAGTTTGCGTAAAACGGGTACCGTATGAAAGAGATATGGACGAACGAAGTTAGGCAGAAAAACCAGAAACAGGCCAGAAATGCACTGGCGCACTTGTGAAGTGCGCCAGAACAAAAATGCACTGGCGCACTTATGAAGTGCGCCAGTAGAAAGATACACTGGCGCACTTGGGAAGTGTGCCCGTGCCGAGCCAAGAAACCTGCACAGTTTCTAGAGAGTTCTGTGGTTGGGTGCACCAGTTTGGGGTTTGGGCTTGGTCTTAGGGCTGGTTTCTGGAAGGTGCCGAAATCTAAGGGTCCTAATCTAATTTAGGGTTAATCTAATGGCCTAAAACACTACCTAATCCTATAAATAAGACCCCAACCCTACCCTAATTCATTCATAATTAGATCTTGTAACTAAATTATGGCAAAATGAAACTTGATCATGGCCTCCACAAATCAATGAAGAGAGTTGCAAGCTAATCAACCTCTAATCAACATCTTCTTCAACTAAAGCAACTAATTCCACTTCATAAGTTTGCTAATCTAGGTTTTGGTGAGTTTCTATGGCTTTAATAATCAATTGTTAAATTGATTATGGTAGGATGTGATAAGACATGGCTATGTTTGTGGATAAATATGTTTATGCAAGTTTGTATGATATGTGACTTGCAAGTTTTATGTTATATGCGAGGTTAATGCCATGTTTTATGATGTAAAACACTATGTTGAACATTTATGCATATGTAACATGTTATGCAAACTATATGTGAGAGTATATGCAAGTTATATGTAACATGATATGCAAGTTGTGCATGTGATTTTATGCATGTTAAGTATTTGATTTTATGCATGCTAAGTATTTGATTGTCTGCATGCGAAGTGGTTGGGTTTATGCAAGTTAAGTGGTGTGTTTATGCATAATAAGTAATTGATTCTATACATGCTAAGTATGTGGTTTTATGCATGCTAAGTGTTTGGTATTATGCATAAATCATGACACATAAGTTTGCCCTTTTAAATGTGATGCATACATATGTAAGATGACACCTTTATATGCTATGCATGTTTACCCTCCTTTAAGATGCAAGTCATATATGCAAGTTCAACATGTTAAGCAAGTTATGTGTACGCTTATATGCAATTTCAACATGTTATACAAGTTATGTGTATGATGTTATGTAAGTTATGTGCATGTTGTTATGCAAGTTCATATGCGAGTTATGTGTATGAGGGTATGCAAGTTATGTGCATAATGATATGCAAGTTATGTATGCTTATGCAAGTATGTGAATGCTTATGCAAATATGTGAATGCTTATGCGAGTTATGTGTATGCTTAAATGCATGTTTAACATGTTATGCAAGTTATGAGAATGCTTATATGCAAGTTCAACATGTTATGCAAGATATGTGTATGATAGTATGTAAGCTCATATGCAACATGTTATGCAAATCATGTGTATAATAATGTGCAAGTTTGGGGTTAAATGTAGTTGGGTTAATATATGCTCATATATGCAAGTTGACATCCTCTTAACCCATGACAAAGTTATATGCTAAACCCATGAGATTTGTGATGGATCATTCCCTTTATCATGTCGTGAAATGAGAACGATTTACGTGGGGAACGATGGGGTAATAAATATGTTAATAAAAGTATGATTGGGTATGATAAGCATACCATAAAAATAAATTAACATAAGTGGGAATTTACCTATTGAGTTAGGTTTACCGCATGGGAATTTACCTATTGAGTTAGGTCTACCCATGTTATGAAAAATGTGTAATTAATTAGGGATAATTAATTGTGGGGGTGATTAATTAGGTGTAATTAATCAACTAAGACACGAGGTTGGACCCTTTTGTAGCGGAAGTCTGCCCAGAACCGACCAGCCATCCAGCGGCTACAAATGATTGGCCCAATGTGAGAGGTCTTAGTCATAAACTAAATACGTGATTAACGTAAAGACACGAGGTTAGACTCGGTTATGACGTAAGGCTGCCCGGACCCAACCGGCTTAACCAGCGGTCATAAAAGATAGTCTAATGTGAGAGGTCTTTATGAGGATCACGGTCTTAATTAATTAAGAAACACTTAACCAAATTAGCAGTTAGTGGGACATGAGGGTTAAGTGGGTGCCTTGGGTGGCATGTAGTAACTAGTGGGGGTGCCTCGGGTGGCATGAGGAAACTAGTGGGTTGCCTTGGGTGGCAATAGAAAATACGATTAGAATACTTAACCAAAGTGGAACATGTAATTAAAACATGGGTGAAGGGTTAAGTAAGTGCTTTGGGTGGCATGTGGAAATCTAGTGGGTGCCTTGGGTGGCAATTTAAATATAATTAAATGACTTAACCAAACTTTAAACATGTAAGTGAACATGATTATTAAAAGGGTTAAGTGGGTTACACTAGATGAATGACAAGCTTAGGTGGGTAGCTTGTGGGGGACCCATTATAGGGTTACACTAGATGAATGACAAGCTTAGGTGGGTAGCTTGTGGGGGACCCATTATAGGGTTACACTAGATGAATGACAAGCTTAGGCGGGTAGCTTGTGGGGGACCCATTATAGGGTTACACTAGATGAATGACAAGCTTAGGCGGGTAGCTTGTGGGGGAACCATTATAGGGTTACATTTGATGAATGACAAGCTTAGGTGGGTAGCTTGTGGGGGCCCATTTCAACCAATATCCCAAACGTATCTTAGTGGGCTCGACTCTAGTCGGGTGACGGGACACGCATATTGGGCTTGACTATAAGTGGCCAAAACGGGTTAGCGGTGGCAACGCAGGATCAACGGGTTTCATATGCGTGTGTGGACCCGGGCTGGTTGGTAAGTCGTTGTTGCATCGTGTAGATATAAAGCCGTGCACAGTTGATATTATCTGGTAGCCACTTTGGGGAATGATACACCCCCTTTTGTGGGACCAGCACGGGTATCTACGGTAGGGAGCCGATCGCTTGGGGGTAGTGGGTACACCTAGCAAAGATAGGGGCAGACGGCACCTGTGTAGGGGTACAAGAAACTACCGGGTAAAAATTACTAAGTACACTTAGTGGGATCAACCTTTAAGTAGGAATTACTCTTGGTGGGTAGAACTGGTGTGGTGCAGTGTAGGAATTACCCTTGGGTGGGTAGATCTGGGGTGATGTAAGCTAGTAATTATCCTTGGGTGGATAAACACGTCGTTTCGGTTATCGTAGTACATCCTGTGTTTTGTTGGCTACTTAGTGTAGTCATTATCCCCAGAGGTACCGTATCTTGTTTATATCATACCCTAATTACTTTAATGGTTGTATTGTTAGGGTTATAGGACTCACTCAGACTTATGTCTGGCCCCGTTGTTGTTTATCTTTTTCCCCACCCTCAGGTTATCAGAGTGGACCTAGCACTAGTGGGCTTGGACCAGACCGCTATATCTATCTTTTGGGGCTTGGACCGTAGAAGTAAAGCTCGGTTTATCTTTTGGCTATTATCTATGTAACGGGATTATGTACTTCTATTTTATCAGGATGGATATCATGTACTTGACTCTTGTTATGGTTTTGTGATGTAACCAAACATGTTTTGTTAATGAAATGATGTTTTAAATCTTCAAGTATTACTTATATCTGTCCTCTTGTAATTTTTCTGTTCTATACTCACTAAAAATACTCCACCAAAACTAAGGCATTCCCTTTGTGAGTGACCTTAGCAGATGTGGGGTGTTACACGTGGTATCAGAGCTTAAGGTTACCAGAACAGATAAAATTTTTAGAAAAACTATTTTCTAAGAATATTTTTGAAAGGAGTATTTTTCAAAAACATGTCTTTTAAGAGAAAAGTTTTTGAAAGAAAAGCATAATCCCCAATAGCCATATCTATATCTTTCGAATTCTCCATTTAGAATCTCTTCCTCTCTCTCATTTTGAGTTTCCCCTCCGAGTATAGATGATCTTTCTAAGATAGATAAGGATGGAAAACCACTTCAAGGGACTTAGACGTTAATCAGATTAGGAGTTGGTTCAAGAAGGAGGAGGACTGGTAGGTACCTATAGGATAGACGATGAGAGGAAGGCTCAAATAGTTGTTTTGTTAATAAAGGATGAAACCTCAGTAGTGGGAGGTTACGAGTGGAGAATGGGGAAGAAGAAGGCTAGTATTTATCCTTTCGGGAGGAATAGGACACCTTATTTGGATTGTCCAAGAAGCAAGGGTAAGGTATGGAATCTTCTGGAGGGTAGTTGTATTCCCTCACGACTAGGGTACCAGATGGGGATAAGACCGTCTAGGTTGGAATTTGGATTTCTTTATTATCCGATTCAAACTTTATTTGATTCTGATATATCGAGTTCGTTTATCTCATCATTATTAGTTGAGTCACTGCACTTAGACACCAGTTTGGTAGATGATCCCTTAGTTGTTTCAAACCCAATTGGGCTCCATGATGTGTTTGGGTTTGAAAGTTTCTATACTTAGCGTTGGGTTTAGGGGTGATGCTTGTTGGGCTTCACGGGCTATGGGTTAGTTTTGGGCATGGACTGGTTATCCAGTAGGGGTGCCGTTCTTGATTTTGAAGGGAGAGTTGTTAGGCTTATGACCAGCTTGGGTAACACTCTCGAGATCTCTTGTAATCCCATAGAATCTGTTATGCTAAGTTATCTAGAATCGCTTGACACGTCGGTCTAGAATTTGCGATCTGTTAGAGCGGTCCGAGAATACTCGGATGTGTGTGAGGAGGTGAAGGGCTTACCTCCGGAGTGGAAGATTGACTTCCAAATATATCTGGTAGACAATGCCAAACCAGTATCTTGGCCATTGTGCCATATGGCTCCTCGTGAGAGGAGGGAACTCCATAAGTAAGTAGGTGATTTGCTTGAGAAGGGGTTCATAAGACGAAGTATATCGGAGTGGGGCGCTCCAGTAATTTTTGTCACGAAGGCGGATGGGTCCCTCAGACTTTGTGTAGGTTAAAGAGAACTAAATAAACTCACAAAGAAGAATAGACACCCATTGCCGAGGGTTGATGATCTCTTTGATCAGTTGGCTGGCGCCTCAGTATTTTTTTTGTAGTAGGACTTAGCCACGGGATTTCATCAGTTGAGAGTGGCTGAGGATAGTATAGAGAAGACTGCATTTAGGACTCCGGATGATTTTTTTTTATGAGTGGCTGGTGATGCCATTTGGTTTGACGAACGCCCCCGCATACCTTGTTGATTTGATGAGAAGGGTGTTCAGGGAGTACCTAAATAAGTTCGTGATGGTCTTTTTGGATCACATCTGGGTCTTTTCTAGGAGCGAAATAAATTTTCGTATGTGCTCAATAGGGTGAGCAAAGCCAGTTATGGGAAAAACGATGGTTTTAGGAGCGAGACTGGCGAGGACATCCAGGGTTGGACAAGGGGCTTAATTATTTAGCCGTTTTTGCTAGTATCATCTCACGTAGGTCGCCTGAACTCGAAGGAGATATCCCTTGGGTGTTTGTCTGATATTGGTTTAGGCCTTTGGGGCTTGCATTTGGGGGATGTCGAGTTCGACTAGGGTGGTCTGCGTGAGAGATGAACAGTTGTGATGATTTTGGACGATATCCTGGTGGGGAAGAGCATGCCCTACATCTTAGGGAAGTGTTGGAGACTCTTCGAGCGCATAGTCTTAGGACAGCAAAAGTAGATGGGATTCTTAGTATCCTATGAGTTTGAGATAGCGTACACCCACGGTAAGGGTAACATGGTAGCGGACGCCTTAAGTAGAAAAAGGTTGTCCTCGAGTATGTGGTTCGTTGAACGACGGAGCTTAGAGTTTATTTCTAAGTCTGACTTTAGACCTTCTGTTGACTTTGTACCCGGTTTGCTAGCCTCCTTGGAGGTTAGACCTACTCTTTTGGGGCGGATTGGAGAAGCACAGAGGGACGACCCACAGTTGGTTGAGAAGCTCATAAGGGGGAAGTCGTCCAGCCATTTGAGTAGGTACACCCTAGACGATAGGGGGTGTTTGCATAGAGACGGTAGACATTGTGTACCACAAGACGAGGGTTTGAGGAAGGTTATTCTTGATGATGCACACCGTTCTAGGATGACCATTCATCCCGGTGGGGACAGGAGGTACCAAGACATGAAGAGGGTTTTCTTCTGGGCCGGTATGAGGAAAGATGTGGCCGAGTATGTCGCTCGATGCTTGGTGTGCCAATAGGAGAAGGCGGAGCAAAAGAAACCAGGTGGGTTGCTTCACCCATTGGAAGTTCCGCAATGGAAGTGGGATAGCATCTCGAAGGATCTTCAGTTTACGTTCGAGAGATTATTAGATTGCATGGTGTACCCTCCAGTATGGTGAGCGATCGAGATCCTATCTTCACTAGAGAGTTTTGGAAGAGGGTGCAAGAGGCGGTAGGGACTCAGTTGTGTTTGAGTACCGCATATCATCCTCAGACGGATGGCCAGACCGAGAGGGTGAAACATATTTTAGAAGACCTTTGAAGCTATGTATCTTGGATTTTGGAGGTACATAGGAGGAGCATCTTCCATTGGTGGAGTTGCCCGACAGACTTAGTGGTGTACATGATGTATTCCATGGGAGGAAGTGCCTACATAAGACCACAGAGGTGGTAGAGCCAAGTTTGCTTAGAGAAGTGAAAGCAGAGCGTGATGCGACGATTCGACGATTGCATCCTTGGGTCAGAGATTTGGAAGTTGAGAAACAGAGAGGTTCAACTAGTCAAAGTACAAAGGGGAGATGAAGAGAGTGACGCTACCTGGGAGACGGAAGCGAAGATGCGTTCGAGGTACCCTTTTCTTTCGGAGGGTATGTCCTTTTGCTTCTCCTTCATCGCATATCTCGTGCTTATCTTATCCTTAGTATGTCCTCTCGTTAGTACCTTTGACCTTCAGATAGGATAGTCCTATGGTTGAAACATGTGTTTGAGACATGTTATGTATGATGGATGCAAGTGGATGCAAGTGTTTGCTAGTGGTTGCTCGTGGATGCATATACACACACTCTAGGCACTAGATCGGCTCAATCACTTCATATTGCATATTGCATAAAATTGTGTGTAGGAAGCTATATTATGGATGTATAATGATTGTGTTATCATATGGATGATGCATTTTGGTGAATGATTGTGCACTCATGTAGATATTGTATGTGTCGATAGGGTTCTCTCGCATACATAATGGATGCATAGCACTATCATGGTTTGCATATGTTCATACATTAGATAGGGAACATATACACACACTCTTTGCATATGCTCATACATCATTAGAAATTGTTTTAAGGACAATGGATGCCCGTGTTTGATGGATTGAGTAGATGGTTGTTTGGATGGTAGGATATGCATTCTCCTTAGCTTAGAGATTTCGGGGACGAAATCCTTTAAGGAGGGGAGAATGTAACACCCCGAATTTCGGTTAATGCTAAAATTCACAAACTAAAGTATAATTAATCTCAGATGTGGGAATTAGGGGAAACGGGCTGCGTCATTGCGTTCGTCTCGGAAAAATACGCGAAATAGAGTCCGAGTTTGCGTAAAACGGGTACCGTATGAAAGAGATATGGATGAACAAAGTTAGGCAGAAAAACCAGAAACAGGCCAGAAATGCACTGGCGCACTTGTGAAGTGCGCCAGATCAAAAATGCACTGGCGCACTTATGAAGTGCGCCAGTACAAAGATACACTGGCGCACTTGGGAAGTGCGCCCGTGCCGAGCCAAGAAACCTGCACAGTTTCTAGAGAGTTCTGTGGTTGGGTGCACCAGTTTGGGGTTTGGGCTTGGTCTTAGGGCTGGTTTCTGGAAGGTGCCGAAATCTAAGGGTCCTAATCTAATTTAGGGTTAATCTAATGGCCTAAAACACTACCTAATCCTATAAATAAGACCCCAACCCTACCCTAATTCATTCATAATTAGATCTTGTAACTAAATTATGGCAAAATGAAACTTGATCATGGCCTCCACAAATCAATGAAGAGAGTTGCAAGCTAATCAACCTCTAATCAACATCTTCTTCAACTAAAGCAACTAATTCCACTTCATAAGTTTGCTAATCTAGGTTTTGGTGAGTTTCTATGGCTTTAATAATCAATTGTTAAATTGATTATGGTAGGATGTGATAAGACATGGCTATGTTTGTGGATAAATATGTTTATGCAAGTTTGTATGATATGTGATTTGCAAGTTTTATGTTATATGCGAGGTTAATGCCATGTTTTATGATGTAAAACACTATGTTGAACATTTATGCATATGTAACATGTTATGCAAACTATATGTGAGAGTATATGCAAGTTATATGTAACATGATATGCAAGTTGTGCATGTGATTTTATGCATGTTAAGTATTTGATTTTATGCATGCTAAGTATTTGATTGTCTGCATGCGAAGTGGTTGGGTTTATGCAAGTTAAGTGGTGTGTTTATGCATAATAAGTAATTGATTCTATACATGCTAAGTATGTGGTTTTATGCATGCTAAGTGTTTGGTATTATGCATAAATCATGACACATAAGTTTACCCTTTTAAATGTGATGCATACATATGTAAGATGACACCTTTATATGCTATGCATGTTTACCCTCCTTTAAGATGCAAGTCATATATGCAAGTTCAACATGTTAAGCAAGTTATGTGTACGCTTATATGCAAGTTCAACATGTTATACAAGTTATGTGTATGATGTTATGTAAGTTATGTGCATGTTGTTATGCAAGTTCATATGCGAGTTATGTGTATGAGGGTATGCAAGTTATGTGCATAATGATATGCAAGTTATGTATGCTTATGCAAGTATGTGAATGCTTATGCAAATATGTGAATGCTTATGCGAGTTATGTGTATGCTTAAATGCATGTTTAACATGTTATGCAAGTTATGAGAATGCTTATATGCAAGTTCAACATGTTATGCAAGATATGTGTATGATAGTATGTAAGCTCATATGCAACATGTTATGCAAATCATGTGTATGATAATGTGCAAGTTTGGGGTTAAATGTAGTTGGGTTAATATATGCTCATATATGCAAGTTGACATCCTCTTAACCCATGACAAAGTTATATGCTAAACCCATGAGATTTGTGATGGATCTTTCCCTTTATCATGTCGTGAAATGAGAATGATTTACGTGGGGAACGATGGGGTAATAAATATGTTAATAAAAGTATGATTGGGTATGATAAGCATACCATAAAAATAAATTAACATAAGTGGGAATTTACCTATTGAGTTAGGTCTACCCCATGGGAATTTACCTATTGAGTTAGGTCTACCCATGTTATGAAAAATGTGTAATTAATTAGGGATAATTAATTGTGGGGGTGATTAATTAGGTGTAATTAATCAACTAAGACACGAGGTTGGACCCTTTTGTAGCGGAAGTCTGCCCGGAACCGACCGGCCATCCAGCGGCTACAAATGATTGGCCCAATGTGAGAGGTCTTAGTCATAAACTAAATACGTGATTAACGTAAAGACACGAGGTTAGACTCGGTTATGACGTAAGGCTGCCCGGACCCAACCGGCTTAACCAGCGGTCATAAAAGATAGTCTAATGTGAGAGGTCTTTATGAGGATCACGGTCTTAATTAATTAAGAAACACTTAACCAAATTAGCAGGTAGTGGGACATGAGGGTTAAGTGGGTGCCTTGGGTGGCATGTAGTAACTAGTGGGGGTGCCTCGGGTGGCATGAGGAAACTAGTGGGTTGCCTTGGGTGGCAATAGTAAATACGATTAGAATACTTAACCAAAGTGGAACATGTAATTAAAACATGGGTGAAGGGTTAAGTAAGTGCTTTGGGTGACATGTGGAAATCTAGTGGGTGCCTTGGGTGGCAATTTAAATATAATTAAATGACTTAACCAAACTTTAAACATGTAAGTGAACATGATTATTAAAAGGGTTAAGTGGGTTACACTAGATGAATGACAAGCTTAGGTGGGTAGCTTGTGGGGGACCCATTATAGGGTTACACTAGATGAATGACAAGCTTAGGTGGGTAGCTTGTGGGGGACCCATTATAGGGTTACACTAGATGAATGACAAGCTTAGGCGGGTAGCTTGTGGGGGACCCATTATAGGGTTACAATAGATGAGTGACAAGCTTAGGCGGGTAGCTTGTGGGGGACCCATTATAGGGTTACATTTGATGAATGACAAGCTTAGGTGGGTAGCTTGTGGGGGCCCATTTCAACCAATATCCCAAACGTATCTTAGTGGGCTCGACTCTAGTCGGGTGACGGGACACGCATATTGGGCTTGACTATAAGTGGCCAAAACGGCTTAGCGGTGGCAACGCAGGATCAACGGGTTTCATATGCGTGTGTGGACCCGGGCTGGTTGGTAAGTCGTTGTTGCATCGTGTTGATATAAAGCCGTGCATAGTTGATATTATCTGGTAGCCACTTTGGGGAATGATACACCCCCTTTTGTGGGACCAGCACGGGTATCTACGGTAGGGAGCCGATCGCTTGGGGGTAGTGGGTACACCTAGCAAAGATAGGGGCAGACGGCACCTGTGTAGGGGTACAAGAAACTACCGGGTAAAAATTACTAAGTACACTTAGTGGGATCAACCTTTAAGTAGGAATTACTCTTGGTGAGTAGAACTGGTGTGGTGCAGTGTAGGAATTACCCTTGGGTGGGTAGATCTGGGGTGATGTAAGCTAGTAATTATCCTTGGGTGGATAAACACGTCGTTTCGGTTATCGTAGTACATCCTGTGTTTTGTTGGATACTTAGTGTAGTCATTATCCCCAGAGGTACCGTATCTTGTTTATATCATACCCTAATTACTTTAATGGTTGTATTGTTAGGGTTATAGGACTCACTCAGACTTATGTCTGACCCCGTTGTTGTTTATCTTTTTCCCCACCCTCAGGTTATCAGAGTGGACCTAGCACTAGTGGGCTTGGACCAGACCGCTATATCTATCTTTTGGGGCTTGGACCGTAGAAGTAAAGCTCGGTTTATCTTTTGGCTATTATCTATGTAACGGGATTATGTACTTCTATTTTATCAGGATGGATATCATGTACTTGACTCTTGTTATGGTTTTGTGATGTAACCAAACATGTTTTGTTAATGAAATGATGTTTTAAATCTTCAAGTATTACTTATATCTGTCCTCTTGTAATTTTTCTGTTCTATACTCACTAAAAATACTCCACCAAAACTAAGGCATTCCCTTTGTGAGTGACCTTAGCAGATGTGGGGTGTTACATAATACTCCATATCTAACACCACGGTGTTATCGGTAAAGTTAATTACCATTTCACGTTCAAATCTAATTAAAGATTTAACTATCGCTTTGGAGCAAAACTGGTGATACTCCATTCTCGATCACCTTTCAGATTTGATAATTTAAATTATCAATTCACATTTTAATCTAATTAAAGATTCATTAAAACTCCACTTAGTTTTAATCTTCTTAAAAATCAATATCCTGTCTTTAACTGGGTTAAAGAACCAATGTCATCTAAAACACGATTCACGATAAACCCAAATCACATTTGATATTAAATACAAGGCTCTGAATAGAAAATATATCGGCTTATATTCAATATCAAATTCTGGAACCAACAATTATCGTATTGGAAATAACGATATAAAATATATCTTTCAAATTCCCATAACAATACCTGTATAGTCACGAAATCCAACATCGAAATATTCCGAAGATAATTTCGATTCAACTCCAGTCCAATTTACGTATTGGGAATATTGATTATTTTTAAAATCACTTTCAAATTCAATTTATTTATTTCAAAAATAAATTGATTTAATTCTAGTTCAAAACTAGTTCATTTCGATAAAAATTTATTTTTATCATTTCAAATGTGGAACTTTTCATCCCAGTTCTTTCCAATTCATATATTATGATTTTACACAAATTATTAATATTTTTATTAATTTTATCAAGGCCCGTACAGTCGATTTCCATCAACAGCCATCGAACTGCACTTACAACGACCTTTTCCAAATATGATTTGGACATAATTCCAAATCCAACCGTTAGATTTCAAATTTCTTATATTCATTGGAAAGCTCTTTTCGATACGAACCCAACGGTTCTGGTTTTAGGAGAATCCGACGGTCGGATCTCCCGCAACGACAATTCGAGGCCAATGGTCGAAATTCTCAAACTGCCGCGGCGCGTCCTATTCAGGCCATTATATATATAATATATATATTTCGTCGATTTCCTTTAAAAACGTATTTTATAAATCGTTTTAAATTCGTTTTCAAAACCATTTCAACTCTATATTCAATTTCAAATCAAAATTGAATACTTCATATCATTACTATATAAATGATAATATTTTCAAAACGTTATATTTTGAAATCACTACCTTTTCTATATTCATTATAAAAACGAATATAATCGATATAAATATCGTTCACGTTAAAATGGCGCAACTCTAATCAACACGGCTTTATATATTTCAATAAATTCGTTATTCTATTCAACAAATGAATATTTATTCCATTCAACACATGAATCAATATTTCTTTCAACACATGACTAATCTCAACACATGAGTACTGTCAACACACAACTATTTTTGTTATGTAAAATATTTTATAAAACTATGGTATCTATCGTTTGATTTTCAATCAGACTCCACCGTGAAGTAGTTCTAATTTTAAATATGATAAAGATGTAAATTTTATTGTTAAAATATTTTACTCAACACATGAATAGTTTCAACACATGAACATCGTCAACACATGACTATTTTTATATTCAACACATGAATTTTCCTTTATAATATTCATTATTTTCCCGATTGGAATGAGGCCCAATCAATCACCATATAATGTTAATTATATGGATTCCACCCAACACATGTATATAATAGCAATGATAAACAATCAACCATCATCCAAGGTGCACCACACAACTGCATAAGCATCAAATATAAATAATTAACGCTTACACAGCCTGTCTACCAATCGATCGACATACAATTAAATAATTGGGATTAGTGTACGCCAAATTTCATCCCAACACCCGTGTGGGGTTTCAAATCAAAAAACACAGATTTTTATTTGTGCATTTGGGCGATGTGTAAAATTTATCGACCTAATCAATATCAGTCAAATCAGTGTATATAAACAAATCGGCCGATTTGTTTATAAATATTTATTTATTCACATTCACGTTAAAAATTATATTTTTTAAGACAATTAATTTATTTCAACTATCTACATTTTATTATCGATTTCCCATCCACATCGCAAAGCACGGCTTGTGTGGCGTAGCTTTGTGTATAACGTGAATTCGCGAGCCTCACACCTCGGTATGAGTCAAAAACGGGATAGTGAATGCCGGGAGAGCACGACGTTTCTTTCTAGCTAGGGTGGTGTCAGTGACCTACCAGCCCTAACATTTATATACTTTTCACCTGTGTGGTTGTTGGAATGCGAGGCGCCTCGGATATAGGTCTGTAAGGACCGGGAAACGTGTGTTCAGGAATAATTAATCCTCAAAAGTAAGAGAGGACCGACCCTGAAGATCCAAGGATCAGAGTGGGGTCCTGAGACATTTGCTAGAGTGTCTCGAACGCGGAGAGGAGCTTGCCCCTTGCCTCGACTCATGACGGAAGTCCAATTTCCAATACATGATATTGCGGTTTTAATTATAGAACTAGTACGGCAACATGATAGATGGTACCCATGCCGCCTATGATTGATATTTATGATTTGAATTGTTTGACACTATACACTTATAATAGTATCAAATGATTTGTTTTAAACGTACCAAGCATGTTTGGCTATTATAAGGGAAAACCCTATCCTCCGGCTTGCGTTGCATTGTGTGATGGGACCTGGGTCTTATAATAGCTTCATTTTTTTCAAAGAGCATTGCGCTGTTTTGTTATATGCCCTAGTATTCTTGGGAGGAAACCCGTTCCGTGTTATACGGTGTGGTCCCTTGAATTACTATCTTTTAAAGTAAAGTTTTAAATAACTGTTTTAGTTCTCACACAAGTCACATGACTGACCTGGAGTTTATTGTTTTAACCTAAACTCTTGGTGCCCCTATTTTCGACACGGGCAGCTAGTAGTTTTGGTTTTGAAGATTTATATTCACAGGGTCCTGATTTACAGCTGGAACGATGCTCGGAAAGCTATGTATCCGTGTATCACTTTCAGTTGTGTTTTGTATATTTTTCCGCTGCTATGTAATTTATTGTAATCTCTGGTATTTATCAAATGTAATTTATTCATTTATACTCTGTATATTCTTGTATCTGATGGAATTGTTGTAATATACAATGAAATGTTCTTCCGTTTGCGTTCTGATTTGTCCTGTTCTCAATCGATCAGGGGTTTCGAACGGTCTAGATCGGTTTAATGACTGATTCGGATCGAGCGAAATTCCTTGCCGTTGCGGTTTTGATTGTAAACCTATATTTGGCGACATAGTGGCATGGGACGCTCATGTCGCCTATGATTGATATTTATGATTCAATTTGCCTTTGAAACATATATGCACTAGTAATAATATCAAGTGATTTTGCTTTACACGTATTAAGCATATTTTGGCCAATATAAGGTAAAACCCTATCCTCCGGCTTGCGTTGCATTGTGTGATGGGACCTGGGTCTTATAATAGCTTCATTTTTCCAAAAAGCATTGCGCTGTTTTGTTATATGCACTAGTATTCTTGGGAGGAAACCCGTTCCGTGTTATACGGCGTGGTCCCTTGAATTACTATCTTTAAAGTAAAGTTTTAAATAACTGGTTTAGTTCTCACACCAGTCACATGACTGACCTGGAGTTTATTGTTTTAACCTAAACTCTGGGTGCCCTTATTTCCACACGGGCAGCTAGTAGTTTTGGTTTTGTAGATTTATACTCACAGGATCCTAATTTGCAGCTGGAACGATGCTCGGAAAGCTCTGTATCCGTGCATTATTTCTAATAGTGTATTGTATTATTTTCCGCTGCTATGTAATTTATTGTAATCTCTGATATTTATCGAATGTAATTCATTCATTTATACTCTGTATATTCTTGTATCTGATGGAATTGTTGTAATAATAATGAAATGTTCTTCCGTCTGCGTTCTTTTGTGTGTTGTTCTCAAAGTATCCGCTCTTTCCTTCACGGGGAAGTTACGGGTTCTTACAGTGGTATCAGAGCTTTGGTTTACAGAGCTCGAGAACAAGACACATTAGAACCAAACGAAAGAATTCATCAGATATTGGATTGGTAATATCCAATTGGGATGACTCGTTAGAGATAGGATCAGTAGTATCCTAGAACGAGTGTGAAGAGTATATTTTTCAAATGAAAACAATTTTTTTTGAAATTTAAATTGTTTTATTCGTATTTGAATATTTATTTATTTTGAATTTGGACAATCGAGTATATAAAGATTTCGCGTATACGCGTCATGAACGTATATTCGAAGTTTTAATATACTGGATAGATATAGAATCACATTCTAGTAGCTCGGAGATAATTCTGGTAATGCGGCCGCATTATCAGTATTTATGTTCGTGTTTCAAAGGTGTGATTTCTATATATTTCCATTAGGCTGGTGTGAGAACCAAAACTAATATATCTAGATTTATTTGCTGTGATTTGGCATCAAAAACATGATTTTCTGTATATATATCAAAATTATGAATTTGAAACGATAATTCACTAATTGATTGATGTTTGTGTTGTTTGTTTATTTGTTTAATAATTTTGAATCACATATTGAACTGTATTGAAAATTGGTCGCATTTGCTTGCATATACAAGTACTTACATTGAACAGCTCATAGCAAGGAGGCTAGAGCAGAAGAATAAAATTTGTTTGCCCGACAAATAGGTACATGTTTAGCATAATTTACTATTTTTTTTGGGTGATGATGATTTTATGAGCCGATTGGCTAGCCGCCTGGCTTTTTCTTTTTCTTTTTGAGATCAGAAGGCCTATATGACAATTTCGGGATTTTCCCGTGGCTCCCGGTGCAGGGGAGGTTATGGCGAAATTTTTCGAAAATTCCGGGTGTTAGCCAAATTATTGAAGAATTTGAAAATTCTCAAAAACTGAAAAGTTGGAGAATAGAAGCCAGATCGAACGTGAGTTGATTAATCAAACCACTTTCGACTTTGTTCCTTTTCGGGGATGAAAAGTTTTAAGTGGGGGAGATTGTAACAACCCGAAAATCTGGGCCAGTTTGAAATTTTTATTTTGGCAATTTTAGCAAAGTTTGAACATTTAAAATGAATTATTTTAAATAATATCGACGAGAAAATTTATTTTGAATAGAATAGAACGTATATATTATATACGTCGTTGTTAGAATATAAATAATTATATATAATTATAAATAGAATTGAAAATGGCGCGGTAGTTCGATAATTCAATTTCAAACTTCAATTGAATGTACCGGGTGCAAAAAAATCCGGATTTTAGTGAAACCAAAAATAATGGAATCTAATTGGGAATATCTTTCCAACGAATCCGAAAAATCAAGATTCCATACCAGGATTCAAAAGATATGTCCAGTTGAAAATTCTGAATAGTCGCTATGGAATTCAAGCCCTTAAAAATGGGAATTTTGCAAACGACCTCGGATTTCGACGAAACCACTTTTGTTGGATCCGTGATGTCAAATTATTGTTAGATTCCAAATTTCATAATTTTTCGAATCAATATTGAGCGTGGCAAAGGAAAACGCATTTGACCAGTTTCAGTTGATTTTAATCGACTGGAAATTGGCCATTTTTCTAACGGTCTCAGAATTCGACGAAACTAGTTTTTTTAGGACCGTATCGTCAATACGAAGCTAGAAAATATTTTTATGGGATTTATAGAGTTAGTATGTGACCCCGGTAAAATGAAATGCGCGTTCAATAACAATATATAGAGTTATATGTTGATTTTGACGAAAACTGATCAAAACGATCGAATCAGCTTACGATACATATCACATTGTGTTCGAAATGGGGGTGAAACGCTATGGACGACAGGCAGTGGGCCTCGTTTCGAGGTCGAAATAAAAAGTCAACTTTTCTTGAAATTAAATAATATAAAATTAAAATCTCTCTCCTCTCCCCCCTTATCTCTCTCAGGCCCCCCCCTTACTTTCCAACCCGACATTCAAAAGAAAAAAAAATCAACCGCGTCGCCGCTCCTCCCATCGTCGCTGCCACCAGGTGGGCCACCACGCCCCTCCGTTCAACCCTCCCCTACCTCGCGCCTCTCTCTCCCTCCCTCTGATCGAACCCGCACCCCAAAGCTCAGCCCCAATCGAAGCCCACCACCCCCTGAGTCGCGCCTGAACCCAGCGCCTCCCTCCTCCGCTTCTATCTCCTCCTCTTCCTTCTCCAATTCGCCCCTCTCAGACCCCTAATGCCGACGCAGACCACTAGAGCCCAAAACCCCTCCCTCCTTCACGAGGAGAGCCACTATAGCCCACGCTGGCCTACCACCGACCGCCTCAGACTTCGGGATGCCATACACACCCCCGTTTCAGTTCGGTGAGTGTTTAATTTCAACATTACATAAGTATGCAATATAAAAATATGATTTTTATAGTTAAAACTATGATTTTTAATTGCATGAAGATCGTATTGATAAGGTTGGATTGTTTATAAACCAACGAGATTGGATTTTTATTTAGAAAACAAGGTCGGATTTTTATAGTGGTGAAATAAGAAAGGTGAAATCTTTATATGTGAAAAGGTGAAATCTTTATATGTGAAAAGGTGAAATCTTTATATGTGAAAAGGTGAAATCTTTATATTTAGAAAGGCGAAATATTTATTTTTGAAAAGGCGAAATCTTTTTATAAAGAATAGCATGATAAAAATAGAATTTTTATCTATATAGTAGCGATGTAAAAATAGAATTTTTATCTATATAGTAGCGATGTAAAAATAGAATTTTTATCTATATAGTAGCGATGTAAAAATAGAATTTTTATCTATATAGTAGCGAAGTAAAAAAGTCGATTTTTATATATTGAATAGCGATATAAAAAAGTAGATTTTTATATATTGAATAGCGATAGAAAAGTATGATTTTTATATATTAAATAGCGAAGTAAAAAAATTCAATTTTTAAATATTGAATAGCGAAGTAAAAATTCGATTTTTATGTATTGAATAGTAAAGTAAAAATTCGATTTTTACATATGTAGAGAATACGGGTAACGAAGGTGACAAAAAGGCGAGAACGACGAAGATTTCTATAAATGAAGTGTCGTGGAGTTGGAATAGCTATTGGTGAGAACTTCTCACTTTAAATTCCCTTTTTCTAGTTATATATATATATATATATATATACTAGGATGCAGACGGTGCTTAGCAGCACCCAACACCCGTCATCCACAGACCATGGATGGCTTGTTTGTTTGATTGATGTGTTGTGAAAATTGTTTGTGATGTTGATGTGAAATCGATAATAAAATATTCCTATGTTGAAAGGAAATAAAATATTTATATTGTTAAAAATATTTTATCGTTAAAAATATAATTTTTAACGTGAATGTGAATAAATAAATATTTATAAACAAATCGGCCGATTTGCTTATATACACTGATTTGACTGATATTGATTGGGTTGATAAATTTTACACATCGCCCAACTGCACAAATAAAATATGTGTTTGTTGATTTGAAACCCCACACGGGTGTTGGGATGATATTTGAGTACACTAATCCCATTTATTTAATTGTATGTCGATCGATTGGTCGACAGGCTGTGTAAGCGTTGATTATTTATATTTGATGCTTATGTAGTTGTGTGGTGCACTCTGGATGATGGTTGATTGTTAATCGTTGCTATTATATACATGTGTTGTATGGAATCCATATAATTAACATTATATGGTGATTGATTGGGCCTCATTCCAATCGGGAAAATAATGAATATTATAAAAGAAAATTCATGTGTTGAATATAAAAATAGTCATGTGTTGACGATGTTCATGTGTTGAAACTATTCAGGTGTTGAGTAAAATATTTTAAATAATAAAATTTACATCTTTATCATATTTAAAATTAGAACTACTTCACGGTGGAGTCTAATAAAAAAATCAAACGATAGATACCATAATTTTATAAAATATTTTACATAACAAAAATAGGGATGTGTTGACAGTACTCATGTGTTGAGATTAGTCGTGTGTTGAAAGAAATATAGATTCATGTGTTGAATAGAATAAATATTCATTTGTTGAATAGAATAACGAATTTATTGAAATATATAAAGCCGTGTTGATTAGAGCTGCGCTATTTTGACGTGAACGATATTTATGTCGATTTTATTCGAATATCGAAAAAGAAGTGATTTCAAAATATAACATTTTGAAAATATTATCATTTATATAGTAATGATATGAAATATTCAATTTTGATTTGAAATTGAATACAGAGTTGAAGTGGTTTTGAAAACGAAGTTAAAACGATTTATAAAATACGTTTTAAAAGGAAATCGACGAAATATATATAATATATATTATATATATAATGGCCTGAAAAGAACGCGCCGCGCCGCGCCGCGGCAGTTCGTGAATTTCGACCATTGACTTCGAATTGACGTTGCGGGAGATCCGACCGTCGGATTCTCCTAAAACCGGAACCGTTGGGTTCGTATCGAAAAGAGCTTTCCAATGAATGCTAGAAACTTGAAATCTAATGGTTGGATTTGGAATTATGTCCAAATCAAATTTAGAAAAGGTCGCTGTAAGTGCAGTTCGATGGCCGTTGATGGAAATCGACTGTACGGGCCTTGATAAAATTATTAAAAATATTAGTAATTTGTGTAAAATCATAATATGTGAATTGGAAAGAACTGGGATAAAAAATCCCACATTTGAAAAGATAAAAATAGATTTTTATCAAAATGAACTAGTTTTGAACTAGAATTAAAATCAATTTATTTCTGAAATAAATAAATTGAATGTGAAAGTGATTTTAAAAATAGTCGATATTCCCAATACGTGAATTGGACTGGAGTTGAATCGAAATTATCTTCGGAATATTTCGATGTTGGATTTCGTGACTATACAGATATTGTTATGGGAATTTCAAAGATATATTTTATATTGTTATTTCCAATACGATATTTGTTGGTTTCAGAATTTGATATTGAATATAAGCCGGTATATTTTCTATTCAGAGCCTTGTATTTAATATTAAATGTGATTTGGGTTTGTCGTGAATGGTGTCTTCATTAACACTGTTCTTAAGCCCAATAGAGAAAAAGATTAAATCTTTCTATTTAGATTTAATGAAGTGTATCGATTAAATCATATTTAATTGTAATTGAATTTGAATTGCTTTTTGGGTTTATCGTGAGCTGTGTTTTGAACAACACCTTTTCTTTAACCCGATTAACAATAGAGTGTGATTTTGGGTTTATCGTGAATCGTGTTTTAGATGACACTGGTTCTTTAACCCAGTTAAAGGCAGAATATTGATTTTTGAGAAGATTAGAACTAAGTGGAGTTTTAATGAATCTTTAATTAGATTAAAAAGTGAATTGATAATTTAAATTATCAAATCTGAAAGGTGATCGAGAATGGAGTACCACCAGTTTTGCTCCAAAGCGATAGTTAAATCTTTAATTAGATTTGAACGTGGGATGGTAGTTAATTTTACCGATAACACTGTGGTGTTAGATATGGAGTAGTACCAGTTTTTCTCCATGGGATATATAGGTTAGGATTGGGAAATAAAATAAATAATTAATTCGGTGTGGTTCGCTAATCCCGACTAGTTTGAAAGGATATCCGAAGGAAGATTATAGAATAAATTTAGAAGAATTTATCTTGGATAAAATTAATGGGAACCTTTCCCTAAGAATGTGATTTTGTGAATCAAAGAATATTCCGAATTGGAACGAGGCGTTCGTGTGTTTGTGTAACATTTGTTTATTATATACGTAGGATATTCAGAAAGGCCGGGTTTATACCCATTCTGAATAACCGATTCGACGAGGTGTCGAAGATGAAGACGGTGGTTGAAGACCGGAAGTCTTCACATCATTTGGGTGATTACTGATGATCTTGATTGGGTTGTACACCCAAGATGAGGGAAACAGTTGGTGATCGTCTAGACGTACTTGGAGATGGATGGATATGCGAGGAAAGTGCCTCCGGTTTCGTTCAGACCCAGAACGAACTTGTAAATGGATTGTGTGTTTGACATTGGATTTTATTCTGTATTGATTGATCTCTATTAAATATACATCTGTTTGGCGGTAGAGAATTTATTCTCTTGCTTAACGCCCTTCTCTGAGACGTACGAGCTCAGAGGTTGTATATCGATAGACATCAGTCGCATGGAGTGAATTGCCAGCGTGGCGCGCGTAAGTGGCAATTGATCAAGGCTTCTGTTGAAAAGCGAAGTCTTGTGGTTGATGATCAAAGCACGGCCTGTGTGGCGCATCTTTGTGTATAACGTGGACTCGCGAGCCTCACACCCCGGTATGAACCAGAAACGGGAGAAGGACTCAGGGGGGGACATGCGTCTCTTTCTAGTTAGTGGTGGTGTCGGTGCTTAAACTGGCCGACATTTATATTCTTTTCACCTATGTGGTTGTTGTTGTTGCGAGGCGCCTAGGATATGGAGTCAGTGGGCTCATTTACGCCCCATAGGGCAGGGAGACGTACTGTTCAGGGTTTTATTTAATCCACATCGAGTGGACCGCCCCTGAAGATCCTAGGGTCGATGCGTTCTGATCCTGAGACTCGGACTAGACAGTCTCGAATCGGTGAGGACTATCTTTTGCCTCGGTTCATTGATGGAAATCCAATTTCCAAATACGATATTGTGCGGTTTTGATTGTAAACCTATATTTGGCGACATAGTGGCATGGGATGCTCATGTCGCCTATGATTGATATTTATGATTGAATTTGCCTTTGAAACATATATTCACTAGTAATAATATCAGGTGATTTTGCTTTACACATATTAAGCATATTTTGGCCAATATAAGGTAAAACCTTATCTTCCGGCTTGCGTTGCATTGTGTGATGGGACCTGGGTCTTATAATAGCTTCATTTTTCCAAAAAGCATTGCGATGTTTTGTTATATGCACTAGTATTCTTGGGAGGAAACCCATTCCGTGTTATATGGCGTGGTCCCTTGAATTACTATCTTTAAAGTAAAGTTTTAAATAACTGGTTTAGTTCTCACACCAATCACATGACTGACCTGGAGTTTATTGTTTTAACCTAAATTCTGGGTGCCCTTATTTCCACATGGGTAGCTAGTAGTTTTGGTTTTGCAGATTTATACTCACAGGATCCTGATTTGCAGCTGGAACGATGCTCGGAAAGCTCTGTATCCGTGCATTATTTCTAGTTGTGTATTGTATTATTTTCCGCTGCTATGTAATTTATTGTAATCTCTGATATTTATCGAATGTAATTCACTCATTTATACTCTGTATATTCTTGTATCTGATGGAATTGTTGTAATAACAATGAAATGTTCTTTCGTCTGCGTTCTTTTGTGTGTTGTTCTCAAAGTATCCGCTCTTTCCTTCACGGGGAAGTTACGGGTTCTTACAATATCTCCATTTCCAACACTTATATGTGTGTCCCTATAGGTTGTTGCAGTGTTGGCAACAATTTAAACACTTAAACTGTAAACAGTGAGCGGCACCTAGTAGTACATCACTGCTACCCAAGCTACAATAATATCAATGATTCGATATGACCTTTGTGAATAGTGTATCAATATAATTTAGTCCTTTTAACCGTTATATCCAAGATTAAACTGGAGTCATGGATCGTATCATCCTCCTTATAGTTTAATCTGTTTTCTTGATCAATGAGTAGACTATTTAAAACAAATCAATATTTGAGCACGGCCATGCATTTCACAGTCTCATTCAATCAAGAGGCCCATGGATATCACCATGGATATATTGTAGGGTTAAATTCCATGTAGATCATTCATAATTTTCATTCGACTCGATATGTATCCAATAATCACCGTTATCATTACTCTGTTACGAAATAACTTTAGTTGATATCAAAACACAAATATACTCAAATAAAATTATAATGATTTCAGGTATGAGGACCATTATATCACTATCACTATGAGAATAACTCATGATACTCTTAATTATATTCCATGGAGTTATCTCACGGTGGGTCAGCCCAATACGCTATTCTCCAATACGTATTTATATCTTGACTTTAATATCACGTATATTAATGATCAATGAGATGTGATCATCAGTCAATCAATATACTAGTCTCAACGCTTTATTGTCGTCCTATGTAAACAATAAAACTCGACTAGGGACATTTAAGAATTATAATACTTATCATATTATATAATCTCAAGTTCAGTCTTACTTGAACTATATAATTCTGTATTATTATTCTAAGGAATTCTATTATATTATTATTTATATTACGCATTAAATATAATATAATAGAATAATATTTTATTCCAAATAAAATAATAACATCAACAGTGTTATCAATCTCATAAAATGAATTGCCTCTAGGGCACAAACTCTAACAATCTCCCACTTGCACTAGAGTCAATCATTTATGTATCATATACTTATGAAACTAGTGTGACTATTAAACTTCTGCTGCGACAGAGTCTAATTTTGTAGGTCTGCAATATTACAACTTTTGTAACTTTGCAGATATGTTTATTTCTTCTGTGAACAACTTCACATAAGAATTATATTTCTTAAAATATATGTTTGGATTGACGATGAGTTTAATGTTTTAGGCCTGAGCAACAGCCATATTGTTATCGCAATGTATATCATTCGATCAACAATGAATTAAGTTCAATCATGAACTTCTTAATCCAAACATTTTATTTCTTAGAATCAGTATATATATATATATATATATATATATATATATTTCTTGTTTTTAAACTAACATTATTTACAATAATTAATGTGTTATCAAATAACATTTGAATTATTGTATCACTCCCACTCAATTTTTTGTCTATACAAGATTCAGTGGCATTTTGTGGTTGCGAAACGTTTCAAATTCCATTTCATTCTCATTGATATCTTAGAGACTAGCTCTCTTTTATAAGGATACCAATTCGAGCAATAAACATTTTATTCTCAGAGGATTTATAGAATTTATATCCATTTTCTTCTTTTGGATATTGCACAAAATATTTATTTGATTTGGGTCCGATCTTATCAGAGGAATGACGTTTAACAAGTGCCATACATCCCAAATCTGCGCATTTAGACATACTAGGACATTTCCTAATCCATATCTTATATGGCGTCTTAAGACTTGTTTTAGTAGGATTAATTTAATTGTTCTCAATTTAATTTATTGGAAGATCTATATGACTTATCTTGATCGTACCATATCTTATACGGTGTGATTACTCCTTTCAGACACATCATTTCAATATGGAGTTCTAGGTGGATAGAGTTGTGAAACAATTCCAAACTCATTCAGATAGTCATTAAATTTATTGGCTTAAATGTTCTCTTTCGAACTGTTCGAAAAATATTTATTTTCTATATAAATTGGTTTCTAACTTCACTTTGAATTCTTTGAATTTTTTAAAGGATTCTAATATGTATTTCATAAGATATACATATCTATATCTACTAATACCATTAATAAATACAATGAAGTAATAAAACCAGCCTCTAGTTTATGTATTCATTGCTCCATATACATCATTATGTATGAGACCCAATACTTATCATTTATTCGCTGTTTCAAGTGAAAGATGATTCAGTTATTTTGCCTAATAAACAAGATTTGCAGTCTTCATATGATTCAGAATCAAATGATTCCATCATTATGGAGTTTTGATATACTTTTCTTGTTTATACGGGCTAACTGACAATGCTAGAGGTATGTTGGATTAAATCATTAAATTTAATCAACTTAATATTTATGTCAAGTACATAACAGTTAACAATTTATAAAGATCATTAACTATTCATGAAATTCCATACGATATTTCATTTAAATAAAATGAATAACAATTATTCTTTTATTACAAATGAAATTCAAAATTTGTCTGAACAAAATATATTGTAACATTTATTTTAAGTGGAATTTCGTAATAACAATTATTTTATTTATTAAATTAAGCCAGTATATAGAACAAGAATCAACTTCCTGTGGATAATCCAACAACATTTGTTTTATTTCCAATCACAAGTCCATTTGTCCCTTTATCAGTTTTTTACTTATTCTGCAATTTATTTAAATCAACATACATTTATGTGATTTATATCTAGTATCTAATACTAGGAATGTATAAGTAGATTATTATAACATTTATATCTAATTTAGTTGAAGTCATACTTCAACTTTTGTTTTATATCCTCTATATTTGTTAGAACAATTATGTTTTAATTTGTTTGAGGACAATCCTCAAATTTCAATGTCGGTCAAGAAATTTGATTTAATTCAATTTATCCTTCTCAAGGATTAATTTAACTTATTGGAGTTATTTTATTATTTAATATCTACAGTAGATAATAAATAATATCTGATTCTTTAATGTTTATTTAATATAAGCTTTGACAATCAAAATTTTATATTACCATAAATGTAAAATTTAAACTAAAATACGCTCCCACTCAAATTAACATCCCCCTATTTATATATACGTATCTTATATATATATATAATGGTGTTCCAAGATCCATATCTAGTCATGCCTTGAACCTGCTTTGGCTGAACTCAAAACACAACCTTTTAGGTAGACATCTTATGTCAATTATATCGTGTATAAAATTCTTGGATGGCATAATGAACATTTTGTTCAGTATTATTCATTTGCTCAAATATAGAATAATTCACGTTGTTGTCTCTAAGGCCATAATCGTATTATGCAGCCTAGTTAAGTCAGACCCAATAATAGGTTGGAGCACCACATTTTACTCCATCGCATATAACCAAAATAAAAGGTGCACAACGCTTTGGCGTTAGTTACAACCATTAATCTTGGACAGTGATGAGTATATTATTGGAAGACGTCACCATGACTTAATATAACAAAATAATTTGCTTTAAAGGGAATTTATAATTCGTAGTGGCGAACATTATTAAAGTCATTCACATATATCCAATATAAGTATTTTATATTCGTAATATTAACTGAATTTAAACAATATATATAAGAATCAAAGATTATCAAATCGCTTTGTCAGTTTACTAAGCGTCATACTCCATACAACAAAACAAAACCAAAATATATCGCATGACAAAATTAAATCAAGCACCAAATATATACTGGGTCAGACCCTATTTCAAAATTAGAACATTATGCATTTCACTAATATATACATATATGCAATCATTCCTTATGAACAACATGTGTTCATTATAATTTCAACTAGATACGTATAACAATTATACATACAGATCATCCCCTTAAACAAGTCATACTTGTTTGATTTTGTATCAATTATACAAAACTTATATACATACATACACAAATAAAAAGGTCAGACCCCTTCCAGCATTACATTATTCAATAGGTTATCTACAAACTTGTTTTGTGACAATAGATGCTAGTACATATTATTAGGTATCTCAAACGAGTTCAAAATCTCATACATATTAAACAAAATTTACAAATACAGCTTCTCACTGTCTTGTACAGTTTCAAATATATGTATCAACATCAAATGCTTGCAACATATATATTTTCTTATTTGTATAGACGAACAAGAACAGAAAACTGAAATGTTTTCACTGCCATATTCCTGTTTTGAGTTGATCTTTGTGCTAAAACAATTTCAGCATGAGTACAACCCCTGCAAGTATGAAACAATTTCAATCTTTGAGTTAGGCAAAGTTAAAGATATCAAATGTATTCAGTGTTTTGCATTCATTAATATATACATCAAATGTATACATATAACATCTATGTGTACTGAATCAATGGCTCATGTTTCGTGAGACGACCCCAAAACCCGTACTATGGTGTTAAGGGTAATCTTTGGAATATAACACAGAAATAGATAATAGCAGAACAGAAATAAATAAATACACCAGATAAAGTACAATAGAATACACTAGATAAACGTAACCATCAGAGTTACACAGTATACAGGAACTTACTTAGTACAAATACAGTTCAGCTATACATAAATGTCTACAGCGGAAAACAAACATAATATGTACAATAGGAGCTGAACAACATAAAAAGAGATAAATAATAGAATCCATCTTCAGCTCCAGTTATCCAGAAAGGGCCAGCAAAAACCTGAATACAAGGCTGCCCGTGTAGAAAAAGGGGGCACCCGAGTTTGAAAGTGAAACAAACTACGAGTCAGTCATGGGACTGGTATGAGAAATCTACTTAACACATTTCAGATATATATGGCTAATCACAGGACCACGCCACTTTCGCGGAACGGGTTTACTCCATCGGATTGCTAGTGCTTTAAAACAAATAATTCTTTTAAACATCGCAATGCCTTTTATCAAAATGAAGCTATTGTAAGACTCAGTTACCATCACACAATGCAACGCAAACCGGCGGATAGAGTTTTTACCTTATAACGGCCAAAATATGCTTGATACGAATAAAACAAAAGCATTTGATATTATTTCTAGTGTTTATATGTTTTAAAAACAATTTCAAATCATAACTATCAATCATAGACGGCATGGGTACCATATATCATGTCGCCATATATATATATATATATATATATATATATATATATATACACAATCAAAACCGCACAGTCACGTATTTGGAAATTGGATTTCCGTCATGAACCAAGGCAAAAGATAGTCCTTACCGATTTCGAGACTGCCTAGCCCGAGCCTCAGGAACAGCCGCAACTGCCCCTTGGAGCGAAAGGGTCGGTCCACCGATGTAGATTAAAATTCCTGAACACTACGTTTCCCCGCCCTATGGGGCGTAAATGAGCCAACAAATGACTCCATCGGTCCCAGATCGACCGA
Source organism: Allium sativum (assembly GCA_030737875.1). Lineage (NCBI taxonomy): Eukaryota > Viridiplantae > Streptophyta > Magnoliopsida > Asparagales > Amaryllidaceae > Allium > Allium sativum. The sequence goes on from CM060924.1 coordinate 839,527,959, forward strand.
TATATCCGAGGTGTGACGTCCCCAAACCCTGTACTGACGGTGGCAAGGGTAATCTTTGGAATATAACATAGAAACAGATAATAGCAGAACAGAAATAAATAAATACACCAGATAATGCACAATAGAATATACTGGATAAACGTAAACATCAGAGTTACACAGTATACAGGATCTTACTTAGTACAAATACAGTTCAGCTATACATAAATGTCTACAGCGGAAAACAAACATAATGTACAATAGGAGCTGAATAGCATAAAAAGAGATAAATAATAGAATCCATCTTCAGCTCCAACTATCCAGAAAGAACCAGCTAAACCTGAATACAAGGCTGCCCGTGTAGAAAAAGGGGCACCCGAGTTTGAAAGTGAAACAAACTACGAGTCAGTCATGGGACTGGTATGAGAAATCTACTCCACACATTTAAAATATGGCTAATCACAGAACCACGCCACTTTCGTGGAATGGGTTTACTCCATGGGATTGCCGGTGCTTTAAAACAAATCATTCTTTTAAACATCGCAATGCTTTTTATAAAAATGAAGCCATTATAAGACTCAGTTCCCATCACACAATGCAACGCAAACCGGAGGATGGAGTTTTTACCTAATAACGGGCAAAATATGATTGACACGAATAAAACAAAAGCATTTGATATTACTACTAGTGTTTATATGTTTCAAAAACAATTTCAAATCATAACTATCAATCATAGGCGACATGAGCGTCTCATGCCACTATGTCGCCAAATATAGGTATACAATCAAAACCGCACAGTCACGTATTTGGAAATTGGATTTCCGTCATGAATAAGGCAAAAGATAGTCCTTACCGAATTCGAGACAATCTAGCCTACCATGTCTCAGCAACAGCCGCAACTGCCCCTTGGATCCTCAGGGCCGGTCCACCGATGTGGATTATTATACCTGAACACTACGTTTCCCCGCCCTATGGGGGCGTAAATGAGCCAACGAATGACTCCATCGGTCCCGTATCAACTGATAAAACTGAGGCGCCTCGCTATCCATCATCCACATAAGTAAAATGTCAGGCCGTGTAAAAACACCGACACAACTCCTATCTAGATAGAAACACATGCCCTCCCTGAGGTCCTTCTCCCGTTTATGGTTAATACCGGGGTGTGAGGCTCGCCAATTCACGTTATACACAAAGCTACGCCACACAGGCGATGCTTTGATCATCAATCACAAGAATTTTCTTTTCAACAGAATCCCTGATCACTGCATCTTAGCATGTCACACAGGCAATTCACACCATGCAACTGATGGATATCAATCACATAGAATAAATTCCAATGTCAGACACACAATCCATTTACAAGTCCGTTCTGGGTCGGAACGAAACCGGAGGCACTATATACCTTGCATATCCATCGATCTCCACGTACGTCCGGACGATCACCACTCATTATCCATATTTCGGGATGCCTCCCAATTAGGACATCGGTTACCATTCAAACGAGGTGAAGATCGGTCTTCGACCACCGTCTTCATCTTCGATTACTTATCGTCGATTCAGTTATTCAAAATGGGATAAACCCGGTATTTCTGAGCAACTCGCATATATAATAAACAAGTGCCACACAAACACACATACGCATCATTTCAATTCATTAGTCGCTATTTTTATTTATTTTAAAATAGCCAATTTATTCAAAACGACGCTTCGCGCCATAACGCGGCCGTGGCGCTGTTTTTCTTCAGATTTGATTTACACATATCTGAAAATCTAACCGTTGGATCTTCACAAAATTTACATCATTAGAAAGATCTTTTCAAAACGAATCCAACAGTTCCAGTTTTGGGAAAATCCGACGGTCAGACCTCCTGGTACTATCGTTTGAAGTTTCGATTTCAAAATACGAACTGCAGCGCCGTTATTCGATTTAATATAATTATATTTATATATATATAAATATAATCGATTCTGGCGTTGTTTTTCTTCTGATTTGAATTAAATATTCCAGACAATCCAACCTTGGATTTTTACAAAGTTGGTGCCGTTGGAAAGATATTTCCAAAGCGAACCCAACGGTTGCGGTTTCGGGAAAATCCGATGTCGGATCTCCCGCACTAATCGTTTGAAATCACGGTTTCAAAATACGAACTGCAGCTTCGTTATTCGATATATTTCAATTCTATTTATATATATATATATATATATCGATTCTTCGATTTCAAAACTATATGATTTTCATACATTTGATAAAAATGATATTTTTATCTAACTATCTTCTATTTCAACACTTCACTATTTTTAACAGTTCATGTATATAATAAAAATGTGATTTTTAATGTAAAACAATTTATTTTAAAACACGACTATTTTATATAGTTCATATAGATGATAAAAATATGATTTTTATTATAAAAAAAATTATTTCAAAATATGAATACCATTCAACACATGAATTTCTATTCAACGAATGAATTTCGATTCAACACATGAAGGTTTTCTATAGTTTATATATATAGATAAAAAGGTGATTTTTATATTTAAAACACGAATACCATTCAACACATGAATTTCAATTCAACGAATGAATTTCGATTCAACACATGAAGGTTTTCTATAGTTTTTATATATATATATAGATATAAAGGTGATTTTTGTATTTAAAACACGAATACCATTCAACACATGAATTTCAATTCAATGAATGAATTTCGATTCAACACATGAAGATTTTCTATAGTTTATATATATAGATAAAAAGGTGATTTTTTATATTTAAAACACGAATACCATTCAATACATGAATTTCAATTCAACGAATGAATTTCGATTCAACACATGAATGTTTTCTATTCAACAGACGAATTTAATTTCAACACAGGAAAATAATTCTAACACATGAATATTATTCAAAATTTCGGCAACATAACGGCAGGGTAGTTAAATCCGGGACCGTCCCTAGTACGGCTCCTCGCTCTACATTAAAGCCTCGCAGCTTTTGAGAATGGGGAATCATGCACCTAGTTCGCACGCAGGCGGCATGTATATTTTTTCCATTTCCACAAACTAATCCTATGTGGTTTCAACCAAATATTTCTCAACCACAAACGGGTATTTTCCAACCACAATCAATCAATTTCGACCACAAACAATTTCAATCAACCATTCGCTATCAATCAATTTTCACACCAATCACAACCAATAAATACCGTCTATGGTTTGTGGACGAGGGCGTGTATATATATATATATATATATATATATATATATATATACATATATATATATATAGCATTTCACTTCTATTTTGACACATATATAATTTCTACAACGCATATATAACGTATACATCGAACGTACAACTTATACAACGCTTATACAAGAGGTGTACAACGCTTATATAACTCATACATCGACTATATAATTTATACATCGTCGTTTTCCATATCGTTTATAAATTAGAAATCTCACATTGGTTTCCACTCCACCAAAAATAGCAGAAGGCTTAGAAAAATATGTGGTCTCTTCTAGAATGTAGAAGAGTCCACACGAGTCCACTATCTCTTGTTTCACTTAATTTCGTCAAGAAACAGAAAAGATATCATTTTTAAACGAAAACCAAAATTAGCAACACATAAAAGTGTTATTTTCAGTTCAAAGAAAACAAAGGCTGCACCTTTCAACCAAGGTTCGAAATTAGGTTTTGGGTTTTTGCCAAATCCGTGAAGCTTGAGGCCGAACCACCTACACCACGTTGAAGTGCTTGGAGTGGCGTGTCAGCGCCTGGGAGGGGGTCGAACTCGGCGGTCTCTGGGCGGCGGAATCGGGCTCGAAACGGCGAGACTTTGGAGGCTCCTATCTCGAGAACGACGACACGAGGGGAGGGGAGGTTGGTATGGATTTAAAGAGGGGAGAGAGTTCTTTAAAAAGTACAACTGGAGGGAGGTCTGATGGGGAGCGGAATCGCCGAAAAATGGCCAGGAAGTTTTGACAACGTTTCCATCGTCGACCTGGGGAGATAGCTGGTTTTCTATGGATTTTTATATTTTTTTAAATAATGAATGAAAATTTTCTATTGGCCCATGCTTATATATTTCCAAAAATTAGGGTTTTCATAAACAAACACCAATTCAAGCCCAATGACTGTCACCCCTAGCTAATTACCCCCATTCCGAACATAATGGGATATGTTTCGTAGGCCTATTTGACTGTTTCAGTCAGTTTTCCTTCAAATTAAATTAGAAAACATTTAATATTTGATTTGAACGTACATTTCAATTTTCCAGGGCCACAAACTGATTCAAAAAATTCCAGAAAAATATATCTAGCTATGTTTTGACGATACGGTCCCAACAAAACTTGTTTCGTCGAATTCTGAGACCGTTTGTAAAATGGCCCTTTTCTGGTTGATCCAATTTAACTGTAATTGACCAAAACCCGTTTTCCTTTGCCACGCTCACATACTAGCTTCAAAAATTATGAAATTTGAAACCTAGCAATAACTTCACCTCCCGGATCCAACAAAAGTGGTTTCGTCGAATTCTGAGGTCGTTTGCAAAATGGCCAATTTCACGGGCTATATAAATTCCATAGCGACCTTTCTGAAAATTCATTTGGCCATAACTTTTGCTTTCCGCTATGAAACTTCGATTTTTCAGATTCGTTAGAAAGGTATTCACTAAAAGATTTAAATATTTTTGGTTTCACTCAAATCTGTTTTGTTTTGCACTCGGTACAGTCAGTCAAAGTTTGAAATGAAAATTTGAAACTGCCGCGCCATTTCAGGCCTTGTTTATAATTAGAATTAATTATATTCGTTTCCAATTGTCGATTCGAACTCAGTTTTCATCGTTATTATTTTAAATATTTATTTTAAATATTTAAAATCCTACTAAAATAGCCAATTTAAAAATTTTAACTTGGTTTAGATTTTCCGGGTCATTACAATCTCACCCACTTAAAACTTTTCGTCCCCGAAAAGGAACAAAGTCGAAAGTGGTTTGATTAATCAACTCTACGTTCAATCTGGCTTCCATTCTCTAACTTTTCAGTTTCTGAGAATTTTCAAATTCTTCAAAAATTTGTCTAACACCCGGAATTTTCGAAAAATTTCACCATAACCTCCTTTGTACGGGGAGAGGTTTGGAAATTTATTGGGCCGTATTAGTTACCCAATAAATCCTAATAAGCATACAAATATTTATAGTGATATATTCTGGTGTTTACAGGGGAGCGTGTATTGATAATAACTCCAGAGAATAAATTCTTGTCACCCTATCAAAGCCTGAGGGAGTGTGTATTTTAATTGCTCCAAAGGATAAATCCTCGTCACCTCGTCCCGTGTGGGAAATAAATAATCCATGTGCCGTATCTAATGACCAGAGAGACGTGATTATTGTCAACTCCAGACCCGTGTGGGGTTTTTATTAATCTGGCAATTTATCGTTACATTTTTATATGGTTATATTAGTCATCATTTCAACCTGTAAAATATAATCATCGCCATACAAGCCTCTCGCTCGTATGGTAAATCTTCCACCTCGTCACACAAGCTCCAAATGCTTATGTGGTATATGATGAAGTATGCCTATCTTCAGAAGTATGCCATGCAGTGTAGTTGAAAATTAATTGTTACTATCCTATGGCGATGTTTATTATTTCTCACAGAACAACCAGCACTCCGCATCCAATGGCATTCACAGGAGTTGATATATTAATATTTCGCATCCAACTCATTATGGTTTACCTATTTTTCGGGCATGCAAATAAAATCTTTACTCAACAGCTATCCAATTACCTGTTCAAACATATATAATGCACAAGTATATATTTCTATCTATTTTCCAATCAGTTCAATATGTGATTTAAATGAATAAATTCTACCATTATTCTCTTATTGATTAAATTAACTATCGTTCTAATAATTTAATTAATCAAATCTGCTATCATACAACACAAACAACAATCAAATTGTTTTTAACTTTTCAAAAATATACTAATCAATTTCTATACTCTCTTAAAATCATTCAGACTATAGAATTAAAAGTGCACATCCATGGAAAGAAAATAACAACAGAGTAGAGAACTAATTGGTAATGCAAAGTATGGTAAATGTACCTTGCACCGGAGTCAATCAGAGATGTCCACTCGGCATCTAGGATAGGCTTTCTGAATGCTCTCCTCAGTTTCCCAAGTACAATCTCGCGGATCTCCACTCCATTGCACTTTGACTAAGTGAACCTTCTTTTTCCTCAGCTCTTTGGTTTCTTTGCCAATGATCTTTAGCGGCTCCCTTCTCACAGCCAATTCTGGGGTAATTTCAATATCCTGTTGAGCTGCTTCTTCCACGATCAAGTCTGGATCATGAACGTGCTTTCGAAGTTGAGATATGTGAAATACATCATGTACTCCCGGCAACCAATCAGGCAATTTAACCCTATAAGCGAGAGTTCCAATCCGTTCAAGAATAGGAAATGGACCAATGAATTTAGGCGCCAACTTCCCTGTTTTTACCGAACCGGATAACTCCTCTCATCGGCGATACTTTCAAATATACATAGTCGCCAACAGCAAACGATATATCTCTCCTTCTCTTATCGGCATAGCTTTTCTGGCGGCTTTGAGCGGCGAGTAATCGTTTCTTAATAAAATCGACTTTGTCGGCAGCTTCTCGGATCATATCTGGCCCCAACACAAGTCTATTACCAAGTTCAACCCAACAAGCAGGAGATCGGCATGGTCTACCATACAGTGCTTCGAATGGCGACATTGTCAGGCTCGCCTGGTAGTTGTTGTTATAAGAGAATTCAGCCAAATGCAGATGGTCTTCCGATGATCCACCGAAATCTAGAACACAAGCCCGCAATAGATCTTCTAGTATACGATTCACTCTCTCAGTCTGACCATCTGTCAGAGGATGATAGGCGGTGCTCAAGTTCAGCTTTGTTCCCAGTTCTACATGAAATGCCTCCCAGAATTTGCTAGTGAATATTGGATCTCTATCACTAACTATACTGACCGGCACTCCGTGAAGTGTAACAATTTCCTTGAAGCAAATCTGCTCCAGACTTTGAGCAGTTCTGTTTGATCTGACATGTATGAAATGGGCGGTCTTCGTGAAGCGATCTACGATCACCCAAATACTGTCATTTCCTTTTCTGGTTCTGGGCAAACCATCAATGAAGTCCATGAAAATATGTTCCCACTTCCAGCCTGGAACGTCTAGCGGTTGTAACAATCCAGCTAGTTTCTGTTGGTCGCTTTTGACTAGCTGGCAAGTAGGGCATCGACTAACATATATCGAGATGTCTCTTTTTAACGACTTCCACCCGAATGTTCGCTTGATATCGTTATACATTTTACTCACACCCGAATGGATACTGAGCTTAGATTTGTGGCATTCATCAAGCACATCTCTTCTGAGTTCTGGAATTTCTGGAACATAAATTCATCCTTTTAACCTCAGAATCCCTTCGCTGTCGAGCTGGAAATCCGAAGCATTGCCTAAGCGAATTCGCTGACTTATTCCTTTAATAATTTGGTCATCCTTTTGGAGAGCCGATATCTTGTCAATCAAAGAAGTCGCAATGATAAAACTGGCGATCATTTCATTCTTTCGGCTTAACGCATCGGCCACGATATTGGCTTTCCCTGGAGTGTATAGAATCTCAAAATCATATGCTGCAAGGAACTCTAGCCAACGTTGCTGCCTCAGATTCAGGTCTTTCTGGGTGAACAGATACTTTAACGACTGCTGGTTTGTATACAGTTCGAATTTCTCACCCAGAAGATAGTATCTTCAGATTTTCAAAGAGAATACGATAGCCAACAACTCAAGATCATGAGTTACATAGTTTTTCTCAGGCGGCTTTAGTTGACGGCTAGCATAAGCAATCACTTGGCCTCTTTGCATTAACACTGCGCCAAGGCCTTCTCTAGAGGCATCTGTCCAGACTTTTAAATCCTGATTGCCGTCGATAATGGTTAACACTGGAGCAGTCGTTAATCTTAACTTTAGCTCTTCAAAAGCCTCCTCACATTCTGGAGTCCATTTGAATTTTGAGTGCTTCTTTGTAAGCTTCGTTAAGTGACCAGATATCTTCAAAAAGTTTTTAACGAACTTCCGGTAATAACTAGCCAATCCAAGAAAACTGCGAAACTCTGTAGGAGTACTAGGCTGTTTTCAGTTTTGAATAGCTGTGATTTTACTTGGATCCACGGCAATTCCTTCCTTCGATACAACGTGGCAAAGAAATTTCACTTCATCTTTCCAGAATATACATTTGGACAGTTTAGCTTTCAATACATTCCTTCTGAGAATTTCCAGAACCTGTTCCAAATGCTTTTCATGTTCGTCCTTTGATTAAGAGAAGATTAGAATATCATCAATAAAAACTAGAACAAATTTATTCAAAACCCCTCTGAACACTCTATTCATCAGATCGACGAAGTAAGCTGGAGCGTTACATAAGCCGAATGGCATTACTAACCACTCGTAAAATAAGTTTGGACCTCTGAATGCTGTCATTGGAACACACTCTTCGGCAATTCAAAGCTGATGGAAGCCTGTAGCTAGGTCCATTCTTGAAAATACTTGTGCTCCATTTAGACGATCCAATAAATCATCAATTCGCGGCAATGGATATTTGTTCTTTATTGTCTGCTTGTTCAAATCACGATAATCCACACATAGCCGTAGAGTACCGTCAGATTTTGGGACAAACACCACTGCTTCACCCCAATCAGAGAAACTAGGCCTGATCAGACCCTTCCATACTAGCTGTCGTGTTTGATTGTCTAATTCCTCTTTCTCTTTCAAGGACATTCTTCGAATAGCTTGAACAACCGGCCTCGCATTTGGAATCAAAGCAATCTTGAAATCTATTTCTCCCTGCAGAGGTAAGCGAACAACTTCTTCAAACACATCCGCATAATTCTTGACGACAGGAATATCTTTTACGAGGTCGGGAATATTCTCTGTAACTTCAGGGATATTTTCTATTTGAGCAGGAGAAACATCCAACGCTTCCCAGAAGTCTTTTCTATTTGAATTCTGGCCTTCACAGGGAATGGTTATATAATCACCTGATTTTATCTTTGCCTTAACGACTCTGTCGGTGCATTTAACCTCAGCTTCATATTTGGTCAACCAGTCTAACCCCAAGATAAGATCAAATTCTATAAAATTCATGACGACCGCGATGGTAGGGAACTGATAACGAGAAAAAGAAACTGGCACTCCACAAACCAAACTGAGATCGATGGAACCCCCGACCGGATTTTGGACAGTCATTGGTTCTTTGAGCTTCTTCAAATTTAAATCCAGATTCTTAACTGCATTCTTTGCAACAAAGCTCCGCGACGCGCTGGTGTCAAACAGTACTTTAACTGGGATATCTTTGATCGTAAGCGTGCCTTCTAAAACATCTGGCCTTTCCTGAGTAGACGAAGATGCAGGCACTTCTGCCACTTCATTTACCTGAGCCTCTTTGGTCTTTTTCAAAAGCCAGCAATCTTGCTTTATATGACCAGCCTGTTGGCAGAGATTGCATTCCCTACATTCCTGAAGCTTTTCGCCGGATTTAAATCCATCATTATTTCGTCTGTTCGAAGATCTACAGTTTCTCATCGAATGCCCTTGCTGATCACACTTTAGACATACGACTGTCTTTACCTTTTTCTGATTGATCTTTGGCCTCTTTATGACTTCAGCCTTCGTACTGGCCTTAGGCTGCACACTTGTCTCTGGGCTATCAGCTTCAAATTTTCTTTTGCTACTAGAACTGATTTCTTCTTCGTCTCGCAACATACCTTTCCTATCGAGATCCTCATACTGGTAGGCCATGTATATCATTTCAGAAAAAGGAAGCTTCACATTCCTCATTACACTGTTCTGATATTTTCTTTGAAGCCCGTTGATAAATCTCAAATTCTTCCTCTTCGGATTTTGAATTAGATGAGGGGCAAAGTGAGAAAGTTCATTGAATTTCTTATGATATTCTGGAATGGTCATAGTATCAGATAAGAAAATTCATTACATAGTCGCTCAATTGCTTCAGTAGGAGTAAATCTCTCTAGGAAAATCACTTTGAATCTATCCCAGGTGATATCACCTTCTGGATTATCCTTAATAACCGAATCCCACCAGAACAAAGCTTCGTCTTGGAGTGCGCAGGATGCCAATAATCTTTTCTGGTCATCTCTCAGCTTTTATCCATCAAAGATTTTCTCAGCCGAACGAATCCAGGCTTGTGTTTTCATAATTGATTCTTCACCCGAGAAGGGTTTTCCACCCAGATTTCTATATTTCATAAATAGAGCTTCTATATCCGGGTCACTATTACTTCTTCTGTTTCTGGCACTCATTTTCTAGTACTTCTACAAATAGCAGATCAAGTGTCAGGTTACAGAAAAGATATTTCAAAATATAGAGACAAATACTTGAATGTAAATGTGTTTATCTAGGTGTTATTTCATTCTGCTACTCCTACTAGGATAACTCTGATCCTATCTGTAATGAGTTACCCGTCCTAGAACACTGCTGGTTCTATTTCTGACGAGTTCGTTAATAAGTTATATTCCAGCACAAAGCTTAACCAAAACTCTGATACCACATGTGACGTCCCCAAACCCCGTACTAACGACGGCAAGGGTAATCTTTGGAATATAACACAGAAACAGATAATAGCAGAACAGAAATAAATAAATACACCAGATAATGCACAATAGAATATACTGGATAAACGTAATCATCAGAGTTACACAGTATACAGGATCTTACTTAGTACAAATACAGTTCAGCTATACATAAATGTCTACAGCGGAAAACAAACATAATGTACAATAGGAGCTGAACAGCATAAAAAGAGATGAATAATATAATCCATATTCAGCTCCAGCTATCCAAAAAGAACCAGCTAAACCTGAATACAAGGCTGCCCGTGTAGAAAAAGGGGCACCCGAGTTTGAAAGTGAAACAAACTACGAGTCAGTCATGGGACTGGTATGAGAAATCTACTCCATACATTTAAAATATGGCTAATCACAGGACCACGCCACTTTCATGGAACGGGTTTACTCCATGGGATTGCCAGTGCTTTAAAACAAATCATTCTTTTAAACATCGCAATGCTTTTTATAAAAATGAAGCCATTATAAGACTCAGTTCCCATCACACAATGCAACGCAAACTGGAGGATAGAGTTTTTACCTTATAACGGCCAAAATATGCTTGATATGAATAAAAAAAGCACTTGATATTACTACTAGTGTTTATATGTTTCAAAAACAATTTCAAATCATAACTATCAATCATAGGCGACATGAGCGTCCCATGCCACTATGTCGCCAAATATAGGTATACAATCAAAACCGCACAGTCACGTATTTGGAAATTGGATTTCCGTCATGAACCAAGGCAAAAGATAGTCCTTACCAAATTCGAGACAATCTAGCCTACCATGTCTCAGGAACAGCCGCAACTGCCCCTTGGATCGTCAGGGCCGGTGCACCGATATGGATTATTATACCTGAACACTACGTTTCCCTGCCCTATGGGGCGTAAATGAGCCAACGAATGACTCCATCGGTCCCGGATCGACCGATAAAACCGAGGCGCCTTACTATCCATCATCCACATAAGTAAAATGTCAGGCCGTGTAAAAACACCGACACAACTCCTAGCTAGAAGGAAACGCATGCCCTCCCTGAGGTCCTTCTCCCGTTTCTGGTTCATACCGGGGTGTGAGGCTCGCGAATTCACGTTATACACAAAGCTACGCCACACAGGCGATGCTTTGATCATCAATCACAAGACTTTGCTTTTCAACAGAAGCCCTAATCACTGCATCTTAGCATGTCACACAGGCAATTCACACCATGCAACTGATGGCTATCAATCACATAGAATAAATTCCAATGTCAGACACACAATCCATTTACAAGTCCGTTCTGGGTCGAAATGAAACCGGAGGCACTATATACCTCGCATATCCATCGATCTCCACGTACGTCCGGACGACCACCACTCATTATCCATACTTCGGGATGCCTCCCAATCAGAACAACGGTTACCATCCAAACGAGGTGAAGATCGGTCTTCAACCACCGTCTTCATCTTCGATTACTTATCGTCGATTCAGTTATTCAGAATGGGATAAACCCGGTCTTTCTGAGAAACTCGCGTATATAATAAACAAGTGCCACACAAACACACATACGCATCATTTCAATTCATTAGTCGCTAACCGTAAATCAGTAAGAGAACGATTTCCCAAATATTAACCCCGAATGCCGAAACCAACATCAGATCAACACCCAGGAAACCATTCGATTTAGCCAACCTTCAGTTAGTTTCTAAATTCACATCCATATCGTTTATAATAATTTATAATGATTTATCGCTATTTTTATTTATTTTAAAATAGCCAATTTATTCAAAATGACGCTTCGAGCCATAACGCGGCCGTGGCGCTGTTTTTCTTCAGATTTGATTTACACATATCTGAAAATCTAACCGTTGGATCTTCACAAAATTTACATAATTAGAAAGATCTTTTCAAAACGAATCCAACGGTTCCAGTTTTGGGAAAATCCAACGGTCGGACCTCCCGGTACTATCATTTGAAGTTTTGATTTCAAAATACGAACTACAGCGTCGTTATTCGATTTAATATAATTATATTTATGTATATATATATATATAAATATAATCGATTCTGGTGCTGTTTTTCTTTATATTTGAATTAAATATTCCAAACAATCCAACCGTTGGATTTTTACAAAGTTGGTGCCGTTGGAAAGATATTTCGAAAAGCGAACCCAACGGTTGCGGTTTGGGGAAAATCCGATGTCGGATCTCCCGCACTAATCGTTTGAAATCACGGTTTCAAAATACGAACTGCAACTTCGTTATTCGATATATTTCAATTCTATTTATATATATATCGATTCTTCGATTTCAAAACTATATGATTTTCATACATTTGATAAAAATGATATTTTTATCTAACTATCTTCTATTTCAACACTTCACTATTTTTAACAATTCATGTATATTATAAAAATGTGATTTTTAATGTAAAACAATTTATTTTAAAACACGACTATTTTATATAGTTCATATAGATGATAAAAATATGATTTTTATTATAAAACAATTTATTTCAAAATATGAATACCATTCAACACATGAATTTCTATTCAACGAATGAATTTCGATTCAACACATGAAGGTTTTCTATAGTTTATATATATAGATAAAAAGGTGATTTTTATATTTAAAACACGAATACCATTCAACACATGAATTTCAATTCAACGAATGAATTTCGATTCAACACATGAAGGTTTTCTATAGTTTATATATATAGATAAAAAGATGATTTTTATATTTAAAACACGAATACCATTCAACACATGAATTTCAATTCAACGAATGAATTTCGATTCAACACATGAAGGTTTTCTATAGTTTATATATATAGATAAAAAGGTGATTTTTATATTTAAAACACGAATACCATTCAACACATGAATTTCAATTCAACGAATGAATTTCGATTCAACACATGAATGTTTTCTATTCAACAGACGAAATTAATTTCAACATAGGAAAATAATTCTAACACGTGAATATTATTCAAAATTTCGGCAGCATAACGGTAGTGTAGTTAAAACCGGGACCGTCCCTAGTACGGCTCCTCGCTCTACCTTAAAGCCTCGCAGCTTTTGACAATGGGGAATCACGCATCTAGTTCGCACGCAGGCGGCATGTATATTTTTCCATTTCCACAAACTAATCCTATGTGGTTTCAACAAAATATTTCTCAACCACAAACGGGTATTTTCCAACCATAATTAATCAATTTCAGCCACAAACAATTTCAATCAACCATTCGCTATCAATCAATTTTCACACCAATCACAACCAATAAATATCGTCTATGGTTTGTGGACGAGGGCGTATATATATAGCATTTCACTTTTTTTTCATCACATATATAATTTTTACAATGCATATATAACTTATACATCGAACGTACAACTTATACAACGCTTCTACAAGGGGTGTACAACGCTTATATGACTCATACATCGACTATATAATTTATATATCGTCGTTTTCCATATCGTTTATAAATTAGAAATCTCACATTGGTTTCCACTCCACCAAAAATAGCAGAAGGCTCAAAAAAATATGCGGTCTCTTCTAGAATGTAGAAGACGTCCACATGAGTCCACTGTCTCTTGTTTCACTGAATTTCGTCAAAAAACGAAAAAGATATCATTTTTAAACGAAAACCAAAATTAGCAACACATAAAAGTGTTATTTTCAGTTCAAAGAAAACAAAGGCTGCACCTTTCAACCAAGGTTCGAAACTAGGTTTTAGGTTTTTGCCAAATCCGTGAAGCTTGAGGCCGAACCACCTACACATCGTTGAAGTGCTTGGAGTGGCATGTCAGCGCCTGGGTGGGAGTCGAACTCAGCGGTCTCTGGGGAGTGGAATCGGGCTCGAAACGGCGAGACTTTGGAGGCTCCTATCTCGAGAACGACGACACAAGGGGAGGTGAGGTTGGTATGGATTTAAAGAGGGGAGAGAGTACTTTAAAAAGTTCAACTGGAGGGAGGTCTGATGGGGAGCGGAATCGCCTGAAAATGGCCAGGAAGTTTTGACAACGTTTCCGTCGTCGACTTGGGGAGATAGCGGGTTTTCGATGGATTTTTATATTTTTTAAATAATGAATGAAAATTTTCTATTGGCCCATGCTTATATATTTCCAAAAATTAGGGTTTTCATAAACAAACACCAATTCAAGCCCAATGACTATCACCCCTAGCTAATTACCCCCATTCCGAACACAATAGGATATGTTTCGTAGGCCCATTTGACTGTTTCAGTCAGTTTTCCTTCAAATTAAATTCGAAAACATTTAATATTTGATTTGAACGTACATTTCAATTTGCCAAGGCCATAAACTGATTCGAAAAATTCTACAAAAATAAATCTAGCTATGTTTTGACGATACGGTCCCAACAAAACTAGTTTCGTCGAATTCTGAGATCGCTTGTAAAATGGCCCTATTCTGGTTGATCCAATTTAACTGTAATTGACTAAAACATGTTTTCCTTTGCCACGCTCACATACTAGCTTCAAAAATTATGAAATTTGAAACCAAGCAATAACTTCACCTCCCGTATCCAACAAAAGCGGTTTCGTCGAATTCCGAGGTCGTTTGCAAAATGGCCAATTTCACGGGCTATATAAATTCCATAGAGACCTTTCTGAAAATTCATTTGGCCATAACTTTTGCTTTCCGCTATGAAACTTCGATTTTTCAGATTCGTTAGAAAGGTATTCACTAACAGATTTAAATATTTTTGGTTTCACTCAAATCCTTTTTGTTTTGCACCCGGTACAGTCAGTCAAAGTTTGAAATGAAAATTTGAAACTGCCGCGCCATTTCAGGCCTTGTTTATAACAAGAATTAATTATATTCGTTTCCAATTGTCGATTCAAACTCAGTTTTCATCGTTACTATTTATAATATTTATTTTAAATATTTAATATCCTACTAAAATAGCCAATTTAAAATTTTTAAATTGGTTCAGATTTTCCGGGTCGTTACACGAGGTGCCTCGCTATCCATCATCCACATAAATGTCAGGCCGTGTAAAAACACTGACACAACTCCTAGCTAGGAAGAAACGCATGCCCTCCCTTCGGTCCTTCTCCCGTTTCTGGTTCATACCGGGGTGTGAGGTTCGCGATTTCACGTTATACACAAAGCTACGCCACCTAGGCGGTGCTTTGATCATCAATTACAAGACTTTGCTTTTCAACAGAAGCCCTGATCACTGCATCTTAGCATGTCACACAGGCAATTCACATCATGCAACTGATGGCTATCAATCACATAGGATAAATTCCAGTGTCAGACACACAATCCATCTATAAGTTTGTTCTGGGTCGGAATGAAACCGGAGGAACTATTTACCTCGCAAACCCATCGATCTCCACGTACGTCTGGACGATCACCACTCATTATCCATATTTCGGGATGCCTCCCAATCAGGACATCAGTTACCATCCAAACAAGGTGAAGATTTCCGGTCTTCAACCACCGTCTTCACCTTCGATTTCTTATCGTCGATTTAGTTATTCAGAATGGGATAGACCCGGTCTTTCTGACAACTCGCGTATATAATAAACAAGTGCAACACCAACACACATACGCCATATTCCAGTTCATTAGTCACTAACCGTAAATCAATAAGAGAACGATTTCCCAAATATTAACCCCGAAGGCTGAAACCAACATCAGATCAAAATCCAGGAAACCATTCGACTTTGCCAACCTTCAGTTAGTTTCTAAATTTCACATCCATATCGTTTATAATATTTTATAATGATTTATCGTTATTTTTATTTATTTTAGAATAGCCAATTTATTCAAACGACGCTTCGACCATAAGGCGGCCGTGGCGCTGTTTTTCTTCAGATTTGATTTAAACATATCTGAAAATCTAACCGTTGGATCTTCACAAAATTTATATCATTAGAAAGATCTTTTCAAAATGAATCCAACGGTTCCAGTTTCGGGAAAATCCGACGGTCGGATCTCCCGGTATAATCGTTTGAAGTTTCGATTTCAAAATACGAACTGCAGCGTCGTTATTCGATTTTATTTTATTTTATTTATATATATATAAATAAATATAATCGATTCTGGCGCTGTTTTTCTTTAGATTTGAATAAAACATTCCAGACAATCCAACCGTTGGATCTTTATAAAGTTGGTGTCGTTGGAAAGATATTTCCAAAGCGAACCCAACGGTTTCGGTTTCGGGAAAAACCGATGGTCGGATCTCCCGCACTAATCGTTTGAAATCACGGTTTCAAAACACGAACTGCAGCTACATTATTCGATATATTTCAATTCTATTTATATATATATATATATATATCGATTCTTCAATTCCAAAACTATATTCTTTTCATACATTTGATAAAAATGATATTTTTATCCAACCGACAATTATTTCAACACTTCGCTATTTTTAACCATTCATGTATATAGAAAAAATGTGATTTTTATTGTAAAACAATTTATTTCGAAACACGATTATTTTATATAGTTCATATAGGTGATAAAATATGATTTTTATTATAAAACAATTTATTTCTAAACACGACTATTTTATATAGTCTATATAGATGATAAAAATATGATTTTTATTATAAAACAATTTCTTTCGAACCCGAATTCCATTCAACACATGAATATCTATTCAACGAATGAATTTCTATTCAACACATGAATGTTATTCAAAATTCGTATATGTACAATAAAAAGGTGATTTTTATATCGTTAAAACGGTTTATTTAAAACACGAATACCATTCAACACATGAATTTCTATTCAACGAATGAATTTCGATTCAACACATGAATGTTTTCTATAGTTTGTACATATAGAGTAAAAATGTGATTTTTATTGTTAAAACAATTTATTCAAAATACGAATACCATTCAACACATGAATTTCTATTCAACGAATGAATTTCGATTCAACACATGAATGTTTTCTATAGTTTGTATATGTAGAGTAAAAATGTGATTTTTATTGTTAAAACAATTTATTTAAAACACGAATACCATTCAACACATGAATTTCTATTCAACGAATGAATTTCGATTCAACACATGAATGTTTTCTACTCAACACATGAATATAGTTTCAACACAGGAAAATAATTCTAACACATGAATATTATTCAAAATTTCGGCAGCATAACGGCAGGGTAGTTAAAACCGGGACCGTCCCTAGTACGGCTCCTCGCTCTACCTTAAAGCCTCGCAGCTTTTGACAATAGGGATTCATGCATTTAGTTCGCATGCAGGCGGCATGTATATTTTTTTCATTTCCACAAACTAATCCTATGTGGTTTCAACCAAATAATTCTCAACCACAAATGGGTATTTTTCAACCACAATCAATCAATTTCAACCACAAACAATTCTAATCAACCATTCGTAATCAACCAATTTTTACACCAATCACAACCAATAAATATCGTCCATGGTTTGTGGACGATGGGCGTATATATATATATATATATATAAAAGCATTTCACTTCTATTCAACATGCATATATAACTTATATATCGAACGTACAACTTATACAACGCTTATACAAGAGGTGTACAATGCTTATATAACTCATACATCGACTATATAATTTATACATCGTCGTTTTCCATATCATTTATAATTTAGAAATCTCACATTGGGTTCCACTCCACCAAAAATAGCAGAAGGCTCAGAAAAATATGCGGTCTCTTCTAAAGTGTAGATGACATCACACGAGTCCACTGCCTCTTGTTTCACTAAATTTCGTCAATAAACGAAAAAGATATGATTTTTACAGTGAAATCAAAAATCGTAGTGCTTTAAATCGCTATTAAATAGTTTAAAATAAAAACAGTCGTATAGTTTCAAACCTGTTCAAAACTAGGTCTGTAGTTTTCACGAAATCCGATCAGCGTGGAGACGATCGGAGGGTACCACGGCCTAGAGCTACGAGAGGGCTTCCTGGCGCCACCCATGATGGTCGGCTCGAATGCAGATCAAAGCTCCGGCAGAGGTCGAAACGTGGCGACTTTCGAGTAGCAGATCTCCCCAAATACACAGCGTAAATTTCCACAGCAGGTATAGATTTGAAGCTCTCGAAAATCTACACAAAATCCCCTCTTGAATCGATGGATTTCATTGAGTATTTTGGAAGAAAAGGAGGAGAGAAGGGAGGAAGAACGGTCGTCGTCACTCAGGAGGTTTACGGGGAGAGAGAAGCTGAGATGGACGAATGAGATTTTTTCTTCAATTTATATATTTTTAAATTTCGAAAATACCCCCTTTCACACACGAACACCAATCCAAACCCAACGACTGTCGTCCCTAGCATTTTACCCCCATTACGAACACAATGGGATATGTTTCGTAGGCCCATTCGACTGTTTCAGTCAGTTTTCATTCAATTTAAAGTATATAACATTCAATATTTGATTTGAACGTACATTTCAATTTGCCAGGTCCCCAAACTGATTCGAAAAATTCCAGAAAAATAAATCTAGCTATGTTTTGACGATACGGTCCCAACAAAACTAGTTTCGTCGAATTCTGAGACCGTTTGAAAAATGGCCCATTTCTGGTCGATCCAATTTAACTGTAATTGACCAAAACACGTTTTCCTTTGCCACGCTCACATACTAGCTTCAAAAATTATGAAATTTGAAACCTAGAAATAATTTGACATCCCGGATCCAACAAAAGTGGTTTCGTCGAATTCTGAGGTCGTTTGCAAAATGGCCATTTTCACGGGCTATATAAATTCCATAGCGACCTTTCTGAAAATTCATTTGGCCATAACTTTTGTTTCCCTCTATGAAACTTCAATTTTTCAGATTTGTTAGAAAGGTAATTACTAACAGATTAAAATATTTTTGGTTTCACTCAAATTCGTTTTATTTTGCACTCGGTACAGTCAATCAAAGTTTGAATTCAAATTTTGAAACTACCGCGCCATTCCAGGCCTTGTTTATAATTCAAAGTAATTATATTTATTTTCAACTTTGATTCAAACTTACTTTTCATCATTATTATTTAAAATATTTATTTTAAATATTTAAAATCCACTAAAATAGCCAATTTAAATTTTTTAAATTGGTTCAGATTTTCCGGGTCGTTACATTTCGTCTCATTCCATTCAGTTTGAGATTTTGTGTACATATTTGATCCAGGCAATTAGTTTACACTATCCTGATTTAGATATCAAATAGCATATATGGTATTAACCATATTGACATAGGTCATTGTACATAAGGTATGATACCCCCAATGTATAACAATAAACTTTGTTAATAACTCTGATCTATATCACCATACCAAAGTGTCATGATATCAGCATATCATGAGTGCCAATTTTAGACTATTATATAATTAGTATCATGTAACAATAATTAACAGAAGTAGCATATAACTAAAAATAGGAAATTATATTTCATTCATATGAAATCACATGTATTTATTGTATACTTATCATCATAAGTATACATAGTTTGTACAAGTGCATATGCAATTTTACACAGCAGTCTAATTTCATATATGTCAACACATATATGTTAAATCCATACTAGTATAAAATACATCTTTTATGCATTTTACAGAGTATATACTATCATAATGCACTTGTTATGATCTTAAGCTGATCTTACATTATTATCTGTATAATGTAAGTGTAAAATTCAAAGAGCCTTAAGTGTTTTTTTTTCAAATATAAAATATTTCAACAAAAGGATAATATCATTTTCAGATATCAAAATGAAATCTGGTTTCTGAATTTATCAGTTAGAGAAATATAAAATTTAACAATACTTGATTTCTTTAAATCAAATATTGTTAAAACTAAACCTGAAGGCTTAGACAACCAAAATTGCTTTTGATCAAAATCAAATACATGGTCAACTGAGCTATAACACTTAACCTTATATCAATTGAACATTTTAATTAAAAAAAATCAGGTAGGCAGGCTGATCCAATCAGCAATTTAAAACAAGATGTTAATACGCCTATCAAGATCTTAAAGGTTCAATATCCATGAATGTAGTATGTAAACATAAATCAATATCTTATATCAAATTATGTTTTTCAAATGAAGCAATCTGATTTGACAAATAAAACTGTATCACAATCATATTAATCATCACTATAACAGATTGTATATGCATACTTATGGAATACATTAGGATCCATTTTGAAGATTCATCAAAACAGTTCCGACTTAATCATAGAATCTTATAGAACAGTTTGAAAAGAGTCCAGATTACTTATATAGTTCAATATCAAATAGTGACTTATATAAAATGGGTGTGATGATATACTGGTAGATATCACAATTTTAAGTAAACCAGATTTGATATGTTTTAGCTCGAAACACTATACTTAGCAAACATTTTAGTATAAGTTAATGGTCAATCAGCCCTGGTCCAGATCAGCATATTATAAAACCATATGATAAACTGGAACATGGATCATGAGAACCAGATCATAATCTGATGTGCTCACTGTTGCCCATCATATATACACATATCTAAATAAAACAAGATTAATCAGAACATATATGATATGTTAATATCAGTTTCATTTATATATATATACACATGACTGTAACATAGAAAAATAGTAAATCAGATCAGATCTAATTTTGTATTACAGTGTTACATATTTACATGTAACTGAAATATTAAAACAAGATAAAATCAGATCAAATCTGATGTGTTTATATCAGTTAACTTGTATACATGTTACTGTGATATTAAACAGAATAAATCAGATCAAGCTTGATGTGTTTATAACTGTTTTGCTTTACATAGATAACCAGATGTTGATTAAATCATGACCTGATTTTCTATGTTTAATCAACACATGTGTTCTTATATGTCAAACGTACAATAGTTTGCTACATTGAAGCATTGAATTTTTTATAAATATGTGTATATATATATATTCCTGAGGTGAATAAACTATGGCCTTTTCTTATAAAGTCATTTATCACTATCTAAATAGCTAACTAACAGTATTACATACAAGAGAATTTACAAGAGTCTTGTACCCAGTTTACTAAATTTATAGAAATATTTTTCTACCATTTATATAACCTCAATATTAATTATTTACAATTGAATCTTAAATCACCAATATTTGAAAACTGGGTGAATATAAGGCTCAGTTCATATTATAATAGATCAACCTTTGATCATATGAATGAGTTATCTTGTCACTACTATGAAGAAATATGATTATCCAATATTTTAAATCTGTAGTTCAACAACTAGGATTATCTAAAATTTCAGATCTGTAGTTCAGCAACTAGGATTATCTAAAATTTCAGATCTGTAGTTCAACAACTAGGATTATCTAAAATTTCAGATTTGTAGTTCAACAACTAGGATTATCTAAAATTTCAGATCTGTAGTTGAATATCAAATAATAGTAACAGAGTAACAACTAACAACTTTAGGAGTTTAGCATGTAATCAAATCCAAACACATACTGATGTGTAAACTGTGTGTCATTTTAATCTCATTCATGGAATCCAACAGAGCACAACTTAAATACATATAATAGATATGATTCAAAATCTATCAGTTATACATATTAAATTTTCTGTAGCAATTACAGAACAGAAATAACATTTGTATTCCCTTTTAAGACAGATTCAAAACATTGGTTAAACCCAATTATGCTAACATAAGAATTGGAATTTCGGACATTCATAATTGAATTAATATCATATATTAATTTCAGATTCATCCAGATGAAGAAGACTGAATTTTGTTTGTCACAAAATAATTTCAGTTCTTAAATGAACGTTCATAAATTCCAGATCTTATCTTTTCGTTGTTCATAACATCGATTAGTATGTTACACTAGTAATTTCAAGGCCTAACCAATATTTGAATCGACATAAACCTTGCTCTGATACCATTGAAGGAAAATTAGGATCGAATTGCAGCGGAACCAATTAAAATCAGAAACCCTAGTTGTGAAAATCGAACAAAATTAAATCAAAACAGGTACCTTTCTTCTTTGAATAGCAAGATCGAACGAAGCCCTAACTTTAATCATTGAATCAAATTCCAGATCTGATCAAATCAAGTACTTGAATTCAAGCACCTCTATTGGAGATCCACAAGTGATGTATCCGAGAACGATGATCGAAACTCGAAGGTGGAGATTCGGTACTAGCCGATGATCTGATTTGGATCTAGGGTTTTAAAATATCGATTTGGGATTTCTTAAAAGAATGGATTAAAAAAAAGTGCGGCCCTCTTATCCATTTATAAAGAAACCCTAATTGATATTTTCTTTTCCCTATAACCCGTTCAAAGGAGAACATTTCCAACACTTATATGTGTGACCCTATAGGTTGTTGCAGCGTGAGCAACAATTTAAACACTTAAACTGTAAACAGTGAGAGGCTCCTAGTAGTACATCACTGCTACCCAAGCTACAACAATATCAATGATTCGATATGACCTTTGTGAATAGTGTATCAATATAATTTAGTCCTTTTAACCGTTATATCCAAGATTAAAATGGAGTCATAGATCGTATCATCCTCCTTATAGTTTAATCTGTTTTCTTGATCAATGAGTAGACTGTTTAAAACAAATCAATATTTGAGCACGACCATGCATTTCGCAGTCTCACTCAATCAAGAGGCCCACGGATATCACCACGAATATATCGTAGGGTTAAATTCCATCTAGATCAGTCATAATTTTCATTCGACTCGAGATGTATCCAATAATCACCATTATCGTTACTCTGTTACGAAATAACTTTAGATGATATCAAAACACAAATATACTGGAATAAAATTATAATGATTTAAGGTCTGACGACCATTATATCACTATCACCATGAGAATAACTCATGATACTGTTAATTATATTCCATGGAGTTATCTCACGGCGGGTCAGCCCAATACGCTATTCTCCAATACGTATTTATATCTTGACTTTAATATCACGTATATTAATGATCAATGAGATGTGATCATCAGTCAAACAATATACTGTCTCAATGCTTTATTGTTGTCCTATGTAAACAATAAAACTCGACTAGGGACATTTAAGACTTATAATACTTATCATATTATATAATCTCAAGTTCAGTCTTACTCGAACTATATAATTCTGTATTATTATTCTAAGGACTTCTATTATATTATTATTTATATTACGCATTAAATATATTATAATAGAATAATATTTTATTCCAAACAAAATAATAACATCAACAGTGTTATCAATCTCATCAAATGAATTGCCTCTAGGGCACAAACTCTAACAGAACTTTCCCAGGCGAACATTTACTCGTTCCAAATCTCTCAATAATCCTTTCGATATATCCTTTCTGAGATAATCCCAATTTCTTTGTGACTGATCACAAAATATTTCTATTCCAATCATATAGGATGCCTCTCTCATATCTTTCGTTTCAAAGTTCATTGAGAGAAATTTCTTCATCTCATGCAGTAAGCTTAAATTATTTGCATCAAGTAAGATGTCATCAACATAAAGGACTAGATAAATAAACTTGCTTCCACTGATCTTTTGGTATAAACAGTGATCAACCGTATTTTCCTTAAAACCAAAAGACATGATAATGGTATTGAACTTAATATACCATTACTGAGATGCTTGTTTAAGTCCATATATGGACTTCTTAAGTTTACACACCAATTGTTCTTTACCTTCTACAGAAAAACCCTAAGGTTGATCCATATAAACTTCCTCATCGAGATCTCCATTCAGAAAGGCAATTTTCACATCCATTTGATGCAATTCCAAATCATAATGAGCTACTAATGCCATTATAATTCTTAGTGAGTCCTTTTTCGAAACAGGAGAAAATTTCTCCTTGTAATCAACACCAACTTTCTGAGTGTAACCCCTAACAACAAATCTAGCTTAATTTCGTCCGACATTACCACTAGAGTCGTGTTTGGTTTTAAAAACCCACTTGCATTCGACTCTTTTACACCTATGTGGTAACTCAACGAGATCCCAAACTTCATTCTATTGCATGGATTTCAATTCTTCTTTCATGGCATTAATCCATTCCTTTGACTCTTTACTTTTTATAACATGTGAAAAAAAACTAGGTCCTTATTGATTCCTATATCATAATCTGATTGTTGCATATAAACTATGTAATCATTAGAAATAGCTGACCTGTGATCTCGTTGAGATCTTCTTAATGCAATTTGTTGTGGTTCATGCACATCGGCATTTGTAAGTCATTTCCTTTGGGAAGTACTTCTTCATTTATATGTTGTTCATCATCATGTTATTCTTTAACAACTGGAACAACATTTGGAGTAATAGTAGACGGAGGAACTATTCTAGGTAGTGTAACATTGACCCCTATTTCCTTTATTTCTACTATTTCTCTTCTAGTACTCCCACTTACTTCACCAATCTTAATGAATCTAGCATTACCAGTTTCTACAATTCTTGGACTATGATTAAGACAGTAAAACACATACCCTTAAGATTTTTCAGGGTAACCTAAGAACTACCCACTAATCATTCGAGAATCTAATTTCTTTTCATGTGGATTATAACTTCTCGCTTCCACTGGACAATCCCAAACATCCAGGTGTCTTAAGCTAGGTTTCCTGTTAGTCCATAATTCAAAAGGAGTCTTTTGAATAGCTTTACTATGAACCCTGTTCAACAAATAGTTAGCGGTTTTGAGAGCATACGACCATAAATTCTTGGGTAATGTAGAATCTGACATCATAATCCTAATCATATCTATTAACGTCCTATTGCGCCTTTCTGCTACACCATTTTGATGTGGTGTACCTAGCATTTCGGATTGCGCACATATGTCATGACTTTCGAGGAATTTTGCAAATGGACCTGGACATT
This sequence comes from Allium sativum, assembly GCA_030737875.1. NCBI lineage: Eukaryota > Viridiplantae > Streptophyta > Magnoliopsida > Asparagales > Amaryllidaceae > Allium > Allium sativum. The sequence goes on from CM060924.1 coordinate 839,553,437, forward strand.
GGCCTGACTCATTATGTTTGCCATGATATTCACCACCTCAATCAGACGTTATGATTTTCACCTTTTTATCTAATTTCCTCTCAACTTCATTTATAAACTTTTAAAGGACATTCATAGATTGAGATTTTTCATGAAGCAAATAGACATAACCATAACGGAAAAAATCGTCAATAAAAGTGATGAAATACTTTTCCCCATTAAAGGCTGGAGTGTCCATAGGTCCGCAAACATCAATGTGGATTATTTCAAGGAACTGGCTGCTTTTAGTGGTTCTTTTCTTATTATGTTTGATTTGTTTACCTTTAATACAATACACACATAATTGTAGATCACTAAAGTCAAAATTTGACAAAATTTCATTACATACTAATCTCATCATTCATTCTTTGGATATGTGACCTAGTCTTTTATCCCATAAGAAAGCAGAATTTTCATTTAACATGCTATGTTTGCATCCAACATTATTTACTACATTTAACAAGGAATTCACATAATTGTCATTCAGTTTCAATTTATATTGACCATCAATTAGAATACCCAAACCGACATTATCAGTATTCTTATATAAATCAAAACAACCAGATCCAAACATACATCTCAAAACAGAAATATCCAATTTACTTAAGGAAATAAGGTTTCTAGATAATGAAGGTACATAAAGGGTACTACTATATGAGTCTAATACACATATACTTTCTAGAATTAGACAAAAATTCCCAATGTCTTCTATTGTGGATTTCATTCCGTTTCCTATAAAGAGAAAATGTCTTTCATTTGGATTTACAATTCGGATCATAAGAAATCCCTGCACATTATTGGAAACATGTGTTAGAGCACCAGTATCAAGCCACCATGTATTAATAGGAACTTCAACTAAATTTGATTCAAAATATAAGAAAGATAGATGATTACCTTTCTTTTCGAACCAAGCTATCCTTTTCGGACAGTCATTTTGATAATGTCCTTTCTTTTTACAAAAATAACATTGAACGTCATTTAGTTCCTTCTTTTTCTTATCCTGCCCATTCTTAGAAGGTGCCTTTTTCTTCTTGAAATTACTTGATTTTCCATTCTTTTCTTTACCAGCTTTATTACTCACAAAACTGATGAGACGACCCGAACTTCCCCGTGAAGGAAAGCACGGATAGAATTGAGGACAAGACAAAATAGAATGCAAACGGAAGAACATTTCATTGCTTATTACAACAACTCCATCAAATACAAGAATATACAGAGTATGAATGAATAAATTACATTCGACAAATATAGGAGATTACAATAAATTACATAACAGCGGAAAAATATACAAGAGCACAACTGAAAGTAATACGCGGATACAGAGCTTTCCGAGCATCGTTCCAGCTGTAAATCAGGATCCTGTGAATATAAATCTGCAAAACCAAAACTACTAGCTGCCCGTGTCAAAAATAGGGGCACCCAGAGTTTAGGTTAAACAATAAACTCCAGGTCAGTCATGTGACTGGTGTGAGAACTAAAACAGTTATTTAAAATTTACTTTAAAAGATAGTAATTCAAGTGACCACGTCGTATAACACGGAACGGGTTTCCTCCCAAGAATACTAGTGCATATAACAAAACAGCGCAATGCTCTTTGGAAAAATGAAGCTATTATAAGACCCAGGTCCCATCACACAATGCAACGCAAGCCGGAGGATAGGGTTTTCCCTTATAATAGCCAAACATGCTTGGTACGTTTAAAACAAACCACTTGATACTATAATAAGTGTATAGTGTCAAAACAATTCAATCATAAATATCAATCATAGGCGGCATGGGTACCATCTATCATGTCGCCATACTAGTTCTACAATTAAAACCGCAATATCACGTATTGGAAATTGGATTTCCGTCATGAGCTGAGGCAAGGGGCAAGCTCCTCTCCGATTCGAGACACTCTAGCAAATGTCTCAGGACCCCACTATGTTCCTTGGATCTTCAGGGCCGGTCCTCTCTTACTTTTGAGGATTGGCAATTCCTGAACACACGTTTCCCGGTCCTTACAGACCTATATCCGAGGCGCCTCGTATCCAACAACCACACAAGTGAAAAGTATATAAATGTCAGGGCTGGTAGGTCACTGACACCACCCTAGATAGAAAGAAACGTCGTGCTCTCCCTGCAGTCACTATCCCGTTTTTGACCCATACCGAGGTGTGAGGCTCGCGAATTCACGCTATACACAAAGCTACGCCACATAGGCCGTGCTTTGATCATCAACCACAAGACTTTGCTTTTCAACAGAAGCCTTGATCAATTGCCACTTACGCGTGCCACACTGGCAATTCACTCCATTCGACTGATGTCCATCGATATACAACCTCTGAGCTCGTACGTCTCAGAGAAGGGCATTAAGCAAGAGAATAAATTCTCCGCCGCCAAACAGATGTATATTTAATAGAGATCAATCAACACAGAATAAAATCCAATGTCAGACACACAATCCATTTACAAGTTCGTCCTGGGTCTGAACGAAACCGGAGGCACTTTCCTCGCATATCCATCCATCTCCAAGTACGTCTATACGATCACCAACTATTTCCCTCATCTTGGGTGTACAGCCCAATCGTGATCATCAGTAATCACCCAAACGATGTGAAGACTTCCGGTCTTCGACCACCATCTTCATCTTCGATATCTCGTCGAATCGGTTATTCAGAATGGGTATAAACCCGCCTTTCTCCACGTATATGATAAACAAATGTTACACAAACACAACAAACGCCTCATTCCAATTCAGAATATTCTTTTATTCACAAAATCGCATTCTTAGGGAATAGGTTCCCATTAATTTTATCAAAGATAAATTCTTCTAAATTTATTCTTTAATCTTCCTTTGGATATCATTTCAAACTGTATTATGGTTTTCCAAACTAGTCGGGATTAGCGAACCACACCGAATTAATTATTTATTTGATTTCCCAATCCCAACCTATTCATCCCATGGAGCAAAACTGGTGATACTCCATATCTAACACCACGGTGTTATCGGTAAAATTAATTACCATTTCGCGTTCAAATCTAATTAAAGATTTAACTATCATTTTGGAGCAAAACTGGTGGTACTCCATTCTCGATCACCTTTCAGATTCGATAATTTAAATTATCAATTCACATATTGGGAATATTGATTACTTTTAAAATCAATTTCAAATTCAATTTATTTATTTCAAAAATAAATTGATTTTAATTCTAGTTCAAAACTAGTTCATTTCGATAAAAATCTATTTTTATCTTTTCAAATATGGAGTTTATCACCCCAGTTCTTTCCAATTCAAATATTATGATTTTACACAAATTATTAATATTTTTAATAATTTTATCAAGGCCCGTACAGTCGATTTCCATCAATGGCCATCGAACTGCACTTACAGCGACCTTTTCCAAATTTGATTTGGACATAATTCCAAATCCAAACATTAGATTTCAAATTTCTAATATTCATTAGAAAGCTCTTTTCGATACGAACCCAACGGTTCCGGTTTTAGGAGAATCCGACGGTCGGATCTCCCGCCACGTCAATTCGAAGTCAATGGTCGAAATTCACGAACTGCCGCGGCGCGGCGCGTTCTATTCAGGCCATTATATATATATAATATATAAGTATTATATATATTTCGTTGATTTTCTTTTTTAAAACGTATTTTATAAATCGTTTTACATTCGTTTTCAAAACCATTTCAACTCTATATTCAATTTCTAATCAAAATTGAATATTTCATATCATTACTATATAAATGATTATATTTTCAAAACGTTATATTTTGAAATCACTATCTTTTCTATATTCATTATAAAAATGAATATAATCGATATAAATATCGTTCACGTCAAAATAGCGCAACTCTAATCAACACGGCTTTATATATGTATTTCAATAAATTCGTTATTCTATTCAACAAATGAATATTTATTCTATTCAACATATGAATATATATTTCTTTCAACACACGACTAATCTCAACACATGAGTACTGTCAACACATCACTATTTTTGTTATGTAAAATATTTTATAAAATTATGGTATCTATCGTTTGATTTTTAATTAGACTTCACCGTGAAGTAGATTCTAATTTTACATATGATAAAGATGTAAATTTTATTATATAAAATATTTTACTCAACACATGAATAGTTTCAACACTTGAACATCGTCAACACATGACTATTTTTATATTCAACACATGAATTTTCTTTTATAATATTCCTTATTTTCCCGATTGGAATGAGGCCCAATCAATCACCATATAATGTTAATTATATGGATTCCACACAACACATGTATATAATGGCAACGATAAACAATCAACCATCATCCAAAGTGCACCAAACAACTGCACAAGCATCAAATATAAATAATTAACGCTTACACAGCCTGTCGACCAACCGATCGACATACAATTAAATAATTGGGATTAGTGTACGCTAAATTTCATCCCAACACCCGTGTGGGGTTTCAAATCAACAAACACAGATTTTTATTTGTGCAGTTGGGCGATGTGTAAAATTTATCATCCCAATCAATATCAGTCAAATCAGTGTATATAAACAAATCGGCCGATTTGTTTATAAATATTCATTTATTCACATTCACGTTAAAAATTATAATTTTAATGATAATTAATTTATTTCAACACATCTACATTTTATTATCGATTTCACATCAACATCACAAACAATTTTCACAACACATCAATCAAACAAACAAGCCATCCGTAGTCTGTGGATGACGGGTGTCGGGTGCTACTAAGCACCGTCTGCATCCTAGTATATATATATATATATAACTAGAAAAAGAAATTTAGAGTGAGAAGTTCTCACCAGCTAGCTAATCCAAATGTCTCGACTCTTCATATATAGAAAATCTCCGTTGTTTCTTCTTTCATCACTTTCGTCATCCGTATTCACTACATATATAAAAATCGAATTTTTTTACTTCGCTATTCAATATATAAAAATTGAATTTTTACTTTTCTATTCAATATATAAAAATCGTATTTTTACTTCGCTATTCAATATATAAAAATCGAATTTTTACTTTGCTATTCAATATATAAAAATCGAATTTTTACTTCGCTATTCAATATATAAAAATCGAATTTTTACTTCGCTATTCAGTATATAAAAATCGAATTTTTACTTCGCTATTCAATATATAAAAATCGAATTTTTACTTCGCTATTCAATATATAAAAATCGAATTTTTACTTCGCTATTCAATATATAAAAGTCGAATTTTTACTTCGCTATTCAATATATAAAAATCGAATTTTTACTTTGCTACTCAATATATAAAAATCGGATTTTTATTTTGTTATTCAACATATAAAAATCGAATTTTTATTTTGTTATTCAATATATAAAAATCGAATTTTCACTTTTCTATTCAATATATAAAAATTGCCTTTTCAAATATAAAGATTTCGCCTTTTCAAATATAAAGATTTCGCCTTTTCCCTTCACATCATATAAAAATTATATTTTTAAACTTCTCCTATAATAAAAATCATATTTTTATTATGTTATTCATATAAAAATCCCGACTTTGTTGATATAAAAATCTCAACATTCACTAATTAAAAAAACTAACTTTTATCGTTATAAAAATCTAAATTTTATCTTCACAAAAATCATCATTTTCTCTAAACAAAAATCTAAATTTCCTCTCAGGGCAAAGTCCTATTTTTCTAATCATAACAATCATATTTTTATTACTATAAAAACCTAATTACATTAAATAGTAATTTAATAAAGACTTACATCGCTTTGAGGAAGAGGAGGGGGCACTACAACAAAAAACACTTTTCGCAACAGGCAATATCTGTTGCAGTAGACCAATTTCAACAGGTCCGCGCATGTTGGTATAGCCAAAGTTGCAAAAAGTTTGCAACATTTTTCGCCTGTTGCAATAAGATGTTGCAGTACACTTTATTGCAACAGGCATTTGCTGTTGCAACTCATTCTTTTGCAACAACAAATGACAGTTGCAAAATAGTCTTATACAATTTAAATACCAGCTCAACGATAATACTACCCTAAAACATTTTATTAAATATTCAAAAAAGTTCAAATTTTATGACAATATCTGCAAATTCAAGCAAAAACAACACATTGACAAAGATGAATACAAATATATATCAACACATCCCTTTAATATTACAAATTATTTTAAATATAAATTGATCAAAAACCTAACCAACAAGGATTAACCACAAAATCATTTCTCTCCTATATCCAAATTCAATGACACAAATTCTATATCTCTTTCATCATGCATTTCAATCTAATACATTTCAAGCTTGCAGTTTTCTGATTATCGCATGTGATATAGCAATAATGTAGGATTTATCATTCGTCTGGTTCTTGTCCATTTTCTTTTGTGCTTGGTTAAGGTATGATTCATGGTCTCTAGATCTTGCATAGTCCTCAGGATTAAGACCAGTGATATCCGGAGCAGTTTTCCATGCTTTCAATCCAAATTGAACATGTAATGAGAACAAAGAGTTAGAATATTGGAACATAAATATAACGGGCCATGCATAATTATATATCGAACATTATATAAAGGCATTTGTACATAACGTCTGTACATTATTGAAACATAACAGTACAAATTATAATTTTCACATTTGTCTCAATTCAAATCCTTATACAATATTTCTTCATTTAATACACAAAATCTGAACATCAAATTTCTATTTAGTAAGAATTCCAGCAAAGACTCAAATCAAATTGCAAATTCCAATGTGTAAGAAACAAACCAGTTTTCAAATTCTGTTGTGCAAGATGACGCCATTCATATGAAATCATCTAAGATCCCTCTTTTAATTCAAGATTGGTCTCAAACAGAAATATTTCACTTGCCAATTCAAATTACAAATCCTCTACACGGACTAACATGCTCAAAACTAAGGCGACAAATTCAGATTTTGATTAGAATATGTGTTTCCTCTATCATTAAATGGAAAGAAAATCATAGCTATGAAAGAGGTTGTAAGTGAGATAACAGAAAATAAGTGAGATTAATCGATTTTGTCTACGTAACAACAGTAGTTGTTTGAACATAACAAAGCTCAAGAAGCATGGATTAGTAGTAGTATCAGCAAATACTAAAGCTAGAATATATTATAGATCATTCACCTTCCGAACCTCATAAATATCCCTCCTCCTTTACCTGCTACCTAGCATGAGTGCTACCAAATGATCAAACTTTGCTAATAAAAGCTTATGTCAAAGCATAATTTTTTCTTGAAGAGGATTCACAACTGCCACTAAAGTAAATATTCATGCTATTGCACCCTTCACAAATATTCTAAGTTGTTAAATCGCCATTCAGGATTTTCATGCGATCAAACTATTATTATTACTACTCATTTGATTGCATGTTCAACTTCTACCATCTCACATTGTCCTACCATGCATTTAAACACAAATTGAATTCCAACAAGTATCCTTTACTTGCCATCAATATTTTCTTTTGATATATATGCTTTGTAATATTTGTATTTTTCTTGTCAGTTATAGTATAGATTCATGCTACAATTATAAATTCCAAACATAGTAAACAGTAGTAACTTCAGAACATGCATAAGCAAGTAAGAAGCATTAATTCATTCACATGCAATGGGATATATATCTCGAAGGCAAACTACCATGAAACAGGAAACATGGCGACAAAATGAAGAGGAGTTAAGGGATTCAAAGTGTTAAGGGTAGGAAAGCAAAACAGAACCTGTCCTGGGTCATTAATTAATGCATCTAGCACGCTTTCCGAACTACTTATAGATGCTGCTACATGAAGAGGCGTTATACTGGTTGTGTCCAACGGAAGTACCTTACAGTTCAGTACAACTACTACATTACAAACAAATACTGTGTTAATAACAAACTGACAAAAAAACCAACAAAAGCAATAGATTTTTGACTGCCGAACCATTTTGCAACATTCAGAAGGCATATATCACCTTTTTTACAAGCAAATGACCATGACTTCCAATATTAATTTCCTAGCTCAACATGACGACACCATAGGAAGTTTAACTCTGCAACCCAAAACATCCAACAATATATATATTAAATAAATCTAATGACAGTCACCTTATTTTTTAAACGCAAAAACAAATTTGCACTTCTGCTATAATAGAAATTGGACAAAAGTTCACATAGACAACCACAATAATTATATAATGTTTAGAATCATAATCGTTTCGATTCAGAAAATAAACCTTGGAGTTGGAGATGCCGATGGATCGAAGGGCGAAGACCGCCTTGCCGAGGCGGGCGCCGATGTAGAGTGCGGTGGCGGATTTGGTAATTAGGCCGAATGATCGGAGATCAGAGAAGGAGGAGAAGGACACGATCTTTCAGGACATGTCGCGGATGGCCCATAGGAAGCCGAGTTTGGGGTTTGGGGTGTTGCTGAGCTGGTGGGAGATGTACTGATCGTAGGATGTGTAGATGGGGCAGATCTTAAGAGGTGGGTTTGGATCCGATAATAGGGTTAGCGGGTTGAAGGAGGGAGGCTGATTGGGGTTTGAGGAGTTGTTGAGGGTGAATTGGAGGAAGACGAGGAGGGAGAAGGAGTGGAAGACGAGGAGTGGTTTGATAATTAGTACACGAATTTTCCCTTTGAGACAACTTCTAATAAACACGAATTTTATTTAGCTGGGGCAAATCGAAATTTATGGTTAAGGGTAGCGGGAAACAAAATTTTTGGGGAAACAGGAGGGAAACAAAATTTTGGCGGAAACAACTTTTTAGGTGCGGTACGCTCATCAAAGCACACAATTTCACTGTTTTCGTTTGAAATAAAAATAAAATTCAATCTTCCATTTTGAACCCTGCCGAGGAGCTGCCCTTAGACCACTTCGATCTGACCAGACAGATCGAACGTTGCTAGCGGGACCGTTGCCCCTACACCCCCTCTCGTAGAGTTTATTATTGGACAAAATTTTATAAAATATTTTAGCATATTACAAAACAAATAATCAATTAAAAATAACTCAGTTAAACCTAAAATCAGGAACTAAAATATTCTACTTAAATATCATGTTTAATAATCTGTTTTAATACTTCTCTTTCGTTACACGCAAACACATCATTAGTTATTATTAATAATTAATTTTAAGTTCATAATTATTAATAGAAATCATTTCCTATTTCGAGTTAGTTGTATTTATCATTATATAACATTAGTTATTAATAATTCCATATTAATTATCTAATATTAAATACTAGTCTTAGTTATTATATAATTATTACTAAATTTTAATCAATAATTTTGTATTAAATATTAATTAATAATTATTAAAAAATAATTGTAAATATTACTCCTTATTTCTTCAATATTACTTAATTATAGATCACTAATAATTAAATATACTATTAGGAATATAAAAATAATTGTTAATGATATAATATTAAATACTAATAGTAATTACTAAATAATAAAAAATTTAATGATATAATATTAATTATATTTTCCAATTATTAATTATATGTATATATTTATGTGTGTATATATATATGTGTGTGTGTGTGTGTATACATATATTAGCTATTATGCTTATACTTCTTATATTATAACCAAATATTACTTGGGGAAAAATAATTTTTAAAGTTACATTTTTTGCTAGTGGTTTTACCTGTTGCAAAAAATTTACAGTTCTCGCAACTGGTGAAAACAGTTGCTAAATGTATAATTTTTGCAACTGATTTGCAAGTGTAGTTGCAAATAATATGTCTATTGCAACAGGAATAAAAGACTAGTTGCTAAAAGTATGTTTTCGCAACAGGCATGAAAGCACTGTTGCGAAAAATATGCTTTTCGCAACAGGAAGGAAAAACCTGTTGTTAAATCTTATCTATTGTAACAGCTACGAAAGGTCAGTTGCTAAATATCATTTACTGCAACTGACATTTAAGGCCTGTTGCAAATAGTTAGTTGCAATAGGGTATTTTTCTTGTAGTGGGGGTCTTTGCGTTCGGTGGAGGGCTGTTGGGGTTGTCGGCGGGGCCAGCGGGGTGGAGGAGGTCAGGGTGTGGCTAGGGTTGGGTGCGGACTCGAGGCAGGGGGGCTGCGGTGTCGTGAGGGAGGAGAAGGGAAGAAGGAGGAGGAGGTGAAGATCGGAGGGAGGGGGCGGCGGCTCCTTGGACGCGGCGGCGGTCAGCCAAGGGGGGGCGGCACGATATCGAGTTCTCTTTTTTTTTTTCTCCTGAATCGATTTTCAACGGGGGGGCGCCTGAGAAGATAAGGGAAGAGGGAAAGGGGGAATTTTATTTTAATTATTTTAATTATTTAATTTACAAAAAGTTGACTTTTTCATATGACCTCTAAACGAGGCCCACCGCCTGTCGTCCATAGCTAATTACCCCCATTCCGAACACAATGGGATATGTATCGTAAGCTGATTCGATCGTTTCGATCAGTTTTCGTCAAAATCAACATATAACTCTATATATTGAATTTGAACGAGCTTTCAATTTACCGTGGCCACATACTGACTCGAAAAATTCCATAAAAATATTTTCTAGCTTCGTATTGACGACACGGTCCTAACAAAACTAATTTCATCGAATTCTGAGACCATTGGAAAAATGGCCATTTTCCAGTTGATTAAAATCAACTTAAACTGGTCAAACGCGTTTTCCTTTGCCACGCTCACATATTGATTCGAAAAATTATGAAATTTAAAACCAAACAATAATTTGACATCATGGATCCAACAAAAGTGGTTTCGTCGAAATCCGAGGTCATTTGCAAAATTTCCCTTTTTAAGGGCCTGGATTTTATAGCGACTATTCAGAATTTTCAACTGGACATATCTTTTGATTCCCGCTATGAAATATTGATTTTTCGGATTTGTTGGAAAGATATTCTCAATTAGATTCTAATATTTTTGGTTTCACAAAAATCCGGTTTGTTTTGCACCCGGTACATTCATTTGAAGTTTGAAATCGAATTATCAAACTACCGTGCCATTTTCAATTCTATTTATAACTATATATAATTATTTATATTCTAACGACGACGTATATAATATATACTTTCTATTTCTATTCAAAATAAATTTCTCGTCGATATTATTTAAAATAATTCATTTTAAATATACAAAATTCGCTAAAATTGGCAAAATAAAAAATTTTAACTGGCCCAGATTTTCGGGTTGTTACAATCTCCCCCACTTAAAACTTTTCGTCCCTGAAAAGGAACAAAGTCGAAAGTGGTTTGATTAATCAACTCTACGTTCGATCTGGCTTCCATTCTCCAACTTTTCAGTTTCTGAGAATTTTCAAATTCTTCAAAAATTTGGCTAACCTCCGGAATTTTCGAAAAATTTCGCCATAACCTCCTTTGTACGGGGAGAGGTTTGGAAATTTATTGGGCCGTATTAGGTACCCAATAAATCCTAATAAGCATACACATATTTGTAGTGATATATTCTGGTGTTTACAGGGGTGCGTGTATTGATAATAACTCCAGAGAATAAATTCTCGTCACCCTGTCAAAGCCTGAGGGAGTGTGTATTTTAAATGCTCCAGAGGATAAATCCTCGTCACCTCGTCCCGTGTGGGAAATAAATAGTCCATGTGCCGTATCTAATAACTGGAGAGACGTGATTATTGTCAACTCTAGACCCGTGTGGGGTTTTTGTTAATCTGGCAATTTTATCGTTACAATTTTATATTGTCTATATTAGTCATCAGTTCAACCTATAAAATATAGTCATCGCCATACAAGCCTCTCGCTCGTATGGTAAATCTTCCACCTCGTCACACAAGCTCCAAATGCTTATGTGGTATATGATGAAGTATGCGATATTAAGCAGTATGCCATCTTCAGGAAGTATGCCATGCAGTGTAGTTCAAAATTAATTGTTACTATCCTATGGCGATATTTATTAATTACACACAGAATAACCAGCACTCCGCATCCAATGGCACTCACAGGAGTTGATATAATAATATTTCGCATCCAACTCATTAAGGTTTACCTATTTATCGGGGACGCAAATAAAATCTATACTCAACAGCTATCCAATTTCCTGTTCAAACATATATAATGCACAAGTATATATTTCTAATTATTTTCTAATCAGTTCAATGTGTGATTTAATTGAATAAATTTGTTTTGGCTTTTATTGATGATATTCTAATCTTCTCTAAATCAAAGGCTGAAAAGGAACGATGCCGAAAGTTGTTTATCAAATCAACTCAACTTCCATTATTTTAACTATGGCTTAAGTTCTTCAACTTTTCGGTTTCTAAGAACTTTTCAAATTTTTCAAAAATTTGGCTAACACCCTAAATTTTCGAAAAATTTCGCCATAAACTCCCCTGCACCGGGAGCACCGGGAAAATCCCGAAATTGCCATACAGGCCTTCTGATCTCAAATAGAAAAAGAAAAAGCCAAGCGGCTAGCCAATCGCCTCATAAAATCATTATCACCCAAACAAAACAGTAAATTATGGTAAACATGTACCTATTTGTCGGGCAAACAAATTTTATTCTTCTGCTCTAGCCTCCTTGCTATGACCTGTTCAATGTAAGTACATGTATATGCAAGCAATTGCGAAATATTTTCAATACAGTTCAATATTTGATTCAATTAGGCTAAATGGTTCAAAATTATCAAACAAATAAACAAACAACACAACCAGCAATCAATTAGTGAATTAGAGTTTCAAATTCATAATTTTGATATATATGCAGAAAATCATGTTTTTGATGCCAAATCACAACAAGTAATCCTAAGTAAATTTTGGTTCTCACACCAGTCTGATGGAATTATATAGAGACCACACCTTCGAAACACGAACATAAATATTGATGATGCCATGGTCATTATCAACATCATCTCCGGGCGACTAGAATGTGATTCTATATCTATCCAGTATATTAAAACTTCGAATATACGTTCATGACGCGTATACACGAAATCTTTATATACTCGATTGTCCATATTCAAAATAAATAAATATTCAAATACGAATAAAGCGATTTAAATTTTCAAAACAAAATTGTTTTCATTTGAAAAATATACTCTTCACACTCGTTCTAGGATACTACTGATCCTATCTCTAACGAGTAATTCTAATTGGATATTATTAATCCAATATCTGATGAATTCTTTCGTATGGTTCCAATGTGTCTTGTTCTCGAGCTCTGTAAACCAAAGCTCTGATACCAAACTGAGACGACCCGAACTTCCCCATGAAGGAAAGCACGGATAGAATTGAGGACAAGACAAAATAGAACGCAAACAGAAGAACATTTCATTGCTTATTACAACAACTCCATCAGATACAAGAATATACAAAGTATGAATGAATAAATTACATTCGACAAATATCAGAGATTGCAATAAATTACATAACAGTGAAAAAATATACAAGAGCACAACTGAAAGTAATACGCGGATACAGAGTTTTCCGAGCATCGTTCCAGCTGTAAATCAGGATCCTATGAATATAAATCTGCAAAACCAAAACTACTAGCTGCCCGTGTCGAAAATAGGGGCACCCAGAGTTTAGGTTAAACAATAAACTCCAGGTTAGTCATGTGACTGGTGTGAGAACTAAAACAGTTATTTAAAACTTTACTTTAAAAGATAGTAATTCAAGGGACCACGCCATATAACACGGAACGGGTTTCTTCCCAAGAATACTAGTGCATATAACAAAACAGCGCAATGCTCTTTGGAAAAATGAAGCTATTATAAGACCCAGGTCCCATCACACAATGCAACGCAAGCCGGAGGATAGGGTTTTCCCTTATAATAGCCAAACATGCTTGGTACGTTTAAAACAAATCACTTGATACTATAATAAGTGTATAGTGTCAAAACAATTCAATCATAAATATCAATCATAGGCGGCATGGGTACCATCTATCATGTCGTCATACTAGTTCTACAATTAAAACCGCAATATCACGTATTGGAAATTGAATTTCCGTCATGAGCCGAGGCAAGGGGCAAGATCCTCTCCGATTCGAGACACTCTAGCAAATGTCTTAGGACCCCACTATGATCCTTGGATCTTCAGGGCCGGTCCTCTCTTACTTTTGAGGATTGGCAATTCCTGAACACACGTTTCCCAGTCCTTACAGACCTATATCCGAGGCGCCTCGTATCCAACAACCGCACAGGTGAAAAGTATATAAATGTCAGGGCTGGTAGGTCACTGACACCACCCTTGCTAGAAAGAAACGTCGTGCTCTCCCTGCAGTCACTATCCCGTTTTTGACCCATACCGAGGTGTGAGGCTCGCGAATTCACGCTATACACAAAGCTACGCCACACAGGCCGTGCTTTGATCATCAACCACAAGACTTTGCTTTTCAACAGAAGCCTTGATCAATTGCCACTTACGCGTGCCACACTGGCAATTCACTCCATGCGACTGATGTCCATCGATATACAACCTCTGAGCTCGTACGTCTCAAAGAAGGGCGTTAAGCAAGAGAATAAATTCTCCGCCGCCAAACAGATGTATATTTAATAGAGATCAATCAACACAGAATAAAATCCAATGTCAGACACACAATCCATTTACAAGTTCGTCCTGGGTCTGAACGAAACCGGAGGCACTTTCCTCGCATATCCATCCATCTCCAAGTACATCTAGGCGATCAACAACTGTTTCCCTCATCTTGTGTGTACAGCCCAATCGAGATCATCAGTAATCACCCAAACGATGTGAAGACTTCCGGTCTTCGACCACCATCTTCATCTTCGGTGTAACACCCCACGTCCATTAATGTCACTCACAAAGGGAGTGCATTAACTTCCATGGAGGTTTTAAGTGAATATAGAACAGTAAAATTACAACAAGACAGATATAAAATAGTAATTGGAAATTCAAAAACTTTATTTCATTGTAGCAGAAGTCAAAACATGTTTGATTACATCATAACACCATATTCAATGTCAAGTACAATATCTATCTTGATAAAACAAGTACATAATCCCATTACATGAATAGCCATTAAAAAGAAAGATAACAAGCTGGACTTTACTTCAGTAGTCCAAGCTTTCCAGAAGATAAGCGATCCAACTAGACTCCACTAGAACTTGGCCCAACCTGCGGACCTGAAGGGAGAAAAAGGATGGAAAAGAGGGGGTCAGACATAAGTCTGGTGAATATGATAATTCTACAATACTATTACCAAAATAACTGGACTAAGGCATAAGCTGGAAAACAAGAAAATGTCTATGAAGAGCAGATTAAGGACATAGACAATCGCTAAAGGCAACGTTATAGGCGCTCCTAAATACTAAAGGATAAACACTATACTGCACCACACCAGTCACCCTAAAGATTCATCCCACTTAGCTTCACTTAGAAACTTTCCCAATGGCTTTACGTACCCCTAGCTGACTACATAGGTGCCGCCTGCCCCTATCTCCACTAGGTGTACCCTACTTCCCATTATTCGATCGGCTCCCTAACTCGTAGATACCCGTGCTGGCCCCGCAGTGGGGTGTATCACTCCCCTAAAGTGGCAACCTGATACAACGGACATGCACGGCTTATACCTACACGATGCAACAACGTCTTACCTACCAGCCCGGGTCCACACACGCATATGAAACCCGTTGGACTTGCGTTGCCACCGCTCCCTGTTTTGGCCTCTTATAGTCAAACCCAGTATGCGTGCCCCGTCCTCGACTTGGGTCGAGCCCACAAAGATATGTTTTGGGATACTGGTTGAAATGGGCCCCCACTATTTACCACAAGCATTCCACCTAAGCTTGTCCCCATTAGTCCATCCCACTTAACCCACTTAGTCATGTTCATTTACATGTGTGTTTGGTTAAGTCTAATCGTATTTCAAATGCCTCTAAAGGTAACCACCAGATTCCTCATGCCACCCAAGGCACCTACTTAACCCCCATGTCCCACCTTACATGATTATCTGGTTAAGTATTTCTTAGTTCATTAAGGCCATAACCTCATAAAGACCTCTCACATTAGACTGGCATTTATGGCAGCTGGATTTGCCGGGCGGGTCTGGGCAGTCTTACACCATAAAAGAGTCTAACCTCGTGTCTTTACAACTGTTATGCTTTAGTTTGGGCCTAGGACCTCTCACATTGGGCCGACATTTGTGACTACTGGATTTGCCGGGCGGGTCCGGGCAGGTTTACATCACAAACGGGTCCAACCTCGTGTCCTAAGCATTGATTATTAATAATAATCCACTTTCCCCCAATTTTAATAATTCCCTACTTGAATTATTAATTACTTCCAATTTTTAACAATGTCCATAATTGACTCAATTATGGACATCCATTCATGGTATGCAAAATCTTACAAAATTGCACCCAATTTATTAATTCCTAATATTACCCCTACCCCACGTTTAAACGTTTATTCGCAAAATATATGTTAGACTCGAATAGCCTAACTCATAGCATAAAAGAGATTATCATAATAACAACATGTATATGTGACCAAATGAATCATAATAAGGGGTGAAACTTGCATATGTCCAACTTGCATAGATTATACATGTCATGGACCTAAAGGTGTCAACTTGTTCAAAATTCACCTAATATAATCTCAATCAATTTTCATAAACTTACATATGAACATGTGTGAATCAACATCATCTAATTTTTTTAACAACATGGTTTTATATGGGTACACCTAACTCAATAGGCAAATTCCCATAATCAAGATTTATTTAATTATAGTTTCAAGTTTATGGGTACACCTAACCTAATAGGCAAATTCCCATAAACAAGATCCATTTAAATTAAGAAAAAAAAACATAATTTTAAGCATGATCCAACAACATCATGATTTTTCAACATAATATAGCATGATTTATAACATGGCATAGTATGATAGTATAACATAGCTTGACATGATTCTCAACATAGCACGACATAGCATAAGAGAATTTACAACATAGCATGACATAGCATATATAATTTACATCATACGACAACATAATAACATAATAAGAGATCCACAATATATAGAATTTACAATTACAAATCACATCACTTTCTTGTGATCCATTCATAACCGAGTCAAATTAGTTTGTAATAGTCTTGTGAGAATCATCATACTCACCAACAAAAGAAAAGAATTAGAGAAAGAGAGATCTTTTGATTTGATTTGTGTAGATTTAGTTGTAGATGATTAGGCTTCCTCTTCTTAGTTTGTGACGGCTATGCTGAACTCCATGGCAGCAGCATGACGGTAGCTTCTCTAATTTTACAAGTGATTTAGGTCTAGGGTCTACCCACTTATTTATAGATTTTAGAATTCATTTAGGCCATTAGATTTAACCTAGAAATAACCGCAGCCGTTCAGACAAGATGGGGTTTATCTTGTTGACTCAGCAATGAGTCAGAAGTGACTCAGCAAACACTCAGCATATTAATAAACTTCTATTCATGTCATAAATATATATATTTTTTCTACAATGTACATATTAGATACATCCCCCTTTACTTATTATTGTTTTTATATACATATTAGATACATTCCCTCTCTCACACACTTATTAATATTTTTATATTCATATTAGATACATCCCCTCTCTTACACACTTATTAATATTTTTATATTCATATTAGATACATCCCCTCTCTTACACACTTATTAATATTTTTATATTCATAATAGATACATCCCCTCTCTTACATACTTATTAATATTTTTATATTCATATTAGATACATCCCCTCTTCTACACACTTATTATTATTTTAGCAACTTTAGTGTTAATAGAAAATTCGGGGTGTTACATTCTCCCCTCCTTTTAGGATTTCGTCCCTGAAATCTTCAAGTCTGGAAGAATGTATATCCTACCATCCAAACGTTCATCTACTCATCCATCATACACAGGCATCCATTGTCCTTACAGACTTCTAATGCTTTCATGTTTAAATGCACAGTGTGTGTATATGTCTGTATCTAATGCAAAATCAGGCGGTCCACTGATTCAGTTGACCTCCTTAATGCAACTATGATCGTGCCATGCATCTATTATGTATGCAAAAATTCTTAATGCTACATAATACTTCTATATGCGTGCACAACCATCATCTGAATGCAGCATCCACATGATAATACAACCATCGTTCATCCATTTTACTAAATACATCCATATATATATGCAATATGCAATATGTAGTGACTGAGCCGATCTAGTGCCTAAAGTGTGTGTATATATGCATCCACGAGCAACCACTAGCAAACACTTGCATCCATTTTGCATCCATCATACATAATATGTCTCAAACACATGTTTCAACCATAGGATTATCCTAACTAAAGGTCAAAGATACTAATGAGAGGACATACTAAAGATAAGATAAGATAAGCTAAGCGATAAAGGAGAAATTAAAAGACATACCCTCAAAAAGAAAAGGGTACAACGAACGCATCTTCTCTTCTGTCTCCCAAGTTGCGTTGCTCTCATCATCTCCCCATTGCACTTTAACCAGTCTGACCTCTCGATTCCTCAACTTTTTGATCTCCGACCCAAGAATGCATGTAGGAGCTCGTCTAATTGTTGCATTGCGCTCTATTTCCACCTCTTTAAGCAAGCTCGGCTCTACCACCTCCGCGGTCTTGTGCAAACACTTCCTCAAATGTGATACATGGAATACGTCGTGTACTCCACTAAGTTTCTCAGGCGACTCCACCCTATATGCCATCTTCCCAATCCTGTTTTTTACAGGAAACGGCCCTACAAACCTTGGTGCTAATTTCCCCACGGACCCAAAGCGAACAACATTCTGTAATGGAGATACTTTGATAAAAACCATGTCCCCAATGTCAAATTCAAGATCTGTCCTCCTCTTATCAGCATACGATTTTTGCCTATCTTGTGCTGCTTTCATCCTCCTTCGAATCAACTCAATCTTCTCCGAGGTTTCCCTAACCATATCGGGCCCAAGTAGGATTTTATCGGTAGATTCCCACCAACATGTAGGCGAACGGCAAGGCCTTCCATAAAGAGCTTCGAAAGGTGCCATGCCAATACTAGACTGAAAGCTATTATTATATGCGAATTCTACTAACGGAAGGTGCTCTTCCCATGTACCCCCAAAGTCTAGGATACAAAGCCTTAAAAGATCCTCTAGAATGCGATTCACCCTCTCGGTCTGGCCGTCTGTCTGAGGATGATATGCGGTGCCCAAACATAGCTGAGTCCCTACCGCCTCTTGTAAACTCTTCCAAAATTCGCTAGTAAAGATGGGGTCACGGTCGCTTACTATACTAGAAGGAATACCGTGCAAACGAACTATCTCCTTAATGTATACAGAAGCCAACCACGGAGCAGTCCTCTTACTTTTCACGGGAATAAAATGGGCGCTTTTAGTAAGTCTATCTACTATAACCCAAATCCCCGTGTTACCCTTCCTTGATCTTGGTAATCCATCCACAAAATCCATTGAGATGCTTTCCCATTTCCATAGTGGAACTTCTAATGGGTGAAGCAACCCACTGGGTTTCTTTTGTTCTGCTTTAACTCGTTGGCACACTAAGCATCTAGCGACGTACTCGGCCACATCCCTTTTCATACCGGCCCAAAAGAAAACCCGCTTCATATCTTTGTACATCATATCCCCGCCGGGATGAATGGTCATTTTTGAGCGATGAGCATCATCAAGAATGGCCTTCCTTAAGTCTTCGTCTTGTGGTACACAAAGTCTATTATCCCTTCGTAACCAACCCTTATCGTCTAGGGTATACCTACGAAGATGGCTTGACGACTCCCCCCCTTTGAGCTTTTCTACTAACTCAACCAACCGTGGGTCGTCTCGCTGTGCCTCACCAACCCGTCCTAGAAGTGTAGGTCTAACCTCCAAGGATGCTAACAGACCGGGTACTAAGTCAACGGAGGGTCTAAAGTCAAACATAGAGATGAATTCTAAGCTTTGTCGTTCAACAAACAACGGACTCAAGGACAACCTTTTCCTACTTAAGGCGTCTGCCACCACGTTACCCTTGCCCGGGGTATATGCTATTTCAAAATCGTAGGAGGCTAAGAATTCCATCCACCGTTGCTGCCTTAAATTCAAATCCTTCTGAGAGAATAAGTATTTTAATGATTTGTGGTCAGTGAAAAGTTCGAATTTCTCACCAAGAAGATAGTGACGCCAAGACTTAAGCGCGAAAACAATTGCGGCTAGCTCTAAGTCATGCGTGGGGTAATTCTTTTCATGAACCCTCAACTGCCTTCCACCATAGGCTATTACTCTTCCCTCTTGCATGAGGACCGCGCCAAGTCCCGTCCCACAAGCATCAGTATAGATGGTAAACGGTTTATTCCCGTCTGGCAGCACTAAGACTGGGGCTGAAGTTAAGGCTCTCTTTAAACGTTGGAATGCATCATCGCAATCTTTGTCCCACGTAAAAACCAGGTTCTTCTTCGTTAACCGTGTTAATGGAGCTGATATTTTTGCGAAGTCTTTGATAAACTTCCTATAATAGCCAGCCAACCCCAAGAAACTTCTTACTTCGATTGCATTTTTAGGGACCTTCCAATCTTGGATGGCCACCACCTTTGCGGGATCCACTGCTATCCCTTCTTTGGAAACCACGTGCCCTAAGAACCGTACTTCCTTCCTCCAGAAGTGACACTTAGAAAATTTTGCCTTAAGGTTATGCGCTCGAAGGGTTTCCAACACTTCCCTAAGATGTAGGGAGTGCTCTTCTTTATTCTTAGAAAAGACTAAGATGTCATCCACAAAGACTACCACGAATTTGTTAAGGTATTCCCTAAACACCCTACTCATCAAATCAACAAAATATGCAGGGGCGTTTGTCAAACCAAAGGGCATCACTAGCCATTCATAGAATCTGTCAGGAGTCCTAAAAGCAGTCTTATCTATACTATCCTCAGCCACTCTCAGTTGATGAAAGCCAGTGGCTAAGTCCAACTGCGAAAACACTGAGGCGCCAACTAACTGATCAAAGAGATCGTCAATCCTCGGCAGTGGGTGTTGGTTCTTTTTAGTAAGCTTGTTTAGTTCTCTATAGTCCATACAAAGTCTAAGAGACCCATCCGCCTTTGTGGCAAAAACTACTGGAGCACCCCACTCCGATATACTACGTCTTATGAACCCCTTCTCAAGCAACTCCTTTACTTGCTTATTGAGTTCCCTCCTTTCACGAGGAGCCATGTGGCGCACTGGCAAAGATACGGGTTTAGCATTATCCACAAGATAAATTCGAAAGTCTATCTCCCGCTTTGGAGGTAAGCCCTTCACCTCCTCAAACACATCCGGATATTCCCGGACCACTTCTACCGATCGCAGGTTCTCTACAGACGCGTCAAGCGATTCAAGATAACTTAGCATAACGGAATTTATGGGATTACAAAAGATGTCAAGAGCATTACCAAGGCGAGTCACAAGCCTAACTACTCTCCTTTCACAATCAAGAATGGCCCTATTTCTAGACAACCAATCCATTCCTAAAATTAGCCCATAGCCCGTGAAGCCCAATACATAAGCATCACATCTAAATTCAACGCTAAGTATAGAGATTTTCAAATCCAAACATATCATGGTCAAATGAGCCGAACCCCCAATTGGATTTGAAACGACCAAGGGATCCTCTACTAAACTGGTGTTCAAGTGCAGTGATTCAACTAATGATGCAGAGATAAACGAATGAGATGCGCCAAAATCGAATAAGGTACGGACAGGATGATCAAACAGAAAAACTAAGCTTTCAACAGAAATTGTTCTACCTCTTTCTTGCAGCGGTGGGGCCGCAATAGCCTGAACTTGCTCCCTTGCCTTCCCTGGTGCCATAAGAGCCTGCACCTGTCCTCCCGAGGTAGACCCTGCCCTCTGCCCCTTCTTTGGACAGTCCTTCACTAAATGTCCCGCATCTCCACAATGAAAACAACCAGTCTTCTTTTTCTTTCTGCAATCTTTGCTGAGATGGCCAGGCGTCCCACAATTGAAGCATTTCTTCTTCCCTTTGCCATTATTGTTTTTACCACCCTTCTTATTTTGCTGTTGGGGTTTCTTCTGATCCCCTTTCTTTTCAACTGCCTTATCCTCATGCATAAGTGCCATTTCTACTAGCTTTTCAAAGGTGGCTCCCATAGGGATGTGGGTCATAGCCAACCCTTGCAACGGTTCATTCAAGCCTCTAACGAACCTCAAAGCTTTCTTCTCTGGCGTGTTCACCAACTCCAAGCCAAACCTTGCTAACTAATTAAATTTATTGACATATTCCTTTACTGATGAGCTCCCTTGCTTTAGTGCCAGGAATTTTTCCATATTTAAGTTCTCCTCTGCCCTTGAAAGAAACTTTGCCGCAAACCTTCGTCTAAAATCCGCCCATGAATCAACTGGACGTTCCCCGTTAGTGACCTCCCACCAAAACGAGGCCTCTCCCTTCATTAACCAAGCAGCTAAACGGACTTTCCTCCCATCTTCCACTTCAAAGATATCCAACAATTCCTCAGTCTCCTTAAGCCAATCTCTGGCCTCCACAAACATCTCAGTCCCTTGAAAAGTTTTTCCTCCCATAGCCTTGAATTCCTTGCACGTCTTTGCAAAAGTGTCAACACGAGGAGGAGGAGGAGGAATGGGTGCAACTAGGGGTGGAGGAGTATCCGCTGGGCCTGCAGTGGTGGCCCTAGCCTCCAAGTATCTCCTAAACCACCCTGGAATCGTCACACCTTCTGGGAGATTAAGATCTTCAGCCATGCTGAAACGAAAAAGGAAAGATTCAAAATGGAGAATTCGAAAGATAAAGATAAGGATGTGGCTATTTGGGATTATGTTTTTCATAAAAACTCTCTTTAAATAACATGTTTTTTTTTTTTTTTTTGAAAGCACTTCTTCCAAAAATACTTTAGAAAAAAAAATATTTTTCTAAAAAAAAAAATTTTATCTGTTCTGGTAACCTTATGCTCTGATACCACGTGTAACACCCCACGTCCATTAATGTCACTCACAAAGGGAATGCATTAACTTCCATGGAGGTTTTAAGTGAATATAGAACAGTAAAATTACAACAAGACAGATATAAAATAGTACTTGGAAATTCAAAAACTTTATTTCATTGTAGCAGAAGTCAAAACATGTTTGATTACATCATAACACCATATTCAATGTCAAGTACAATATCTATCTTGATAAAACAAGTACATAATCCCATTACATGAATAGCCATTAAAAAGAAAGATAACAAGCTGGACTTTACTTCAGCAGTCCAAGCTTTCCAGAAGATAAGCGATCCAACTAGACTCCACTAGAACTTGGCCCAACCTGCGGACCTGAAGGGAGAAAAAGGATGGAAAAGAGGGGGTCAGACATAAGTCTGGTGAATATGATAATTCTACAATACTATTACCAAAATAACTGGACTAAGGCATAAGCTGGAAAACAAGAAAATGTCTATGAAGAGCAGATTAAGGACATAGACAATCGCTAAAGGCAACGTTATAGGCGCTCCTAAATACTAAAGGATAAACACTATACTGCACCACACCAGTCACCCTAAAGATTCATCCCACTTAGCTTCACTTAGAAACTTTCCCAATGGCTTTACGTACCCCTAGCTGACTACATAGGTGCCGCCTGCCCCTATCTCCACTAGGTGTACCCTACTTCCCATTATTCGATCGGCTCCCTAACTCGTAGATACCCGTGCTGGCCCCACAGTGGGGTGTATCACTCCCCTAAAGTGGCAACCTGATACAACGGACATGCACGGCTTATACCTACACGATGCAACAACGTCTTACCTACCAGCCCGGGTCCACACACGCATATGAAACCCGTTGGACTTGCGTTGCCACCGCTCCCTGTTTTGGCCTCTTATAGTCAAACCCAGTATGCGTGTCCCATCCTCGACTTGGGTCGAGCCCACAAAGATACGTTTTGGGATACTGGTTGAAATGGGCCCCCACTATTTACCACAAGCATTCCACCTAAGCTTGTCCCCATTAGTCCATCCCACTTAACCCACTTAGTCATGTTCATTTACATGTGTGTTTGGTTAAGTCTAATCGTATTTCAAATGCCTCTAAAGGTAACCACCAGATTCCTCATGCCACCCAAGGCACCTACTTAACCCCCATGTCCCACCTTACATGATTATCTGGTTAAGTATTTCTTAGTTCATTAAGGCCATAACCTCATAAAGACCTCTCACATTAGGCTGGCATTTATGGCAGCTGGATTTGTCGGGCGGGTCCGGGCAGTCTTACACCATAAAAGAGTCTAACCTCGTGTCTTTACAACTATTATGCTTTAGTTTGGGCCTAGGACCTCTCACATTGGGCCGACTTTTGTGACTACTGGATTTGCCGGGCGGGTCCGGGCAGGTTTACATCACAAACGGGTCCAACCTCGTGTCCTAAGCATTGATTATTAATAATAATCCACTTTCCCCCAATTTTAATAATTCCCTACTTGAATTATTAATTACTTCCAATTTTTAACAATGTCCATAATTGACTCAATTATGGACATCCATTCATGGTATGCAAAATCTTACAAAATTGCACCCAATTTATTAATTCCTAATATTACCCCTACCCCACGTTTAAACGTTTATTCGCAAAATATATGTTAGACTCGAATAGCCTAACTCATAGCATAAAAGAGATTATCATAATAACAACATGTATATGTGACCAAATGAATCATAATAAGGGGTGAAACTTGCATATGTCCAACTTGCATAGATTATACATGTCATGGACCTAAAGGTGTCAACTTGTTCAAAATTCACCTAATATAATCTCAATCAATTTTCATAAACTTACATATGAACATGTGTGAATCAACATCATCTAATTTTTTTAACAACATGGTTTTATATGGGTACACCTAACTCAATAGGCAAATTCCCATAATCAAGTTTTATTTAATTATAGTTTCAAGTTTATGGGTACACCTAACCTAATAGGCAAATTCCTATAAACAAGATCCATTTAAATTAAGAAAAAAAAACATAACTTTAAGCATGATCCAACAACATCATGATTTTTCAACATAATATAGCATGATTTATAACATGGCATAGTATGATAGTATAACATAGCTTGACATGATTCTCAACATAGCACGACATAGCATAAGAGAATTTACAACATAGCATGACATAGCATATATAATTTACATCATACGACAACATAATAACATAATAAGAGATCCACAATATATAGAATTTACAATTACAAATCACATCACTTTCTTGTGATCCATTCATAACTGAGTCAAATTAGTTTGTAATAGTCTTGTGAGAATCATCATACTCACCAACAAAAGAAAAGAATTAGAGAAAGAGAGATCTTTTGATTTGATTTGTGTAGATTTAGTTGTAGATGATTAGGCTTCCTCTTCTTAGTTTGTGACGGCTATGCTGAACTCCATGGCAGCAGCATGACGGTAGCTTCTCTAATTTTACAAGTGATTTAGGTCTAGGGTCTACCCACTTATTTATAGATTTTAGAATTCATTTAGGCCATTAGATTTAACCTAGAAATAACCGCAGCCGTTCAGACAAGATGGGGTTTATCTTGTTGACTCAGCAATGAGTCAGAAGTGACTCAGCAAACACTCAGCATATTAATAAACTTCTATTCATGTCATAAATATATATATATATTTTCTACAATGTACATATTAGATACATCCCCCTTTACTTATTATTGTTTTTATATACATATTAGATACATCCCCTCTCTCACACACTTATTAATATTTTTATAGTCATATTAGATACATCCCCTCTCTTACACACTTATTAATATTTTTATATTCATATTAGATACATCCCCTCTCTTACACACTTATTAATATTTTTATATTCATAATAGATACATCCCCTCTCTTACATACTTATTAATATTTTTATATTCATATTAGATACATCCCCTCTTCTACACACTTATTATTATTTTAGCAACTTTAGTGTTAATAGAAAATTCGGTGTGTTACATTCGACATCTCGTCGAATCGGTTATTCAAAATGGGTATAAACCCGACCTTTCTGAAAAACCCACGTATATGATAAACAAATGTTACACAAACACAACAAACGCCTCATTCCAATTCAGAATATTCTTTTATTCACAAAATCGCATTCTTAGGGACTAGGTTCTCATTAATTTTATCAAAGATAAATTCTTCTAAATTTATTCTTTAATCTTCCTTTGGATATCATTTCAAACCGTATTATGGTTTTCCAAACTAGTCGGGATTAGCGAACCACACCGAAGTAATTATTTATTTTATTTCCCAATCCCAACCTATTCATCCCATGGAGCAAAACTGGTGATACTCCATATCTAACAACACGGTGTTATTGGTAAAATTAATTACCATTTCACGTTCAAATCTAATTAAAGATTTAACTATTGTTTTGGTGCAAAACTGGTGGTACTCCATTCTCGATCACCTTTCAGATTCGATAATTTAAATTATCAATTCACATATTAGGAATATTGATTATTTTTAAAATCACTTTCAAATTCAATTTATTTATTTCAAAAATAAATTGATTTTAATTCTAGTTCAAAACTAGTTCATTTCGATAAAAATCTATTTTTATCTTTTCAAATATGGAGTTTTTCACCCCAGTTCTTTCCAATTCATATATTATGATTTTACACAAATTATTAATATTTTTAATAATTTTATCAAGGCCCGTACTGTCGATTTCCATCAATGGCCATCGAACTGCACTTACAGAGACCTTTTCCAAATTTGATTTGGACATAATTCCAAATCCAAACGTTAGATTTCAAATTTCTAATATTCATTGGAAAGCTCTTTTCGATACGAACCCAACGGTTCCGGTTTTAGGAGAATCCGACGGTCGGATCTCCCGCCACGTCAATTCGAAGTCAATGGTCGAAATTCACGAACTGCCGCGGCGCGGCGCGTTCTATTCAGGCCATTATATATATAATATATATTATATATATATATATATTTCGTCGATTTCCTTTTTTAAAACGTATTTTATAAATCGTTTTAAATTCGTTTTCAAAACAATTTCAACTCTATATTCAATTTCTAATAAAAATTGAATATTTCATATCATTACTATATAAATGATTATATTTTCAAAACGTTATATTTTGAAATCACTATCTTTTTATATTCATTATAAAAACGAATATAATCGATATAAATATCGTTCACGTCAAAATAGCGCAACTCTAATCAACACGGCTTTATATTTTTATTTCAATAAATTCGTTATTCTATTCAACAAATGAATATTTATTCTATTCAACACATAAATATATATTTCTTTCAACACACGACTAATCTCAACACATGAGTATTGTCAACACATCACTATTTTTGTTATGTAAAATATTTTATAAAATTATGGTATCTATCGTTTGATTTTTAATTAGACTTCACCGTGAAGTAGATTCTAATTTTACATATGATAAAGATGTAAATTTTAATATATAAAATATTTTACTCAACACATGAATAGTTTCAACACATGAACATCGGCAACACATGACTATTTTTATATTCAACACATGAATTTTCTTTTATAATATTCCTTATTTTCCCGACTGGAATGAGGCCCAATCAATCACCATATAATGTTAATTATATGGATTCCACCTAACACATGTATATAATAGCAACGATAAACAATCAACCATCATCCAAAGTGCACCACACAACTGAACAAGCATCAAATATAAATAATTAACGCTTACACAGCCTGTCGACCAACCGATCGACATACAATTAAATAATTGGGATTAGTGTACGCTAAATTTCATCCCAACACCCGTGTGGGGTTTCAAATCAACAAACACAGACTTTTATTTTTGCAGTTGGGCGATGTGTAAAATTTATCATCCCAATCAATATCAGTCAAATCGGTGTATATAAACAAATCGGCCAATTTGTTTATTCATTTATTCACATTCACGTTAAAAAATATATTTTTAACGATAATTAATTTATTTCAACACATTTACATTTTATTATCGATTTCACATCAACATCACAAACAATTTTCACAACACATCAATCAAACAAACAAGCCATCCATGGTATGTGGATGACGGGTGTCGGGTGCTACTAAGCACCGTCTGCATCCTAGTATATATATATATAACTAGAAAAAGAAATTTAGAGTGAGAAGTTCTCACCAGCTAGCTAATCCAAACGTCTCGACTATTCATATGTAGAAAATCTCCGCCGTTTCTTCTTTCGTCACTTTCGTCATTCGTATTCACTACATATATAAAAATCGAATTTTTTTACTTCGCTATTCAATATATAAAAATCGAATTTTTTACTTTGCTATTCAATACATAAAAATCGAATTTTTACTTCGCTATTCAATATATAAAAATCGAATTTTTACTTTGCTATTCAATATATAAAAATCGAATTTTTACTTCGCTATTCAATATATAAAAATCGAATTTTTACTTCGCTATTCAATATATAAAAATCGAATTTTTACTTTGCTATTCAATATATAAAAATCGAATTTTTACTTTGCTATTCAATATATAAAAATCGAAATTTTACTTCGCTATTCAATATATAAAAATCGAATTTTTACTTCGCTATTCAATATATAAAAATCGAATTTTTACTTTGCTATTCAATATATAAAAATCGAATTTTTACTTCGCTATTCAATATATAAAAATCGAATTTTTACTTTGCTATTCAATATATAAAAATCGAATTTTTACTTTGTTATTCAACATATAAAAATCGAATTTTTATTTTGTTATTCAATATATAAAAATCGAATTTTCACTTTTCTATTCAATATATAAAAATCGCCTTTTCAAATATAAAGATTTCGCCTTTTAAAATATAAAGATTTCGCCTTTTCCCTTCACATCATATAAAAATTATATTTTTAAACTTCTCCTATAATAAAAATCATATTTTTATTATGTTATTCATATAAAAATCCCGGCTTTGTTGTTATAAAAATCTCAACATTCACTAATTAAAGAAACTAACTTTTATCGTTATAAAAATCTAAATTTTATCTTCACAAAAATCATCATTTCCCTAAACAAAAATCTAAATTTCGTCTCAAGGCAAAGTCCTATTTTTCTAATCATAAAAATCATATTTTTATTACTATAAAAACCTAATTACATTAAATAGTATTTTAATAAAGACTTACATTGCTTTGAGGAAGAGGAGGGGGTCTTTGCGTTCGGTGGAGGGCTGTCGGGGTTGTCGGCGGGGCCAGCAGGGTGGAGGAGGTCGGGGTATGGCTAGGGTTGGGTGCAGGCTCGAGGCAGGGGGGCTGCGGTGTCGCGAGGGAGGAGAAGGGAAGAAGGGGGAGGAGGTGAAGATCGGAGGGAGGGGCGGCGGCTCCCTGGACGCGGCGGCGGTCGGCCAAGGGGGTGGCGGCGCGATATCGAGTTCTCTTTTTTTTTTCTACTGAATCGATTTTCAACCGGGGGGGAGGGTGGGGGGCCTGAGAAGATAAGGGAAGAGGGAAAGGGGGAATTTTATTTTAATTATTTAATTTACAAAAAGTTGACTTTTTCATACGACCTCTAAACGAGGCCCACCGCCTGTCGTCCATAGCTAATTACCCCATTTTCGAACACAATGGGATATGTATCGTAAGCTGATTCGATCGTTTCGATCAGTTTTCGTCAAAATCAACATATAACTCTATATATTGAATTTTAACGAGCGTTTCAATTTACAGGGGCCACATACTAACTCGAAAAATTCCAGAAAAATATTTTCTAGCTTCGTATTGATGACACGGTCCTAACAAAACTAATTTCATCGAATTCTGAGACCGTTGGAAAAATTGCCATTTTCCAGTTGATTAAAATCAAATGAAACTGGTCAAACGCGTTTTCCTTTGCCACACTCACATATTGATTCGAAAAATTATGAAATTTAAAACCTAACAATAATTTGACATCACGGATCCAACAAAAGTAGTTTCGTCGAAATCCGAGGTCGTTTGCAAAATTTCCCTTTTTAAGGGCATGGATTCTATTGCGACTATTCAGAATTTTCAACTGGACATATCTTTTGATTCCCGCTATGAAATCTTGATTTTTCGGATTCGTTGGAAAGATATTCTCAATTAGATTCTAATATTTTTGGCTTCACAAAAATCCGGTTTGTTTTGCACCCGGTACATTCATTTGAAGTTTGAAATCGAATTATCGAACTACCGCGCCATTTTCAATTCTATTTATAATTATATATAATTATTTATATTCTAACGACGACGTATATAATATATACGTTCTATTTCTATTCAAAATAAATTTCTCTTCGATATTATTTAAAATAATTCATTTTGAATATTCAAAATTCGCTAAAATTGGCAAAATAAAAATTTTAAACTGCCCCAGATTTTCGGGTTGTTACAACTGACTAAGTGATTCACTTGACTTTTCAAATGTCCTTGTTCCAGAACAAGTCTACTGGCCAATTCATTAACATTCCACTTGTCCTTTATAGTGTTATAGTTAATTTGAAAAGGTCCATATTCGGAAGGTAGCGAGTTCAGAATAAGATGGACAAGAAAAGAACCCTCTATTTTAAGCCTAAGGGAGTTTAACCTTGCTGCAAGATTAGTCATCTTTATGATGTACTCTTGCATAGTTCATGTAAAGAGCTCGCAAATCCGTACTATCTGAGTTATCTAAAACAACACACGTCTAACAAAAATTGCATAGAAATACGAGTCTTTAGGGTCAAAGAACTAGAAACAGATAGAAGATAGAAATGAAAGAACACCAGAATCTTACAGCGGAACTGAACAAAATATAATATCATATATCATAACCTTGAAAAACAAAATTTTGTATCAGATATACATACCATCATCAGAGTATAATAAAACATCATAGCAAAAATAACTTAAATAACTAACAGTGAATCCTCCTACTTCAAGCTCCTCCAAGTGTATCTATAAAAGCCTGAAACACTTACTACTCGTACAAATTTGGACACCCAAGAGTTTAGGGTAAAACAAACAAAATAAACTCTGGGTCAGTCATGGGACTGGTGTGAGTAAACTCCAACCATATTGTTTAACTTTGAAAAACATTTTGAAAGAAAAGGATAATAGTAAGCTTAGTCCATACATAAACATGGACAGTTTTTACCTTACTATAACCTAAAAAAATTTGATATCAAAATTCGGTGATATTATAATAATGTCTAATCAAATAAATAACCAAATAGTAGAACGCTTGCATCTCACGCTCTACATACATAGTATAAAATCAAAAACCACAGGGCTCTTATTGGAGATTGGAATCCGACTATGACAACGTATGAGACCACCTTCCGATCAGTGTACTCTAGAGGGGATACACTGGGGTTCAACAAGAACATCTTGCAACCCAGCTGCACATGACTGGTTACGCATTTATCTTAAGTAGACAGAATGTATTATCATCCACGGTTGTCGGTCGTCCAACCATAATCCGTAAGATACAGAATCATAAGAAGAAGAATTGATTTTTCTCTAGATCGGTGACAATACACCCTGCTGGGGTATGACCCAACCAGCTATGCTGACTGCCTGATTTTTGTCAATTCCTGGTTGATGAGGCTTGAAGCTACCTTTTCTTCTTAGAACATTTGGCCACCATCCACTTTGAATGCCACATCCTCAGATCTATAAATCACTTACTGATTTATACAAATGCACACTGGGTGTTAAAATAAAGAGAAGGATCCTTCTCCCCCACCAACTTGGTATATTCGTAAAATCAACGGGGCATGATCGTAGGAAATACGTTGTCAGGCATTCTTCCATATATGTTCGTTATGGGACTGAACGAAACCGAAGACACAATTTCCATTAATCCATCTTGGGCAATTTCTACCTG
This sequence comes from Allium sativum, assembly GCA_030737875.1. Taxonomy (NCBI): domain Eukaryota; kingdom Viridiplantae; phylum Streptophyta; class Magnoliopsida; order Asparagales; family Amaryllidaceae; genus Allium; species Allium sativum. The sequence goes on from CM060924.1 coordinate 839,585,298, forward strand.
GGATTAGCAGAAAAACCCCTTGCACTTCACTCCGTCTTCAATAATCTTCAGCTTGATTTGATTCGCAACGCTTATGCCAATACGGAGTGGTTTTCGAAAAATGAATCCAACCAGTCTATCCGTATTGACAACGATGGTCAAAAAAATCTTTGATAGTTGGTGATTTAACTATCAAAGGAAAACAAACATCCGTCAAACAATCACTGGCCCTTCCTAACATTTCATTAATTAAATCACTTACTTATCAAATTCTATATATATCGATATATTGATTTCTAGTTATCAAACTTCTTAAAATTAATCTAACTCCTTAAATTTTCGGAAAATTTTGCCAGCGTCTCCTTTGTACAACTCAATCGGTACAACTACAACTCGCCTCTCTGGCACTTTCCATTCAAAAAGAAAATCAAAAAGCCAAGCGGCTTGCCCAATAGGCTCATAAAATCTCATATCGAATTAAACGTGTACCTTTTTCTCGGGCATTTCACAATATTCTTCATTCACTTCATCCTATACCAGTCTAATATACATGCACCTACATTTTCATTTTATTTCAATCCATAAAACAATGTTGGTTTAATCACATTCAATTCCACTAATTGCTTTATTCACTTATAGTTTGGAACAATAATGTTCAAACATAATTTACTCCACTTGTAAACAAATCGAATTTCAGTTATAACAAGTCCCATATTCGATTTCAAATTCTACTTATCAAATCCAATTTACTTGACCCACATTAAGTTCCATTCAAAATTCCAATAACTAACTTCATTTAATAATTAGTTAATATTATTCTATAATCCAAAATCTGATTTTTATATCAAAAATCACTTCATTCACTCCACTTGAGTTCACATATATTCGATAACTCTAATCTGGATTTTCAATAAAAATTCAGATTTTATTCACTTAAAATCCTTTTAATTTATCAAATAAACCGTTATGGTTTAGAAATAATTATAGCGCTGTTTTTCTGGAAATTTGATTTTGACATAACTAAAAAATCTAAAAGACGAAATCAAGATTTTTTTTCTCTTTCATTAGAAAACTATCATTCAATAAGTCTGGGCATTTCTTGTTTCATCAAATTCCGACTTATATTGAATTCTATATACTCAATTGAAGTTCAAATCGTCAAATTATGAACTATCGCGCTGCGATGAGTTCGTTTTAATTTAATAATAAACGTTTAAAACTTCATTTATAAATAAATTTCAACTTCATTCTCTAATATTTAAATATAAATTAAATCGGTTTTCCAAATCTAACTTAAACATCTCAATTTTCCAAAATCATTGGATTTTTTACTCAAAATTCATAACTCGGTTGTAAATTATTCACAACTCGACTCCTATATTAAATTCAAATTTCCTTCAACATAAATTATTTCATAAAAATTTGACATAATCAAATTCCAATTATAAAATATCATTTATGGGAAAAATCAATTAATTCAACATCCTTTACCATTACAAACTAATATCATCCCTTGATAATAGCGAAGTCGTTCAAGTTAGGGTGTTTTATTTACCTCTCAGACCTTGACCGACAACATTCTTATTTTGTGTGACGACTCAAACCCTGTAACATGAAGGCAAGGGTAATCTTTGGAATATAACACATAAACAGATAACAACTGTAATAACCCGGAAATTCGGAACAAGTTTAAAATTTTTATTTTGGCAATTTTAGCGAATTTTGCATATTTAAAATAGATTATTTTAAATAAAAACGACAGAAATTTATTTTGAATATAATAGAACGTATATATTATATACTTCGTCGTTTGAATATAAATATTTATATATAATTATAAATAGAATTGAAAATGGCGCGGTAGTTCGATAATTCGATTTCAAACTTCAATTGAATGTACCGGGTGCAAAACAATCCGGATTTTAACGAAACCAAAAACATTGGGATCTATTTGTGAATATCTTTCCAACGAATCCGAAAAATTGAGATTTCATAGCGGGAATCAAAAGATATGTCCAGTTGAAAATTCTGAATAGTCGCTATGGAATTCAGGCCCTTAAAAATGGAAATTCTGCAAACGACCTCGGATTTCGATGAAACCACTTTTATTGGATCCATGATGTCAAGTTATTTCTGGGTTTCAAATTTCGTAATTTTTCGACTTGATATGTGAGCGTGGCAAAGGAAAACGCGTTTGACAAGTTTCAGTTGATTTTAATCGACTGGAAAATGGCCATTTTTCCAACGGTCTCAGAATTCAACGAAACTAGTTTTGTTAGGACCGTATCGTCAATAGGAAGCTAAAAAATATTTTTATGGGATTTATAGAGTTAGTATGTGGCCCCGGTAATTTGAAATGCGCGTTCAAATTGAATATACTGATTTATATTGTAAATTTAATGAAAACTGATCGAAACGGTCGAATTGGCTTACGATACATATCCCATTGTGTTCGGAATGGGGGTAATTAGCTAGGGACGACAGGCGGAGGGTCTCGTTTCGAGTCTGAATGAAAAAGTTACCTTTTAAAATTAAAATGAAATAAAATATATATTGTTATATAATTCCCTTTGACTTCCTTCCCTCTCCCCGATATTTTCATTTCAGTTTAAAAAAAACGATGGAAACCCATCGTCGATCCACGCAGCCGCCGCCTCCGGCGATTCCACCTCCATCGCATCCCCAACCTGCAGTCGCCGCCCACCCACCAAAGCTCAGGCGAGCTCCTCCTCCCTCCTACCTTGCCCTCTCTCCTCGAATCGAGCCACCAGCGAAGCCCTAATTTCGACCCTCGGAGCAGCGACCCCCGCCTGCCACCCCGCGCGCCATCCCCTCCGCCTGCTCCTCCTCCGCGACCCCCTTCTTCTCCCCCTCTGCCTCCCTGACCAACCACCTACCGCTGGAGAAGCCTCCGACCACCCATGAGCGCACAAAATCAGTGAGCTTCTCCCTCTTTGTTGTACTTTAATTCAGTTTGTTTTATTTAAATACATTGTTTAAACGCGGTTTTAGTTTATAATAAATAAATAAATAAAGCTGGGATTTTTATCAAAATAAAGCTGTGATTTTTATATCGAAACAAAGCTGCGATTTTTATCGAAGAGAATTGATTTTTCTTATATGAACATAAAATAGAAAAGGTTAGATTTTTAAAATAGAAAAGATAAGATTTTTAAAATAGAAAAGATTAGATTTTTAAAATAGAAAAGATTAGATTTTTAAAATAGAAAAGATTAGATTTTTAAATTAGAAAAGATACGATTTTTAGCGGTGTAAAAATAGAATTTTTATCTATATAGTAGCGATGTAAAAATAGAATTTTTATCTATATAGTAGCGGTGTAAAAATTCGATTTTTATATATTGAATAGCGAAGTAAAAATGTGATTTTTATATATATAGTGGCTACGGGCGACGAAAGTGATAAGAGACGAGAAAGACGAAGATTTCTATAGATGAAGTGTCGAGATGATTGGGATAGCTTTGGTGAGAACTTCTCACTCTTCAATTTCCTTTCTAGTTTTATATATATACTAGGATGCAGACGGTGTTTAGTAGCACCTGACACAATCGTCCACAGACCATGGACTTGTCTGTTTGGCTGTGTAGTTGATTAGATTATTTGAGTTGAATTGAATTGTTTGGTGAAATGGAATGGATTTGATTGATGTGTGAATGGCGTGGGCCTTCACTAGACCGGGGATAAGGCTAGGCCTCGTCCCGTTTCTAGTATCGTGCCGTTATGCCGCCAAAATTTTCTAAAATAAGTTAGAAAAATAAAAATATCATTTTTATTTTGTAAATGAACTGAATAAAAATCCATGTGTTAAAATAAAATATTTTATCGTTAAAAATATAATTTTTAACGTGAATGTGAATAAATAAATATTCATTTACAAACCGGACGGTTTGTTCATGTACACCTATTTGAAGGACATTGATTGGGACGATAAATTTTACACATTGCCCAACTACACAAATAAAATCTGTGTTTGATTGTTTGAAACCCCACACGGGTATTGGGGTAATATACGACATACACTAATCCCAATAATTAGTTGTATGTCGATCGATTGATTGACAGGCTGTTATAAGCGTTAGATATCTATATTTGATGCTTATACAGTGTAGTGCACTTTGGATGATGGTTGATTAATTATCGTTGCTATTAAATACATGTGTTGTATGGAATCCATATAGTTAACGCTATATGGTAATTGATTGGGCCTCATTCCAATTTAGAAAATAAAGAATATTATAAAATAAAGGTTCATGTGTTGACAGTACTCATCCGTTGAGATTAGTCATATGTTGAACGAAATATTTTAACAATAAAATTTACATCTTTATCATATTTGAAATTAGAAACTAACTGGAAAATAGATAAGATGAGTGGTCTCCTGAATATGGATCTGATGTTGGTTTCGGCCTTCGGGGTTAATATTCAGGAAATCGTTCTCTTACTAATTTACGGTTGGAGTCTGATTTTAAATCAAACGATAGATACCATAATTTTTATAAAATATATTAAATAACAAAAATAGTCACATATGGACAGTACTCATTCGTTGAGATTAGTCGTGTGTTGACAAAAAAATAGATTCAGGTATTGAATAGAATAAATATTCATTTGTTGAATAGAATAACGGAATTATTAAAATATAAAAAGCCATGTTGATTAGAGATGCGCCATTTTGACCAGAACGATATTTATATCGATTATATTCTTTTTATAATTCGAATTGAATAGAAAACTAATTTGAATTGAATCGAATAGAAAACCAATTTGAATTGAATTGTATAGAAAACTAATTTGAATTGAATCGAATAGAAAACCAAATTGAATTTGATTTAATTAGAAAATGAATTGAATTTGATTTAATAAGAAAACGAATTGAATTTGATTTAATTAGAAAATGAATTGAATTTGATTTAATTAGAAAATGAATTGAATTTGATTTAATTAGAAAACGAATTGAATTTGATTTGAATAGAGAACGAATTGAATTTGATTAGAAAATGAATAGGAAAGGAATTTGATTTCAATTGAATAGAAAACGAATTGAATTTGAATTGAATATATAACGAATTTAATTTGATTTGAGTAGAAAGAAATGAATTCGAATCAAATAGAAAACGAATTGAATTTGATTTAAACATATAACGAATTTGATTTGAATTGAATAAAAAACGAATTTGATTTCAATTGAATATATAACGAATTTAATTTGATTTGAATAGAAAACGAAATGAATTCGAATTGAATAGAAAACGAATTCGAATTGAATTGAAAACGTATTGAAATGAATTCAAATTGAATTGAAATTTGAATTGAATAGAAATGAATTTTAAAACGAATTTATAAGGAAGAATTCAATTTTGATTTGAATTGAAATGGAAGTTGAAATTGTTTTTGAAACGAATTTAAAACTATTTATAAAATTCGTTTTAAATAGGAATCGACAAAATATATATTATATATATCATATATATATATATATATATAATATAATGGCCTGAACAGAACGCGCCGCGCCGCGGCAGTTCGTGAATTTCGACCATTTATTTCAAACGGACATTAAGGGAGATCCGACCGTCGGAATCTCCTAAAACCGGAACCGTTGGGTTCATATCGAAAGGAGCTTTCTAATGAATATTAGAAATTTGAAATCTAACGGTTAGATTTGGAGATACGTCCAAATCAAATTTGGAAAAGTCCCTGTAAGTGCAGTTCGATGGCGGCTGATGGAAATCGACTGTACGGACCTTGATAAAATTATTAAAAATATTAATAATTTGTGTAAAATCACAAGAAATTATGTGGGGATAATTGGGATGAAAAACTCCATATTTGAAAAGATAAAAATAGATTTTTATCGAAATGAACTAGTTTTGAACTAAAATTAAAACCCATTTATTTTTAAATAAATAAATTGTATTTGAAATGGGTTGTAAATATAATTGATTTGTGGGTTTATCGTGAACGGTGTTTTGAATAACACTTGTTCTTTAACCCGATAATAAATAGAATGTGATTTGGGTTTATCGTGAACTGTGTTTTAAATGACATTAGTACTTTAACCCAGTAAAAGGAGTTTTAATGAATCTGCAATTAGATTGAAACGTGAATTGATAATTTAAATTATCAAATTTGAAAAATAAGCGAGAATGGAGTATCACCAGTTTTGCTCCAAAGCGATAGTTAAATATTTAATTAGATTTGAACGTGGAATGGTAATTAATTTTACCGATAACACTGTGGTGTTAGATATGGAGTATTACCAGTTTTGCTTCATGGGATGAATAGGTTGGGATTAGGAAATAAAATAAATAATTACTTCGGTGTGGTTCGCTAATCTCGACTAGTTTGGAAAACCATAATTTGGTTTGAAATGACATCTAAAGGAAGATTAAAGGATAAATTTTAAAGAATTTATCTTTGATAAAATTAATGGGAACCTTTCCCTAAGAATTGAAATTTAGAAACTAGTTGTAGGTTAGTTAAGAAGAATGGTTTCCTGAATATTGATCTGATGTTGGTTTCGGCCTTCGGGGTTAATATTTGGGGAATTGCTCTCTTACTGATTTACGGTTAGTGACTAATGAATTGGAATGAGGTGTATGTTGTGTTTGTCTAACATTTGTTTTTAATATATGCGGGTTGTTCGGAAAGTCCGGGTTTATACCCATTCTGAATAACCGATTCGACGATAAGTCGAAGATGAAGACGGTGGTTGAAGACCGGAAGTCTTCACATCGTTTGGGTGATTACTGATGATCTTGATTGGGTTGTACACCCAAGATGAGAGAATCAGTTGGTTGTCGTCCAGACGTACTTGGAGATGGATGGATATGCGAGGAAAGTGCCTCCGGTTTCGTTCAGACCCAGAACGAACTTGTAAATGGATTGTGTGTCTGACATTGGATTTTATTCTGTGTTGATTGATTTCTGTTAAATATATATCTGTTTGGTGGCGGAGAATTTATTCTCTTGCTTAACGCCCTTCTCTGATACGTACGAGCTTAGAGGTTATATATCGATAGATATCAATCGCATGGCATGAATTGCCTGTGTGGCACGCTGAGATGCAATGATCAAGGCTTCTGCTGAAAAGCAAAGTCTTGTGGTTGATGATCAAAGAACGGCCTTTGTGGCGTAGCTTTGTGTATAACGTGAATTCGCGAGCCTCACACCTCGGTATGAGTTAAAAACGGGATACGGACTACAGGGAGAGCTCGACGTTTCTTTCTAGCTTTGGTGGTGTCAGTGACTTACCAGCCCTGACATTTATATACTTTTCACCTATGTGGTTGTTGAATGAGGCGCCTCGATTTTAGGTCTGTAAGGACCGGGAAACGTGTGTTCAGGAATTGCCAATCCTCTAACGTAAGTGAGGACCGGCCCTGAAGATCCAGGATTGCCCAGAGTGTGTAGTCCCGAGACATTTGCTAGAGTGCCTCGAAGCGGAGAGGAGCTTGCCCCTTGCCTTGACTCATGACGGAAATCCAATTTCCAATACGTGTATTTCGGTTTTATTTGTAGAGCCTAGTATGGCGACATGATAGATGGTACCCATGCCGCCTAGGATTGATATTTATGATTGAAATTGTTTTGACACTATACATTTATTATAGTATCAAATGATTTGTTTTAAACGTACCAAGCATGTTTGGCTACTATAAGGGAAAACCCTATCCTCCGGCTTGCGTTGCATTGTGTGATGGGACCTAGGTCTTATAATAGCTTCATTTTTCGAAAAAGCATTGCGCTGTTTATTCTATGCACTGGTATTCTTGGGAGGAAACCCGTTCCGTGTTATACGGCGTGGTCCCTTGAATTACTATCTTTAAAATAAAGTTTTAAATAACTGTTTTAGTTCTCATATCAGTCACATGACTGACCTGGAGTTTATTGTTTTAACCTAAACTCTGGGTGCCCCTATTTTCCACGCGGGCAGCTAGTAGTTTTGGTTTTGCAGATTTATATTCACAGGATCCTGGTTTACAGCTGGAATGATATCCGGAAAGCTCTGTATCCGTATATCACCTTCAGTTGTGCTTTGTATTATTTTCCGCTGCAATGTAATTTATTGTAATCTCCGATATTTATCGAATGTAATTTATTCGTTTATACTCTGTATATTCTTGTATCTGATGAATTGTTGTAATAACAATGAAATGTTCTTCCGTCTGCGTTCTGATTTGTCTTGTCCTCACAGTAATTCGTTCTTTCTCATCTCTTCGGAGATCGGGGAAGTTCGGGTCGCTTCATTTGGTATCAGAGCTTTGGTTTACAGAGCTCGAGAACAAGACACATTAGAACCATACGAAAGAATTCATCAGATATTGGATTAGTAATATCCAATTAGAATGACTCGTTAGAGATAAGATCAGTAGTATCCTTGAACGAGTGTGAAGAGTATATTTTTCAAACGAAAACAATTTTTTTTGAAAATTTAAATCGCTTTTTACGTATTTGAAAATTTATTAATTTTGAATATGGACAATCGAGTATATAAAGATTTCTCGTATACGCGTCATGAACGTATATTCGAAGTTTTAATATATTAGATAGATAAAGAGTCACACTCTAGTTGCACGGACCTAATTCTGATGGTTGACGCGTCATCATCAGTAATTATTTTCGTGTTTCGAAGGTGTGATTTCTATATATTTCCATTAGACTGGTGTGAGAAACAAAACTTATATAGATAAATTTATTTGTTGTGATTTTACATCAAAAACAAGATTTTCAGTATATATATCAATGATTGATGTTTGTGTTGTATGTTTATTTGTTTGATAATTTTGAACCATTTAGCCTCATTGAATCACATATTGAATTGTATTGAAAATTGGTCGCATTTGCTTGCATATACATGTACTTACATTGAACAGGTCATTGCAAGGAGGCTAGAGCCGAAGAATAAAATTTGTTTGCCCGACAAATAGGTACATGTTTACTACATAATTTACTGTTTTGTTTGGGTGATGATGATTTTATGAGCCTATTGGCTAGCCGCTTGGCTTTTTCTTTTTCTTTTTGAGATCAGAAGGCCTGTATGGCAATTTCGGGATTTTCCCGTAGCTCCCGGTGCAGGGGAGGTTATGGCGAAATTTTTCGAAAATTTAGGGTGTTAGCCAAATTTTTGAAGAATTTGAAAATTCTCAGAAACTGAAAAGTTGGAGAATGGAAGCCAGATCGAACGTAGAGTTGATTGATCAAACCACTTTCGACTTTGTTCCTTTTCGGGGACGAAAAGTTTTAAGTGGGGGAGATTGTAATAACCCGGAAATTCGGAACCAGTTTAAAATTTTTATTTTGGCAATTTTAGCGAATTTTGCATATTTAAAATAGATTATTTTAAATAAAAACGACAGAAATTTATTTTGAATATAATAGAACGTATATATTATATACGTCGTCGTTTGAATATAAATATTTATATATAATTATAAATAGAATTGAAAATGGCGAGGTAGTTTGATAATTCGATTTCAAACTTCAATTGAATGTACCAGGTGCAAAACAATCCGGATTTTAACGAAACCAAAAACATTGGGATCTATTTGTGAATATCTTTCCAACGAATCCGAAAAATTGAGATTTCATAGCGGGAATCAAAAGATATGTCCAGTTGAAAATTCTGAATAGTCGCTATGGAATTCAGGCCCTTAAAAATGGAAATTTTGCAAACGACCTCGGATTTCGATGAAACCACTTTTATTGGGTTCGTGATGTCAAGTTATTGCTAGGTTTCAAATTTCGTAATTTTTTGACTCGATATGTGAGCGTGGCAAAGGAAAACGCGTTTGACCAGTTCTAGTTGATTTTAATCGACTGGAAAATGGCCATTTTTCCAACGGTCTCAGAATTCGACGAAACTAGTTTTGTTAGGACCGTATCGTCAATAGGAAGCTAGAAATTATTTTTATGGGATTTATAGAGTTAGTATGTGGCCCCGGTAATTTGAAATGTGCGTTCAAATTGAATATACTGATTTATATTGTAAATTTAATGAAAACTGATCGAAACGGTCGAATTGGCTTACGATAGATATCCCATTGTGTTCGGAATGGGGGTAATTAGCTAGGGACGACAGGCGGAGGGTCTCGTTTCAAGTCTGAATGAAAAAGTTACCTTTTAAAATTAAAATGAAATAAAATATATATTATTATATAATTCCCTTTGACTTCCTTCCCTCTCCCCGATATTTTCATTTCAGTTTAAAAAAAACGATGGAAACCCATCGTCGATCCACGCAGCCGCCGCCTCCGGCGATTCCACCTCCATCGCCTCCCCTCCCTGCAGTCGCCGCCTACCCACCAAAGCTCAGGCGAGCTCCTCCTCCCTCCTACCTTGCCCTCTCTCCTCGAATCGAGCCACCAGCGAAGCCCTAATTTCGACCCTCGGAGCAGCGACCCCCGCCTGCCAACCCGCGCGCCATCCCCTCCGCCTGCTCCTCCTCCGCGACCCCCTTCTTCTCCCCCTCTGCCTCCCTGACCAACCACCCACTGCTGGAGAAGCCTCCGACCACCCATGAGCGCACAAAATCAGTGAGCTTCTCCCTCTTTGTTGTACTTTAATTCAGTTTGTTTTATTTAAATACATTGTTTAAATGCGGTTTTAGTTTATAAAAAATAATTAAATAAATAAATAAAGCTGGGATTTTTATCAAAATAAAGCTGTGATTTTTATATCGAAACAAAGCTGCAATTTTTATCGAAGAGAATTGATTTTTCTTATATGAACATAAAATAGAAAAGATAAGATTTTTAAAATAGAAAAGATTAGATTTTTAAAATAGAAAAGATTAGATTTTTAAAATAGAAAAGATTAGATTTTTAAAATAGAAAAGATTAGATTTTTAAATTAGAAAAGATACGATTTTTAGCGGTGTAAAAATAGAATTTTTATCTATATAGTAGCGATGTAAAAATAGAATTTTTATCTATATAGTAGCGGTGTAAAAATTCGATTTTTATATATTGAATAGCGAAGTAAAGTTGTGATTTTTATATATATAGTGGCTACGGGCGACGAAAGTGATAAGAGACGAGAAAGACGAAGATTTCTATAGATGAAGTGTCGAGATGATTGGGATAGCTTTGGTGAGAACTTCTCACTCTTCAATTTCCTTTCTAGTTTTATATATATACTAGGATGCAGACGGTGTTTAGTAGCACCTGACATAATCGTCCACAGACCATGGACTTGTCTGTTTGGTTGTGTAGTTGATTAGATTATTTGGGTTGAATTGAATTGTTTGGTGAAATGGAATGAATTTGATTGATGTGTGAATGGCGTGGGCCTTCACTAGACCGGGGATAAGGCTAGGCCTCGTCCCGTTTCTAGTATCGTGCCGTTATGCCGCCGAAATTTTCTAAAATAAGTTAGAAAAATAAAAATATCATTTTTATTTTGTAAATGAACTGAATAAAAATCCATGTGTTAAAATAAAATATTTTATCGTTAAAAATATAATTTTTAACGTGAATGTGAATAAATAAATATTCATTTACAAACCGGACGGTTTGTTTATGTACACCTATTTGAAGGACATTGATTGGGACGATAAATTTTACACATCGCCCAACTGCACAAATAAAATCTATGTTTGATTGTTTAAAACCCCACACGGGTATTGGGGTAATATACGACATACACTAATCCCAATAATTAGTTGTATGTCGATCGATTGATTGACAGGCTGTTATAAGCGTTAGATATCTATATTTGATGCTTATACAGTGTAGTGCACTTTGGATGATGGTTAATTATTTATCATTGCTATTAAATACATGTGTTGTATGGAATCCATATAGTTAACGCTATATGGTAATTGATTGGGCCTCATTCCAATTTAGAAAATAAAGAATATTATAAAGTAAAGGTTCATGTGTTGACAGTACTCATCCGTTGAGATTAGTCATGTGTTGAACGAAATATTTTAACAATAAAATTTACATCTTTATCATATTTGAAATTAGAAACTAACTGGAAAATAGATAAGATGAGTGGTCTCCTGAATATGGATCTGATGTTGGTTTCGGCCTTCGGGGTTAATATTCAGGAAATCGTTTTCTTACTAATTTACGGTTGGAGTCTGATTTTAAATCAAACGATAGATACCATAATTTTTATAAAATATATTAAATAACAAAAATAGTCATATATGGACAGTACTCATTCGTTGAGATTAGTCGTGTGTTGACAAAAATATAGATTCAGGTATTGAATAGAATAAATATTCATTTGTTGAATAGAATAACGGAATTATTGAAACATATAAAGCCGTGTTGATTAGAGATGCGCCATTTTGACGCGAACGATATTTATATCGATTATATTCTTTTTATAATTCGAATTGAATAGAAAACTAATTTGAATTGAATCGAATAGAAAACCAATTTGAATTGAATTGAATAGAAAACTAATTTGAATTGAATCGAATAGAAAAACAAATTGAATTTGATTTAATTAGAAAATGAATTGAATTTGATTTAATTAGAAAACTTATTGAATTTGATTTAATTAGAAAATGAATTGAATTTGATTTAATTAGAAAATGAATTGAATTTGATTTAATTAGAAAACGAATTGAATTTGATTTGAATAGAGAACGAATTGAATTTGATTAGAAAATGAATAGGAAACGAATTTGATTTCAATTGAATAGAAAACGAATTGAATTTGAATTGAATATATAATGAATTTAATTTGATTTTAATAGAAAGAAATGAATTTGAATCAAATAGAAAACGAATTGAATTTGATTTGAACATATAACGAATTTGATTTGAATTGAATAGAAAACGAATTTGATTTGAATTGAATAGAAAACGAATTTGATTTCAATTGAATATATAACGAATTTAATTTGATTTGAATAGAAAACGAAATGAATTTGAATTGAATAGAAAACGAATTCGAATTGAATTGAAAACGAATTGAAATGAATTCAAATTGAATTGAAATTTGAATTGAACAGAAATGAATTTTAAAACGAATTTATAAGGAAGAATTCAATTTTGATTTGAATTGAAATGGTGTAACGACCCAACTTTCGAACACATCGGAAGTCGTGCCATTAATAAGAAATAAGAAAAAATAGAAGATAAAACTCAGAAACATCAGAATCTCACAGCGGAATTTTCACAAAAATAATACTTTATAACGTTACACAGCGATACAGATTACATCAGAGCATCATATATCTGGTGATACATCCCATTTGGTACATCATTAACTATACATGTCATAGGTGATCAACTGATAGACTTAATTATACAGAAGGTAGATGGATCAGCACACAGCAAACTCTTCATTCCAGCTTCACAGGTTTATCCAAATCCTGATTCACTTGTCTATTCATAACAAGCGTTATGAATACCCAAGAGTTTAAGGGAAAACACAGAAAAATAAACTCCGGGTCAGTCAGGGGACTGGTATGAGTAAACAGTTTAAAAACAGGGTAAAGAAATAAAAATATCTCATAAGACCATGCCGTGAATACGGAACGGGTTTTTACCTTATGAGATCAAAACACTTTGTATACTTGAAATCAGATATTATCATATAAGTCTTTCACAAATAATTAAGAATTTAGAAGAATGCTTGCATCTCACATTCTCCTATATAGTATACAAATACAAATCGCTTGGCGCTTATGGAAATTGGATTTCCAACTATGACAAGGTATGGAACCACCTTCCGATCGTGTATCTCTAGAGACGAATACAATGGGTTCAACAAGAACTTCTTGCAACCCGGCCCACACATGACCGACCACTCATTTCTCTTGAGTGTATCGAATATATTGTCACCTTACGGCTTTTTGTCATGACCACCGTAGTTCCCCGGGAGATACAGAAATGAAAGAAGTAACAAATACGAATATTCTCTAGATGGTGACAATACACCCTAATGGGAGCGACCCACATAGCCATGCTGCCTGCCCGATTTTTGTCATTTCCTGGGTGTGAGGCTTGAGGTCATAACGTATCTTCTGACAGCTCACAGCTTCATTCACTTTGAATGCCACATCGTCAAAACTTCCCGATCACTAATTGACTTCCCCAAAAATAAATTATAGGTATAAAGCATAAAGAAACGAATTTCTCTGCCACCATATAACTACGTTTGGAAAGATCAACGTACATGACCAGTTAGAATTACTTTGTCAGACATTCGTCCATACAAGTTGTCTTGGGATTGGACAAACCGAAGGCACTATTCTAAAATAGCCCTTGTATATCGCCGTCTTCTATTATCTTCGATAATCTCTGACGTGCAATCGTATAATCAATTCAAAGTGGAATGTCATTCCGGTCTCTTTGAAATGATTAACGAACATATTTCTCTTTAAAATATTAATCTATCATGACTATAATCTAATCTGCATAGATAATTACAGTCAAATCAACAATATACGATCATCTTGCCTATATCTGGCATTTTGATCATCTTTTAAAAACAGCCAATTTTTCTACGTGCGTCGCACACGGCCTTTCTTTCTATTTTGTTCGTCAACTCTAAAAATGCATAAGTACACTATTCTTGAGAAAATTATATCTCATAATTACTTCTTGATCTGGATATTCACAACTGAATGAAATTTATGATTTATAAATTTCCATTACAGCTGTTACACTTTGAATTCCTCTTGTCAAATTTCCTTTTATCCCTTACTCTTGATCTATTTCTTATACAAATGGAAATAAATCTTCTTTCCAATTTATCTGTCATGAATAAGAAAAATACAGCTCTTATCCAATGCAGAACAATATATATAACCCTTTTCTTATATCAGAAAATCCAGTTGGCAGACGATTCTAGTGTAAGAATATTGTTTGTCCTTTCTTTGACTTCACAGTTTAAAGATTTTCATTCGAAGATAAATGCTAGTCTAAATTATAAATCAAATTTATAATTTAACAGAAATTACGTTTCTAACTCTTCGAATCTTGTCAAATCATATCTGATCTTCTATACTTGATCAGCTTTCCTTCTGTTGATTTTAAAGCTTGAATCTTTTATTCGAAAACTCTTTTCAAATTCTAGTTATAAATTAAATTAAAATTTAATTTAAACTTAAGCTTCTGTACTTTATTCTCAGATCTCGACAAACAGATTCACTTCTTCTTTCTATATAGAAATTTAAATAAAAATTCTTTTTAAATTTCTCTAACCATGATTTCAAACACCATTCTTATACAATACAGAACGGTATACATATAACCAGTTATATTGCGATAGGAAATTCTGACCATCAGTTTTCACTAGCAGTTTTAGAGTAAATAAGATATTCCTGTTTTATTCATTTAAATCAAATATTATTATAAATTCAAATTATAACTAAATTTATAATTATCCTTACATCTGTATTGCTCGACAAAATTTCGTCAGATGTTGATTAAAAACACAGTTCTTATTAAACAATACAGAACAATTTCATTTCAGGTATTCGTACCAGGAAGTTTATATTCACAGTTTAAACAGACCGTTTAAGTGTGGGTTTAGCGTTCAGTACCTCCTTTAATTTTGCTTATTTAAAAATTTAAAAATTTAAATCTTTTCTTAGGAATATATTCTACTCCAAATTATAAATTAAATTTATAATAAAAAATTTATTTACATTGCTGTACTTTATTGTCATTCCTGCCAAAACTACCCTCGGTCCTTTTTGGTCGACTCTTTCTTAAGTACAGATTCTATTTATATTTCCCCTTTAGTTTTTACTTTAAAAATCCTATTTATAACAAGGATTTTTTTTTTTCTTCTTTTACTAAAGTTTGAAAACCTTGTCAAACTAAAGTACCAAGTTTTAAAAGTGCCACATCAAAATCACTAGGATTTCCAGTCCGATCACCACTCTTTCTCACGAGCTACCCTAAGTACCAGCTACCCAAAAACCACTGTCCAGCACTTATGTGAATCTTGGCTTGATCCCCTTGATTTCCAAAGTACCAAGGTTTGCCAAAAATCCAAAGTACCATACTTTACTTCTGTCATAATTTTTTAACCGATCCCGCACCAAACACAGTGCCACTTCTTCCATGATCAGCACCGTCTCTGTGCACGTGCACACCGGCTTCCGTCACCAGAACGTTGCCGCGCCACCACCCACAATTCCCGTCGCCCTTCCAGTTCATCGACCACCCAACGGAGCCATCCACCAAATCTTCCTCCTCAAATTCACCTCTTCACCATTTCAAACCCGAAAACACCCATACCCAGTTCCTCCAAAATCTCGTCCCTCGCCATCACCTCCGACCACCGGAGCTGCTCGCGCTACTCCCAATCCCTTCTCCTACCTCAGGCGAAACTCCACCCACGTAAATGGCCCACTCGATCAAGTGTAGATTCCTCACGAGCCTGTTAAAACCCGTGCACCCAAAAACAACTAAAAACCTAAATTTGGTTAAATCCTTCGATCTAAGTTATGGAAAAATTCTTGGATATTTTTCCCATGATCCCTATTCCTCGACGCTGTTCCACGATAAACCCCATCGTCTCCAGTCATCCCCATCGTCGGAATTTGATCAAAGTAGCTTTTCTGATGAACCGTAAAATTCTCCTCAACCCTATGTCTAAAAATCATGAAATTTATACCTAAATTCATGAGTTGTGATTTTGGATCCACCCATCTACCTGAAACTGAATTTTCACTTGATCGAAAAATTAAGTTTCCAAAGCTTTTTACTGTATTTTATACCTGTTTACCCATATGAAGCTTAACTTGAGTTATTATTATTTTTAAAATATACTTTAGGTACCTGCATATAACTTCCATATGGGACATAAGCTATTTAACTTCCTAGAATTTTGATTATAACTTTTTGAAGTTAATGGGACTATGAATAGCCTACTGTTAAACTAGTTACAGTAGTGTCCCTAAGATCTCAAAGCATATACACCTCCAATCCAAATATTAACACCTGATTCCAGTGTCTTAAACATGCACACATAGGTACTTAACAGTAATATTTAAATTCGATGAGATTAAACAGTGTTTACTCACAAAAATAGCTTCCTGTTTTCTCTGTTCTTTAAGCCATTACCACCTTTAACAAACGGTCACGATTTGAAAGCGTAAATCAGTGTTTGATTGAGCATGCAAACAAAATCTTGGGTTCAGAAGTGTTTTTAATATATCTATAACACATATATAAGTTGCATCAAATCAGGTTATACTTAAAGGAAACGCAAGGGATGTTTTTCTCACAGAATACTGCTGCTGCTATTTATTTTGTTTACTGATGTTCAATTTAAATGTTTAATTACAAATTTTCTTTTTTGACGTAAAGATTTAGCGAGATCAGTATAAACATATAATAACATACATGCCTATACTTACACATCAATCACTGTAAGGGGGTAGTTTACTCACAAATATGTATTACTGTCATTGTACTCACTGTCTTTGCCATTCTCAGTTTTTCCCAACCCTCTTGCCTTAATCTACTAATTACTGAGATGAACCCTTAAAACGACTTAAATATGAAATCACAAATGATAGATACATAGCACACAAATAGTTTGAATAAACTAAAGATGAATATAAATTAGCTGGGAAAAATCCAATTTGTTTACTCACTTGCTTTAAGAACTCACTTGATTTTCTTCTACTGTTTTAAGGTTGAAAGCTTTGTGATTAAGTAAAGAGGTGATTCAAGCCAAGTTTTCATTCAACAAACAAAGCAACCAATGGCCGAACCAAATGACAACCTAAAACAGAAAAACAGGAAGAAAATGTTGAGAAGTTGTACTCACCGTTTTGGCTTAGAAGCTCTCTTGATTTCCTCTTTACTGATTTTAGTTGAATGCTTTGATGTTGTGTAGAAACATGTGGATGCACAAGGCCTTATATAGGTGTGTAAAAATATTAAAATAAGAGTGCATTAAATTTCCAGATTTTGAAAGAGCAGAAAATCTGGTTTCAGTTTTGATTTTGACAAAAGCATGGCAAGTTTAAAACTTATTTCTCTCTCAATATCCCAGTACCAAATCCTAAAGCACATGGTTCACCTTAGTTCAAAGCTCCTCTGAAATCATCTGCACATGCCCTCCCCTTTCTTTTCATTGCCTTTCTATGCACTCCCTTCTTAAATGCAACATGACACCCCCATACTCTTCTCAATCTTTTCTTGGTTTAAGAACCATTTGTGCACCTTATTTGTTCAGTTTTCACATGGTTTTTCTTAGCTCATATTTTCACACAAAGATTTGATTTGACTAGAGATATATAAACTTTTTCTTGCCTTCCCGTTGTTCCAAAAATCTGAAAATTTCCTGCATCTTTTTGTCTCGGCCATGTGGATTTTTGCAAGTGAAAATCTTTAGAAAATCATACTTTTAGTGCTTATCTAGGGTAGGTGAAAGTCATGGTTTAAATGCATAGGATTTGAAAATCTTTTAGTACAAAGCTTTTGACAAATGAATAGGTTTTGGAAAATAAAAAGAAAGAGAAAATTTCAGAAAATCTTTAAATAAGAAAAAGAAAGATTTACAAACTGAAATTGATTTATCACAAAAGATTTTCCATGTGAAAAGGTACATGCTCTCAAATCCTCTCTTCTATTCTCTTTCTAGTGTATATATGACCTTCTAATACATATGCATGAAAGCATTTTTGCAAAAAGAAATGAACATAATTTTTTTTTCCCACTTATACTTGCTTTGATACAAATATGTTTTGACATGTTTTCATTTCCAAATGCTTTATGTTTTAAAATCAAGGATTTTCTAAAAAAAATATAAATATTTAAATCCTTACAAAATGACAAAGCATGTTTTTATGCAAGGGATATAAGTTTTAAAACAAGGATTTAACAAAAGCTACAATTCTTAACCCTTAAAAAAAATATGAACACAACATGTATAAAAATATGTCATCACAAAGACATGCTATACAAGAGTGTTGTTTTCCCTATAAATTCAAACAAACGATATCAAATCCTGCTATCATACATGAATGTAAAAAGGAATGGATTTTATAAAATGCTGGGATGTATGTGTATATAAGTGTTGTTATCAAGTTTAAAGAAATGCATTTAAATCCTTTGAAATGTTTTGAAATATCAAAAATATGAATTTCAACTCGTATTTGTAAATACGATACTCGCGATCAATTCAATTTTCGTGTCAAAAGTCCGGGTCATTACATTCTTCCTCCCTTATAAAAATTTCGTCCTCGAAATTTGTAAGCAGTAGTTTTAGAGTTGTCGATACACATAAATAAACAGTTACTGTTACTATGGTTGAACAAAAGCATTCCATCCTTGTGATATTCTTCTTGAATTCTTATCAACTCCCAAATATACTTGAAATAAATTTCAAGTCTTATTCACCTCACTGATTAATCTTGCTCAAGTACAGGTATCTGTCCAAATTTCTTTTTAACTCTCCAGTCAATTCCTTAACTTCGTTAAGTATTCTCCACAGTCCCTATTAAATTATCTCCATCTCGGGACTCAAAAATATGTTTTAAATTCCACAAAATGACCAGTTCACTTTTTTTCCTGAGTTCATATCCACAAAACGACCAGTCCCGCCTTAATTTCAGGAAATCCAAATTTTACTTCAATTTAGAATTCCATCCCGATTGTCTGGCACCAATGTGATTGGATATTATCCTAATTTAACCTAACCAGATTAAATTTTATCTCGAGGCTGACCCTAGTTAATTAACTCCTCTTCGAAACTTTTGTCCTGCCGGACTGGTGTCACTTTCTCTACGATTCTCTCCTTGATCCTGGGATCCAGTATTATGACCAATATCAGTGGACGACCCTCTAACTTGACCTCTTTGTCCATGGTTACTTATCTTAATCACCTGGATATAACAGGTTTCCAATCGAGTCTTGATTGGTTATAACTAACCTAGGTATATCATCAAAGTTGATTAAATTCATTTTAAATTTATTATAAAAATACGCTCTCGCACACTCACCCAAAGCCTAGGTAATCAGTAACCTAAGCTCTGATACCAACTGTAACGACCCAACTTTCGAACACATCGGAAGTCGTGCCATTAATAAGAAATAAGAAAAAATAGAAGATAAAACTCAGAAACATCAGAATCTCACAGCGGAATTTTCACAAAAATAATACTTTATAACGTTACACAGCGATACAGATTACATCAGAGCATCATATATCTGGTGATACATCCCATTTGGTACATCATTAACTATACATGTCATAGGTGATCAACTGATAGACTTAATTATACAGAAGGTAGATGGATCAGCACACAGCAAACTCTTCATTCCAGCTTCACAGGTTTATCCAAATCCTGATTCACTTGTCTATTCATAACAAGCATTATGAATACCCAAGAGTTTAAGGGAAAACACAGAAAAATAAACTCCGGGTCAGTCAGGGGACTGGTATGAGTAAACAGTTTAAAAACAGGGTAAAGAAATAAAAATATCTCATAAGACCATGCCGTGAATACGGAACGGGTTTTTACCTTATGAGATCAAAACACTTTGTATACTTGAAATCAGATATTATCATATAAGTCTTTCACAAATAATTAAGAATTTAGAAGAATGCTTGCATCTCACATTCTCCTATATAGTATACAAATACAAATCGCTTGGCGCTTATGGAAATTGGATTTCCAACTATGACAAGGTATGGAACCACCTTCCGATCGTGTATCTCTAGAGACGAATACACTGGGTTCAACAAGAACTTCTTGCAACCCGGCCCACACATGACCGACCACTCATTTCTCTTGAGTGTATCGAATATATTGTCACCTTACGGCTTTTTGTCATGACCACCGTAGTTCCCCGGGAGATACAGAAATGAAAGAAGTAACAAATACGAATATTCTCTAGATGGTGACAATACACCCTAATGGGAGCGACCCACATAGCCATGCTGCCTGCCCGATTTTTGTCATTTCCTGGGTGTGAGGCTTGAGGTCATAACGTATCTTCTGACAGCTCACAGCTTCATTCACTTTGAATGCCACATCGTCAAAACTTCCCGATCACTAATTGACTTCCCCAAAAATAAATTATAGGTATAAAGCATAAAGAAACGAATTTCTCTGCCACCATATAACTACGTTTGGAAAGATCAACGTACATGACCAGTTAGAATTACTTTGTCAGACATTCGTCCATACAAGTTGTCTTGGGATTGGACAAACCGAAGGCACTATTCTAAAATAGCCCTTGTATATCGCCGTCTTCTATTATCTTCGATAATCTCTGACGTGCAATCGTATAATCAATTCAAAGTGGAATGTCATTCCGGTCTCTTTGAAATGATTAACGAACATATTTCTCTTTAAAATATTAATCTATCATGACTATAATCTAATCTGCATAGATAATTACAGTCAAATCAACAATATACGATCATCTTGCCTATATCTGGCATTTTGATCATCTTTTAAAAACAGCCAATTTTTCTACGTGCGTCGCACACGACCTTTCTTTCTATTTTGTTCGTCAACTCTAAAAATGCATAAGTACACTATTCTTGAGAAAATTATATCTCATAATTACTTCTTGATCTGGATATTCACAACTGAATGAAATTTATGATTTATAAATTTCCATTACAGCTGTTACACTTTGAATTCCTCTTGTCAAATTTCCTTTTATCCCTTACTCTTGATCTATTTCTTATACAAATGGAAATAAATCTTCTTTCCAATTTATCTGTCATGAATAAGAAAAATACAGCTCTTATCCAATGCAGAACAATATATATAACCCTTTTCTTATATCAGAAAATCCAGTTGGCAGACGATTCTAGTGTAAGAATATTGTTTGTCCTTTCTTTGACTTCACAGTTTAAAGATTTTCATTCGAAGATAAATGCTAGTCTAAATTATAAATCAAATTTATAATTTAACAGAAATTACGTTTCTAACTCTTCGAATCTTGTCAAATCATATCTGATCTTCTATACTTGATCAGCTTTCCTTCTGTTGATTTTAAAGCTTGAATCTTTTATTCGAAAACTCTTTTCAAATTCTAGTTATAAATTAAATTAAAATTTAATTTAAACTTAAGCTTCTGTACTTTATTCTCAGATCTCGACAAACAGATTCACTTCTTCTTTCTATATAGAAATTTAAATAAAAATTCTTTTTAAATTTCTCTAACCATGATTTCAAACACCATTCTTATACAATACAGAACGGTATACATATAACCAGTTATATTGCGATAGGAAATTCTGACCATCAGTTTTCACTAGCAGTTTTAGAGTAAATAAGATATTCCTGTTTTATTCATTTAAATCAAATATTATTATAAATTCAAATTATAACTAAATTTATAATTATCCTTACATCTGTATTGCTCGACAAAATTTCGTCAGATGTTGATTAAAAACACAGTTCTTATTAAACAATACAGAACAATTTCATTTCAGGTATTCGTACCAGGAAGTTTATATTCACAGTTTAAACAGACCGTTTAAGTGTGGGTTTAGCGTTCAGTACCTCCTTTAATTTTGCTTATTTAAAAATTTAAAAATTTAAATCTTTTCTTAGGAATATATTCTACTCCAAATTATAAATTAAATTTATAATAAAAATTTTATTTACATTGCTGTACTTTATTGTCATTCCTGCCAAAACTACCCTCGGTCCTTTTTGGTCGACTCTTTCTTAAGTACAGATTCTATTTATATTTCCCCTTTAGTTTTTACTTTAAAAATCCTATTTATAACAAGGATTTTTTTTTTTTCTTCTTTTACTAAAGTTTGAAAACCTTGTCAAACTAAAGTACCAAGTTTTAAAAGTGCCACATCAAAATCACTAGGATTTCCAGTCCGATCACCACTCTTTCTCACGAGCTACCCTAAGTACCAGCTACCCAAAAACCACTGTCCAGCACTTATGTGAATCTTGGCTTGATCCCCTTGATTTCCAAAGTACCAAGGTTTGCCAAAAATCCAAAGTACCATACTTTACTTCTGTCATAATTTTTTAACCGATCCCGCACCAAACACAGTGCCACTTCTTCCATGATCAGCACCGTCTCTGTGCACGTGCACACCGGCTTCCGTCACCAGAACGTTGCCGCGCCACCACCCACAATTCCCGTCGCCCTTCCAGTTCATCGACCACCCAACGGAGCCATCCACCAAATCTTCCTCCTCAAATTCACCTCTTCACCATTTCAAACCCGAAAACACCCATACCCAGTTCCTCCAAAATCTCGTCCCTCGCCATCACCTCCGACCACCGGAGCTGCTCGCGCTACTCCCAATCCCTTCTCCTACCTCAGGCGAAACTCCACCCACGTAAATGGCCCACTCGATCAAGTGTAGATTCCTCACGAGCCTGTTAAAACCCGTGCACCCAAAAACAACTAAAAACCTAAATTTGGTTAAATCCTTCGATCTAAGTTATGGAAAAATTCTTGGATATTTTTCCCGTGATCCCTATTCCTCGACGCTGTTCCACGATAAACCCCATCGTCTCCAGTCATCCCCATCGTCGGAATTTGATCAAAGTAGCTTTTCTGATGAACCGTAAAATTCTCCTCAACCCTATGTCTAAAAATCATGAAATTTATACCTAAATTCATGAGTTGTGATTTTGGATCCACCCATCTACCTGAAACTGAATTTTCACTTGATCGAAAAATTAAGTTTCCAAAGCTTTTTACTGTATTTTATACCTGTTTACCCATATGAAGCTTAACTTGAGTTATTATTATTTTTAAAATATACTTTAGGTACCTGCATATAACTTCCATATGGGACATAAGCTATTTAACTTCCTAGAATTTTGATTATAACTTTTTGAAGTTAATGGGACTATGAATAGCCTACTGTTAAACTAGTTACAGTAGTGTCCCTAAGATCTCAAAGCATATACACCTCCAATCCAAATATTAACACCTGATTCCAGTGTCTTAAACATGCACACATAGGTACTTAACAGTAATATTTAAATTCGATGAGATTAAACAGTGTTTACTCACAAAAATAGCTTCCTGTTTTCTCTGTTCTTTAAGCCATTACCACCTTTAACATACGGTCACGATTTGAAAGCGTAAATCAGTGTTTGATTGAGCATGCAAACAAAATCTTGGGTTCAGAAGTGTTTTTAATATATCTATAACACATATATAAGTTGCATCAAATCAGGTTATACTTAAAGGAAATGCAAGGGATGTTTTTCTCACAGAATACTGCTGCTGCTATTTATTTTGTTTACTGATGTTCAATTTAAATGTTTAATTACAAATTTTCTTTTTTGACGTAAAGATTTAGCGAGATCAGTATAAACATATAATAACATACATGCCTATACTTACACATCAATCACTGTAAGGGGGTAGTTTACTCACAAATATGTATTACTGTCATTGTACTCACTGTCTTTGCCATTCTCAGTTTTTCCCAACCCTCTTGCCTTAATCTACTAATTACTGAGATGAACCCTTAAAACGACTTAAATATGAAATCACAAATGATAGATACATAGCACACAAATAGTTTGAATAAACTAAAGATGAATATAAATTAGCTGGGAAAAATCCAATTTGTTTACTCACTTGCTTTAAGAACTCACTTGATTTTCTTCTACTGTTTTAAGGTTGAAAGCTTTGTGATTAAGTAAAGAGGTGATTCAAGCCAAGTTTTCATTCAACAAACAAAGCAACCAATGGCCGAACCAAATGACAACCTAAAACAGAAAAACAGGAAGAAAATGTTGAGAAGTTGTACTCACCGTTTTGGCTTAGAAGCTCTCTTGATTTCCTCTTTACTGATTTTAGTTGAATGCTTTGATGTTGTGTAGAAACATGTGGATGCACAAGGCCTTACATAGGTGTGTAAAAATATTAAAATAAGAGTGCATTAAATTTCCAGATTTTGAAAGAGCAGAAAATCTGGTTTCAGTTTTGATTTTGACAAAAGCATGGCAAGTTTAAAACTTATTTCTCTCTCAATATCCCAGTACCAAATCCTAAAGCACATGGTTCACCTTAGTTCAAAGCTCCTCTGAAATCATCTGCACATGCCCTCCCCTTTCTTTTCATTGCCTTTCTATGCACTCCCTTCTTAAATGCAACATGACACCCCCATACTCTTCTCAATCTTTTCTTGGTTTAAGAACCATTTGTGCACCTTATTTGTTCAGTTTTCACATGGTTTTTCTTAGCTCATATTTTCACACAAAGATTTGATTTGACTAGAGATATATAAACTTTTTCTTGCCTTTCCCGTTGTTCCAAAAATCTGAAAATTTCCTGCATCTTTTTGTCTCGGCCATGTGGATTTTTGCAAGTGAAAATCTTTAGAAAATCATACTTTTAGTGCTTATTAGGGTAGGTGAAAGTCATGGTTTAAATGCATAGGATTTGAAAATCTTTTAGTACAAAGCTTTTGACAAATGAATAGGTTTTGGAAAATAAAAAGAAAGAGAAAATTTCAGAAAATCTTTAAATAAGAAAAAGAAAGATTTACAAACTGAAATTGATTTATCACAAAAGATTTTCCATGTGAAAAGGTACATGCTCTCAAATCCTCTCTTCTATTCTCTTTCTAGTGTATATATGACCTTCTAATACATATGCATGAAAGCATTTTTGCAAAAAGAAATGAACATAATTTTTTTTCCCACTTATACTTGCTTTGATACAAATATGTTTTGACATGTTTTCATTTCCAAATGCTTTATGTTTTAAAATCAAGGATTTTCTAAAAAAAATATAAATATTTAAATCCTTACAAAATGACAAAGCATGTTTTTATGCAAGGGATATAAGTTTTGAAACAAGGATTTAACAAAAGCTACAATTCTTAACCCTTAAAAAAAATATGAACACAACATGTATAAAAATATGTCATCACAAAGACATGCTATACAAGAGTGTTGTTTTCCCTATAAATTCAAACAAACGATATCAAATCCTGCTATCATACATGAATGTAAAAAGGAATGGATTTTATAAAATGCTGGGATGTATGTGTATATAAGTGTTGTTATCAAGTTTAAAGAAATGCATTTAAATCCTTTGAAATGTTTTGAAATATCAAAAATATGAATTTCAACTCGTATTTGTAAATACGATACTCGCGATCAATTCAATTTTCGTGTCAAAAGTCCGGGTCATTACAAATGGAAGTTAAAATTGTTTTTGAAACGAATTTAAAACTATTTATAAAATTCATTTTAAATAGGAATCGATGAAATATATATTATATATATCATATATATAATATAATGGCCTGAATAGAACGCGCCGCGCCGCGGCAGTTCGTGAATTTCGACCATTTATTTCAAACGGACATTACGGGAGATCCGACCGTCGGATTCTCCTAAAACCGGAACCGTTGGGTTCATATCGAAAGGAGCTTTCTAACGAATATTATAAATTTGAAATCTAACGGTTGGATTTGGGGATACGTCCAAATCAAATTTGGAAAAGGTCGCTGTAAGTGCAGTTCGATGGCCGCTGATGGAAATCGACTGTACGGACCTTGATAAAATTATTAAAAATATTAATAATTTGTGTAAAATCACAAGAAATGATGTGGGGAAAATTAGGATGAAAAACTCCATATTTGAAAAGATAAAAATAGATTTTTATCGAAATGAACTAGTTTTGAACTAAAATTAAAACCCATTTATTTTTAAATAAATAAATTGGATTTGAAATGGGTTGTAAATATAATTGATTTGTGGGTTTATCGTGAACGGTGTTTTAAATAACACTTGTTTTTTAACCCGATAATAAATAGAATGTGATTTGGGTTTATCGTGAACTGTGTTTTAAATGACATTAGTTCTTAACCCAGTAAAAGGAGTTTTAATGAATCTGCAATTAGATTGAAACGTGAATTGATAATTTAAATTATCAAATTTGGAAAATAAGCGAGAATGGAGTATCACCAGTTTTGCTCCAAAGCGATAGTTAAATCTTTAATTAGATTTGAACGTGGAATGGTAATTAATTTTACCGATAACACTGTGGTGTTAGATATGGAGTATTACCAGTTTTGCTTCATGGGATGAATAGGTTGGGATTGGGAAATAAAATAAATAATTACTTCGGTGTGGTTCGCTAATCTCGACTAGTTTGGAAAACCATAATTTGGTTTGAAATGACATCCAAAGGAAGGTTAAAGGATAAATTTTAAAGAATTTATCTTTGATAAAATTAATGGGAACCTTTCCCTAAGAATTGAAATTTAGAAACTAGTTGTAGGTTAGTTAAGAAGAATGGTTTCCTGAATATTGATCTGATGTTGGTTTCGGCCTTCGGGGTTAATATTTGGGGAATTGCTCTCTTACTGATTTACGGTTAGTGACTAATGAATTGGAATGAGGTGTATGTTGTGTTTGTCTAACATTTGTTTTTAATATATGCGGGTTGTTCGGAAAGTCCGGGTTTATACCCATTCTGAATAACCGATTCGACGATAAGTCGAAGATGAAGACGGTGGTTGAAGACCGGAAGTCTTCACATCGTTTGGGTGATTACTGATGATCTTGATTGGGTTGTACACCCAAGATGAGAGAATCAGTTGGTTGTCGTCCAGACGTACTTGGAGATGGATGGATATGCGAGGAAAGTGCCTCCGGTTTCGTTCAGACCCAGAACGAACTTGTAAATGGATTGTGTGTCTGACATTGGATTTTATTCTGTGTTGATTGATTTCTGTTAAATATATATCTGTTTGGCGGCGGAGAATTTATTCTCTTGCTTAACGCCCTTCTCTGATACGTACGAGCTTAGAGGTTATATATCGATAGATATCAATCGCATGGCATGAATTGCCTGTGTGGCACGCTGAGATGCAATGATCAAGGTTTCTGTTGAAAAGCAAAGTCTTGTGGTTGATGATCAAAGCACGGCCTTTGTGGCGTAGCTTTGTGTATAACGTGAATTCGCGAGCCTCACACCTCGGTATGAGTTAAAAACGGGATACGGACTGCAGCTAGAGCACGATGTTTCTTTCTAGCTTTGGTGGTGTCAGTGACTTACCAGCCCTGACATTTATATACTTTTCACCTATGTGGTTGTTGGATGAGGCGCCTCGATTTTAGGTCTGTAAGGACCGGGAAACGTGTGTTCAGGAATTGCCAATCCTCTAACGTAAGTGAGGACCGGCCCTGAAGATCCAGGATTGCCCAGAGTGTGTAGTCCTGAGACATTTGCTAGAGTGTCTTGAAGCGGAGAGGAGCTTGCCCCTTGCCTCGACTCATGACGGAAATCCAATTTCCAATACGTGTATTTCGGTTTTATTTGTAGAGCCTAGTATGGCGACATGATAGATGGTACCCATGCCGCCTAGGATTGATATTTATGATTGAAATTGTTTTGACACTATACACTTATAGTATCAAATGATTTGTTTTAAACGTACCAAGCATGTTTGGCTATTATAAGGGAAAACCCTATCCTTCGGCTTGCGTTGCATTGTGTGATGGGACCTGGGTCTTATAATAGCTTCATTTTTCGAAAAAGCATTGCGCTGTTTATTCTATGCACTGGTATTCTTGGGAGGAAACCCGTTCCGTGTTATACAGCGTGGTCCCTTGAATTACTATCTTTAAAATAAAGTTTTAAATAACTGTTTTAGTTCTCACACCAGTCACATGACTGACCTGGAGTTTATTGTTTTAACCTAAACTCTAGGTGCCCCTATTTTCCGCGTGAGCAGCTAGCAGTTTTGGTTTTGCAGATTTATATTCACAGGATCCTGGTTTACAGCTGGAATGATATCCGGAAAGCTCTGTATCCGTATATCACCTTCAGTTGTGCTTTGTATTATTTTCCGCTGCTATGTAATTTATTGTAATCTCTGATATTTATCGAATGTAATTTATTCGTTTATACTCTGTATATTCTTGTATCTGATGAATTGTTGTAATAACAATGAAATGTTCTTCCGTCAACGTTCTGATTTGTCTTGTCCTCACAGTAATTCGTTCTTTCTCATCTCTTCAGAGATCGGGGAAGTTCGGGTCGCTTCAACAGCAGAACAGAAATAATTAAATACACCAGATAATGTACAACAGAATATACTGGATAAATGTAAACACCAGAGTTACAAAGTATACGGGATCATACTTAGTATAAATACAGTTCAAAGTTACACAGTATACGGGATCATACTTAGTATAAATACAGTTCAGCTATACATAAATGTCTACAGCGGAAACAAACATGACATGTACAATAGGAGCTGAACAGCATAAAAAGAGATAAATGATAGAATCCATCTTTAGCTCCAGCTATACAGAAAGAGCCTGCTAAAACCTAAATACAAGGTTGCCCATGTAGAAAAAGGGGCACCCGAGTTTGCAAGTGAAACAAACTACGAGTCAGTCATGGGACTGGTATGAGAAATCTACTTTAACTTATTTTACAATATGGCCAATCACAGGACCACGCCACTTTCGCGGAACGGGTTTACTCCAGTGATTGCCAGTGCTTTTAAAACAAGTAAATCATTTAAACATCACAATGCTTTTTATAAAAATGAAGCCATTATAAGACTCAGGTCCCATCACACAATGCAACACAAACCGGAGGATAGAGTTTTACCTTATAATGGCCGAAATATGCTTGATACGAGCAAAACAAATCATTTGATATTATTGCTAGTGTTTATATGTTTCAAAAACAATTTGAATCATAACTATCAATCATAGGCGGCATTAATGCCCCATACCACTATGTCGTCATATATAGATATACAATCAAAATCGCACGATGTCGTATTTGGAAATTGGATTTCCGTAATGAACTGAGGCCAGGGATCGTCCTCACCGCTTCGAGACTATCTAGCCCGAGCCTCAGGAACAGCCGCAACTTCCCCTTGGATTGTCAGGGCCAGTCCACTCGATGTGGATTAAACTTAAACCCTGAACACTGCGTTTCCCCGCCCTTTGGGGCATAAATGAGCCAACGAATGACTCCATCGGTCTCGGATCGACCGATATAACCGAGGCGCCTCGCAACAGCAACAACCACACAGGTGAAAGTAATATAAATGTCAGGGCTGGTAGGTCACTGACACCACCCTAGCTAGAAAGAAACGCATGTCCTCCCTGATGTCCTTTCCTGTTTCTGGCTCATACTGGGGTGTGAGGCTCGCGAAACAACGCTAAACACAAAGCTAGCTATTCAAAATCGTGCTTTGATCATCAACCACATAGCTCTGCTTTTCAACATAATCTTTGATCACTACATCTCAACAAGCCACATAGGTGCAACTGATGACTATCAATTACACAGAATGAAATCCAATGTCAGACACACCGTCCATTTACAAGTCCGTTCTGGGTCTGAACGAAACCGGAAGATCTATATTCCTCGCACATCCGTACAATCAACCTGTACGTCCGGATGGCTACTACTTCAGCCCCTTCCAGGTAGCAACTTCTATCATGAGCATCAGTAGCACCCCTCCATTCGACGTGAAGATCATCGGTCTTACTCCGTCTTCATCTCTTCGACTTTGAATCGTCGATCAATTATTTGAAATGAGAATTAACTTGGCCTTTTCAAATAATTCACGTATATTTAGAGTTTCAAATCAATTCATTTCAATGGTTAAATTATTCGACATCAATTATTCAGTTCATTAATTGTAATTTTCACACCAAACAAGTTCAACCATCAAATATCTAATAAACCAAGCAAACTCAGTTTATTTCCATTCCATACCGTTTATAATATTTTATCATGCTTTATCGCTATTTTTATTTATTTAAAAATAGCCAATTCGTTCAAACGACGCTTCAGGCCATAACGCGGCCGTGGCACTGTTTTTCTTCAAATTTGATTTACGCATATCTGAAAATCTAACCGTTGGATCTTCACAAATTTTATATCGTTAGAAAGATCTTTTCAAAACGAATCCAAGGTTTCAGTTTTGGGAAAATCCGATGGTCGGATCTCCCGGTACAATCGTTTGAAGTTTCGATTTCAAATATCGAACTGCAGCGTCGTTATTCGATTTATTTTAATTATATTATATATATAATCGATTCTAGCGCTGTTTTTCTTCAGATTTGAATTAAACATTCCAGACAATCCAACCGTTGGATCTTTACAAAATTGGTGCCGTTGGAAAGATATTTCCAAAGCGAAACCAACGGTTGTAGTTTCGGGAAAATCCGATGGTCGGATCTCCCGCAATAATCGTTTGAAATCACGGTTTCAAAATACGAACCGCAGCTTCGTTATTTGATTTATTTTAATTATATTTATATATATATAAATATAATCGATTCTTCGATTTCAAAACCATATTCATTTCATACATTTGATAAAAATGATATTTTTATCCAACAGATATTTATTTCAACACATCCCTATTTTTAACAATTCATGTTTTTAATAAAATTGTGATTTTTATAGTAAAAAAATTTATTTCAAAGCACGATTATTTTATTTAGTTCAAACAGATGATAAAAATGTGATTTTTATTATAAAACAATTTATTTCAAAACACAATTATTTTATATAGTTTAAACAGGTGATAAAAATGTGATTTTTATTATAAAACAATTTATTTCAAAACACGATTATTTTTCAACACATGAATTTCTATTCAACACATGAACATAGTTTCAACACATGAAAATAAATCAAACACCGAAAGATTTCTAGAAATTTCGGCAGCATAACGGCAGGGTAGTTAAAACCGGGACCGTATCGATGTACGGCTCCTCGCTCTACCTTAAAACCTTGCGGTTTTTGACAATGGGGATTTCATGCATCTAATTCACACGTAGGCGAGCATGTTTTTCTTTCATTTCCATAACCTATTCTAATTTTATTTTCAACCACAAATGGGTATTTTTCAACCACAATCAATTATTCTCAACAACAAACAATTCTATCAACCATTCGCATTATTCACCAAATTTCACATCAACTAAATAATCCAAACAATATCACAATCAATATATATCGTCCATGGTCTGTAGACGAGGGGCGTATATATATATATATATATATATATATATATATATATATATATATTTCAACTCATTTCAACATCATTTTATTGCATATATAATTTTTTTACAACGCATATATAACATATACATCGAACATACAACTTATACAATGCTTATAAATGAGGTGTACAACGCTTATATAACTCATACATCGACTATATAATTTATACATCATCGTTTCCATATCGTTTAAAATATAGAAATCTCACATTGGGTTCCACTCCTCCAAAAATTGCAGAAGGCTCAGAAAAATATGCGGTCTCTTCTAAAATGTAGAAGATGTCCTCACGGTCCTGGCGTCTCTTGTTTCACTGAATTTCGACCACAAACGAAAAAGATATGATTTTTACAGTGAAATTATAAACCGTAGCGCTTTAAAGTGATATAAACAATAAAATCAAATCAAATTTGTTACCTTTTCTGTTGTCTTCAAAACTAGGGTTCGACTTTTCTCGAAATCCGTGCAGAGTGGTGACGATCGGAGGGCGCTGCGTCGAAGAGGACGGAGAGGGGTTTCCGGCGCTGGGGGGTTTGGTCAGTTCGATCGCCTCTGGCGATCCTGGCGGCGGCAAGAAGTTGTGATCTTCGTGGGCGCGATTCACGAGGCATAGGCTTCGAGGCGGGGCAAGGGTGGTATGGATTGGAAGAGGAGAGGCGGCGCTTCCAAGGACGGGTGGTGGCGGGATCTAAAGGTGGCTGAGGAGGCAGCGATTTGGTCGGGAAGATCGGAAGTGGTTTCCGCCGTTTATCGTGAGCAGGGAGAGAGGAAAAGGTTTTTTTATATTTTTAAATTTATGAAGGAATTTTCCTATTGGCCCGTGCCTTATTTGATTTTCAAAATGGTGTTTCTCCATACGGACTCCAATCCAAACCCGACGACTGTCGACCCTAGCTAAATACCCCCTTTCGAACACAATGGGATATGTTTCGTAAGCCAATTCGACTGTTACAGTCAGTTTTCCTTCAAATTAAAATATAAAACATCCAATATTTTCTTTGAACGTACATTTCAATTTGCCGGGGCCACATACTGATTCTAAAAATTCTAGAAAAATAAATCTAGCTATATTTCGATGATACGGTTCCAACAAAACTAGTTTCGCCGAATTCTGAGACTGTTTGAAAAATGGTCATTTTCTGGTCGATCCAATTTAACTGTAATTGACCAAAACACATTTTCCTTTGCCACGCTCACACATTAACTTCAAAATTTATCAAATTTGAAACCTAGCAATAATTTACATCCTGGATCCAACAAAAGTGGTTTCGTCAAATTCTGAGGTCGTTTGCAAAATGTCTATTTTCAAGGGCGATATATTCTCTATAGCGACCTTTCTGAAAATTCGTTTGGCCATAACTTTTGATTCCCGCTATGAAACTTCAAATTCTCAAATTCGTTAGAAAGATATTCATTAACAGATTTAAATATTTATGATTTCACTAAAATCCGTTTTATTTTGCACCTGGTACAGTCAGTTAAAGTTTGAATTCAATTTTTGAAACTGCCGCGCCATTTCAGGCCTTGTTTATAATTAAAATTAATTATATTAATTTTCAAACATCGATTCAAACTTAATTTTCATCGTTATTATTTAAAATATTTATTTTAAATATTTAAAATCCACTATTTTAGCCAATTTAAAAAATTTTAACTGGTTCAGATTTTCTGGGTTGTTACAATCTCCCCCACTTAAAACTTTTCGTCCCCGAAAAGGAACAAAGTCAAAAGTGGTTTGATTAACCAACTCTACTTTCAATCTGGCTTCCATTCTTCAACTTTTCAGTTTCTAAGAATTTTCAAATTCTTCAAAAATTTGGCTAACACCCTAAATTTCCAAAAATTTCGCCATCACCTCCTTTGTACGGGGAGGGGTTTGGAAATTTATTGGGTCGTATTAGGTACCCAATAAATCCTAATAAGCATATACATATTTATAGTGATATATTCTAGTGTCCATAGGGGAGCGTGTATAGATAATAACTCCAGAGAATAAATTCTCGTCACCCTACCAATGGTTTTTGTGCCTTACAAGACTAGAGAGACGTGTTTATTATCACCTCTAGACCCGTGTGGGGTTTTTATTAATCTAGAAATTTATCGTTACAATTTTATATTGTCCATATCAGTCATCAGTTCAACCTGTAAAATATAGTCATCGCCATACAAGCCTCTCGCTCGTATGGTAAATCTTCAACCTCGTCACACAAGCTCCAAATGACTATGTGGTATATGATGAAGTATGCCTATCTTCAAGAAGTATGCCATGTAGTGTAGTTCAAAATTAATTTTTACTATCCTATGGCGACATTTATTAATTACACACAGAATAACCAGCACTCTGCATCTAATGGCATTCACAAGAGTTGATATAATAATAAAAATTGTGCATCCAACTCATTAAGGTTTACCTATTTGTCGGGCACGCAAATAAAATCTTTACTCAACATCTAATCCATTTACCTGTTCAAATATGTATAATGCACATGTATATATTTCTATATATCCTCTAATCAGGTCAATGTGTGATTTATTCGAATAAATTCTATCATTCATTCTCTTATTGATTTAATTAATTATCATTCTAACAATTTAATTAATCCAATCCACAATCACACAACATAAACATCAATCAATTTATTTTTAACTTTTCACAAATATATTAGTTAATTCATATATCCTTTTAAAATCATTCAGATTATATAATTAAAATTCTACATTTATGAAAAGGAAACAACAACAAAATAGAGAACATGATGGAAATTGCAAAATATGGTAAATGTACCTTGCACCAGAGTCAATCAGAGAAATCCACTCGACACTTAGGATAGGCTTTCTTAATGCTTTCCTCTGTTTCCCAAGTACAATCTCGTGGATCTCCACTCCATTGAACTTTGACTAAGTGAACCTTCTTGTTCCTCAGCTCTTTGGTTTCTTTGCCAATAATCTTGATCGGCTCTCTTCTCACAGCCAATTCTGGAGTGATTTCTATGTCCCATTGAGCTGCTTCTTCCACGATCAAATCTGGATCATGTACATGCTTTTGAAGTTTAGATACG
Source organism: Allium sativum (assembly GCA_030737875.1). Classification (NCBI taxonomy): domain Eukaryota; kingdom Viridiplantae; phylum Streptophyta; class Magnoliopsida; order Asparagales; family Amaryllidaceae; genus Allium; species Allium sativum. The sequence continues at coordinate 839,620,309 of CM060924.1, forward strand.
TGAAATACATCATGTACTCTAGGCAACCAATCTGGTAATTGAACCCTATAAGCGAGAGTTCCAATCCGTTCAAGAATAGAAAACAGACCAATGAATTTAGGCGCCAATTCCCCTGTTTTACCGAATCGGATCACTCCTCTCATCGGAGATACCTTTAAATAAACATAGTCGCCAATAGCAAATGATATATCTCTTCTCCTCTTATCAGCATAGCTCTTTTGTCGGCTTTGAGCGGCTAGTAATCGTTTCCTAACGAAATCGACTTTATCTGCAGCATCGCGAATCATATCTGGCCCCAATACAAGTCAGTTACCAGGTTCTACCCAACAAGCAGGGGATCGGCATGGTCTACCATACAATACTTCGAATGGAGACATTTTTAAGATCGCCTGGTAACTGTTATTATATGAGAATTCGGCCAAATGTAAATGGTCTTCCCATAATCCGCCAAAATCAATAATACAAGCCCGCAACAAATCTTCAAGAATACGATTCACTCTCTCAGTTTGACCATCTGTTTAAGGATGATATGCGGTGCTCAAGTTCAGTTTTGTTCCCAATTCTGCTTGGAATGCTTCCCAGAATTTACTAGCAAAAATCGGGTCTCGATCACTAACGATGCTCATGGGAACTCCATGCAGTCTAACTATTTCCTTGAAATATATCTGCGCCAGACTCTGAGCAGTTCTGTTCGATCTGACAGGTATGAAATGGGCGGTCTTCGTGAAATGATATACGATCACCCAAATACTGTCATTTCCTTTCCTGGTTCTGGGCAAACCATCTATGAAATCCATAGAAATCTGTTCCCACTTTCCACTTGGAATTTCCAAAGGTTGCAACAATCCCGCGAGTTTCTGCTGATCGCTTTTGACTTGTTGGCAGGTGGAACAACGGCTTACATATATAGAGATGTCTCTTTTCATTGCCTTCCACCCTAAAGTTTGCTTGAGGTCATTATACGTTTTGTTAACCCCTAGGTAGATGCTCAGTTTGGACTTGTGGCTCTCGTCCATCACTTCTCTTTTGAGCTCATGATTGTCGGGAACACAAATTCTACCTTTCAATCTCAGAACTCCTTCGCTATCCACCTGGAAACTGGAGACTTCGCCCCCTTGAATTCTTTTGATCATTTCTTTAACAAAACTATCGTATTTCTTAAGAATAGATATTCTATCAATCAATGATGGTGTAATGATAATACTGGTGATGATCACATTCTTTCTGCTGAGCGCATCAGCTACAACATTGGCTTTCCCCGGAGTATATAAAATATCCAGATCATAAGCTGCAAGAAATTCTAACCAACGCTGTTGCCTTATATTCAGATCTTTCTGGGTGAATAAGTACTTCAAAGACTGATGGTCAGTATATAATTCGAACTTCTCACCCAATAGATAATGCCTCCAGATTTTCATTGCAAACACGATACCTAATAATTCAAGATCGTGAACAACATAGTTCTTTTCATGGGGCTTCAATTGACGTCTAGCATAAGCGACTACTTGACCTCTTTGCATTAATACTGCACCAAGTCCCTTTTTAGAAGCATCAGTCCAGACTTTCAAGTCATGATTGCCATCAATTATGGTTAACACTGGAGCAGTTGTCAGTTTCAACTTTAGCTTCTGGAATGCCTCCTCACACTCGGGAGTCCAATTGAACCTCGAATGTTTCTTTGTAAGCTTTGTTAAGGAGCTAGATATCTTCGCAAAATCCTTAATGAATTCCCGATAATAACTAGCCAATCCGAGAAAACTTCGGATTTCTGTGGGTGTACGAGGCTGTTTCCAATTCTGAATAGCAGTGATTTTACTGGGATCCACTGAAATTCCTTTCTTTGACACGACGTGGCCAAGAAATTTGACTTCTTCTTGCCAGAATATACATTTGGAAAACTTTGCTTTTAAAACATTCCTTCGTAGAATTTCTAACTCTTGTTCTAAATGTTTTTCGTGCTCCCTTTCTGACTCAGAGAAGATCAGTATATCATCAATGAAAACCAAAACAAATTTATTCAATACTCCCCTAAATACCTTGTTCATTAGATCGACGAAATAAGCTGGAGCGTTACATAAGCCGAACGGCATTACTAACCACTCGTAGAATAAGTCTGGACCTCTGAATGCTATCAAAGGAACACACTCTTCAGCAATACGCAGCTGATGGAAACCTGTAGCTAGGTCCATTCAGGAAAATACTTGTGCACCATTCAATCGATCCAACAAATCATCAATCCACGGCAATGGATATTTGTTTTTCAATGTTTGCTCGTTCTAGTCACGATAATCCACACATAGTCTGAGAGTACCATCTGACTTCGGGACAAATACCACTGTTGCCCCCCAATCAGAGAAAGTAGGCCTGATCAGACCCTTCCATACAAGCTATCGAGTTTGATTATCTAACTCATCTTTCTCCTTCAAGGTCATTCTTCGAATAGCGTGTACTACTGGCCTTGCATTCGGGACTAAAGAGATTTCGAAATCAATTTATCTCTGCGGATGTAAGCTAACAACTTCTTCGAACACATCTGCATAGTTCTTCACGACAGGTATAATTTCAATGTCGACCGGAATATTCTCCGGAACGACAGGAACAGGTTCTATTTGAGCCAGAGAAACATCTAAATCTACCCAGAAATCTTTTCTATCAGAATTCGGTCCTTCACATGGAATGGTTATATAATTCCCAGATTTAATCTTCGCCCTTACGACTCTGTCGGCGCATTTAACCTCATCTTCATATTTGGTTAACCAATCCATCCCCAGAATAAGATCAAATTCTATAAAATTCATGACGATCGCGATAGTGGGGAATCGATAATAGGAAAAAGAAATAGGAACCCCACAAATCCAACTAAGATCAAGGGAACCCCAACCGGATTATGAACAGTTATTGGTGATTTGAGCTTTTTCAAATTCAAATCCAATTTCTTAACCGCATTCTTTGTAATAAAGCTTCGCGATGCGCCTGTATCAAACAGTACTTTTACTGGAATGTCTCTGACATTAAGCGTGCCTTCTAAAACATCTGGCCCCGCTTGACTAGATGAAGATGTAGGGACTTCTGCTACTTCATTTACTTGTGCAATTTCAGGTTTTTGTGATAATCGGCAATCTTGTTTTACGTGACCAACCTGATGGCAAAGATTGCATTTTCTATCTTCTTGAACCTTGTTATTGGATTTAGATCCAATATTCTTTCGCTTGTTCAAAGATTTACATTTTCTGGACAAATGGCCCTTCTTATTGCAGTTAAGGCATGTGGCAGTCATTATTGGTCCTTTTTCTAATTTAACCTTTTTCCTATTGAATCTAGGCTTCTTCCGGGCCCCAGACGTCGTACTTATCTCAGGCTGTGTACTTGTCTCTGGGCCATCAGTTTCGAATTTTCTTTTGTTGCTTAACTACATTCGTCCTCGTCTCGCAACATACCTTTATTATCGAGATCCTCATACTGCTAAGCCATGTATATCATTTCTGAAAAAGGAAGTTTCACATGGCCCATTACACTATTCAGGTATTTTCTTTGAAGACCATTTATAAACCTTATATTCTTCATCTTTGGCTTTTCTATTAGCTCCGGGGCAAAACGAGAAAGTTCATTGAATTTCTTATGATATTCAGGAATATTCATATCTCCTTGTATCAGATAGTAGAACTCATCGTATAACCGCTCAGTTGCTTCTGGAGGAATAAATCTTTCACTGAAATTTTCTTTAAATCTATCCCAGGTGATATCACCTTCTGGATTATCTTTAATAATCGAGTCCCACCAGAACAAAGCTTCTTCTTTGAGTGCCCAAGATGCCACTAATCTTTTCTGGTCATCTCTCAGCTGGAGACGCTCAAGAATTCTTTCAGCAGAACGCATCCAATCTTGGGTTTGACTTATGGATTCATTGCCCGAGAATGATACTCCACCCAGATTCCGATACTTCTTTAATAGAGCTTCAAGATCTGGTTCTGCATTCCTTCTGTTTCTGACACTCATTTTCTAATACTTCTGCAAATAGCAGATCAAGTGTCAGATCACAGAAAATAAATTATAAAGCATAGAAACATATACTTGAATGTAAATGTGTCTACTGGGGTGTATTTCATTCTGCTATATTCATACTAGGATATTATTGATCCTATCTGTAATGAGTTACTCATCCTTGAACACTACTAGTTGTATTTCTAACGAGCTCGTTAATATGTTATATTCCAGTTCTAAGCTTAACCAAGCTCTGAACCACGTTTGTGACGACCCAAACCCCGTAACATGAAGGCAAGGGTAAACTTTGGAATATAACACATAAACAAAAAACAACAGAACAGAAATAATTAAATACACCAGACAATGTACAACAGAATATACTGGATAAATATAAACATCAGAGTTACACAGTATATGGGATCATACTTAGTATAAATACAGTTCAACTATACATAAATGTCTACAACAGAAACAAACATAATATGTACAATAGGAGCTGAACAACATAAAAACAGATAAATGGTAGAATCCATCTTCAGCTCCAGTATCCAGAAAGAGCCTGCTAAAACTTGAATACAAGGCTTCCCATGTAGAAAAGGGGCACCCGAGTTTGCAAGTGAAACAAACTACGAGTCAGTCATGGGACTGGTATGAGAAATCTACTTTAACTTATTTTATAATATAGCCAATCATAGGACCATGCCACTTTCGTGGAACGGGTTTACTCCAGTGATTGCTAGTGCTTTTAAACAAGTAAATCATTTAAACATCGCAATGCTTTTTATAAAAATGAAGCCATTATAAGACTCAGGTCCCATCACATAATGCAACACAACCCGGAGGATAGAGTTTTACCTTATAATGGTCGAAATATGCTTGATACGAGCAAAACAAATCATTTGATATTATTGCTAGTGTTTATATGTTTCAAAAACAATTTGAATCATAACTATCAATCATAGGCGGCATTAATGCCCCATACCACTATGTCGCCATATATAGATATACAATCAAAATCGCATGATGTCGTATTTGGAAATTGGATTTCCATCATGAACCGAGGCCAGGGATCGTCCTCACCGCTTCGAGACTGTCTAGCCCGAGCCTCAGGAACAGCCGCAACTGCCCCTTGGATCGTCATGGACGGTCCACTCAATGTGGATTAAACTAAACCATGAACACTGCGTTTCCCTGCCCTTTGGGGCGTAAATGAGCCAACAAATGACTCCATCGGTCCCGGATCGACCGATATAACCAAGGCGCCTCGCAACAACAACAACCACACAGGTGAAAGTAATATAAATGTCAGGGCTGGTAGGTCACTGACACCACCCTAGCTAGAAAGAAACGCATGTCCTCCCTGATGTCCTTTCCCGTTTCTGGCTCATACCGGGGTGTGAGGCTCGCGAAACAACGCTAAACACAAAGCTAGCTATTCAAAGTCGTGCTTTGATCATCAACCACAAAGCTCTGCTTTTCAACATAAGCTTTGATCATTGCATCTCAGCATGCCACACAGGCAATCCACGCCATGCAACTGATGACTATCAATTACACAGAATGAAATCCAATGTCAGACACACCGTCCATTTACAAGTCTGTTATGAGTCTGAACGAAACCGGAGGATCTCTATTCCTCGCACATCTGTACAATCAACCTGTACGTCCGGATGGCTACTACTTCAGCCCCTTCCAGGTAGCAACTCCTATCATGAGCATCAGTAGCACCCCTCCATTCGACGTGAAGATCATCGGTCTTGCTCCGTCTTCATCTCTTCGACTTTTAATCGTCGATCAATTATTTGAAATGAGAATTAACTCGGCCTTTTCAAATAATTCACGTATATTTAGAGTTTCAAATCAATTCATTTCAATGGTTAAATTATTCGACATCAATAATTCAGTTCATTAATTGTAATTTTCATGCCAAACACATTCAACCATCAAATATCTAATAAACCGAGCAAAATCAGTTTATTTCCATTCCATATCGTTTATAAAATTTTATCATGCTTTATCGCTATTTTTATTTATTTAAAAATAGCCAATTCGTTCAAACGACGCTTCAGGCCATAACGCGACCGTGGCGCTATTTTTCTTCAGATTTGATTTACACATATCTGAAAATCTAACCGTTGGATCTTCACAAATTTTATATCATTATAAAGATCTTTTCTAAACGAATCCAAGGTTTCAGTTTTGGGAAAATCCGATGGTCGGTTCTCCCGGTACAATCGTTTGAAGTTTTGATTTCAAATATCGAACTGCAGCGTCGTTATTCGATTTATTTTAATTATATTTATATATATATAAAAATATAATCGATTCTGGCACTGTTTTTCTTCAGATTTGAATTAAACATTCCAGACAATCCAACCGTTGGATCTTTACAAAGTTGGTGCTGTTGGAAAGATATTTCCAAAGCGTACCCAACGGTTGTAGTTTCGGGAAAATCCAATGGTTGGATCTCCCGCAATGATCATTTGAAATCACGGTTTCAAAATACGAACTGCAGCTTCGTTATTCGATTTATTTTAATTATATTTTTATATATATATAAATATAATCGATTCTTCGATTTCAAAACCATATTCATTTCATACATTTGATAAAAATGATATTTTTATCCAACAGATATTTATTTCAACACATCCCTATTTTTAACAATTCATATTTTTAATAAAATTGTGATTTTTATTGTAAAACAATTTATTTCAAAACACGATTATTTTATATAGTTCAAACAGGTGATAAAAATGTGATTTTTGTTGTAAAACAATTTATTTCAAAACACGATTATTTTATATAGTTCAAACAGGTGATAAAAATGTGATTTATTATAAAACAATTTATTTCAAAACACAAATATTTTTCAACACATGAATTTCTATTCAACACATTAATTTCTATTCAACACATGAAAATAAATCAAACACCGGACGATTTCTGGAAATTTCGGCAGCATAACGGCAGGGTAGTTAAAACCGGGACCGTATCGATGTACGGCTCATCTCTCTACCTTAAAACCTTGCGGTTTTTTACAATGGGGATTTCATGCATCTAATTCGCCCGCAGGCGAGCATGTTTTTCTTTCATTTCCACAACCTATTCTAATTTTTTTTCAACCACAAATGGGTATTTTTCAACCACAATCAATCGTTCACAACCACAAACAATTCTATCAACCATTCGCATTATTCACCAAATTTCACATCAACCAAATAATCCAAACAATATATATCGTCCATGGTTTGTGGACGAAGGGTGTGCATATATATATATATATATATATATATATATATATATATATATATATATATATATATATATATATATATATATATATTCGTATATAAATATATTTCAGTTCACTTCAATTCATTTCAACATCATTTTATTGCATATATAATTTTTTTACAACGCATATATAACTTATACATCGAACATACAACTAGGGTTCGGCTTTTCTCGAAATCCGTGCAGTGTGGTGACGATCGGAGGGCGCTCCGTCGAAGAGGACAAAGAGGGGTTTCCGGCGCTGGGGGGTTTGGTCAGTTCGATCGCCTCTGGAGATCCTGGCGGCGGCGGTAAGTTGTGAGCTTTGTGGGCGTGATTCACGAGGCACAGGCGACGAGGTGGGGCAAGGGTGGTATGGATTGGAAGAGGAGAGGCGGAGCTTCCAAGGACCGGTGGTGGCGGGGTCTAAAGGTGGCTGAGGCGGCGGCGATTTGGTCGAGAAGATCGGAAGTGGTTTCCGCCGTTTATCGTGAGCGGGGGGAGAGGAAAAGGGGTTTTTTTTTATATTTTTAAATTTATGAAGGAATTTTCCTATTGGCCCGTGCCTTATTTGATTTTCAAAATGGTTTTTCTCCATACGAGCTCCAATCCAAACACAACGACTGTCGCCCCTAGCTAAATACTCCCCTTCCGAACACAATGGGATATGTTTCATAAGCCAATTCGACTGTTACAGTCAGTTTTCCTTCAAATTAAAATATAAAACATTCAATATTTGCTTTGAACGTACATTTCAATTTGCTGGGGCCACATACTGATTCTAAAAATTCTAAAAAAATAAATCTAGCTATATTTGATGATATGGTCCCAACAAAACTAGTTTCGTCGAATTCTGAGACCGTTTGAAAAATGGCCATTTTCTGGTCGATCCAATTTAACTGTAATTGACCAAAACACATTTTCCATTGCCACGCTCACATATTAACTTCAAAAATTATGAAATTTGAAACCTAGCAATAATTTGACATCCCGGATCCAACAAAAGTGGTTTCGTCAAATTCTGAGGTCGTTTGCAAAATGTCTATTTTCAAGGGCGATATATTCTCTATAGCAACCTTTCTGAAAATTCATTTGGCCATAACTTTTGATTCCCACTATGAAACTTTGATTTTTCAGATTTGTAAGAAAGATATTCATTAACAGATTTAAATATTTTTGGTTTCACTAAAATCCATTTTATTTCGCACCCGGTACAGTCAGTTAAAGTTTGAATTCAATTTTTGAAACTGCCGCGCCATTTCAGGCCTTGTTTATAATTAAAATTAATTATATTAATTTTCAAACATCGATTCAAACATACTTTTCATCGTTATTATTTAAAATATTTATTTTAAATATTTAAAATCCACTATTTTAGCCAATTTAAAATTTTTAAACTGTTTCAGATTTTCCGGGTTGTTACATTTTGAGATAAACAAAAGCTTGTAATACAAAAACTCGATTTAAATCTCACCTTTTATTCCATTTCTTACATTTGGAAATTTATTTCCAAATTACACGATGAAAATTACTTCATCGCATTTATAAACGTTGTTTATGAATTAACCTCTTTATTTCATATCTTAGAACAAACTTCTAATTTAAATTCCATTTGAAACTTGATTTCCATTTCATTTTATTATTATAACTTATATATATAAGCAACGAATCTATTTTCATATTTAAATATTTAATTATTAGCTTCTTAGGATTTATAGTTCTAAAATATAATTCCTACTAAATATAATTATAAGAGGAAATTAGGTTAAAGGGCTTACACAACCCCACTTTTAGTTTCCAGGCGCATCCTTTAGAAAAAAAATATTTTACCAGACAATTTAAAACAAATTACATCATTACCCTTCCTTAATACTACGCAACTCAAATTTTATTTAAGTTTTTTCTTTTCTTTATCGGAGATAAAGCACAGAAACAAGGGTTTATGCTTTTCCTCGGTTCTTCAGTCCACATATTATATTCATTCAATTTCAACCGCATCCGCTCAATCGAAGCTATGGTTCATCCCAACGGCATCAGCTCAATTCATTAAACTAAACTCATTTTGGCTTTTGCTCAATGCATAAAACTAGTGTTCGTTTCAGTTTCTTCCTAATCAAAGCTCCAGAGTAGCGCATTCGCTTGGGAATCTTCATAAACTATAAATAGAGGTACATTTTTTTCAACTTCACTGTTTAATCGAACATCCTTCTACTTTAGTGTATGTTACAATTATTTAATAGTTGAAATGTTTGTGCGTGAACTTAGGTTTTAAAATTTTGAGATGTTAATTGTGGCAGTTTTGATAGCTTAGACTTCAATTAACTATGTTTACAATTATTGAAATTTTTTTGTGTAATTTGTAGCAAAATGATTCAAAAAACTACTATTAGTAAGAAGATTAAATAATTTTGTAATAGTTAAAATTCAAACTTATGTTTAAGGAACTAATTGTAGTTTTTGTTGGCTAAGCTTAATATGGTTTTCAGTTTGCGAACACATAAAAAGATAAAAGAATTTATTGGTATAAAAAAATTACCATTATGAAATGTACTTTAGCGTTGCTTAGCTAATCAAAAATGTAATTAATTGTTGGAAATAGATATTATTATTGATCGTGAGATCATTTTGATTTATTTATATAGGGTCATTATGATACATCTACCTTCTTGGTGAATAAATATGATGTAGTTGATGGTGAACTACTTGAAATAATGAAATTGTTCTGCTTAATTCCTCTAATTGAGTACTTAATTTCTCCATTTACATAGGGCACCTATATTTAAAGTGCCTACTAAGTGAATTCAACTATTTTAGGGCCAATAGATTCGTATCAGGTTCAAAATATAAGTTAAATTCTTGAATAATGGAATCCACACATCTCATTTGCTTGAAATTCCATTGTATTATAAGAATATCCTGAACTAATACTCAATTCTTATAGAGCAATAATAACTCATTCCATGAGAATGCAGTGTTAAACCATGATTGCACGCTCTAGACAATCCATTCGATGGATAATTCAATAAAGAGAATTCATAATAAACAAATCCTATAGGAAAATTTAAATTAATAAAAGAATGGAGACACGACAACATTTCCTATTCAAAGAAGCATAACCTCCAAAAGGATTAAATCGAAGAGAAATGGTAAAAATATAATTATTGAATATAAATTTCTTAACTAATTCCTTTAACATGAAAGAATGAGAAGTATTAGTGTTAAAAACAATTTTAATAGTAGAATCACGACAAAATATAGTACTTAAAATCGCTAAAGTCTGCTCTCCCTTGGATGACAATAATGATTTTACTAGGAAAATCAAAGAGAAAAGTGTTTTACCATTAAAGCATCTGTATAAGTTTTTGGCATCGATGCATGGAAAAATTATTTAATTTTAATTTTACTATTTGAATTATTTTTGGTTTAATATATTTTGTATTCATTTTGTATTATCTTTGTATAAAAATAAAAAATAAATTGTGTTGTGCATGTTTTTTGTTCACTTTTGTGTTTTCTCTTTATTTATTTGGTTCAGTAGGGTTGGTTTTATTCTTTGTTGTTTGAGTTTGTAACAACCCGAAAATCTGGGCCAGTTTAAAATTTTTATTTTGGCAATTTTAGCGGATTTTGATTATTTAAAATGAAATATTTTAAATAATATCGACGAGAAATTTATTTTGAATGGAAATCCAACGTTTATATTATATACGTCGTCGTTAGAATATAAATATTTATTTATATTTATAAAAGGAATTGAAAATGGCGCGGTAGTTCGATAATTCGATTTCAAACTTCAAATGAATGTACCGAGTGCAAAACAAACCGGATTTTAGTGAAACCAAAAATAATGGAATCTAATTGTGACTATCTTTCCAACGAATCCGAAAAATCAAAATTTCATAGCGGGAATCAAAAGATATGTCCAGTTGAAAATTCTGAATAGTCGCTATGGAATTCAGGCCCTTAAAAATAGCCATTTTGCAAACGACCTCGGATTTCGACGAAACCACTTTTGTTGGATTCGTGATGTCAATTTATTGCTAGATTCCAAATTTCATAATTTTTCGAATCAATATGTGAGCGTGGCAGAAGAAAACGCGTTTGACCAGTTTTAGTTGATTTTAATCGACTGGAAAATGGTCATTTTTCCAACGGTCTCAGAATTCGACGAAACTAGTTTTGTAAGGACCGTATCGTCAATACGAAGCCAGAAAATATTTTTCGGGAATTTTTCGAGTTCGTATGTGACCCCGGTAAATTGAAATGTGCGTTCAAATTCAATATATAAAGATTTATATTTTAAATTCAACGGAAACTGATCGTAACAGCCGAACTGGCTCACGATACATATCCCATTGTGTTCGGAATGGGAGTAATTAGCTAGGGGCGACAGTCGTTGGGTTCGAAACAGAGTTCGAATAAAAAGTCAACTCTAGGAGGATTAAAATAAATAAATAAATAAATATAAGTTAACACCCCCACTCACCTTTCTCTCTCTCCCTCGTTATTCTCTCCCACCGTTCGATTTGCAGAAAAAAAAGAAAAAAAAACCCGACGATCTCGATCTCATCGCCGGCCCCTCCCACGTCGTCGCCCTCCACCCTGGCACCTCCACGGCCACACCACACCCCCCCCCCCCACCAGACTCCAGCGACGACGGAAACCCCCCCCCCCCCCCACCAGACTCCAGCGACGACGGAAACCCCCCCCCCCCCCCCATCTCCGATTCGAAGCTCCACCACACCCTAAAATCCCCCAAAACCCTAGAAGATGAGCTGCCGACCATCGGACCCGCCACTTGAGGGCGACGCCACCCTCCTTCTTCAGGCGTTCTCCGATTCCCCCCTTCAGCACCTTGCTGCGCGTGCAAATGGTTGCCCTAGGATGGAAGCTATGTTCGAGTTTTACTGTCCAGGAATGAAGAGGAAGACACAACGCTTTATTTAAAATGTTATTAAAGGTAATTGTTCTTATTTAAATTTAAATTTGTTCTAAATCAGTTTTAATTTAACTTTAGTTTTATTAGAAATCAATTTTACATGTTATATGATATTGATGAGGAAATGAATGATGTTTGTTTATATAGTAAAGTTTAAAGATACGATTTTTTGTTTAAAAAATATGATTTTTGTTCAACGTAAAAATATGATTTTGTTTAGGAAAAGTTTAAATTTTGAGCATAGGAAATGTTAATTTTTAAATATAGAGAATGTTGGATTCTTATAATAGAAAAGTTCAGATTTTTATTATGTAAGTAGCGTTATAAAGGAACGGTTTTTATATATATGATGATGGTATAAAAATACTATTTTTATACACGTAAGAGAGTAATAAAGATATGATTTTTTACTAAGAAGTTAGCGATACAAAAATATGATTTTCAATAGATAAAAGTAATATCTTTATGAAGATAAACATATGATTTTCATCGTATGTTTGAAATATTTTTATGAAGTTAAAAATACGATTTTTATATAGTAGCGTTGAATTAAAAAGGAGATTTTTAACATATACCGCATGAAACAGATCTCGTTGAAGGCACGATGAAGATTTCCTACATATGAAGAGTCGAGGCGTTTGGTTTAGCATATCGGTGAGAACTTCTCACTCTTCAATTTTTTTTTCTAGTTATACATATACTAGGATGCAGACGGTGTTTAGTAGCACCCGACTCCCGTCATCCACAGACCATGGATGGCTTGTTTGTTTAATTGTTTGGTTGTGTAGTTGGTTAGATTATTTGGTTTGAATTGAATTGTTGGGTGAAATGAAATTGATTTGATTGGTGTGTGAACGGCGTGGGCCTTCACTAGACCGGGGATAAGGCTAGGCCTCGTCCCGTTTCTAGTATCGTGTCGTTATGCCGCCGAAATTTTCTAAAAATAAGTTAGAAAAATAAAGATAACATTTTATTTAATAAATGAATCGAATAGAATATTCATAGGTTGAATAAAATAGTTTGATCATTAAAAATATAATTTTTAACGTGATTGTGAATAAATAAATATTCATTTACAAACCGGACGGTTTGTTTATGTACACCTATTTGAAGGACATTGATTGGGACGATAAATTTTACACATCGCCCAACTGCACAAATAAAAATCTGTGTTTGATTGTTTGAAACCCCACACGGGTATTGGGATGATATTTGACGTACACTAATCCCGATTGTTTAGTTGTATGTCGATCGATTGATTGACAGACTGTTATAAGCGTTGAATATTTATATTTGATGCTTATACAGTGTAGAATGCACTTTGGATTATGGTTGATTATTCATCGTTGTTATTGAATACATGTGTTGTAGAAAATCCATAAAATTAACATTATATGGTAATTGATTGGGCCTCATTCCAGTTTTGAAATAGAAATATTTGAAATAGAAATATTTGAAAAAGAAATATTTGAAGTAGAATATTTGAAAATCGAAATATATGAAGCCGCGTTGATAGATTGATGCCATTTTGACGTGAACGATATTTATATCGATTTTATTCAAATTGAAGTGAATATTAAAGTAAATTGAAATTCGAATTTAATTGAATTGATTTGAAATTCGAAATAAACTGAAATGGTTTGAAATTCAAATAGAATTGAAATAGAATTGAAATCGTTTTGAAATGAATTCGAATTGAAATTGAATATAAATGAATTCGAATTGAAATTGAATTGAATTGAAAACGAACTGAAATTGAATTAAAAATCAAATTGAATTGAAATCAATTTGAAATGAATTTAAAATGAATTTAAATTGGAATATTCAATTTTGATTTGAAATTGAATATGAAGTTGAAACCGTTTTGAAAATGAATTTAAAACGATTTATAAAGCACGTTTTGAATTGAAATCGACGAAGTATATATTATATATATTATATATATATATAATATAATGGCCTGAATAGAACGCGCCGCGCCGCGGCAGTTCGCGAATTTCGACCATTGACTTCGAACGGATATTACGGGAGATCCGACCGTCGGATTCTCCTAAAACCGGAACCGTTGGGTTCGTATCGAAAAGAGCTTTCTAACGAATATTAGAAATTTGAAATCTAACGGTTGGATTTGGAATTATGTCCAAATCAAATTTGAAAAAGGTCGCTGTAAGTGCAGTTCGATGGCCGTTGATGGAAGTCGACTGTACATGCCTTGATAAAATTATTAAAAATAGTAATAATTTGTGCAAAATCATAAGAAATGATTTGTGAAGAACTGGGATGAAAAATCCCATATGTGAAAAGATAAAAATAGATTTTTATCGAAATGAACTAATTTTGAACTAGAATTATAACTCTATTTATTTTTAAATAAATAAATTGAATTTGAAATGGTTTTGAAAATAACCAGAATTTCCAATGATTGCATTGGAATGGATTTGAATCGAAATTGTCTTCGGAATATTTCGATGTTGGATTTCGTGATTATACAGATGTTGTTATGGAAATTTGAAAGATATATATATATATATATATATATATTGTTATTTCCAATACGATATTTGTTAATCGTAGAATTTGATATTGAATATAAGCCGGTATATTTTCTATTCAGAGCCTTGTGTTTAATATCAAATGTGATTTGGGTTTGTCGTGAATGGTGTCTTCATTAACGCTGTTCTTGAACCCAGTTGAGAAAAGATTAAATCTTTTTATTTAGAGTTAATGAAGCGTACCAATTAAATAATATTTAATTGAATTGATATTGATTTTTGGGTTTATCGTGAACCGTGTTTTAAAATGACACTAATTCTTAAACCCAGTCACAGATTAAAACTAAGTGGAGTTTTAATGAATCTTTAATTAGATTGAAATCATCGAGAATGGAGTATCACCAGTTTTGCTCCAGGCGATAGTTGAATCTTTAATTAGATTTGAACGTGAAATGGTAATTGAATTTACCGATAACACCGTGGTGTTAGATATGAAGTATCACCAGTTTTACTTCATGGGATGAATAGGTTGGGATTGGGAAATTAAAACAAATGATTACTTCGGTAAGGTTTGTTAATCCCGACTAGTTAAATCGAAATTCAAAAGAAGATTAAAGAATAAATTCAAGGAATTTATCTTGGATAAAATTAATGGGAACCTTTCCCTATGAATGTAAAATTTAGAAACTAACGGTCGGTTAGCCAAGCAGAATGGTTTTCTGGATATTGATCTGATGTTGGTTTCGGCCTTCGGGGTTAATATTTGGGAAATTATTCTCTTGATTAATTTACGGTTAGTGACTGATGAATTGGAATGAGGCGTATGTGGTGTTTGTGTAACACTTATTTAAAATATACGCGAGTTATTCGGAAAGACCGGGTTTATCCCATTCTGAATAACTGATACGACGATAAGTCGAAGATGAAGACGATGGTCGAAGACCGGAAGTCTTCACGTCATTTGGGTGATTACTGATGATCTTGATTGGGATGTACACCCAAGAAGATGGAAACAGTTAGTGATCGCCCAGACGTACTTGGAGATTGATGGAGATGCAGGGTACTAGGTGCCTCCGGTTTCGTTCAGACCCAGAACGGACTTGTAAATGGACTGTGTGTCTGACATTGGATTTTAGTCCGTGTGATTGATCTCTATTAAATATATATCTGTTTGGCGGCGGAGAATTTATTCTCTTGCTTAACGCCCTTCTCTGAGACGTACGAGCTCAGGGGTTATATATTGATGGATATCAAACGCATGGAGTGAATTGCCTATGTGGCATGCCTAAGTGGCAAATGATCAAGGCTTCTGTTGAAAAGCAAAGTCTTGTGGTTGATGATCAAAGCACGGCCTTTGTGGCATGGCTTTGTGTAATGTTGATTCGCGAGCTTCACACCCGGTATGAACCAAAAACGGGAGAGGACATCAGGGAGGGCATGCGTTTCTTTCTAGCTAGAAGTGGCGTCAGTGGTTTTACACGCCCTGACGAGTTTGACTTATGTGGTTGTTGCTGTTGCGAGGCGCCTCGGTTTGATCGGACGATCCGGGTCCGATGGAGTCATTTAGTTGGCTCACCTACGCCCCATAGGGCGGGGAAACGCATGTTCAGGGTTTAAGTTTAATCCACATCGGTGGACTGGCCCTGAGGATCCAAGGGCCCACCTGAGTCTGGGTCCTGAGGCTCGGGCTAGAGAGTCTCGAATCGGTTGAGGACTATCTTTTGCCTCGGTTCATAGATGGAAACCCAATTTCCAAATACGTGACATTTGCGGTTTTATTTGTAGAGCCTAGTATGGCGACATGATATATGGTACCCATGCCGCCTATGATTGATACTTATGATTTGAAGTTGTTTTATACACTATACACTTATAATAGTATCAAATGATTTGTTTTAAACGTATCAAGCATTCTTTGGCTATTATAAGGGAAAACCCTATCCCCCGGCTTGCGTTGCATTGTGTGATAGGACCTGGGTCTTATAACAGCTTCATTTTTCTTTATTTAGCATTGCGTTGTTTGTTTTATGCACTGGTATTCTTGGGAGGAAACCCGTTCCATGTTATACGGCGTGGTCCCTTGATTTACCTACTTTCAAATAAAGATTAATAACTGTTTTAGTTCTCACACAAGTCACATGACTGACCTGGAGTTTATTGTTTTAACCTAAACTCTGGGTGCCCCTATTTTGACACGGGCAGCTAGTAGTTTTGGTTTTGCATATTTATATTCACAGGATCCTGGTTTACAGCTGGAACGATATCCGGAAAGCTTTGTATCTGTATATCTCATTCTAGTTGTGCATTGTATTATTTTCCGCTGCTATGTATTTAAATGTAATTTAAATCTCTGATATTTCTATGTAATATTCATTTATACTCTGTATATTCTTGTGATCTGATGCATTGTTGTAAAATAACAATGAAATGTTCTTCCGTCTGCGTTCTGCTTTGTCGTGTTCTCAAAACAATTCGTTCTTTCTCTCTCTCTTCGGAGACCGGGGAAGTTCGGGTCGTTTCAGAGTTGGTGTTAGTTTGCTTTCAAACTAAATTGTTTTCCAGTTTTTGTTATGTTTTGTGATTCCTTATTCTCCAACATTTTTTCTTGGAGCATGAATACGTATATCCAGGCCCGGCCCAAGACATAAGCAGGCAAGACCTTTGCCTAGGGAATCAAGACATGGCGGGGGCAACAAATTCCTCTCGCTCCTGCTATTTAATCCAATCAGGGCCGGCCCGAGCTCATTTGCTTCCCTAGGCGAAGTCAGGTGGGAATCACAGGAACAAAAAAAAATTTGAGAAAAATAATGCCCTTGCTTGGGATCGATCCCTGTTCCATCAGCTATTAGTGGAACGCCTAACCACTGCACCAACCATAACACTGGAAGTTAATGCCCTATCATTAATATACATTGACACTTTTGGAAGCATGTTGGCCATCTTGATGCCCTCCTCCACCACCCCCGGCAGTGCTGCCCTAGGCGATGGGCTCGCCCGACTAACCCTTGGGTCGGGCCTGAATCCAATCAGAATGAAAAATCAGTCACTTCAATCTTGCTTCCATTATCGCAGTCCACTACACTTTTAAACATAGTTACCCTTCATCGCGCATGTAGCCGAACTCTAGAGCATCACTTCGGTCTACAGCTGTTGCCGCATCATTCACCAGACTCATCTCCTCAGACTCTGCCTGTATCTATCTAGTCGACTGCTCCATTATCTACACTGCCTTGGTTTTTAATTTTTCCTCTGCAATTGTTGCTTAGTTGCTGACTGAATATCGGGTTGCTTTCATCGAATAAGTTTTGAGCACAGTACGGATATAAGGAAGACTACACGTTGAGAAGGCAGTTTTGGGGAAAAAGGGATGTTTGTAACAGAGGGATTTTCAAAATGCGAGCATGGATGATGGTTCCCAAACAAAGATTGGCAGACTGCGCGCATTTTTGGAGGTGATTTAAGAAGTTTGCTATGTTGATTTTATGGTCAGATGATAAAGTTGCTGATATTGGAAAACAGATTTTCTGAGGAAGAAAGAAATAATTATGGAGTTTTTCCAATAAAAGAGAGGGATTCAGTGCATTATATTTATGTTAAAATTTTGAAATCTACAACCGGTTTGATTGTAGATTTCAAAGATAAAGGGTAAGTCTGTTGATTTAAAATATAATGGTTTATATTTAGTTTTGACTAAAAACATTTTGTGTAATAACCCGGAAATGCGAGCCAGTTTAAAATTTTTATTTTGGCAATTTTAGCGAATTTTGCATATTTAAAATGAATTATTTTAAATAGTATCAACGAGAAATTTATTTTGAATAGAATTCGGACGTATATATTATATACATCGTCGTTAGAATATAAATAATTATATATAATTATAAATAGAATTGAAAATGGCGCGGTAGTTCGATAATTCGATTTCAAACTTCAATTGAATGTACCGGGTGCAAAACAATCCGGATTTTAGTGAAACCAAAAATATTAGAATCTATTTGGTGATATCTTTCCAACGAATTCGAAAAATCGAAATTTCATAACGGGAACTATGTCCAGTTGAAATTTCTGAATAGTCGCTATGGAATTCAGGCCCTTAAAAATGGGAATTTTGCAAACGAGCTCGGATTTCGACGAAACCACTTTTGTTGGGTCCGTGATGTCAAATTATTGCTAGATTCCAAATTTCATAATTTTTCGAATCAGTATGTGAGCGTGGCAAAGGAAAACATGTTTGACCAGTTTAAGTTGATTTTAATCGACTGGAAAATGGCCATTTTTCCAATGGTCTTAGAATTCGACGAAACTAGTTTTGTTAGGACCGTATCGTCAATACGAAGCTAGAAAATATTTTTCAGGAATTTTTAGAGTTAGTATGTGACCCCGGTAAATTGAAATGCGCGTTCAAATTCAATATATAGAGTTATATGTTGATTTTAACGGAAACTGATCGAAACGATCGAATCAGCCTACAATACATATCCCATTGTGTTCGGAATGGGGGTGAAACGCTATGGACGACAGGCGGTGGGCCTTGTTTAGAGGTCGTATGTAAAAGTCAACTTTTTTGAAAAAAAAATAATTAAATAAAAAATTAAAACCCTCTTCCCCTTAAATCCCTCTGCCCCCCCCCCCCCCCCCCGTTCACGTTTCAGTTCTGAAAGAAGAAAAAAAAGGAAAAAACAAAATCGAAATCGCGCGCCGCCAGGGAGGAGCACCACTGCACGCCGCCACCCCTGTCGATTCGCCCCCTTTCTCCCTCCTCCAACTCGACCTACCCCGCGCCCCTCTCCTCGTTTGAACCCCATACCCGACGAGACCACGCAGCCGCCGCTCCCTCCATCCCTCAAATCGATGTCGCATCACCACCTCAGCCCTCCGCCCTCTTCCTCCAGCCCTCCGATGCACAGCTGACGCCCCCCTTCGTAGTAAAACCGAACAGCAAGTCCTTTAATTTAATTTCATTTTTATATACTAAGCCACTGTATTTTTTTATGATGTTCATATAAATAAAGAAGCAATTTTTTTATGATGTTCATATAAATAAAGGAGCGATTTTTCTATGATGTTCATACAAATAAAGATCAAATTTTTATAGTGTTAAAGAAGAGATTTTTAAAGTGTTAAAAACGAAAATTTTAAAGTGTTAAAGACGAGATTTTTAAAAGGGTTAAAGGCAATATAATTTTTATATAGTTATGATAATAAAGGTGAAATCTTTAGAAATGTAAAGGCGAAATCTTTATGTTTGAAAAGACGAAATTTTTATATATTGAATAGCAAAGTAAAAATTCGATTTTTATATATTGAATAGCAAAGTAAAAATTCGATTTTTATAAATTGAACAGCAAAGTAAAAATTCGATTTTTATATATTGAACAGCAAAGTAAAAATTCGATTTTTATATATTGAATAGCAAAGTAAAAATTCGATTTTTATATATTGAATAGCAAAGTAAAAATTCGATTTTTATATATTGAATAGCGAAGTAAAAATTCGATTTTTACATATGTAGAGAATACGGGCAAAGGAAGTGACAAGAGGCGAGAACGGCGAAGATTTCTACATAAGAAGAGTCGTGGGATTGGATTAGCAATTCTGTGAGAATTTCTCACTCTTCAATTTCTTTTTCTAGTTATATACATATACTAGGATGCAGACGGTGCTTAGTAGCACCCGACACCCATCATCCACAGAGCATGGATGGCTAGTTTGTTTGATTGATGTGTTGTGAAAACTGGTTGTGATGTTGATGTGAAATCGATAATAAATGTAGATAGATGAAATAAATTAATTATCGTTAAAAATATAATTTTTAACGTGAATGTGAATAAATAAATATTCATTTACAAACCGGACGGTTTGTTTATGTACACCTATTTAAAGGATATTGATTGGGACGATAAATTTTACACATCGCCCAACTGCACAAATAAATCTGTGTTTGATTGTTTGAAACCCCACATGGGTATTGGGATAATATATGACATACACTAATCCCAATAATTAGTTGTATGTCGATCAATTGATTGACAGGCTGTTATAAGCGTTAGATATTTATATTTGATGCTTATACAGTGTACTGCACTTTGGATGATGGTTGATTATTTATCGTTGCTATTATATACATGTGTTGTATGGAATCCATATAATTAACTTTATATGGTAATTGATGGGGCCTCATTCCAATTTAGAAAATAAAGAATATTATAAAATAAAGGTTCATGTGTTGACAGTACTCATCCGTTGAGATTAGTCATGTGTTGAACGAAATATTTTAACAATAAAATTTACATCTATATCATTATAAAATAAAGGTTCATGTGTTGACAATACTCATCCGTTGAGATTAGTCATGTGTTGAACGAAATATTTTAACAATAAAATTTACATCTTTATTATATATGAAATTAGAAATTAACTGGAAAATAGATAAGATGAGTGGTCTCCTGGATATTGATCTGATGTTGGTTTCGGCCTTCGGGGTTAATATTCAGGGAATCGTTCTCTTACTAATTTACGGTTGGAGTCTGATTTGAAATTTAACGATAGATACCATAATTTTTATAAAATGTATTAAATAACAAAAAGAGTCACACGTGGACAGTACTCATTCGTTGAGATTAGTCGTGTGTTGACAAAAATATAGATTCACGTATTGAATAGGATAAATATTCATTTGTTGAATAGAATAACGGAATTATTGAAATATATAAAGCCGTGTTGATTAGAGATGCGCTATTTTGACGCGAACGATATTTATATCGATTATATTCGTTTTTATAATTTGAATTGAATAGAAAAGGAACTGAATTTGATTTGAATAGAAAATGAATTGAATTTGATTCGAATAGAAAACGAATTTGATTTGAAAAGAAAACGAATTCGAATTGAATTGAATTGAAAAGAAAACGAATTTGAATTTGAATTGAATTAAAAAGAAAACGAATTCGAATTCGAATTGAATTGAAAAGAAAATGAATTCGAATTGAATTGAAAAGAAAATGAATTCGAATCGAATTAAAATCGATTTGAATTGAAATCAAATAGAAATGAAAGTAAAAAGGATTTATAATAGAAAATTCAATTTTGATTTGAATTTGAAATAAAGGTTGAAATTGTTTTTGAAACGAATTCAAAACTATTTATAAAATTCGTTTTAAATAGTAATCGACGAAATATATATTATATATATAATATAATGGCCTGAATAGAACGCGCCGCGCCGCGGTAGTTCATAAATTTCGACCATTGACTTCGAACGGACATTACGGGAGATCCGACCGTCGAATTCTCCTAAAACCAGAATTGTTGGGTTCGTATCGAAAAGAGCTTTCTAACGAATATTAGGAATTTGAAATCTAACGGTTGGATTTGAAGATACGTCCAAATCAAATTTGGAAAAGGTCGTTGTAAGTGCAGTTCGATGGCCGTTGATGGAAATCGACTGTACGAGCCTTGATAAAATTATTAAAAATTGTAGAAATTTGTGTGAAATCATAAGAAATGATTTGGGGAAAATTGGGATGAAAAACTCCATATTTGAAAAGATAAAAATAGATTTTTATCGAAATGAACTAGTTTTGAACTAAATTTGAAACCCAATTATTTTTAAATAAATAAATTAGATTTAAAAGGGGTTTTTAATAATTGGAATTTCTAATATAACTGATTGGAATTGAATTAGAATTGATTTGTGGGTTTATCGTGAACGGTGTTTTAAATAACACTAGTTCTTTAACCCAATAATAAATAGAATGTGATTTGGGTTTATCATGAACTGTGTTTTAAATGACATTAGTTCTTTGACCCAGTAAAGGGAGTTTTAATGAATCTGTAATTGGATTGAAATGTGACTTGATAATTTAAATTATCAAATTTAGAAAATGAGCGAGAATGTAGTATCACCAGTTTTGCTCCAGGCGATAGTTAAATCTTTAATTAGATTTGAAAGTGAAATGGTAATTAATTTTACCGATAACACCGTGGTGTTAGATATGGAGTATTACCAGTTTTTCTTCATGGGATGAATAGGTTAGGATTGGGAAATAAAATAAACAATTACTCCGGTGTGGTTCGCTAATCCCGACTAGTTTGGAAAACCATAATTTGGTTTGAATTGACATCCAAAGGAAGATTAAAGGATAAATTTTAAAGAATTTATCTTTGATAAAATTAATGGGAACCTTTCCCTAAGAATGTGAAATTTAGAAACTAGCTGTAGGTTAGTTAAGAAGAATGGTTTCCTGGGTATTGATCTGATGTTGGTTTCGGCCTTCGGGGTTAATATTTGGGGAATTGCTCTCTTACTGATTTACGGTTAGTGACTAATGAATTGTAATGAGGCGTATGTTGTGTTTGTGTAACATTTGTTTTTAATATACGCGGATTGTTCGAAAAGGCCGGGTTTATACCCATTCTGAATAACCGATTCGACGATAAGTCGAAGATGATGACGGTGGTCGAAGACCGGAAGTCTTCACATCGTTTGGATAATTACTGATGATCCAGATTGGGTTGTACACCCAAGAGGATGGAAATAGTTGGTGGTCGTCCAGACGTACTTGGAGATCGATGGATATGCGAGGAAAGTGCCTCCGGTTTCGTTCAGACCCAGAACGAACTTGTAAATGGATTGTGTGTCTGACATTGGATTTTATTCTGTGTTGATTGATTTCTGTTAAATATATATCTGTTTGGCGGCGGAGAATTTATTCTCTTGCTTAACGCCCTTCTATGAGACATACGAGCTTAGAGGTTATATATCGATAAATATCAATCGCATGGCATGAATTGCCTGTGTGGCACGCTGAGTTGCATGGATCAAGGCTTCAGTTGAAAAGCAAAGTCTTGTGGTTGATGATCAAAGCACGGCCTACGTGGAAGCTTTGTGTATAGCGTGGATTCGCGAGCCTCTCACCTCGGTATGAGTTAAAAACGGGATACGGACCGTTGGGAGAACACGACGTTTCTTTCTAGCTTTGGTGGTGTCAGTGACTTACCAGCCCTGACATTTATATACTTTTCACCTTTGTGGTTGTTGGTATGAGGCACCTCGATTATAGGTCTGTAAGGACCGGGAAACGTGTGTTCAGGAATAATTAATCCTCAAACGTAAGAGAGGACCGGCCCAACCGATCCAAGTGGCTGCCCAGAGTGTGTAGTCCTGAGCATTTGCTAGAGTGTCTCGAAGCGGAGAGGAGCTTGCCCCTTGCCTCGACTCATGACGGAAATCCAATTTCCAATACGTGATAGTGCGGTTTTATTTGTAGAACCTAGTACGGCGACATAGTGGTATGGGTCATTCATGCCGCCTATGATTGATATTTATGATTGAAATTGTTTTGACACTATACACCTATAATAGTATCAAATAATGTGTTTTAAACGTATCAAGCATGCTTTAGCTGTTATAAGGTAAAAACCCTATCCTCCGGCTTGCGTTGCATTGTGTGATGGGACCTGGGTCTTATAACATCTTCATTTTCCTTTATTTAGCATTGCGCTGTTTGTTCTATGCACTGGTATTCTTGGGAGGAAACCCGTTCCGTGTTATACGGCGTGGTCCCTTGATTTACCTAACTTTAAAACCAATATTAATAACTATTTTAGTTCTCACACCAGTCACATGACTGACCTGTAGTTTATTGTTTTAACCTAAACTCTAGGTGCCCCTATTTTCGACGCGGGCAGCTAGTAGTTTTGGTTTTGCAGATTTATATTTACAGGATCCTGATTAACAGCCGAAACGATGCTCGGAAAGCTCTGTATCCGTGTATCACTTCTAGTTATGTTTTGTATATTTTTCCGCTGCTATGTAATTTATTGTAATCTCTGATATTTGTTGAATGTAATTTATTCATTTATACTTTGTATATTCTTGTATCTGATGGAATTGTTGTAATAACAATGAAATGTTCTTCCGTCTGCATTCCGATTTGTCCTGTTCTCAAATGATCAGGGGTTTTCGAACGGTCTTAGTCGGTTTAACGATCGATTCGGATCGAGCAAAATTCCTTGTCGTCACATTTGGTATCAGAGCCTTGGTTTACAGAGCTCGAGAACAAGACACATTAGAACCATACGATAGAATTCATCAGATATTGGATTAGTAATATCCAATTAGAATGACTCGTTAGAGATAGGATCAGTAGTATCCTAGAACGAGTGTGAAGAGTATATTTTCCATTTGAAAACAATTTTGTTTTGAAAATTAAAACCATTTTACACGTATTTGAATATTTTATTTGTATTGAATTTGGACAGTCCGATATATAAAGATGTTGCATATACGCGTCATGAACGTATATTCGAAGTTTTAATATACCGGATAGATATAGAACCGCACTCTAGTAGCCCGGAGATGTTCTGGTGGTGGTTCGAAACGTCATCAGCATTTATTTTTGAGTGACGAAGGTGTGATATCTATATATTTCCATTAGACTGGTGTGAGAACCAAAACTAATATAGATAGATTTATTTGTTGTGATTTGGCATCAAAAACATGATTTTCTGTATATATATCAAAATTATGAATTTGAAACTCTAACCCACTAATTGATTGATGTTTGAGTTGTTTGTTTATATGTTTGATAATTTTGAACCATTTAGCCTAATTGAACCAAATATTGAATTGTATTGAAAATTGGTCGCATTTGCTTGCATATACATGTACTTTCATTGAACAGGTCATAGCAAGGAGGCTAGAGCAGAGAATAAAATTTGTTTGCCCGACAAATAGGTACATGTTTACGATAATTTACTGTTTTGTTTGGGTGATGATGATTTTATGAGCCGATTGGCTAGCCGTTTGGCTTTTTCTTTTTCTTTTTGAGATCAGAAGGCCTATATGGCAATTTCGGGACTTCCCGTGGCTCCCAGTGCAGGGGAGGTTATGGCGAAATTTTTCGAAAATTTAGGGTGTTAGCCAAAATTTTGAAGAATTTGAAAATTCTTAGAAACTGAAAAGTTGGAGAATGGAAGCCAGATCGAACATAGAGCTGATTAATCAAACCACTTTCAGCTTCGTTCCTTTTCGGGGACGAAAAGTTTTAAGTGGGGGAGATTGTAACAACCCGGAAATGCGAGCCAGTTTAAAATTTTTATTTTGGCAATTTTAGCGAATTTTGCATATTTAAAATGAATTATTTTAAATAATATCAACGAGAAATTTATTTTGAATAGAATTCGGACGTATATATTATATACGTCGTCGTTAGAATATAAATAATTATATATAATTATAAATAGAATTGAAAATGGCGCGGTAGTTCGATAATTCGATTTCAAACTTCAATTGAATGTACCGGGTGTAAAACAATCCGGATTTTCGTGAAACCAAAAATATTAGAATCTATTTGGTGATATCTTTCCAACGAATTCGAAAAATCGAAATTTCATAGCGGGAATCAAAAGATATGTCCAGTTGAAATTTCTGAATAGTCGCTATGGAATTCAGGCCCTTAAAAATGGGAATTTTGCAAACGACCTCGGATTTCGACGAAACCACTTTTGTTGGGTCCGTGATTACAAATTATTGCTAGATTCCAAATTTCATAATTTTTCGAATCAGTATGTGAGCGTAGCAATGGAAAACATGTTTGACCAGTTTCAGTTGATTTTAATCGACTGGAAAATGGCCATTTTTCCAACGGTCTCAAAATTCGACGAAACTAGTTTTGTTAGGACCGTATCGTCAATATGAAGCTAGAAAATATTTTTCGGGAATTTTTAGAGTTAGTATGTGACCCCGGTAAATTGAAATGCGCGTTCAAATTCAATATATAGAGTTATATGTTGATTTTAACGGAAACTGATCGAAACGATCGAATCAGCCTACGATACATATCCCATTGTGTTCGGAATGGGGGTGAAACGCTATGGACGACAGGCGGTGGGCCTCGTTTAGAGGTCGTATGTAAAAGTCAACTTTTTTGAAAAAAAATAATTAAATAAAAAATTAAAACCCTCTGCCCCCCCCCCCCCCCCGTTCACGTTTCAGTTCAGAAAGAAGAAAAAAAAAAGGAAAAAAAATCGAAATCGCGCGCCGCCAGGGAGGAGCACCACCGCACGCCGCCGCCCCTACCGATTCGCCCCCTTTCTTCCTCCTCCAACTCGACCTACCCCGCGCCCCTCTCCTCGTTTGAACCCCATACCCGACGAGACCCCGCAGCCGCCGCTCCCTCCATCCCTCAAATCGATGCCGCACCACCACCTCAGCCCTCCGCCCTCTTCCTCCAGCCCTCCGATGCACAGCTGACGCCCCCCTTCGCAGTAAAACCGAACAATAAGTCCTTTAATTTAATTTCATTTTTATATACTAAGCCACTGTATTTTTTTATGATGTTCATATAAATAAAGAAGCGATTTTTTTATGATGTTCATACAAATAAAGGAGCGATTTTTCTATGTTCATATAAATAAAGATCAAATTTTTATAGTGTTAAAGAAGAGATTTTTAAAGTGTTAAAAACGAAAATTTTAAAGTGTTAAAGACGAGATTTTTAAAAGGGTTAAAGGAAATATAATTTTTATATAGTTATGATAATAAAGGCGAAATCTTTAGAAATGTAAAGGCGAAATCTTTATATTTGAAAAGACGAAATTTTTATATATTGAATAGCAAAGTAAAAATTCGATTTTTATATATTAAATAGCAAAGTAAAAATTCGATTTTTATATATTGAATAGCAAAGTAAAAATTCGATTTTTATATATTGAATAGCAAAGTAAATTCGATTTTTATATATTGAATAGCAAAGTAAAAATTCGATTTTTATATATTGAATAGCGAAGTAAAAATTCGATTTTTACATATGTAGAGAATACGGGCAAAGGAAGTGACAAGAGGCGAGAACGGCGAAGATTTCTACATAAGAAGAGTCGTGGGATTGGATTAGCAATTCTATGAGAATTTCTCACTCTTCAATTTCTTTTTCTAGTTATATATATATACTAGGATGCAGACGGTGCTTAGTAGCACCCGACACCCGTCATCCACAGACCATGGATGGCTTGTTTGTTTGATTGATGTGTTGTGAAAATTGGTTGTGATGTTGATGTGAAATCGATAATAAATGTAGATAGTTGAAATAAA
This sequence comes from Allium sativum, assembly GCA_030737875.1. NCBI lineage: Eukaryota > Viridiplantae > Streptophyta > Magnoliopsida > Asparagales > Amaryllidaceae > Allium > Allium sativum. Next base: position 839,648,093 of record CM060924.1, read on the forward strand.
TTAATTATCGTTAAAAATATAATTTTTAACGTGAATGTGAATAAATAAATATTCATTTACAAACCGGACGTTTTTTTATGTACACCTATTTGAAGCATATTGATTGGGACGATAAATTTTTCACATCGCCCAACTGCACAAATAAATCTGTGTTTGATTGTTTGAAACCCCACACGGGTATTGGGATAATATATGACATACACTAATCCCAATAATTAGTTGTATGTCGATCGATTGATTGACAGGATGTTATAAGCGTTAGATATTTATATTTGATGCTTATACAGTGTAGTGCACTTTGGATGATGGTTGATTATTTATCGTTGCTATTATATACATGTGTTGTATGGAATCCATATAATTAATTTTATATGGCAATTGATGGGGCCTCATTCCAATTTAGAAAATAAAGAATATTATAAAATAAAGGTTCATGTGTTAACAGTACTCATCCGTTGAGATTAGTCATGTGTTGAACGAAATATTTTAACAATAAAATTTACATCTTTATCATTATAAAATAAAGGTTCATGTGTTGACAGTACTCATCCGTTGAGATTAGTCATGTGTTGAACGAAATATTTTAACAATAAAATTTACATCTTTATTATATATGAAATTAGAAATTAACTGGAAAATAGATAAGATGAGTGGTCTCCTGGATATTGATCTGATGTTGGTTTCGGCCTTCGGGGTTAATATTCAGGGAATCGTTCTCTTACTAATTTACGGTTGGAGTCTGATTTGAAATTTAACGATAGATACCATAATTTTTATAAAATATATTAAATAACAAAAAGAGTCACACGTGGACAGTACTCATTCGTTGAGATTAGTCGTGTGTTGACAAAAATATAGATTCATGTATTGAATAGGATAAATATTCATTTGTTGAATAGAATAACGGAATTATTGAAATATATAAAGCCGTGTTGATTAGAGATGCGCTATTTTGACGCGAACGATATTTATATTGATTATATTTGTTTTTATAATTTGATTTGAATAGAAAATGAATTGAATTTGATTCGAATAGAAAACGAATTTGATTTGAATTAAAAAGAAAACGAATTCGAATTGAATTGAATTGAAAAGAAAACGAATTCGAATTCGAATTGAATTGAAAAGAAAACGAATTCGAATTCGAATTGAATTGAAAAGAAAACGAATTCGAATTGAATTGAATTGAAAAGAAAATGAATTCGAATCGAATTAAAATCGATTTGAATTGAAATCAAATAGAAATGAAAGTAAAAAGGATTTATAATAGAAAATTCAATTTTGATTTGAATTTGAAATAAAGGTTGAAATTGTTTTTGAAACGAATTCAAAACTATTTATAAAATTCGTTTTAAATAGTAATCGACGAAATATGTATTATATATATAATATAATGGCCTGAATAGAACGCGCCACGCCGCGTCAGTTCATAAATTTCGACCATTGACTTCGAACGGACATTACGGGAGATCCGACCGTCGGATTCTCCTAAAACCGGAACTGTTGGGTTCGTATCGAAAAGAGCTTTCTAACGAATATTAGGAATTTGAAATCTAACGGTTGGATTTGGAGATACGTCCAAATCAAATTTGGAAAAGGTCGTTGTAAGTGCAGTTCGATGGCGGTTGATGGAAATCGACTGTACGGGCCTTGATAAAATTATTAAAAATTGTAGAAATTTGTGTAAGATCATAAGAAATGATTTGGGGAAAATTGGGATGAAAAACTCCATATTTGAAAAGATAAAAATGGAAATTTTATCGAAATGAACTAGTTTTGAACTAAATTTGAAACCCAATTATTTTTAAATAAATAAATTAGATTTAAAAGGGTTTTTAAATAATCGGAATTTCTAATATATTTGATTGGAATTGAATTAGAATTGATTTGTGGGTTTATCGTGAACGGTGTTTTAAATAACACTAGTTCTTTAACCCGATAATAAATAGAATGTGATTTGGGTTTATCGTGAACTGTGTTTTAAATGACATTAGTTCTTTGACCCAGTAAAGGGAGTTTTAATGAATCTGTAATTGGATTGAAATGTGAATTGATAATTTAAATTATTAAATTTGGAAAATGAGCGAGAATGGAGTATCACCAGTTTTGCTCCAGGCGATAGTTAAATCTTTAATTAGATTTGAACGTGAAATGGTAATTAATTTTACCGATAACACCGTGGTGTTAGATATGGAGTATTACCAGTTTTGCTTCATGGGATGAATAGGTTGGGATTGGGAAATAAAATAAACAATTACTCCGGTGTGGTTCGCTAATCCCGACTAGTTTGGAAAACCATAATTTGGTTTGAATTGAAATCCAAAGGAAGATTAAAGGATAAATTTTAAAGAATTTATCTTTGATAAAATTAGTGGGAACCTTTCCCTAAGAATGTGAAATTTAGAAACTAGCTGTAGGTTAGTTAAGAAGAATGGTTTCCTGGGTATTGATCTGATGTTGGTTTCGGCCTTCTGGGTTAATATTTGGGGAATTGCTCTCTTACTGATTTACGGTTAGTGACTAATGAATTGGGATGAGGCGTATATTGTGTTTGTGTAACACTTGTTTTTAATATACGCGGATTGTTCGGAAAGGCCGGGTTTATACCCATTCTGAATAACCAATTCGACGATAAGTCGAAGATGATGACGGTGGTCGAAGACCGGAAGTCTTCACATCGTTTGGATAATTACTGATAATCCTGATTGGGCTGTACACCCAAGAGGATGGAAATAGTTGGTGGTCGTCCAGACGTACTTGGAGATCGATGGATATGCGAGGAAAGTGCCTCCGTTTTCGTTCAAATCCAGAACGAACTTGTAAATGGATTGTGTGTCTGACATTGGATTTTATTCTGTGTTGATTGATTTCTGTTAAATATATATCTGTTTGGCGGCGGAGAATTTATTCTCTTGCTTAACGCCCTTCTATGAGACATACGAGCTTAGAGGTTATATATCGATAAATATCAATCGCATGGCATGAATTGCCTGTGTGGCACGCTGAGTTGCATGGATCAAGGCTTCTGTTGAAAAGCAAAGTCTTGTGGTTGATGATCAAAGCACGGCCTACGTGGCAGCTTTGTGTATAGCGTGGATTCCCGAGCCTCACACCTCGGTATGAGTTAAAAACGGGATACGGACCGTTGGGAGAACACGACGTTTCTTTCTAGCTTTGGTGGTGTCAGTGACTTACCAGCCCTGACATTTATATACTTTTCACCTTTGTGGTTGTTGGTATGAGGCACCTCGATTATAGGTCTGTAAGGACCGGGAAACGTGTGTTCAGGAATAATTAATCCTCAAACGTAAGAGAGGACCGGCCCAACCGATCCAAGTGGCTGCCCAGAGTGTGTAGTCCTGAGCATTTGCTAGAGTGTCTCGAAGCGGAGAGGAGCTTGCCCCTTGCCTCGACTCATGACGGAAATCCAATTTCCAATACGTGATAGTGCGGTTTTATTTGTAGAACCTAGTACGGCGACATAGTGGTATGGGTCATTCATGCCGCCTATGATTGATATTTATGATTGAAATTGTTTTGACACTATACACCTATAATAGTATCAAATAATGTGTTTTAAACGTATCAAGCATGCTTTAGCTGTTATAAGGTAAAAACCCTATCCTCCGGCTTGCGTTGCATTGTGTGATGGGACCTGGGTCTTATAACATCTTCATTTTCCTTTATTTAGCATTGCGCTGTTTGTTCTATGCACTGGTATTCTTGGGAGGAAACCCGTTCCGTGTTATACGGCGTGGTCCCTTGATTTACCTAACTTTAAAACCAACATTAATAACTATTTTAGTTCTCACACCAGTCACATGACTGACCTGGAGTTTATTGTTTTAACCTAAACTCTAGGTGCCCCTATTTTCGACGCGGGCAGCTAGTAGTTTTGGTTTTGCAGATTTATATTCACAGGATCCTGATTAACAGCCGAAACGATGCTCGGAAAGCTCTGTATCCGTGTATCACTTCTAGTTGTGTTTTGTATATTTTTCCGCTGCTATGTAATTTATTGTAATCTCTGATATTTGTTGAATGTAATTTATTCATTTATACTTTGTATATTCTTGTATCTGATGGAATTGTTGTAATAACAATGAAATGTTCTTCCGTCTGCATTCCGATTTGTCCTGTTCTCAAATGATCAGGGGTTTTCGAACGGTCTTAGTCGGTTTAACGATCGATTCGGATCGAGCAAAATTCCTTGTCGTCACATTTGGTATCAGAGCCTTGGTTTACAGAGCTCGAGAACAAGACACATTAGAACCATACGATAGAATTCATCAGATATTGGATTAGTAATATCCAATTAGAATGACTCGTTAGAGATAGGATCAGTAGTATCCTAGAACGAGTGTGAAGAGTATATTTTCCATTTGAAAACAATTTTGTTTTGAAAATTTAAACCATTTTACACGTATTTGAATATTTTATTTGTATTGAATTTGGACAGTCCGATATATAAAGATGTTGCATATACGCGTCATGAACGTATATTCGAAGTTTTAATATACCGGATAGATATAGAACCGCACTCTAGTAGCCCGGAGATATTCTAATGGTGGTTCGAAACATCATCGGCATTTATTTTCGAGTGACAAAGGTGTGATATCTATATATTTCCATTAGACTGGTGTGAGAACCAAAACTAATATAGATAGATTTATTTGTTGTGATTTGGCATCAAAAACATGATTTTCTGTATATATATCAAAATTATGAATTTGAAACTCTAATCCACTAATTGATTGATGTTTGAGTTGTTTGTTTATATGTTTGATAATTTTGAACCATTTAGCCTAATTGAACCAAATATTGAATTGTATTGAAAATTGGTCGCATTTGCTTGCATATACATGTACTTTCATTGAACAGGTCACAGCAAGGAGGCTAGAGCAGAGAATAAAATTTGTTTGCCCGACAAATAGGTACATGTTTACTATAATTTACTGTTTTGTTTGGGTGATGATGATTTTATGAGCGGATTGGCTAGCCGCTTGGCTTTTTCTTTTTCTTTTTGAGATCAGAAGGCCTATATGGAAATTTCGGGATTTTCCCGTGGCTCCCGGTGCAGGGGAGGTTATGGCGAAATTTTTCGAAAATTTAGGGTGTTAGCCAAATTTTTGAAGAATTTGAAAATTCTCAAAAACTGAAAAGTTGGAGAATGGAAGCCAGATCGAACATAGAGCTGATTAATCAAACCACTTTCAGCTTCGTTCCTTTTTGGGGACGAAAAGTTTTAATTGGGGGAGATTGTAATAACCCGGAAATGCGAGCCAGTTTAAAATTTGTATTTTGGAAATTTTAGCGAATTTTGCATATTTAAAATGAATTATTTTAAATAATATCAACGAGAAATTTATTTTGAATAGAATTCGGACGTATATATTATCTACGTCGTCGTTAGAATATAAATAATTATAAATAATTATAAATAGAATTGAAAATGGCGCGGTAGTTCGATAATTCGATTTCAAACTTCAATTGAATGTACCGGGTGCAAAACAATCCGGATTTTAGTAAAACAAAAAATATTAGAATCTATTTGGTGATATCTTTCCAACGAATTCGAAAAATCGAAATTTCATAGTGGGAATCAAAAGATATGTCCAGTTGGAATTTCTGAATAGTCGCTATGGAATTCAGGCCCTTAAAAATGGGAATTTTGCAAACGAGCTCGGATTTCGACGAAACCACTTTTGTTGGGTCTGTGATGTCAAATTATTGCTAGATTCCAAATTTCATAATTTTTCGAATCAGTATGTGAGCGTGGCAAAGGAAAACATGTTTGACCAGTTTCAGCTGATTTTAATCGACTGGAAAATGGCCATTTTTCCAACGTTCTCAGAATTCGACGAAACTAGTTTTGTTAGGACCGTATCGTCAATATGAAGCTAGAAAATATTTTTCGGGAATTTTTAGAGTTAGTATGTGACCCCGGTAAATTGAAATGTGCGTTCAAATTCAATATATAGAGTTATATGTTGATTTTAACGGAAACTGATCGAAACGATCGAATCAGCCTACGATACATATCCCATTGTGTTCGGAATGGGGGTGAAACGCTATGGACGACAGGCGGTGGGCCTCGTTTAGACGTCGTATGTAAAAGTCAACTTTTTTGAAAAAAAATAATTAAATAAAAATTTAAAACCCTCTTCCCCTTAAATCCCTCTGCCCCCCCCCCCCCCCGTTCACGTTTCAGTTCAGAAAGAAGGAAAAAAAACAAAATCAAAATCGCACGCCGCCGCCCCTGCCGATTCGCCCCCTTTCTTCCTCCTCCAACTCGACCTACCCCGCGCCCCTCTCCTCGTTTGAACCCCATACCCGACGAGACCCCGCAGCCGCCGCTCCCTCCATCCCTCAAATCGATGTCGCACCACCACCTCCGCCCTCTTCCTCCAGCCCTCCGATGCACAGCTGATGCCCCCCTTCGCAGTAAAACCAAACAGTAAGTCCTATAATTTAATTTCATTTTTATATACTAAGCCACTGTATTTTTTATGATGTTCATATAAATAAAGAAGCGATTTTTTTATAATGTTCATATAAATAAAGGAGCGATTTTTCTATGATGTTCATATAAATAAAGATCAAATTTTTATAGTGTTAAAGAAGAGATTTTTAAAGTGTTAAAAACGAAAATTTTAAAGTGTTAAAGACGAGATTTTTAAAAGGGTTAAAGGCAATATAATTTTTATATAGTTATGATAATAAAGGCAAAATCTTTAGAAATGTAAAGGCGAAATCTTTATATTTTAAAAGACGAAATTTTTATATATTGAATAGCAAAGTAAAAATTCGATTTTTATATATTGAATAGCAAAGTAAAAATTCGATTTTTATATATTGAATAGCAAAGTAAAAATTCGATTTTTATATATTGAATAGCAAAGTAAAAATTCGATTTTTATATACTGAATAGCGAAGTAAAAATTCGATTTTTACATATGTAGAGAATACGGACAAAGGAAGTAACAAGAGGCGAGAACGGCAAAGATTTCTACATAAGAAGAGTCGTGGGATTGGATTAGCAATTCTATGAGAATTTCTCACTCTTCAATTTCTTTTTCTAGTTATATATATATACTAGGATGCAGACGGTGCTTAGTAGCACCCGACACCCGTCATCCACAGACCATGGATGGCTTGTTTGTTTGATTGATGTGTTGTGAAAATTGGTTGTGATGTTGATGTGAAATCGATAATAAATGTAGATAGTTGAAATAAATTAATTATCGTTAAAAATATAATTTTTAACGTGAATGTGAATAAATAAATATTCATTTACAAACCGGACGGTTTTTTATGTACACCTATTTGAAGCATATTGATTGGGACGATAAATTTTTCACATCGCCCAACTGCACAAATAAATCTGTGTTTGATTGTTTGAAACCCCACACGGGTATTGGGATAATATATGACATACACTAATCCCAATAATTAGTTGTATGTCGATCGATTGATTGACAGGCTGTTATAAGCGTTAGATATTTATATTTGATGCTTATACAGTGTAGTGCACTTTGGATGATGGTTGATTATTTATCGTTGCTATTATATACATGTGTTGTATGGAATCCATATAATTAACTTTATATGGCAATTGATGGGACCTCATTCCAATTTAGAAAATAAATAATATTATAAAATAAAGGTTCATGTGTTGACAGTACTCATCCGTTGAGATTAGTCATGTGTTGAACGAAATATTTTAACAATAAAATTTACATCTTTTTCATTATAAAATAAAGGTTCATGTGTTGAAAGTACTCATCCGTTGAGATTAGTCATGTGTTGAACGAAATATTTTAACAATAAAATTTACATCTTTATTATATACGAAATTAGAAATTAACTGGAAAATAGATAAGATGAGTGGTCTCCTGGATATTGATCTGATGTTGGTTTCGGCCTTCGGGGTTAATATTCAGGGAATCGTTCTCTTACTAATTTACGGTTGGAGTCTGATTTGAAATTTAACGATAGATACCATAATTTTTATAAAATATATTAAATAACAAAAAGAATCACACGTGGACAGTACTCATTCGTTTAGATTAGTCGTGTGTTGACAAAAATATAGATTCATGTATTGAATAGGATAAATATTCATTTGTTGAATAGAATAACGGAATTATTGAAATATATAAAGCCGTGTTGATTAGAGATGCGCTATTTTGACGCGAACGATATTTATATCGATTATATTTGTTTTTATAATTTGAATTGAATAGAAAAGGAACTGAATTTGATTTGAACAGAAAACGAATTGAATATGATTCGAATAGAAAACGAATTTGATTTGAATTGAAAAGAAAACGAATTCGAATTGAATTGAATTGAAAAGAAAACGAATTCGAATTCGAATTGAATTGAAAAGAAAACGAATTCGAATTCGAATTGAATTGAAAAGAAAACGAATTCGAATTCGAATTGAATTGAAAAGAAAACGAATTCGAATTGAATTGAAAAGAAAATGAATTCGAATCGAATTAAAATCGATTTGAATTGAAATCAAATAGAAATGAAAGTAAAAAGGATTTATAATAGAAAATTCAATTTTGATTTGAATTTGAAATAAAGGTTGAAATTGTTTTTGAAACGAATTCAAAACTATTTATAAAATTCGTTTTAAATAGTAATCGATGAAATATATATTATATATATTATATATATAATATAATGGCCTGAATAAAACGCGCCGCGCCGCGGCAGTTCATAAATTTCGACCATTGACTTCGAACGGACATTACGGGAGATACGACCGTCAGATGCTCCTTAAACCGGAACCATTGGGTTCGTATCGAAAAGAGCTTTCTAACGAATATTAGGAATTTGAAATCTAACGGTTGGATTTGGAGATACGTCCAAATCAAATTTGGAAAAGGTCGTTGTAAGTGCAGTTCGATGGCCGTTGATGGAAATCGACTGTACGGGCCTTGATAAAATTATTAAAAATTGTAGAAATTTGTGTACAATCATAAGAAATGATTTGGGGAAAATTGGGATGAAAAACTCCATATTTGAAAAGATAAAAATAGATTTTTATCGAAATGAACTAGTTTTGAGCTAAATTTGAAACCCAATTATTTTTAAATAAATAAATTAGATTTAAAAGGGGTTTTAAATAATCGGTATTTCTAATATATTTGATTGGAATTGAATTAGAATTGATTTGTGGGTTTATCGTGAACGGTGTTTTAAATAACACTAGTTCTTTAACCCGATAATAAATAGAATGTGATTTGGGTTTATCGTGAACTGTGTTTTAAATGACATTAGTTCTTTGACCCAGTAAAGGGAGTTTTAATGAATCTGTAATTGGATTGAAATGTGAATTGATAATTTAAATTATCAAATTTGGAAAATGAGCGAGAATGGAGTATCACCAGTTTTGCTCCAGGCGATAGTTAAATCTTTAATTAGATTTGAACGTGAAATGGTAATTAATTTTACCGATAACACCGTGGTGTTAGATATGGAGTATTACCAGTTTTGCTTCATGGGATGAATAGGTTGGGATTGGGAAATAAAATAAATAATTACTCCGGTGTGGTTCGCTAATCCCGACTAGTTTGGAAAATCATAATTTGGTTTGAATTGACATCCAAAGGAAGATTAAAGGATAAATTTTAAAGAATTTATCTTTGATAAAATTAATGGGAACCTTTCCCTAAGAATGTGAAATTTAGAAACTAGTTGTAGGTTAGTTAAGAAGAATGGTTTCCTGGGTATTGATCTGATGTTGGTGTAACGACCCAGAAATTTCGACAATTGGAATATGCGATTAATTAAAGAATTTATTTTTAATAATTGATTTATTTTGATATTTGGGTTAAAAATCAATTATATTGGTCTTGTGTATGAATTTAACGAAAATATTTAATTCAGAGTGGTTGGTTGGAAATCAGATATTAATGTTGAATATTTAAATTGAAAATTTGTTAGATATTGATTCGATGGAAAAAATTATATAAATGGTTGGATTTAAAAATATACGTTGCTGACGTTAAATAAATTGGTGAATTTTATTTGTTTAAATGTATGGAGAATTAGAGTGGTTATGTGTGTGTTCGCATATATAAATAAATTGAAATTTAACGTCCTAAATTGGAAAGCAAACTGAGTTGTTGTGTAAACAAAATCGGTGAACCAATAAATAATTTAAAAATAAAATAACATCAGATACAAACAGAGTCAGATTTCAACTGAATTATTTTTATTAGATTCAGAACGCTGAAATATGGTGGTACATCAAATTTCGTTGCGCTCGGAGATTTTGTTAACGGTACAAATACCGAGCATTCGACAATAACTCGCGGTATAAAATAATATAAAATGTAAATAGACTCTTCCCAAGAATTACCTCCCTTAACCGCAACCTTCCTCAGTTAATACGCATTTCGTTGCCTTGGATGCCACGGTTCCTATGTTATAAATAAAACCCTAGTTCCCCATTTTTCTGAACAAGGGAATCAGAGATCTCCTTTTAATTTAATGGCAACCGAATAAATCATTTATCCCCAAATCAATTTCCGCTCAAACCCTAGTCGCCATCGGCACCTTCATCAACTCGAAGCCAGTCCGCTGCTGCCATCGTCAAGTTCACCTGCGTTTGACCACCTCGTCGGTGTTGCCTCGAGACTCATGCTGAAACCATCACCTACTCTCAATTCCTTCATCGATTCAAGGTGAGTATTCTCACTCGCGATTAAATCTTATTTCAAGTAATTAAATTTCGATTTACACTAGAATATAGTAGTGATTTTGGGTTTGTTGTTTGCTCCCGTGTGCTTACTGGGGAATTTCGATGTTTGCCTATGTTTTTCACCCAATGACTGATAAGAACTGTTTCACCCCATACGTAATATCTGCCTTACTTCGTAAAGATGGAATACCATATTGTTTGGTTGGAACTGTGATTCCCAGAAACATTTCAATTGGTTCTTTTGATCCCTGCGTGATTGTTTCTTTGATTTGTTGCCAAAATTTGTTGAGGGTTTGGAATGAATTGATTTCTGATTTTACTTGCCATTTGGACTTGATTATGTGCAAACTAATTTAGCCACCAGTTGTTCTCAATTATTGAAACAAAGTGCAAATTTTGCTCTGTACGCATGAACCATAAATTATGCCTTGCTGTTGACCATTAAGTTGATAAAGTAAATACATGATGTATGTATATGTACGACAGTCCTGTTTGTTGGCCCCTTGTAACCCTCTGTCTCGTCATATTGGAACTACGGTGCCCTATTTGTGTCTATTAAACTGGTACTACTTATGTTCGATAACGAGTTGATGTTATATATAAAAACTGATACTATTTCTGTTTTGTTAGCAAGTTGATGTTATATTTAAAACCTGACACTACTTTCGGTTTGCTAAATAGATACTACATTTGTTTTTGCTGAATTTTATAAAGCTGATGCTACATTTCCCCTGGGCACGATAACATATTAGATAGTTGGTTAGTTCATCATTACCTGTAACCAAACAAACATGTTGTTTATCTTATAAAACTGGAAATGCTTGTTATATACTAGGTTTAGACTTAACAAATCTTGGACATGTTTGAACTTCGGAAAACTTGCATTCCATTTTATGGGAAAATACTCAGTGTGACCATGCTGTTATATTTGACATCACATGTTGCCATTTCTGAAAGAAGCATTTTGCCTCATGTTGTCATAGCTTACCTGGAAGTGTTTTGCCTCATTTGTAGCATAGTGTACCTGAAAGTATTTATTTCCTTTGTGGATTGCCATTGCTGAACTATATTGGCAGTGTTGAACTATGTTGACATTGGATAACTGTATTGTCATTGTAGAACTGATACATGTTGAACCCTCTTAAATGAAATATGCCTATATATATATGTATATATGTATATATGTATATATATATATATATATATGTATATGTTCAGTGGGTACACAAAGTTTGGCACTTTGAATCCCATATTTTTGTCTTCCTCGTTCATGCATGAATTTTCCATTAAAACATTATTTTGCACTTATGCCACTAATCGAGTACACGTAGATAGGGGGTATATGCATATGAAAAACATGTATTAACACCTTATAAGTAGTGACCATTGTTTACTGAATTAATTGCTGAACTTCTATGATCGCTGAAATGAAACCATTCAGTATTTTGAGCTTGCAACCATGACGACTTTTACGTGTATGCTTTGCTGCATGTTGATTACTTGTTCCCTAGTCCATACGGAACCATATTGATGTCTGGTTATGGTAAATTTATGCTACCTCTTATATTGGCTACTGTGTTTACCCTCACTGCCTTACAACCATGGTGACTTTTATATATATATACGCATGAGTGTGTGTGCCGCCTTGTAATTTTCTTGGTTCTAGAATGCTGAGGCAGTGCACACGTGTACAGGTACACGTGTGTATATGCAAGCTTCTATGTTCACCTGTCCCGAAAATAAAAAGATATGCGTAGAGATTATACTGGACATTTTCCGATGTTAAGATTAGCTATTATATTTCAGTTTATATCGAAGTTAATTTACTTGAACTATGATTTAATCCTGACTCGAGTATTTTGTGTTTTACATGAAATGCTCGGGTCAGACCCGAGCAATACAGATTTAAAGATTACAGCTTGGGATTCGAAGATTGGCGAAGCCGAGGGTTCCAATAGCGGCGCACTCTGATGATTTATACAGTAAAGATTTTCTTATATTCAAAGTATATTTATATTCCGTTGTAGAAAAATTCTTGTATTCAAAAATCATGATTTATAAATGAAAGTTTTATTTTTATATCGCATACCGTGTTATTTATTATTCTGTATTCTCTGTGTTGATTCTGTTTCTAAACTCTGTAAGCTAAATACGCTCCGTCAAATTTGGACGTTTTAAGTTGGTTTAACCACCAATTTGAGACGGTCAAAATGGCGGGACGTTACAGTTGGTTTCGGCCTTCGGGGTTAATATTTGGGGAATTGCTCTCTTACTGATTTACGGTTAGTGACTAATGAATTGGAATGAGGCGTATGTTCTGTTTGTGTAACATTTGTTTTTAATATACGCGGGTTGTTCGGAAAGGCCGGGTTTATACCCATTCTGAATAACCAATTCGACGATAAGTCGAAGATGATGACGGTGGTCGAAGACCGGAAGTCTTCACATCGTTTGGATAATTACTGATGATCCTGATTGGGCTGTACACCCAAGAGGATGGAAATAGTTGGTGGTCGTCCAGACGTACTTGGAGATCGATGGATATGCGAGGAAAGTGCCTCCGGTTTCGTTCAGACCCAGAACGAACTTGTAAATGGATTGTGTGTCTGACATTGGATTTTATTCTGTGTTGATTGATTTCTATTAAATATATATCTGTTTGGCGGCGGAGAATTTATTCTCTTTCTTAACGCCCTTCTCTGAGACGTACGAGCTTAGAGGTTATATATCGCTAGATATCAATCGCATGGCATGAATTGCCTGTGTGGCACGCTGAGTTGCATGGATCAAGGCTTCTGTTGAAAAGCAAAGTCTTGTGGTTGATGATCAAAGCACGACCTACGTGGCAGCTTTGTGTATAGCGTGGATTCGCGAGCCTCACACCTCGGTATGAGTTAAAACCAGGATACGGACTGTTGGGAGAACACGACGTTTCTTTCTAGCTTTGGTGGTATCAGTGACTTACCAGCCCTGACATTTATATACTTTTCACCTTTGTGGTTGTTGGAATGAGGCGCCTCGATTATAGGTCTGTAAGGACCGGGAAACGTGTGTTCAGGAATAATTAATCCTCAAACGTAAGAGAGGACCGGCCCAACCGATCCAAGTGGCTGCCCAGAGTGTGTAGTCCTGAGCATTTGCTAGAGTGTCTCGAAGCGGAGAGGAGCTTGCCCCTTGCCTCGACTCATGACGGAAATCCAATTTCCAATACGTGATAGTGCGGTTTTGTTTGTAGAACCTAGTATGGCGACATAGTGGTATGGGTCATTCATGCCGCCTATGATTGATATTTATGATTGAAATTGTTTTGACACTATACACTATAATAGTATCAAATAATGTGTTTTAAACGTATCAAGCATGCTTTAGCTGTTATAAGGTAAAAACCCTATCCTCCGGCTTGCGTTGCATTGTGTGATGGGACCTGGGTCTTATAACAACTTCATTTTTCTTTATTTAGCATTGCGCTATTTGTTCTATGCACTGGTATTCTTGGGAGGAAACCCGTTCCGTGTTATACGGCGTGGTCCCTTGATTTACCTAACTTTAAAACCAATATTAATAACTGTTTTAGTTCTCACACCAGTCACATGACTGACCTGGAGTTTATTGTTTTAACCTAAACTCTGGGTGCCCCTATTTTCGACACGGGCAGCTAGTAGTTTTGGTTTTGCAGATTTATATTCACAGGATCCTGATTAACAGCCGGAACGATGCTCGGAAAGCTCTGTATCCGTGTATCACTTCTAGTTGTGTTTTGTATATTTTTCTGCTGCTATGTAATTTATTGTAATCTCTGATATTTGTTGAATGTAATTTATTCATTTATACTCTGTATATTCTTGTATCTGATGGAATTGTTGTAATAACAATGAAATGTTCTTCCGTCTGCGTTCCGATTTGTCCTGTTCTCAAACAATCAGGGGTTTTCGAATGGTCTTAGTCGGTTTAACGATCGATTCGGATCGAGCGAAATTCCTTGTCGTCACATTTTGTTTAAGTCCCCCCTTTTAAGTCGTTTCAATATGAATTTTTAATAGACAAAATGGACTATGGTAACTCATTCACTAGGTTTTTTAAATGTCTTGATTTAGTAAAATTTTGTGAAGAACTTCAAATATTATTAGTTGAATATGCATGTTATTTCAAATTTTGTACATATAAAAGTATTGTTGTTTTTAATTAGAAAAAGTAGGGCAACAAAATGGAAAAAACTTGTTTGTCTAGGGCATTAAACAAAATGGAAAAAAAACTTGTTTGTCGAATATGTGTAAAGAATGTTTTGCAAATTGAGTGATGAAACCAAGCAGCATTAAAGTGTTGAACTAGAACGGCGTTGATACTTGATATATGTTGAACTATACATGCAAAGAATTCAAGAATCCCGAGCTTATTATCCAATAGTTGGAGAGAATGGTTCATGTCGTTATATTCATGATCTTCTATCAAAAAGAAAGGCAACCAGGACTTCCTTTCATCCAGACTTTGAATATTTTTGTCATCTTTCCTCATTTACTTAATTATTATAATCTTTCTCCTCATATCAGAATCAATTTTTAAAAAGATAATCTTCAATTTTTTTTTTTTTTGCAAAAAAAATTAGAATGAATGATAAACTGGAAGGACACACCAATGATGCGAGTGGAAGCATGTAATAGAAGGCAGTGTTGACTCTGAGTTAATGATGTGAGTGGAAGCATGTATTAGAAGGCAGTGTTGACTCTGAGTTACGGCTAACACATATTTATGATGCTACTGTTGAAATGTTAACTTTTTGTACTGTGTGTATTATGCAATAAACTTAATTGAGCCTTTAGGTAATGTGATAATATTGTAATAGTTGCTACCTTAGAAAAGAAAGAAACTTGAAGCTAATGGACTGTTGAGAATAAGACGAGAGTGCAACAAAAAGATCAAACCAGTACTGTAATATTATTGTTGTAACGTAAAAGAAATTATTCTTTGATTTTTTATTTTTTAAATGAGCATGTATGAAAAAAAAATGAATGCTTTAGTGTTGTTATTTTTAATACTACTGTTTTATTTATTGTTGTGAATTTGGTTATGGCTTGGTTATGAGAACTATGTTCAATCAAGGGTTTGGTTATGACCTCGGTTAACAGATTGGTTATTACCGCAGTTACGAGCTGGGTTAAGAGCTTGGTTATGGTCTCGATTATGAGTTTGGTTATGGGCTCAGTTATAGGCTTCATTGTTATGAGCTTGGCAATAGGATCGGTTATGGGTCCGGTTATGAGCTCGGTTATGGGCTTGGTTATGTTAACTATGTTCAATTATGGGTTTGGTTATAACCTCGGTTAAGAGCTCAATTATTACCTTAGTTATGAGCTGGATTATGAAACTAGATAAGGATGACATACAGATTAAATATAAGTCGTAAAATATAAATAATAAAATAGTAAATTTAAAACCTAGATCAGAAAAAAATATAAAGTATAAATATAAATAAATTATAAACTAAATAATTTCGGTTATGGGCTCAGTTATATGATTGATTATGATCCCGGTTATGCTTGTTTGCTATGCCTAATATGTTTGGTTATGCGTATTATGCTTGGTTTTAGGTTGACTATAGCCTTGTTTATAGGCTTGATTATGTATTAACATATTAGGTTATGTAAAACCTCGATTATTACTTTGTGTATTGTTTAATTTGGTTATGGGGATGGTTATGAAACTAGCTAAGGGTGACTTACAGATTAAATATAAGTCGTATAACACAAATAATAAAATAATAAATGTAACAGTAAAAACAATAACGATAATTATATATGTTACAGTCCTAGTTGTGGATTTGATTGTTATGGGATCAGCTATGGGTTGTGTAATACCCCACCTCCATTAAGGTCACTCACAAAGGGAATGCCTTAACTTCAGTGGAGCGTTTTAGGTAAACAGACACAGAATATCACAAGACAGATATTAAAAAAATTGCAGCAGAAATAAATAACTTTGTTAAATCACCAAAATACTTTGTTACATAATGCCATGAGTTATAAAACCCTTACAACAAAACACTTATGTCTTACATTATCAGAGTACATAGGTATTTTAAAAGAAAAACATCATTCCCCATATTAAAGAGCAAGCCATATAAGAGACCGAGACTCGAGCCATACTTCAGAAGTAGCTCCCAGAAGATGATATCCAAATCCTGACTAAGCCTGGGTGTTTCCTCCCTGAGAACCTAGGGGGAAAGGAAGAAAAGAGGTGGAAACAAAGGGGGTCAGACATAAAGTCTGGCGAGTGCGATAACTTTAACAATATAATTACCAAAGTAACTAGGCTAAGGCATAAGTTGGAAAATAAGGAAATGACTGTGAACAATTGGGTAAAGCAGAGTAAACAAGGAAATAAGATGAACAAAGATGATGTTAAAGGCGCACCTAAACCATTACGAGATAATTACTATACTGCACCACCACTAGTATAACAGGATTAGGTGTTACCCTAATGTTTAAACTGAAATATAATCGAAACATAATAATCTATACAGGTACAGAATGCTAGTAATGGGCCTTCACCACCCCAACATACAGAAGGTACAGAAGTAGAATACTAATAATGGGCCTTTACCACCCAACTAATGGGCCTTTACCACCCTAACAGATAGAAGATACGAAAACAGAATCGGAAACGGAATCAGAGACGGAAACAGAATAATCCCTACGGAAACAGAATGTTAGAATTAGGTGTACACTAGTAATGGGACTTTACCACCCCAACAGACGGTACCACGCAGAAACAGACAAGTGTTACCACCCAACAGAAACAGACGGTACCAACAGAAACAGACAGAACTAAGTATACCCAAAGTCCTACCCCAAGCGATCGACCCCCTAACTCGTAGATACCCGTGTTGGTCCCACAGTGGGGTGTATCACTCCCCAAAGTGGCAACCCAATACTACCAGAGATGCACGGCTTATACCTACATGATGCAACAACGTCTTACCTACCAGCCCGGGCCCACACACGCACATGAACCCGTTGGACTTGCGTTGCCACCGCTCACCCGTTTTGGCCTCTTACAGTCAAGCCCAGTACGCGTGTCCCGTCCTCGACTTGGTTCGAGCCCACAGAGATACTCATGGGTTACTGGTTGAAACGGGCCCCCATTACTCGACACAAGCTATCCACCTAAGCTTGGTCCCCTCTAGTACATCCCACTTAACCCTCTTCTTATTCATGTTCACTTACATGTTTCAAATTTTGGTTAAGTATTTCTAATCGTATTTCAAATTCCACCCAAGGCACCCACTTAATTCCTCATGCCACCCAAGGCAACCACTTAACCCCCTCATGTCCCACTACATGTTTATCCGGTTAAGTGTTTCTTAATTCATTAAGACCGTAACCTCGTAAAGACCTCCCACATTAGACTGGCATTTGTAGCAGCTGGATTTGCCGGGCGGGTCCAGGCAATCTTACACCACAAACGAGCCTAACCTCGTGACTTTACAACTGTTACGCATTTAATTTATGCCTAAGACCTCCCACATTAGACTGGCATTTGTGGCAGCTGGATTTGCCGGGCGGGTCCGGGCAGTCTTACGCCACAAAAGAGCCTAACCTCGTGTCTTAGACGATTAATTACACCTAATTAAGTATCCCCCAATTTGAATTACTTTCCCTATTCAAATTATCAATCAATTCCAAATTTAACTATGGCCACAATTGACTCAATTATGTCCATCTATTTATGGTATGCAAAATCATACCAATTGTCATCACAAATTTATTCTATGCCTTTTTAAGGCATTTATGCAAATTCTCAATATTACATCTTTTAATATTCTCCCATTATCCCACGTTGTACGTTCGTTCGTTTAACGTAAAATATACGTTAGACTCGAATAGTCTAACTTATGGAATAAAGAGAAAACATCACAACATACATAGAAATAAAACTAGATCTAAACATAGGGGTGAACATTGCATGTGTGAATGATGTTCTACATCTAAAACTTGCATAGGACAAACTTACAACTTGCATAAAACTACATATGTCATAGCTCCCAATCTAAAGGTGTAAACTTGTTTAGATAATGGTCACCACTTGCATAAATCATGTATGTCATAGATCTACATCTAAACGTGTAAACTTGCATAAGCAAAACCACAAACTTGCATAACATGATTCATATTCCAAACTCATATTTCTATATACGCTTGCATATGTGATTTATGCAACATAACAAGGGTGTATACTTACATCTAAACATGTAAACTAGCATGTAGAATTTAGTATACAACTCACACATGTCATAGCCTAACTTTAGATCTAAAATAGATGTCATGTAACATGTAAGGTTATGCATAATCTTTACTAGCTTGCATATAATTCACATCTAAATCAACACCTAAACTTGCATACATACATGTGATTTATCATATGAATCAACATAACCAAGCTAGCATATGAACAACATGATGATTTGATTATACATAAGCCAATCATAGAATTACAACATAGATGATAGCATACTTTATAACATAGATGTTAACATCACAACATAACATCATAGAATTCACAACATATATGATAACATCACAATTTTACAACATAAATAATAACATGCGGTCAATAATTCACAACATAGCCATATAATCCGCATCATAGCTTAATCCAATTAAATTGCTAATTATTTTATTAAAGAAATCGAACTAACAACTCAAAGGAGGTCTTGAGTTTTGAATTCTGAGTTCTGAAGTTGTATTAGCTTTCCTTTGAAGAAGATTTGTTGTTAGAGTTGAATAGAACTGAATTGATTAGCTTTGATTTCCCTCTAGTTGGTGGCGGCTACTCTAGGTTACAAGATGATAGCATGACGACCATGATTCAGATTTTTATTTGATTTTAGGGTTTGAGTCTACCCATGTTTATATAGAATTTTAATTTGATTATAGTCGTCGGATGATCTTAGGGTTAATCAAAACCATTCAGTCGGGATAGGGTGACAATTCAGCCCTAATGACTCAGCAAGGAGTCAGAAAGGACTCAACAATGAGTCACAACATGGATCAGACTGCACCAGAAAGCTGTGCAGGCTTTCTCCTCGGCCTGGGCGCACTTGGGAAATGCGGCAGTGTATTTTTGTACTGATGCACTTCCCAAGTGCGCCAGTGCAAAAAAATTTTCTTCTTCTTCTGGTTTTTCCGCCTGACTTCGTTCGTCCATATCTCCTTCATCCGGTATCCGTTTTACGCAAACTCGGACTCTATCTCAACCATAATTCCGAGACGAACACAATGGTGCAACCCGTTCCCCTTAATTCTCACATCTGAGATTAATTATTCTTGAGTTTAGTTAATTCGATTATTCAAAAATTCGAGGTGTTACAGGTTCGGTTTTGGGCTCGGTTATTTGCTTGGATATGTGCTCAGTAGTGGGATTTATTATTGACTTGGTTGTTATGGGCTAAGTTATGGATTCGGTTAAGGGTTCGATTATAGGCTTGGTTATGGGATAGGTTATGGGCTCGATCATGCGCTCGGTTATGGGTTTGGTTATGGAATCGGTTACGAGCTAGGTAACAGGATCGATTATGAGTTCGGTTATGGGTTCGGTTATGAACTCAATTATTAGCTTAATTATGGGAACTATATTCAATTATGGGTTTGGTTGTGAGCTCGGTCATGCATTCGGTTATGGGTCGATTATTGGGTCGGTTATTACCTCGATTACGAACTTGGTTAAGAGCTTGGTTATGGGCTCGTTTATTGGACTTGGTTATGGGATTGGTTATGGGCTCAGTTACGGGCTCGGTTATGGCTAGGTTTTGGGCTTGGTTATGACCTTGATTATGACCGTGGTTAAGAGCTCGGTTATTACCTCAGTTACGAGCTACATTATAGATCTTGGTTATGAGATCGGTTATGGTTTAGGTTATTGCCTCGATTATGCGTACAATGTACAGTTATGACTTTGTTTATATGCTCGGTTATGGGCTTAGTAATTAGCTCGGTTATGTACTAATTTGTTATGAAATATAAAATATGAAATAAAATATAAAATAAAAATTATAAAATATAGAGTATAAATTATAAAATATAAATAAATAATTTTTGTTACGGGCTAGGTTTTGAGCATGATTATGGGAAATATGTTCAATTACCGGTTTAGGTTATGATCTTGCTTATGACCTCGATTAAGAGCTCAGTTATTACTTCAGTTACAAGCTGGTTTAAGAGTTCGGTTATGGGATCAGTTATGGGATACTTTACGGGTAAGGTTATGGACTCGGTTGTGGGATTGGTTATTGGCCCGGTTATTACCTTGGTTAAGAGCTTGGTTATGGGATCAGTTATGGGCTTGGTTATGGGCTCGGTTATGACCTCAGTTATGACAATGATTATGAGCTCGATTATTACCCCAGTTATGAGCTACATTATAGATCTCAGTTATGGGATCTATTATAGGCTCGTTTGTGGTTTACGTTATTGGATCGATTATGCGAACAATGTACAGTTATGAATTTGTTTATATGCTCGGTTATAGGCTTAGTAATTAGCTTGGATATGGGCTTAATAGTAATTTGTTACGAAATATAAAATATAAAATAAAATATAAAATATAAAGTATAAATTATAAATTATAAAATATGAAC
This sequence comes from Allium sativum, assembly GCA_030737875.1. Taxonomy (NCBI): domain Eukaryota; kingdom Viridiplantae; phylum Streptophyta; class Magnoliopsida; order Asparagales; family Amaryllidaceae; genus Allium; species Allium sativum. The sequence goes on from CM060924.1 coordinate 839,669,443, forward strand.
AAATTATAAATAAATAATTTTTGTTATGGGCTAGGTTATGAGCTTGATTATGAGAAATATGTTCAATTACAGGTTTAGGTCATGATCTTAGTTATGACCTCGATTAAGAGCTCAGTTATTACTTTAGTTACAAGTTGGTTTAAGAGCAAGTTATGGGACTAGTTATGGGATACGTTATGGGTTAGGTTATAGGCTCGGTTGTGGGCTCAGTTATGGGATGCGTTATATGTTAGGTTATGGGCTCGGTTGTTGGCTCAGTTATTGGCTCTGTTATTACCTTGATTACGAGCTTGGTTATGGGCTCGTTTATGGGCTTGGTTATGGGATCGGTTATGGGCTCGGTTATGGGCTAGGTTATGGACTCAGCTATGACCACAATTATGACTGTTGTTATGAGCTCGGTTATTACCTCCATTACAAGCTACATTATAGATCTCGGTTATTGCCTTGGTTATGGGATCGGTTATAGGCTCGGTTGTGGTTTAGGTTATTGGCTCGATTATGCGTACAATGTACAGTTATGACTTTGTTTATAAGCTCGGTTATAGGATTAGTAACTAGCTCAGTTATGGGCTTAGTCGTAATTTGTTATAAAGTATAAATATAAAATAAAATATAAATTATAAAATATCAAGTACAAATTATAAAATATAAAATATGAAAAATTATAAATAAACAATTATTGTTACGGGTTAGGTTATGAGCTTGATTATAGGAAATATGTTCAATTACAGGTTTAGGTTATGATCTTGGTTATGATCTCGGTTAAGAGCTCAGTTATTACTTCAGTTACAAGTTGGTTTAAGAGCTCAGTTATGGGATCAGTTGTGGGATACGTTATGGGTTAGGTTATGAGCTCGTTTGTGGGCTCGGTTATGGGATACGTTATGTGTTAGGTTATGGGCTCAGTTATTGGCTCGGCTATTACCTTGGTTACGAGCTTGGTTATGGGCCCGTTTATGAGCTTGGTTACGAGATCGGTTATGGGATCGGTTATGGGCTCGGTTATGACCTCGATTATGACCATGGTTATAAGCTCGGTTATTACCTCAGTTACGAGCTACGTTATAGATCTCGGTTATTACCTCAATTATGGGATCGGTTATAGGCTCGGTAGTGGTTTAGGTTATTGGCTCGATTATGCGTACAATGTACAATTATGACTTTGTTTATAAGCTTTGTTGTAGGCTTAGTAATTAGCTCGGTTATGGGCCTGACAGTAATTTGTTATGAAATATAAAATACTAAAAAAATATTTTATAAAGTATAAAATATAAAATATAAAATATGAATAAATTATAAATAGATATTTTTTTTACGGACTAGGTTATAAGCTTGATTATGGGAAATATGTTCCATTATAGGTTTTGGTTGTTATCTTGGTTACAACCTCGATTAAGAGCACAATTATTACTTAGTTAAAAGCTGGTTTAAGATGTTAGTTAAGGGATCGGCTATGGGGTCGGTTATGGAATACGTTATGAGTTAGGTTATGGGCTCGGTTGTCGCCTCGGTAATGGGATACATTATGCGTTAGGTTATGGGCTCGGCTATTACCTTGGTTACGAGCTTGGTTATGGGATCGGTTATAGGCTCGGTTATAGGCTAGGTTATGGCCTCGGTTATGACCTCAATTATGACCGGGGTTACGAGCTCGATTATTACCTCAGTTATGAGCTACATTAAAATTTTCGGTTATTGCCTCGGTTATGGGAACGGTTATAGGCTCGGTTATGGTTTAGGTGGTTGGCTCGATTATGCATAAGCTCGGTTATAGGCTTAGTAATTAGCTCGGTTATGGTAGTAATTTGTTATGAAATGTAAAATATAAAATATAAAGTACAAATTATAAAATATAAAGTAACTATAAACAAAAAGTTTTTGTTACGGGCTAGGTTATGAGCTTGATTATGGGAATTATGTTCAATTACTGATTTAGGTTATGATCTTGGTTATGACCTCGATTAATAGCTCAGTTATTACTTAAGTTACAAGCTGCTTTAAGAGCTCAGTTTTAGGATACGTTATGGGTTAGGTTATGGGCTCGGTTGTGGACTCAGCTATGGGATACATTATGGTTCAGGTTTTGGGCTCGGTTGTGGGCTCGGTTATTACTGATTACGAGCTTGGTTATGGGCTCGCCTATAGGCTTGGTTATGGGATCGGTTATGCGCTAGGTTATGGGCTCCATTATGACCTCGACTAAGACCGTGGTTATGAACTCGGTTATTACCTCAGTTACGAGCTACATTGTAGATCTTAGTTATTGGCTCGGTTATGGGATCAGTTATAGGCTCGGTTATGGTTTAGGTTATTGGCTCGATTATTCGTACAATGTACAATTATGACTTTGTTTATAAGGTCGGTTATAAGCTTAGTAATTAGCTCGGTTATGGGCTTAATAGTAATTTGTTATGAAATATAAAATAAAATATAAAATACAAAATAAAAAATATAAAATATAAAATATAAAGTATACAATATAAAATATAAAATATAAAATACGAACAAATTATAAATAAATAATTTTTGTTTATGGGCTAGGTTATGAGCTTGATAATGGGAAATATGTTCAATTACAGGTTTAGGTAATGATCTTGGTTATGACCTTGATTAAGAGCTCAGTTATTACTTCAGTTACAAGCTGGTTTAAGAGCTCGGTTATCGAATCGGTTATGGGATACGCTTTGGGTTAGGTTAGTTTTCGGTTGTAGGCTCGGTTATTGGCATCATTATTAACTCGGTTACGAACTTAGTTAAGAGGTTGGTTATGTTCTCGTTTATGGGATTGGTTATGGGATCGGTTATGGGCTCGGTTATGGGCTAGATTATGGGCTCGGTTATTACATCGATTATGATCGTGGTTATATGCTTGGTTATTACCTCGGTTACGAGCTACGTTATAGATCTCGGTTATTGCCTCAGTTATGGGGTCGATTATAGGCTCGGTTGTGGTTTAGGTTATTGGCTCGGTTGTACGTACAATGTGCAGTTATGACTTTATTTATATGCTCGGTTATAGGATTAGTTATTACCTCGGTTATGGGCTTAGTGGTAATTTGTTATGAAGTATAAAATAAAATATAAAATGTAAATCGTAAAATATAAAGTATAAAATATAAAATGTGTATAAATTGTAAATAAATAATTTTTGTTACGGGTAGGTTTTGAGCTTGATTATGGGAAATATGTTCAATTACAGGTTTAGGTTATGACTTCGATTAAGTGCTCAGTTATTACTTCAGTTACAAGCTGGTTTAAGAGCTCAGTTATGGGACCAGTTATGGGATACATTAGGGGTTAGGTTATGGACTCGGTTGTGGGCTCGGTTATGGGATACGTTATGGGTTAGGTTATGGGCTCATTTGTGGGTTCGGTTATTGGCTTTGTTATTGCCTTGGTTACTAACTTGGTTAAGAGCTTGGTTATGGGCTTGGTTATAGGATTGGTTATGGGCCCGGTTATGGGCTTGGTTATGGGCTCGGTTGTGACCTTTTATGACTGTGGTTATGAGCTTGATTATTACCTCAGTTACGAGCTACGTTATAGATCTCGGTTATTGCCTCGGTTATGCGATCGGTTATTGGCTCGGTTGTGGTTTAGGTTATTGGCTCGATTATGCGTAAATGTACAGTTATGACTTTGTTTATATGCTCGGTTATAGGCTTAGTAATTAGCTCGGTTATGGGCTTAGTAGTAATTTGTTATGAGATATAAAATATAAAATATAAGTATAAATTATAAAATATAAACTATAAATATGAATACATTATAAATAAATAACTTTTGTTACGGGCCAGGTTATGAGCTTGATTATGCGAAACATCTTCAATTACCGGTTTAGGTGATGATCTTGGTTATGGCCTCGATTAAGAGCTACGTTACTACTTCAGTTACAAGTTGGTTTAAGGGGTCAGTTATGGGACCGGTTATGGGTTAGGTTATGGGCATGGTTGTGGGCACGGTTATGAGATACGTTATATGCTCGGTTGTGGGCTCGGTTGTTGGCTCTGTTATTACCTCGGTTACGAGCTTAGTTACGGGCTCGTTTATAGGCTTGGTTCTGGCATCGGTTATGGGATCGTTATGGGCTCAGTTATAGGATATGTTATGGACTCAGTTACGACCTCAATTATGACCATGGTTATGAGCTCGATTATTACCTCGTTATGAGATACATTATAGATCTCGGTTATTGCCTCAGTTATGGGATCGGTTATAGGTTCAGTTGTGGTTTAGGTTACTGGCTCGATTATGCAAACAATGTACAGTTAAGACTTTGTTTATAAGCTTAGTTATAGGCTTAGTAATTAGCTCGGCTATGGGTTTAGTAGTAATTTGTTATGAAATATAAAATATAAAATAAATTATAAAATATGAAATGTAAAGTATAAAATATAAAATATATTATAAAATATGAATAAATTATAAATAAATAATTTTTGTTACGGGCTAGGTTATCAGCTTGATTATGGGAATACATTCAATTACAAGTTTAGGTTATGGTCTTGGTTATGACCTCGATTAATAGCACAGTTATTACTTCAGTTACAAGCTGGTTTAAGAGCTCGGTTATGGGATACGTTACGGGTTAGGTTATGAGCTCGGTTGTGTGCTCGATTATGGGATGCGTTATGGGCTTGGTTATTGGCTTGGTTATTACCTCAGTTACGAGCTTGGTTATGGGCTCATTTATAGGCTTGATTATGAGATCGGTTATGGGCTCGGTTATGACCTTGATTATGACCGTGGTTATAAGCTCGGTTATTACCTCAGTTACGAGCTACATTATAGATCTCGGTTATTGCCTCAGTTATGGGATCGGTTATAGGCTCGGTTCTGGTTTAGGTTATTGGCTCGATTATGCGTACAATGTATAGTTCTGACTTTGTTTATAAGCTCGGTTATAGTCTTGGTAATTAGCTCGGTTATGGGCTTAGTAGTAAATTGTTATGAAATATAAAATAAAATATAAATTATAAAGTATAAACTATAAGATATAAATTATAAATTATAAAATAAAAAACTATAAATATAAAATATGAATAAATTATAAATAAATAAATTGTGTTACGGACTAGGTTATGAACTTGATTATGGAAATATGTTCCATTACAGGTTTAGCTTATGATCTTGGTCTTGATGTCGATTAAGAGCACAATTATTACTTCGGTTACAATCTGGTTTAAGATCTCAGTTATGGGATCAGTTATGAAATACATTATGAGTTAGGTTATGGTCTCGGTTATGGGATACATTGTGGGTTAGGTTATGGGCTCGGCTATTACCTCGGTTACGAGCTTGGTTATGGGCTTGGTTATGGGATCGATTATAGGATCGGTTATGGGCTAGGTTATGGGCTCGGTTATGGGCTAGGTTAAAGGCTCGGTTATGACCTCGATTATGACCGTGGTTATGAGCTTAGTTATTACCTCAGTTACGAGCTACATTATAAATCTCGATTATTGTCTTGGCTATGGGATCGGTTATAAGCTCGGTTGTGGTTTAGGTGATTGACTTGATTATGAAAAATCTCGGTTATAGGCTTAGTAATTAGCTCGGTTATGGTAGTAATTTGTTATGAAACATAAATTATAAATTATAAATGTAAAATATGAATAAATTATGAAAAAATAATTTTTGTTACGGGCTAAGTTATGAGCTTGATTATGGGAAATATGTTCAATTACAGGTTTAGGTTATGATCTTGGTTATGACCTCAATTCAGAGCTCAGTTATTGCTTCAATTACAAACTGCTTTACGAGCTCAGTTATGGGATTGGTTATGGGATACATTATGGGTTAGGTTATGGGCTCGATTGTGGAATCAATTAGGGGATACGTTATGGTTTAGGTTATGGGCTCGGTTGTGGGCTTGGTTATTGGCTCGGTTATTACCGGTTACAAGCTTGGTTATGGGCTCGTTTATGGGCTTGGTTATGGGATCAGTTATGGTCTAGGTTATGGGCTCGGTTTTGACCTCGATTATGACCATGGTATGAGCTCGGTTATTACCTCGGTTACAAGCTACATTGTAGGTCTCGGTTATTTCCTTTGTTATGGGATCAGTTATAGGCTCGGTTGTGGTTTAGGCTATTGGCTTGATTATTCGTACAATGTACATTTATGACTTTGTTTATAAGGTCGGATATAGGCTTATTAATTAGCTCGGTTATGGGCTTAATATTAATTTGTTATGAAATATAAAATATAATATAAATTAAAAATTATAAAATATAAAATATAAAATTTTAATAAATTATAAATAAATAATTTTTGTTATGGGCTAGGTTATGAGCTTGATTAGTGGAAATATGTTCAATTACAGGTTTAGGTTATGATCTTGATTATGACCTCGATTAAGAGCTCGGTTATTGCTTCAGTTACAAGCTGGTTTAAGAGCTCGGTTATGGGATACATTATGGGTTAGGTTAGGGTCAGTCGTGGGCTCAGTTATTGGCTTGGTTATTAACTCGATTACGAACTTGGTTAAGAGGTTGGTCATGTTCTCGTTTATGGGCTTGGTTATGGGATTGGTTATACACTCGGTTATGGGCTCGGTTATGACATCGATTATGACCATGGTTATGAGCTCGGTTATTACCTTAGTTACGAGCTACATTATAGATCTCGGTTATTGCCTCAGTTATGGGATCGGTTATAGGCTCGGTTGTAGTTTAGGTTATTGGCTTGATTATGCATATAATGTACAGTTATGACTTTGTTTATATGCTCGATTATAGGCTTAGTAATTAGCTCGGTTGTGGGCTTAGTTGTAATTTGTTCGGTTATGCATATGAGTATAGGCTTGACATTGTATTAGGTTACGAGCTCGATAACGTATTAGGTTGTGTAGAAGATTAATTTTTTTATGGTTCAATTTGGTTACAACGATACCTACGAAATTGTCTAAGAATGATGTGCAAATTAAACATAAGTTGTATAATACAAGTTAAAAAATAATGAATATAAAAGCTAAATTAGAAGATATAAAATATAAAATAAAAAAGTAAAATATAAAACATAAATAAAATATAAATAAATAAATTCGGTTATAGGCTAGGTTATGAGCTTGGTTATAGGAAATATGTTCTTATAGGTTTAGCTTATGATCTTGGTTATGACCTCGATTAAGAGCTCAGTTATTACTTCAGTTACAAGCTGGTTTAAGAGCAGGTTATAGGATTGGTTATGGGATCAGTTTTGGGTTTGGGTTTGGGCTCAATTATGTGCTCGGTTATGAGCTCGGTTATGGGCCAGGTTAATGGTTTGATTTGACTCGATTATAAAAAATAAAATATAAGTTATAAAATATAAAAAATTAAAAATAAATTATAAAAAATATAAAATAAAATATGAATAAATTATAAATAAATAATTTTTGTTACGGGCTAGGTTATGAGCTTGATTATGGGAAATATGTTCAATTAAGGTTTAGGTTATCATTCTGGTTATGACCTCGATTAAGAGCTCAGTTATTACTTCAGTTACAAGTTGCTTTAAGAGCTCAGTTATAGGATCGGTTATGGGATACATTATGGGTTAGTTATGGGCTCAATTATGGGATACGTTATGGGTTAGGTTGTATGCTCGGTTGTGGGCTCGGTTATTTCCTCGGTTACGAACTTGGTTAAGAGTTTGGTTATGGTCTCGTTTATAAGCTTGGTTATCAGATCGGTTATGAGCTCAGTTATGGGCTAGGCTATGTGCTCGGTTATGTGCTCGGTTATGACCTCGATTATGACCGTGGTTATGAGCTCGGTTATTACCTCGGTTACGAGCTACATTATGGATCTCGGTTATTGCCTCGGTTATGGGATCAATTATGGGATAGATTATGGTTTAGGTTATCGACTCGATTATGCGTACAATGTACAGTTATGACTTTATTTATAGGCTTAGTAATTAGCTCGGTTATGAGCTTAACAGGATTCTGTTATGAAATATAAAATATAAAATAAAATATAAAACATAAAATATAAAATATAAAATATAAAGTGTAAATTATAAAGTATAAATTATAAAAAAATTATAAAAAATAAAATATGAATGAATTATAAATAGATAATTTTTGTTACGGGCTAGGTTATGAGCTTGATTATGGGAAATATTTTCAATTACAGGTTTAAGTTATGATCTTGGTTATGACCTCGATTAAGAGCTTAGTTATTACTTCAGTTACAAGCTGCTTTAAGAGCTCAGTTATGGGATACGTTACGGGTTAGGTTATGGGCTTGGTTATTGGCTAGGTTATTACCTCGGTTACGGACTTGGTTAAGAATTTGGTTATGTGCTTGGTTATGGGATCGATTCGGTTATGGGCTCGATTATAACCTCGATTATGACCGTGGTTATGAGCCCGTCTATTACCTTAGTTACGAGCTACATTATAGATCTCGGTTATTGCCTCGGTTATAGCTCGGTTTTGATTTAGGTTATTGGCTCGATTATGCGTACAATGTACAGTTATGACTTTGTTTATATGCTTGGTTATAGGCTTAGTAATAAGCTCGATTATGGGCTTAGTAGTAATTTGTTATGAAATATAAAATATAAATTATAAATCATAAAATATAAATTATAAATTATAAATTATGAATTATGAATTATGAATTATGAATTATGAATAAACTATGAATAAATAATTTTTTATGAGCTAGTTTATGAGATTGCTTATGGGAAATATGTTCAATTACAGGTTTAGGTTATGATCATGGTTATGACCTCGATTAAGAGCTCAGTTATTACTTCAATTACAAGCTGGTTTAAGAGCTCAGTTATGGGATCGGTTATAGGATACATTATGGGTTAGGTTATGGGATCGGTTGTGGGCTAGGTTCGGTTATGGGATACGTTATAGGTTAGGTTGTGGGCTCGGTTGTGGGCTCGGTTACGAACTTGGTTAAGAACTTGCTTATGGGCTTGGTTATTGGATCGGTTATGGGCTAGGTTATGGGCTCCGTTATTGGCTCAGTTCGGTTATGGGCTCGGTAATGGGTTGGGTTATTACTTCTGTTACGAGTTGGATTAAGGGCTCGGTTATTAGATCAATTATGGGTTTGATTAAAGGGACAGTTATGAAATTAACTAAGGATGACTTACAGATTAAATATAACCTGTAAAATACAAATAATAAAATAATTAATACTAAAGCTAAATCGTTAATTAAAAATATAAAGTATAAAGTATAAACTATAAAATATGAATAAAATATAATAAATAATTTCGGTTACGGGATAGTTTATGAGCTTGGTTATAGGAAATATGTTCAATTACAGGTTTAGGTTATGATCTTAGTTATGACCTCGGTTAAGAGCTTAGTTTTTATTTCAATTACAAGCTGGTTTAGGAGCTCGGTTGTGGGATCGGTTATAGTATTAGTTATGGGTTTGGTTTTGGTTTTGGGTCCAGTTATGGGCTCGATTATTAGCTCGGTCATTGGATACGTTATGGTTTAGGTTATGGGCTTGTTGTGGGCTCAGTTATGGGCTCGGTTAATACCTCAGTTAGAAACTTGGTTAAGAGCTTGGTTATGGACTCGTTTATAGGATTGGTTATGGGCCCATTTATGGGTTTGTTTATGGGCTAGGTTATAGGTTCGATTATGACTGTGGTTATGAGCTAGGTTATTACCTCAGTTACGAGCTACATTATAGATCTCTGTTATGGGATCGGTTATAATCACAGTTGTGGTTTAGGTTATTGGCTCGGTTATGCGTACGATGTACAGTTTTGACTTTTGTTTATATTCTCGGTTATAGGCTCGATTATGGGCTTAGTAGTAATTTGTTTGATTTTGCATATGAGTATAGGCTTAATAATGTATTAGGGTATGAACTTGATAACGTATTAGGTTGTGTAGAAGTTCGATTATTATTTTGTATATTGCCCAATTTGGTTACGGGGATACCTATGAAACTAGCTAAGGATAACTTAAAAATTAAATATAAGTTGTACAACATAGATTAAAAAATAATAAATATAATTATCCGCTCGGTTATGGGTTCAGTTATGGGCTCGATTGTAAGCTCGGTTTTGGGTTAGCTTATGGGCGCGGTTGTGGGCTTGGTTATGGACTCGGTTTTGGCCTCAATTATGGGCTTCGTTATGGAAACTATGTTCAATTATTGGTTCAGTTTTTACCTTGATTATGACCTTGGTTAATAGCTTGTTTATTACCTTAGTTATGAGTTAGGTTAAGAGCCCGGTTATGAACTCGATTAAGACCTTGGTTATGACCTCAGCTATGAGTTGGGTTAAGGGCTCCATTATGATCTCAATAATGGGATTGGTTATTATCTTGGTTATTAATATGGTTATGGGTACTATGTTCGGTTATGCATACTATATTCAATTATGAATTTGATTATATACTCGGTTGTAGGCTTAGTAATTAGTTTGGTTGAGTTAGTAGTAATTTGTTCAATTATGCACACTATTATAGACTAAATAACGTATTACATTGTGTAAAAGCTCAATTATTACTTTTTTATGGTTTAAATATTATTATGGGGACAGTTATGAAACTAGCTAAGGATGGCTTACAGATTAAATATAAGTTGATAATACAAACAATAAAATAGAAAATATAAAAGATAAACTAGAAAATATAAAATGTAAATTATAAGACATAAATAAGTTGTAAATAATTAATTTCGGTTATTGCCTCTCTTATGAGGTCGGTTATCTGGTCGATTATGATATCAATTATGGGTAATATGTTTTGTTATGGGCTCAGTAATAGACTTGCTTATGAGCTTGGTTATGGGAACTATGTTTTATTATGGGTTTGGTTATGACCTAGGTTATAGGCTCATTTATGGGCTTTCTATTGGAGCTTCCCTCATTCAGTTTATTGAGCATAATGATGTGAATCGGGCTTTAATGAGATCTTATGTGCAGCGCCAAGCAGTTCCTCTTTCTGACTTGGTTATCGGCTCAGTTATAAGCTCTATTATGGGCTAGGTTATTAGCTAATCGGGTACCTATGGCACGTTAAAGACATCCAGACGCAAGGCCTAATCGGGTAACTATGACACGTAAAAGACATTCAGACGCAAGATCTAATCGGGTTACATCAGTTACGAATCTGCACCCATTAGGGATTGATTAACCGAGCGGGTATATATGACACGTTAAATACATTCGGACGCAAGCCCTAATCGGGTACCTTTGACACGTTAAAGACATTCGGACGCAAGGCCTAATTGGGTACCTATGACAAATAAAAGACATCTGAATGCAAGGCCTAATCGAGTACTTCATCAACTATTCAGCACCCAGTAGGAATTAATTAACCGAGCGGATACCTATGATACGTTAAAGACATTCATACGCAAGGCCTAATCAGGTACTTATGACACGTAAAAGACATCCGGACGCAAGACCTAATCGGGTACGTATTACACATAAAAGACATCCAAGCGCAAGGCCTAATCGGGTACCTACGACACGTAAAAGACATCCAGACGCAAAGCCTAATCAGGTACATCATCAACGATTCTACACCCAGTAGGGATTAATTAACCGAGCAGGTACATATGACACGTTAAAGACATTCAGACGCAAGGCCTAATCGGGTACCGGTGACACGTTAAAGACATCCAGACGCAGGGCCTAATTGAGTACCTATGACACGTAAAAGACATCCTGATGCAAGGCCTAATCGGGTGCTTCATCAACTATTCTGCACACAGTAGGAATTAATTAACCGAACGGGTACCTATTACACGTTAAAGACATTCGGACACAAGGCCTAATTAGGTATCTATGACACGTAAAAGACATCCAGACGCAAGGCCAAATCGGGTACCTATGACACGTAAAAGACATCTGAGCGCAAGGCCTAATCGGTTACCTATGAAACGTAAAAGGCATCCGGACGTAAGGCCTAATCAGGTACATCATCAATGATTCTACACCCAATAGGGATTAATTAACTGAGCGGGTACCTATGACACGTAAAATACATTGGAGTGCAAGGCCTAATCGGGTACCTATGGCACGTAAAAGACATCCGGACGCAAGGCCTAACTGGGTACCTCATCAACGATTATACGCCCAGTAGGGATTAATTAACCGAGCGGGTACCTATGACACGTTAAAGACATTTGGACGCAATGCCGAATCGGGTACCTATGACACGTTAAAGGAATTAAGACGCAAGGCCTAATCGGGTACCTATGACACGTAAAAGACATCCGGACGCAAGGCCTAATCGGGTACATCATCAACTATTCTGCACCCAGCAGGAATTAATTAATCGAGCGGGTACCTATGACATGTTAAAGACATCGGACGCAAGGCCTAATCGGGTGCCTATGACACGTAAAAGACATCCGGACGCAAGGCCTAATTGGGTACTTCATCAACTACTCTGCACCCAGTAGGAATTAACTAACCGAGAGGGTACCTATGACACGTTAAAGACATTAGAACGCAAGGCCTAATCGGGTACCTATGACACGTAAAAGACATCTGGACGCGAGGCTTAACCAGGTACTTATGACATGTAAAAGACATCCGAGCGCAAGGCCCAATCGAGTACTTCATTAATGATTCTGCACCCAGTAGAATTAATAAACCGAGCGGGTACCTATGATACGTTTAAGACATTCAAACGCAAGGCCTAATCGGGTACCAATGACACGTAAAAAACATTCGTATGCAAGGCCTAATCAGATACCTATGACACATAAAAGACATCCGAGCACAAGACCTAATCAAGTACCTATGACATGTAAAAGTCGTCCAGAAGCAAGGCCTAATCGGGTACTTCATCAATGATTCAACACCCAGTAGGGATTAATTAACTGAGCGGATACCTATGACACAATAAGGACATTCGAATATGTTCTTGTTTATGGGGTTGGTTATGGATTTTTTTTATGGCCTTGGATATATGTTAGGTTACAAATTCGATTATGAGCTTTGTTACGAGTTCAATTATGGGCTCAGTTATAACTTCTATTATGAGTTTTGTTATAGGCTTGTTTAAGGGCTTGATTATGGTTTTGATTTAATGTTTGGTTATGATCTTGATTTTATGATCGATTATGATTTCAATTATAGGCTCAGTTATATATAAATGTATTAGATTATTTAAAGGCTCGATTATTACTTTGTTTATTTTTAAATTTTGGTTATGGGAACGGTTATAAAACTGGTTGAGCATGACATACAGTTTTAAGATAAAATATAAAATATAAAAGCTAAATAATAAAATAAAAACCTACAACATAAATTATAAAATGTAAAAAAACAAAATATAAAATAATAAATACAAAAACTAAATTAGAAAATATAAAACCAACAATATAAGTTATAAAATAAAATAAAATACAAGTAAATTAAAAAATAATTATAAAATATAAAGCTAAACTATAAATTATAAAAAATAAAATATGTATAAAATATGAATAAATAATTTCGGTTACATGCTAGGTTATGAGCTTGGTTATAGGAAATAAGTTCGGTTATAAATTCAGGTTATAATCTTGGTTATGATATCGATTAAGAGCTCAGTTATTAATTCAGTTATGATCTTGGTTATGAGCTTGGTTATGTCCTCGATTAAGTTGTGGGCTAGGTTATGAGCTTGGTTATGGGAAATATGTCCAATTATAGGTTTAGGTTATGATCTTGGTTATGTGCTCAGTTGTGGGCTTAATTTTTGGCTCAGTTATGGGATACGGTATGGGTTAGGTTACGGCTTGGTAATGGGCTCGATTGTGGGCTAGGTTAAAGGTTTGTTAAAGACGTCGTGATGATCGTGGTTATGAGCTCGGTTATTACCTCAGTTACGAGCTAGGTTTAGATTATGGTTATGGGCTCGGCTACAGGATCAGTGATGGGATCGATTACAGGCTTGGTTGTCGGTTAGGTTATTGGCTCGGTTATGCGTACAATGTACAGTTATGACTTTGTTTATATGCTCGGTTATAAGCTTATTAATTAGCTCGGTTATGGGATTAGTAGTAATTTGTTCAGTTATGCATATATGTATAAGCTTGACAACATATTAGGTTATGAGCTAGATAATGTATTAAATTGTGTAGAAGATTGATTATTACTTTATTTATGGTTAAATTAGGTTACGGGGATATCAATGAAACTAGCCAAGGATGACTTAAAAATTAAATATAAGTTGTATTATACAAATTTGAAAATAATAAATATAAAATTAAATTATAAAATATAAAACATAAAAGATAAAATATAAAATATAAAATATAAAAGCTAAATTAAAAAATATAAATTATAAAGATTAAAATATTAAATATGAATAAAATATAAATAAATAGTTTTGGTTACGGGCTTGGTTATGAGAAATATGTTCAATTAGAGGTTTAGGTTATGATCTTGGTTATGACCTCAATTAAGAGCTCATTTATTACTTCAGTTACGAGCTGGTTTAAGAGCTCGGTTATGGGATCGGTTATGGAATCAGTTATGAGTTTGGTTTTGGGCTCGGTTATGAGTTTGGTTTTGGGCTCGGTTATGGGCTTAGTTATTGGCTCGATTATGGGATACGTTATGGGTTAGGTTATGGGCTCGATTGTCGGCTAGGTTAAAGGTTTGTTAAAGACCTTGATGATGATCGTGGTTATGAGCTTGGTTATTACCTCAATTACGAGCTAGGTTTAGAGTTCGGTTATGGGCTCGGTTATGGGATCGGTTATGGGCATGGTTGTGGGTTAGGTTATTGGCTTTGTTATGCGCACAATGTACAGTTATGACTTTGTTTATATGCTCGGGTATAGGCGTAGTAATTAGTGTTGGAGAATGGAGTTTTGATGACAACAACCTTATTTCAATATTAATTGGTTATAAAATATGTACTAACACTTTTTGCATAGAATATATATATACACATATGCAGGATTTATATACAGGAAATATTACTGAAGACTGTATAGTTTAAAGATATTAGAGAGTCGGAGTTCAGAGAAATTTCAAGACTCATGAGTATTCAAGGTTTCAAGAGTTCAAGAGTTCAAGACTAATATAGTTATAGAGTCTAGATTATGTAAGACTCTAAATAGCACTTCGGGTTCGTTTCAAATTCTATTTTCAAATTTTATCTTCAATCCTCTCTATTTTATTTTCTATCCTTTTTATTTTCCTTTCTTATTTTAATTTTTGTTTTCAATATCAAAGTTTTAATGGTTTCATATATTTATATTTTTACATTTTATATTTATATAGTTTTAAACTTTATAATTTTATAAATGTGTTTGTATAGTTCATATTTGTGTTTTCATACGATTTCCTACTTTATAATATTAGTTTATAACACTATATTTTAATTCAAGAATTTCCAGAATTATATTTATATCAAAACACTTTAAAAATATTCAAAAATCAAATTTATACTATGGATATGTCGACATAAAGAAAACTATATGTCGACGTATAAGTGTCAGAAATTTAAATTTGAAAGGAAGTGACTTTTCACTAATTGTGACGGTTCTGAAGTGTGGCATCTTTTCATACACTATAAAAAGGGCTTGAATGCGATTTTTAATCATCACTTCTTCTCTAACTTCACTCTCTTCCATTACACCATTATTCTTAATCGTTTTTATGATTTCTACACTTATACTCTGCCGAATTCAATTCTATTTTGATCAAACTTCTTCTCTCTATACTCTCTACTCTCTGAATCAAGTGCTATTGAAGAGTTATAGGGTTGTTTGTAATTGTTTGGGTTGATTAAAGTAATCGGTGGTATCCCTTGTAGCCGTAAAATCAAGGACGGGTAATCGATGGTTTCCCTTATAGCCGTGAAATCAAGGACGGGTAAAACTTAATCAAGTGTGTGTGGAAACAGAGGTATGCCTTGTAGCCGTGAAATCAAGGTGGGTTGTAATTGGATATTGATATAGTAATAAAACTCCGTGCAATCCAGTGTTGCGTGGGACTGGACGTAAGAGCAATCTGAACCAGTATAAAATCCAATGTGTTCTTTCCTTTTTTGCATTTTTATTTCTGTTTATTTTGCATTTGTGTTTGATTCTGTGTCTGTGATTATTTCTGTAGTGTTTCATTCATATAGTTTATAACATAAGTTTTAGATTTTTTAAATTATCAAAAACACTATTCACCCCCTCCCTCCTCTAATGTTTGTTTTGCCTTAACGATCCTTTCCGCAACCCCTAACAATTAGCTCGTTTATGGAATTAGTAGTACTTTTTTCGGTTATGCATATATGTATAGGCTTGACAACATATTAAGTTATGAGCTTGATAATGTATTAGGTTGTGTAGAAGGTCGATTATTACTTTGTTTATGGTTCAATTTGGTTACGGGATACCTATGAAACTAACTAAGGATGACTTACAAATTAAATATAAGTTGTATAATACAAATCAGAAAATAATAAATATAAAAGCTAAATTATAAAATATAAAATACGGATAAAATATATATAAATAATTTCAGTTACGGGCTAGGTTAAGAGCTTGGTTATGGGAAATATGTTCAATTATGATCTTGGTTATGACCTCAATTAAGGGCTCAGATATTACTTCAGTTATGACTTGGTTTAATAGCTCGGTTATGGGTTGGATTATACGCTGGGTTTTGGGCTCGGTTATAAGCTCAGTCATGGGAAATATGTTCAATCATGTGTTTGCTTATAACCTCGGTTATTAACTAGGTTACTGGTTGAGTTATGAAACTAGGTAAAAAATGACCTATATATTAAATATCAGCCATTAATTAGAAGAAATAAAATATAAATATAAAATCAAAATTAGAAACTATAAAACAAAAAATATAAATATAAAATCTAAATAATTTTTCTTATTGCCTTGGTTATGAGCTGGTTTATGTGCTTGGTTATGATCATGATTATGGGTAATATGTTTTGATATGGGCTCGGTTACGTGCTAGGTTATGGGCTCGATTATGAGTTTAATTATGACTGTAGTTATGACCTTGGTAATTATCTCAGTTACGAGCTACGTTAAGAGCTTGGTTATAGGCTCGATTAAGGGATCTGTTATGGGATCGGTTATGGGCTAGGTTACGAGCAAGTTATGGGATCGCAAGGCCTAATCGGGTACCTATGAAACGTAAAAGACATTCGGACGCAAGGCCTAATCGAGTACTTCAGCAACAAATCTACACCCAGTACGGATTAATTAACCGAGCGGATACCTATGACACGTAAAAGACATCTGGATGCAGGGACTAATCGGTTAACTATGACACGTAAAAGACATCTGCATTCAAGGCCTAACCGGGTACCTATGACATGTAAAAGACATCGAGACACAAGCCCTAATCGGGTACATCAGCAACGAATCTGCACCTAGTAAGGATTGATTAACCGAGCAAGTACCTATGACACGTAAAAGACATCCGGACACAAGGCCTAATGAGGTACCTATGACACTTAAAAGACAACCAAGTGCAAGGCCTAATCGGGTACCTATGACACGTAAAATACATCTGCATGCAAGGCCTAATCGGGTACCTCAGCAACGTATCAGCACACAATAGTGATTAATTAACCGAGCAGGTACCTAGGAAACATAAAAGACATTTGGACGCAGGGTCTAATCAGGTACCTATGACACGTAAAAGACATATAAGCGCAAGGCCTAATCGGGTACCTATGACACGTAAAAGACATGTTTAGTTATGTTATAGACTCTGTTACATGCTTGATTATGATTTTAATTACGAGTACTATGTCCGATTATGCATTTTGGTACGAACTCGATTATGGCTTCGTTTTCGGGCTCGTTTAAAGGTTATATAATAGCCTTGGTTATGGGATCGGTTAGGACTTTGGTTATATGCTTGATTATGGGTTCGGTTGTGGATAATATGTTTGCCAGTGGGCTTGGTTATATACTAGGTTATGGTGTAGGTTATCATCCCGGTTATTAGCTTTAATATGGATACTATATACAGTTATAGTCTCCGTTATGGGCTCGGTTATGACCTTGGATTATTTATAAAACACAAGTACTAAAATAACAAATATAAAAGATAAAGTATAAAACATACAATATAAAATATAAAAATGTTATATTATAAATAATATAATATATTAATTTATAGTAGTATAATAATATAATATAAAAATACAAATTAAAATGTATAACTAAGAATATAAAATGTAAATAAAAATAAATAATTTATAATTATAAAATAAACCTTTATTATTGGTATTATGTTAAATTATGGTATTGTTTAAGGACTCGACTAAAGGACTCGGTTATGGGCTCATTTACTATACAGGTTATAGGTGTTATGTTCAATTATGGTCTTCACTATAGGCTTGGTTATTACCTAGGTTATTGTTTTAGTTATAATCTTTGCTAAGAACATAGTTATGGGAATTATGTTTGATTATGGGATTAGTTATGAACACAATTAAAATTATTAGTCATAAAATGCAAATACTAAAAATAAAAAAAGACAAAATAGAAATTATAAAATATACAATATAAAAAATATAATATAAATATAAATAGATTATATTATAAATAATTTTAATTATAGGCTCGGTTATGTGCTTAGTCTTGATATCGGTTATGGGTAATATGTTCGGTTATGATCTCGCTTACAGACTTTACGGGTAAAACGTCCATTTATTGGTTTTGTTATGAGGTCAATTTTGACTTCAGTTATGGGCTTGGGTAAAATTTAAATTATGACCTTGGTTATGGGATCAGTTATGATTTT
Organism: Allium sativum; assembly: GCA_030737875.1. Lineage (NCBI taxonomy): Eukaryota > Viridiplantae > Streptophyta > Magnoliopsida > Asparagales > Amaryllidaceae > Allium > Allium sativum. Next base: position 839,688,145 of record CM060924.1, read on the forward strand.
GATTATAGACTCAATTATGGGTTCTGTTATGAGAAATATGTTTGGTTATGGGCTCGGTTATATACTGCGTTATGTGCTAAGTTCACTGCAACAAATTTTCCCTTTCACAGCATTGTAGAAACGCTGTGAAAACCTTTAACAACATTTTGATGAATGTTATCTACCACTATGTTGTTATAAGTCTTAGAAATATCATGATACATACCTAAATGCTGTAGAAAATTGACATACTACAGCGTTTCAAATGGTGTTATTCTTATGTTTGTACAACGTTTTATTTTTATCGTATTATATTTAACTATCAAATATTTAACTGCGTTTTGTATTGTTTTAGAAATGTTGTCATCTTCATTATTATATAGCATTTTGTCTTATATCACAGCGTTTCAGAAAGTTGACATATTCACATTGTTTTTTATACAGCGTTTTGTTTATACAGCAATTTGTATATTCGTTATTATACAACATCTATCACATCATTTCTACACAATGCATATATGTACTGAATAATCACTAAATTCAAACAACGCAAAATTTATTCTTAAAACTCGATCACATACATTACAATAATTCCATATGCCAAATAGATAATAGTTGTACATAAAATTTTGTAATCAATGTCGTGACACCCTACGTCCATTAATGTCACTCATTAAGAGAATGCTTTAAGTTTTGTGAAGCGTTAAAGGTAAACAAAAACAGAACATTACAAGATAGATATAAAAATAACAGCGGAATAAAAACTAACTTTATTAATCATAAAGCCTCATGGTTCAAAACATCATTTGTCTGCATTACATAAAAACCAGTACATCATAAAAAAAATTGTCTTGCTTTTAAACATCAGAGTATAAAATAAAAGAAGAAAATTCCCCAAATAAAAACATAGCCACAGTAGCAAAGATAGGAGCTTGTGCAATACATCTAAGCAGCTCCAACAAAATGATAGCAGAATCCTGGTCAAGCTTGAGTATTCCCACCATGAGAACCTTGGGGGGGAAACGGAAGAAAGAATAGGAAACAAAAAGGGTCAGATGTAAAGTCTGGCGAGTCCAGTTACTTTTAGCCATTAAATAAGTAAAAGTAGCATGACAAGCATATAAAGTGGATAAGAGAGATAACATCACAAAAGGCAGGTATGACAAGGTAAACTGGTTAAACATGATAGGGTATATTGCACTTCTAAAGATTACTCTGATTCTCTGCACTGATACTAGTATAACCAGAATGAGATGATCCCAACAACTATAAGATGGTAGAGTTAGGTGTATTTCTGGTGAGAGGTGTTAACCCAATACAATCCACAGGCAGCCCAACTTAACAGGCTCCTAAACTTTTTACCAGAGTCTAGACGTACCCTAACTACTACCCTAATCGATCGGCTCCCTACTCCGTAGATACCCTGTGACGGCCCCACAGTAGGAGGTATCACTTTTCTAAAGTGGCAACCCTTCGTAATGTGCACAACCATATCTACTGGTGCCACGGTCGTCATATCCCCTTCTGCCCGGCCGGGTGCACGCACATGTCCTCAGTTGGGTTGCGCCGCCCACACCATACTCCACTTTTGGATCTATTACAATTATCCCAGTAAGCGTGCCCCAACTCCGACCTAGGGCGGAGTACTCGTTCGATACTGTTATATGGGTTACTGACTGAAACGGGTCCTACACACAAGATGATACAAGCTCTCCCCCTTGTCTTGTATCCCTTCTAGGATTTCCTCAGGTTATGTATACCTATTGGTGTCTTTAATTACATAACCCCCTCAGGTTAAGTATGTGGGCCTATATATAAATATTACCCACCCCACCTCAAATTTACTTAACCATCCACTAATTCAAGCATGTTTATTTAATGGTTAAGTTTGCGGGCCTATATATAAATATTACCCACCCCCTCATATCTACTTAACCCCAACATTTCCATAGGTTATGCTTACCTAACGGTGTCTTTAATTACATAACCCCAACCGGTTAAGTTTTATAACCCACCCAACCCAGAAATACTTAACTCTCCCACTGTTTTCAACCAAGTTTACTTAACCCCTACTCAAGTTAACATGTTCATACAATTCCTATGGATTCAACTGGGTTAAGTATTACAGACTAACAGGTTATTCCCATTCAAATTGACTTCTTTTCACTTGCCAAAATTCCACTTGTTTATTAATTTCATACAAATATAACTTAATCCATTTAAGTTTATTAATATGTCCCCTCACATATTATTCTTTAGATGTAATTAACAGAAGTAATCTTACAATCTTTCACGCCTAGATTGTAATTAACGGAAGTAATCTTACAATCCCTTTGCATTATTCATTATCTGATTCCATAGTTACAATAACATGTTTTACTTAATATGTAATTAAGTATACTTCACCTCAGTTCGCCTGTTTTCTGTTCAACGTAACACTACAACTTAACGTTGTTTACTTATTAACTTAATTTTCTTAACTAAGGTTTACTAATAAGCTTTCTTTCCTTTTATTATAACCTATGTTATAATTTCCACTTGTCCCTAGGACAAGACTACCCATTATATAACATTCTTATTAGAGTAATTAATTATAATAGGTAACTATCATTCCCTGTTTACTCCAATTTATTACCATATATCCATTTATGGTCGTAATGCACTAGACCTCCCACATTAAACCTACAACTTGCGGATGCTGGTTATGTCGGGCAGCTCCGGGCAGACTTCTTCCACAAGTTATGTTTAACCTCGTGTCATAGCACGTTTCGTATTTGTGCACCTAGACCCCTCACATTAGATTTGCCACTTGTGGTCGCTGGATATGTCGGGCGATTCCGGCCCGGCTTCCACCACAGGTGTAATCTAACCTCGTGTCTAGGCGCAGTTACAGTTTCTAGTTATTGTAATCCTAGGCAATTCTTTATAAACCCATTTTTACCTATGTCATGCCCCTTTTTCCCAATTATGTTCATAATGAATTATATGCCCTAAATTCATATACATCAACATTATTCAAGTTATGCCAAATTCCCCATTTACAAATTATGCCCAATTTCAATGTTTTCCCTCGTTTTCCCCATTTAACGTATTCGCATTTTTCAACGGCATGCCTAGGCTCGAAAGTAGCCTGGCTATATAAAATAAGAAGGGAAAGATAAAAGGGAATATGACAGAAATGATTATTCTAACAAAATTGACATAAACATATAATGGAATAATGATAAGATGGGCATATGAGAACAAATCTGGTGAACATAAGATGATAGAACTGTTTATAACATAGTAGGGATGTCATAATACGCATGATAAGATCTTAATAATTTAGATGTCAAAATAATAACTGATCCAATTCAATCACAAACATGATAGGTACAAGGTGATCTAAATAGCAAATTAGATCTATAATCAAAGGTAGATCTGACATGATAAAGGTTAGGATCTAAGCCATGGATATGTCAGAATATCATAGGTTCACAAATTATTACAAATCTGACATGATAAAGGTTAAGATCCAAGTCATAGATATGTCATAATATCATAGGTTCACAAATTATTACAGATCTAACATGATTCAGGCAGTTACACTCATAGATCCAAATTACAGTCATATCTTTTTTCACTATTTAGTTATTTAAATCTAAAAGAAACTTGAAACTCACAGCGTTTGGATCTAGAAAGATAGAAGAAGAATAGAAAAGGTTGAATCACAGATCCACACTTGAATATCTAAACTTGATTGCAGAAGAAGAAAAAGATTTGGTTCAGTCCAGGCACCGAAAGCATTTAGGCCTCCATTGATTTAGGCGTGGAGAAACAAGAGAAATGGGGCCTTGTTTATAGCATAGGGTCAATGAATCAAGCCATAAAACAAGTCCATGTTCAAAAACATGAATCTTCCCAGATCTGTAGGGAGTCGACCTCCCCCCCCCCCCCCCTTTGAGTGTCGACCCCGGGGTCGACCCCAAAGAGCCTGGGTCGACCCAGCGGGGACTCGGGTCGACCCCCAGAAACAGTAGGTTCGTTGTTTTATTGCTTCTGGTCTTCCCGCCTGGCTACTTTGAATTAATTTGAATATTTTGATTTGTTTGTATATATTTATTCTCTTATGCGTATACAAATTTCAAACCTTCATAACTACTTTATACGGTGTCCGTTTTACACAAAACAAATGTCTATCTTGACCAAAATTTTGAGACGGACGCAATGGCATAGTCTGTTTCCCTTATTTCTGAATATTAAATTAATTATTATTTAATTTGTCTTCTTTAGTGTTGTAAAAATTACGGGGTGTTACAAATGTTCCCATCAATGATGCTACTAACATGTTTTCATGAAAGGTACTTAATAAGAAAAATAAAATACAAATTGTTGAAAGTCCAAGCTTATATGCTCCAAAGTTGAATTTCTTATATGGGAGGAAAAAAATTGAAATTAAAACCTGAAAATCATAGCCATGTTTAGAGAGTAAAGAAAGAAGATGCGCCAAGCATCGAAACCTGATTAGATAATTTGGTCCTCCAAGGAGAATTTTGGCAAATATTTCTATTTTTCCCTTGCAACCTCATTTAAGCAAATGTTACAAGCATCAAAATATGATTTACCAATAATAAAATAAAACGACTATTCTTACCAAATTTCTCTTGAGAGTTGATGGCAAAATGATAAACCCAACAAATTGGGGAGGATCAACCTGATTATCTAACTATATTTTGGAAGAATTTCATTAATCGTTGTCAAATGATTGAATTTTCAGTGGATATATTTAATTTCATTTTTTTTCTTCTTCTTAAGATCCAACAAAACTAGACATGCTGAGTGATGGAGCAACTAGCATGAAATATAGTCTTACATATTACATAAACAAAAATTTCTTTTTAATGTATTTAACTCGTATAACTCCATACAATAAACAAAAATGCATATTATTAACATGTTTAGTGCATCCACTCTCTTCCATAATTACTGTTCAAATTAGCTGTATCAAGTCTGAAAGTTCCTTCTGTTCCGTTTCAAACTTTCAATTAATGTCACTTATATTTTACTAAATGAAGCATTGTCAAACATATATATTCTTTTTGACTCGCAACCCAGCATATTAATAATTTATACAAGAAAATAAAATGAAAACTTAATTTGTAATCTTCATCTGAAGTGTAACATTATCCCTTATTATATATATATATATATATATATATATATATTTGAATTTGTTCAAGAGGGAAACCGACCGGAGTCGTAAAACCCTCCCTAGTGCAACTAGCCCGGTCCGCGAGCACCACATAAATGGTTGATCTTAGCGTATGCACATTGTAACAACCCGGAAATTCTGAGCCAATTTAAAAAATTTATTTTGGCAAATTTAATGAATTTTTAATATTTAAAATGAATTATTTTAAATAATAATGACGAGAAATTTATTTTGAATAGAATTAGAATGTATATATTTGTATAGATCGTCGTTAGAATATAAATATTTATTTTAATTTATAAAAGGAATCGAAAATGGCGCGGTAGTTTGAAAATTCGATTTCAAAGTTCAAATGAATGTTCAGGATTCAAAATAAACCGGATTTTAGCGAAACAAAAAATAATAGAGTCTATCTGAGAATATCTTTCCAAGAATCCTAAAAATCAAAATTTCATAGCAGGAATCAAAAGTTATGTCCAATTGAAAATTCAAAATAGTCGCTATGGAAATATGGCCCTTAAAAATGGAAATTTTGCAAATGACCTCGGTTTTCGACGAAACAACTTTTGTTGGATCCGTGGTGTCAATTTATTGCTAGTTTCAAAATTCATAATTTTCTGAATCAATATGTGAGCGTGGCAGAGAAAAACGCGTTTGACTAGTTTCAGTTGATTTTAATCAACTGGAAAATGGCCATTTTTCAAACGGTCTCAGAATTTGATGAAATTAGTTTTGTTAAGACTGTATCGTCAATACGAAGCTAAAAAATATTTTTCGGATATTTTTAGAGTCCGTATGTGGTCCTAGTAAATTGAAATGTACGTTTAAAATTCAATATAATGATTTAAATGTTAAATCTAACGAAAACTGATCGTAACGATCGAATTGGCCTACGTGACATATCCCATTATGTTCGGAATGGGGGTAATTAGCTATGAACGACAGGCGGTGGGTCCCGTTTTGAGGTCGAAATAACAAGTTGCTTTATGGAATAAATAAAATAAAATAAAATAAAATAATATAAAAAAAATTCAATAAAACCCCTCTTCCCCCTTTCTCTCCCTCACATATCAGTCAACGCAAATTAAAAAAAACCGCCTGTCCATCGCCCCCCACCTCACGTCGCCGCCCTCCTCCGGCGCGCCACCACTGGCGCGGCTGCCTCCAGCCCCCTCCCCTCGTCGCTCCGCCCCTCTCCCACTCATTCCTCCTCCTCCATTTCCTTAAACCCCCAATCGAGAAAAACCCGACCCCCCCCCTCTTTTTTCGTGGCCCCTCTCCTTCGGCGGCACCGCCAGCGCCGAGTTCCCACCACCACCACCGTGCGCACCTCACCCAGACCCCCCCCTCGATCAGCCCCCTTCCTCACCTGCCTCCCTCGCTCTTCTATCCCCCTTCTAAATAAAACTTCTCCACTGACCACCTACCACCGCCAAGGTCAGAGCGCCGTTCGACACCCCCTCAGACGAAGACGCACACCCGGGAGCCAACAGCGAAACCCCCTACATCAAATTAAATGGGATTCTTGAAAGAAAAAGTGAGTTTTTATGTGTATATTTATTTATTTATGCATAAAAATATGATCTTTATTTTATATAACCTAGTAAAAGATACGGATTTTATAAAAATAGTCTTAGAAATATAAAATAAAATTTGTATGTATATATAGTATATAAAAAGGTTTGATTTTTTATCGTTAAAAAGATTTGATTTTTAAAGTAGAAGATAAGAGACTTTTAATTATAAAAAATTAGATTTTTAACGATATAAAGATTTGATCTTTAGAAATAGGAAAATACGATTTTTATATAAATATGAGCGATATAAGAATGCGACCTTTACAAATAAAAATGTGATCTTTATATAGAAAATGGCGAGAGAAAGATTCGATTTTTATATACATAAAGTGATAATAAAAATCTGATTTTTATTATATATATGTTGAAATAAAAATGTAATTTTTATAGCATTGAAATAAAAATTCGATCTTTATATATAGGAAGTAGAAATAAAAATATGATTTTTATTTATTAGAATGAAGCAATAAAAATATAATTTTTATTATGAACAGCGGGGCAATGACTGCATTAGAATTTCAAACAGATCCAGACGGTTCAGCAGTTCAAAAGTAAAGAACGGCATAGTGGAAATCTCTGTGAGAACTTCTCACTTTTAATTTAAATTTCTAGTTAAAATATATATTAGGATGTAGACGGTGCTGAGCAGCACCTGACACCCGTCGTCCACAGACCATGGACGGCTCGCTTGTTTGATTGTATGTTGTTGTGAAAATTGAATGTGTGATGTGGAATGAAATAAAATATTTATATAATTATAAATATTTTATAGTTAAAAATATAATTTTCAACGTATATATAAAATGAAATAAATATTTATAAACAAATCGGATGATTTGTTTATATACACACATTTGACTGATATTGAATGGGACGATAAATTTTACACATCGCCCAACTGCACAAATAAAATCTATGTTTGATTGATTGAAACCCCACACGGGTATTGGGATGATATATGACAAACACTAATCCCAATAATTAGCTGTATATCGATCGATTGATTGACAGACTGTTATAAGCGTTAAATATTTATATTTGATGCTTACACAGTGTAGAACGCACTTTGGATGATGGTTGATTGTTTATCGTCATTGTTGTATACATGTATTGGATGTAATCCATATAATCAACGTTATATGGTAATTGACTGTGTCTGATTCCTGTTCAAAATTATCAAATAACACAAAATAATATTCAGTGAATATTGAAATGTGAAGCCGTGTTAAGTAGTTAAACGCCATTTTAACACGAACGGGAATTTGTCGATTTTATGCATTTTATAATGAATATCGAAAAGTGATTTCAAAATCGGATATTTTGAAAATATAATTTGAATTAAATTGAATAGGAAAGAAATTCAAATAAAATTTAATTGAATAGAAAATCGAATTGAATTGAAATGAATTCGAATTGAATTGAATAGAAAATCGAATTGAATTGAAATGAATTCGAATTGAATTGAATAGAAAATCGAATTGAATTGAAATGAATTCGAATTGAATTGAATAGGAAATCGAATTGAATTGAAATGAATTCGAATTGAATGGAAATGAATGTAAAACGAATTTATAATGGAAAATTCAACCTTGATTTGAAATTGAATATGAAGTAGAAATCGGTTTGAAAACGAATTTAAAACGATTTATAAAATACGATTAAAATAGAAATCGACGAAATATATATATTATATATTATATATAATATAATGGCCTGAATAGAACACGCCGCGCCGCGGCAATTCATGAATTGCGACCATTGACATCGAACAGACATTATGGGAGATCCGACTGTCGGATTCTCCTAAAACCGGAACCGTTGGGTTCGTATCGAAAAGAGCTTTCTAACAAATATGAGAAATTATAAATCTAACGGTTGGATTTGGAGATATGTCAAAATCAATTTCAAAAAAGGTTGCTATATGTGCAGCTCGATGGTCGTTATAGGAAATCGACTGTACGGGCCTTGATAAAATTATTAAAAATATCAATAATTTGTGTAAAATCATAATAAATAATTTGGAAAGAACTGGGATGAAATATCCCATATTTGAAAAGATAGAAATGTATTTTTATCAAAATGAACTAGTTTTGAACTAGAACTATAAATTCAATATTTTTAAAAATAAACAAATTGGATTTGAAATGGTTTTAAAAATAACCAGAATTTCCAATATATGAATTGGAATGAATTTGAATTTCGATGTTGGATTTGGGATTGTACGGATATTGTTATGGAAATTCGGAAGATATATTTTATATCGTTATTTCCAATACGATTTGTTGATTTCATAATTTGATATTGAATATAAGCCGATATATTTTCTATTCAGAGCCTTGTATTTAATATCAAATGGGATTTGGGTTTGTCGTGAATGGTGTCTTCATCAACACTGTTCTTTAACCCAGTTGAGAAAATATTAAATCTTTTTATTTAGATTTAATGAAGTATACCAATTAATTAATATATTTAATTGGAATTGAATTAGAATTTGTTTTTGGGTTTATCGTGAATGGTGTTTTAAATAACACTTGTTCTTTTACCTGATTATAAATGGAATGTGAATTGGGTTTATTGTGAACTGTGTTTTTAATGACATTCGTTCTTTGACCCGATTTACAGTGAAATATGATTTGGAATTTATAAATCTTTTTATAAAGATTTAGCGGGATTTTCCAAAGTTAAATAATCATTAATATTAATTTTTGGGAAGATTAAAACTAAGTGGAGTTTTAATGAATCTTTAATTAGATTGAAATGCGAATTGATAATATAAATTATCAAATATAGGAAATGATCGAGAGAGGAGCATCACCAGTTTTGCTCCTAGCGATAGTTAAATCTTTAATTAGATTTGAACATGAAATGGTAATTCAGTTTACCGATAACACCGTGGTGTTAGTTATGGGGTAATAACAGTATTGCTCCATGGGATGAATAGGTTTGGATTGGGAAATAAAATAAATTATTACTTCGGTGTGGTTCACTAGTCTCGACTAGTTTGGAAAACCATAATTTGGTTTGAAATGACATCCAAAGGAAGATTAAAGAATAAATTTTAAAGAATTTATCTTTGATAAAATTAATGGGAACCTTTCCCAAAAGATGTGAATATTTAAATAAAAGAATATTCGGAATTGGAATGAGGCATATGGTGTGTTTTCTAGCACTTGTTTATTATATACGCGAGTTATTCGGAGAGGCCAGGTTTATACCCATTCTGAATAACTGATTCGACGATAAGTCGAGGATGAAGACGATGGTCGAAGACCGGAGGTCTTCACATCATTTGAACAATTACTGGTGATCTTGATTGGGCTGTACACCCAAGAGGAGGGAAATAGTTGGTGATCGTCCAGATGTATTTGGAGATCAATGGATATGCGAGGTATAAAGTGCCTCCGGTTTCGTTCAGACCCAGAACGGACGTGTAAATGGATTGTGTGTCTGACATTGGATTTTATTCTGTGTTGATTGATTTCTATTAAATATATATCTGTTTGGCGGTGGAGAATTTATTCTCTTGCTTAGCGCCCTTCTCTGAGACGTACGAGCTCATAGGTTATATATCGATAGATATCAGTCGCATGGCATAAATTGCCTGTGTGGCACGCTGAGATGCAAATATCAAGGCTTCTGTTGAAAAGCAGAGTCTTGTGGTTGATGATCAAAGCACGACTTTAATACAGCGTAGCTTTGTGTATAGCATTAATTCGCGAGCCTCACACCTCGGTATGAGTCAAAAACGGGATAGTGACTGCAGGGAGAGCACGACGTTTCTTTCTAGCTATGGTGGTGTCGGTGACTTACCAACCCTGACATTTATATCATTTTCACCTATGTGGTTGTTGGATGCGAGGCGCCTCGATTATAGTTCTGTAAGGACCGGGAAACGTGTGTTCAGGAATTGCCAATCCTCAAACGTAAAAGAGGACTGGCCCTGAAGATCCAAGGGTTACCCAGAGTGTGTAGTCCTGAGACATTTACTAGAGTGTCTCGAAGCGGAGAGGAGATTGCCCCTTGCCTCGACTCATGACGGAAATCCAATTTCCAATACGAGATATTTCGGTTTTAATTGTAGAACCTAGTATGGCGACATAGTGGTATGGGTCATTCATGCCGCCTAGGATTGATATTTGTGATTGAAATTGTTTTGACACTATACACTTATAATAGTATCAAATGATTTGTTTTAAACGTACCAAGCGTGTTTGGCTATTATAAGGGAAAACCCTATCCTCCGGCTTGCGTTGCATTGTGTGATGGGACCTGGGTCTTATAATAGCTTCATTTTTCTAAAAAGCATTGCGGTGTTTTATTATATGCACTGATATTCTTGGGAGGAAACCCGTTCCGTGTTATATGGCGTGGTCCCATGAATTACTCTCATTTAAAGTAAAGTTTTAAATAACTGTTTTAGTTCTCACACCAGTCACATGACTGACCTGGAGTTTATTTTTTTAACCTAAACTCTGGGTGCCCTTATTTTCCGCACAGGCAGCTAGTAGTTTTGGTTTTGCAGATTTATATTCACAGGATCCTGATTTACAGCTGGAACGATGCTCGGAAAGCTCTGTATCCGTGTATTACTTTCAGTTGTGTTTTGTATTGTTTTTCCGCTGCTATGTAATTTATTGTAATCACTGATATTTTTCGAATGTATAATATTTATTCATACTCTGTATATTCTTGTATTCTGATGGAATTGTTGTAATTAACAATGAAATGGTCTTCTGTTTGTGTTCTGATTTGTCTTGTCCTCAAAGTAATTCGTCCTTTCTCTTCTCCTTGGAGAATGGGGAAGTATGGGTCGCTACATTTGGTATCTGAGCTCTGGTTTACAGAGCTCGGGAACAAGACGCATTAGAACCATACGAAAGAATTCATCAGAAATTGGATTAGTAATTTCCAATAAGAATGACTCGTTAGAGATGGGATCAGAAGTATCCTAGAACGAGTGCGAAGAGTATATTTTTAAAATGAAAACATATTTTGTTTTGAAATTTAAATCGTTTTATACGTATTTAAATATTTATTTGTATTGAATTTGGACAATCCAATATATAAAGATTTTGCACATACGCCTCGCAAACGTATATTCGAAGTTTTAATATGCTGGGTAGATATAGAATCATACTCTAGTCGCTCGGGGATAATTCTGGTGATGTCCGGACATCATCATTATTTATGTTCGTGTTTCGAAAGTGAGATTTCTATATATTTCCATTAGACTGGTGTGAGAGACAAAATATAGTTAGAATACATTGTTGTGATTTAGCATCAAAAACATGATTTTTTGACTATATATCAAAATTATGAGTTTGAAACATTAATTCACGAATTGATTGATGATTGTGTTGTGTGATTCTTTATTTAAATCAACATGTGAAAGAAAGGTAAATTTAGGCCAAATTTAACCAAATATTGAACTGTATTGTAAATTGTTTGGAAATGCATGTGTATACATTGAACAGGTCATAGCAAGGAGGCTAGAGAAGAGGAATAAAATTGTTTACCCGACAAATAGGTACATGTTTATTGTATTTCTTGGGTTTTGGATGATTTTATGAGCCGACTGGCTTTTTCTTTTTCTTTTGGATTGAAGAAGGCCATGAGAGGCTATATAAAATATCCCGAAGTCCCCGGTGCAGGGGAGGTTATGGAGAAATTTTTCGAAAATTTAGGGTGTTAGCCAAATTTTTGAAAATTTTGAAAAGTTCTTAAAAACTGAAAAGTTGGAGAACTTAAGCCATAGTGAAAATAATGAAAGTTGAGTTGGTTAGTTAAACAACTTTCAGCTTCGTTCCTTTTCGGGGACGAAAAGATTTAAGTGGGGGAGATTGTAACAACCCGAAAATTCTGAACCAATTTAAAATTTTTATTTTGGCAAATTAAATGAATTTTTAATATTTAAAATGAATTATTTTAAATAATAACGACGAGAAATTTATTTTGAATAGAATTAGAACGTATATATTTATATAGATCATCGTTAGAATATAAATATTTATTTTTATTTATAAAAGGAATTGAAAATGGTGCGGTAGTTTGAAAATTCGATTTCAAAGTTCAAATGAATGTACAGGATTCAAAATAAACCGGATTTTAGCAAAACCAAAAATAATAGAATCTATTTGAGAATATCTTTCCAACGAATCCAAAAAATCAAAATTTCATAGCGAGAATCAAAAGTTATGTCCAATTGAAAATTCAGAATAGTCGTTATGGAATTCTAGCCCTTAAAAATGGAAATTTTGCAAACGACCTCAGTTTTCGACGAAACCACTTTTGTTGGGTCCGTGGTGTCAAGTTATTGCTAGGTTTCAAAATTCATAATTTTCTGAATCAATATGTGAGCGTGGCAGAGGAAAACGTGTTTGACCAGTTTCAGTTGATTTTAAACGACTGGAAAATGGCCATTTTTCAAACGGTCTCAGAATTTGATGAAATTAGTTTTGTTAGGACCATATCGTAAATACGACGCTACAAAATATTTTTTTGGGAATTTTTAGAGACCGTATGTGGTCCCGGTAAATTGAAATGTACGTTTAAAATTCAATATAATGATTTTAATGTTAAATCTAACGAAAACTGATCGTAACGATCGAATTGGCCTACGTGACATATCCCATTGTGTTCGAAATGGGGGTAATTAGCTATGAACGACAGGCGGTGGGTCCCGTTTTGAGGTCGAAATAATAAGTTGCTTTATGGAATAAATAAAATGATATAAAAAAATTCAATAAAACCCCTCTTCCCCCTTTCTCTCCCTCACATATCAGTCAACGCAAATTAAAAAAACGCATGTCCATCGCCCCCCACCTCATGTCGCCGCCCTCCTCCGGCGCGCCACCACTGGCGCGGCTGCCTCCAACCCCCTCCCCTCGTCGCTCCGCCCCTCTCCCTCTCATTCCTCCTCCTCCATCTCCTTAAACCCCCAATCGAGAAAAACCCGACCCCCCCTCTTTTTCTGTGGCCCCTCTCCTTCAGCGGCGGCACCAGCGCCGAGTTCCCCCCCACCGCCGCCGTGCGCACCTCACCCAGACCACCCCCCCCTTCGATCAGCCCCCTTCCTCCTCTGCCTCCCTCGGTCTTCTTTCCCCCTTCTAAATAAAACCGCTCCACTGACCACCTACCACCGCCAAGGTCAGAGCGCCGCCACCCATTAACTCGGACACCCCCTCAGACGAAGACGCACACCCGGGAGCCAACAGCGAAACCCCCTACATCAAATTAAATGGGATTCTTGAAAGAAAAAGTGATTTTTTATGTGTACATTTATTTATTTATGCATAAAATTATGATCTTTATTTTATATAACCTAGTAAAAGATACGGATTTTATAAAAATAGTCTTAGCAATATAAAATAAGATTTGTATGTATATAAAGTATATAAAAAGGATTGATTTTTTATCGTTAAAAAGATTTGATTTTTAAACTAGAAGATAATAGATTTTTAATTATAAAAATTAGATTTTTAACGATATAAAGATTTGATCTTTAGAAATAGGAAAATACGATTTTTATATAAATATGAGCGATATAAGAATGTGACCTTTACAAATATAAATGTGATCTTTATATAGAAAAAGGCAAGAGAAAGATTCGATTTTTATATATATAAAGTGATAATAAAAATCTGATTTTTATTATATATATGTTGAAATAAAAATGTAATTTTTATAGCGATGAAATAAAAATTCGATCTTTATATATAGGAAGTAGAAATAAAAATATGATTTTTATTTATTGGAATGAAGAAATAAAAATATAATTTTTATTATGAACAGCGGGGCAAGGACTGCATTAGAATTTCAAACAGATCCAGACGGTTCAGCAGTTCAAAAGTAAAGCACGACGGAGTGGAACCCTCTGTGAGAACTTCTCACTTTTAATTTAAATTTCTAGTTAAAATATATACTAGGATGCAGACGGTGCTTAGCAGCACCTGACGCCCGTCGTCCACAGACCATGGACGGCTTGTTTGTTTGATTGTATGTTGTTGTGAAAATTGAATTTGTGATGTGGAGTGAAATAAAATATTTATATAATTATAAATATTTTATAGTAAAAAATATAATTTTTAATGTATATATAAAATGAAATAAATATTTATAAACAAATCGGACGATTTGTTTATATACACACATTTGACTGATATTGATTGGGACGATAAATTTTACACATCGCCCAACTGCACAAATAAAATCTATGTTTGATTGATTGAAACCCCACACGGGTATTGGGATGATATATGACATACACTAATTCCAATAATTTAATGTATATCGATCGACTGATTGACAGACTGTTATAAGCGTTAAATATTTATATTTGATGCTTACACAGTGTAGAACGCACTTTGGATGCTGGTTGATTGTTTATCGTCATTGTTGTATAGATGTGTTGGATGAAATCCATATAATCAACGTTATATGGTAATTGACTGTGTCTGATTCCAGTTCAAAATTATCAGATAATTCAAAATAATATTCAGTGAATATTGAAATGTGAAGCCGTGTTAAGTAGTTAAACGCCATTTTAACACGAACGGGAATTTGTCGATTTTATTCATTTTATAATGAATATCGAAAAGTGATTTCAAAATCGAATATTTTGAAAATATAATTCGAATTAAATTGAATAGGAAAGAAATTCGAATTAAATTGAATAGAATTGAAATTCGAATTAAAGTGAACTGAATAGGAATTCGAATTGAATTGAAATGAATTCGAATTGAATTGAATAGAAAATCGAATTGAATTGAAATGAATTCGAATTGAATTGAATAGAAAATCGAATTGAATTGGAATGAATTCGAATTGAATTGAATAGAAAATCGAATTGAATTGAAATGAATTCGAATTGAATTGAATAGAAAATCGAATTGAATTGCAACGAATTCGAATTGAATTGAATAGAAAATCGAAATGAATTGAAATGAATTCGAATTGAATGGAAATGAATGTAAAACGAATTTAGAATGAAAAATTCAACTTTGATTTGAAATTGAATATGAAGTCGAAATTGTTTTGAAAACGAATTTAAAACGATTTATAAAATATGATTAAAATAGAAATCGACGAAATATATATTGTATATATAATATAATGGCCCGAATAGAACGCGCCGCGGTAGTTCGTGAATTTCGACCATTGACTTCGAACGGACATTACGGGAGATCCGACCGACGGATTCTCCTAAAGCCGGAACCGTTGGGTTCGTATCGAAAAGAGCTTTCTAACGAATATGAGAAGAAATCTAACGGTTGGATTTGGAGATATGTCCAAATCAATTTCAGAAAAGGTCGCTATAAGTGCAGTTCGATGGCCGTTATAGGAAATCGACTGTACGGGCCTTGATAAAATTATTAAAAATATCAATAATTTGTGTAAAATCATAATAAATAATTTGGAAAGAATTGGGATGAAATATCCCATATTTAAAAAGATAGAAATGTATTTTTATCAAAATGAACTAGTTTTGAACTAGAACTATAAATTCAATATTTTTAAAAATAAATAAATAGGATTTGAATTGGTTTTAAAAATAACCAGAATTTCCAATATATGAATTGTAAGGGATTTGAATCGAAATTATCATCGGAATATTTCGATGTTGGATTCGGGATTGTACGGATATTGTTATGGAAATTCGGAAGATATATTTTATATCGTTATTTCCAATAGGATATTTGTTGATTTCAGAATTTGATATTGAATATAAGCCGATATATTTTCTATTCAGAGCCTTGTATTTAATATCAAATGGGATTTGGGTTTGTCATGAATGGTGTCTTCATCAACACTGTTCTTAAACCCAGTTGAGAAAATATTAAATCTTTTTATTTAGATTTAATGAAGTATACCAATTAATTAATATAATTAATTGGAATTGAATTAGAATTTGTTTTTGGGTTTATCGTGAACGGTGTTTTAAATAACACTTGTTCTTTAACCTGATTATAAGTGGAATGTGAATTGGGTTTATTGTGAACTATGTTTTTAATGACATTCGTTTTTTGACCCGATTTACAGTGAAATATGATTTCGAATTTATAAATCTTTTTATAAAGATTTAGTGGGATTTTCCAAAGTTAAATAATCTTTAATATTAATTTTTGGGAAGATTAAAACTAAGTGGAGTTTCAATGAATATTTAATTAGATTGAAATGTGAATTGATAATATAAATTATCAAATATAGGAAATGATCGAGAGAGGAGCATCGCCAGTATTGCTCCTAGCGATAGTTAAATCTTTAATTAGATTTGAACATGAAATGGTAATTCAATTTGTCGATAACACCGTAGTGTTAGTTATGGGGTAGTAACAGTTTTGCTCCATGGGATGAATAGATTGGGAAATAAAATAAATTATTAATTCGGTGTGGTTCGCTAATCTTGACTAGTTTGGAAAACCATAATTTGGTTTGAAATGACATCCAAAGGAAGATTAAAGAATAAATTTTAAAGAATTTAGCTTTGATAAAATTAATGGGAACCTTTCCCAAAAGATGTGAATATTTAAATAAAAGAATATTCAGAATTGGAATGAGGCGTGTGTTGTGTTTTCTAGCACTTGTTTATTATATACGCGAGTTATTCGGAGAGGCCGGGTTTATACCCATTCTGAATAACTGATTCGACGATAAGTCGAGGATGAAGACGATGGTCAAAGACCGGAGGTCTTCACATCGTTTGAACGATTACTGGTGATCCTAATTGGGCTGTACACCCAAGAGGAGGGAAATAGTTGGCGATCGTCCAGACGTATTTGGAGATCAATGGATATGCGAGGTATAAAGTGCCTCCGGTTTCGTTCAGACCCAGAACGGACATGTAAATGGATTGTGTGCCTGACATTGGATTTTATTCTGTGTTGATTGATTTCTATTAAACATATATCTGTTTGGCAACGGAGAATTTATTCTCTTGCTTAACACCCTTCTCTGAGACGTACGAGCTCAGAGGTTATACATCAATAGATATCAGTCGCATGGCATGAACTGCCTGTGTGGCACGTTGAGATGCAATGATCAAGGCTTCTGTTGAAAAGCAAAGTCTTGTGGTTGATGATCAAAGAACGTCTTTAATACTGCGTAGCTTTGTGTATAGCATTAATTCGTGAGCCTCACACCTCGGTATGAGTCAAAAATGGGATAGTGACTGCAGGGAGAGCATGACCTTTCTTTCTAGCTATGGTGGTGTCAGTGACTTACCAGCCCTAACATTTATATCATTTTCACTTATGTGGTTGTTGGATGCGAGGCGCCTCGATTATACGTCTATAAGGATTGGGAAACATGTGTTCAGGAATTGTCAATCCTCAAACGTAAGAGAGGACCGGCTCTAAAGATCCAAGGGTTACCCAGAGTGTGTAGTCCTGAGACATTTGCTAGAGTGTCTTAAAGCGGAGAGGAGCTTGCCCCTTGCCTCGACTCATGACGGAAATCCAATTTCCAATACGAGATATTTCGGTTTTAATTGTAGAACCTAGTATGGTGACATAGTGGTATGGGTCATTCATGCCGCCTAGGATTGATATTTGTGATTGAAATTGTTTTGACACTATACACTTATAATAGTATCAAATGATTTGTTTTAAACGTACCAAGCATGTTTGGCTATTATAAGGGAAACCCCTATCCTCCGGCTTGCATTGCATTGTGTGATGGGACCTAGGTCTTATAATAGCTTCATTTTTCTAAAAAGCATTGCGCTGTTTTATTATATGCACTGATATTCTTGGGAGGAAAACCGTTCTGTCTTATACGGCGTGGTCCCTTGAATTACTCTCTTTTAAAGTAAAGTTTTAAATAACTGTTTTAGTTCTCACACCAGTCCCATGACTGACCTGGAGTTTATTGTTTTAACTAAACTCTGGGTGCCCTTATTTTCCCGCGGGCAGCTAGTAGTTTTGGTTTTGCAGATTTATATTCACAGGATCCTGATTAACAGCTGGAACGATGCTCGGAAAGCTCTATATCCGTGTATTACTTTCAGTTGTGTTTTGTATTGTTTTTCCGCTGCTATGTAATTTATTGTAATCTCTGATATTTTTCGAATGTATAATATTTATTCATACTCTGTATATTCTTGTATTCTGATGGAATTGTTGTAATTAACAATGAAATGGTCTTCTGTTTGTGTTCTGATTAGTCTTGTCCTCAAAGTAATTCGTCCTTTCTCTTCTCCTCGGAGAATGGGGAAGTACGGGTCGCTACATTGGTAAGCTCTTAGCAAGCCATTCTGGGTTTCGAACCCGCACCACTGTTACCAAGGTGCAAGTCCTTAACCACTGGGCTACTGCTGCGGACTCATTATATATTTAATTATTGTTTTGTGGGCCCAACCTGGTACATCGAACTATACATGATTGACCAGCCTTTTTTTAATTCAAATTTCAGAGAATAACTAATATTTTAATACAGAAGTACCACAACATGTATGGATTGAATACTTCAAGAAATAAAAACAAAATTCAAGGAAAAGGTTTGTGCTCGTCAGTATTGTAAAGAAGTGTTAAAAAATTAAAATATAAACAGACACATAAGAAGCAAGTATAAAATGAGCTCATTGAAATATTGTTAAAAGCTTTATTTCTTGCAAGTAGACAAAGCAGAGCAACTAGAGTTGAGCACGCTACTTCATTTCCAGTTTCAGCCACTTCGTTTGCTTGACACAAACGCATAGCATGCACAACCAGCTTTACTTCTCCTATAATCAAATTGTAAACTACAAGAGCTATAAATTTGATACAGAATGAACAAGAATGAGGGAATTTCAAACCTCTTAAAGACCTTTCTTTCTCTAAAAACTCCAATAGAGATCAGGTTGCATCTAGTCCTTTAAAGTGATCTGTTGGAGAACTTTGGTTGCCTCAATCCGTACATCCCACGATGCTTTTGGAGAATTACAAAAAGGTTTTATAAGTTCCGACATGCTCTCCTATAAGATTGAAAGAATGCAAATAAATCAAGTGAATGAATGCTAATGGGTATTAAGCAGTGATGCACCTAGCTTATCGTGGAAATGGAGTCAAATTAGCTAGAGCAAGGACATTAATCTATGAAAAATTAATTGTTAACATTTTTTTACAAATGACACAGATGAAGACAACTTCAATGCAAGCTGAGCTAGAGTTTGAATGCAGCTAATGGTAATAATTCCATTGTGGCTAGGCATAAGACTGAAACATGATGAAAAATACATAAAACATGAGGTTAGCATGTTGTTATGGTAAAAGCAGGAAGCGTTTTATTCTATAAACTAAAACATACCTGTCAAATTGCATTACATGTTCAATGTGCTTGAGAAGGGATGATAGAAAAGAAATTTTCTGGAATAGAATTAGAAAAAAAAGTGGGGAAAAGCCAAGGCACTATTTTATATGCATGTAGCACTAAATTTATTTACAGAATAATCCATCAAAATATAACCAACTGGCAATGGGCATGAAATCCCAACTTTGAACACATAACTTTATAAAAAAACATGAAAAAAAGGAGAGAACCTATGCATAAATAAGAGGAAGGGTAGAGACTAGTTATTTCTATATTAATAATATGTACAAACATAGATAATGAAGATGATGATCAAGCTAACACATCCTTAAACTGTAGCTAACATGTTCTTTAGTGATGAGCTGAGGTCAAGTCACGCATCATAGTCAACAAAATATAGAAAATTTAAAAAGATAATACAAATGTAGAAAATATATAATAAACAAAATAAGACAAGGTATCAAAGCTAAGCTAGTTTATTGCCTCAACTTTATCTCCAAGTTTCCCAGAATCTACTAGTTTGCCATGCATTAAAACCCTGACAGTGTGAGTACCTCCATCAGGTATCTCAATTGGAGTCTCTTGTAACTTCATTATTTGCTTATCAGAAAATCTAATTTAATGAAATAAAAATCCAACAAAAAGTTAAGTGTTGGTTGAATTTACTATAAAGCAGAAAAGAGATTAAAAAATAAATCCATAATATAGCTTACTTGCATCGACTGTGAACCAAGT
Source organism: Allium sativum (assembly GCA_030737875.1). Classification (NCBI taxonomy): domain Eukaryota; kingdom Viridiplantae; phylum Streptophyta; class Magnoliopsida; order Asparagales; family Amaryllidaceae; genus Allium; species Allium sativum. The sequence continues at coordinate 839,708,911 of CM060924.1, forward strand.
TCATTGAATTTATGGCTAAACATTCTTGTCTACTGCACCTGGATGGTTCAACTGATAATAATATATAAAATATTTGCAAGACACTAATGAGGGGTTCTTGTACATGCACTCTATGCCATCAATCTCATCAGAATGATAATTAAATAAGAATTGATAACTTCCTCTACCTCCAGAAATTTAGAAGATTTGAAAACTAAATACATTTTAGGAAAATAGCAATGTCAGTATGCATAAGAAAAATGGAAATCAGTAACTAATAGTAACCAATCTTCTAAATTTCAAATTATTTTGATTCATATTAATTGATTAATTCAACAAATTAATAATTAAACTAAAGTAGTAATTCATCTCAACTAATCTCTTACTATAAATATAGATGAGTGAGTGTGATAACTTGCCTTCATCGTTTCTTTTTCAGCCAGTGACATCAGCTGCACCATGTCACCGCTAACCAGCAACCTCGCTTGTACATCCCGGCCTCTGCATTCGTTATCGGCAGTCCAAGTTGTGCGAATAAGCATGCGCTTCCAACCGCCATTGATTACAACCCTTTTGCATGATCATATTTACTGTCCAAAACATTTTTCTTAAAAAAAAATTGTATAATGTTTTTTCCAGAATATGTTCGTAAGCTAGAACTTTAATCCGTGTTATGAACCCTTCTAGCACTGGCAAGATCATTGCCTTTTGTAAACAATGCCTCCCATTTTTTCAACTAGACCACCTGACAAGCCTAAGACATCTCTGCCTGCTACCAAGCCATCATTCATATTTCACACGTTAGGCACAACATCATGCTCCTCACAAAGATCATTGTTTTCCTCACCCTGATACTCAACTTCTAAATCATCATTTTCCAAACCATTTTCACCTTTCAAATTTATTATGTGTTTGAGCAACGAAACATACCATACCTTTTTATTTTGAACTGTTCTTGGCTGCCAGCCATACTAAAATCAGGGCTTGGATTCAAAACTGTATAGTCATAGTCCATAACATGATTTAGAAAAATAGATTTGTCCAAACATGAAAACATGAAAATTTCTACATTCATAGTTATAATACCAAGAATACAAAAACATGAAACATGAAAATATGGTGCTTTTATTTGCTACAGCACCATAAGTTCACTGAGACACATTACCGAGTTTGCTCCATCTTCACCAAGCGTCATCAATTAATGGTGGTAGCTCGATAACTAGAGTTTCAACTCTTATGCGGCTTATGAAGCCAATCAAACTCTCTCCAGAACCACTGTTGTTTTGATAACCCTGGTTGATATCATGCATTCATGCAATTAGTCATCGTGATGGACAAAGAAGTAGGTTTCTTTTGGATTCAATGATTGATAATGAAATTGAGAGTGATGATTTGATATGATAATCAAGAATTTGAGATTGAGATTGTAAATTTTAATCGGGTTGAGAAAAGGAGACGGGGAAGGGAAATTACGACAAGTTAGAAAATATAACCCCGACCTGAAACTAATCAAAACCGATAATGAAGCCCTTGATTAAGATGGAAGATGCATTTTTGTCCTTGGAACTTAAAAATCCGAGTCGTTGTCCTGCTAATTCAAGCCGAGCGAAAGGTACTAAAACCTAATTTCCAGTTGTGACATTTTACAACATTGAAATAAGTGTTTGAAGCCTCCTATGTTATCAAAACCATGCTACTGTGATAATTTGTTTTGCATTTGTATGTGTAAAATAAACATCAAGCGTAACTAAGTTCCTTAAAATAAGAAGCTACTACCTCAGATATTTCTACTAAGACATGTATTTTTTATAGCGATAATAATATAGCTCATCATAATGCTTCTCATGTTCTTGTCCAAAATCCTTGAATAAAGCAATATTTTGTTTGTTACTACGATCATTTGTACAAATATTGAGGTTCTTTTAAAACTTATAATTATAACCACTTCTTGTAGCTTCAAAGGTGGTCCAGGTATAGATTTCCATTGAGGGAAAAACTCTTCAGCAGAGACCGTCAGAGGTTGCAAAAACTTATTCAATACGGTTGGCAACCATAATTTGGCAGAAACTGCCGTTGTTGAGTGTGTGTGTGTGTGTGTGTGTATAAATATATATACACACACATTCGTTTGACCTTGTCTAGAAAAATGATGAGAAACAACCTAACTTACTAAGGTAAATAAAATTTAAGTCAAATTTATATTTGGGTAAATTGCTTCTTTTTCAATTTACTGTGCTATTTTATTATGATAGGTACGACAGACGACTGGGCAAATTCTGGAGCAAGAAGCCGATGACTAAAACTAGAGTGAGAGTGTGAGTGACTGTGTGCATGTATATGAGTGAACAAGTATGCAGTAAGGAGCCCATGTATACGAGTGAAATGCAGCAAGGAAGTGTATGTATAAGTGATTGTGTAATAGTGAGGAAACAGTATGTGTACTATTCGAAAGTGTAATAAATATTTATTTGAATAAATATTTGTTATTTGTTTAAAAATAAATTTTGTGTAAATATTCAATTCTTGTAAATATTTATTTATAGTAAATAATGTCATGTGGCCTAAAAAATGATGTCATATGCACGAATCAAATGATGACACATGGACAAATTATTGTTTGACACATGAACCAATCATTAAATGCCATGTGTCAGCATTAATATATACCATGTGTATACTACTACGACAACCATGTCAGCAGCCATGTAGGATGACACATCATCAACCATGTCAGCAGCCATATAGGATGACACATCATCAAACACATCAGCTAATGACTCTTTATCTAAGTCATAACGTAGTGGGTCCATTGATTCTTTTACTTACCAATATCAATAAGTGTAGGTAAAAGCTTTTCCTCTACTAACCTTTACCTACCAATTTCTACCAATTCAATATTGATAGCTAAAATATATTACCCACCATTATGTGAGTTTTACCTATGCTTACAATTGGTAGGTAAAGACCCCATTTTTGGTATTTTACATCGTTTTTGCGGTTCGATCTGGGTAGTTTCCGTATTACGATGCAGTTTATGCCCACACCTAATAAATACCACAAAGCCAATCCAAGTATTACCTTCAAAGACAACTACAAAGGTCAAGCCTAGTGGCTCAACTCGACGCAAGTGAGCATGGGGTCAAATTCAAGCAAGCTTGAATGCAACTCGAGTGCTGCATATAGCGGTCAAGACCATGTTTCAAAAATACAAATTTCAGCTTGCACAAACCATGGCCTCAAAATATATACAACACAACAAACACAAAGAAGAAATTGGCAATTCAATATGCATATGTGACAATGCATATACTCCATCAGTATACACAACACATGAAGCAGGGGAGTGTGATTCAAAATAGTGTGCATGAGTCAAAGTATGGATCAACATCCATAAACTGCAACATTTCAACTGAAGAAAAAAAACAGGTATCAACATATACATAGTTATGCAAAAGGGCAGCTTGTATTGATACAAGGTATGCTACAACTTGGTCATTGCACATAATCAAGCACACATGGTCAGTTAGTAGTACTAGGTTATCACTGTCCAACTTCGATATGTTGCATAAGTGAACTAGAATGACCAGTATCCACTCTAACGGCCTGATCGCGGGGTCGTGCCCCAGATTTATGAAATAAACGGCATTTATCGACATCGTCCATGTGTTGGAAATATATTTATTATCACTTTACGATAATATGTACGAAGTTGTGTGTGAGTAACATTTTGTCCCCGTGTGTCACCTTAGGCTGACAACCAATTAACATTAAGGGCTCGGGCAGAGTCATGATCGAAATGCAGAGCATAGTCATGTAGCGTGTTTATGACATTCGGTGGATAAGACTCATGACGACATGGAGTTAGCCAAGACTATAGGAGACGGTCTGGATGAATTATGTGCATCGTGTTCGCCAGATCATTCTCCTAAAGCAAATGTGTCTATCAGTCTCCCTTCCTATTTCTGGTATTGTAACAATCTGGAATTTTGACAATAGATTAGTTATTTAATTAAAATCTCAAAAATAGGAATTTCTGCAAACAACGAAATTTGACAACGAAACATTGACTGATGCGTTCGTCTTAGAATTCTGGTCAAATTTCATGTTTGGAGTTTCGCGAACGGAGTGCGTATGAAAAAATTAACTACGAAATACAAAAAAGGGATGGAAATAAATAAACGTAATAAATATATTCATTCCCTTTTATTACCCACATTCACTGGGAAGATTGACTCAAGGGCGGTCGACACCCTTGTATAAACGGTCGACCGCTTCCAGCCAAATCAGCCAGTGACAGCTAAGGTTAAAGGGGTTAGGTTATATTATATTATTAAACAAATGGATGGATATAAATTAAAATAAATCTAATGGTTCATGGTCAATTCCGCTCGTATAAATAAAGGGGTAAGGCCTCATTCTTTTCCAAAACAAATATGTAGGCAGCAGCGAAGCACTGCGATTTTCCTCCCTTTTCAAACCTAATTTCTTAATTAAAAATATATTCATATACAACAAATCAAACACGAATCATAAAGAATTGAGAGGATTATTAGATTCAATGGAAAAGAATGTAATCAGATTCTCCCCTCTCTTCCTATTTCTTACATATCTTCAGATCTGAAAGTATCCCCTTTGCAGATAAATTGTAGATTTATAAAAATTTTGGGAATTGTAGGCCTAAAAGATTATTCAAACTTCAGATTTGGATGCTTTCAGGTGAGTGGGAAATTTACATATAATTGCCTATTTATCTTGTTTGAATTAGAACTCAAAGTATATGTCTGTTTTCATCAGATCTGTTCATAATATTGTTGGAAATGAATTGACATCTATCAGATCTGATTGTAAATATTGTCAAAACCTGGAAATTGTGAATTGTGGTTAGGAATAATATTAATAGTATGACTTTTAAATTTGTTCATACCTATTTCCTACAATTACATTGTAACATGTATTGTAGTTTGTGGCAAAACACTAAAGATTTGGAAATCAGTCCCAATAACATTTTTTGGATGTAGTGTTCTTCCAAATCTCTAGTTTCACTGTTAAAAAGATAAATTACGTAATTTTGATTTAAGAAGATATAATGGTGAATTATGTAATTTTTTATTTATAAGACATATGCCTATTTGTGTTCAATGTTGTTGGAGTTTTGGCTTAGTTATTGTAAACATGTCATTTTCTTCTTTTTAAAAAAAGAAGACATTATTTTGAGCGCACAAGAGATATGACAAAAAGATTTAAAAAGGGAAAAGTAATGTAACTTGACGTATAAATATAAAAATACATATTTGTGCATAGTTTGCATCAACTATTCCAAAATATACATAAACATATATATTTCTTGTGGTTTGAAATACGTCCATTCCAAAAACTAGGCATAATTTACAACAACTGTAGCTAATAATCTTTTTGTAAGATTTGGAACCTTTTGGCAAGATTGAATGCAAAAATGAATGTTTGGTTAATAATTAAACCAAATTATTAAATTTAACAATAAATAAAAATAAAGAAAGATAACTACGTTGACCGCGCAAAAATATAAATAAATATATATACTTTGTCCATCCGTACCTACATAAACAAAGAAATATACATTATATTGAATGTCTGAATGTTTGAACGGTATTCATTTATGAAATCATACATGTAAATTGTATTCCATATTAAATGAATATATTTATGGTGACCGTTGTAGAAATCAGTGTAATTGATTGCTATAAATAAAGCCATAAATAAATAATTAACCATTGTAAGTGACGTTGATTCAGGGAAAGTGAATATAATAAGGTAATGGTTACAATTCCTAAATTGATCAGGATTAATGTTGTAAACCCCAATTAGAAAATTTGAATTTTAACCGTATTTAGACACAAGTTTAAGCTCAAGTTATGGTAGAAGTCTGCCTAGAACTGCCCAACAAATCCACAATTGTGACATCTTCTCTTATCCTTGCCTTTATCATCTTTCCCCCCTTTCTTCTACTATTGCTGATGTTGCTGTTGTTGCTGCCCTTTCTTGGGCCATACCTTCTTATTCTGCGTTATCCCCTCAGCTTTTTGTTTCCTTCTTTTCTCCCTTGTCCTCCTCATGCATTAGGGCTATATCAACAAGCTTTTAAAAGGTGGCCCCCATTGGAAGATGGGGCATAGCTAAGCCATGCAGAGGCTCATTCAGCCCCTTAGCAAACCGCAAAGCCCTTTTGTGCGGTGTGTCTACCAACTCTAGCCCAAACCTTGCTAACTGGTTGAATTTGTTCACATACTCCTTCACCGTCAAATTTCCTTGTTTGAGTGTTAAGAACCTCTCCATCTGTATGCTTCTCTCCACTTGGGAAAGAAATTTCATTTCGAACCTCTGTCTAAAGTATTCCCAAGTTTCTACCGGACGTCCAGCTTGGGTGATGTCCCACCAAAATGAGGCATCGTCCTTTAACAGACAAGCATCTAATTGAATTTTTCTTCGGTCCTCCATTTCGAAGATTATGAATAAGTCCTCGGTCTCCTTAAACCAATTCTGAGCTTCTATGAATGTCTCGTTCCCATGGAATGGCCTTCCTCCCATAGCCCGGAAGTCTTTGCAGATCTTGGCAAAGTTGTCAACTTTTGGAGGAGGAGGAACGACAGGTGTAACTGGGGGAGGAACGTCTCTTTGGCCTTCGACAGGCACCATGGCCTCCAAATACCTACGGAACCATCCGGGTATTGTGACGTCCTCCGGGATAATAGGGATGTTTTGTTCCCCAGACATGCTGAAAAAGGGAAAAGGAAGAAATTTAGATAAAGGACCGAAGGATACTACATATGGCTTTTTGGGGAATGTTTTTCAAAATAGACTTTTCTTTTTGAAAATGCTTTCCTTTTAAAATCTTTTTGAAAATAATTTTTAAAAACTTTTATCTAATCTGGTAACCTTCAGCTCTGATACCAAGTGAGACACCCCACATTCGTTAATGTCACTCAATAAGGGAATGCATTAAGTTTGGTGAAGCACTATAGGTAAACAGACACAGCATAATTACAAGACAAATATAAATAAGGCAGCAGCGGAAAATTTAAACTTTTATTTCAAACATAAGTCATATTACCGTGGTCCACAATTTCATAAGTCACAAAAACTATTACAATAAAATAACTTCTGTCTTGCACCATCAGAGTACATAAGTAAATAAAAAGCATCATTCCCCTAATAAAAAGAGTTAAGTCATACTAGAGACAAGAACTTGAGCCATACGTCTGAATTAGCTCCTAGCAAGATGATATCTGATTCTTGATTAAGTCTGAGTGTATCCTCCCTGGGAACCGGGGGAAACGGAAAAAAGAAGGAGAAACAACAGGGTCAGACATAAAGTCTGGTGAGTCTAGTTACTTTTAGCCAGTAGAAAAATAAAAGCAACATGATAGGCATATCAAGTGGATAAGAGAGATCACTACATAAATGGAAGGTGTGAAAAGGTAAGCAAGTTAAGGTGTATGTGCCTCACTAATGATTACTCTGCATTATTACTAGTATAACTGAAATGAGATGATCCCTTCCACAATAAGTTGGTAGGATTAGGTCATACGTCCAAGTATACCCTAACCACTACCCTAATCGATCCACTCCCTAGCTTGTAGATATTATGTGCTGGCCCCATGGTAGGAGGTATCACTTCCTAAAGTGGCAACCTATGGTGTGCACAACCATATCTACTGGTATCACGGTCGTCTTAGCCCCCTTTGCCCGGCCCATGCATGCACATGTCCCAGGTCGGTTTGCACCGCCTACACCATCTGCCTCGTTTGGATCTCTTACAATCAATTAGTAAGCGTGCCCCTTCTCTGCCTAGTACAGAGATCTTTACTTGATACCAACTCCGGGATACTGACTGAAATGGATCCCACACAATATGATACAAGCTCTCCCCCTTGTCTAGTATCCCCCACTAGGTTTTCCACTGACTATGTATACCCTTAGGTGTTTTTAATTACATAGCCCTATACTAGTTATGCTTACCCTAAAGGGTGTCTTTAATTACATAACTTCATTACATTATCTATCGGTTATGTATATCACTAGGTGTCTTTAATTACATAACCCTATTACATTATTTACTGGTTATGTATACCACTAGGTGTCTTTAATTACATAACCTTATTGGTTTAACTACGTGGGCCTATATATACATATTATCCATCCCCTCTAATTTTACTTAACTATGTGGGCCTATATAAGTCCATAGTCATATTGAATTAGGTTAAGTAGTCCATTTCATTACCATGTCCAATTATGGTTATAATGGGCTAGACCTCCCACATTAAGCCTACAACGTGTGCATGTTGGATATGCCGGTTGGGTCCGGGCAATCTTATTCCAAAGTTTGGTCTAACCTCGTGTCTTAGCCCGATTCGTATTTGCATACTTAGACCTCCCACACTAGGTTCAACATTAGTGGCTGCTGGATATGTTGGTCGGGTCCGGGCAGACTTCAACCACTAATGTAACCTAACCTCGTGTCATAAGTACAATTTACAATTCCTAATTGTAAATTACTAAACACTCTAAATCAATCCAAATTTAATCCATTTTTCCCCGTTTCCTCTCTAACGTATTCACACATATTTTGATGGCATCTAGGCTATAAAGTAGCCTGGCTATAACAATAAAAAGGGAGTATGACAAGGGTGATAGTTTCAACATGTCTTGGCATAAACATGAACATAAACTGGCATAATAACAAAGTGAATGGACATGTGATTTACATCATAATAAAGTGGACATCAATTTGGTAACTTATGGCAATCACTATGATGTTCAAGCAAGCATAATGAGATCTAGATTAAACATTAGGTGTCCAATTGCTTAGATCGAGCATAGTTAAGATGACATAATAATATGTTTAGATCTAAAGGAGGATTCACATGTCAAGTTTACAACATATCCCAATGTATCACAATATGCCAGGTGAAAGATGATTAACATAAAGATCTAGATCCAAGTAATGTCTCAATTGTCCAAATTAATAGATGTACATCCACCATAACATGGTTACAAGTCAAGATCCACAAAAGCATCATAATCGAATCACTACAATTTTATTAGATCTAGGAAAATAGATCTATCATGACATAGTATAGAATTTCACATTAATACAGAATCAAACTTTACAACATATCCAATTCATAGTCTTTCAAAGTATACTTTTATTTATCTAAACCTAAAAACAACTAGAACTCACAGCGTTAGGTTTAGAGAATTTAGGAAGAACGGATCTAGAATTTTTGAATTGGATTTGTAGAATATGTTGTTGTAGAAACGGTTCAGTTCGCACTCCAGCAGCATATGACCTCCATGACTCCCAATGAAGAGAATATGAAAAATATGACAAGTACATATAACTGCCAGACCCCCTGAAACTGAGTGCCACCTTAGCCCTAGGGCTGTCGACACCCCTGTGGGTGGGTCGACCCCTAGGTCGACACCCCTTTAGGGGGGTCGACCCCCTAGAGCGGGAATTTTGCCGCTCAGAGGAATTTTTCGAATTTGAATCCTCTGGATAGGATTCTGATTCATCTCTGACTCACCTCTGACTCATGCATATATGTAAAATATTTCTGGGCGTATACAAACTTAAAACTCTTATAACTTCTTTATACGGTGTCCGTTTTAAGCAAACCAAATGTCTATCTTGACCAGAATTTCGGATGGACGCAATGGTGCAGTCCGTTTCCTCTAATTTCGAACATTAAATAATAATTATTTAATTTATTCTCTTTAATGTCGTTAAAAATTTGGGGTGTTACATTCTCCCCTACTCAAATGATTTCGTCCCCGAAATCTCTAAGTTAAGGAGAGTGCATATCCCATCATCCATCATCCATCTACTCATCCACCAATCACTGGCATCCATTGTCCCTAAAGATTTCTAATGCTTATATGAATATATGCAAAGGTGTTTCCCAACACTAATGCGAAGATCAGGTGGCCTACTGATTCAATTGACCTCCTTAATGCAATGTATGTTAGTGTCATGAATCCAATATGTATGCAGATAAACCTATTATATCATATAAGTTCTATATATGTGCACACTCATTCGTCCAAATGCGACATCCATATGCCAGCTCATCCATTTTCATCCATAAAAGAAAAGAAAATGCACACACATCCATATGCGATATGAAAGTAATTGAGCCGATCTTAGTGCCTAAGGTGTGTATATGCGTCCACAAGCAACCACTAGCAAACACTTGCATCCATCAAACATAACATGTTTCAAACACATGTTTACATCCATAGGATTCCTATTTAAAGGTCGAAAATACGATGGGTAAGATATATTCTATTGACAGAAACAAGTATTGATAAAACTTAGGAAAGGAGTTAAGAATATACCCTCGAAAAGAAAAGGGTACGAAGCACAAATCTTATCTTCGGTCTCCCAAGTCGCATCTTCTGGGTTATCTCCCCATTGAACCTTTAGCAACTTGATTTCCTTATTGGCAACTTCTTGACTACGACCCAAGAATACGGATGGGGACTCATCTAACTGTCGCCTCCCATTCCACTTCGACTTCTTCCAACATGCTCGGCTCAACAACTTCTGTGGTGTCATGCAGACACTTCCGTAGATGAGAGACATGGAAAACGTCATGAACACCGGATAAATTTTCTAGGACCTTTACTATGTAAGCCATTTAGCCAGTCCTCTTGGTTATAGGAAATGGTCCCACAAAACTAGGTGCCAACTTCCCTGCTGATCTGAAGCGAATCACATTCCTCAGAGGTGATACTTTGATAAAAACTAAGTCTCCCACTTTGAATTCGATGTCAGTCCTTCTCTTGTCTGCATAGGACTTCTGCCTATCTTGAGCTGTCTTCATCCGTCGTCGAATAAGGTCAATCTTTTTGGACATTTCCCTAACCATATCTGGTCCAAGTAATAATCCTTCTGTAGATTCCCACCAACAAGTTGGCGATCTACTGGGTCATCCGTACAACGCTTCGAAGGGTTCCATACTGATGCTAGCCTAATAGCTGTTATTATAGGCAAACTCTACTAAAGGAAGATGATCTTCCCAAGTCCCTCCGAAGTCAAGGATATACAGCCTTAAAAGATCTTATAGAATTCTGTTTACCCTCTCCGTCTGCCCATCGGTCTGAGGATGATAAGAGGTGCTCAAACACAACTGTGTACCTAATGCTTCTTGCAAGCTCCTCCAAAATTCGCTGGTAAATATGGGGTCACGACCGCTCATGATGTTGGAAGGAACTCCGTGGAGACGAACTATCTCACGAACATAAATTACTGCAAACCGTGATGTCATCCTTTTACTTTTAACTAGAATAAAGTGAGCGCCCTTAGTGAGTCTGTCCACTATCACCCAGATACTGGTATTACCTTTCTTCGATCTATGCAAACCGTCTATGAAATCCATAGAGACACTCTCCCGTTTCCACTGCGGAACCTCCAATGGATGAAGCAATCCACCGGCCTTCTTTTGCTTAGCTTTGACTTGCTAGCAAACCAAGCATTGAGAAACAAATTCGGCCACGTCCTTCTTCATCCCAGCCCAAAAGAAAACCCTCTTCATGTCCCTGTACATCTTGTCACCGCCTTGATGAATGGTCATCTTAGAATGGTGGGCTTCTTCTAGGACTGCCTTTATCAAGCTTCCAGTTTGAGGAACACAAAGCCTTCCATCTCGTCGCAACCATCCCTTTTCATCTATGGCATACCTACTGAGGTGACTAGAAGTATCCCCTCTTCTGAGCTTATCCATGATGTTTAGAATATGTGGGTCACCTTATTGCGAAGCTCCTATCTGATCCACTAGAGTCGGTCATATCTCTAAGGATGCAAACAAATCAGGAAAAACTTCGACGGGGGGTCTAAAATCAAAAGCTGATATGAACTCCAAGTTCTTTCTTTCCACAAACAGAGGACTCAAGCCCACCCTCTGCCTACTTAGTGCGTCTGCCAACACATTACCCTTGCCGGGGGTATAAGCAATCTCAAAATCAAATGAAGCTAAGAACTACATCCACCTTTGTTGCCTTAAGTTTAGATCCTTTTGTGAGAATATATACTTGAGAGATTTCTGATCGGTGTATAACTCAAAATTTTCTCCAAGTAAATAATGACGCCACGTCTTTAACGCGAATACTATGGCAGCTAGCTCTAAATCATGGGTGGGTTAGTTCTTCTCATGAACTCTCAACTGTCTACCCCCATAACATATTACTTTCCCTTCTTGCATCAGAACCGCACCAAGCCCTGTACCGCACGCATTAGTGTAAACAGTAAACACTTCGCTCCCATCGGGCAAGGTCAAGACTGGGGCTTTTGTTAGAGCCTTCTCCAGTCCTTGGAAAGAAACGTCACAGTCTATGTCCCATGAAAATGCCAAATTCTTCTTTGTCAGCCTGGTGAGAGGGGATGATATCTTCGCGAAGTCCTTAATGAACTTCATATAATAACCTGCCAACCCAAGAAAGCTTCTCACCTCGGTTGCATTTTTAGGAATCCGCCAAACTTGTACTACAACCACCTTCGTGGGATCTACAGCTATCCCTTCTTTGGAGAATACATGCCCTAAGAATCTCACCACCTTTCTCCAGAAATGGCATTTGGAGGACTTTGCTTTTAGCTGATGGTCACGGAGAGTTTTCAAAACTTCTCCCAAATGTTGGGCATGCCCTTCTTCAGTCTTGGAGAAGATCAAAATACCATCAACGAAGACTACGACGAATTTTTTTAGGAACTCCCGAAACACCCTACTCATCAAATCAACAAAATAGGCGAGTGCATTTGTCAACCCAAAAGGCATAACTAGCCATTCAAAGAAACCGTCTAGAGTTCTGAAAGCAATCTTATCTATGCTGTCTTCAGCCACCCTCAGCTGATGGAACCCTGTAGCTAAGTCCAACTGAGAAAATACCGAGGCACCAACAAGCTGATCAAATAAATCATCAATCCTTAGAGGCGGGTGCCTATTCTTCTTGGTGAGCTTATTTAACTCTATATAGTCAACACACAAACGAAGCGAACCATCCACTTTAGTTGCGAACACTACTGGAGCACCCTGTTCCAATATACTTCGTCTGATAAACCCTTTTTCAAGTAGCTCCCCTACTTGCTTACTCAGCTCCCTCCTTTCCCTTGGAGCCATGTGGCGTACTGGTAATGCAACTGGCTTTGCATTGTCCACCAGATATATACGGAAGTCAATTTCGCGCCTTGGAGGTAAACCCCGTACCTCATCAAAAACATCTGAATAATCTCGAACCACTGGAACATATTGCAAATCATCTATGGATGCATCTAGAGACTCTAGGAAGCTAAGCATAACAGACCCTTGAGGGTCACAAGAAACTTTGAGGGTCTTCCCATGACAAGTCGGGAGTCTAACAACCCTTCTCTCACAATCCAGAATGGACCTATACGTGGTAAGCCAATCCATTCCTAGAATCAACCCATAGACCATAAACCCAAGCACATACGCGTCGCATTCAAATTCAACGCCTAACATAGATACTTTCAAACCCCGACAAATCATCGATAAATAAGCTGAACCACCTACGGGGTTTGAAACAACTACAGGATATACTACCATACTAGTAATTAAGTGCAGAGATTCAACAACGGAACTAGATATAAACGAGTGTGAAGCACCAGAATCCTATTATAATGGCCAAGAATGCTTGATACATTTAAAAGAAATCATTTTGATACTATTATAAGTGTATAGTGTATAAAACAACTTCAAATCATAAGTATCAATCATAGGTGGCATGAATGCCCCATACCACTATGTCGCCATATATAGGTTATACAATCAAAATCGCAAAGTCACGTATTTGGAAATTGGGTTTCCATCTATGAACCGAGGCAAAAGATAGTCCTCAACCGATTCGAGACGCTCTAGCCCGCCCCTCAGGCAAGTACTCAGTTAAGCCTTTGGATCGTCAGGGCCGGTCCACCGATGTGGATTAAAATTCCTGAACACTGCGTTTCCCCGCCCTTTGGGGCGTAAATGAGCCAACGAATGACTCCATCGGACCCGGATCGTCCGATCAAACCGAGGCGCCTCGCAACAGCAACAACCACACAGGTGAAAAGTATATAAATGTCAGGGCTGGTAGGTCACTGACACCACCCTACCTAGAAAGAAACGCATGCCCTCCCTGAGGTCCTTCTCCCGTTTTTGGTTCACAACCGGGGTGTGAAACTCGCGAAGTAAACGTTACACAAAGCTACGCCACAAAGGCCGTGCTTCGATCATCAACCACAAGACTTTGCTTTTCAACAGAAGCCTTGATCATTTGCATCTTAGCATGCCACACAGGCAAACCACTCTATGCAACCGATATCAGTCACACAGAATGAAATCCAATGTCAGACACATAGTCCATTTACAAGTCCGTTCTGGGTCTGAACGAAACCGGAGGCACCTAGTACCCCGCATATCCATCGATCTCCAAGTACGTCTGGACGATCACCAAGTGTTTCCATCTTCTTGGGTGTACAGCCTAATCAAGATCATCAGTAATCACCTAAATGACGTGAAGACCTCCGGTCTTCGACCATCGTCTTCATCTTCGACTTATCGTCGTATCAGTTATTCAGAATGGGATAAACCCGGTCTTTCCGAATAACTCGCGTATATTTTAAATAAGTGTTACACAAACACAACATACGCCTCATTCCAATTCATCAGTCACTAACCGTAAATTAATCAAGAGAATAATTCCCCAAATATTAACCGCGAAGGCCGAAACCAACATCAGATCAATATCCAGGAAACCATTCTGCTTGGCTAACCGACATTTAGTTTCTAAATTTCACATTAATAGGGAAAGGTTTCCATTAATTTTATCAAAGATAAATTCCTTGAATTTATTCTTTAATCTTCTTTTGAATTTCGATTCAACTAGTCGGGATTAACGAACCATACCGAAGTAATCATTTGTTTTAATTTCCCGATCCCAACCTATTCATCCCATGAAGTAAAACTGGTTATACTTCATATCTAACACCACGGTGTTATCGGTAAATTCAATTACCATTTCACGTTCAAATCTAATTAAAGATTTAACTATCGCATGGAGTAAAACTGGTGATACTCCATTCTCGATCTTTTCAATCTAATTAAAGATTTATTAAAACTCCACTTAGTTTTAATCGTTAACTGGGTTAAAGAATTAGTGTCATTTAAAACACGGTTCACGATAAACCCAAAACCACATTCCATTAATTATCGGGTTAAAGAACGAGTGTTATCTAAAACACTGTCCACGATAAACCCAAAAATCAATACCAAATCAATTTCAATTAAATATTATTTAATTGGTACACTTCATTAAATCTAAATAAAAAGATTTAATCTTTTCTCAACTGGGTTCAAGAACAGTGCTAGTCAAGACACCATTCACGACAAACCCAAATCACATTTGATAGTAAATACAAGGCTCTGAATAGAAAATATCCCAACTTACATTCAATATCAAATTCTACGACCAACAAATATCGTGTTGGAAATAATGATATATATATATCTATATCTTTCAAATTTCCATAACAACATCTGTATAATCACGGAATCCAACATCGAAATATCCCGAAAACAATTTCGATTCAAATCCATTCCAATGCAATCATTGGAAATTCTGGTTATTTTCAAAACCATTTCAAATTCAATTTATTTATTTAAAAATAAATAGAATTATAATTCTAGTTCAAAACTAGTTCATTTCGATAAAAATCTATTTTTATCTTTTCAAATATGGAGTTTTTCATCCCAATTCTTTCTAAATCATTTCTTATGATTTTACACAAATTATTACTATTTTTAATAATTTTATCAAGGCCCGTACAGTCGATTTCCGTCAACGGCCATCGAACTGCACTTATAGCGACCTTTTTCAAATTTGATTTGGACATAATTCCAAATCCAACCGTTAGATTTCTAATTTCTAATATTCGTTAGAAAGCTCTTTTCGATACGAACCCAACGGTTCCGGTTTTAGGAGAATCCGACGGTCGGATCTCCCGTAATGTCCGTTCGAAGTCAATGGTCGAAATTCGCGAACTGCCGCGGCGCGGCGCGTTCTATTCAGGCCATTATATTATATATATAATATATACTTCGTCGATTTCAATTCAAAAAGTGCTTTATAAATCGTTTTAAATTCATTTTCAAAACGGTTTCAACTTCATATTCAATTTCAAATCAAAATTGAATATTTCAATTTAAATTCATTTCAAATTGATTTCAATTCAATTTCGATTCGTTTTCAATTAAATTTCGATTCGTATTCAATTCCATTAAATTTCAATTCGAATTCATTTCTATTTAAATTCAATTCGAATTCATTTCTATTCGAATTTCAAATCATTTCAGTGTATTTCGAATTTCAAATCATTTCAGTTTAATTCGAATTTCAATTCATTTCAATATAGTTCGAATTTCAAATCTATTCAATTTCAAATCTATTCAATTTCAAATCTATTCAATATTCATTGAAGAATGAATAAAATCGATATAAATATCGTTCACGTCAAAATGGCGTCAATCTAACCAACACGGCTTCATATGTTTCTATTTTCAAATATTCTATTTCAAATGTTTCTATTTCAAATATTTTTATTTCAAATATTTCTATTCAAATATTTCTCTTTAAATATTTCTATTTCAAATATTTTTATCTTAAATATTTTTATTTTAAATATTTCTTTTTCGAAACTGGAATGAGGCCCAATCAATTACCATATAATGTTAATTATATGGATTTTCTACAACACATGTATATATCAACAACGATGAATAATCAACCATCATTCAAAGTGCATTCTACACTGTATAAGCATCAAATATAGATATTCAACGCTTATAACAGTCTGTCAATCAATCGATCGACATACAACTAAACAATCAGGATTAGTGTACGTCAAATATCATCCCAATACCCGTGTGGGGTTTCAAACAATCAAACACAGATTTTATTTGTGCAGTTGGGCGATGTGTAAAATTTATTGTCCCAATCAATAACCTTCAAATAGGTGTACATAAACAAACCGTCCGGTTTGTAAATGAATATTTATTTATTCACATTCACGTTAAAAATTATATTTTTAACGATCAAACTATTTTATTCAACCTATGAATATTCTATTCGGTTCATTTATTAAATAAAATGTTATCTTTATTTTTCTAACTTATTTTTAGAAAATTTCGGCGGCATAACGGCACGATACTAGAAACGGGACAAGGCCTAGCCTTATCCCCGGTCTAGTGAAGGCCCACGCCATTCACACATCAATCAAATCAATTTCATTTCACCAAACAATTCAATTCAAACCAAATAATCTAACCAACCACACAACCAAACAATTAAACAAACAAGCCATCCATGGTCTGTGGATGACGGGTGTCGGGTGTTGCTAAGCACCGTCTGCATCCTAGTATATATATAACTAGAAAAAGAAATTGAAGAGTGAGAAGTTCTCACCGATAGCTATCCCAACTTCACGACACTTCATTTATAGAAATCTTCGCCGTTCTCGCTTTTCGTCACTTTCGTTGCCCGCTTTCACTACATATATAAAAATCGAATTTTTACTTCGCTATTCAATATATAAAAATCGAATTTTTACTTCGCTATTCAATATATAAAAATCGAATTTTTACTTCGCTATTCAATATATAAAAATCGAATTTTTACTATGTTATTCAATATATAAAAATCGAATTTTTACTTCGCTATTTAATATATAAAAATCGAATTTTTACTTCGTTATTTAATATATAAAAATCGAATTTCTACTATGCTAATGAATATGTAAAAATCGAATTTTTACTTCGCTATTCAATATATAAAAATCGAATTTCTACTATGCTAATGAATATGTAAAAATCGAATTTTTACTTCGTTATTCAATATATAAAAATCGAATTTCTACTTCGTTATTCAATATATAGAAATCGAATTTTTACTTCGCTATTCAATATATAAAAATCGAATTTTTACTTCGCTATTCAATATATAAAAATCGAATTTTTACTTCGCTATTCAATATATAAAAATCGAATTTTTACTTTGCTATTCAATATATAAAAATCGAATTTTTACTTTGCTATTCAATATATAAAAATCGAATTTTTACTTCGCTATTCAATATATAAAAATCGAATTTTTTACTTTGCTATCTATATGGTAAAAATCATATTTTGATAACAGTGTTCGTATCGATAAAGATTATATTTTTATAATTCCTTTCACTTATAAAAATATCGACTTTCAAAAAATATGGCTCTTTTCATATATATAGATTTCGCTTTTTCAAATTTAAAGATTATATTTTTATCTTTCTCTATTATATAGAAATTTCCTTTTCAATACACTACTTACATAAAAATAAGATTTATATATATTCTACCATATAAAGGTCATATTTTTAACACTTCTATAATGTAAAAATCATATTTTTATCCTTCTACCATATAAAAGATTATATTTTTATCCTCCTACACCATAAAAGATTATATTTTTATCTTTCTCTATATAAAATAAAACTGAAATTAAATTAAAAACTGATTTTTTTTACAATGTTACTTCATAAAAAAAACTAAATTAACTATATATGAAAAACTCACATTGCTAAACGAAGAGGAAGGAGGTGGGCGCGGCGGTGCAGGGTCAATGGGCTTCGCGATTTGGTTGGGGGGTCTCGAGCGTCGGCTGGAGGGAGAAAGAAGAGGCGGAGGAGGGTGCGGATGAGGGGGGGGGGAAGGCGGCGCCTGGCCTGCGGCGGCGCCAGGAGGCTGGGCGGCGGCGATCTCGCTGGTGGAGCGATTCGTTCGTTTTTTTTTTTTTTTTTCGTTTTCGATTTTGACTGAAGGAAGGGGGGCCAGCTAAAGGAATAAGGAGAGGAAAGAAAGGAAGGTTTTATTTTATTTTTTTATTTTAATTATTTAATTTCTCAACAAAAAGCAACTTTTATTTTCGACCTCAAAACGAGGCCCACCGCCTGTCGTCCATAGTCATTTTACCCCCATTCCGAACACAAATAGGATATGTATCGTAGGCTGATTCGATCGTTTCGATCAGTTTCCGTTAAAATCAACATATAACTCTATATATTGAATTTGAACGCGCATTTCAATTTACTGGGGTCACATACGAACTCTATAAATCCCAGAAAAATATTTTCTACCTTCGTATTGACGATACGGTCCTAACAAAACTAGTTTCGTCGAATTCTGAGACCGTTGGAAAAATGGCCAATTTCCAGTCGATTAAAATCAACTGAAACTGGTCAAACACGTTTTCTTTTGCCACACTCACATATTGATTCGAAAAATTATGAAATTTGGAATCTAGCAATAATTTAACACTGCGGATCCAAAAAAAGTGGTTTCGTCGAAATCCGAGGTCGTTTACAAAATTCCCATTTTTAAGGGCCTGAATTCCATAGCGACTATTCAGAATTTTCAACTGGACATATCTTTTGATTCCCGCTATGAAATCTTGATTTTTCGGATTCGTTGGAAAGATATTCACAATTAGATCCTATTATTTTTGGTTTCACTAAAATCCGGATTGTTTTGCACCTGGTATATTCAATTGAAGTTTGAAATCGAATTATCGAACTACCACGCCATTTTCAATTCTATTTATAATTATATATAATTATTTATATTCTAACAACGACGTATATAATATATACGTTCGAATTCTGTTCAAAATAAATTTATCGTCGATATTATTTAAAATAATTCATTTTAAATAATCAAAATTCGCTAAAATTGCCAAAATAAAAATTTTAAACTGGCCCAGATTTCCGGGTTGTTACAATTTTTTATATTCAAATTCTATATTTGAATTCCATTTGAATTTCTATATTCAAATTCCATTTGAATTTCTATATTCAAATTCTATATCACTTCCATTGAATTTCCCTTTGAATTTCTATATTCAATTTCTATTTCAAACTTTCTTTATTCATTTTTTATTATAAATCCCATTTTGAAATTCAACACAACTTGTCTTTCCCAAAACAAATTCAAAACAGTATCTCTGGTAGTAATTCGTCACTTACAACTCGAAAATGAATACTGATGATGCAGCTGTCATCATCAGAATCTATTTTCCAGCAATCGAAGTGAGTTCAATACTATAAAACCATTTCTAAACATTTCCACTTTGTATTTCATTTCAAAATATAATTCACATGGCTTGTAAAACAATTTAAAATCTCCCAGGATCTTAAATTTTCCTTATTTTTAATCCAAATTCATTTACAAACACTTATCCAATTCTCCAGAATTTTAATAAATTTTAGATTTAACTCATCTGATTTCACGTATTTCACTTATATGAATTCTGATTGGTTATTTACATAACCATTTAATTTATAATCTTACTCGATTATAATAACAACCAATATATCCAATATATTATAATTTTGATATATATACCTTCTCTATATCAAGATATACCTTGGGTAACTTATTTTAATTTACCCTCTTTTCAAAACATATCGTG
Organism: Allium sativum; assembly: GCA_030737875.1. Taxonomy (NCBI): domain Eukaryota; kingdom Viridiplantae; phylum Streptophyta; class Magnoliopsida; order Asparagales; family Amaryllidaceae; genus Allium; species Allium sativum. The sequence goes on from CM060924.1 coordinate 839,729,416, forward strand.
TTGACCCATCGTATTCGAGTATTTATAAACTCCTACCGATACAGTGGATCAAACTGATCGACCAGAACTTATAAACAACTCAACCAATGAATCTCCACAATATAAAACCATTTTTATATCAAATAACAAATATGTTCACTCGTGTATATACACTCAACTCAATCTAGGGTATTAGTAACCCCATCTCTACTGAGTCACGCCACAGAGCCAAGGTAATTCACTTAACTTAAGCTCTGATACCAACTGTAATGACCCGAAAATCCGGTCCAATTTGAGCTGACCAAAAACACAAGTCCAACCCCAAATTAAACTGAAAATTAGGAAATTAATAGAAAGAAAACAGAGGGTGAGAATAGATAAGATAGAAAGTTAGAATAGAAGAAGAAGAAGAACACAACATCAGAGTAACACGAATCTCACAGCGGAACGAATAACATATAATACATGTAACATAACTTTTAAATATACATTTGTATTTGAATATACATCATTATCAAAGTACAACACTTACAACACAGCGGAAATAAACTATAGCTATATGATCCTGAAGCCTCCTGCTCCGGCTCTTCCAGTATATCTGTAAATCCTGACTACTTGACTACCCGTACAAAATTGGGCACCCAAGAGTTTAGGGAAAACAACAAAATAAACTCTGGGTCAGTCATGGGACTGGTGTGAGTAAAACAATTTAAAACAGTTTGAACAAGTAAACGATATCTCATAAGACCACGCCATATAACGGAACGAGTTTTTCCCTTATGAGAATCCAAATATCTTTATATCAAAAACCTTTTGATATTATAATAATGTCTATCAACACAATATAATAATCATCTAGCAGAAATGCTTTCATCTCACGTTCTACATATATAGTATACAATCAAAACCGCAAGCACGTATTGGGTAATGGATTTCCAACTATGACAAGGTATGGAACCACCTTTCGCTAGTGTACCTCTAGAGAGGAATACACTGGGTTCAACAAGAACATCTTGCAACCCGACCACACATGACCGACCACTCATTTCGCTTGAGTGTATCGAATGTATATCACCAACGGTTGGGATCAGCAACCGTTTCCCGAATGTGACAGTATCGACAATAGATTTTTAGAAGTAAATGAAACTCTAGATCAGGTGATTATACACCCTACTTCGGAGCGACCGACTTAGCCATGATGCCTGCCCGATTTCTGTCATTTATCGGATGTGAGGCTAGAAGCTACGCTTTATCATCACACCAGATTCACTTTGAATGTCACATCATCAAATCCATTCAATCACCGATTGACGTCCTCAACAATACATTATGTGTTAGCTAAAAGAAGTTTCCTACTCCGCTTCCACTCTTGGTACGGTTGGAGAAATAAATATACGTGATCGTATGGAAATACTCTGTCAGACATCCGTCCATACAAGTCATCCAGGAACAGGATGAACCGAAGGTACTATTCAGTATATCCATCTTAGGCACTGTTATCAAAGACTTATACAATAGCCCTTGCACTTTACTCCGTCTTCAATTATCCTTGGCATATATGATTCGCAACGCTTATGCCAATACAGAGTGGTTCTTTGGAAAATAATCCAACCGGTCTCTCCATATTAACAACGTTAAAATGGTCAAAACTTCGATAGTCTGTGATTGAACCATCAAAGAAAAACAGGTGTGCAAACAACGATATTATTTCCAGATGGAAATTCTATCAATCAATCATCAATCATATATATATATATATATATATATATATATATATATATATTCATATTTCCTATTTCAATATTTGATTACGTTTCTGATTCTATTTGGAAAACATTTCCAAATCTTCTTTACTTGGATTTAAATAGATGTTTAAATCAACATCGCGACGCCAACTCAAACTACTATACTTATTTACTAAATTCACTTTAACCACTTTCACTCTCGAACTTTAACCATTTCTAAATTTAAAACGAAGTCAATCAAGTTGGGGTATAAGTACCTCTCAGACCTTAACCGAACGACATTTCAAATCTTGAAACAGGGTAAGTTCGTCTTTTAACTCTAATCGATTAACTCTTTTCACTTACTCCTACTTAACTCCTTACTTAACTTCTTACTTAACTCCTTTCGAACAAACTATATTCGATTACTCCTCTAACTCTATTCGAATAAACTATATTCGATTACTCCTCTAACTCTATTCGAATAAACTATATTCGATTAACTCTTTTAACTCTATTCGAATAAACTATATTCGATTACTCTTTTAACTCTATTTGAATAAACCATATTCGATTACTCTTTTGATTCTATTCGAATAAACTATATTCGATTACTCTTTTAACTCTATTCGAATAAACTATATTCGATTAACTCCTTTTACTTTATATTCGAATAAACTATATTCGATTAACTCTTTTAACTCTATTTGAATAAACTATATTCGATTACTCTTTTAACTCTATTCGAATAAACTATATTCAATAAATTCTAGTTCGATATAACTCTTTCGATTTACTTTAATGGTTTTACCCTAACTGGTTTAACCTAATTCGAATAACTAATATTCGATTAACTCTACTCAACTAACTCGACTCGACTAACACCTTTCGAATAACTAATTCGATTTACTAACTTTCGAATACCATATTCGATTTAACTCATTTCGAATACCATATTCGATTTAACTCCTTTCGAATACCATATTCGATTTAACTCCTTTATTTGCTTTATAAAGATTTCCTTTTTAATAATGTTTATTCATTGTAAAGATTTACTTTTAGTAACGGTTCTCCACTTTAAAATGATTTCCTTCTTATAACAGTTTCCTTTTTATAACGTTTTTCCCTTTTTCTAATTATCTCCTATTTATAAATATTCCAATTTATAAATATTTCTTATTTATAAACATTCCATTTATAAATATTTTATTTTCAAATAATACTTTGACAAATTCCCCTTTATCAACATTTCGATATGTTATGGTATTCAACATATCAAATCACGATGATTAATATCGTCCAAACACACATAATCGACAACAGATTACAAATCACATCATATATCACAATATATGAAAACAATAAAATAACAGTTGAGGAACCCAGTTGGGTTCCTCCAACCTGTTTCCCTGCGTCCACAGATGTTACACAATAAAATCAACATCACTTTCAGTTCCATATGATATATTCTGTTAAACAGAGTCAATATAGAAATTCAACTAACTGACAAGCAGTTCAATCAAACAGTCAACACACAATCAATCAACCAATATTTAACAGTTCTAAAAATACAACATGAAATTATAAACTGTTCAGAGTTAGTGAGATTTACTCACATTGGACTATCATCGTTAATTAACGATAATTGTCGTTGATTCAAATCGGACAATTTTTTTCACTATAAATTGTAACGATCTTGGACGGACTTCCAGTCAGTTCCATGTTGTAGCTGACGTTCGTATAATCCCGACGCAACTTACGGTTTGAAATTCTGGTAACATATGCAACCATTATGAATTATACAAGTTTATATACTATTCAATTTAAATTAAACTAATTTTATTGAACTCCTTTGGGCCTTACCACATTTCCTTTCAGCCCATTACCAACAAAACCAACCCAGGCCCACTCATCTCTTCTTCTCCCATCGTATGATCCTCGCCGAAGTAGAACGTGGCCATTCTTGTTCTTTCAATCCCAAATCCTTCCTCAAACACTCCACCGAACAACATAAAACCACCACCATCTAACTCGGCACACCACTCTCACCTCGACCATCACCTTCATGTGCCATTCGATCGCCAGTTCCCTTCTGCGGTTTCAGCCCAGGCCGCGTACTACACTGCAGAACATCGACATAAATTTTTGTCGAATATCACCAAAATTTCCAGACCGATGTTAAATCCAACCCTGAACTCGAATATGACCTCAAACTCGAACTTGATTCACCAAAATCACCCAAACTGTTAAGCCCTAGTTCACTGCGTTTGAAAATACTCCTCAGGAAGGTGTGTCGCCACTCGATTTGAACCCACTAGAATGAAGCCCTTGTGAAAACGAGACCAATAGATCCAACAGGGAACGATATCATCACGGTTTGGAATTTTAAATGATTTTAAATCTCCCCATTTTTACTGTGTGAAGAAAAGGAGATGGCAGCAGAAGTTTTTGACTAATGATCGCAGAAGTTTAGGGTTAAGAGGTAGTGTATTTATAGACAAATTAGATATTTTATTTTTCGAATATTATATTAATTTATAACCAACCGCTGTGTTTATTTGTCATTTAAAATCCCTGAAAGCACACATGACTCCTAAAAATCACGAAACTGGACATGCTGCTACAGTTTGACATTACAGTCCCAACGAAACTGGTTTCGTCGAATTCCGACTTCGTATGCTTACACAGCGTATTTTTAACCGTCAAAATACTAACTGTTTCTCACTCTAAAAATCCGTACGACCACACAGTGACTCTATAACTCACGAAACTGGAAATCTAACAACTATTTGACATTGCGGATCCAGCAAAATTAGTTTCGTCGAATTCCGACTTCGTTTGCAAAAATGGCTATTTTTTAAGCTCTGGATGACCCATTTAAATATATAAATATATTTAAATATAATTTAATTAAATATTTATAAATAAATATTATCGTATATATTCACAGTGGAATACCATACAACTCTAGAATATTCCTATATGAATTTTTAACTTGATATTTTCAAATCTGGGTCAACCCGATATTCGATTTATATTGAAATTCCTTTTTTTAAAAATATAAATAATTCCTTTATAAATTATAAAGGAATTCCACAGCGACTTTTCTAAAATTTGATTTGGACATAAATCAAAATCTACACGATGAAATCCCAATTTTTCTCTTCCACTAGAAAGATATACTCCACCAACTCCACATGTTTCTTGTTTCACTGAAATCCGGCTTAAAACGAATCTTGTACATTCAGTTGAAGTTCAAATCGCCAAATCGCGAACTGCAGCGCCATTTCAAACTCGATTTTAATTATAATATAATTATACGTTCAAACTGTCGTATTTTAAATATATTCGTTATTCTAATTCAATTCTAAACTGAATTAAATATCACAGATGATCCGGTTCACACCATATCGTCATTTCAGCCATTTCTGATTATTTCAGAATTAAATATATTAATTAATTTATTATTTTAATTAAATATTCATCATTATTAAATTCCACGACCATTAAATCCACTATATTGCTATTTATATAATTAAATAAATTAATTATAATACCTCTGCCAATGCGGGTCATTACATCTTGGGTCATAAGCGCTGGGGTTGAAGAGTCCACATCGGAGTAGGTCTTTCAATTTAGGGATCTTAAACAACATATGTGTGTATTGCCTACCCAAACCTGGAAACTTAAAATGTCAGATATGGCTACCTATCTGACCGGAACTAGTAAGCGACTAAGGGGATCCAATGGTATAGCGAGCGACAAAATACCACCTCTCACCTTACACGGGGTAAGGGTGTACGCATCTATGATGGAAGCCTTAACTCCGTAGCTAGTGCCCTCTAGTTTATAATAATGTTAACAAATTACCGAGAGGTATTAAGTGACCAATAGGTCCTCCTAGAGCTTAAGTGATCGGGGGAATCCACCATATCTATCATTGATAATGAGGCGTTAAATAATAAAGGGTAAGTGAATGGAAAGGTGCATATATATATACACACACACACTCCGCAATTAGGGGTTCACTTCTCGGCCTGATAATCAGTTAAATTATGGTTTAAAGGCTTCATAAATATAAGAGTATACATTCTATCTCAGCATCGATATTATGGAATACCAGTTTGGGAAGAGTAGTAAAGTCATGCGTAAACAATTACAAGGTTAGGCTAGAATCACTAACCTTGGTAGGCATACTCTTGGGTTGAACTAAACAGGATACATCTGTGTATTATAATCTGTGTTGTACATTTCCTGTTCAGTAGAATCTTGCTGTTCTGACCTCCTTCCTCATTACAACCACCTAGGTTTTCTAGAGAAGGTCGGGTTTTCACATATGTTTAAGTTTGGCTTTCGGTTCTCGTCCTCTCTCATGCTCAGTATTGGCAAAGTGATTTACTTTAAAAAGGTAGTTTCTTGAGTTAATACTAGTTTATCCTATTATGTTTCCACTGTGAGTTATCTTATCATACTCTGATCATGCTCATGCTTATTTATGTAACGACCCGAAATTTTTGATCTTTGGTCATCGACATAAAACCCACGACGATTATCCAAACATCAAAAATACTGGTAGTTAATGAAAGAAATTAGAGGGTGAGAATAGATAAGATAGAAACTTAGAATAGAAGAAGAAGAAGAACACAACACCAGAGTAACACAAACCTCACAATGGAACGAATAATATATAACATACCTTTGAAATATAAATTTGTACTTGAATATACATATCATTTCCAAAGTACAGCACTTACAACACAGCGGAATAACAATAGCTATATAAAATCCTGAAGCCTCCTGCTCCAGCTCTTCAAGTATATCTGTAAAATCCTGACTACTTGACTGCCTGTACAAAATTGGGCACCCAAGAGTTTAGGGAAAACAAAACAAAATAAACTCCGGATCAGTCATGGGACCGGTATGAGTAAAACAGTTTAAAACAGTTTGAACAAGTAAACGATATCTCATAAGACCACGCCGTGTAACGGAATGGGTTTTTCCCTTATGAGAATCCAAAATATCTTTATATCAAAAACCTTTTGATATTATAATAATGTCTATCCACCACAATATAATAATCATCTAGCAGAAACGCTTTCATCTCACGTTCTACATATATAGTATACAATCAAAACCGCAAGCACGTATTGGGTAATGGATTTCCAACTATGACAAGGTATGGAACCACCTTTCGCTAGTGTACCTCTAGAGAGAAATACACTGGGTTCAAAAAGAACATCGTGCAACCCGGCCACACATGACCGACCACTCATTTCGCTTGAGTGTATCGAATGTATATCACCAACGGTTGGTATCAGCAATCGTTTCCCGAATGGGACAGCATCGACAATAGATTTTTAGAAATAAATGAAACTCTAGATCAGGTGATTATACACCCTAATAGGTGCGACCTACATAGCCATGATGCATGCCCGCCCGATATTTGTCATTTCCCAGTTGTAAGGCCAGAGGCCACGCTTATCTATGACAGATCACACATTATTCACTTTGAATGTCACATCGTCATACCCGCCAAATCACAAATTGATTTCCCCAAAAATACCACGGGTATACAGCTAAGAGAAACGAATTCCTCCGCCACCAAACGTAAATACGTTTGAAGAGATCAACTTACGCGATCTATTAAATATACTCTGTCAGACATTCTTCCATACAGGTTGTCCTGGGACTGGACAAACCGAAGGCACTATTCAGTACAACCATCTTAGGCAATCTTTACCTATGATTTATACAACATCCCTTGCACTTTACTCCGTCTTCAATTATATTTGGCATATATGATTCGCAATGCTTATGCCAATACGGAGTGGTTCTTCGGATAATAATCCAACCGGTCTCTCCATATTAACAACGTTAAAATGGGCAAAACTTTGATAGTCTATAATTTAACTATCAAAGAAAAACACGTGTGCAAAAAACGATATTATTTCCAGATGGAAATTATATCGATCAATCATCATTTAACATTTATCTCTCTATTTAACTTATTCATTTTTCATCTCCTGTTTCCCTAAATTCAACATTTCTTATTTTCTAAATTTAGAAAATATACGTTATTAACAATGGAAAACATTTCCATTTCTTGTTTTCTATATTAGAAAATATTTCTGGTTCTTATTTGGAAAACATTTCCAAAGCTCCTTCATTTGGTTGAAGCAGATGTTTAAATAAAACATCGTGACGCCAATTCAAACCATTACGCTCATTAACTAAATTCACTTAACCATCCTTCACTATCAAACCTTACCCTTCCTTAGTTAAGAAGGAAGTCAATCAAGTTGGGGTATAATTACCTCTCAGACCTTAACTGAACAACGTTTTAACTTCGGAATAGACAAAGTTTTCTTTTAAACCTTTAACAAACTTCCTTATGTAACTCTCTTTCGAATAATCTCTATTCGATAACTCCTCCATTTGAATAACTATATTCGATAATCTCTCTTACGAATAACTAGATTCGAATAAGCTATATTCGATTAACTCTATTCAATTAACTCTTATCAATTAACTCTGTTGGATTAAATCTTTTTGATTTAACTCTAATCGATTAACTCTACTTGATTTAACTCTAATCGATTAACTCTATTTGATTTAACTCTAATTGATTAACTCTATTGGATTAACTCTTTTCACTTAACTCCTTTCGAATAAACTATATTCGATAATCTCTCTTACGAATAACTAGATTCGATTAACTCACTTTGAATAACCAATATTCGATAACTCCTCTTCGATTAAATTATATTCGATAACTCTTCACGAATGAACTATATTCGACTACTCTTCTCAAATAAACTATATTCGATTACTCTACTTCGAATAGGTGATATTCGATAACTCTACTCGATTTACTCAATTTGAATAACGCTAACTGGTTAACTATAACTGGTTAACTCTAACTCTAACTGGTTAACTCTAACTGATTAATTCTAACTGATTAATTCTAACTGATTAACTCTAACTGGTTAACTCTAACTGATTAAGTCTAACTGATTAATTCTAACTGGTTAACTCTATCTAATTTACTCTATTCGATTAACTCTAACTAAAAAATTAATATTCGATTAACTCATTTCGATTAACTCTTTTGAATTAACTCCTTTGATTTATTCCTTTGAATTATTTCTTTGAATTATCTCCTTGAATTATTCCTTTGAATTATTCCTTTGAATTATTCCTTTGAATTATCTCCTTTGATTAATTCCTTTGAATTATTTCTTTGAATTATCTCCTTGAATTATTCCTTTGAATTATCTCCTTTGATTAATTCCTTTGAATTAACTCCTTTGAATCATTTCCTTTTGAATCATCTCCTTTGAATTATCTCCTTTGGATTGTCTCCTTTGGATTATCTCCTTTTCTATTTGTTTACTTAACAAATAACTATCCCTTTTAATTTCTATTAATTTAACAAATAAATATTTCTTTTATCTTTTCTATTTATTTAACAAATAAATACTTCTTTTATCTTTTCTATTTATTTAACAAATAAATATTTCCTTTATCTTTCCTATTTATTTAACAAATAAATATTTCCATTTAATCTATTTGTAAATGTTTTACAAATATTTCCTTTTAAATTCTATTTGTAAATGTTTTACAAATATTCCTTTTTCTATTTGTTTTGCAAATATCTTCCTTTGTATTTGTTTTACAAATATATTTCCTTTATATTTGTTTTACAAATATATTTCCTTTATATTTGTATTACAAATATATTTCCTTTATATTTTTTTACAAATATATTCCTTTTTAACTCTTTTGATTTTATAATTATTTCCTTATATAAAAGTGAAAATTAGGCTCACATCCTTAAAACTAAAGTTAATTAGGCTCACATCCTCCCCTTTTGAAACTTATAAATCTCATCCCTATTTTCAAAACACAGCTTATGTTTTTCCGGAAATGCCCTCACTCGATTTTCACGGTTCATTTTTGTGTATATGTTACGTATTAGGGTTCTATTATTTTCAGAAACATAATTTTGAAATCCATGGCGGCTGGATCCAAAACCAAACCTAATCCATGGCGGTTGGGGAAGAAGGCGAAGCACACAACCTCTCGCCCGGCGCCTCCCTCCTTGCATCGTTCCCCTTCCTTCCCCTTGCCCCATCGAAGAACCAGCAGCTTCCCCCAAATCCGAACGAGAATCGCCACCGAGCTGGCCCACACTCTGGCCGGTGATAGAACTCGAGAATGCGATCACCGTGGTGGCGGCGGATCCAACTCCAGCTGCGTATTTGGAGGTGCAATTTAAACCCTAAGTATCGGGTGTGGGTTCGTGAGCGTTGCTGGTTACTGGGTGAAACGAGAAGATGAAGCATCGGCCCAGGGATCAGGAATTCAAACGTGAAGACGATGACACATAGAGGGATTAAGGAAAATAATATACAGTGAAAGGTGAGTTTTTAATAGATTTTAATCTCTATAAAAACTGATTTTTAATCTCTATATGTTTCTGATTTTTATCGCTATAAAAACTGATTTTTTGTATCGCTATAAAAACTGATTTCAGATCTGGAGGCGACATTTCAATTGTAAAGTTCTTGAATATATTCATGAAAAAAACATATATTCATGAAACTATTGTTAGAACTTGTGGGTTTTTGATGAAATTCTGATAAAATTGTCGGACAAATATGCATCTATTCTAAATATATGCATATCTGTATGCAATTTTTTATCAAACAATCTGAAAAACATATTATTTTACAAATATATTCATATTTCTATGCATATATGTAGAATACTTGCATATAAATATTCAGAAATTATTGTTATTTTGCTGAATTGTACGCATGTATTTATATTAATCTGAAGCTGTTATTTTTTCTTTTCTTTCTGATTTTATTTGTAGGATAAATATAAGGTTTTTATTAGCATAAAAATACGATTTTTCATATGATAAGGACCTGAAAAAACATATATCCATGAAACCATTGTTAGAACTTGTGGGTTTTTGCTGAAATTCTGATAAAAATTTGCGGACAAATATGCATCTATTCTAAATATATGCATATCTGTATGCAATTTTTTATCAAACAAACAGAAAAACATATTATTTTACAAATATATTCATATTTCTATGCATATATGTAGAATACTTGCATTTAAATATTCAGAAATTATATGTTATTTTGCTGAATTGTATGCATGTATTTATATAATTCTGAAGCAGTTTTTGTAATTTAGGTTACTGCACATTAAGCTTATTAATGTTGATTTTCTTTTTTTTATAACAGTGTTCCGGCGGATATTGGTGTTATCGTGTTGTTGAAGATTGGTCGTCCATCTTTTTCCAAATTATTGAAATCTGCATGTATTTCTACAGAGACTACTAGATGTGGTTTGCGCAATAAGCTGGGTCTTAACAAAATTATTTGTTCTTCAAAAGACCATCATCTCTGCTTTGTAAATGTTCTGAAATTTTTGATGTAGTACATGTAAATGTGGTCTGTACTTATTTTTTGATGTAGTACATGTAAATGTTATGAAATTTTTCATGTAAGTATGCACATATTTGTGTTATTTGCATATATATATATATATATATATATATATATATATATATATGCATCTTGTTATAATTATATGTATTTACTTTTTTGTCATTTCTTTTGTTTCAGCAATTATGCAGTACAGTTCTGTATATGTATGCAATTATTTCACTTAGTTGCACAAAACTAATAATTTATTTTCTGCATAATATTAATATATGTATGCAATTATTACACTTAGTTGCATAAATGTATGCAATTTTACGTAATATATGTATATAATTGTCTAGTTTTTCATAAAAATAAAAAAAGTAATAAAAAATCATTTTATGTAATATATGTATATAATTGTCTAGTTTTTCGTAAAAATCAAAAAAATTAATAAAAAAATCGCTGTTGGAGTGATCGACTATTTTCCAGAATTGTAGGATTAGGTTTATGAGCGAGATAATAGGAGCGATAGACTGAGTAAATGAGGACAAACAGTTGTTGGATAATTTTTTAGGTGTGTAAGGGTAGATCTAGAATTTTTTTAGCGGAAATTCAAAAATAGGGATGTTTTCTATATTAATTTTATCGCTGGTTTTTTTTAATATTTTGAAACTTAATAGGGACCTGTAAAAAACGCACCCTATATAAAATCCTTTTTCCTTTTATATATAAAATTCATTGATTTTATATAAATAATTTATTTTCAAAATATACTTTGAAAATCCCATTTTTACATCCTAGTATTTTTCACGGTATTTAAAATACCAATTAACAGTGATCGATATCATTCAAACACACATAATCAACAACATATTATATATCACATCATATATTACAATATATGAACAGAACAGTATTATAAATATTGAGGAGTCCAGTTGGACCCCTCCAACCTGTTTCCCTGCATCACAGATGTTAAACAATACAACTAACATCGATTTCATTTCAATATGAAATATTCTGCTAAACAGAATCAATATTTAATTAACGATTCATATATATATATATATATATATATATATATATATATATATATATATATATATATATATATATATCGTTATCTACAATTTCAACCAATACACAAGCAATTCAACCAAACAGTTAACACACACCAATCAACAGATAATTATCAGTTCTAAGAATACGTTATAAAAATATAACTGTTCAGAGTTGGCGAGTTTTATTCACATTCGACGATCATCGTTAATAACGATAATCATCGCTCGATTCAGACGGACAATTTATTTCGCTATAAATTGTAACGAGCTCGGGTTCACTCCCAGTCAGTTTCATGGTGTTGTCGTCGTCGATACGATCCCAACGGATCTGACCGTTCGTAAATCTGACCATGTATGAGCGAGATATAACATTTATAAGATTGTATACTATTTTAAATTAACTAAACATTAAGCCCTTTTGTATTTAAAATGACTGGGCTGCACCTTTACGAATTCGGCCCAAACCCCTTTGTAAATAACCCAGGCCCGACGTTTTGACCTTTCTTCCCCGTTAACATCCGTGTCCTCATTCACAACACACGATGGCCATTACCAACTTCAAGCACCTAATCCTCCTTCCACACTCAACCGAACCACCCGAGCTCACCACCATTCTTCTTCTCTCGCCACTCTCTTCCTTCCTATCACCTCCACGTGAAACTCGACTCCACTCAGCAAAAACGCGTCGATGGGTTCCAAGACCCTTAACAGTGGTACACCGAACATTTTTACTCTCTAATTCCACCAACAACTCACATCTGAATCTCCTTCATGCCGTGAACACAACGGTATCCTTTGAATCGCCCATCGATCCTTGCATTACCAGAAATTCAAAGCCCTAGGATCACTGTATAAAAACTCAGCAACCCCAAAACTGGTCGCACACAAAAGTAAGGACATCAGTGGAAATCTCTTGCTTCCACGAGCTCAAAACAATTGCTTTCAACATTTTAGGATTTTTGTTTTACTTTCAATGAATTTTTAAAGATTTCGTTTTGCTTTGAGAAGGAGAAAGAACGGCGGCCGTGAGTTGTTGACCAGACAAATGATTTTTTCTAGGTTTAGATATGGTTAAGGATTATATGTAGGTAAGTTTTATATTTTTTTTATTCGATTATTTTATTTGTTTTTAAGCAAACGGTATTTGTATTTGTCCGCTAAAATTCCTGTGATCACATATGATACCTAAAAATCACGAAAACTGGCATGTAGCTACAGTTCGACATTACGGTCCCAACGAAACTGGTTTCATCGAATCCCGACCCTGTTTGCTCATACAGCGTATTTTTAAAGGTCAAATTATCGAATGTATTTCACATTAAAATCCCGTACGGCCACACACTGACCACAAAAATCACGGAAATTGAAATCTAGCAATAATTTAACATTGCGGATCCAACAAAATTAGTTTCATCGAATTCTGAGGTCGTTTGCAAAACTGACTATTTTTAAAGCTCTAAATAACCTATTTAAATATATAAATATAATTAAATTAAATATTTATAATTAAATATTATCGTATATATTCACAGAGGAATACCATACAGCTCAGAAAAATCCTATATGGATTTCTAACTCGATATTTCATCATCGGAGTTATATCAATATTCGATTTATATTTTAAATCCTTTTTTAAAATATAAATAAATCGTTATGGTTATGGCGCTGTTTTTTCTGAGAAATTGAGTTGGACATAAATCAAAATCTACACTATGAAATCCCGATTTTTCTCTTCCATTAGAAAAATATACTTCACCAGCTCTGAACGTTTCTTGTTTCACAGAAATCCGACTTAAAAGGGATCCTGTATTTCCAGTTGAAGTTCAAATCGCCAAATCGCGAAATGCCGCGCCATTTCGAGCTCGATTTTAATTATAATATCTATTATACGTTAAGACTTCGTTTAAATAATATATTCGTCAATATAATTCAATATAAACTAAATTATATATTTTATATCGTCCAATTCACACCATATCATGAATTATGTTATTTCCGATTATTCCGAAAATATTTTTTCTATTATTTATATTAATTAAATATAAATATTATTTAATTCCAGTTATTGATATCGTTAAATCGATAATTAATTATTAAATTAATTAATTATTCGACAGCTAAAAAGGCGGGTCATTACAGTCTTTCCCCTTTAAAATAATTTCGTCCTCAAAATTGCTAAGCTAGAAGACGACCCTATCTACTGGGTAAATATTTATCGGTTTACCCCTTAACTTTAGTTTCAACTGAACCAATTAATATCGACTAAAATATTAATTTATTCCGACTAACTAAAATTGTCAAAAATTCTGAAAATTTTCTAATGCCTTAATTTTTCGGAAAATTTCGCCATAACATCCTTTGTACAGCCCTATCGGTAAAACCACAACTCGCCTCTCTAGGCCTTCTCCAACCCAAAAGAAAATCAAACAGCCAAGCGGCTTGCCAAATCGGCTCATAAATCACCAAATTCATATATAAATAAACTTGTACCCTTTTTATCGGGCACATCATTATATCTTTTGCACCTGTTACCAATTCAACATATACCAGCATCATTCCAATCAATTTCCAAATCAATTTCCATCAACCAAATCTCAACACAATTATTCGCTTATCGAAGCTCAATTCCATTCCAATCTCAAAGCACAAATTTCGAACTCTTAACTTATCACTTAATCCCATTTCAAATTATTCTCTGATCACTTCCAGTTTTTCTTAACATATCATCTCAAGTTAAATTCTTATTTACTTTTACCATCCCATTCGAATTAACTTCACAAGTTAAATTTTAATTTCTAGAATTTAAATCCTGGGTTTTCATTTCAAATCAGATTTGAAATGATAATAATCAATTCAAAACCTTTGAATTTCTGAATAACTTGTTTTCGCAAAACAATTTCAAAACAAAACCTTTGGTAGTAATCTGTCACTTACGTACTCGAAAATGAACACTAATGATGTCGCGATTCATCATCAGGGTTATTTCCCAGCTATCGAAGTGAGTTCAATACTACAACAATTTCAAAACTTATTTAAACACCTTCATTTTGAAATCACTTTCAAAATATTCTTCACAATGCTTGTAAACAATTTAAAATCTCCTAGGATTTTAAAATTCTCTTATACTCAATTCAATTTCATTTACAAGCACCTTTTCAAATTCTAGGAATTTTAATTCCCATTCTGATTCTAATTTCAGATTTAATCCATCTAATTCTATATACTACACTTATATGAATTCTGATTGGTTATTTACATAACCATTCAATTTATAATCTTGCTCGATTATAATAACAACCAATATATCAAATATATTATAATTCTGATATATATATTTTCTTTATATCGAAATATACTTTGGGTAAAATTATTTCCATTTACCCTCTTTTCAAAACATATCGTGTCGACCCATCGTATTCGAGTGTTTAGAAACTCCTACCGATACAGTGGATCAAATTGATCGACCAAAACCCATAAACAACTCAACCAATAAATCTCCTCAATATAAAACCATTTTATATTGAATAACAAATACGTTCACTCGTATATATACACTCAAACTCAATCTAGGGTATTACTAACCCTGTCTCTACTGAGTCACGCCACAGAGCCAAGGTAATTACTTAACCTTCAGCTCTGATACCAACTGTAACAACCCGAAAATTTTCGATCTTTGGTCATCGACATAAAACCCACGTCGATTATCCAAACATCAAAAATATCGGTAGTTAATGAAAGAAATTAGAGGATGAGAATAGATAAGATAGAAACTTAGAATAGAAGAAGAAGAACAACACAACATCAGAGTTACACGAACCCCACAATGGAACGAATAAGATATAATATATAACATAACTTTGAAATATAAATCTGTACTTAAATATACATATCATTTCCAAAGTACAGCACTTACAACACAGCGGAATAACAATAGCTATATAAAATCCTGAAGCCTCCTGCTCCAGCTCTTCAAGTATATCTGTGAAATCCTGACTACTTGACTGCCCATACAAAATTGGGCACCTAAGAGTTTAGGGAAAACAAAACAAAATAAACTCCGAATCAGTCATGGGACTGGTATGAGTAAAACAGTTTAAAACAGTTTGAACAAGTAAACGATATCTCATAAGACCACGCCGTATAACGAAACGGGTTTTTCCCTTATGATAATCCAAAATATCTTTATATCAAAAACCTTTTGATGTTATAATAATGTCTATCAACCACAATATAATAATCATCTAGCAGAAACGCTTTCATCTCACGTTCTACATATATAGTATACAATCAAAACCGCAAGCACGTATTGGGTAATGGATTTCCAACTATGACAAGATATGGAACCACCTTTCGCTAGTGTACCTCTAGAGAGGAATACACTGGGTTCAACAAGAACATCTTGCAACCCAGCCACACATGACCGACCACTCATTTCGCTTGAGTGTATCGAATGTATATCACCAACGGTTGGTATCAGCAACCGTTTCCCGAATGGAACAGCATCGACAATATATTTTTAGAAATAAATGAAACTCTAGATCAGGTGATTATACACCCTAATAGGTGCGACCTACATAGCCATGATGCATGCCCACTTGATTTTTGTCATTTCCCAGTTGTGAGGCTAGAGGCCACGCTTATCTATGACAGATCACACATTTATTCACTTTGAATGTCACATCGTCATACCTGCCAAATCACAAATTGGTTTCCCCAAAAATACCACGGGTATACAGCTAAGAGAAACGAATTCCTCCGCCACCAAACGTAATTACGTTTGAAGAGATCAACTTACGCGATCTATTAAATATACTCTGTCAGACATTCTTCCATACAGGTAGTCCTGGGACTAGACAAACCGAAGGCACTATTCAGTACAACCATCATAGGAAAACTTTACCTAAGATTTATACAACAGCCCTTGCACTTTACTCCGTCTTAAATTATATTTGGCATATATGATTCGCAATGCTTATGCCAATACGGAGTGGTTCTTCGGATAATAATCCAACCGGTCTCTCCATATTAACAACGTTAAAATGGTCAAAACTTTGATAGTCTGTGATTTAACTATCAAAGAAAAACACGTATGCAAACAATGATATTATTTCCAGATGGAAATTATATCGATCAATCATCATTTAACATTTATCTCTCTATTTAACTTACTCATTTTTCATCTCCTGTTTCCCTATATTCAACGTTTCTTATTTTCTAAATTTAGAAAATATACGTTATTAACAATGGAAAACATTTCCATTTCTTGTTTTCTATATTAGAAAACATTTCTGATTCTTATTTGGAAAACATTTCCAAAGCTCCTTCATTTGGTTGAAACAGATGTTTAAATAAAACATCGCGACGCCAATTCAAA
Organism: Allium sativum; assembly: GCA_030737875.1. Lineage (NCBI taxonomy): Eukaryota > Viridiplantae > Streptophyta > Magnoliopsida > Asparagales > Amaryllidaceae > Allium > Allium sativum. The sequence goes on from CM060924.1 coordinate 839,747,003, forward strand.
CCATTACGCTCATTAACTAAATTCACTTAACCATCCTTCACTATCAAACCTTACCCTTCCTTAGTTAAGAAGGAAGTCAATCAAGTTGGGGTATAATTACTTCTTAGACCTTAACTGAACAACGTTTTAACTTCGGAATAGACAAAGTTTATCTTTTAAACCTTTATCAAACTTCCTTACGTAACTCTCTTTCGAATAATCTCTATTCGATAACTCCTCCCATCGAATAACTATATTCATAATCTCTCTTACGAATAACTAGATTCGAAAACCTTTCTTCGAATAAGCTATATTCAATTAACTCTTATCAATTAACTCTATTGGATTAACATTAATCGATTGACACTGTTTGATTTAACTCTAATCGATTAACTCTATTTGATTTAACTCTAATCGATTAACTCTATTGGATTAACTCTTTTCACTTAACTCCTTTCGAATAAACTATATTCGATAATCTCTCTTACGAATAATTAGATTCGATTAACTCACTTCGAATAACCAGTATTCGATAACTCCTCTTCGAATAAATTATATTAGATAACTCTTCTCGAATGAACTATATTCGATAACTCTTCTCGAATATACTATATTCGATTACTCTTCTCGAATAAACTATATTCGATAACTCTACTTCGAATAGGTGATATTCGATAACTCTACTCGATTTACTCCATTTGAATAACTCTAACTGGTTAACTCTAACTCTAACTGGTTAAATCTAACTGATTAATTTTAACTGATTAATTCTAACTGATTAATTCTAACTGATTAATTCTATCTGATTAACTCTAATTGGTTAACTGTAACTGGTTAATTCTAACTGATTAATTCTAACTGATTAACTCTACCTAATTTACTCTATTCGATTAACTCTAACCGAATAACTAATATTCAATTAACTCATTTTGATTAACTCTTTTAAATTAACTCCTTTGATTTATACCTTTGAATTATTTCTTTGAATTTTCCTTTGAATTATTCCTTTGAATTATCTCCTTTGATTAATTCCTTTGAATTATTTCTTTGAATTATCTCCTTGAATTATTCCTTTGAATTATCTCCTTTGATTAATTCCTTTGAATTAACTCCTTTGAATCATTTCCTTTTGAATCATCTCCTTTGAATTATCTCCTTTGGATTATCTCCTTTGGATTATCTCCTTTCCTATTTGTTTGCTTAACAAATAATTATTCCCTTTTCAATTCTATTTATTTAACAAATAAATATTTCTTTTATCTTTTCTATTTATTTAACAAATAAATATTTCTTTTATCTTTTCTATTTATTTAACAAATAAATATTTCCTTTATCTTTCCCGTTTATTTAACAAATAAATATTTCCATTTAATCTATTTGTAAATGTTTTACAAATATTTCCTTTTAAATTCTATTTGTAAATGTTTTACAAATATTCCTTTTTCTATTTGTTTTGCAAATATCTTCCTTTGTATTTGTTTTACAAATATATTTCCTTTATATTTGTTTTACAAATATATTTCCTCTATATTTGTTTTACAAATATATTCCTTTTTAACTCTTTTGATTTTATAATTATTTCCTTAAATGAAATCCTTTTTCCTTTTATATATAAAATCCATTGATTTTATATAAATAATTTATTTTCAAAATATACTTTGAAAACCCCTTTTTACATCCCAGTATTTTTCACGGTATTTAAAATACCAATTAACAGTGATCGATATCATTCAAACACACATAGTCAACAACAGATTATATATCACATCATATATTACAATATATGAACAGAACAGTATTATAAATATTGAGGAGTCCAGTTGGACCCCTCCAACCTGTTTCCCTGCATCACAGATGTTAAACAATACAACTAACATCGATTTCATTTCAATATGAAATATTCTACTAAACAGAATCAATATTTAATTAATGATTCATATATATATCGTTATTTATAATTTCAACCAATACACAAGCAATTCAACAAAACAGTTAACACACAGCAATCAACAGATAATTGTCAGTTCTAAGAATACGTTATAAAAATATAACTGTTCAGAGTTGGTGAGTTTTACTCACATTGGACGATCATCGTTAATAACGATAATTATTGCTCGATTCAGACGGATAATTTATTTCGCTATAAATTGTAACAAGCTCATATTCACTCCCAGTCGGTTTCATGGTGTTGTTGTCGTCCATACGATCCCAACGGATCTGACCGTTCGTAAATCTGACCATGTATGAGCGAGATATAACATTTATAAGATTGTATACTATTTTAAATTAACTAAACAATAAACCCTTTTGTATTTAAAATGACTGGGCTGCACCTTTATGAATTCGGCCCAAACCCCTTTTGTAAATTACCCAGGCCCGACGTTTTGACCTTTCTTCCCCGTTAACATATGTGTCCTTATTCACAACACACGATGGCCATTACCAACTTCATGCTCCTAATCCTCCTTCCACACTCAATCGAACCACCAGATCTCACCACCATTCTTCGTCTCTAGCCACTCTCTTCCTTCCTATCACCTCCACGTGAAACTCGACTCCACTTAGCAAAAACGCGTCAATGGGTTCCAAGACCCTTAACAGTAGTATACCGAACATTTCTACTCTCGAATTCCACCAACAACTCACATCTGAATCTCCTTCATGCCGTGAACACAACTGTATCCTTTGAGTCGCCCATCGATCCTTGTATTACCAGAAATTCAAAGCCCTAAGATCACTGTATAAAAACTCGGCAACCCCAAAACTGATCGCACACAAAAGTAAGGACATCGGTGGAAAGCTCTTGCTTCCACGAGCTCAAAACAATTGCTTTCAACATTTTAGGATTTTTGTTTTACTTTCTATGAATTTTTAAAGATTTCGTTTTGCTTTGAGAAGGAGAAAGAACGGCGGCCGTGAGTTGTTGACCAGACAAATGATTTTTTCTAGGTTTAGATAAGGTTAAGGATTATATATAGGTAAGTTTTATATTTTTTGTATTCGATTATTTTATTTGTTTTAAGCAAACGCTATTTGTATTCGTCCTCTAAAATTCCTGTGATCACATATGATACCTAAAAATCACGAAAACTAGCATTCAGCTACAGTTTGACATTACGGTCCTAACGAAACTGGTTTCGTCGAATTCCGACTCCGTTTGCTCAGACAGCGTATTTTTAAAGGTCAAATTATCGACTGTATTTCACATTAAAATCTAGTAGGGCCCCACACTGACTTCAAAAATCACAGAAATTGAAATCTAGCAATAATTTAACATTGGGGATCCAACAAAATTAGTTTCGTCGAATTCTGAGGTCGTTTGCAAAACTGGCTATTTTTAAAGCTCTAAATAACCTATTTAAATATATAAATATATTTAAATACAATTAAATTAAATATTTATAATTAAATATTATCGTATATATTCACAGAGGAATACCATACAGCTCAGAAAAATCCTATATGGATTTCTAACTCGATATTTCATCATCAGAGTTATATCGATATTCGATTTATATTTAAATCCTTTTTTAAAATATAAATAAATTGTTATGGTTATGGCGCTGTTTTTCTGAGAAATTGATTTGGACATAAATCAAAATCTACACGACGAAATCCCGATTTTTCTCTTCCATTAGAAAAATATACTTCACCAGCTCTGAACGTTTCTTGTTTCACAGAAATCCGACTTAAAACAGATCCTGTATTTCCAGTTAAAGTTCAAATCGCCAAATCGCGAACTGCCGCGCCATTTCGAGCTCGGTTTTAATTATAATATATATTATATGATCAGACTTCGTTTAAACATTATATTCGTCAATATAATTCAATATAAACTGAATTATATATTTTATATCGTCCAATTCACACCATATCACGAATTCTGTTATTTCTGATTATTCCAGAAATATTTTTTTTCTATTATTTATATTAATTAAATATAAATATTTTTTAATTCCAGTTATCGATATCGTTAAATCGATAACTAATAATAATAAAATTAATTAATTATTCGACAGAAAAAAATGCGGGTCATTACAATCTTTCCCCCTTAAAATAATTTCGTCCTCAAAATTGCTAAGCTAGAAGACGACCCTATCTACTGGGTAAATATTTATCAGTTTACTCCTTAACTTCAGTTTCAACTGAACCAATTAATATCGACTAAAATATTAATTTATTCTGACTAACTAAAATTTTCAAAAATTCTAAAAAAATTCTAACGCCTTAATTTTTTTGAAAATTTCGCCATAACCTCCTTTGTACAACCCTATCGGTAAAACCACAACTCGCCTCTCTAGGCCTTCTCCAACCCAAAAGAAAATCAAACAGCCAAGCGGCTTGCCAAATCGGCTCATAAATCACCAAATTCATATATAAATAAACTTGTACCCTTTTTATCGGCATATCATTATATCATTTGCACCTGTTACCAATTCAACATATACCAACATCATTCCAATCAATTTCCAAATCAATTTCCATCAACCAAATCTCAACACAATTATTCTCTTATCGAAGTTCAATTCCATTCCAATCTAAAATCACAAATTTCGAACCCTTAACTTATCACTTAATCCCATTTCAAATTATTCTCTGATCACTTCCACTTTTTCTTAACCTATCATCTCAAGTTAAATTCTTATTTACTTTTACCATCCCATTCGAATTAACTTTACAAGTTAAATTTTAATTTCTAGAATTTAAATCCTGGGTTTTCATTTCAAATCAGATTTGAAATGATAATAATCAATTCAAAACCTTTGAATTTCTGAATAACTTGTTTTCGCAAAACAATTTCAAAACAAAATCTTTGGCAGTAATCTGTCACTTACATACTCGAAAATTAACACTAATGATGTCGCGATTCATCATCAGGGTTATTTCCCAGCTATCGAAGTGAGTTCAATACTATAACAATTTCAAAACTTATTTAAACACCTTCATTTTGAAATCACTTTCAAAATATTCTTCACAATGCTTGTAAACAATTTAAAATCTCCCAGGATTTTAAAATTCTCTTATACTCAATTCAATTTCATTTACAAGCACCTTTTCAAATTCTAGGAATTTTAATTCCCATTCTGATTCTAATTTCAGATTTAATCCATCTAATTCCAAATACTACACTTATATGAATTCTGATTGGTTATTTACATAACCATTCAATTTATAATCTTACTCGATTATAATAACAACTAATATATCCAATATATTATAATTCTGATATATATATTTTCTTTATATCGAAATATACTTTGGGTAAAATTATTTCCATTTACCCTCTTTTCAAAACATATCGTGTCGACCCATCATATTCGAGTGTTTAGAAACTCCTACCGATACAGTGGTTCAAACTGATCGAACTGAACCCATAAACAACTCAACCAATAAATCTCCACAATATAAAACCATTTTATATTGAATAACAAATACATTCACTCGTATATATACAATCAAACTCAATCTAGGGTATTACTAACCCTATCTCTACCGATTCACGCCACAGAGCCAAGGTAATTACTTAACCTTTAGCTCTGATACCAACTATAACGACCCGGAAATTTTCGATCTTTGGTCATCGACATAAAACCCATGTCGATTATCCAAACATCGAAAATACCGGTAGTTAATGAAAGAAATTAGAGGGTGAGAATAGATAAGATAGAAACTGTAACAACCCGTATTTTTGAATAACATGTTATAACATAAATCAAGGCAGAATTAAATGTTAAAATCTGAATCAAGGGAAACGGGCTGTGCCATTGCGTTCGTCTCGGAAAAATACGCGAAATAGAGTCTGAGTTTTCGAGAATCGGAGTCCGTATGACCCAGTTATGGCCCATAGAAGTTTTCAGAAAATTCCAAGTTCAAAAACAGTTCAAATTTCAAATCTGGAGCCAAACAGACTGGGCGGGAAAGTTTCTCGCCCAGCCCCCAAGTCGACTGGGGAGTCGACTTGGGAGTCGACACACCCCAGTTGGTGTCGACTGCCCAGTCGACACCCCTGTCGACCTGGGTGGTCGGGCCAGTTTGGCCTGGTGCATCTGTTGTCCCCTTTGAGTCATGTTTTGAGGCCTGTGATGAGATTTGATGGCTCAGATCTAAACTAGGGTTAATCCTATGGCCTAAACTAACCTAAACTTCTATAAAAAGACCCTAAGACCTAGCCTAAAACCCACACAAATCAATTCTACAACTAAGTTCTGCCAAAATGCTCCCTAATCATGGCCTCCATCTTCATCTTGAGAGCTTCTAAGGCAGAAAGGAGCCATCTTTCTTCATCAAAGCAAAGGAGCTACTTATTCTCAAGGCTATTTGTGTTGCTACATCATTCCTAGAGCTTCTACAACATCTCTATCTTGTTCTATTTGGTTCTAGTTCTCATAGCCACGCTTTGTAAGCCATATTCTACTCTTAGATCTAAACTATGAACTTAATATGACATGTAGCAAGTTGAAATGAGACTTTTGTGTTATGCTTGCCTTGGATTTCATGCATAGATTCATTTATGACCCTTTTGATCTATGTTTGTGGACCTAATGTTTACCTATCATGAATCTAGTACCATTTATGTTGACTTTTGGGTGGAAAGCTATGAGCTTTATGTGGTGATTGTGCATAAATGCAACATAGAACCTCTCATGACCTTGATATTAACTTGCCATAATGGACCTATATGCTATTCACAAGTTTATCACCCTATTTGCTAAGTTTAATGCCATACATGTGTAGATTGGAATTGGACCTAAGTGCAATATTTGCCTTGAACCTATCATTGTATGCATAGATCTATTCATGCCTCTCTTGATCTATGATTGTGGACCTATCATGAACCTATTACCATTCATGTTGACCTTTGGGAAAAATGCTATGAATTGGATTATGGCTTATGCATGTTAACAAACCTTAACCCCTCATGTTCCTTAACATGCATATGATGATATTGAACCTATTTGCTATGCACAAGTTAGGATTGTCACCCTATGCCAACTATTACCATGTTACCACCCTATTTGCTAATCATGCCATCATACATGTTTGTGGCCAAATCACCCTTATGCTATTATGCATGCTTGAGGCCAAAGCACCCTTATGCTATTTGATATGTTTGAGGCCAAGTCACCTTTTATGCTATCATACATGTTGAGGCCATATGCTAGTATGTTGAACACCTTTGCCTCAAATATCACCATGTTTAACTTGTGATAGACTTTGTCACCTTATGCACACCTTGTCATATTGTTATGTTCCCTCTTTGATCTATTTGCGTTGATGCGAATTTACGTGCGATGGGAATACGTTATGGGTAGTTAGGCAATCTTAAATAACATGAAAACATGACTTGAAAATATGACATGAAAGTTTGACATGTGATTATGCTTGAAAACATGAACGTGGACATGACATGTTGAAAACATGAAAGTGGCCAACTCGAGGTTGGGTTGAGTTTGTAGCATAAATCTACCCGGAACCGACCGGCTTAACTAGTGGCTACAAACAATAGGACCCAATGTGAGTAGTTGGTCATATCGCACTTAAAACCCGAGGTTAGACTAGGTTGTGGTGTAAAGCTACCCGGACCCGCCCGGCTTAACTAGTAACCACAACAAGGTCTAATGTGAGAGGTTGGGGTGCATTAAGTTAATTAATGCTACATGGTAGGGTTAAGTCATGGACTACTTGAATACTTAACCAATTAAACATGATGGATTGGTAGGGTTAAGTCATGGACTGCTTGAATACACTTAACCAGTTGAACACGATGTATTGATAGGGTTAAGTCATGAACTTCTTGGACACACTTAACCAACTCAATACATGGTTAGGATGGGGTTAACCACACTTAACCCATTTGAAATCCTAGTTGCGTGGCCCTTTTCAGCAGTAACCCACAAGGGAGTATCATGGATACCCTGGACTAGGCTAGGGTGGGGCACGATTACTGGACTGATTGTAAGAGACCAAAAAAGAGACGGCTGATAGGGTGCGCCAGTTAAGTTCAGGCGGACCATGGTCGTGCACATGAGTTCCGGAGTTGAACATGGACACCAATAGGTTTAGACTGTGCGTGCTTGTTTTTGTGTCAGTGGTTTACACCCTAGGGCTGGATACACCCTAGGATGGACCTTGCACAGTTAACTACATTTCATGATTAAGCCGTATGACACCGATACACGACGAGCTAGGCTTATAGGGAGCCGATCGACTAGACCGTGTAGTTGGACCTGGACTTAGTTCATCTCATGATGTTGGGCCAATTTCGGGCCAAGGGATCATTTCTTGTTTATACTTGACATGGATTGGAATACTAGTACACCTGGTGCAACTTAACCTTGTATATGCGATGCCACTCTTGTTAACTTTTCACCATGCCAGTTATCATTCTATGTTTCATCTCTGTTTTACATGTCCAGTTAACTTTATTAGTTTTTATACTAATAGTAGGTAGGACTTACCAGTCTTTTTGACTGACCTGTTTTCCTTTCGCCTCTTTTCTTCCATTCCCCCCCCCCCCCCCCCCAGGTTCTCAGGGTGGGAACACTAGCACCTAGCTTGGATCTTTAGCTTGCTTTCTGGATAGCACATGTACGGTTTGGACTTGAGCTCGCTATGGCTTTACCACGTCTACTTTGGGGATAGTTTACTTTATGTTATTTCCAGTTTTCAGTTTATGTTTCTAGACTTGTTGTAGTTGGAAAATAATGACTTAGTACTTTTGATGTAAGTTGACTATGGTTTTGAAATAGTAGTTTTATCCGCTGCTTTATTTACTCTGTGTTACTTATATGTTCTATCTTGTGATATCTTCATGCATGTTTACCTTGACAAACACCCCTCCAAAGCTAGTGTACTTGCAAGAGTGACCCTGGCGGAGGTGGGGTGTTACAGAAACTTAGAATAGAAGAAGAACAACAACAACACAACATCAGAGTAACACGAACCTCACAACGGAATGAATAACATATAATATATAACATAACTTTGAAATATAAATCTATACTTGAATATACATATCATTTCCAAAGTACAACACTTACAACATAGCGGAATAACAATAGCTATATAAAATCCTGAAGCCTCCTGCTCCAGCTCTTCAAGTATATCTGTAAAATCCTGACTACTTGACAACCCGTACAAAATTAGGCACCCAAGAGTTTAGGGAAAACAAAACAAAATAAACTCTGGGTCAGTCATGGGACTGGTATGAGTAAAACAGTTTAAAACAGTTTGAACAAGTAAACGATATCTCATAAGACCACACCGTATAACGGAACGGGTCTTTCCCTTATGAGAATCCAAAATAACTTTATATCAAAGCCTTTTGATATTATAATAATGTCTATCAACCACAATATAATAATCATCTAGCAGAAATGCTTTCATCTCACGTTCTACATATATAATATACAATCAAAACCGCAGGCACGTATTGGGTAATGGATTTCCAACTATGACAAGGTATGGAACCACCGTTTGCTAGTATACCTCTAGAGAGGAATACACTGGGTTCAACAAGAACATCTTGCAACCCGGCCACACATGACCGACCACTCATTTTGCTTGAGTGTATCGAATGTATATCACCAATGGTTGGGATCAACAATCGTTTCTCGAATGGGACAGCATCGACAATAGATTTTTAGAAATAAATGAAACTCTAGATCAGGTGATTATACACCCTAATATGTGCGACCTACATAGCCATGCTGCCTGCCCGATTTTTGTCATTTCCCAGTTGTAAGGCTAGAGGCCACGCTTATCTCTGACAGATCACACATTTATTCACTTTGAATGTCACATCGTCATACCCGCCAAATCACAAATTGATTTCCCCAAAAATACCATGGGTATACAGCTAAGAGAAACGAATTCCTCCGCCACCAAACGTAAATACGTTTGAAGAGATCAACTTATGTGATCTATTAAATATACTCTGTCAGACATTTTTCCATACAGGTTGTCCTGGGACTGGACAAACCGAAGGCACTATTCAGTACGACCATCTTAGGCAATCTTTACCTAAGATTTATACAACAGCCCTTGCACTTTACTCCGTCTTCAATTATATTTGGCATATATGATTCGCAACGCTTATGCCAATACGGAGTGGTTCTTCGGATAATAATCCAACTGGTCTCTCCATATTAACAACGTTAAAATGGTCAAAAATTTGATAGTCTGTGATTTAACTATCAAAGAAAAACACGTGTGCAAACAACGATATTATTTCCAGATGGAAATTATATCGATCAATCATCATTTAACATTTATATCTCTATTTAACTTATTCATTTTTCATCTCCTGTTTCCCTATATTCAGCATTTCTTTTTTTTCTAAATTTAGAAAATATATGTTATTAACAATGGAAAACATTTCCATTTCTTGTTATCTATATTAGAAAACATTTCTGATTCTTATTTGGAAAACATTTCCAAAGCTCCTTCATTTGGTTGAAACAGATGTATAAATAAAACATCGCGACGCCAATTCAAATCATTACGCTTATTAACTAAATTCACTTAACCATCCTTCACTATCAAACCTTACCCTTCCTTAGTTAAGAAGGAAGTCAATCAAGTTGAGGTATAATTACCTCTTTGACCTTAACTGAACAACGTTTTAACTTCGGAATAGACATCTTTAAACCTTTAACAAACTTCCTTATGTAACTCTCTTTCGAATAATCTCTATTCGATAACTCCTCCCTTCGAATAACTATATTCGATAATCTCTCTTACGAATAACTAGATTCAAAAACCTTTCTTCGAATAAGATATATTCGATTAACACTATTCAATTAACTCTTATCAATTAACTCTATTGGATTAACTCTTTTTGATTTAACTCTACTTGATTTAACTCTAATCGATTAACTCTATTTGATTTAAATCTAATTGATTAACTCTATTGGATTAACTCTTTTCACTTAACTCCTTTCGAATAAACTATATTCGATAATCTCTCATACGAATAACTAGATTCGATTAACTCACTTCGAATAACCAATATTTGATAACTCCTCTTCGAATAAATTATATTTGATAACTCTTCTCGAATGAACTATATTCGATTACTCTTCTCGAATAAACTATATTCGATTACTCTTCTAGAATAAACTATATTCGATAACTCTACTTCGAATAGGTGATATTCGATAACTCTGCTTGATTTACTCCTCTTGAATAACTCTAACTGGTTAACTCTTACTCTAACTGGTTAACTCTAACTGATTATTTCTAACTGATTAATTCTAACTGATTAATTCTAACTGATTAACTCTAACTGATTAACTCTAACTGGTTAACTCTAACTGGTTAATTCTAACTGATTAACTCTAACTGATTAACTCTACCTAATTTACTCTATTCGATTAACTCTAACTGAGTAACTAATATTCGATTAACTCATTTCGATTAACTCTTTTGAATCAACTCCTTTGATTTATTCCTTTGAATTATTTCTTTGAATTATCTCCTTGAATTATTCCTTTGAATTATTCCATTGAATTATCTCCTTTGATTAACTCCTTTGAATTTTTCTTTGAATTATCTCCTTGAATTATTCCTTTGAATTATTCCTTTGAATTATCTCCTTTGATTAATTCCTTTGAATTAACTCCTTTGAATCATTTCCTTTTGAAACATCTCCTTTGAATTATCTCCTTTGGATTATCTCCTTTTCTATTTGTTTACTTAACAAATAACTATTCCCTTTTCAATTTATTTATTTAACAAATAAATATTTCTTTTATCTTTTCTATTTATTTAATAAATAAATATTTCTTTTATCTTTTCTATTTGTTTAACAAATAAATATTTCCCTTATCTTTCCTATTTATTTAACAGATAAATATTTCCATTTAATCTATTTGTAAATGTTTTACAAATATTTCCTTTTAAATTCTATTTGTAAATGTTTTACAAATGTTCCTTTTTCTATTTGTTTTGCAAATATCTTCCTTTGTATTTGTTTTACAAATATATTTCCTTTATATTTGTTTTACAAATATATTTCCTTTATATTTGTTTTACAAATATTTTCCTTTTCAACTCTTTTTATTTTATAATTATTTCCTTATATAAAATCCTTTTTCCTTTTATATATAAAGTCCATTAATTTTATATAAATAATTTATTTTCAAAATATACTTTGAAAATCCCCTTTTTACATCCCAGTATTTTTCACGGTATTTAAAATACCAATTAATAGTGATCGAAATCATTCAAACACACATAATCAACAACAGATTATATATCACATCATATATTACAATATATGAACAGAACAGTATTATAAATATTGAGGAGTCCAGTTGGACCCCTCCAACCTGTTTCCCTGCATCACAGATGTTAAACAATACAACTAACATCGATTTCATTTCAATATGAAATATTCTGCTAAACAGAATCAATATTTAATTAACGATTCATATATATATCGTTATCTATAATTTCAACCAATACACATGCAATTCAACCAAACAGTTAACACACAACAATCAACAGATAATTATCAGTTCTAAGAATACGTTATAAAAATATGATTGTTCAGAATTGGTGAGTTTTACTCACATTGGACGATCATCGTTAATAATGATAATCATCGCTCGATTCAGACGGACAATTTATTTCGCTATAAATTGTAACGAGCTCGGATTCACTCCCAGTCAGTTTCATGGTGTTGTCGCCGTCCATACGATCCCAACGGATCTGACCGTTCATAAATCTGACCATGTATGAGCGAGATATAACATTTATAAGATTGTATACTATTTTAAATTAACTAAACATTAAACCCTTTTGTATTTAAAATGACTGGGCTACACCTTATGAATTCGGCCCAAACACTTGTTGTAAATTACCCAGGCCCGACGTTTTGACCTTTCTTCCCCGCTAACATCCGTGTCCTCATTCACAACACACAATGGCCATTACCAACTTCAAGCTCCTAATCCTCCTTCCACACTCGACCGAACCACCCGAGCTCACCACCATTCTTTGTCTCTCGCCACTCTCTTCCTTCCTATCACCTCCACGTAAAACTCGACTCCACTCAGCAAAAACGCGTCGATGGGTTCCAAGACCCTTAACAGTAGTACACCGAACATTTTTACTCTCGAATTCCACCAACAACTCACATCCGAATCTCCTTCATGTCGTGAACACAACGGCATCCTTTGAATCGTCCATCGATCCTTGTATTACCAGAAATTCAAAGCCCTAGGATCACTGTATAAAAACTCGGCAATCCCAAAACTGATCGCACACAAAAGTAAGGACATCGGTGGAAAGCTCTTGCTTCCACGAGCTCAAAACAATTGCTTTCAACATTTTAGGATTTTTGTTTTACTTTCTATGAATTTTTAAAGATTTCATTTTGCTTTGAGAAGGAGAAAGAACGGCGGTCGTGAGTTGTTGACCAGACAAATGATTTTTTCAGGTTTAGATAAGGTTAAGGATTATATATCGGTAAGTTTTATATTTTTTTAGTCGAGTATTTTATTTGTTTTTAAGCAAATGCTATTTGAATTCGTCCTCTAAAATTCTTGTGATCACATATGATACCTAAAAATCATGAAAACTGGCCTGCAGCTACAGTTCGACATTACGATCCCAACGAAACTGGTTTCGTCGAATTCCGACTCCGTTTGCTCACACAGCGATTTTTTAAAGGTCAAATTATCGATTGTATTTCACATTAAAATCCTGTATGGCCACACACTGACTTCAAAAATCACAGAAATCGAAATCTAGCAATAATTTAACATTGCGGATCCAACAAAATTAGTTTCGTCGAATTCTGAGGTCGTTTGCAAAACTGGCTATTTTTAGAGCTCTAAATAACCTATTTAAATATATAAATATATTTAAATATAATTAAATTAAATATTTATAATTAAATATTATCGTATATATTCACAGAGGAATACCATACAGCTCAGAAAAATCCTATATGGATTTTTAACTCGATATTTCATCATCGGAGTTATATCGATATTCAATTTATATTTTAAAACCTTTTTTAAAATATAAATAAATCGTTATGGTTATGGCGCTGTTTTCTGAGAAATTGATTTGGACATAAATCAAAATCTACACGACGAAATCCCGATTTTTCTCTTCCATTAGAAAAATATACTTCACCAGCTCTGAACGTTTCTTATTTCACAGAAATCCGACTTAAAACGGATCCTGTATTTCCAGTTGAAGTTCAAATCGCCAAATCGCGAACTGCCGCGCCATTTCGAGCTCGATTTTAATTATAATATATATTATACGTTCAGACTTCGTTTAAATAATATATTCGTCAATATAATTCAATATAAACTGAATTATATATTTTATATCATCCAATTCACACCATATCATGAATTCTGTTATTTCCGATTATTCCGAAAATATTTTTTTCTATTATTTATATTAATTAAATATAAATATTATTTAATTCCAGTTATCGATATCGTTAAATCGATAATTAATAATTAATTAATTATTCGACAGCTAAAAATGCGGGTCATTACAATTTATTTGCAAATACCAGATTTACACGCTCCATGCTTGGATGTGTTTGAGTTTCGATTCTTTTGTCGAAATTTGGACACATGAAAGTGTAGGGTGTTACAGGTATAGTGTACAGTCAAGCAGAAGCTTATATCAGTGATGATGTCTCGGGTACAATCAACCATCATTTCCTTCATTGACGTGCATCATCTAACATTTTTATTCGCCGTACCGTCAATTATTATTATTATTTTCATATGTTACATTATAATTCTTCAGCTTATCTCCACATTCCATTATATGATATATATATATATATATATATGATGTTTGTTCATCATTTGAGAATCTAATTGCTGATTATATCCTTTACCGGCATGTGTCTCCCTTATCTATGATTTCATGTATTGATATTTGTTTTATTGATATGGATGATTTTGGAGATTGAATGATGTATTTGGACCTAATTAGTTATTAGTCCAACTATACATGGTGATATCTCTTTATAGATATTTTTGGAGTTTGTGTGTTGATTTCTGAATATTTTGGATTCACCCATTCATCCAATTCTATGATTTTTGTTTTAGTGCATTCATGTGGTTGATGATGATTGTATTAAGATTTGATGAGATTAAATTATATTATTATATCCAGTATATTCCTAGTACCGTTTGATTATTTCCTTTGAATTTAGATACAGACAATCCATTTATTATTTATATAATGTTAAGATCAGTTCGGAACATTACAAATTCGAGGATAGTGAGATCGATTGGTATTTTATTAGGTATAGAGGGATATAAATAGTTAATATGTTAGACTGACTTTTTTATTGGGTAGACTATGATATATATATATATATATATATATACACTTAATGTAATGTATATTAAACCTGTATTATATAGCATCGTTGCAATTGGACCCGCGATTTCTGTATTTTTGTATATTACATGTTGTTCTATTCAAGAGGCGCATGTGTTTATTGTTTTGTGTATATATTGTATACGTATAAGCGAGTTATATATTTGATACTTTAACACCTATCAATGTTAGTCCAAGAGAAGTTACATGTGTGTACCCCATACAACCTCATTCTCCATGTTGTTTGATAGCAATAGCATTACCTAATGGTACTCTTGGATTGTATGACTATAAAGGTGATATCTTGATTGGTATTAGAGGAAGGTTTAGAACAATACATTATATATTAGAGACACTAGTTTGATTTTTAGAAGAGACTCAAAGTTCTTGTTCCCATGGGGTGCGTGATAGATGGTTATAATCATGTGATTGTAGGATTATATGATTATTATTGGAGTGTCACAAAATTGGTATCAAAGCTAGTTTGTGTGTCCTATGTGATAGGGTTCTCACCTTGTGATCAGTGGCAAAGCATTAACTCTCAACCCTATACATCTCATTTGGGTTGGTTATCCGTGTGCTGGAGCAATAATCGAGAGGTTGGCATCAAAACCAACGTCTGAGGTACCAACGATGGTCAGATGAGAATAAACACCATTTCAATTCATATCAGGTTTAAAGCAACATATTATATATTAGAGACGGGTCTAGACCTTAGAAAAGACATAGAGTCCCCATTTCACGGGCGTGTGATAGATTTTAGGTTATAATTATGCGATAGGAGCATATGATGATCAATAGGGTGTTACACTCTTCCATCATGAAACACACGTACCACCAACATGTCACATGAGCAACTCTACCCCTCTTCTATTTGTACATTTTTTTTTCTTTCTAAAATTATAAAAGAAAAGTCAAAGTTACTTATTTACTTTTAACTTATTTAAATTGATCCATTTCTTAACTAAAGCATACGTTATTTATAAACATGTGTGTATAATACATATATATCTACATTCATACATACATATACTCATTTTAGCATATTTAACATGCTTTAACAACTTTTAAACGATGAAAAGTTGAAAATCCGAAAAATGAAAAGTGATATACGATAAGGTTTATGATTTTTCTTCAAATTATTTACCTTTTTAGACTAATTTCTGAAACAACCTTAACATAATTAATTATTACTTAAACAATGTTTATCTAAGTTAAAAAATTCATTTATTAATTACCAAAATTATATTAGATATTTAAAATGATTACATTTCAAGTTGTTACCTTCTCATTCGATTTTATGGATGTTTAATTGAAAGATATTTGAACTTTGGTATGAACTGACTTTGAAGGAAAGAAGGAAAAAAATGCGGTAATTTTATGAAAAGAAATGGGGGTACCTGAATTAGTTTCTTAACTAAATAGGAAAACCATCTATCCGCCAAATTTCAAATTCTAATTCTAGGTTTTTACGCATGTTTGACTCGACTCTCTATTGACTATAGCTCTTTCACATGAACCCCAAAACGAGGCGCACAAAAATACTATACGAATCTAAAATATGAGATTGTCGTAATAACGTTGTTTCGTCCTCAAATTCTAACATCTCAATAATGATCAAGTTTTTCTTTCTTATTTTTTAATTCAATTAATTAATTCGTT
Source organism: Allium sativum (assembly GCA_030737875.1). Lineage (NCBI taxonomy): Eukaryota > Viridiplantae > Streptophyta > Magnoliopsida > Asparagales > Amaryllidaceae > Allium > Allium sativum. Next base: position 839,764,013 of record CM060924.1, read on the forward strand.
AGTATTAATTATTTTCACACTATTTTATTAGTAGTATATTTATGGATTGCTAAAATAAACGAATAAATGTAGTTGAATCCATATGTTTTTTTGAATGCACAAGTACATTTGATTTTGCGCTTTTCTAATATAAACCATGTATAAAATTGAAAAGCCAAATTTTGTTATTTTTAATATAGGTTTTCATCAAATAGTTTCGAATTTTTTAGATATAAGAGATGATAAGCACTGGATTCTCGAATTCAATTCATATTAAGATTTGATGGCCAACATTTATTGCGGTTCATTTTTGTGTTTATCTTGCTTTCTAGTGGTCCCGTTTTTTAACCGACAAAACTATTCCATTTGAAATTCCATTTGAAAGTCATTTGGACCGTTGCTACATGGTGCACCCTCCATGTCCATCCTGCATTCGATTTCTAGTGTTTCAAGTATTGTTATTGACACTTAAGTTTTGATTAAGGGTCGTTATGTCCAAAGAAGAAAATTCGGTATGCCTCCACATTTTTCGATGTTAATCATTTTCGACGGCTCTTTGCCGACTTACTGATCTAAACTCGACATACCCCCATCGAATTAAACTGATAAGTTTGACAGTACTTTGCCGAATTTCAACTGAGTCCCTTCTTAATTAAAATTGAAGTGTCAATATCAATGACCTATATTTTCGATTAAAGTGGCAACTTTAGTTTTTTAATTAGGGTATTGTTATTGAGACTCACTTTTTGGTTAAGGGGCATCACGACAAAAAAAAGAAAATTCGGTACAATCCCATCGTTTTTCGATTTTATCATTTTCGGTGGTCCTTTTCTGACTTTTAGACCTAAACTTGATAAAACCCCGGCCGAATTCTGCTCAACTTGCCGAATTTGAAGTATGATGCCCCTTAATCAAAAGTGTCAGTAATAATACCCTTTAATTATAGCCTCCTATTTTTGGACTAATTAGGAGTCTTCAAGAGAGAATGAGTTGGGAAGAGATTCAGGTACCGTTTAATTTCTGAAAGGGGCAAGTTACGTTTGCATTAGCGTCGGACGCGTCTAATGTGGGTCCCACCACTTTGCTCAGTTGAGCTTAACGGTTGAAAACCAAGCTTTAGCGTCCGACGCCAACTAAAATATTCAGCAATGACTCCTTTTTCACAACTTATAAAACCAACCCCTTCCCACTCCATTTCCTTTAACAATCCACACATTAAACACCACAATTTTTCATCAACTATGACTGAAGTGAATCGTTAGAAAACAACATTTCGTCGACCTCCGAAAGTATGGTCTTCGTTTGCAACTTCAGAGTTTCTCCGTATAGCCGTTGATGCTTTCCAAGCTGTTGGAAAGAACAACAAAGGGATACACAAGAGGATTGCAGCTGCTCTGAACGAGTCTTTAGCTACATCACCGACCGAGATACCAGTCTCTTTGAACAAGTAACGGCTAAATTCGACGCTTATAAGAAAAAAAAATGGACTGTATGACGTAATTTAAATGAGAAGACGGACGCCAGATGGGATCCTAAATAAGGAACAGTCAGTGGAAGCGAAAATTGGTGGAGTGATCGAGTGGCGGTAAAACATCTATTTAACTATGCAGTTGTAATTTACATGTTTAGTATCGTATTTAAGCTACAAGTTTACAGTTTAAACGTCTATTTAGGAGTACAACCCTATGATGTTAAAGTACAAGACGGGCTCAATCGAAAATTTGACCGAACTGGAGCAAATTTTCGGCAACAGTGTTGCAACAGGTTCTGGCGCTTACACTCCCGTCTCTACGAATCAGAACGTACAACCAGAGCCACGTTCTCCTCCACCCGAGTTTGTACAACCTACATTCTTCAAAGATTATCAAGTGCCACTAGAAGACATTCAGACTCAACAATCGTTTCGTGAGCCTCCTAACCAAGCACGGGGTGCATGTTCTTCATCTAGACCTCGTTCTGGCAGAAGAAGAAATGAAACTTCTTCGAAGGTGGAAGACATTGTTGATATGATACACTCTAGGCAATTGAGCAAGAAAGCTCGTTCTGAATTCAACAATCCAAGTTCAAATCCATCTACAAATGCTAGTAATTCTCCCTGTCTAACGCAAGCCCATAGACTTTTGCAATTCCGATTATGAAGCATGCAATAGACCGTGCATGAACATTTGATGGTATTGACATGCCCCACACAATACCAATTCTTATAGGTAAAGAAAATCAAGATACGTTCATGGTTCTTCCTGATGATGAAACATCAAACTGGTTGCATTTTGAAATCGAGGTGCGCAAGCAAGCACGATACAGGCAGTTTAAGATGACTTCCTCCCAGTATCCACCTCAGTATGTACCTCAGTATCCACCTCAGTACCCACCGCAGTAGCATGTTTTCTGTATTTTGTATCTATGTAATTTGTATTTCACGCGTCTGTATTATGTAATTGTAATTCTGCAATTTGTATTCTGAAATTATCTCATACGTTCTATTTTGTTCAATAATAAACACACACAAATACAAACAATTAAAAATAATATATACAAAAATAATAAATATGTCGCTTCCAGTATGCCCCCTTTCATAAAAAAATATTGCATTTTCCATTCGTAAAATTCTCCAACCAAATAACCCTTTCTGTTCAAAATCAGCTCAAAAATCCTCAGCAGCCCTCTAAATTAGACCAGTTGAATCCATTTCAGGTTTTCCCGCTCCCATTGTTACGCATCTATTCTGGGTTTTGGAAGCAAGCCTCTTTACCCGCTTATCCAATTCTAGAGCGGATGTAAGCACGAAGAATTCACCGAGCCCGAAAGGAAATTTGGGATTCTCTTCCATTCCGAATATCCGCCGCCGCATAAGATCGATTAAGACTCGGTGATCCTCCGCGCCGCTATCTCCTTTCGAATTGCAGGTGAATTGACCCCTGTTTTTTTTTCTTCTTTTTTTATCCTCGCTTTTCGCCAATGGTTTTGTATTTCCCTTCTTCCCAAGATGGTTTGTAGCTGTCTTGCTGATGTTTGTCATCCCTGGCATTGACTTGCAGGTTATGACTGCATTATATTCTTGCAACTTTGTCTGTCTTTTTTGAACGTACACAATCGCGTTGATGCTTCATGCTTAGATGAAAACAATCGAATTTATTTATCCTTTTAACCATCTAACATTAATCTTCTTCTTGAGTAAGAAGACCGCCACGATACTCATTTCTCTTTAGCCAAGTTAATTCAAATTGGAATTCTAGCTTATTTATAACTTAGTGTTGATTTGCTTGTATGTATAAGTTGTGATATTTTGTAAACTTGTGTCTAAACATAGTTTCCTGGTAAACACTCAAAGCAGTTTCATGGATATGGCCGATACACGTTTGCTTCTAATGTCTGATGCATAAGCTTGATCGTCTTGGGGACAACAATACACTATCAAAATGGTTTACTTCTTACAATGCATACTACTAGATTTATTTCTAGTGATGGGCTATTTGGGCAGAAAATAAAACACCTTTGGTGACATAAAAGATACAGACCATTGGATATTTTTATCCGTACACGGAAGGTGATATTCAGGAGGCAATTCAATGACAGATATTTACCGTGTCATTAATCTTGTTAAATTATTGTGTCCAAATAGACTTTATCTTATTTATACTATCTCGTTCGATTACATTGAAACTTATGTGTCCTACTGCACCCTAATATTTGTATTTTAGGCGAATAGGCATGGAATCCTATGAATTAGGCTACTTGTCTCCATTCACACGAATGACACGCTAATTTATACCGCAGAAGACCGTGTGATGCCACTCTGTATTATATCTACCTAACTCATGCATGTATTGATAGAACATGTTCTACTGCACAAGTAATGATTGGCAAATCCTGTCTTGATGTTTTATTTTATATCACAACTTAATAATAATACTTGTTGTAATTCTAGGTTTTTCCCCCTTTTTTTACCAATTAAAAGGTTCAAATATAAACAATAGAAGAAAGACAGGGAAAAAATTAATTGTCCAAAAAAACAATGTACACTTTTTATTTTATTTTTGTTGGAAAAAAGCAGCTTTTGGCTCTATAATGCTGTCATGCTAATTTACTTTATATCCATCAATTGAGAAACCAAGGAATAATTGTGCATTGTTAGAGAATATGGAACTAATAAGCTGGCAAGTTAGCTTCCTTCACATTGGCTGTATAGCATCTGGATAATGTGTGTAAAAGTGGATTTAAAGAAATGTTTATCCCACGCAGAAACGTTCCAGAGGGTATATGTTAGCATATGAGCAAACAAGATGTTTCAACTCAACTGGTGCTGATAGAATGTGAAGCATATGATATGGTTAATAAGAAATTCACATGCTTATAATCATGGACTTTCCTGAAATGTGGATTAAAATCATATAATAAATTGTAAATACTCCAGAATTCTCAGTATTGTATAAAGGCATAACAAAGGGTCACTGAAATCAAAAATGGTACAAGACATTGCACCTTATCTCTTTACAATAATTATGGAATTTTTCGTTGTGCTCCTAGAGTTGAAAGCTTGCAGATGCAGTGGTAAAATTAAGCCAGTAATCAAAAATAAATAAATAAATAAATAAATAAAACATAGCTCACTTGATATATATTGATGGCGTACTAATTTTTGTTAAAAGCTAAAGAAGATGTTAATAGTGCCCTAGCCATAAAGAAATTCTTTGGAAAACTCTAAAAAAAATCAAGGTTGCAAATGAACAATGATGTCCAACAAAAACTGCATAGCGAGAGATGAAGTTTGTAGCATACAGTAGTTACAGGAAGGAGAACCATCGGTTTGACATTCAGGGCTACCGATGTTTATTTTATATATAAGGATAAATATCATGACAGGTTGATTGATAGTGTCAGAAAGAAAGTTGAAGGCTGGGAATGTAAATTGCTAAGCACTGCTGGAAGGCTAGAAGTTATTAGGCCTACTATCACTCCCATTGCTTTATTTTGGTGCCAGAGTTTTGGAATTCCTACAGTTACATCAATGATCAAAATATAGTCCGACTTTATGTGGAAAGGGAAGTTTCAAAAAATACAGTGGGATGAAGTCTTCTGTAATAAAGAAAGAGGTGGCCGGTTGTTTATAATATTAAGCATATGAATGAAGCTTGTGGTCTAAAACTTGCATGGAATTTTCTTGAAAACGGTAATTTATACCAGCTGTATGAGGCGCATCTGGATAATGTGCATATCGTGAAGAAAATTTTGAGGATTTTAGTTTTAGTAGTTTTTAGCTTTATTTCTGTTTTTTTGCTTCAGACATGCGTCAAGTTGTTTGACAATATTCAAGCTGCAGACAGTTACCAAGTTAGTTCATCATGTTCATGTGTGCGTAGCACTAAAATCAACTTGCAGTATGAGCACAATATAACAATTGCTAGCACAAGCTATAAGTAACATTACTATACACATTAAACAATAACGTTTTATTTTTAGTTAATGTTATTGTTCTATAATAAAATCAAGTTCGTCTAAATTTGACTAGTTAGCTAACGTTATTGTTTTATTATTATCATAATCATTATCTTCTACCTACTTGTCTACAAGTCATGGTACTGTTAAAGTGATGCTGCAGTTTTGATAAACTAAAATTGATCACAGTAACCTCTCAAATTAAACGGATTATAATAAGATTGACTATGCAACTACTATATTTGTTTCTTTGTTAAACGCCAGTATGTTGACAAATTATATATGTTGCTATAATTATTAAATGCTGAAATAATTTTCGTAGGCCTACTAATTAATACATAGGATTGGTTCCACCACTAACTGCTTACCTGTTATTTCACAAAAAAAGTTGGTGGACTTATTTTTTTTGCTTCAGAACGATTGTAAAACTAATCACAACTGTAGGCTCATTTTTTATCACTGTGATCCCAAAAGAATTAACGTAATTTTGAATTGCGTCGACACATTATAACAATTTTTGCATTTTTAATTACATGATCTGGAATAATATTGGTTTATTTTGGTACTTTTTTCTACTAATGTCTTGATTGTGTAAAGAGTTTACAGTTATTATTTTCTACCTTTTTGTTATTTGTTTATTTATTTTTGAAGATGGTTATCATATAAGTATTCCGATAGGTACGATAATTTAGCCCAAAATCCTGTGTAATAGTAGAGCCTTAGAAATGTACAAATTAGGTCATCTCGCCTATTGCAAAATCTCCTTTTTCTTGGTAATCTCCAGTAGAGGCGTGGAAAGGGGAAAATTAAAGTTTGAAGAATTCCAACAGTTCCCGGCAGTTTGAGGATGAATTTTCTCAAACTATTTTGTAATCACTAAACAATTTTCAATTTTTTGAAACCCATTTAAATTGAAATATTAAATACACACACACATACATATATGTTTGTATAGATCGTAAATGGGTTTCTGGAAAAAAAAAAAATTAGTGATGCATTTAGATCATAAATGTTTTTTTAAAACCGTTTAAGCAATAAAATATTTTCAGAAAACCATTTGGTGTTAGAAACATTAAAAATAATTATTTATTGCTAAACAATTTTCGGGAAATAGTTTTAATACGAAATGGTTTTCAGAAAACTGTTTAGCTGTTAACACTCCAAAAGAAGTTGGAGGATTTCACACTTTTCTTGCTTCATGATGCTCAGATTCCAACTACTAGAGCATGATAAAACGAAGTTGTAATCACTCAAGTTCCGAGTCCTCTCACGATCGGAGATGCTCCTTTTAGTTTGGTGTAGTGGCACAAAGTAGAAATTCATCCTCAAATATGCCATTATCTTATATGTTTCAGAATAAAGAAATGTTTTTAGCCATATTCTTACAAGTACGTTCTCTTTGTTAAACCATTTTCATAATTTTTTACAATATTCTCCTCAGTTAAACCAATTTCAAATACATGCTGCATCACATCACACCTATAATGATCTTTGCGATATTGTGTGTGTGTGTGCGCGCGCGCTACCATACTTTTCTCTAGACACGAACATCTTTGATGAACCGACTGAAAATGTAAAATGTATAGTGCATTTATATTTCTAGGATCTCGTTTAAATAAGTTACATCAAAAAGTTTGTAATTACATGTCCAATAACCCAAGAAATTACAGTACGATTTTGAGTGTTGTTCCCTTCAACTTAGAACTAATGTCAGATAATTTTCATTCATGGTTTCAAATATGAATCCTTCTTTGCAGCACTTGTCTAGTCAATTCCACTGTTGGATGATATGAATGGTTTGCTAAGACAATTCCATGAACGCCTACAAAGATAAATTTAGTACTTGTATGAATTTATTTAACCAGCTATTGGTTCTTCTGATTGGCTAAGAGGTCCTACATCAGTATTAGCCAGTCCATAAAATTGGATATTATGTTGTCAGATTTTATTATTGTTATGATACCATTATAGTTTCCCTTCAACTGCCAGCTTCCATCAATGTGACATGCCATCAAACTAATCTGTTATTCCTTAAATTTTATGTGGTAGGAAATAGTTTATTTGCTGACAGAGTTAACATTACTTGAATTATTTTTCACATGCTAATTCTGTTCAATATCAAGTTGCATTGTTGTTCTAAATGGAGCTCGATAAATTGTGTCTTTAATACCCATAGTTTGTACTACTTCTCATATTTTTGTTTTCTGTATTATATTGTGAGTAAGACTTGTCGTCATCTTGGTTTCTACCTCTACTGCACCACAATGAAGTTTGTGCAATTTAACCCCACTAGATCACCTGAATTAAAAATTGTGAAGGTTATTTTTATAGCATAAAATACAGACATATACACTACAAGAAAATACTGAATTAGCGTCAAATTTTAGAAGCGGAAATTTCCACCGCTAATTTGCGACGGATTTCCGTGAGATCTATGACGGAAAATTTCTTGTATTTTCAATTTTCTTTTCTTTTAACTAATCACTGTCGCCTTATTCTATCACTTGCTAATCCGCTGCAATTTGCGTCAATTTACCGACAAAAAATATCCACTGCTATTTTCCGTTGCAAATGGAGGCGAAATACCGACGGATTTGTGTCGAGTGTATTTTACAACAAAATTTCCCAATTTATTCGCAAAAGATAGGATGTTTTAGTGTTATTTTTTTGTAATTATCAACATGTTAAGTTGTTTTTGCCTATTAACTTTTCTTTAAAATTTAAAGATGCTTTTGTATTAATGCGCTGGAAACGGTAAGTTTGTAAACATGATATGTTTGCTTATTTTGTAAAATTTACGTATTCTTCAAATTCCTCAGCGTGTCTTGTAAACACGGACAAAACACGGTAAGGTTTTCGCCTTCCCTTCTAGTTTTTTTATGTGCCCTCCTAATTTTCAATCGCTGCTTGCCCTCTCTCGGTCTTATCATGGAAATTTTCAGCATTAGTTCATTCTGCCGTCTCTCAATTCTCGCTCTCCACTAACTTTCTAAACCCTAAATCAAAATTCGTCAGCTATCAGTTCATCGTTGGAGGTGAGAGTTCGGTGTTTCCACTTCCGATTCTGACTAAGGCAGCGAATTCAAAACTCCATTTCTCGGTGAGGGCTTGGTAATCCACTTCCATCTCCAATTTATTTTGCGTTTTTTTTTTTTTTGTTATGCGATTTCGTTTCTAGCTGCAGATCTAGTTTGGTTATGCGATCCTAAATCAATTTATTTTTGTTATGCGGTTTTTTTTTGTTTTGCGATTTCGTTTCCATCTCCAAGTTTGGTAGGTTCAGTTTATCGAAAAAATTGATTAATTTACAAATACCTTTTAGACACTGGCAAACAGATGCTGGCAAAACTGGTCTAACAAACCAATCAGGTATGCTTCATGCACATCGGTGCATCCATCCTTCATAATACTAAGTCCAACATCACTAATGTTGTTGCATGTTTCTTTACTAGCAATGTTAGTTCCACCCTTAACATCCACTTTACTTTGTTGTTTCTGCCACATAAGGGTATTTTGAGAAACTATACCCAGATAGGAATAGTTTGGATGCTACAGCATGCATAACTTATAATCAAGTCATACGGTTTGAAGATTGATAATAAATAATTTATTTTTCATAACAGCTGGATCCCCATGTAATATCTTGTATTTCTTCTCACTGTTGCAAAAACTGCTCCATACCTATAGATTTTCTATTAATATACTCAAGTCATCATCGTTTAATCAACTAAAATAATTAATATACTAAATTAAGTTTACTAGTGTGACGCTGAGTAGTATTTTGGATATAGCGATATTTACAAATTTTCTGCTGAATTCTTTTCCCTACTCTCTCAACAGAAAAAATGCCCTTGTAATCATACCTTGTTCTTGAAAACTGAGTAATATATGTGAAATATTTAATTTGAAAGGTCAGGAAAATATGCTCCAAAATACGTAAATTTGAACAAATTCAAACTATGAATAATCAAAAGTTCAAACGGCATATTCCTCTTATCATTAGTTTACATAAAATAATCAATATTCACTATAAAAAAAAGAAGAATTAAAGTTGCCAGGCAAGTGGCGTTGCTGGAATGAATAAATGACATGGGGGAGAACATCAGGAAAGGGAGAGAGGTCTTCTTTTAATAATTGATCATGTATTCATAATGTGACTAATCATATTACCATGCCTGATCACATTTAAACAAAAGTCACTTTATTGTTTAAAAGTTTAGGCTAAAGTATGGTTAAAACATAAGGGTTTAGTTTTTGAAAAAAATAAAATAAACAGTTAGCTTAAAGGTTTAGACAAGTTAAGGAAACAAAATATACTCAGTAACATATATACGTGAGTAACATATATTACAGAATTGGAAAGCATGGGCAACCAAAGCTGTTTGCTAAAAACTTGAGAAAGTCACAAGCATGTATGTTAATGATCGGCAGAGATGTATTTATGTTGCATCGGACGGTGGTCATTGCCGATGAGGGATACCACGTATAAAAGAACATCCTATGAAGGAATTAAGGAATGGCGTCCGCAAATTACGGAGCTTTTTACGTGATGGATTGATTGAGTTTCTTAGATGTTAATAAAAACCGAAAGGAGATTTTGGGCTTTTCTACCCCAGTAAAGAAGCAGTATATAAACTAAACTTCATTTAATATTTCGAAGGGTATACATATATGGTCGCAGGGGATGATAGTTATATAGATATCATCCATTTACTATTTGTGATCCAAAATTTTGGATTCTTTATGTTAACTTGAAGGTGATAGGCTGAATTACACCATAGAATATATTTTCTTGGACTTACGCATGTCTGTTTTACAACTTAAAATTTTATATAAAGATGCAGTGTAAATGATTTCTATGTGACCCATTGAATATGTGGATTATATATGAATTTGATAAGACTATACATTGTTAAGGTTACTTGAAATAGTTCTTCGTAGTTTTCAGTAGCTGAAGTGTATATGGACAACATATTGGGAATTTAATAATTCTATGTAGGTTCTGCTACCTAAATTTATAATGGTTTTTGCTTTATCTCAATCAATAACACGATGGCGGAAACACAATCGTTGTCAGCATTAATTTGATTAGTTATCTCTGAAGTCTGAACACATACTGTGTGCATGCGCTAACTAGTGTGCTTGCATAAATCGTGTATTGGAGAGTTAAAGCTGGAGGAGGTTTGTTTTTTTGAAGTTTGTGTTGAAGCTGTGAAATTTTTGAATGTTGGCAATGGAGATTTCTGGGAACGGAGATCGATGTAGGGAGGTATAACGGATTTGTGGCGGTAGCCAAGAGGATGGTATGGCGGTGGGGCTTCTCGTGCACATGCACGGTTTGTCGGTGCACAGACATGGTGAAAGATAGACGTACCATCGGCACTCCATTTTCAGTCTTCTCTCAACTTATCTACTCGTCATTTCTTAGTTCAATTTCTCATAGTGGTTAAATTATACGTACCAAATAGCAATTTTATTCTGCTATTTTGTGTATTAAATGTTCTCAAAGTACTCCAACTATTTAATTTGTAATTTAAACTTGTTTTGCATGTTGTCACAATTATTATATACCGAGTACCAACATCACCAAAAAAGTTCAAAGTATATACGTCTATATACCTTGATTTTCCATCTGCAGATAGGTTCACACACGTAAACTAAGTGCACAGGTTTATTCAAGTAGGATTTGTTTGCACATCATGTGTCATGACTTCATTTTTCCCTGCTGTAGTAGGACAAATCAATAATTAATAAGGTACACAAAGAAGCTTATAATGGAGACGAAACACACACACTTTAGGTGCATAAATACATACATACATACATATACATATACATATATATATATATATATATATATATATATATATATGCGTGCGCACACATACACATATATATACACACACACATACATATATGCATACACATTTATATATGTATTTATGTATGTGCGCGCGCACGTTTGACTTGTGTGTAACCAGAAAAAGAAAATCTATTCTACAACGGAATATTGTCGCGTCGATCACATTAGAACAACTCAACATATAGTGATTATAAATCTATCGAGCTCTTGGAACAGCTGCCACTGGTGGCATATGAAGTTCCACTGGAACCATCAACTGGAGCCTGATTCAATCGTTCCAATACTAAAGGTCTTCGCTTTTGCAGCTTCAGTGAGAATGTTGATGCATCAAGTATGACTGGCAACTGATTAACAAACAAAATAAAATTAATTCTTGTTTTATCGGCATACTGAACTTGATATTTTCCAATAAATTATTAAACATATTTCATGCAGTTTTATTCTTTTTACCTTCCACTACTTCTTTATCTCCATGTACACAAATTACAATTTATATCCAGCATTTTAGGTTCTCATTCGGTTTTCATTTGTCGGTGCACAGACAGGTGGAGAAGGTACCTAGCTTCTAGTGTGCAACAGTGGAACTGGATTGGTCAAGCAATCAAGCCGAGTTATATTGTTTTCTGCAAAAGAGCTAACTGGTGGATTTCTTAACCCTCAGGTATGCATATGTTTGTCCACTACATTTGAATTTTATGAAACTATGACTTAATTCATATTGAAATTGCTGCTCATCTAACATAGATCAGTTAATGATACATATGTTGACGCTTTAATGCTTATTATATCAGTTTTGAATCATCCTTAAAAAAAATGTAGCATAAACTATATAGGTTAATCAGAATTGGAATCCTATATTTTTGTGTAATGAGTTAATGTGAAATTTCACTGTGTTAGTTTCATGGATCGCAAGCTCCACGATTTGGTGTAGTTTACAATAGTAAATTCTGTAGATGGTATTTGTTTAGGACTTTATTTCATCCCAAAATATCCAATGTTCTTCATCAGCTTTGAATTGCACTAGTACTTATCTTGTGTGTAGTTGTCTAGATTATTATGTGAGATGCGTCTTAATCCAATAACGTGTTGCTCTACATGCACACCCATTACTCAGTTTCTTGCCTTAGAAGAAAATATCATGGGATGAATTTGCATTTTATGCACAGCTCCAACTATCCATGCATAAGGTGCTCTCACAATTAACTCACACAACCACATAGCTGCATTGCCGGCAAAACAGAGCACTACTGTGCCGCAAAATTTCTCCAGTACCATTTCGAACTAAATCTGCTTCATGTATATTTATTTATATTCTTTGACTGACATTATGATAACAAAAATATTATATACAGAAATTTTTCGATGCATCCTTCTGGTAAACTTTCAAAGAGAATCACTGCTTCATTTCATAAAAGTTTGGTTGATTTTTGGCCCACTTTTAGAAAGATACCGTCCGATTATAAGGAGCTACTTTTCGAAGATTTTTTGGTAAGTTTCAATTATGATATTGTGCTGCATTTATATCATACTATATGCATTAGAATGAAAAAAATAATCACTGTCTGTAGTCATATCATACTATATGCAGTATAAATAATTTAGTTATGCTTGTTCACTGTTTGTTGTAGGTGGGTCATTGACCCCTAATAATGAGTTTAAATACGGGGTATGTATATCCTAGCCCTTTAACATTGTTGTAGTGGATATATGCTGTCTCCTTAATATGCCTGGGAAAATAAATAAATTGGATATTGCTCTCTTCAATTCAAAATTTGGTCTTGGTCTGTAAAATGTTTAATGTTTAGCCTGTTAAAATTAAATGTTTAGCCTGTTAAACATGGTTATTTTTTGACTACTTATTATTTCATAAATAGCCATTGTGACATTTTAGAATTGCACTACTTGATTTTGTACTAGTAACTCCTTTAAGTTTTGTAGCCATTTTTGGGGTTATTGTTTGCAGTACGGTTTTCCAATTAATATATCTTTAATTTCATAGAGTGTAGATTTCTAAGCTACCTCAAAATATGGTAAATTAACTGTAATATATCTTTAATTTCATAGAGTATAGATTTCTAAGCTACCTCAAAATATGGTAAATTAACTGAACTTTATTTTAAGGAAATCATTTTTCTGTTTCTTACCATTTAAATAGGATCAAAAACCGACTGCTTCCTTCAATGTCTCTAAGATCAAGGTAACTAATCTCCATAGGTTTTTTTTTAGTATAGTTATTTTTCTAATATTGACGTATATAGAAAAAATAAACCATGGTATTATTAATTTATTTGGTCATAAAACATGTTTTTATAGAGTATGGTTTACTTTGAGCATATTTGGAATTGTAAATTATATTAGTTGGATAATGTTATATGCTTCAGTGCGAAGCCTAATTTCTTTCATTAACTATTCTCTATTTTTAGAGTATGAGTGTTATGAGTACTGAATAAAATAAAATAAAGAATATGGTTGTTGTTTATGATTTATCTTTGCATAAAATGCAATGCAACTACCTAAGATGATAGAAACCAATATATCGACATGCAATGTTTTTTATTTGCAATTATTTGCACCAATATATGTCCTTGCTCATTGTATAGGTTTCGAACAGTTTGCAAATTATTTCTATATTTTGTCATCTATTTTTTGATTTTCGCTCTCTTTTGAGTAGGGAAATGCTTTGGTTGGAAAGAAGTATTTTTTCAATCATTAATTTTGCCAAGACAACAGGTATGTCGGTATTTTGGTCTAATAATGAAATGATTTTTATGGATGATTAAGATTTTGTCAATGGGACTATTAAGGAAAGAATAAACATGGGCAGAAGGATTAAAAAACATTTTCTATACTAAAACTTTTTATTAGGTGGAGAATTAAATAGTTGTTTCTTTCCTTATAAAATACAATTAAAATTAGAAAAGTGCGGTTTTATTGTTTACTCTTATTATTTTCTTTTTCAACTCCAAATTCTTTGTCTCTTCGTCCATTAATCCTTTATTTAATTCTAAAATTTGGACGTAGTTATTGTTATTTGAAATCTTCGTTTTCCAAATCCCCATCTAAATCTTTACCAAAATGAGATAATATGATTATTTTTCCTTCTCATATCCAATGTTCTAACGATGCATTTGGAAGATATTTGGACTATGTATCTTCATCAAGGTTTTAAATAAGGTATGCAATTATCTACCTGATTAAAATTCCAAATATTTATTTGTGCAATCAAAACTAATATTAATATATTTGTTTCCAAATTGAAATGATTAGAATGGAAGACAATGAAAGTGAAGGTAATATTAGTGGAAATTCCATATTTTTTTGCATAAAGCGTTTCGTATAAGATCTTATCAGATTTTCACCTTCATGCAGCTTTCCCCTTTACTTTTCTTCCTCTTAATCAATATGTTTCTCAACAATTCCTTCTCTTAGTTTGTTAGTTTCATATTACAATTCTGACAGTCTGTATAATTATCGTTATACATACATATACACACACACACACACACACACACACACACACATATATATATATACACACACACACACACACATTGATGTCTTTGACAGCTATATTGTGACTGTGTTTAAGACTGTTCTTTTTAATCACCTTGACCATATATATTACGAACTAACACCTAACTAAACATAAGTTTAAGTTTTTTGTGATTTTTGTTTTTTTTACTAGAAAAATAAATATTGCAAATAGTTTAAAATCATGTTACAAAACCTTAGAATCACCATTTCCATGTTCTAATGCATGGCTTTCGGCTGCTGTTTCGGATTTATTCCCCTTTTACTGAATATTTGGTTTTATCCAAATACTTTCACTGAAGCTCTTACCATCTAAGGTAGTGACTATATTCCTACATAGTTATACACAATGATCATAGTGCCTCCTGTGTTCTTCTAGCTTAACTACATAAGACCTATGTTAGTTAGTACAAAACTATCATCCGTTTTTTTCCAGTTCTTCTGTGTTTGTCAGAAAGTAATACAAAATTGGGTACCTAAATCATTGATGGTAGTGATTCAGTCACCTCCCATTCACTAAATCAACTACTCATATTCAGATAACAAAATTTTACTTTCTAGCTTTATTCATGGCTAAATTCATCATAGAAGTTGTTATTTACCTATTTTCCTCCATTCGGCTGCATAGTTGGTTATTCTCTCCATCATTTTATTCAGACTGCTTGAAGCTGTCAACATATTTACTTAAATTAATGGTTTTAAAACTCTTTTTTTATATATATATTTTCAACTGTAATGCTTCTTGCTTGCCAAGCCTTTTGAAACTCCTACTCCGGATATCTTAGTCTTCTTGAATGGGTTAATCAAATTTTTAATCAGGTACTGTCTTTTTTATTTGTGTCTAATTTGGTAGTCGATTGGATATTAATTTGTGTGTCGTTTTCATGTTCTGCACATAGTTTAAGTTATTTATTAGTATTTAATTTTCTGATCTAAGCTTTTTTCCCCTTAAGTCGAACATGTTTGAAATTTTATTGAAACATTGACTTATAATCAATAAAACACTTGTTGCTTTGTTAATTTGTTGTAATTTTTCTCCCTCTGTATGTTTGAATTCAGAACTAGTGACTGTTTTTATCAAGATGTTTTACTTAGCGGTACAGGTTGGTGCAGACGTGAGGAGGCTTGACGTCCAGATGTAAGGAGTGGTACATGATGGTGTAGCTTTCAGGTAATTCTCCAACATTTTTCAGTTAATGACAGTGTAGTTTGATGATTTTCTTAGAGAAACAATTGTCTCTCAAATCATTATTTGTGTTCCCTCGATCTGCAGCAATTGTAGGTTCTAACCAAAAATTACTTTGTTAATTATTTTTATAAATCCGAATTGTTTCTGTCCTTGTTTTTTGATTTGTCTTTCTAGGCAAACGTTTACGTTTTAAAATAAGGCTCTGCTGATTTACATCATTTTATCCTTTGGTTTGATACCATATAGAATGTCCAGTCATGTATACTCTGTGCTTCTCCCTTGGTTTTCTTAATTTTTAAGTGCGGTGCTAAGGGCACCGTGCTTTCTGCTTCGTGGTACCCCCGAATGTTTTTTTTTTGCCGTGTTCGGTGGTCAACCACCGACCGAATGCTGTTCGGGTAGCGGTAGCGTGGTATCCCTTAGCACAAAACGCAATGCTCTTAGCACCTCACATTTTTTATATCCTCCTGATTTGATGTTCCTTGTAGTGAGTTGTCTCTTTTACTTTGATTATGGTTCCAAATGACCAAAAACCTATAGTGAATTGTACATAGCACCCAATGTATAAATATTTTTGTGAATTGCACATAGCAACCAATGTATAAATATTTTTGTACATAGCACCAGAAACCTATAGTGAATTGTGCATAGCACCCAATGTATAAATACTTTTGTTATGAACTTTGGCCATTAAAGAAAGAATGCATTTAATCTAGGATGCTACAGTGGTAAGTTAAACAAATTACAATTTTCAAAATACGTACTACTTATTCTTCTTCATTAATTTGAGCTGAATGTATTATCAGCCACTACTTATAATTTCGTCCTTTTCTTTTTCTTTTTCTTTTGTTTGTGAATCATCAAGTTTTAGCTGCTGCTTTCTTGTCCAGGGTATTATTTTGTGCATCCTGTTGTTGTGGCTCTCAGCTTAATGTCATGCAGATCAATATTAAAATCAGGTCAGTTTTATTTTTTTGACTCCTTTCTCTTATACGCTTAAAATATGACATCTTATTTCCATGTCCATGTATAGAGAGTACGCAACTTCCAACCTTTTGCCTTTATGTTGTCAGTGTTAAATTAGTACTAAATTTACGTGGCTTCTAAATCCAACAAGTTAAAGATACCGCAAGGCATATTGCTTGGTTCACACAAGCACAAAACAACATAACACAAAAGGAACCCAAAGTGTACATTTCTTGATTTGGTTTTGTTCTACATAGACACGAAGAGTGAAAAGCAGAGCCTTCCGAAAATGAAAGGAAGAAGTATCAAATTTTTACCCAATCCTTCAATAGTGAACTATTCATTTTCTTCTATGCCTAAAGGCTCGAGGAAGAATAAGCAAGACAGGGAGAGCATTAAAGCACAAATGACAAAGACGATGGCAATGCTTAGGGGATGTGATAGAGTTTTGTGTTTGTCGTCGTTGTCTACGTAGATTAGTTAGGTATGTTAAGACTTATTTTAGTGTAAATATAATGTCATGTGGAATTAGTATGACATTATGTTTTTGTATGTCGGATAATGTTAGCACCAACTAAATAGTTTTGTTGATCATAATTCAACTTCGTGTATGAATTAATGAAGGATTATGGATGTTATTTTTTGTATGTGATTATGAATGTTCTTTTTTGTTCAAAATTAATATCGTTGGCAAATTTAACTTTGCTTTTGATATGCTATTTATTTTAGCGTTCACAATTGGATGATATATATATAGGCAGATCAGAAGGGGATTAGCGACGGATTGCCAACTAATGATGTTAGATGAAATGTTCACATAAACAAAAATACGTCGCTAATCTTAAGGATTTACCGACAAATTACCGACAAAAATATTTTAAATAAAATATATTTCATCGTAAATCCCTTGCTAATTAGCAAGGGATTACCGATGGATATTTATAAATAATAATTTCTCAAAAATACATCCGTCGCTAAAACATCGGTAAATAAATTTTAAAATAAATTAAAATTAAAATTTAATATTGAGAGAAATAACGGAAAATGCTCGGAGAACTCACGCTAAAATCCGTCGCTAAAGTTTGACACAAATACCGTCCTGAAATTTACCGACCACTCAGATTTGCAGGTAATCCGTCGCTAACGCCTATATAGCGACGGATTAGCAGCGGAATACGCCGCTGCAAAATCAGCTTTTTCTTGTAGTGATACCTCTTTAATTATAATATATGTTTTTGAAAGCAGTGATGTAGTTTATTCATCCTTTTCTGGATTAACAAATCCATCTTAATTGTTTATACTTCATAGATCCTTTTAATATGTCTACTTTAGGAATCTTTAATCTATTCCAAGTTCCTCAGTTAAAGGTAATATCCTTCTGGTATGTCCAAGTTACTACACATTGGACTCTATGATTAATTCCAAGATCCTTTACGGTCTTGGTATAAAACGGATTAAGATACAAGTTGGACATTTTATGGCAATGCTTTCTTGATTATCATATAGAACTGTTTATGCATAATCAGTTGTGGATATAATTCACTGCATTGCATACATAATTAGCATTTAATGTTAATATGTTATCAACGTACGTGCTTTTGTTGCAATTTTCTTATAAAAGCGAAGGCACTGCAATTTTTGGTGAAATCTTCAAAATTATGCTGATGTTAATCTGCTCGCATTGATATTCTATTTGTTTTTATTTTATTCCCAACATTCTTGGTTTTGTATCAATCATTTGTGCTAATTAATTGTTTTATTACCTGATTAATGGTTGGGACTTAAAAGTCATATATATTGCTTACCTGCTGTTAATGGTCATCTACATCACCACAGTTTTCAGCGGTAGCGGAAGCCATACTTATAAAATTAACACAGCTTTTTTTCTTTAGAAGTTTGTCCTTGGCTGTAAACTCTAGTTTACTTTGATTTACAGGAGGTGATCTTGAAATAATAATATCCTTAAAGTTTAAACCTTATGGTGAATTTTTCTGTCATTTCTTTTGTTGTTTTCTCATAACCCTATATTAGCTTCATAATTTTTAACCAGTGGTCCTGCACTGGGAATATAGACAAACAAGATGAAGTGTATAGAGTTGTACATTATTGAACCTCGCATAACAGCACTTTTTTTTGGTCATCAGCGCTACATTATATTTTTATCCTTTAGACATAATTCTTAATGGAACTCTAAGATTTTCTTTGTTACTTTGTTTGGCATAAATGATGCTGTCTATGTATTTTGACATTCTTACTAAGATATGTTGTTGGTTTTCATGTGAAGCTGTACACCAGTTTGATATGTTTGCTTTTGAATGCATGTTTCCAGTCTTCCGTCTTTACTCTAGCTTATCCATGTATTTGAAACCCGATCTCAGTGGCTCAGCTTGATGTGAACTTTACAGATTATTATAAGATTGTTGGTTCACTCTGAATTATCAGTTTTCCACACACTAAGTTAAAAGACATCAACATTTCTTTTGCTTATTAAAAGGATTTGTGAATGATATTTTGTGATAATTTCTGAAAATGATTTGATTTATTGATGTTGATCAAGTGTGCATAAAAGTGGAAAGATTGTTATTACTAATTGAATTGAGAATACAATGTTATAGAAACGTTCTGTACAGAAAACATTATATATAACTATATATGGATCTTCAGTCTTTTGGGCTTCGAAGTGAGTTGGGCTTGAGCTTTGACCTTTCTTCAATGTGATAAATCTCTCAGCCGTATCCTTTATCCTTTATTAACCCCCCCCCCCCCTCCACAAATCAATACTAGGGTTACGTTTTCTGCTTCGATCTCTTGAGCGATTCTCTGAAATTGTCTTTAATTTCTTGTCTCCTGAGCTAATCTTTGATTTCGTCTTCAATTTCTTGTCTTCCCTGATGGTCTTTGCGAAGCTTGTAACTCTGGTATGTGTAGATCTTTCAGTTGATGTTGCCTTTAGTTCCTTTACTGCTTCGTTGTGCTCCTTGTCTTCAGATTCTTCCTTTTTCTCCTTAGGTCTCCAGCTTGACTTCAGATCTGACTTCGATTTAGTGGTTTGCTTCAGTTTGCTTCTGATGTCTTCAACTCTCAAAGATTCTCTGAATTTAATGAAATTGCTTGAGGACAGTGGTTTGGTGAGGGTGTCAGCTCTCTGGTAAGTCGCAGGTATGTGCCTCACCTCTATGTTTCCTTTCATCACTTGTTCTCTAACAAAGTAGAGATCTATTTCTACATGTTTAGTTCTTGCGTGTAATATAGGATTTGCTGACATGTATACAGTGTTTTGATTGTCACACCATAGTATTGATTTGCCTTGCTTGATGTTCAACTCTGAAAGTAATGATCTCAACCACATTATTTCTGCTGTGGCGTTGGCAGTGCTTCTGTATTCAGCTTCAGTGCTGGATCTGGACACTGTTGACTGCTTCTTTGAACACCATGATACTATGTTGTCGCCAATGTAAATACAATATCCTGTTGTTGACTTTCTATCATCTGGGTCTGATGCCCAATCAGCATCTGCATATCCTGTAATGTTGTAATTGTGGCATGCTTTGAAAGTGAGACCATAATCTGCAGTAGCTTTTAGATATCTAAGTATCCTCTTTACAGCTTTCCAATGTGTGTCCATAGGATCCTGCATGAATTGACAAACCTTATTAACACTATATGATATATCAGGTCTAGTAATTGTTGCATATTGTAATGCACCAACTACACTTCTGTATTGTTTAATATTATATATAGGTTCTCCCCTGTATTTAGATAGAGTTTGACTGCTAATCATTGGTGTAGGTTGACCTTTTGCCTCATGCATTTTTGCTTTAGTCAGTAATTCATCAATATATTTTCTTTGGGATAAGGTAATTTCATTTGATGATTTTGAGTTCACTTCTATCCCAAGGAAATAATTCAGATCTCCTAGATCCTTGACAGAGAATTGTTTGTCTAAGTACTGCACCAGTTTGCTGATTTCAGTGTTATTGTTGCCTGTAATAATTAGATCATCAACATAGATAAGTATATACATTATACAATCATTATCAGCTTTTATAAATAAGGAATTATCAGATTTGGTAGGTTGAAAACCCATATTTGATAGAGTTAGTTTTAGTCTATCAAACCATACTCTGGGAGCTTGTTTAAACCCATAGATTGCCTTGTGCAATTTACACACAAGATTAGAATTCTGAACATATCCTTGAGGCTGTTCCATATACACATCTTCTTCAAGTATACCATTGAGAAATGCATTATTGACATCTAGTTGTCTAAGCTTCCATCCTCTACTGATAGCAATAGTTATTATTACTCTGATTGTAGTTGGTTTGACTACAGGTGAAAATGTTTCCTTGTAGTCAAAATCATGTTGTTGTGTAAATCCTTTTGCTACGAGTCTTGCTTTATATCTGTAAATAGAACCATCTGGTTTTCTTTTGATCTTGTATGTCCATTTACATCCTATAATATTTTTATCTTCATGAGGTGGTTCAACCAATTGTCATGTTTGATTTCTTATGAGAGCTTGATATTCATCATTCATGGCCTTAACCCATTTGTCATTAGCTCTTGCCTCCTCATAGCCGCACGGTTCTGTCTGATCAGTGACAACAACATATGTTTTGGGCTTAAAAATTCCACTCTTGGCCCTTGTAATCATATGATGTGTGGGTCTGGCTTGTTGATGAGTGTCAGGTTGTTCCTCATCATTTGTCGCTTCCTCATTAATTGTTTGATCTTCATCTCCATCACTATTGATATTGTCTTCATTATTATATGGGACAGGTGACATGCTGTGTTGACTTGATGATTGAACAGTGTCACTGCTTGATGATGTTGTTTCTTCATATGCTCTCATAGTCTCACCTGCACTCAAGAAATCTGTATATACAGGTATGGGAGGTATAGTAACACTAGCATCATGCAATTTATTTGTGGTTTTCATTGTATTTTCATGATATGGAAAAAATTTCTCATTAAACATGACGTGTCTGCTAATGTATACATGACCACTGTCATCTAGACATTTATACCCTTTTTGATTGTCAGCATATCCTAGGAATGTACATGGCTTGGACCTGTAATCAAATTTATGTCTATTATATGGTCTCAAGTAAGGATAGCATAAACATCCAAATGTTTTCAGAAAATTGTAATCTGGTTTTGTTTTAAATAACCTTTGAAATGGACTGATTCCTTTAAGTACCTTAGTAGGTAATCTATTTATTAAGTACACAGAAGTTTTAAAAGAATCAGGCCAGAATTTCAATGGCAATTTTGCTTGAGCTAACAGTGTCAATCATGTTTCAACTATATGCCTATGCTTTCTTTCCACTAGTCCATTTTGTTCAGAAGTGTGTGGATTATTCTGCACCACCGTCTGACTGCAACACTTTTAGCTGAAAGTTAGTCTGATTTTCTGCCTGAGTGATGAAATGTATTACAGCATTACTTGTATCAGACTTAGATTTTAATAAGTATATCCATGTGTACCTACTATATGCATCCACAAATGATATATAGTAATTGAACCCATAATCTGAGTTAGTTGGTGCAGGACCCCAGAGATCTGTGGCAACTAACTCTAATGGTCTAGTGTATTCAGTAATTGAGTTTGTAAATGGCAACTTATGAGATTTACCCATTTGATAATAAGTGCATAGGTAAGGTAGGGAAATGTCATTACATTTAATATTGTTTTCAATAATGACCTGCTTAGTGACATTAGTACTAGGATGACCTAGTTTATTGTGCCATATATCAAATACACTTATTTCTTTCTCAGAAACATTATTACTGAAATAGCAATTCAATTTTCTTCTTCCATCATTGTTGCAGGAATTTTGATTGAATTTGTATAGTCCATTGACTTCATTGCCCTGCAACAAAATTTTATTAGTTAGAATGTCTCTGATTAAACAGTATTCAGGAAAGAATTCAAAATATACTTGATTGTCTTGGGCAAACTGTGACACACTAAGTAGATTCTTCTTTATGTCTGGCACTCTTAACAGGTTTTTCAGAAGTAAATTTTTATTGTTATTTAACATACCACAACCTGTGTGAGTTATACATATTGACTTACCATTTCCCATTGAGACAGACTGCTTACCTCGATATTCTTTGCACCCCAGATTTAGATTTTCAAGGTTGTTTGTTAGGTGATTGGTTGCTCCAGAATCGGGATACCAGCTTTCATCATTTATGTGATCTGTTCTTGCTATTTCTTCACCACTCACTGTCTTCCCATCACTTTGATTAGTTGTATCATTCTGCATTTGTGCAACATTTGCATTTGCATTATTTCTTTGATTACTTGTAGACTGATTGGGTGTATAATTCTGATTGAATCTAAAGTAACACTTTAATGCTGTGTGTCAAACCCTGTCACAAATTTGACATTTTGGCCTGTTATTGTTGTTATTTCTGCCTCTGCCGCTTCCTCTGTTACCATTGAAGCCTCCTCTTTGAGGATTTTGTGCTGATCTTTGATCTCTGTTTCGGAAGTTGTTTGCATAGTTTATAGATAGATCTATTTCTTGAATTTTCTTGCTTTCTAATCTTGCCTCATGAGATAGCAGTATTGAGTGAACCTCTTCCAGAGGTGGTGTAACCCTTTGAGATGAGATGATTGCTTCAACAACTTCATAATCATTGCTCAGACCATTCAAAATGTTCAAAACTTGCTCAGATTTAGTCACTTTTTGACCTGCAGCCTCAAGTTGATCACTTAATGTCTTCATCTTAGATAGGTATTCTCTCATTGTCCCACTACCTTTCCTAGCATTCTGAATTTGTCTTCTATAATGCATTATTTTGGCAGAGGATTGAGCATTAAAATTTCTTTCAATATTTGTCCAAATTTCATTAGCAGTTTTGCACCCTACCACCTAAGATATGAGACTGTTGCTAATAGATGATAACAACCAAGAACTGATTAGCCTGTCTTGCTTGTGATACTTTATGTATTCCTCATTGGGTATAACTCTGTTTTCTTGATCAGTAATATATGCAGATGGGACAGGTAAGGTGCCATAGATATACCCCTCAAGACCATATCCTTGAATAGCTGTTTTTATTTGATATTTCCAATTCAAATAATTTGTTTCATCAAGTTTTATTGAAATTAATTGAGTCTGAGGGCTAATGGATGTCTTAACTAATTGATCTACAGGTGATGGAATGATTGGGGGTGTTGCAGGTGGAATATTCGATGAGACAAATCCAGTTCCAGATTTGTCACCCATGATGACAAAATAAAATTGAGAAAATATCAGAAGGAAAACTTACAAAACTTAAGTTTAGAATGCCAAGATCAAGATTGAACTTCAGATTTTCTTGCAAACAGGGAGTAAATAATCTCTCTCTTTTTTTCTGTATGGCAAGTCCTTTTGAATGACTTTCTTGAATTTTCTGGTGATCTGAACCTTGGTTTTTTTTTTTTTTTTCTTCTGATTTTATGATCTGTCCAAAAACTGATTGTCAAGATTTGTGCAGCCAGTTATGGTTGCTTGGCGAGGCTTGGGTCTGCAGCAGTCAAGAGAGTATTCTTGGCAAGGCTCAGATCTGATGCAGCCGGTGACTTTAACTTGGTGTGGCAGGAATCTTGATGATCACGACAACTCTCACGTGATAAGTGTGTACACTTTGATGAGAGGAATCCCCAAATGATGAAATTTCTCTGATGGGGATGCCAATTCAATTCTTAACTGACTTTCAGAAGCGAATCTTGTTGTTAAGCGAACGCTCTGATACCATAAAAGGATTTGTGAATGATATTTTGTGATAATTTCTGAAAATGATTTGATTTATTGATGTTGATCAAGTGTGCATAAAAGTGGAAAGATTGTTATTACTAATTGAATTGAGAATACAATGTTATAGAAACGTTCTGTACAGGAAACATTATATATAACTATATATGGATCTTCAGTCTTTTGGGCTTCGAAGTGAGTTGGGCTTGGGCTTTGGCCTTTCTTCAATGTGATAAATCTCTCAGCCGTATCCTTTATCCTTTATTACTTACCGTGGCTCGACATTTATATTTATGTGGCTTCTTCATTTCCATAACAGGAATTAGGAACAAACAACAATGAAGATATGGCTTGAATGATCCTTTACATGTTCTCTCTCCTTTCTTGGCGGACCTTTAACAAGTGATGTGCCTAACCAGTATGGTTATCAATATTTTCTTTTAGCCATGTTAGTGAGCCATACCCTGTGATTTTATTTTTGTTTTAAAGATAAAATATAAACAAGTCTGAACTTGCAATTATTGGCGATTTGACAAGCAGTCTGTGTTAAATCATAAATGTTTGCATTTGTTGATAGCATTACTAGTTTGTTTTCCGAATAACGTAATACGTAATATATTGATAATGAAATAGTTATACAACACATGGTGTTTGAAGCTATAGTCGTTGTTTTCATAACATAAAAATTACAGTATTATTTCTGAAAAAAATTGATGCTTATCTTTAAGATAAAGTTTGAGCTTGCACTATTTATTTTATCCCTGGGATAATGTTCTCACTATAAATAATATGTTATAGTTTATTCTTGGTTAAGTTTAGTTTATGATCCCCTGATGATGTGGAACAATTTGCTCATGTTCTTGGAAATACTGTAATTGGTAAAAGAGCAATATAGGGTTATAGGTTGTATATTTGTCATATTCAAAATTACTAAATAGCAGTTAGTTATAATATATCTTATTGCACTGTTAATTGAAAAGACAATCGGAATCAAGTCACTAAAATTTTCATTTTTCGCCTGAGAAAAAATATATTTCAACTTTAGGCCTGTGTCTAAACTTGCTACTAAAAGTATGTTTTATTAGCTAACGTAAAATTATGGAGATGCACAAGGGTGCTATTAAGCTCTATGTCCCTTCATGAAGCTAGATAAGTTATGGATTGTACTCTGTGCATTACCATATTTGTGGCGAAAATTGATTAACTGCAATGGTATGCAAATAAGAAAGGACAAACTTTATTTATAGGCCTGGGAAATAAACAAATTTCATCTATATGTCTCGTTCAAAATTACTAAAAAAATTGGCATATCTTTTTCTTGTAACAGGATTTTGTACTATTTGGGAAAAAAGTACACTTTCTCCGTTTTGAATTGCGCGAGTAAAAAAAAAATGTGTTGTGCTATTTCAGATTGTGAGTATAAATCTTAATTTGGTTAAAAACCAAGCCTATTTTCCATATAAGTTTTGAATAGTTGAAATGTGTAAATTG
Organism: Allium sativum; assembly: GCA_030737875.1. NCBI lineage: Eukaryota > Viridiplantae > Streptophyta > Magnoliopsida > Asparagales > Amaryllidaceae > Allium > Allium sativum. The sequence continues at coordinate 839,790,216 of CM060924.1, forward strand.
TCCTATGCCAGAATGTAAGTGCAGGTCCATAAAACCCAATCAGGAATATGTGTTTCAGGCGAAATTTGAAGATAACACAGGGACCGATGTGGCGATGTGAAGTGATATGCTCTCATATATTTCAAAACAGGGCTTTCTAACCACCTCACTTTAGTTGGTAGATGAAGGAATAGTTTATGTTATCACTACTTTGTTAACTCTCTATCACGGTTATGTCATATAGTATATTCCTAATTGATATTATCTTCTGACATCTGATGCTGAATGGTTCTGATATTTCATCCATGCTGTAATACGCTCTTATCCATATGTTTTCCTACAGAAATGTGAGCCACTGGTCCTACTTTTCTGATAAACCATGTCATTTGGCAAACAAGATGGACCCTAAATAGTCATTCCATTTAAGCTTCACGCAAAAGCATCAAATCTTTCCATTTGTTATCAGATTTAGACGTTCACGTTTGTCAGAACTTGCTAGAATCGTGACATACTGTATTACTTGCCATTTTCTTTGACGCTCTTATAAAGCTGCACATAAAATTTACTCAACCTCTCAGTCAAATGATGATGTCTTCAATATGTGTATTTTCATACATATGTATTTTGTCATTGTGATAAATGAAGTGTGCATGATTTTAATTAATATGAACTTCATAGGACAGTATTGTTTTTGCATGTGCATATACATGCTACCTCAACTTTCTGCCGACTTATCAGGTTAATTTATATGATTGTTCATGGGTTGGCTTTCAACTTGTCCTTGTTAGCCCTACACTGAGCTATTAAGCATTTGAAGCTTTGTCTTTTATAGATGGCAATTGCCTTTCTGGATACTTATTAATGTGTGTTTGTGTGGCTTACTCATTTCCACAGCAGAGGGGACAGGGGACAAGGAACAAAGAAGGCATGACAAAATGCTCCTTTAATTGTTTATTTAATAATCATATAGAACATAAAACACAGTAACATGAATCAACGAGCCTTTTATCTATATGTAACTTTTTTATTATATACAATCTCATTGCATGTTGCTGCAGTAATAGCAAAAAGTGCCGTTGTGGAATCAAAATGCAACACTTTCTGGAAAATACAATAACATACGAGTTTAGTACTATAAAAGGGGAACCTAGTAAACAGAGGCCACCCCTGGGAGGTTGTGCGTGTGTTTTTTTTTTTTTTTGGGGGGGGGGGGGGGGGGGAGGTGTTGACAACAGTTACATTTTTACTACTAGGTCCAGAGAAGTTTAACAACAAAATCTCACGCTTTGGCTTAACGAATATACTGGAAGTTGTCGGTTATTATGGAGAGGCCATGCATATTTTGTCTAGAAGAGTGGGGGCTCAATTAGACCGATTTTTAACGAATAGAATATATTCTTTTTCATTCTTTAGTGATCCTTTTCTTTATGTACCTAAATAAAATCCCCACTTCAAGTTTGTACACGAACAAATCATGTTGGCGTTTTATGCATCATTGAGCAAATGAATATTTGCCTTTGCTGATACCACTAATAAAGCCCATTCTCTATATTAACTTTTGTTATGGGAATAATGTCATGTGTGTATAACTATCTGACTAATTGCCCTGGCTTTAGCTATATGATATTCTATAATTTGATGGTAGTTGTAGTTGGGCAATTAGTTAGTAAGAAGTTTCCATCATTATTCAGCATCCTTATTTAATTTGCACTACTTGCCATTTTCATTTTGGATGGTTTTGTCTGGATGTAGGGTAGAAGAAACTATTTATGTATTTGAGAAGTCACCATATTTGTTTCATTTGCCTGTCGGTCACTTGCTTTTTAGATAGAAGCATTGTAAGGATCATATTTGAATTTCTGAAGTTAACCTAGCCTTATTTTTGGATTAGTTGGGGATATTACATCATAAGAATATTGTTAAACTCCAATTCCATATCTGCTTATGACTATATTACGTTAGATATCTGAGTGAAGTTTGTTGGAACTATATTGGTTTTTTTAAGTAGTGAATTCCGGTTGTTGATTGTTGAGTGTTGATTGTTGAATGCTGAATAATTGTTTGTTTGTTTGCATTTTAAACTTTTGATCAGTAGTAAGAATATGTTTTTTTTTCAATAATACCCCTCCTTATTGGTTTCTTTTAAATAATGAGCATTAAGTAGAAATATGAAATATTGAATTTCTAAATTTAAAATTACGAAATGTTTAACAATAAGAGAAATTTGAATGCTAGGAAAATTATGAAATGTCTTTTTTGAAAATTAGGCTTTTGAAATGATTAATTATGGAATTTCTGTTTTTATAATCATGATTTTCAAGGGTATTTTTTTTTTTTTTTTTTTGATTTTTAGTTTAAATGTTTTGGGAAAACTAGTTTGAAAAATAGTTTACAAAAATTGTCAACTTTGGATTTTAAGAGAAACTGATTCCCAAATTATTATATTCTAAAACTAAAGTTTAAAACACTTCAATTTTAAAGTTTTGGGTTCTTACGAGTTGAACTATAAAGATTTGAATTTTTCTAAATTTTGGAATTTTAAAATTGAATTTATTATAGTATTCAAATGTAAAAAAATTGAATTTATTATATTTTGTAGATGTTAACGAGGTTTTATTCAGCTTTCAGAACTAGTAATAAGCAAAAGTAAAGTTCTGAGCACTTATTTCTAAATATATCATAATTTTTTGAAAAGACAAACAGTATAAAAAGTTGAAGTTTCATTAGGAACTTTTTAATAAAAATAAATGCAGCCAAAGCATTATACTTTTACCTTGATTGAGCTGCGGATGAATATGGGCATCTAAAATGATAAATGGTAGCCAGGAAAGCACAACATATCATTTTTTAGTTACTTTTGGGTAACCATAGCCTTCTGAGCACAACATATCATTTTTTTAGTTACTTTTGCGTAACCATGGCCTTCTGAGCACAACATATCATTTTTTACTTACTTTTGGGTAACCATGGCTTTCTGAGCACAACATATCGTTTTTTTAGTTACTTTTGGGTAATCATGTCCTTCTGGTTTGCTACCTTAAGTTAAACCTGACCTCAGCTTGATGTGAACTTTTCAGATTATTTGAAACCTGACCTCAGCTTGATGTGAAACCTTTAGATTATTATAAAATCATCGATTGACTCTCAATTGTTATCCATACACTGAGTTAAAAGACATCCACATTTTTATACTTATCCTGGCTGGGTACTCATGTTTATGCGGCTTCCTCATTTCCACAAAGAGAAGGAATAAGAAACAAACACAATGAAGGTATGGCTTCTATGTTCCTTTACTTGTTCTTTTCCTTTCTTGATGGACCTATAATTTGTGTACCTAACGAGTTACTTAAAGTTCTCATTTAGCCATGTTAGTGGGCCAAAAATTGCAATTTTATTTTTGATTTGAAAATAATATATAACAAGTCTGAACTATGGCTTTGTTGAAATCATAAACGTTTGCATTTGCTGACAGCTATGCCACTTACTAATCTGTTTTTCAAATAATGTAATACGTGATAATTTGATGATTAAGTGACATGCTCTCATCTATTTCAAGCCGGGCTTTTTAACCACCTCACCGTAGTTGGTAGATATAGGATTAGTTTGCTTAACCACTACTCTGTTAACTCTCTATCATGGGTTGATCAAGTGTGATTTATAAGAACTTTGTTTGGCACATAATTTGTTCAGGAGCATTTTTTTTTTAAAAAAAGTTTATCATCAATGGGGGTAGAAGACTGTTATGACATATAATACATTCTTAATTTGTTCTCATTAAAGTCAGATTTATTTGACAAAACTTGAATTGGTATTATCTATGAAACTTGATACTGAATGTTTCTGATATTTCATTTCATCCTTGCTGTTATACAACTCTTATCCATAATTTTCATACAATGATGCGAGCCATTGGCCCTACAATATGGATAAACCATATCAATCTGGCAAACAAAATGGACCCAAAACAGTCATACTGTTTAAGCCTCACACAAAAGCATCAAATCTTTTCATTTGTTATCAGATTTAGACATTTAACTCTTTGTATGAACTCACTGGAATCATGACATTCTGCATTATTTACCACTTTCTTTGATGTATAAAACGTTCTTATAAAGCTGCAAATAGAATTTACTTTTCCTCTGTCAGCTGATGATAATGTTATTTTGACTAACAAAATGTGCATTGATCTTAATTAATTGTATCCGAATGCGTTACATATCAAAATGTCGAGCAGCTTAATGCGTTGGTAAGATGAGCTTCATAATGGAGTATTGTTTTGCATATGCGTATGCTTGCTTATATTTGTATCATGAAACTTACAGTCACACCTCAACTTGAGGTCAAGTTATCGGATTAACTATTATAATTGTTCATGGATTGCTTTCTACTTGTCCACATTAGCCCTACACTGATTTACGAGGCATATGCAGCTTTATCTCTTATAGATAGCAATTGTCTACCTAGGCATGTGTTGATGTCTGTTTGTGGCTTATTCATTTCCACAGTGTAGGGTACAAGGGACTAGGAACAAAAGGTGGTATGACACTAATGCTCGTTTAATTGTCTATAAATAAATCATATAGGACTTTGAATACAATAAAATGAATCAACAAGCTTCTCTTATTTACTTGTATATACCTTTTCTTTGTCCTATACAATCTTTGGCTTAACCAATGTGCTGGAGGTTGTGGGTTATTATGTAAAAGCCATATATATATTTTGTCTAGGAGGGTGGGGGCTTAATTAGACATGACTTCTAATGAACGGAATCTATTCTTTTTCATTATTTAGTGGTCCTTATCTTTATTTGCCTAACTACTATCCCCACTTCAGGTTTGTACTTTGCACACTGTTAGCATTTTATGCATCATTGAGCAAATGAATATTTGTTTTTGTTGGTTCCACTAATAAAGCCCGATCTCGCCGTATAAATTTTTGTTATGGAGATAATGATGTCATGTGTGTATGATTATCTTTCCATTTGCCCTGGCCATATGATATTCTATAATTTGGAAGTATGCTGTTGTTGTAAAATTAGTTAGTAGGAAGTTTCCATCATTAATCAGCATCATTATTTTTAATTTGCATTACTTGCCATTTTTATTTAGGATGAATTTGTCTAGATGTATGGTGCAAGAAATTATTTATGCAATAGAGCTATAACCAAATTTGTTTCATTGTAAGGATCACATTTGAATTTCTGAAGTAAAACAGCTTTATTTTTGGTTTAGTTAGAGATATAACATCATAAGAATATAGTTAAAACTCCATATCTGCTTATGTCTATAGCTAAAATTAGCTTTATTTTTTGTTTTGTTTTACTGGTCTTATAACGCAGAACATTTTGGTTGATTGTTGCCCATTTAGTTTTGAATGTTGAAATATCGTTTGTTTGTTTGCATTCTGAAACTTTTAGTCACTATTAAGAATCATGTTTTTTTTTTTTTTTTTTTTTTTTTTTTTTTTTTTTTTCAATAATGCCCCCTCTTTACTTGTTTCCTTTAAAAAAAGGGTATTAAAGAGAAAGTTGAAATATTAAACTTTCAAATTTAAAATAAGTTTCTGAACACTTATTTATAACAAGTCTTAAATCATAATTTTTGGAAAAGACAAACAACATCAAAAGTTAAAGTTTCATTAGGAATTTTTTATAAAAACAAGTACAGACAAAGCATTATAATTTTACCCTGATTGGGCTGCTGGATGAATATGGGCCATTGAAATGATAAAGGGAAGCTGGAAAAGCACAACCTTGAACCTATAACTTTTTAGTTACTTTTCGGTAAATCATATTTCCTGCCTTTCGGTTTGCTATCTTAAATAATTTTAGAAATAAAGTAAGGCATGCACCTACGCGTATGACATTTGCATTGTTGATTTATTAAGAAATGGCGTGAATAGAATCCGTACTTTCTCTGGAATATGTAACCAACGGTTTCCAGTATAAAATGATAATGTCGTCAAATTTTGGTCATATGCCTTGTTTCTCTAATGTAGGGGTTCGAATTCTGTGACAAAACGTTAGAAATGCATGTTAGACTTATAAAAATCTGCCCTTCGCTTCAAAAATTAATCAAACTACAAACCATAGTATCAACTACCATTTAATAAATTGTTCTTTTTAATAGAAAAAAAATAGATTGTCCTTTCTGTCGTCTTGATGGCGTTGTCCTAGGCGGAAGTATCTCTCGGCTCCCCTTAAGTCCGTCTTACTTATGAGCTTGGTAATTTTTGTGAATTACCTAATTATCAAATCTCGCCTATAGTTGAATATTTGAACTTGTCATGTGAAATGAATGCATAGGATACGGTAGTCTGTTAGAATTGTATTACGATGATTCTATTAGATTTGACTTAAGCTGAATTTATTATTATTTTGTATATTATCCATTTTTTTTTTTTTTCTTTCTTCCAAATACCTTTATAGTTGACTATAACAAGTATCATGTGGACATTAATATATCACGATCTTGTTTGAATTTTTTTTCCCCTCAAGATTCAAACTCTGCAGAAAATGGTATAACAGTACGATTTTACTATACAACACTATTAAAACTGAAATCGGTTAGATGAACATTTATGTATTCTTAGCGTATACTCCATTTGTTTTCAAATCATGGTCTAAGTTTAAACAAGTATTGATTAATCGATCAAACAATGGATATAGGAAATATATAATTACTTTTGCCTTAATTTTGCTTGGAATAGACAGATAAACATGAATGTTTTTTGTTTTTGTTTGAAGTGAAATAATAGTAATAATAACAGAGTGTTGCTAGAAGCACCCAGGAAAGTGCTACCATCATAAGTAAAAATAATCAATTCAATAAATTTTATATACTTTCAAATATCAAACTCATTTCATATGACAATTAACTACCATGTAAAACTGTTTTGTACGACGAACAACTGTCGATCAACATCGCTTTCCACGGTCATTAACCATCAAGCTATTATTATTCGGTGGTTGATCGCTGTAAAGAATAGCGTTGGTCGGCGGTTATTTGCCGTGTGAAAAGAATTAAAAATAATGAATTTGGTAGCCTTTAAATGATTGGTATTAAGAAGTGTATAACTTAAAATTTTATGGTATTTTTTAGTAATGATGTTAGAAAGCACTTTTTTTAGTGTTTTTAGCAATACATTAATAATAATAAAACTGTTGCTTGAATTTAATCTCTAACTCATAGATCATTTGTGAATTTCATGCTGGTAGGGATCTCAAGATATGCCACAGAGATAAGACAAATGCTAAGCTTAGGGAGAGTGAGCTTGTACTTGCTCCCTGATTGATGGAAATGAGTGGGCATTTATTATATCATACATAGCTAATGATTGGTGCCAACTCATTTCCACCAATCAGGTGGCAAGTACAAGTTTACTCTTCCTAAGGGAGAGTGTGCTTAGCATTTCTCCAGAGATAATATTTCCCTAATTGAACATGTTACTTTTCAAGATAATTACTTTTAAAATCATTACTCTTTTGATCATAAACAGGTCGTCCTTAGATTCAACATTTATTAATTAAGCTGACAGTTGGCTTTCTAATTAGTACCAAGTCCTACTTGATTGATCAATAAATTTCCTTTATTGGTCCTTTTCTAATTGAAATAGATACCTATACCTACCTAAGCTTTCTTTTCAGCGGTTTCTTCTGCATCGTGAGATTCAACGCATCTTCCATATGATATGAATATTTACTATTAGTCTATGCTCACAGGTGGCATAGTTCTTCATTTACAGGGTTTCCTATTACTGTGTAGCCTGTAGTTATGTAGCTGTGTATGGCCACCGTGAGTTTGTTCAACACAAATGTGAATATAACTCTTCTTTCTGATTGGTGGAAATCCATATAGGTTTTTCTGATCTCCACCAATCAAAGGGAAGAGTTATGTTCGCACTTTTATCAGAAGGGCAAAACTCAGAGAACAAGGCACATTAGAACCATACGAAAGAATTCATCAGATATTGGATTAGTAATATCCAATTGGGATGACTCGTTAGAGATGGGATCAGTAGTATCCTATAACGAGTGTGAAGATTATTCTTTTTTTTTTTAAATGAAAACAAGTTTTGTTTTGAAAATTAAATCAATTATTCGTATTTGATTATTTATTTATATGAATTTGGACAATCCAATATATAAAGATTTTGCATATATGTCTTGCAAACGTGTATTCGAAGTTTTAATGTACTGGATAGTTATAGAATCGCACTCTAGTGTCCGAGGATAATTCTGGTGACGGGGCATTATCGCCAGTATTTATTTTCGAGCGAAATTCCTTGCCGTCACATTTGGTCATGCTGGTATATGGTTTGCTACTTGATTTTGACACGGGAAGTAATATACAAAAGTGTGATGCCATCATATTTTCCACCGAACGCACATAATGAACAAACAATTTTACTCTGATTTGTGCTCGCTTTTGCGCCAAAAGGACCTTAGACTGGTCGGTGAATAAACAATTAATTATGAGGGGAGTTTTTCAAGGACTGCGACATGCACAAAGCTTTAATCCCAGTTCACGGGCGCTTGACTGAACTGTTTTCCATTTACCCTTGATAAAGTAGCACTTGTTTTTTATCCATAAATAATCTTTCTACCTGCTAGCAAACGGTAGTTTTACTATTGTAATATGAGATATGGGTAAATAAAATCTCCATTTGGACAAGGACGCAATTGTACTTGGGTAATTTTCATATCATTTACCCTATTTTACATTTATTTGTCAACCAGGAGAAGAAATAAAATAAAATAAAAAGAAGTAATATTTCTTTATTTAAGCGTCAAAATTAGAGTCCATTTGGTAACTATTTATATTGAATCTTTAAAAAGATCTATAAATAGTTTAAATAACAATTTGATAAAATATTTGAATTTTATTTTATTGTTTAAGCAAAAACATATTAAATTTGCTCAAACTTATATGTATTGAATATATTTTGACATTTGCAAAAATAACTCACATTTGATTTTACTTTTGATATTGTAAAAACATGTCTATATTTGTCGTTTGGTCTGATCAAAATTATTTTTTTCCTATAGCTATATGCAACAAATTATTGCTCTTTCACGTTCTAATTTTAACTATTTTTTATTCGTCGTTTTGTTTTACAAGGTTTCATGACATACAACACACAAGCATGTAAAAAATTCTTATAAAATTCAAAATTTATGTGTAGTTTTGATAAAAGTAAATTGAAGAATATAAAGAAACAGTTATTGTTTTTTCGTAGATATGGTTCTGAACTTGTAATGTTAGTTAAAGTTTTAAAATGCTAGTATCTGTTCACTATGTAATTAGAATTTCCGACGTCTTATTGTAGAAAATGGTATTTTGTTGAACAATGATCGAATCAAAGATTATATTCTTATTCTAATTATTAATTAACATAAGGAGTGAGTTTGGTAATTCGAGTTGCACATTTAACTTGAAGCAATCTCCCTATGTGCCCATCGATTTTGAAATTATGCAAATAATTTCATGTTGTTGGGGCAATTAAACTAAAGTATAAATTTGGCTAAAATATTAGATGAAAGGACATGCATATTTTTTTCTTTCTCAAGGACAAGCCCATGGCCCATCTTTCAAGCACGTTTTAAGTTCAAACGCGCATCCGGCAGAAACTTATCTTTTCCATTCTTGAAATCGATCTATTTTTCAAATTGACCTCTTAATATATGTTCCTCAACTTTTGCTTCGCTTCTTCGATTCTTGATGAGCTGGTACAGAGACTAAGGAAGAGGAAAAGAAGACATGCAAAAATTAGGATTAACATTTTTGCTCCGTTTCTCCATTATCGAATTGAGTTTGTGAAGATATCGAAGAAAAAAGAAGAAAATGCACGTAACAATTAGGGTTAATGTTTTTGCTTCGCTTCTCCACTTCCAAGTCTTCGCTGTATTTTTCTCTTCTTCTTCCACTCTCATCACCCTATCAAATCATGTTAAACTCCATCTGCACTTTTTTTTGAATCCTGCAAGCACTATTTCTCCATTATATTTTTTTCAGCCATGGTACTTCAGTGTCATGGATATATAAATGATACTCGGTATCACTTTGTATAACATGATATTATCACAAAAATGATTCCATGCATATATGCAGAAATGATACCCAATAACCACTTCGTATAATATGTTGTCACTACGTCATAGATGACCTACTACAACGAAAATCTAAGGTGTTGCCAACTAAAATGTTGCCACAACTATGTTGATTTTTTCTATTACAACGCACTCTTCAATGTGTTAGCATAGATATCAAATTGTGTTGTAGTAGCTATAGTTATAAACTTATAAGTTTAATTTGCCACATCATCAATCTGCATCTATAAAAAGAAGCATATCTATTCGTCAATTTACCTTTTAAAAACAACATCAGTAGTTGACACCTCGCAAACCCGTTAAAATCCTCCACCGCTAATAGGAAATCAACTTACGTTACTCATTCCATTCCTCTTTCTCAACTTCTCAGATCTGTCCGTTCTCACCCCAAAATTTCTAATTCCAAACCCTAATTTTCATTCACCTACTTCTTCCACTCCAACCCTCTCTGCGTCCTCCACTTATTCAAGCTAGTCCTCGACTCCAACTCCAAACGCACCCACTTCTCCCTTTCTCCGTCATCAAACGACAATCAATCCAAGAAGAAAGATGTTAGCTTTTTATCATGTGTTTCTCATGTACATTTCTATTGCTTTTTTTATAACCGTTATTAATTAGCCTATTGAGAAACTAAAATTATTATCACTGTGAGTATAATTGGTGTTAGGTGATTAACAATTCTTGCTTGTTATTTGTCAATGAATCAACACTTTTTTCAGTTTGAAGTTGTATACAATTAGTTTCTGTTATTTGTGGTTCTTTTGTATGTTGATTCGCTAAAATGTTCTTTGAGTAGCTATTGTGTTGTTAATCAATTTAGTAACATAGAACTTTAGTTCGTAGGGAAGTGTGGTTGTGAAAAATTAGATCATCGACCTTATACGAGCTGCATGTTCTAAACAACTGCTCAGGTTTCCCATGTTGTTGTTGCCGGTGATGATTGAGACATGATAATGCTAGCTTTTTTTAATAAGATGTATAGTGGTTTATGAAAATGGTTTCATAAGGATGTTTACATGTACATGATAGTATTCATTTCTTAAGTATTTCATGTTTGTCATATGCATGATTTTTCACTTAGTTTCCAATCAGAGAAGATCTGTATGCATATTAGAAATTATGTGCAAATTCACTTCATCTATGAATGTTTACACCTAATGTACATTGATGTGTGCCTCACTATTGACATCATTGTTTGCCAATTAACCAAGCATTGTTTAAGTAATGCTTGGATATGCTTCAAAGGTCATACAATGATATATCTGCACACATGGATTAGTGAACTGCTAATGGATGATTGTTTCTTCATGATGCATGCTTCTAAAATGTTATGTGAACTTTAAGAACTATATATATATATATATATATATATATATATATGTATGTATGTATGTATGTATGTATGTATATGTGGGGGCGGCTAATTGAACACAAAATTAGACACAAAGAGAGAGAGACAGAGCCCTCAACCGTTGGATCTTTTTGTCTTTATGTGGAGAGGTGTAATTTATGGGGTGATCCAATGGTGCAAATCAATTGTGTCACCATTTGTGCCAAAACATTGTGTCTTTATATACTTTCCCATATGTGTGTATGTGTGTGTGTGTTTGTGTGTGTGTGTGTAGAGAGAGAGAGAGTGTGTAAGACTGTCTAGTAAATATAAGCATGTTTTGTTTTGGTTATGCACACAAGTACTGAATGCATGAAATACATACGTGAAAGGCTACTGTGTGAAATTTATGATATGGAATATATACATAATCATTTGCAGTTTGGGATATTACTGAAATGATTTGCAGTTTGTGATATCACTTCAATTCTTCCTTCAATTCGAGTTCAATGACCGCTCAATCAATTTCTATTTCAAATTCATCAACAGCGGCTGCAAGGAAGAACTGCCATCACAAAATTCCAGCGAAGTTGAGGACTGTGAAGGTAGGATCGAATGCGGAGAAGAGGTTTTTTGGCTGCTCCATTGGCCGGTAAGTATAAATTAGGTTTTTTGGTTGCTTTGTCGATTATCATATCTTTTAGTGATGTTTTAGTCGAGAATTTAAGATATGTGCAGAATGACAATTGTTGATATTTTATATGGCATGACGAAGTGTATGAAATCAATAGCAATGCGGAATTGGATGATACTACTGTTAAATTGATGAAAAAAAAAGACTTTTCTCAATTGCTCATGGAAAGAAAGACAATTGAAGAAAAGTTGCTCAAGCAAAAGCAAAAGAGGGCAAAAGCCGATGAATTTGTGGCAGATATAAAGGAAGAGCTGGCCCTAATGCGCATTAAATGTGGAAAACACAAGAAAGAAGAAAAAAAATTGTAACAGTTTTAGCTATGTTCTGAATCATGTTTGGAGTTTTCTTTTGTGTGTTGCTATGACGATGTTATGCAGTGAAGTAACATGAAATAGCATGCATGGACAGTTTTTCAGGTATAATTTTAAGTTTTTCACATTGTAGATTAGTGATAATTTTTGCCACATTACAGAATAATTTTTGCCACATTGCCCATTAAACCTAAAATGTTGATTAGTGATAATTTTATCCACATTGTAACTATCTAATTGTTTACTCAGTATTGTTTGTGCTTTGAACAAATTGAGTCATTGCATCAATTTGCAACTGAGGCATGCAGGCATAAACTGAGGTATGCCCCTGAAATATCTTTGTGCTAAAATTCAAATGAAACTCGGTTATGCAACTGAAATACAAATGAAATTCAACTCAGTTATGCAACTCAGTTATGCAAATTAAATGCAGAAATGCAACTGAAATGCAACTCAGTTACGCAACTCTGTTATGCAATTGAAACTCAGTTATGTAACTCAGTTATGCAACTGAAATGCAAATGAAACTCAGTTTGTGCTGAAATGCAAATGAAACTCTGTTATGCAACTGAAATGTAATCGAGGCATGCAGATGAAGAAGGCAATGATGAGGTTATTCAAGAACTTGTGACTAAAGGCACTAGAGGTACTCGAGCAGTAGAGACACTGAACGCACTGGAGGCTCGCGCTATATTTTGAAATTGTTTTAGCTTGATGTAAACATGAATTTAGTACTGGCTGTGTTTGTAACTGAAATGTCTGTAAAATTGAATTTAGTGGATATGTTTTGTTACTTTGTAGTTGACTAAGTGGTACTTGTGTTACTGGTTAATTTGAAATAAAAAATTCTTTGTTAATTTCAATGTGATGTTAATTGCTGTTATGCTGCAGTATATTATGTAATGTTGCCATAGCTATGATATAATGTTGCAGTATGTGATGTTAAATGTTGTCATTAGATGTTAAAAGTGTTGTCATGGGTTAATGCATGTGGGCCCCACAGCAGGATTTCGTGAACTCGGGCTATAGATTTGAGTGGCGATTCCGTGAACCCGAGCAACAGATTTTAGTGGGTCCCACATTTTTGTAAATTTAGTACCTGTGGAAACACCTGTACCGATGTTGCCTTAGGGTTGCAAAGATGTTGTCTTTGACTCTAAAACAATGCGGCAAAATGCAACACCAAGATAGTGTTGTCACGGATCATTTTTAGCCTATATCTATATTTTTTGACACTTCCTGCACCACTTCTATAGTGTTGTAGTATGCAATCTGTGGCGTAGTGTGCTTTCATAAAATTGATACCGACTTGTATGCATAAATTATACCTAATAGTCGTTTCATGTAATATGATGCTTCCACAAAACTGATACATACATATGTGCAGAAATAATACCCAGCTGTTTTTTTTTATATGTAAATATGTTCCTTTCACAAAGCTAATACCTATATATTTGTAGAAATGACACCCAGTAGCTACTATATGAAGCTTTCACAAAATTGATACTTACGTATGTGCAAAAATAATACCCAATAGTTGTTTTAAATTATATAATGCTTTCACAAAATTGATATCTATATATATGCGAAAATGATACCTGGCAGCTGTTTTATATAATATAATGCTTTAAATTTCAATTGTCTAGCTCGTTGATGACAAAAGTGACACCAAAACTGTATAAATTCATACATAATATGTGTTTCATTCGAATTCATGCTTGGTTATTCTAGAAATTATGTTAAACATTATTTACAACAAAACTGACATCTACATATACGTGAAAACGATACTTAGTGGTTGTTCAATATAATATGATACTTTATAAATTTAATTATTTAATTCACTGCCGTGTATGGCAAGAGCAATATCAGAATACTGCAAAATTGGTACCTAAATATATTCAAAATGGTACACAGTCATCATATACATTTAACTGTTTTTTCCAGAATTGATACCTATATGGGTACAAAACTGATGCCCACTTATTGTAGACAATACAACAATATAACAATATTAATACCAATATGGCCACAAAATTGATACCCAAAAACTGCTCCTATATTTTAAAACAAAATGATGCATAAGCGAAAGATCATAAAATGTTTGATTAAAAAAGCAGTGGTTTAGTTCAAAAATTTATAGTGAATGTAACTGTTACTACAAGAATTTGTACTGACGACACCGAAACCAAAACAAGGTGAAGGGGTATCACAATAGAGTCGATATCAGAGTAGAAGCCTGCAAATTTTTCGATTTGTACCAAAGCACGAGGGACTAAGAGGGACGAAGCTGACACCAAATTGAAAAGAGATAGGAGTAAGAGATGACACCAAGAAGTGGAGTCATAACAAGTAAAGCCTACACCGAAAGCTTGGAACAATAACAATGAAACTGATACTAAGAAATGAAGGTAATAAAAGCATGATGCCGACAGCAACATGCAGTTAGCAGTTAGCTTGGTGTCGACATCGAAGAATGAAGACAAATGCGTAAAACCGATACAAAGACAAGGAAAGTAGCAAGCGTACAAGCCGACACCGATGGCATGAAGACGGAGACACGAAATTGAAAACTAGATGGTAGAAGGTTGGATTTGATATTCAAAGAGAAACTGGAAAAGATGGAACCAAATACCGAAAGCCAGTGTCGTTGAAGGTGAAACCAAATACAAAGAATGGGAAACAATTAAATCGACACCGGATAAGCAAGTTGGAAGTATGACACCGAAACCAATTCATGAAGGAAAATGCAGGGTCGATAACTAATATGTTGGAATAAAAGAGAGCTATCAACACCAACAAGCTTGGTGTCGATACCATTGTATGAAATCGGCACTAAAACCAGAAAATCACTGAAATGGGACGACACTAAGAGATCGGTACAAAAGTGGGTTCGAATCCTCTATAAATAAGACCCTAGGGATCACATTTCATGGGACTTTTTCTTATTCCAAAATCTTGTGCTCAATTATAAAGGTCTAAACCCTAATTTAGAAATCGAATTGAGGATACCTCTTGTAATATTCTATGTACTTTATCAATTGATTGATGAAGGATATACTTAGCACCTACTACTACTTGCACTTGTCTTTCAACTACCAATTTGAATTCAAACTCTCAAATTAGACAAAATCGTCGATCCATCCCCAATGAACACTTTATCTCCAACCAGCAACAACTTGTGAACCTCCGATCCTCTAGATAACCTACCACATCCCTGGCTATTCCACCCAGTTAATTAGACACTGAAGGACTAAACTATGGATAGGAGGTCTCAGCCAGGGTCTTCTAAACCTTGAATTGCCACATCAGACGTCATTGATTCGAGAGCTATTGAAGAACAAAGGCTAAGAATGGAAGCTTTATGAATCATGGATAAAAAGGGAAGCAGAATAGTATAACCCTGACCGTAGGAGCATTAACACTTTTTGTATAGGATCAACCCCCATCTCTGCTTTGAGTGACTCTACATTAAACGAATATAACTCATCCTCTCACATAAAAGAAGCCACCCGAGCACAAGCTTAGGGAGCTGTGTTTGAAAAAAAATATGAAGGATTTCAACCGCTTTGCTTCAAAATGTTCTAAGGAAGTTGCACCTCAACCTAAAGATACATTGAAATGAGGACTTGAAGATAAAGATGAACCAATGAAGCTAAGTAACAAAAGTGCTAAGTTCCGACGTCGAATGAGGATCTTTGAGTCAAGACTACCTAAAGAATGCAACCTTACCACATCTATGGAGAATATCTACTTCCTAACCAAACATGGGCTTAACTTTTGATCATCACCAATAAAGAAGCCCAAATATGAAAGGAATTTAGGAGGACCATATTGCCACTACCATACGATGAATGGACATGAAACCAACCATTGTAGGGTTCTCGAAGAATGATTATCAAGTACTTTAATCAAGGTCAATTGTACTTATTTGTAAAAAGACTTAACCAGATCTAATAAAGGATTCCTTGAAGAAAGAATGTCTATACGGTCGAGAATATGAAAAATTCACTAAAATTTGAAACTACCCGAAATGGATAAAGCTACCTTCGATGGTGAAAACCCCTTGTCCGCACCAAGATGGCCAGGGCAAGGCATCTGCTAAAGGGAAGTAGTGTGTAAGCCTTTAACTGTGCTCAAACCAGAAAGAGTCAGTTTAAAGCATCAAAAAGTAAGCCTCTACCCGTGCCAGCGATGGCTAGGCTAGTGCATCTAAGCACTTAACCGCGTCACAATGGTTGGGTTAAGGTGCCTCCTGGAGTGAGGTTGGTGTAAGAAATCATCCGCGTCTAAAACAGAAAGGGCCATGTTAAAACATAACAAACTCTTATCCATGTCATAATGGCCAGGGAAAGGCACCCCTTAGAGGTGGGATGGTGTGTAAGCCTTTATCTGCGCCTACAACGGTCAGGGTAGAGCATCAAAAGATTAAGCTTTTATCCAGGATAAAACATTTAAACCTTTATCCACGTCACAATGGCCAGGTTAAGACGCCTCTTAGAGGGAGGTCGGGTAAGACCTTGGACCCTGCTTGAGAATAAGCAAGCCAAGCGCACCGAACACAAAAAAGCCCAAAGAGTGGCCCACAAGGCTGAAACGCCCAAACAAAGCCTAAAAGTGTCTCAAAAATCAAATTAAAGCCTAGGGAGTGACTCGCAAAGCCGAAATGGAAATTCAAAGCAGAAACTACAAATACCCAAATATGGGTTTCGGGTCTTCTATCTATATTTCCTAAAGTGATTTTTGGTCTTCTATTATAAATAATAGAATCTAGATTTCGGGATTTCTATTATTAACAGAAGTGAATTTCTGGTCTTCTACTATAGATACTCGAATTTGGATTTCTAATATTTCCAGAAGTGGATTTCTGGTCTTCTAATGTAAATGGGGAATATGGGTATCAGAACTTCTATCTATGTTCCCAGAAAAGGATTTCTAAATTTCTATTTTAATACCCGAATCTAGGTCCCGAGATTATAATTCTTATTTCCTGAAAAATGAATTTCCAAAATTCTATTACACAAACTCAAGTTAGAGCTTTGGACCTTTTCTTCATATTTTTAGAAGAGGGTTTCTGGACTTCTATTATGATGCTCAAGTATGAAATTCAAGCTTACTATCTTATTTCCTAAAAGAGGATTTTTAAATCAATACTCAAGTCAGTATCTCAGATCTTTATTTAAAACCTTCTAACGAAGGTTATGATTTCTTATACCTCACACATGGAAGTTTTCTAAACTCATATGCATGAAATTGCAATTCATATTTCGGCGAAATATAAAATATGAATGATCATATTATTCTATTGCAATATTGCTAGGTTTCGATCCAAAGGGTGTTTCACATAAGATTACATCCTACTCTAAGCGAAAGACTAAGACAAAAATGTTACATGTTGAATTTTATGTAGAATAATATAGAAGAAATTCTAGATGAGCATATTCTAAACAAACACAAAGGTTATACACTAGGTGAGATCTACACAATGTAATACCCCGTATTTTCTATAAATATAAAAGTAACAAAACAAAGTAAACTTAATTTTTAAAACAAGAATTAAGGGAAAAGGGTTATGCCATTGCGTTCGTCTCGGAATTCTGCTTGAGATAGAGTCTGAGTTTGCATAAATTGTACTTCGTATGAAGAAGTTATGGCACTTAGAAGTTTCAGGGATTTAAAATAAAAACCAACCCAAATTCAAAATTTAAAAGTTAGAAATTCAAAACACACACCTGGGCTGGGCGGGAAATTTCCCGTCCAGGACCCAGGTCGACCAAGGGGTCGACCTGGGGGTCGACCTCCCCCTATTTCCAGATCCGAGGACAAGTTCGTTTTTCTGCATTAAGACGCCCGTTCTGACCAGATTCGTTGATCCCTATGCTATATAAACACCCCTAAGGCTACAATTTTCTCTACACAACTTCATTACATTTATACTCTGCCCTAATTCATATTAAAATAAATCAATGGCGTCGCTACTCTACTGAAACCTAAGCTAGAACTAGTTCTCCTTCTTCTTCCAATCTGAATAGGATTAAAAGAGAACAACTACAACCCCTTTTTCTTTTAGAATCCAACCAAGGTGAGTACAGTTATTTTCAGATATGAAATTTAATTATGATCTTGACATGGTTATAAATCTGAATTAGAGACTATGCATATTCTTGTTTATCAGATCTGTTTTTCTGTGTAGATCTATCTTATTAATATTATTGTAATTATTATGTATCTCTTCCTTCCTTCTATTCTATAGCCAGGCTACCACGAGCCTGAGCTAAATCTCATAAGAGATTGACGCACGAATGCTAAATTTGGGGAAATAGTGAATGATGCATAATTGGACATGACTGATTTGAGAAAAGAACATATGTTGTAATTTAAGATCCAGATCTGGGCATACTATATATGATAGTCTGTGATTTGGAAGAAGGAGAATTATTATGTATATGACTTAGGCGTAAAGATCTATATTACAATAGGATAACTATTAAATGTGAATACGCCTAAATGGGGATTTTTGGGTATTTGTCATACGCTGAAATCAAAGGCTATAATTTGGCATAATTCGTATTATAAATCATGATTTGGGGTTTTTGGGAGAATATTCTGTACTATGTAAATTTAACTAAAATTTGGAGCATATGTTTATGTTGTGAATTATGACTATAATTTAGGCATGTAAAATTAGGCTTAATTTTATGATTAGGCGAGGTATGTCAATGGAATCTTAAGGGATGATTAAATCTGTTAAATTGCATAATCTACTAAATCTGTTGAAACTGAATACGGTAATTTGGGGTATGAAAATCTATAGGCTCGATCTAAAATTGAGCAAAATATGTTAATAGAACTTTGGATAATCTGCTGTAACTTGTAAAGAAGTTAATTTATTGAATTGGCATAATTAGTCTGATATTGGTATAATCTGTGAATGAATACTTTAGCTAAAAATAAGAATGCTGAGACACGAGGTTAGACTCTGTTTACGGTAGAAGCCTGCCCGGACCCAACCGACTTAACCAGCAACCGCAAAATGTCAGTCTAATGTGAGAGATCATAGGCATAACTAAAAGATGCTTAGACATGAGGTTAGGTCTGGCTTGTGGCAGAAGTCTGCCCGGAACCGCCCGACACATCCAGCGGCCACAAGCTACGGACCTAATGTGAGAGATCTGTGCATTAATATTTAATTAATGCAAATCTAGGATAAATATGATGCCTAAAATGTGTTGGGTGGATAAGATTAAATCAACTGGACGAATGAATCTAATAAACCCGTTTCGTAAATCTGTAGGCCCAATATAAGGTTAGGTGAAACAATCTGTAAGTCTGTTAATCTGTATGTCTGATCCGTTAGTCTGAAAACTTGTTAACCTGTATGTCTGATTTGAGAACTAGTTAATATGAACTTTGTACATTTGAAATCTGCAAGCAAGTTAATCTGAAATCTGTTAGTATGGGGACACAAGGTTAGGAGGGGAAATTACTTGTGTCATCTGTTGTGTGGGACCCATATTAGTCAGTAATCCTTTATGGTATCAAAACTATGACCCATCACTAGGCAGGGGTCCAGGGCACGCTTACTGAACTAATTATAAGAGATTCATTCTGATAATGGCAAGGGGTGTTGATGGTGCATTCCAACTAGGTCATGTGCGAGCATGGATCCAGTCTGCTCTGAGGATGTAAGACGTCGTGACATATGTAAATAGGCATGTGTCTATAGGTTGCCACTTTAGGGAATGATATACCCTTCTGTGGGGCCGACACAGAGTATTTATGTATTAGGGAGCCGATCGCTTGGGGTAGAATTTCGGGTACACCTAGTTCTGTCTGTTTCTGTTGAGGTACCATTTGTTTCTGTTGGGGTGGTAACACATGTCTGTTTCTGCGTGGTACCATCTGTTGGGGTGGTAAAGGCCCGTCACTAGTGTACACCTAATTCTAACATTCTGCTTCCGTAAGGATTATTCTGTTCCCGTCTCTAATTCCGTTTCTTCTCCTGTTTCTATACTGTTTGTCTCTTTTGGGGTGGTAAAGGCCCATTACTAGCATTCTGTTTCTGTACCTTATGTCTCTGTTCGAGTGGTAAAGGCCCATTACTGGTAAAGGCCCATTACTACCATTCTGTCTCTATACCGTCTTCCTCTGTTCGGGTGGTAAAGGCCCATTACTATCATTCTGTTTTTGTACCGTCTATCTCTGTTGGAGAGGTAAAGGCTCATTACTAGCATTCTGTTTCTGTAGAGATTATTATGTTTCCGTTTCTGTTTCAATTCATACATTAGGTTAACACATAATCCGGTATACTAGTATTAGTGCAGAGAAGTAAGATATAAGTAATAACTTGGTCTATATCATTCTGTTTCTTCTGTTTAACTTAAGCATACCTGCTACTCCTGATGCTATTATCTCTCATTCAGTTTTACTTACATGTCATGATATTGTTATCTGTTTATATGCTGATAGTCACTGAACTAGCCAGACTTTATGTCTGACCTCGTTTATTTTCGCCCCTTTTCTTTCTGTCCCCCCCCCCCCCGGTGCTCAGGGTGGAAACATAGGAGCTTGATTCAGATTCTCTCTGCTTGAAGTGTTTGAAGTATTACTTGGCTTTGACTCTATCTTTTCATAGCAGTTTATATTGGGGATTATGGCTTTAAAAATTATGCATTCTGAAGGATTTTGTATAAGACTGATATTTCTGTACTTGGGTTTTGGTATTGTAATGTAACCAAACTTATTTCTGTTTCTGCTGTAATAAAGTTATAAATTTTTCAAGTACTACTTTATGTATCTGTCTTGTAATATTCTGTTCTGTTTACTTATAATGCTTCATGGAAGTTAATGCATTCCCTTTGTTAGTGACGTTAACGGACATGAGGTGTTACACACAATTTACAAGGTCATTTAACAAATCGCCAAATACAACAATTGGACCTTAATATTATATTCATATCAAATATCTTACACCTCCTTATCTAGATCATCATTTATAGGAGGTTTAACAGAATGACGGATTGAGATACATAAAAGTTGTTTAAGGTTTCTCTCCTTTTTCCTAATCTCGTTATAACTATCTGTTGATCCGATTTAAAACTTTAGAGCTTTGTTAAATGCTTTACTAGCAGGTATTAAAGTTTGTTTCCTTTCTGCAACTCAAAAGCATGCTTCTGCAAAATATATTTCTCCTTCTGTAATTGACTAATTCGGGAGATTTAATAATTAATACGACAAAGTGTGTCATCCTTATACTTAGTCTCATAATACTTATTAACTTTAGCTTTTACCCTTCTGCACTACTCAACAACAACTGACTCGTCTAATCCTAGTGGGGAATTTACCAAGTGAGGAAACCTTTCAAAGGCTAAGGCTTGTGACCTAGTCGTGGTCCTGGAGGGCATAGGGAAACGACAACCACATCGAAGATATTATTCCCTAAGGCAAACTCGAAGGCCTTACGACTTGCTTTTGCATCATCCAACTCAATTTCTAAGTAAGTAATTCATTGAAACAATTTACTCATCTCTTCATCCAAGTCAATGGACAGATTGGCCTTTATTTGTCCCTTCAATTCAAGAATAGTTTTATCATTTTCTTTTAATTGACCTTCCACTACAATTGCTTGTTCGATCAAATTTTTAATGGCCAATTTCTAAATTAAAAATCTTCTTTATCGAGTTCAAGTGAGGTCATCTTTGGGAGCAATTCTCTGCTATGCGGTTGTTAATGATTCGTTTCTGTTCTCTATGGCTTGGGAGGGTGCGATTTCGGATTGATCTTCCGATTTACGACAAAAAAATACAGTTATTCATAGGCGCTATTTACACAGAATGGTACTAATAAAATTATACTTGTCATTATTGCAAAATCTTATTACAAAAAACTCTTAGATTTATTCAAACAAGCTTTGGACTGCTTTGGTGGACACGCAATGAAATTACGAAGTGTGATCTTGTTTATCAAAATACCTTTTGTTTAGATTACATATCAATTCAGCATGATTATTTCTAAGTCCCTTTAGAATTATTTCCCGGTCACCACCCAAAAAAGGCGAA
Organism: Allium sativum; assembly: GCA_030737875.1. Lineage (NCBI taxonomy): Eukaryota > Viridiplantae > Streptophyta > Magnoliopsida > Asparagales > Amaryllidaceae > Allium > Allium sativum. Next base: position 839,812,696 of record CM060924.1, read on the forward strand.
GGAAGTTGAGGGTATTTCATATAAATACGCCAAAGGTCTCCTAAGAAACGATCCCTTCCAAATCTAGGTGGTGTTTAAGAAACAATTTTATGAAAGAAACACTAAAACAAGGCACAATGACATACACAAACAAACAAATAAAAGTGAAATAAAACAAACAAACAGATATTCTTTTTTTCTTTTCTTTTTTTCAATGGAACACAAATAAGAAAATTAATTCGAAGAATAAAACTAAAACTAATTTCTTTCTCCGGCAACGGCGCCAAAAACTTGTTCGACGACGAATATTCTATGAATCAGAATACCATCGCGAAGTGTAATAAACTGCAAGCGCACAGCGTACACTTGTAGTACGTTAGCGAATACGAGTCGATCCACGGAAAAAGAAGCAATTCTAATTTTATTCAATCAAATTAAACCGAATTCGAGTGAAGATTTAACTAATAAAAGCTAATGAAAACTATAAACTAAGTTGAGAGCTAAATATGAAATGAAAACAATTTAGAGGCAAATCAACTCTCACATTTATGTAAGTTATAAAAAATACAATTTATGATCTCCATTAAGTGACATAAATGCAGTATTTAAACCACTTATGATTCTCATGAAAATGGAACTAAAGCAAAACTATTCTAAGTATGGCCTATGAATTATTAATTAAAACTATAGACCATCATATTTTTTTCTTACTTTCATTTCAAAATCAATAACCACTTAGCAAATATTGATGTAATTTATGTTTACATAGACTAAGCATAGCCTATTTTGTTGTCAACAAACATAGACTATCAAAACCATTTGTATAAACTTACATCAACATTCACTAACATGAAGCACAAATTAGAGATCACAAATCATACAAATGTTGAATTTACATAAAGTTAGAGAGCATCATTACCCCTAAATCAAGGGATTAGCCACTCATATGTGTTATCATATCAACACATGTAAGTTTCAACATTAGAAAATAAAACAAAATGAAAGAAAAACTAAGTAGAACAAGAAGAGAACTAAACTAAGAACATAAAGTGAATGAACATGAAAGTAAATCTAAGCTATGAACATGAATGTAAATCTAAGCTATGAACATGAAAGTAAAGAGCATAGAAATTAAATTGCATTAAAACAAAGAAGTTACATAAAGAAAATGGCTAAGTAGCCATGGAAATACAAGAGAGTTTGTGCTCCTCTCAACTAAACTAGAGGGGGGGATCAAAGAGAGGAGATTAAGAGAGAAAAATACATGAACATAAAGGGGGTATACATACATGTTACAAACCCTAAAACCCTAATCACTCATAATGGGAAATCCCCAAAATGTCCACTTCATGAAGCTTCTAATCCTCTCTTAGTCACTAATGAGTCATGCATGAGACCTTTTGTCTTATTTAGTTAGTCTTTAATAAGAAGCTTAAGAGAAAGAGGATAATTTGAGAGGTGGGGTCCTCTATGATCATGTATGAGAATTAATTATTTCCTCTTTATTTTTTTGTATGCATGCATTTGTTCTCCAAATCTTCATGTGTATGCATTATTTGTGCTCCAAAATTCCTGTAAGAGACAAATACAAAGAACAAGTAAATGCAATCACAAATTAAAACATGCACAAGTAACCATTTTTCCCCAAAATGAGTGATTATTTTAAAAATATTCAAAATATAGTTCGATCATATAAATACCCAAAAATATTCATTTATTTAATTAAACAAGAATAAATATGCGAATATAAATGTGCATTTTTACGTGCACATCAAATACCTCCACACTTATCTTTTATTCGTCCTCGAATAAAGAAAAAACTAAGATCCGTTTTCGTAGGGAACACGATTGCATTGAGCGTATGCAACAAGCCGTTAAACCTCCGGGTGTCTCTAGTAGGATGAGTGTTGTCTCGTGAGGGTTTTCAGCGAATACTACCCACTAAATCCAAAAGTTGAATGCAAAAAAGATTTACAAAATGCAAGATTAGAAAATATTTACAAGACGAATGCAAGCTTTTAAAGGAATATTTACAAATGGGCAATTTACTTTTAAATATTACACGAATGAGTTAACACAAATTTGGGACATTACAATGAAATTTGAGTCTGTTACTAATAAAAACTTCAAACAAAAGTCATATTATCGTCATAAACTCCTCCGGCTTGGCCAGTTGTTTTGGTAGAAACATAGTGCAAATATGAAATGAATTCTATAATCGATATCAACAATCATAAAATGACATCTCAACTTCCTTTTTGTTAACAAACTAGGTCAAATAAGTGAAGAGTGTGCTTGGATTTCAAGTGTTTACTCTCTGTTTATTACAAAATATTTACATTATTACTATTTACAAACACCTAACCGAAAAGACTAAGGTATACCACCTGTGAGAGTTTAGGATAGAGCTTGACGGATTGTGCAGACCGACGCTGACTTTGTCAACAAGATGTCAGTAATCCTTAGGTGTCCAACTCATAAAATGAGACCAAGATTTACCGATGTTGACATTGTCAACAAGGTGTCGGAAAGAGCTTGGCGGGTTTGCACACTAACATGAGATGTACTAGCAATTTTGGATACCCTTGGATTATTATTATATATACATTCTTTTTTTTCTTTTTCTCTTTTTTTTATACATAAGAGAGAGAGAGAGTTAAGCGAGAATATCTTAACACAATTTCACTTAAAAGATCTAAAATGTTATCGCAAGTAGTTTAAATCAACCATTCATTTAATCGATTACAATTCAGAAAACATTTCATACTCATCACCTACGGATTTCCCAATATCCAGTTGCACCAAATTTGCTCATAATTCAAACTTTCCTTTCGTTATCCGCTAAGAGAAGTAAATTTCCAAACATTTTAATCGAAGGGCCAAAATTATATGCTAATAACTCCATCATGTCTTATTTAAAAGTAAATAGAAACGCGAGATTCTATTTCTTTTTTTTGAACGAAAAAAAGGAAAATTCTATGAAAAACCAAAATAAATACAAAACTCCCTCCACATTTGATTTGGACTGTGTCCCCACAGTCAACCCAAATGGAAAGAAAATGAAAATTTTGAAAATATGACTTATATTTACAAGAGAAAAGAAAAAAAATTACAGTCTATCAGCAAAAGTATTGACAAGAAGTAAATGAAACGGTCTTCTATAGATCGATTCATTTGTCTCTTCAAGTATGAGAGACACAGCTTAAGCACAGAAAACCAAATTATAAAGATTTTTATATTACGTTTCAGATTTGGAAAAACAAACTTTGTTTTTTCAAAAGTTTGAGTTGCTAATTTTAAAATTTTGAGCTTACAATTGATCTTAAAATAGAATTGAATTTCTGTAGCAACTATAGAAAGGTCATTGAGCCAGGGCTCAGTAAAAATTTCAAAAACAAAGCTTGATTTTTTTAGATGATATACAAACTGGGAGACGTGTGCAACGTTTTCACCCCCACGCTTGTTTTGAGAAACATTGTTCAGTTTTGTTTTGATATTAGACATTTTGTTGACTAAAGGTTCATCCGTAAATCTAAAGTTAAAACCAAACAAATGAATTTTCATTAAATATTGAAATTGTGTTTTCTCAAAAATCGTGTCATTCCAAAAAGAGTTATTATACTATAGAAATTTATCATTGAAAAACAAGTGATCACAGTGAGGTTCAGTTGAAACGATCAAGTCACAAGGAGTTTCAATAGTTTTAGAAAAATCGTCATTGTGTTTAAGATCACATTCAGCAGTTTCGTTGTTTTCATCCCATAGAATCTCGAAATTTTCAAATGTTTCAATTTCAGTTTCAGACCCAACAACATTGTCGTCGATCAGCTAAAGAAGTTTTCACCATCAAAGTCGTCCTTACCTAAAAAGTTGTTGTCAACTTCATCATTTTTTTTCAGGTTGACAATCTAAAGTTGCTAAAGTTTCAAAATTTTCATAATCTGAGAGAGGAAGATCAAATTGAAGACTGACACCTTCGTTTTTAAGGGAGTTTAAATTCAAATCAATTACAGAGCTTTCAACAACTTCATTAAGATTTTCATCAATTTTAAAAGTTGTTAATTGAAAATTATCGGTTGTGGGCAAAGGTGGATTATCATTCAAATCGCGACACGTTGATACTTGATTATTTTGTTTTTCATGAAAATTCAAGTAGTCTTAAAACAACAAACTTGTGTGATTATCGTGAATTTCATTCATTTTCTCTACAAAATCAAATTTATAATTATTTACATGAGAACTTTCAATTTGAAATTGCTAAGAATAAAAATTTTCAGTTCCACCACAATTGAAATTATTCCCATTGCCAAAACCATTTGAAAAGTTATTCACATTTCCATCTTGAATTGGCAATTCATTTTGGAGTTCGAAGTTGGATTGTTAAGGGTTATAATCAAAATCATTTGAATTTGAAGTTGAATTTTGATTATTTTGAAAATTTTGTCTTAAATTATTGCACAACTTATTTCAAGACTTGAGGGTTGATCATCATTTTGAAAATTTGATGGTGTAAAATTAGGATTATTTGTACATTAGTTGTTATTGAAATATCCATATGAATTTGGTGTAAAATTATATGGATTATATTAATTTTCACAACTATCATAAAATCCATAGGAATATTTTCAAGAAAGTTTTTTTTTTAAAGATTTTGGAACTTTTGTATTTATATATATATATATATTATGTATATATATATATATATATATATATATATATATATATGCATGAACCTAATGCAACTATATGGATGCAAACTACTTATTTACAAATTTTCTAAAATTATATAATGACGGTTTGATTAATTTCAATAAAAGATTTCTCAATCAGTTAACGGACAGGAGTTATCAGTGCACCAGGAATCACCCTAGCAATGCAGCCGAAGGTTTAAGTACCTTCAGAGGAACAACCGATATATTTACGAATCACCGTAATATTTATAAACGGTTATTACTCTGTCGTAGTCTAGACACCGAGAAATAAATCTTTAGAAAGAAATGAAGTTGTCAAAATATAACAGTGACCTTAGAAAAATAAAAAAACAAAGTAAGATGAATGCAAAACAGAAATTAAACGTAAAGTAACAATGCTACTGCCAATGAATTTTATTTTATTTTTCGATTTTTTTATGCTAATGCAAGCAAACAACAATGCGCATAAAGTAAATACAAGGAAAGAAAACATATACCAGTATGTGCAGAATTTTTAGCGATTTTATTTAGCGGCGCTTTTTTTTTAAACAAGCAAGTAAGATAGCGTAGATTTTGAGCTAGCAGTTTGTGCAAACCAATCCCAAGCAAGTAAGAAATTCTCCATCCATTACTTTCTGCATTCTGAAAAGATATTTGTACAAGAGAGGATTTCATTTTTTTGTGAAAAGGTAAACAAATAAAAAAACGAAAAGAAAAACTGAACAGGAACAGACAGTGGCGGATCCAGGATAAAAGTTCAGCGGGGGCAAAGAAATTTATACTGCAGGAAATAATACTGCAAAAAGACAGCGGAGACAAAGATATTTGGTATACTGGAAGGAGATGACAAAGCACAAGATCAACTGATATTAATAGTGGATATAAAAGCTATACTGCATGAAATAATAGTGGATATGAACCTTAGAGATCATAAATCACACAAATGTTGAACTTACATAAAGTTAAAGAGCATCATTACCCCTAAATCAAAGGATTATCCACTCATATGTGTTATCATATCAACACATGTAAGTTTCAACATTAGAAAATAAAGCAAAATGAAAGAAAAACTAAGTAGAACAAGAAGAGAACCAAACCAAGAACATAAAGTAAATGAACATGAAAGTAAATCTAAGCTATGAACATGAATGTAAATCTAAGTTATGAACATGAAAGTAAAGAGCATAAAAATTAAATTGCATTAAAACAAAGAAGTTACATAAAGAAAATGGCTAAGTAGCCATGTAAATACAAGAGAACTTGTGCTCCTCTCAATTAAACCAAAGAAGGGGACGGAAGAGAGGAGATTAAGAGAGAAAAATATATGAACATAAAGGGGATATATATAAATGTTACAAACCCTAAATCCCTAATAACTCATAACGGGAAATCCCCAAAATGCCCACTTCATGAAGCTTCTAATCCTCTCTTAGCCAGTAATGAGTCATGCATGAGAACTTTTGTCTTATTCAATTAGTCTTTAATAAGAAGCTTAAAAGAAAGAGGGTAATTTGAGAGGTGTGGTCCTCCATGATCAGGTATGAGAATTAATTGTTTCCTCCTCATTTCTTTGTATGCATGCATTTGTGCTCCAAATCTTCATGTGTATGCATTATTTATGCTCCAAAATTCCTATAAGAGACAAATACAAAGAACAAGTAAATGCAACCACAAATTGAAACATGCATAAGTGACCATTTTTTCCCAAAATGAGTGATTATTTTGAAAATATTCAAAATATGGTTTGATCGTATAAGATACCCAAAAATGTACATTTATTTAATTAAACAAGAATAAATATGTGAATATAAATGTGCATTTTTACGTGCACATCACTTAGCAAGTTGTTCTTTTTCTTTTTGCCCTTTATCGGAAAGACCATTGTCCTTTGTGGAAGTAGCCATTGGATCCTGAATAATAGGTACATCCGAAGGATCGACGTTGGACCATTCGGAATCTTGAGTGCTACTGGAAGAAGGAAGGGGATTGTCGTCTCCTCCTCCAAAGTCATCATGACGGTCCTCATTTCTAGCACCATGATCTTGACCGTTGTCGTCTTCATCATCACCATCACCGTCATCATCATACTCGTCATTGTCAGTTGCAACATTTTCGTCTCTCCCTACTCCTTCCAGCAACTCCAATTCGTCAGGAAAATCTTCAATGAAAAGAAGCTCCTTTGGGTTGATTATTTGTCTTTCAGGAACTTGAATTTCCTTCTTAAATAGCTCAATTTTATTCATAACTTTGGGACGACTGAAGGAAATTTAATTTAAGGCATTTCTGATAATTATCAGAATACACCAAGAATATGGCATCTTTATAGAAGTTTAAAATCACGTCTGGGAAGCGGGATTCTAAGAATTAAAAAATTCTTTGTTTATCCTCTGAAATTATCTGCTTAGCATTAGAAATTGCAGCTTGAGATTTAGAAAAACGATCATCTTTTTCTTTTAACTTTTCAGCACAGCTAGTTATCATTCTTTCCTTTTTCGTCCTCAGGTTCTTGCAGGGATAGTTTAAGAGCCATAACTTCATCCGACCGAAGAACATTAGCTTTTCTCTCATCTAGAAGTTCCAACTCATCCTTCTTAAGAGAGGCTTTCAGCTCCGAACGCTCTTTCTCATTTTCCTCCTTCGTCGCATTCAAAACATTGACTTTGAATTCTAAGCCAAATTTCTCCTCTTTAAGCTTTGTGATTTCAGAGAAGACTGAGTAGTAACCTCTTAAAGCGAGAACTATATTTTGGTTAATTTGAAAGGAAAAAGGCAAAATCAACATTTTAGGTAAGAACAAAAGCAGCTAAGAAAAGCAATGTTATACTAGAAGTTATTGCTCGATAAGAGATTTCTGCAGGTTCATCAAGTCTAAGGTTGAAGAAGGAAGCAAGATGTTGGCAGTATTTTCAGAAGAAAGGCCAAGCCTTGCAATCTCATTAAAATCCGGAGTTTGTAAAGAAGACCTTGAGGGACTGGCATTTTTGGGAGATGGAGACACGTTTAGCGCACTTTCAATTAAATCCAACGTCCCCGGAGAGTCAGACACCAAAAGATGGGTGACAAGATCACTCTTTATGGTCACTGTCTGAGAAGAGCCGATGACAGGAGTAACACCAGCAGAAGCAATAGGACCAGGGGAAGGTTGCTCATTAGATGCAACATCGATTTTTTTAGGGGGAGAGGAAGGAGTATAAACTTCCCCCTTTTTCTTCTTGGAGGCTGGCTCATTAGCAATTGTTTCTTCAAGCTTTCTCTTAGCTGCAAACTTATATTGGACTAAAGCAATAAAAACAGTCTTCCCTGCCTTTAGCGTTAGCCAAGAAAGGCTAGCAGCAGAAGGTTCGGCAGCTACCAAAAATAATGACATCAGAAAAGCAAAGTTAGATAGATAAAATAAGATATAAGATTTTGCAAACACTTTAGAAGAGCTATCTTACCTGAAGTTCCTGGGAATAAAGGATATAGTTGTGTAAATACATTGGTACCCAAAGATAATGCAGAGCAGTAGGGGAATGATAAGGTGGTTGCTCCAAAATTCTTTTCCCGAAGGGAGAAGGGAACACTTTTGGAGGTTATCCATAGTCAATAAAAGTGATCGCTTTCCCAGTTTTTCGGAATCCTTTTGAATTACCTTAATGATTTTTTACTTCCTCATCATTCAGGCTTTTCTTTTTGGGGGTGGAAGGTGAAAGGAAACAAAGATAGGCAGAGCATGGAGATAACACGATCAAGAAAAGTGTAAAGGTTGCCAGGAGTAGAAAACATGCTCGTGATACCCGAGGAACACCAGATATAGAAAAAACGTGTTTCCCATTCTTTAAATTTATTAATGCCATCTTTTATCAGTTTCTTCTACATAGGGTTTGCATGGAAGATAGGAGAATCTGCTCCTTTGACTGTACAGAATTGTAGCAGATGATGAAGAATGCAGACATTAAGAGAAGACTATTCCGACTCAAGTGCTATCAGCTCAAGACATAAAGATAAGTATATGTATTTGAAGTTGATTGAATTGGAGAAAGTTGCATGTGTTGCAAAAGCTTGGAGATTAAGTCTGGGAAAGGGAAAAAACCACCATGCTAAATATGGATAGTTGAACATGCAAAGAATCCTTTTAGTGGATTTTAAATGGTGTCATTTTCAGAAAGACATATGGCTTCTACACCAGTCATCCAAAAATCTTTGAGAATTACATCCACCTCATCTTGTAATCGGATGAGAGAATGTTGTTGAACAATTTCAAGCTCCTGCCGAGGAGAAGATAGGCCACTCGGGGTTTGTTCATCAACAGTCCGTTTCTTAGTCATAATTCTGCCAGGTGACATTGTTACATAAATATTAGTACAATGATTTGATGAAAATTAGAAAAATAGAACAAACAATTTACTTAAAGTCAATATGAGCGGTTTAAAGGCCTAATGTCATGGTAAAAGCTTATCATAATTAGTTATTTAACATTCTCATAAAAGGTTGAAACATATCACTTAAGTCAAATTTTCAACAAAGTTCATACGATACCACACCGAGCTCATTCTAAATATGGTTAAGTCTTCGGTATCGGTCGCATTGGTGATGGAAAAAGCGAAACCAAAGATAACTCGTGCTTTTTGTATCGATGATGTCAAAACCAAATTTCTCACTGTCAGTACTAGAAACTTAGCCAAACATAAAAGAAACTCGGTCTTTGGTATTAGTGATATCGAAACCTAAAATTTCTCAGTATCGATAATGGTTTAACCAATATCAACATTTCAAAGCTTAGTCGATATTGAAACCAAAGAGAACATGAGTCTCGGTGTCGATAAAAGGCTGTCAATGAATACCCGAAAAATCCGATATCCGTCCGAATCCATATCCGAAAATATGAAAAATATCCGTCATCCGACATTATCCGAAAAGCGAATACAAATATGGATATAGTGGTATCCGTATCCGAAAAATATCCTTTCGACAAATTATGTAATATATATAACTCAAAGTAAAAAAATAGAGTTTATAATTGTTTTGTAACTGTTGGATGTTATTATGATATAAATTTTTGTCCATTTTTTATGAAAATTTGTAGTTTTAGTGTTTAATTTTGGAATACTTTTGGATATGCTTATGAATATTTGTATAAAACAATGTTTCATCATCACATTTCTTTATTTCCTGGTTTTTTAAGCATTAGTATAAAAATTATTTTATATTCATCCAAGCTTTTTTATTTATACTCTTAAATTTATGGATTACTAGCGAAGTAGATAAATATCCGATGTCCGTCCGTATCCGAAAATTTTGGATGCAGATACCCGATATCCGAAAATTAAACGGATACGAATATCCGATATCCAAAAATAATTTCAGATACGAATACAGATATGGATATGACACTATCCGTATTTGAAAACATCCGTTTACAGCGCTAGGTAAAACCGTAACCAAAAGGAGGTGATAATAGCTGATTTCAATTTCACCGATATCAAAGAATCTCCCATCTTTATGACAGTAATTAGGATTCCTCATTTCCAACATAACGGATTCTAGGACTTAAACCCAGAAACATATAACGTCGGATTGTCAAAAATTAGATGTGACAGATTTTCACGATTCGTGATTAGTACCCAATTTACACTAACTTCATTATATTAACTTTTATCCTAGTAGTAAATTAGAATTCACCTAACCTTGATTAAATTTATAATCAATATTAAGAAAAGGAGGATTTTCCGATTCTAATTTAAAAAACGATTTGCATAAATGGAAAACTTATACGAAGAAGATCAGGTCTTTAATGTTGGAAATTTGTAAAATTTTGATACTCATTCAAATGAAATTATTTGCAGGTAGGAAATGGAAAGAGGGAAGAAGAAGAAGGTCTTATACTCAATCACGCCTAATCATAGCCGTACAAGCAAATACAAATTAATCGTCCAAATCATCCATAGAAGACCAAAAGGCGGAGAAATCATGTGTTCTAAGGCGATAAAACGCAAAGCCGAAACCGTTGACTGGAAAAAACAGAAATACCCCTTCACTAAAGGGGGGAAAATGTTACAATAAGAATTTGTGCTGACAACACCGAAACCAAAGCAAGGAGAAGGGGTATCACAATAGAGTTGACCCCGAGCCTAGAAGCTTGGGAAGTGTTCGATTGATACCAAAGCACGAGGGACTAAGAGGGACGAAGCCAACACCGAAATGAAAAGAGATAGGAATAAGAGCCAACACCAAGAAGTGGAGTCATAACAAGTAAAGCCGGCACCGAAAGCTTGGAACAATAACAATTGAACCAATATCAAGGAAAGAAGGCAATAAAAGCACGATGCCGACACCAACATGCATTGAGCAGTTAGCTTAGTGTTGACACCGAATAATGAAGACATGCATAAAGCCAATACCAAGGCAAATGAAGTAGCAAGTGTACAGGCCGATACCGATGTCATGAAGACAGAGACATGAAATCGAAACCCCGAAGGTGGAAGAATGGATTTGATATTCAAAAAGAAAGCAACAAAGACAAAACCATATACTGAAAGCCAATGTCGTTGAAGGCGAAACCAAACACAAAGAATGAGAAACAATTAAATCGGCGACAGGTACATAAGCTGGAAGTACGAGACTGGAACCAATTCATGAAGGGAAATGCAAGGCCGATAACTAATATGTTGGAATAAACGAGAGCTATCAACACCAACAAGCTTGGTGTCGATATTAATGTACGAAGCCGACACCGAAACCCAAAATCACCGAAATGTGCCGACACTAATAGATTGCTACAAAATGTGGTCCGAATCCTCTATAAATAAGATCTTAGGGGTCATTTATAAGGGATTTTTCCTCATTCCAAAAATTTGTACTCAATTCTAAAAGTCAAAACCATAATTTAGAATTCGAATTGGAGATTTCTCTTGTAATATTGTATGTACTTCATCAGTTGATCAATGAATGAGATACTTAACACCTACTACTAATCACACTTGTCTATAAACTACTAATCCGGATTCAAACTCTCAAATTGGAAAGAATGCCGATCCATCCCAATGAACACTTTAGCTCCAACCAGCAACAACTTATGAAGCCCTTATCCCAAGATAACTTTGTCTTCCTAAGTATTGTAAGCGTGATACTCACATCTTGAAGTAAGAGTAACTAATCTTCAAACTTGGGATATTGATATCTAAGAAACGACAAATTATTTCGAGCTTGAAAGGACTAGATTACCCCAAGATCCACAACCGTGACCTTACATCCGGGTGTTGACGATTTTCATCATTAACACTAACTATATAAAATTATATAATGACATCAGTTCATTATTTTAAAAATAACTTTAAAATAGTTAGTTCTTCGTTTAATTTAAACTGATACTAAAAAACATAAAATGATACTCAAAACTTGAAATAAACCAAACGGAACACATCAACACAATTTCATCAAATGCAATGTAAATTATGCAACTGACTGCAAAATAAAACATGAACAACATTCAAAATAAAAAAAAATAAAAATAACATTTCCCCATCAGTGACAAAAATAGTATAAAATCAAACCGGCTGATATTTCCCAAAGACACTATTACTCATCAAAAATGAAAAGAAACCACAAAATCCTCAGTAATAAACATTGTTATCTCCAGTTATAAAACGTTACCTATATAATATTAAACTGATGCCCAATAACTATTACTAATTTTAAAACAAAAATGGCATATAACCAAAAATCAGGGATTGTTTGAATAAAAAATAAGCAGTTCAATTCAAGTAATTATGATGAATGCAACCATACGAAATATGCATCAAATACAATTCCGAAACTAGAAGAATTTTCAAAAAAAAACATAGAATCTGAAATAAACAAATAAAACGCATACAATTTCAATAAATGCAATGTAAATCTTAAAAGTCGATGAAAAGAAACCAAAAAAAGCTTAAGTATGCAAATTCGAACTTGAATCTAATCTAACTCGGTCTGAAATTGAGATCGATCAATCTTGAACGCACACAAATCTTAATTCCAATGAACGTGCACAAATTAGGGTTCGTGGAAAATAGCATGAAGAAAGAATAAGTCAGATGGATGAAGAGAAAAATGAGAAATAATGCATGGAAATTAATGCTCATTTATAATTATTTATGATTTGTTCTTCTAAATAAATTTTAGACCAGCTATCTTTGGATTTGAAAAAGCTTACATTTCTTTCCATTCAATATTTCCATGTACCCCTAATTTGGGTCTAATTGATTTGAATCCCTTTTAACCTTTCTGAATAATAAACCTCTTAATAAATTGTCAAAATTAGCCAATGAGCACTCCATGTCAGCAATGAATAATCATCGTTGGCCCACGTTAAAGTACCGGGCCCACAACCAAACGCTGCTTTAAATATACCGAATTCTCTCTCCCAAATATCAACAACGCGCACTCCCCAAACCGCGCTAAATTCATTTCCCAACCGCTGCGATTTACTGTTGATATGGTTTAAGACAAACACAGATATTTCCTCCTTTTCTTGTTTCTTTTCTAAAAGAACTCGCCTTTCACTCTTCTTTTTCTAATGGCTTTCAAGTTTTTAACTCTTATTTTGGTGGTTTTATTTGGGGTTATCTTACCACTAATGGTGTCTGCGTCGGTAACTTATGACCATAGGTCAATTATAATCAATGGGAAGAGAAGAATTCTCATCTCTGGGTCTATTCATTATCCAAGAAGCACTCCTGAGGTATAATGCAGCTTCCCAATCTATTTAAATTTTACTTATTTACACTGTTTTGTGATAAAGATTAGATTTTTGATGACACGGCTCTCTTTTAGATGTGGCCTGATTTATTTCAAAAGGCCAAAGATGGTGGCTTGGATGTCATTCAAACTTATGTGTTTTGGAATGGGCACGAACCTTCTCCTGGCCAAGTATGATTTTTTCTGGTGTTTGCAATTTATAATTTGCATTGTATGTGGAACTAACGGTCTTTTTTGGGTTATTTTGTTAGTATTATTTTGGTGGGAGATATGATTTGGTGAGATTCATCAAGCTAGCTAAACAAGCTGGCTTATTGGTTCATCTTCGCATTGGCCCTTATGCATGTGCTGAGTGGAATTTTGGGTAAAAAAATCAGATCAAATTATAGTTTTTCATTTCAAATAGTTATATTTCAAATTTTATTTTACTGGTACTTTTTTTGTATGAATTTGATTATAATTTATAGGGGGTTCCCAGTTTGGCTGAAATACGTTCCAGGTATCAGTTTCAGAACTGATAATGGCCCCTTCAAGGTTAACTTTTTTCAAAATCAATCAGAGAATGTATAGCAATTTATCCATTTTTTTTAAAAAAAACCATTTTCAATATAATCAGGCTGCAATGGCAAAGTTTACATATAAAATTGTATCAATGATGAAAGCAGAAAAGCTCTATGAATCACAAGGGGGTCCTATCATTCTCTCTCAGGTATAGAAAATCACCAGTGCCAATTAATTTTAAAATTTGTCAGTAAACTGATGTTCATAAATCTTATTTTGGTAGATTGAAAATGAATACGGGCCTTTAGAGTACTATGATGGAGCTGCAGGCAGATCATATGCGAACTGGGCAGCAAAAATGGCAGTTGGGTTGAACACAGGAGTGCCTTGGGTTATGTGTAAACAAGATGATGCACCTGATCCTGTGGTATGCCCATGTAACAATAAGTATATTTTAACTGTTTTCATATTTACCATTAAGCTGGAAATAATGCATTGGTGAACTGTTAGAAGTGTTTAATGCTGAATAAAATAGAAACACTTGATATGTCAAGTGGCTTGGAGTGACTTATAACTAGGTTTTTCATGCCTATTTAAGTCTTGCCTGTTTTTATTCTTTCATGAATAGACATTATAACTAGATTTATTCTGTCTGTAGTCAGCATTACTTTGAGCAACTCCCTGTCTTATAAACCAACAAAATCATATTATTCTAGGCCTCAAGCTTTTCAACCGATTTTTTACATGTTCATGTGCTTTCTAAATAGTTGTTTATAATTTAGTTAAGACATCGTTTTCCCTTATATCAACATAAATGTTCTACCAACAGGAGTAGTGTGTTGAATTTTTATTTGTCATGACTATTGTTTTTTATACATATTTTGAACAAATTAATACTTGGGCTATGACATAATTCTTCATGTTAGGATATTTCAGTTTATCATTCACGTTTTCTTAATTTTATTTTTCATTGCAGATCAACACATGCAATGGTTTTTACTGTGATTATTTTTCGCCCAATAAGGCCTACAAGCCTAAGATGTGGACCGAAGCTTGGACTGGATGGTAGTTCCTTTAAAAATATGTCACTCATAATAACTACAAATTGCTAAATTCCTACATATAAGAAAAAGGGGAAAGATGATAAAAAGTTAAAAAAGGAGGAGAACCGATACATGTGATCTACAACTTGCATTGATATAACATCAGTTTTTCACATATACATTTGATGATTTATTGTATTTAGCAAGAGCAGTAACACTGTTCAACTTTTACCTAGGCAAATACACAATTTAATTTTTATATTTTTCTTCTAATTATCATAATACACTTATTTTACTTTTCAGGTTCACGGGCTTCGGTGGGCCGGTGCCACATAGGCCAGCAGAGGACATGGCTTTTGCAGTTGCAAGGTTTATACAAAAAGGCGGATCTTTTGTTAATTACTACATGGTAACAAAATTCCATTGTTTTACTACCTTTAGCTATATATTTTTTCACATAGAAATCTATAAACTAATATGACTATCAACCTATTATATAGTACCATGGCGGGACTAATTTTGGTCGAACAGCTGGTGGCCCTTTTATTGCAACTAGCTACGACTATGATGCCCCAATTGATGAATATGGTACTACAACAACCAAATCCATTAACAATATTTTGACATTAATTTTATACATGTCACATTTGTCATAGGCTTGTTAAGGGAACCAAAGTGGGGTCACTTGCGGGATCTTCACAAGGCAATCAAACTATGCGAACCTTCTCTGGTTGCTAGTGATCCTACAATAACTTCTCTTGGACATAGTCAAGAGGTACACATATGTATGATTACCAATAGAATGCAAATGGAAATATGAGGAGAAAGTGATTTGTATTTGTTTTGATGTTTCTTTCACAGGCTTACGTGTACAGATCAAAATCGTCTTGCGCTGCCTTTCTTGCCAACTACAATTCCCGATATTATGCTACTGTAACTTTCAATGGCGTACATTATAATATCCCGCCCTGGTCTGTAAGCATTCTTCCTGACTGCAGAACTACAGTATTCAACACAGCAAGGGTAAGTTCCCAATTTAGTTTGTTTAATGATGATTATAGAAATTTACACCCTGTCACAATTTACAACTACCCTTGGTCATTCAATTCCAGTGCTCTATTTTGAAACCACTTTTTGTACAGCCGCTTAAAAGTAGTTTTGAGTAGTAATTTTAAGTAGTAACAACTGTATTAGGGTAGGCTTCTTCTTTATTTATTTATTATTATTATTGTTTTTAAAAGATGTAGTTGTAAAAGAAGAAATAAGTCAGAAGTAAGTTTCTTTTGTTTACGGCAACTTCTAATAACTTATATTTTATTTATATCCTTGTTAGCTTTTGTCAAACAGTTGAATGCAAATGAGCAAATTAGTTGTTTTGACTACTTAAGTAGTATCCAAAAGTGCTTTTGACATATTCAAGGTTCACGTACAATGCACTGATTAGCAATGGTTTATGCGTGTTTCAGAATTTGGACTTGGCCTAAACCTCAAGGTGTAACATAAACAGTTCTAACTCGGCCTCTATCATGAAAGTGTGAATTTAGTTGTTTACAATGTACACCATATATCATGTACTTCCAATGAATGTTTACACCAGTTGTAAGACATTTGGTTATGTAGTCAATGATTGGATTAGCCAATTACATCATATCATGTCCTACAACGTTAACATGTACCACTTTCATTTTGTATGTGCACATTATGCAGATAGGAGCTCAAAGCTCAACTGTGAATATGCTAAGGCTGGGAGGTTTTTCATGGAAAGCATACACCGAAGACTACGAATCTTTTAACGATAAAACATTTACTAAATTCGGATTGTTGGAGCAGATAAATACTACATGGGATCAGTCCGACTATTTGTGGTACACTACATAGTGAGTAACATACACAATTTTTCAGTTTCATCAAACATAAACTACAAGCACCTTTCACCCTAAGTATATTTTATAATTTGCAGTGTTGATATAGCACACAATGAACCATTTCTAAGGACCGGTCAGTATCCTGTTCTTACTGTGAAGTCAGCTGGTCACGCTGTGCATGTCTATATCAACGGGAAATATTCTGGTATCCCCATATTATGTTGTTGCATAAATTTATATTCTCTGATAAAACATTTGTCTCTAATTCTTTCTACTTCTACTTATGTAGGTAGTGCATATGGTAGTTTGGATTATCCAAAATTAACATATATAGGGAGTGCAAAGTTATGGGCAGGAAGCAACAAAATATCTTTGCTGAGTGTTTCTGTTGGTCTTGTGGTATGTTACTTCTATAAAACTTCCTATTTGGCCAAATATTCTACATACATAATTGTTAACATAAAAGTTGATCGCCAACGTGAATCTCTAGAACGTAGGGAGCCATTTCGAGAGATGGAATACAGGGATATTAGGCCCAGTAACTCTAACAGGACTTAATCAAGGAAAGAGAGACCTGTCATGGCAAAAATGGACCTATCAGGTAAACTTTTTCCACCATAGAAAATCCAGGCTACTGGTTATAGGAGTAACACTTAGTGCTGCTCGACTCTCCAATTTAGTCCGAATGGACAAATCCAGAAACAAGAGCTAACTTAAACAAGTAACTATTACGCACAAGAGTATATTTAATATGCACTGTTTTATATAAATCTCATATTGATTAAAATCAAAATAAAACGAAGATCCCTTTTCCAAACAAAACAAATAAAACTAGGTTTTATCTAAAAACCGTTTTAGTTTGGATCCGATAAATTTGACTTCATAAATTCATTAAATTCAAACTAGGGAAAAAAAAACAGAATCTACCAATGTCATCCATTTGCGACTGGCCCTGTTTATTCAATATAATCAGTCCCTTTAAGTGAATCTAACCAAGAAAAAAAAGTTTTGCTTATACACATGAGATGTTTATGTCAACTCCTAGCATACATTTAAGTAAAAGCAGAAGGCTTGAATTTCAGTCACTTCTCCAGTCATAACTTGATGGTCAACCACGTGGCTAGTCAGTAAAAAGCTTAACTTCCAGTATGGTAAAAAAGACTACACTTAAAAAATTGATATTGCAGATTGGCTTGCATGGAGAGGCAAGGGAAATTCATTCTGAAGGCGGAAGTTCGAATGTTGAGTGGGGAAACATGTATACAAATCAACCTTTAACATGGTACAAGGTAACAAACCTATTCAAATTGAACTTTCTTCTATGTTTCATACTTGGATTTTGAAAAACATTAATTCTTTTATTATGATTCTATTAGACTTACTTTAACGCACCTGCTGGAAGTGAACCACTCGCATTGGATATGGGTAGTATGGGAAAAGGTCAAATATGGGTTAATGGGCAGAGTATTGGACGATATTGGTCTGCATATAAAGCTTCAGGCTCCTGTGGGTATTGTGATTATCGAGGAACGTACAATGAAAAGAAGTGTCAAAGTAATTGTGGACAGGCCTCACAGAGATGGTACATTGAAACTTGATCTAAAGTTGCATTGTAGTTATATATACATTTTGAACTTGACCATTATGCATGCATATTTGATCAAACTGAAAACCTTTGCCTATACAGCCAAGATTTTCAAAATGGGATCAAACCTTGAATCACAAGATTCAATCTTCAAATCTAAACAAGACTTAAATTCTAAGTCAGACTCAAAAGACCCATATTTTAAGGTTTGTGCATAGTTCTACATCTAAGCCAAAAATAAAAAAACTAAAGGGTGTGTTCAGTTTAAAACTTTTTGGTTTTCGCCGATATAAAAGTGCAAACGGCCTATGTATATCGTAGAAAACAATAGTTTTAGAATAAGAAGTTAAGACATAAAATTGAAAACAACATTTTCTTATTTTCCATGTTTTGGCAAATAACGTAAAGATGAGACAATTCATTATTTCTTTTGTCCCCCCAACCTATCCATCGTCTCCTCCATCTTCCTTCCATCCCCCATACTCTTCCATTTTTTGTAATTAATATTGGAAACTCAAGACATAGAACATGAAATAAACCGAACACCATAATTTTTTTCCTTCTGTTCCATTTTTTATTTTGTTTAGAAAACATCAAAACTTGAATTGTAGATCAGG
Source organism: Allium sativum (assembly GCA_030737875.1). Lineage (NCBI taxonomy): Eukaryota > Viridiplantae > Streptophyta > Magnoliopsida > Asparagales > Amaryllidaceae > Allium > Allium sativum. The sequence goes on from CM060924.1 coordinate 839,831,695, forward strand.
ATATATCAGCATGGACTGAATACTTGAATTGTGGATCAGGATATATAAGCATGGACTGAATGATCTTTCTCAATTACAACTTGTATTAGGTTAAAGTTGGAATGTAAAGCCCATCATAAAGAGAGATATTTGATTTGATGTGGAATTTAAATCGTAAAAGTTTAAGATTTTGACAACAATAATACAACTATTACCAAAAATCATTGGTTAATGTTGCATTATTAACTCATGCACATTACGCTCTGTTAGTTGAATTAGTCTTGATTGGGTTTTATGCTAGAAAACCAAATACATTATTGATGACACACTATTATACTTGATTTAGTCATTGGGCAAATACATTGTCGAAATGTCTCAAAAAATGGAAACCAAAGTCGGCTTAATGCTGCCAGAGAATCAAGCTGTGCTTGTAAACTCCAAGAAAGTATGTACTAGGTCATAACCCTCTCTCACATATGTTCATGGGAAAATTCTATTCATACACTAAAAATCATTTAACATACACCATTATTTTTCTACAAAAAATTATAACTAAAATACCCTTTTCTCATTGTTTTTTTTTAAACTTCTGCATCAATCAAATTAACTTTAAAGTACTAAAATTTGATGTGAACTGGATATGTTAATGAAAATGATAATGATTTATTTTGTCATGAAATATAAAATTTCAATTAAGAAAACATTCAGCTATAATGTTCTAATTTAGAAGTGTTGATTTTTTTTATTTTTTTTTTCAAAAATTAAAGTAATCTTGTTGAAACTGAGAAATTTTTATGAAGATAAAAAAGTTACAATATTAGTGCAAAAATTAAAGTTCGATTTGTTGAATTTTACTCAATTTGATTTATGGAATTTTGAGTAAATATTTTCTGATTTTGAAAGAGGGAAGACAAAGAAGATGAAAACATGGGTGTGTACAGTAGTATATAATGTATAGTAGTTTATTATAATTTTTTGTGTATGTTTAGCAAATTTTGGTACTTGAATAGTAGTAGCCATGTTCATGTGTATAGTGTAGCTGATGAGGATCAAACTCTAGATCTCACTGGTGAAAGCTGGTTATCTCAACGAACTGCACCATCCATGTGAGGACATTTAATACTACTATCCTTTGGTGAACTAATAAAATCAATTGCAGGTACCATGTTCCTAGATCATGGCTAAGTAAAACCGGTAATTTTCTAGTAGTGTTGGAAGAATGGGGAGGCGATCCTAGTAAGATATCCATGGTTAAAAGGGCGGTGACTAGTGTATGTGCAGAAATTGCAGAATGGCAACCGATGTTAGACAATTTGCATAACAAAGGTTATGATAGGCCAAAAGTTCATTTATCATGCAATCATGGCCAAAAAATTACAAATATTAAATTTGCAAGCTTTGGAACTCCACTTGGCACCTGTGGAAGATTCTCCGAAGGAAGATGCCATGCACACAAATCTTACAATATTTTTGAAAAGGTCGGTATAAATTAACTTCCATATTTCTAAAAACTACATTTATATAAAGCAATTTTTACGTGCTGAAACAATATTCTAATGGAAACTTGGGTCCGTCCCATGATTTCAAACTTAATACATGGATATTTCTTCTCAGAATTATACATTTAATTATGTTTTCTAAAGTTATTTGTGACATCTTTTTTTTTTTTTTTTTTTTTTTTTTTTTTTTTTTTTTTTTTTTTTTTTTTTTGAAAATCAAATATGTGTTTAGCATTTGTCTATGATCAAAATTAAACTTTTTTAGTTTTTTTTTTTTTTTCGGTTACAAAGTGCAAATATTTGCAGTATGGTTGGAGTTAAAAAAAGAACATATTTTTAAGAATGGGCGATCCAGTAATTTAAAAACTCTGAATATGGTATTTTACAACAAGTAGTTCTTTTATTTTTTATTTTTGTTATGCAGAACTGTATTGGGCAGCAAAACTGTGCGGTAACTGTAGTTCCTGAAGTCTTTGGAGGAGATCCATGCCCAGGAATCATGAAGAAGGTAGCAGTAGAGGCAATTTGCCAATGAGAGCTTATTTTTTGTTATATACGACAGACAAACAAAGAGTTTCTAAAGTTATAGGTAAGTCAAATGATTCTTATAAAGAGGAAAAATACGGCCATGTATACAGAGTCCTTGTTTTGAAACCTCTTTGTGATTGGTTGGGGGTAAAAACAGATTTAATGTTAGCTCTTCTTGCATTACTGTAATATTTGGCTCTGAATGAAGATTGAAGTTATTTATCATATAGATAATTTTTTTATGTGTAAGGTTGAACCCGTGTACTTTTATTTCATGCAAAAAAAAATTAAATTCTGATGGCAGAGCAAACAAGACAAAAAATAATAACATAAAAATCTAACAAAGGCAATACAAATTTCATGGGAATTCTGTAAGCTACTGAAATTGTATATTAAAAAAAACTTCATGCTAGATTGCCTTTACAATGCTAGTAGACAATTGAATTTTACAGAAGAAAGTGTGTAAGGTTCCATGTTCACTAATGGTTAGGTGAAGTGTTGTAGTGTATGAATAGCTCCATCTACAATAGAATGAAACTAAGTAGGTTAATTACACTGGGGAAATGAAGCAAACAAGAAACAGGCGTGACTTTAAGAAGCCATGTTGCAAGAATAGAAGAAATGCTTCTAGAGTACATAAGACCACCACACAGAAGATCATCGAATTCTGTAAATGACAGTTCCAAAGTCCATGAGGTTGCAGTTTTGCTCATAGATGGGTTTGTCCACCATTTCAGAATATATTAGATAAAAGATAATAATAAGACGAAAGCTGTATGAGCCGTCTTAGCTCAGCTGGTAGAGCGCACGGCTTTTAACCGTGTGGTCGTGGGTTCGATTCCCACAGACGGCGATAATAATATAACTTTGCTTTTTGGCGTTGCCCACCACCACCATTGTTTTCCTAACGAATTTTACGGAAAAAAATTGTGTTTTTCCCCCGTTCACAAGTACTCAGGCGAAGCGTCTTACTGTAATAGTAGATCTGAGAAGCAACGATCCTTGTGTTTGATTAACGATGGATCCTTTTTGTTGATCATTCTTTTTTGTAAGTTAGGGTGAGGGTTTTTTGTTGCTCATTCTTTCTTGTAAGTTAGGGTGAGGGTTCCACTGTTTTTAAGGTGAAAAAACTCAAATAATTTTTTATTTTTCAAATCAAACTGAATTAAGCTAAAATTAAATTCGGTTAATTCGATCGTAAACCGATTTAACCTAACTTAAATGATTTGTTATAATATAAATGATGAATTCACTTAAAAGTAAAACATAAATTTATGTTTGAAGAAATTTTATATAGTAAATTAATATGTTTAAAATAAAATTTGACTTATTTGCAATGCATCCCTTTGTATTTTATCACTAAACTAACATTTAAAGTACTAAACACCACAAAATTAGATAATAAATTAAAAATTCGGTTAAATCGGTATTTAAAAAAAAAAAAAAAAAATCTACAAACCGAATCGAACCAACAGAATTGAAACTGATTTAATTTTCAAACCAAATCGAACCGACCTAAATGAACATGTTTGAATGGTTAATTCGGTTTGAACTTTGAACCAAATACTGTTCACCCTTATTTGTAAGCATAAATCACTCATATCACGATCATGTTGAAGTATGATCACTGTGCGATGTATTAATTACCTTCCTACTCCTAAGGTTGATAATTAAGCATGAAATACTTTGGTTGATAATAATCTGGACCCAAAATGCAAGGGACGACAATCCTCCAAAATTCAGTGTAACGATCTGAAAATTTAAACGGTTTTAATAACGGGTTTAACTGAACTTTTGCTTAAGAAGTTAAAATTTAGTTTATTTTAAATTTTAAGAAATGTATGTATTTGATTATGGAGTATAAATAAAACACACATATCTAATTTGAATAATAAAAATCGATCAATCGTTATTTCATAGAAACCGACATGAAATCGATTAATAACGAAACATCGATTATTAAAAACATAATATTTTTACATAAAATTGATCCTGTAAAATTTATTATGAAAACATTAAAATTCGCTCACTCTGTTTAAATCAATTTATACGATCGATTTACGTTAGCGACAACCGATATAACCCAATTAACATTGAAAACTAAAAATTTGAATTAAATTCTAAACTTTTATATTTGAGATACATTTAACTAGACATAGTGCAGGAATAAATTTCATAGCAAAATACGGAAGCTCGCTCGGTAGCGTTATTTCAGCGCAAGTCATTTCAAATATTTGAATGAACAAAAATTATTTTCGAAACCTAAATGTCCCAACATGGGAAAAAATATTTTGCTTGTCCTGAAGTTAACGACGCAATTCGTTTTGCAAAATTCGAACGTTTTCTATATCCGTCAAAATTTTTCCATACGAATTAAAAGCGTGGCATTATTAAAAATTGGAGTTTTGATAGGAGAACCATGACACTAATATCTAGTTACTATTGTGTCTTTCTCGTCGCGCTGATCACCGTAGTATTTTCATTTGTGCATTTTGGTGTCCGATGGATGTCTGAGTCAATAAAACAACGTTTCGTATCGGTATTCAATGTTGTGCCATTTTTGAGTTCTGTGTCTCTACACGTGTCTAATTGAAATAGTGGCGTGCCTTACACTATGATCCTACCATTTTTCAACCCACGTTTCATTACCATTTCTCAAAATTTGAAAATTTATAGTTCCTGATGCTATTTTGCAATTCAAAATGCGAAAAAGTGTAGCATTGTTCACAGTCTGTATTCCAAGTCGAAACCTAAAGCTCATCCCTTCTATAAAATCTGGAACCATACGATATTAAAAAGAGAGAGAGAAGTGAAGCCTGACACATAATACAAATCCCATACTATTTCAACATGCATGTCCTAATCTAAAGCCAAACGTGCATGCTACTTCTTCCCTCCAGTGCCGGCCCTTCGGCTGGGCAACCTGGGCGACAACCCAGGGCCCAATTTCCAAGGAGGCACATTTCATTTAGGATCCAGCAACATTATTTTCCCAACCCAGAAAGAAACCCTACATTTAAACGAAATCTCCCTTTTTCTATTTTCCACGTACAGAAATCTACGAACAAAAGCCAAAGCAATCCATTGCGATTTTCAATTTTCAATTTTTGAAAGAAACTGCTTGTTAATCAATGGAGATAACGTTTCTCTCCATAACTTCTTTTGATTCAAGTTTCTTTCCATCTTTTAATTTCACCAATCTTCCAATCTATAAAATTATGCGTGAGGTTTCACAATTCAAAAATCACAACTTATCATCATCTATTGATCTTCCTCAAATTCGGATTTTTTTGAATTTCAGAATTCAAGTACAAGGTATGTTTTAAATTTGAGAATTTAATTTGATACATTTTTTACAGTTTTGTATTACTTTGGTAAGATAGTAACTTAACACATCCCTAATTTTTAAAACTTTGATTTGCTATTTGTATGCATTGCTTGGATTTACTGTTTGTATGCATTGCTTGGATTTACTGTTTGTATGCATTGCTTGGATTCGCAAATCACAACTTTGCTGTTTGTTCCCTAATTTATAAATCAAATTCGGATTTGTTGTTTGGATTACTTTGGCAATACAGTAACTAATTTGGTGTTTTATGCTAAATTTTGATGTATGCACGTCTAAAGTTGACATTTAAAAGGTATAATTATATCTTAAAAGTAGTAAGATGTCAGATGTAGGGACTACAAAGTCTTGCTTATAAATAGATTTTAAACATTTCGTGTTAATACTGATTTCAATGAGATGTTAGTGTTAGAATTCAGATCCAGAGAGAAGAGAGAGATTAAACGGTAAACAATTAAAAGACTACATTTTTATAGATTCATTGCTATTACAAAAGAGATGCCTGATTGATTGAATTACAATGCTATACTTTGCCTCTACTTATAGATGAGAAAGGAACATTCTAGAGCATATTTGGCCCAAATTAATACAATACCAATTACAACTCAAAATTAATGCAATAAATAAAAGACAACATATATTTGTCCTTAACTTTAACAGTTAGATGGTCTTGTTTCTTTTTTTGGGAAATTATAGAAAAAACGGATTGATTTAGCGATTGAAGAAGCAAAACAGGTAGCTATAGATATGGAAATTGAACCAATGTTTCCTGTAAAACGATGAATTCAAAGAATTTTCTTTTTGATGAAACAGTTGATAATGATAGAGAACAATTGTCTGCACAAGAATCATTTAGAATTGACTATTTTATTCACATTGTTGATATCTCTCTCTCCGAATTAAGGACTAGCTTTGAACTAATGAAACTTTTTCAGTCTATATTTGATGCTAAAAAATTAATATATTTGGATGATCGAGAATTACTAATTGCTTGTGTAATGTTGAAAATGCTCTGAAAAAGGATGAAATTTCTGATGTAATTGAAAAAAAAATGTTCTGAACTACAGGTATTGCAAGTAATGTTACCAAAGGAATCACATGAAATAGACAAGACATTGACTTCAACAAGAATGATCGAGTTTGTAAGTGAAATAGATATGTTCCTTAATGTAATGATTGCTTATAGAGTATTATTAACTATCCATGTGAACATCGCATCTGCTGAGCGAAGCTGTTCTAAATTGAAATTACTAGTCATATTTGCGAACTTCTATGCCTCGAGATAGGTTGAACGGGCTAGCAATTCTTAGCGTCGAAAAAGATATGTTGAAAAATATTGAGTAAGATGATATAATCAACGATCTCGCTTCAAAAAATGCATTAAGAGCAATTTTTAAATGATGTTGTTGGACTTAACATTTTGTCTTTTAAATGATCAAGAAGTCGTAAGTTTAATGTTTTTTGGAGATGCAACGAACGAATTAATATTAGCTTTAAGCAAATCATTGTTGCATATGATTTATGTTTTTATTATTTCTTGAAAGTGTTGTTTATTTTTGTATGAAAGGGCCCATATTTGAGTTTTATCTGGGGCCCAAATGACCTAGGGCCGGGCCTGCTTTGCTCTCCACTTCACCAAACCATTCGACCATAAAAAAGGAGAGAACACGTTAGCCTTGCATAGCAAAATGGAGTGAGGTGATTATGCCATAATACGTCATAAGATTCCACACGCATGAAACCACCTGTAGCCTCCTTCCATTTAAATCTTTGTTTTCTATTCTCACTTTTTTTAAAAAATGAATACAAGGCGTACCTATGTAAGGCGTAGTGGGGTCGCCGCCTCCACTGATTATTTATTTATTTATTCTAGTATGATTTTGTTGTTTGATTTGTTATGCTTCCTACATAACACATTATTAGGCATTTACTGATTATATCTTCATGGAATTTCATGTGCTTACACGTGCCTCTTATTGGTATAATTATATAATGCTTCTAACGTAGTGAAACCAATAAAGAAAATAAATTCATCGTTCTCGCTTCTCAAATGAAGAGCAGTTAAAAGCTTTCAATCCTACCATTCAAAGAGGTTTCTTCAGATTTGGAAATTAAAACTTTCTCAATAATATTTTTTAAGTTCCCACAATCCTGCCAAAGAAATATTAATTTGATTTGCTTTGAAATGAAAACTCTAAAATCTTGATTTTGTTATATGAAATTGTTTCAAAGATGCTTCTATATTTAAACTAATCACCAATTATTATCATGACTGATTTCATTAGTATAAACCAAATGTTGGCCCAAAATATTGTTGAATAATTAAACTTAGTATTTTCTTTCATTTTCCTAGCAAAATTATAAATCAGGGTATTTTTTTTGGATTGGTTTTAGGGATTACTTAAGTAAAGAATATGAAAAATAATGTGTTGGGTCCTTTCATATAACATGTAATACTTGTTTAAACTCGACATTAACATATGGTTTTTGTGGTAAAACTTGATTTATTTTTTGCTATGAAAATATTTTTTTTTAAGTTTCGCCCCCACTGATTCAAATCTGTGCGTACGCACAAGGGGAGACAAGTTTGTTTTGATTGTTCCAATATTTCCCGCTGTAGCGTGTGATTCCATTCATGGTAGAAGCTTTGTTGTTGTAGTTCACCGGTGAGGTTGTTGGTGATAGGGTGAGTGTTCAGTCGGTTCAGTTGGTTTTGAGATAAAAAAATCAAACTGAAGTGAAGCGGAAAATTTTCCAAATCGAACAGGACCAAATTAATTTGGGTTAATTCGGTCGGTAACCGACACTACAAGAAAAATGTTTTTTAGTTGCAAAAATCGGTGGCATTTACTCTCAAATACAACCCAAAGTGTTTTTATTACCAATATAAGAGCGGCAAAAACTATTTCACATTCCCGCCTTTTCGTAAACATAAGTCCGCGTGTCCAAAGTAAACGTAAGCGACCTATTCTCTATTCCTCTCCCCTCATACTTTAAATCTTTTAACCCTCATTTCCTTTTATTGCTTTTTCCTTAAAAATACCCTAGCTTCAAACCACTTTCAATTTACCACTTATTATTTCTTAGTTCAATACGATTTCGTAAAGACGACCTCGTTCAACGTTCGTATGGATGCTATTAGAGGCGATGCATCTCAGCGACGCTTCAAAGCGGATTGATTTAATTCCAAATCATATTCAAGTTCGTGAAATCGCTAAAGCTAGAAAGGTATAAAATCAAACATGATTTATCTAATTTTGTTTGGATCCTATCGTTTAGGGTTTTGAATTGTTAAAATCCGTTGCATGTTGATTTCTGCAACCACAAAACAAAACAATTGATTTCTGCAAACAATATTTGTAAATGGGTTTTATATCTGGGTTTTTAAAATACTTTTGTAATTTGGGTTTTGACAGTATAGCAAATTAAATTTATATGCTTATGACCCCCTGTATGCTTCAAATTTAGATCTAGATATACATATAAATGTAATAGTATGTATGAAAGAAAATGGTGTTTATACTTGTTATAATATCTTCCATGCTGTTTGCATTTGAATTGAATGGGTTTTGAGCCTGTTTTGTATATATACGTTGACTGCCTGAATTATATGGATTGAAATTTAACATGGACAATGATTTTAAATGTTAACATGTTCATTTAAATTGCTTGATTGAGTACTTGCAACAAACATATTACACTGATATATATATATATATATATATATATATATATATATTCATAGGAACCTTGCAATGTAGAATTATAAATATGAGTTACACAGTATATAAATTGTGCAGCATATGACTTAACAGTATATGAATTTTGCAATATGTGATATTATGCAAGTATATCAGAATGTGTTTATGTATGTTAATTTATTTTATTCCATCTAATTTTCATGTACATGAGTATACATGAATAGTGAAATTGTGCAACTAAAAGAGTGCCACTTTATAATTATTAATACCTGCATACCTTGTTTGACATTAGGATATGCAAATGAGCATACATACATACATAGTGCAGATGATACTTTGTTTTGTATGTGTGAATTATGAGCGCATATGTTTATGAGAGGTGTATTTATCAAGTATGCATTTATTCCTAGATGTATATATCATGTGTGTGTGTGAACATTTCGAGATTTCTTAGGAGTTACTAAAGCAAGTTAATTTTGTGGCCAAGAGTTCTAACATTTCGAGATCGATTTATCTTGGGAGTTACTAAATTAAGTGACTACATTCAATGGATTGAAAATTAATTTGAAACGTAACACTAACATTGTAGGATCTCCTATCAAAGTTCATTGTTATTGTACAGTAGAGCTGTCCGGAGGTATATTTCATATCCATGTCGGCAGGTATTTAGTATTTTTAGGATACTGCAACTTATTTCCATGAAAATGGAACATTCACATGGTATTAAGAAATAAATCACGAGTTCTATGCATATTCGTGGAGGTAAGAGAGGTATTGACCTAGCTTTCTGTGGTCTGGTTGAGGAAACAGTTCGAAATGATGAAAAGTTTAAAATAAAGTTTTCAGTCATTAAAGAGCTTCGAAATTTAGTAACTCAAGTTCCGAAGATCAATAAGTTTCACTGGATCAATTTAGTAACTCCCAAGATAAGTCGAGGTTAGTTGGTTTGTTAACCAGACCAAATTTTTAAAAAATAAATGGTAAAAATATTCGTCCATATGATTAACTTTATCATTTCGAAGTGTTTCCTCAACCAGCCCAAAGAATGCTTGTTCAATACCTCTCTTATCTTCAGGTATACGCATATAACTCGTGATTTGGTACTTAATAAAATGTGAATGTTCCATCTTCATTGAATTTGGTCCCAGTATCTTAAAGTTATTGGACACCTCGTCGACATGGTTCTGGAATATACTTCCTGGCAGTACTACTTAACGGTGTCAGGATCTTCAAAATTTTATCTTGGCTGTGCCTTTTTTCCTACAGTGCTGAATGTTACATATCATAAAAATGTCGTATTTATCATAAAAATGTTCATGTAATGGTTCACAGTACAAGGATTGTATAACATATTTTATGTTTGTGAATATATTATATAATCGACACATTTCATACAAAATTTCCCTGTATGCTCAGGAGATGCATTATGTTACATAGGGCAACTCAGTTTCTTCTTAACCATCGCCCAAAGGGGGTGAAGACAATTTGTTTAGGGCTCTTTCCCCATCAATATTAATAATCGAGATTGCAAAAATTTGTGTTAGGCCATCAATGATCAAGTTGAACCTGAAATGTATTAGCAATCTCGATATTAATATTAATGAGGCCAGAGAAACGTGAATTGATGTGGGAAACTGAACAAAGAAACACATCTTCTTCCAATTATTTTATAGGTGGTTTAGTTTGTATTTAACCTAGAGAGAAAGGCGGTGCTATAGAAGAAATGGTTTATACTGTATGAGGGGAGTTTGAGATTATTGCTAATACTTATTGCAACTTCCAAAGGTAATATTATTGCTGATTATTTATTTATTTTCTTAGAAAGTGAAGGTAATAATTTGAGTATAAGTTGAGCATAAGTCGAGTAAATCCTGTGTACATGTTGGCATTGCAACTCAGGTATAACTTCTCTGTCTATAAGTTAAAATATATGATAGGCGGTTGAGAAGTAGGAATCAATACACGTGCATAAGATTTCTAAACAAAACAAAAAACAGAACATGATATCTGTCGGAATTAGTAAAAATCGAGTATATATAGTTTTATCTAATTACATATTGTTGACTAAATATTTGTACATTAATTTATGTATTGTATTTGGGGAGTATCTACTGTTTGTTTAGCTTAAATGGAACTGGTAGGATACAAAAGTTTGTCTTCGTCCATGAAAGAATTTAGTGCGTGCAAGTTACTCTATACATTCGATAACAGGTACCAATTTTGATAACTTTACAATTTTGCTTGCTATGGCACAATTTGATTTATTTAACTATTTTGCAGTGATTTATGTCATCTTCTGTTTATTTGCTGTGAGTAGTATACTAGGGAGAAGGGATTTGTTTACTTAATGCCAGATGCTTTCAAGGTGTTAAGAAAAATGGAGTTATTATTGGTAACCTCAGGTGAGTTTTTATGTACGTTTATTCCATTTTTTGCTATGTTCTACTAGTTTCAGTGTTGGTGTGATTACTGCCCGTTAAGCCGGGGTAGAGCTAAAAGCCCTTAGAACAGAAGCGATCAAAAATATCACATGCCATAATTTGTCATCATTCAATAGAAACTCTTCGATATGTTCACTATTAACTATGTTGGAGTGATTACTGCTTATTCCATGATGAACGCATATATGTAATGGTGATCTCTAATACACGGTATGCTAGTATAACTCTTATACACGGTGATAAAAAGTTGGCATTTTACGTGATCTATCTGTAAAATACATGGTATGCGAGTAGAAGTTTTAGTTCCAAAGTGAAATTCATATATCTCTAAATTTTCTAGTAACAGATTGGTACAAATATTAGCATTTTGGGTATCAGGTCGAACAATACTACTTGATTATGGTATGCATTAAGTTATATAGTTTTAACTAATCGTTGAACCATGCAGTCACTTAGTGTGGATGAAAAATGGAATGGAGCTCCATTTTCATCAATGTTAAGAGGAATTCATTTACACGATCATGGATCCCGGCCTTTTTTTTAAATTATTATGATTCTTTGATCATCATCTATGGCATTCTTTTATAAAGGTGTTTTTTTTACTTATTATTAACTCGTATGCACTACTGTATCGGCTTGTCTCTCTCTCTCTCTCTCTCTCTCTCTATATATATATATATATATATATATATATACATTTATAGTTCAAATTCTAATTGTTTGGTTTGCTCGATTTTAGGTACCTGCTGTGAATAACAAAGTTATAGAGCTAAATGCGATTCTTCTTGCTCATGCATTTGTAACATTTCTTGAATTGATTATAAAATGTGCGTAGTATTATTCTTGGTACAAATTTGGATAACTGGTGTAACACCCCACTTCCATTAAGGTTACTCACAAAGGGAATGCCTTAACTTTGGTAGAGCGTTTTAGTAGACAAAACAGAAATTTACAAGACAGATAAACAATACTAAAGAAATTATAACTTTATTACAGCGGAAAACAAAAATCAATTTGGTTACATCTTTACCAAAAACTCAAGTACATAAATATCAGTCTTGTTCAGAAAATCATCAGAGTACAAAACTGTAAAATCATAATCCCCACAGAAGCTGCCATAAGGAGTCAAGCCATACTTTAAGCACTCTAAGTACTTCAAGCAGAAGAAATGCGGATCAAGATAAAGTATTCCCTCCTTGGAAAACTTTGGGGGGGGGGGGGGGGGAACGGAAGAAAAAGGGGCGAAAACAAGCAAGGTCAGACATAAAATCTGGCAAATCCAGTGACTTTCAGCATATGAACAGATAATAATAATTATGACATGAAAATAAGCCGGATAAGAGATAACAGTAACAAGAGCAGCAGATGTACTTAGGTTAAACAGAAGAAACAGAATAATATTACTTTTCATTTCTCTGCACTAATACTAGTATAACAGGATGAGGTGTCACCCCAATGTCTAAACTGAAACAGAAATGGGAACAGAATAATTTCCACAGAAGAGAATGCTAGTAATGAGCCTTTACCACCCCAACAGAAACAGACAGAAACAGAATGCTAATAATAGGCCTTTACCACCCCAACAGAAACAGACAGAAACAGAATGCTAATAATAGGCCTTTAGCACCGAACAGAAGGTACAAAAACAGAAACAGATTAATCCCTACGGAAACGGAATGTAGAATTAGGTGTACACTAGTAAATGGGCCTTTACCACCCGAACAGATGGTACCACGCAGAAACAGACAGGTGTTAGCACCCAACAGAAACAGACGGTACCAACAGAAACAGACATAACTAAGTGTACCATAAAACCCTACCCCAAGCGATCGACTCCCTAATACATAAATATCCTGTGTCGGCCCCACAGTAGGGTGTATCACTCCCTAAAGTGACAACCAATTGGCACAAACCTATTTACAGATGTCACGACGTCTTACATCCTCAGAGGCAGACCGGGATCCATACACGCACATGACCCGGGTGGAACGTACCATCAATACCCCTCGCCATTACCAGAATTAACTGATATACGGAGTTCATACAGATGACACAAGTAATTCCCTCCTAACCTTGTGTCCCCAAACTAAAAGATTTCAGATTAACTTGTTTACAAGTTCAGACATACAGAGTTCAGATCAACTAGTTCACAGATCAGACAAGTTTCAAACTAACGGATCAGATATACGGATTTAACAGATTTACAGATTTGTCTAACTTTGTAATTGGGCCTACAGATTCACGAAACTGGTTTGTTAAATTCATTAGTCCAATTGGTTTAACCCTACCCACCCAACACGTTTTAGACATCATATTTATCTCAGATTTGTATCAATTAAAAATTAACGCGCATACCTCTCACATTAGACTGACAGTTTGCGGCCACTGGTTAGACCGGTTGGTTTCGGGCAGGTTTCTGCCGCAAACTGAGTCTAACCTCGGGTTTCAAGCACGTTATGACTAACTTCTCACATTAGAACCTATTGTTTGCGGCCACTGGATGTGGCGGGCGGTTTCGGGAAGGATTACGCCGTAAACTCATTCTAACCACGAGTTAGCCATGTTTCATGTTTAGCCAATGCATTTATTCACAGACTGTGCTAATATCAGACTAATCATGCTAACAAATTAACTTCTGTACGAGTTACAGTAGATTATTCTAGGTTCTATTAACAAGTTTTCCTCAATTTTAAATTGAGCCTACAGATTTACATACTTCAAATTTCAGCATTTCAGTTCCAACAGATTATGCCATTCAACAGACTAAACAGATAACAGATCTTGCAGATTAAGCGATTTAGCAGGTCTAGCAGATAAGGCAATTTTAACATAATTAGCAGATTAGGCAATTCAGTTTAATTAGCAGTTTAGGCAATATAACAGAACTAGCGGATTAGGCAATATAACAGATTTAATCATTCCTTAAAGTTTCATTGACATATCTTGCCTAATTATAAATTTAGCCTAAACTTACATGCCCAAATCAAGGTCATAATTCATAATACAATATATTCCCCAAATTTTAGCCTTAATATTCCCATTTACAGTTCATGTCGAAACTAGATTTAATATTCTAGTTTACCATTTATGTCCAGGACTAATACACATGTAAATCATTCTCTATTATAGCCAATTCATATTATGCCAACATATTTGCTATGCCAAATTAACTTAATTAAGCTACGCCCAATCCCCGTATAACATGTTTCCACAAGTTCTCTAAATACTCAAGAAATGGCCCTAGCAAAAGGAATAGGGGATAAGCACAAGAAAGAATAGGCATGCAATAATGAACCAAATACAATGATAATGGCCTCTCTAGGCTCGATGTACATAACAGTGAATGGGAATAAACTAGCAAAGTTACATACTAAATATGAGATCTAACATCATTAAGGGAATAGGCATAAGAAACTACAATAGTTATAGACAACTAACCACAATAGTCATGGGTGACTAATTACAATAGTTTCTTATTCATTGTCATAGGCAATAGTCTCATAGTCATGAATCATAGTCATAGGCAATAGTCTCATATGCGTGAATTACAGTCATAGGCAATAGTCTCATAGGCATGAATCATAGTCATAGGCAATAGTCTCATAGGCAACAGTTTCATGTCCAATTATGCATTATTCATTATTTGTCCCAAAATTTAGCGTTCGTGCATTAATCCCTTATGAGATTCGGCGCAAGCTCGTAGTAGCCTGGTTATAGAACAGAAAGAAGAAAGAGGTACAGAATAGTCATAGAAAAACAGATCTGACAGATAAGAATATACATAACCTCTGATTCAGATTTATAATCATGCCACAACCATAATTAAAGTTTATATCAGAAAATAACTGTACTTGCCTTTCGTGGTTTTAAGAAAGGATAATAAACTGTTGTTGATGCAGAAATGTTGAATTACTCCTCTTTAATTATTGTTGTAGCTCTAAACTTTGATTTGAGATTTGATTTAACTTTTAATTCTATTCAGGTTGGAAGAAGATGCATCAGTCCAAGTTTTGATTCCAGCAGAGTAGCAATGCCATTTTTATTTTTAATTAGAACGGAGGCAGAATATAGACAGAATGAAATTGTGTAGAGAAAATGAGGCTAGGGGGCTGTTTATATAGGATTAGACGGACGAATCTAGACAGAAAACGAGACCGGATACATCAGAATGAACCAAGTTCAAAAACTGGGTTTGGGAGCAGGTCGACTCCCCAGTCGACCTGGTCATGGGGGGGTCGACACCCCAGTCGACTCCCTAGTCGACCTGGTTGAGGGGGGGGGGGGGTCGACTCCCCTGCCGACCTGGGTATATGGGCGGGAATTTTACCGCCAGCTTTCTGTGGGTTTGAATTTCGAATTTTTGGCTTTATTTTCGAGCTGTTTTATTTTATTTAAATTCCTGAAACTTCGGAGGGTCCTAACTTGGTCATATAGACTCCCTTTTTCGAAAACTCGGACTCGTTTTCAAGCAGAATTTCGAGACGAACGCAATGGCGCAACCCATTTCCCTTGATTCTTAATTTTAAAAATTAATTATTCTCTGATTTGTTACTTATATGTTCACAGAAAATACGGGGTGTTACATTTTCCCCTCCTTAAAGGATTTCGTCCCCGAAATCTTCAAGTTGAGAAGAATGTGTCCTACCATCCGGTCATCCATCTACTCAACAATCATCAACAAGCATCCATTGTCCTTAGAAAACTTCTAATGTTGTATGAACATATGCAAAAGTGTGTGTATATGTTCCTTATCTAATGCAAAGATCAGGCGGTCCACTGATTCAGTTGACCTCCTTAATGCGAACTATGTCAGTGTCATGAGTCCAACATGTATGCAATTTTCCTATTTGATACATATTATTCTTATATGAGCGACAACCATTCATTCATATGCAACATCCATGTGATGAGTCGATCATTTTGCATCCACAGAAATTGAAAATGCTCACACATCCATATGCAGTATGAGTGTGTTTTCGAGCCGATCTAGTGCCTAGTGTGTGGATATGCATCCACGAGCAATCACTAGCAACCACTTGCATCCACTTGCAACCATCAAACATAACATGTCTCAAAAACATGTTTACATCCATAGTATTCCTATATATAGGTCGAAGACTCGATAGATAAGATACAGTCGAGTGATGGGAGCGAGTGCAGATAAACAAAAACTTGGTTTCCATTAGACCTTGGTTGAGAGACAAATTCCCCTAAGTATCAACCCCAAAGACCGAAATCAACATCAGATTGACACCCAGAGGATTACCCTCTTTAGACAATGTCAAAACTGGAAATCTCAACCTTATCAGAAATATTCAGATATTTACAGATTACCGGTACATATTAGATTACTAAATGATTCTTAGGAAACTAAGCATGATAAAAACCCAGAATGTATGCGTCATAGTCAACTTAACGCTCAAAAAGATACCCAACTTGCCACGCTTAGATGAGTCATAACACTTATGGGTCAGAGTCTACAGCAGAATCAGAAACAATACTACTATTCAAGTGCAGAGTATCAATTATAGAATCGAAATGCCAGAATCAGAAAAGAGTTTTAACTCAAAAACCAGATAAAGAAATTAAACCTCCTATAGAAAATTTTCCTATTTCTATCCTATCCACTAGCCTCGAGAGTGTTCGCCTGCCTTCCAGAAGTTGGTCTTGCCCTCTGCCCTCGTTTCTTCGGACAGTCCCTAGTGAAGTGTCCCATCCCACCACAGTTGAAGCAAGTGCCCTTTCTTTTTCTGCAATCCTTGTTCAGATGAGTCGAGCTTCCACAAGTAAAGCACTTTTTCTCCTTCTTATCTTCAGACTTTTCACCCTTCTTTTGTGTTTCCTTTTTGGGCCATGCTTTCTTGTTCTGTGGTTCTTCCTTCTTTGCCTCTTTCTTGGCGTTGTCTTCCTCATGCAGTAGTGCCATATCCACCAGTCTCTCGTAAGTCGCTCCCATGGGTACATGGGTCATGGCTAGGCTGTGCAGTGGCTCGTTCAATCCTTTAACAAAGCGGAGAGCCTTTTTATGCTGGGTGTTGACTAAATCTAGTCCGAACCTAGCCAGTTGGTTGAACTGGTTGACGTATTCCTTGACCGTCATACTTTCTTTCTTAAGAGATAAGAACTTTTCCAGTTGTAGACTTCGTTCATCTTGCGAGAGGAATTTCATCTCAAACCTTGTTCTGAAATCCATCCATGTTTCAACCGGCCTCTCGGCGTCAATGACTTCCCACCAATAGGAAGCTTCGTCCTTGAGCAACCATACCGCCAATTGTACCTTCTGCCTATCGTCCACCTCGAAAATAACGAACAGATCCTCAGTTTCTTTGAGCCAGCTCCTCGCTTCTACGAATGATTCAGTTCCCTTGAAATCCTTTCCACCCATGGCCCTAAAATCTTTACAGATCTTTGAAAAAGCAATTGCATGAGGAGGGGGCAGAAGAGGAGGAATCGCTGCAGCTGGAGGAGGAATATCTACTGGGCCTGCATCGTTGGCCCTAGCCTCTAAGTACCTCCTGAACCAGCCAGGCATTGGCACGCCCTCTGGAAAGTTAAGATTCCCAGACATGCTGGAATGAAAGAAAAAGATTTAAAACGGAGAACTGAAAAGATAGATATACGGCTTTTTGGGGATTATATTTTTCAAAAATAAGCGTTACTTTTGAAAATACTTCCTTTTTAAAACCTTTTTGAAAATAGTTTTTAGAACTTTTTTTCAAATCTGGTAACCTTCTGCTCTGATACCAAGTGTAACACCTCACTTCCATTAAGGTCACTCACGAAGGGAATTCCTTAACTTTGGTGGAGCGTTTTAGTAGACAGAACAGAAATTTACAAGACAGATAAACAATACTAAAGAAATTATAACTTTATTACAGCGGAAAACAAAAATCAATTTGGTTACATCTTTACCAAAAACTCAAGTACATAAATATCAGTCTTGTTCAGAAAATCATCAGAGTACAAAACTGTAAAATCATAATCCCCACAGAAGCTGCCATAAGGAGTCAAGCCATACTTTAAGCACTCTAAGTACTTCAAGTAGAAGAAATCCGGATCAAGCTAAAGTATTCCCTCCTTGGAAAACCTGGGGGGGGGGGGGAGGGGGGACGGAAGAAAAAGGGGCGAAAACAAGCAAGGTCAGACATAAAGTCTGGCAAGTCCAGTGACTTTCAGCATATGAACAGATAATAATAATTATGACATGAAAATAAGCTGGATAACAGTAATAGGAGCAGCAGATGTACTTAGGTTAAACAGAAGAAACAGAATAATATTACTTTTCATTTCTCTACACTAATACTAGTATAACAGGATGAGGTGTCACCCCAATGTCTAAACTGAAACAGAAACGGGAACAGAATAATTTCCATAGAAGAGAATGCTCGTAATGGGCCTTTACCACCCCAACAGAAACAGAATGCTAATATTGGGCCTTTACCACCCGAACAGAAACAGACAGAAACAGAATGCTAATAATGGGCCTTTACTACCCGAACAGAAGGTACAGAAACAGAAACAGATTAATCCCTACGGAAACGGAATGTAGAATTAGGTGTACACTAGTAAATGGGCCTTTACCACCCGAACAGACGGTACCACGCAGAAACAGATAGGTGTTACCACCCAATAGAAATAGACGGTACCAACAAAAACAGACAGAACTAAGTGTACCCTAAAACCCTACCCCAAGCGATCGACTCCCTAATACATAAATACCCTGTGTCGGCCCAACAGTAGGGTGTAGCACTCCCTAAAGTGACAACCAATTGGCACAGACCTATTTACAGATGTCACGGCGTCTTACATCCTCAGAGACAGACCGGGATCCATGCACGCACATGACCCGGTTGGAACGCACCATCAACACCCCTCGCCATTATCAGAATGAACCGCTTATAATTAGTTCAGTAAGCGTGCCCGGACCCTACCTATTGTTGGGTCAAAGTTTGATACCCGAAAGGGTTACTGACTAATATGGGTCCCAAACAACAGATGACACAAGTAATTGCCCTCCTAACCTTGTGTCCCCAGACTAACTGATTTCAGATTAACTTGTTTACAAGTTCAGACATACAGAGTTCAGATCAACTAATTCACAGATCAGACAAGTTTCAGACTAACAGATCAGATATACAGATTTAATAGATTTACAGATTTTTCTAACTTTGTAATTGGGCCTACAGATTCATGAAACGGGTTTGTTAAATTCATTAGTCCAATTGGTTTAACCCTACCCACCCAAAGCGTTTTAGACATCATATTTATCCCAGATTTGTATCAATTAAAAATTAACGCGCAGACCTCTCACAATTGACTGACAGTTTGCGGCCACTTGTTAGGCCGGTTGGTTCCGGGCAGGTTTCTACAGCAAACTGAGTCTAACCTCGGGTTTCAAGCACATTATGACTAACTTCTCACATTACAACCTATTGTTTGCGGCCACTGGATGTGCCGGGCGGTTCCGGGCAGGATTACGCCGAAACTCATTCTAACCTCGAGTTAGCCATGTTTCATGTTTAGCCAATGCATTTATTCACAGACTGTGCTAACATCAGACTAATCATGCTAACAAATTAACTTATGTACGAGTTACAGCAGATTATTCGAGGTTCTATTAACAAGTTTTGCTCAATTTTAAATCGAGCCTACTGATTTACATACTTTAAATTTCAGCATTTCAGTTCCAACAGATTACGCCATTCAACAGACTAAACAGATAACAGATCTTGCAGATTAGGCGATTTAGCAGGTCTAGCAGATAAGGCAATTTTAACATAATTAGCAGATTAGGCAATTCAATCTAATTAGCAGTTTAGGCAATATAACAGAACTAGCGGATTAGGCAATATAACAGATTTAATCATTCCTTAAAGTTTCATTGACATATCTTGCCTAATTATAAATTTAGCCTAAACATACATGCCCAAATCAAGGTCATAATTCATAATACAATATATTCCCCAAATTTTAGCCTTAATATTCCCATTTACAGTTCATGTCAAAACTAGATTTAATATTCTAGTTTACCATTTATGTCCAGGACTAATACACATGTAAATCATTCTCTATTATAGCCAATTCATATTATGCCAAAATATTTGCTATGCCAAATTAACTTAATTAAGCTACGCCCAATCCCCGTATAACATGTTTCCACAAGTTCTCTAAATACTCTTGAAATGGCCCTAGCAAAAAGAATAGAGGATAAGCACAAGAAAGAATAGGCATGCAATAATGAACCAAATACAATGATAATGGCCCCTCTAGGCTCGATGTACATAACAGTGAATGGGAATAAACTAGCAAAGTTACATACTAAATATAAGATCTAACATCATTAAGGGAATAGTCATAAGAAACTAACTACAATAGTTATAGGCAACTAACCACAATAGTCATAAGCGACTAATTACAATAGTTTCTTATTCAATGTCATAGGCAATAGTCTCATAGTCATGAATCATAGTCATAGGCAATAGTCTCATAGGCGTGAATTATAGTCATAGGCAATAGTCTCATAGGCATGAATCATAGTCATAGGCAATAGTCTCATAGGCAACAGTTTCATGTCCAATTATGCATTATTCATTATTTGTCCCAAAATTTAGCGTTCGTGTGTTAATCTCTTATGAGATTCGGCGCAGGCTCGTAGTAGCCTGGCTATAGAACAGAAAGAAGAAAGAGGTACAGAATAGTCACAGAAAAACAGATCTGATAGATAAGAATATACATAATCTCAGATTCGGATTTATAATCATGCCACAACCATAATTAAAGTTTATATCGGAAAATAACTGTACTTGCCTTTCGTCGTTTTAAGAAAGGATAATAAACTGTTGTTGATGCAGAAATGTTGAATTACTCCTCTTTAATTGTTGTTGTAGCTCTAAACTTTGATTTGAGATTTGATTTAGCTTTTAATTCTATTCAGGTTGGAAGAAGATGCATCAGTCCAAGTTTTGATTCCAGCAGAGTAGCAACGCCATTTTTAATTTTAATTAGAACATAGGCAGAATGAAATTGTGTAGAGAAAATGAGGCTAGGGGGCTGTTTATATAGGATTAGGCGGACGAATCTAGACAGAAAACGAGACCGGATACATCAGAATGAACCAAGTTCAAAAACTGGGTTTCGGGAGTAGGTCGACCCCCAGGCCGAATCCCCAGTCGACCTGGTCATGGGGGGGTCGACACCCCAGTCGACTCCCAGTCGACCTGGTTGGGGGGGGGGGGGGGGAGGGGGTCGACTCCCCAATCGACCTGGGTATATGGGCGGGAATTTTCCCGTCAGACCTCTGGGTTTGAATTTCGAATTTCTGGTTTTATTTTCGAGCTGTTTTATTTTATTTAAATTCCTGAAACTTCGAAAAGTCATAACTTGGTCATACAGACTCCGTTTTTTGAAAACTCGGAGTCGTTTTCAAGCAGAATTTCGAGACTAACGCAATGGCGCAACCCGTTTCCCTTGATTCTTATTTTTAAAAATTAATTATTCTCTGATTTTTTACTTATATGTTCACTGAAAATACGGGGTGTTACAACTGGCGTATTTTTCTGTTATACCCCATGAATATTTTCTAACATTCCATATACCAGTACTGATTATTTAACAGGAAACTATGTTTATCTCTGCTCGAAATTGATTATTTAACAGGAAACTATGATAGACAACAGGCACGCACACTTTCTCCTTAGTTCTTCATTGTGAGAAATTTTATTATGAATACTAACTATGAAAATGTATGGTTATGCACACTTGGACACTTATGTATGTTGTTGATGTTTGAATGTGTATGTATGTATGTTGTGGATGTTTGAATGTGTATGTATCTTGTGGATCTTTGACTGTGTACGTGTTTTGTAGTTGTTTATTTATGTTATGTTTAAATTGTATGTGTTTGAATGTGTATGATACAAATTGAGAACAAATGGTGGTAGAAAAAAACGCCATGGAATATTATTTCTATTTGTAGCATTTAAAAACTGCTACAAATCAATGGTTGAAGTAATGAGGAAACCATGTGGTGGATTCACTTAACGCTACAAAAAAGATAAATGACCGTCACTAAAAATATATCATAGTAAGGAACATTTTCAACGTAGTGAACATCAATTAGCAAGCTGTCAGGCCACAAATCTCATAGATCCACCCAGACGGATTCGACATCCCGGTACCACACTAGGCATTAGAAAAAGAATAACACATAATTTTGACAAATGGCAGTTTACATTGGTAATATTCCATTCGCTTAAATCATGTCAACAAGAATTTCTCGGACTTTTTCAATTTGAAAATCTTCAGAGCAGAGGGTTTGAAGCAGTTGATGAATCCATATTGGAAGGCTAGACGCATTACATGCCCCAATCAATATGGCTATTGTTGGGAAATCCTCTTCCTGTCGTGTTGGGCAAAGTCCTGTGAAAGAATGCTTGGTCCTAACCATTGATTATCTTTCTTATGGTACCTTTCCATTGCCATGGTTTGGATTAATGGAGACGTCGCACCCCAGGAACTTAACAAAGGAGTTCTCTCTTTTAGTAGTTCGTCGGGAACGAAACTAATGGATGCAGAGCATAAATCCAATATACTTTCGCTAGTAAACAAAGAAAGAACCCTATGGCTAGGATGATCGAAGCAAAGGTAGATAGAGCGGCCCAAGAATAATATAGTGTGGACGGAGTGCTTTAGACGACCAGTGGAAGACTGATTCGCTCTCAATGGTACTGGACAAGGAATTGGCACGAACGAACGTGCAATATATTAATTGGGTAGCGTAGCTCTGGGACGGATTGCACAATGTTAGACTCCCACTCTACGTCCTTTATAATCCTACTTCCGCCTTCCTTCGGGTGCCTTCGCTCTCGTTGCTTGCACCCTCCCGCTAGTCGCCTTCGCATCCGCTTACTAAACATTTACCTAATCACTTTTGTGACTAGACGATAACGCACTTCCTTCGCTCGGAGTTGTTATTAAAAACCAAGGCCATTGATCATATCAGACATAGAGATCCTACATAAGGTACCCCATGAATTCTAGCTACATTTACTACCGAATCAAACAATTGAGCTCGAGGTGCCTAGTATACCATGTCCTAAACTATTGAAGACGGTAGCTAAGCGGATACGGGAACAGGTTCTTTACAGATATTTGGTTTTATCCTATCAAACAAAGTGTTATACAAAAGAATCCGACCGTTGAACTCCCTGCATAAGCTTGCATTTTCTACTTTATAGGACGCTAACGCACCTCTAGTAGGTATGCAGTTGAAAGAAAAGCGTAGCAGCGCCATTGAGACTTCAAGTAAGAAAAACACTGCCCCTTTTAAATAGGATCTACACAAGGAAAAGCACTTGCCATTCGTTGGTTCCCCTGGAGCTACCAAGGCTGGAGGACTATTCAAGTACTCTTTGATGCGGTCGAAGAGAAAGCATAAGCCTAAGCCAGTAGACGAATAGTGAGTAATGAGAGCTCAACAGAGTAAAGAGACAGCTTTTTGAGGTGCTTGCGTAAGTGCATTCTGTACTGCCCAGTATATTAATCCTAGCTTCGCTACCAAACTTTCACAAGTAAGCAACTTCGGTTTGCACGTTCGTGAACTCTATCAAGCACTCACTTCAGTCTTCCTTGTTATGCATCACCTCGGTCCAAGAATAGTTTGGATCGGTCCTATTAATATACAGCCTCCCGAATGTTTATACTGGACTTGCGCCAATGTTTATACTGGATCAGTCTGTTTATACTGGGAGTTCCAATTGATAGGTTCTGGATCCGGAGCCCCAAGTGGATTTAACCCACCTGCTCCACTTCCTCCGCTGGCACGAAGACTCTTTTGGCATCAATGTGCTTCTGGGATCTTCCTCCATGGCGGAAACTACCCTTTGCAATAACTAGTGCTGCTCTGCATGATGCAACAATTGCATTTCAAGCTTCTATTGATTTTTCACCTTCAAAAGACTAAAAGAAAGACTTTATGTGTATGGACCGTAATGTCTCTCCTTATAGAGACAGAAGATAAGGGCTAGCGATTGAGACAACTGTGGGATGGTCGTCTATTTAAAGAAGCAAATCACTGATAAAGACAAGAAAATAGACCATTGGGTACCACAAAAACTATTATCATTGCCAAATATTAGGTATAGCTTTCGAAATTTAGCAAAGCTGAAATCCAGTTATGCCTGGCGAATAGATCCTGAAATTGTTACATGTGGATCAAGACAAGCAAGGTGTGCTTGCATTAGAGAAAACAATATAGGATCACTGACATCAGTAAAATACCTTACTAGTTTCTGTGCGTATCTGGTCAATTTCATTTAGAAAAAGGGTTCCGTGATATCGTAGTGCCGAATTATTAACCGACATAGGTTTTGATTCCGTTGGGGTTTTGGGGTGGCGTTTTATTGATGCTACAAAAATAACATCCGTAACGTTTAAAAAACGCTATAAAAAATTAGTACTTAGTGGCGTTATAAAAAATGAAACTAATACTCAATGATATTTAGTGGCATGTTTTCTCATAACGATTATCAAAACGCCACCAGAAATGCTTGGTAGCGATTTTGCACGCTGCAAAAAATCATTTTTCTTGTAGTGCGATTTAACCGAACTTGAAGGTTATGTTATTATTTCAATGATGAATTTACCTGAAGTAAAACATAAATTCATATTTGGAGAATTTTATGTAGTAAATTTTATGTTTATAATAAAATTTGTCCTATTTGCAATACATGCCTTTGTATTTTATCACTAAACTAATTATTTTAAGTAATACAACACCTAAAATCAGATAATAAATTAAAAGTTCAGTTAAACCTATAACCGAGAAAAAATTATGTTACAAACCAAATTCAAACCAATTTAGTTTTGAAACCAAACCAAACCAACCGAAATGAACTGGTTTGGTTGGTTAATTTGGTTTTAATTGAATATTGCTCACCCCTAGTTAGTGAAATTGAGAATCATATTTCATTTCTAAACTTCCAAGTTACCTGTAATGTCAAGCTACGACTTGTTTAGAGGAAAAAAGTGGTTTTGCTATGCTGAGGACGATCCTTTTATTTGCTTTGCTAAAGCTTGATCTTGTTTTTTAATTTGCTAAAATTCTTCTATCCTTCTTGGCTTAGAAAAATGTTAAAGTTGGTTCTGCTATTTTTGATCCAAGATATCACTAATTTGATTCGTGCCATTTGGCTGTTTGACCAATCTCGAAGCCGTATTTGTTCGTCGTAATCTTCACCTGATTTTGTCGTTCTATTTCATGCCCGTTCGTTGTTGCTTCTTTTCCGTACCATGAAAGGTGAGTTTTTCTCACACTTAATTGACATTTTTATGAATTTTTTTCCGACACATTTGAATTGATTAACTGAAATGTTGATTGTTTGTAGAAAACCGTATTATATGACATGTATATTGTGCATATATGACATGCAATATACGACACAAATTTGCACATGTGATATATGTTTGTATGCGTATGTTTTGAAATGTCTATGTTTGTTGCCTCACACTGCAAGTTCACGTAGATTTAGAAAAATCTATATGGGTTGAAATGATATATACATGAATCATTATGCCATTTTGATGTTTAATTGGGATTGGGTTAAAATGATATACACCCCGAAATTTAATTAAATGGGTTGAAATGTTATATGCACGGAAATTTAATTAAACAGGCTGAAATGATACATACCCGATTCACTTGACAATAGGTTAGAAAATTATATACAAACACCACTGGTTAATAAAAATGATTTTCTGAATTTAAATTGAATTGAATATACAGTTAATTTGATTTGAATGGAATTTGAAATTTGATTTTGATGATAAATCATATTTTTGAAACCTGAAAATTTGGTTCGGATGGGATTATTATATTTAAATTGATTTAGATTATTATTTATATCAAATATTTTACTTAAACTAAATTTGTCGTACTAAATTTTTTCATAACTATTATTTTGATAACTATTTAATTTATTAAATTTTATAAGTATTTTTAATAAACTATTATATATATTTTTAAATATTATAACTATTTTAATAAAAATTATTTTATAAAATTATTTTATATTAAATTCAAATTTTATATACATTTTTAACTATTTTAAATTTAAACTACTTTTAAAAATATTTTACTATTTTATATATAATACGTTCCCAGTCCAAGTTATCAACTCTGAATTGGTTTACAATAATGGTTTCAACCAATAATGATAAATGTGAAGTAGAAATCTAAAAAGCGTAATCTTACTTTGGTAATGAACCATTCGTTGACATGAGATTTTGAATTTTGAACTGAATCCAATACTTAATTGTTTAAACACTACTACTAATCTTCATATTTCTGACGCACATTCGGTGTCGCTATGTCGTCACTAAATTTTTTAGCGACAACGTAATGACGCAAAATGTGAGTTAGAAAAATGAGCATTACTAAATTACTTGGTGTCGCTAAGGCGACAGAAAATTGAAGTCACTAAGGCATCGCTCAACATTAGCGACGCCTTTGTGATGCATGTTTATATCACGAAAATAGCGTCATAATGGCATCTGTAGATCTTAGTGACGCCATTGTGACTCCAATGCTTTTAAGTAAAAAAAATTCATCGTTGCATCATCTAATTATAATTGCGAACAAAATAGAACTATCATATAAAACCAAATAATCTATGTCAAACATGCCACATAATAAAACTATATAATCACAGAAAATCATATGTATGCAAAATTTATATATTTAACCAACAATGTATGATAATCAAATATAATTTAAGTCAGGAAGAACTACAATTACAACCTAATATGCTCGAATGACACTTAATAACATAAATATGTATACGATACACAAATCATGTTGTGATTATGCTTCAAGCTGTTTGGAAATGAGTTTGCTGCTATTGTGTTAAATTTTGATTTTGGTTTCTCTCCGCTGTCATCTTCATGTCTTTGGCCAAATGAGCTACCACTAGAGATCACTTCCTACTTTTTTGTGCTTTTTTTACTTTCTAGTTCTCTCATTTGCAACTTTTTTGACATGTAAAATGCGTAGTAGTGGCATTCTTCAAACTTGAAAGCCTTCAAGATTACTTTGATATGTAGAAGTAATTGTATATTATTTACTCATTTGGTACTATTCTATCTACAATTAAAAATAGAAAAAAGGAGCAAAAAGCAAATTTACATACCTTACCTCAAATGTACAAAAATTAGAAGAGACGAGTTTTGCGATGAAGTTCATCTCAATTAAACATGCCATGCTTGCAACATAAGTGCCAATAGTTATGAACTTTTGAACGGCAAGCCAAAACTACTTCCAATAAAAGAAAAATCATACTATAAGAAAGAGCCAATAAG
The DNA here is from genome assembly GCA_030737875.1 of Allium sativum. NCBI lineage: Eukaryota > Viridiplantae > Streptophyta > Magnoliopsida > Asparagales > Amaryllidaceae > Allium > Allium sativum. Next base: position 839,859,542 of record CM060924.1, read on the forward strand.
CAAAATATAAACCCTACCTATTTCAGGAAGTTATATTGATATTCAAACTAACACAACAAAACTTTGGCAGCGTTCAACTGGGTAAAGCACATAAATAATTAATCAGATCTAACGACCGACCTGAACTACTTACTAAAATACCAAAACTCATTATTAACAAAGCAACCTGTCAAGACCACCTGAAATATCCTTCATGACTCAGATAAGGTAACCTTACCCAAATGACTGTGTACCAAATTACAAAACTGACCATGAGCACTCATTTATTTGCTGTAATTTAAATTGTATTATTTAATTAGTAAATATAATTTTGTGAAATGGAGAAAAGAATAAATAAGTGGGATAGAGATTGCTTCATCATTCATTTAAAACCTTAATAAGGTAACAACCTTGCATGAAGGGAGCATCTATTCACACTCATACGTTTTAGCGTAAAAAAACAAAACAGAGATAAAGGTAAATTAATACATTTGAAAACATCAATGGAAATTAATAAGAATATCATCTCTGACAACCCAAAATGAGATAAGGCAAATCTGAGGGCTGGAATCGGTTGATTAAGGGTTTCCTTTTTTAGGTTTTAGGTTTTCGGTTTCTGTTTTATTTTTGTCTTCTATTTTTCTTTTTCTTTTTCTTTGGTATTCTTTTGTCTTCCCTTTTTCTTTCTTTTCTTTTGCTTTCCATTATCTCTTTTTCCCCCTTCCCCACTTCTCCCCTCATCCCCTCCCCACCCCTCCGATCTTATGACATTTGTTAGTTGTGCAGGATTTTTAGGTATCCGGTTTGGACTGCTTGGAGCTTGGTGGGTGCATCTGTCTTAGGATTTTGGAACAGGTACTGCTGGAGTTTTAGATGACAGGATGACTTATGGGGTCTGGGGTTCAACTTTTGTGGAAGCCGTGGAAGCTATCATCTCTTCAGTTATCAAAGTTGCTAGGTTTACTATGGTGCTTTCTCAGCCATGGCCTTTCGGCTTTCTTGGAGGCATGTCCACTGCTCTTGAGCTCTTCTTCTCTGGGAGAGTCTGTCTCCTCGTCATTCCTTCGTATACTGATGATACATCTATTTCGTCAGAGGATTTGATTGGAGCTGTTATTCCTTTCCTTGTTGCTTTTCCCTTTTTGTTGTATTTTAGTTTAGTCTCTTGTTTTTGTGTGCACGGTTTCTAGTTTACAGAAATCGTTTTTGTGAGCCGTTGGAGAATGACTAGATCCACCTTTTTGGTATATTATTATCTTTTGTTAGAAAAAAGAAGAGATAAGAGGAAGCTTATCAAGACACAGCAATAAATGTCGTAGACCTAAATATTTAAATTTTTGCCAGTAAACAAGAATCTTAGCAACTGATTTTTTTTTTTTTACTCAGAACCAGATATCATTTGGTGATTGCTGCGTATTCAACAGTTCGCCATTTAAAACGAAACATTATGACGTAAAAGCAATTAAAAATTAGTGAATCCGAAAACACAATTACAAATTGGTGGTGTTTTTACTAGAACAAGTAGACTGGTAAATCAATTTTATAGAAAACAATCATATGCCAAAAACTTAGGTGCTATTATGTACATAACATATTCACATAAGCCAAAACATTTAGTTGTGATTAGAGAATAGTGGATTAGTTAGTTCATATTTCATAACATGATGATGATCTATAATGTCTACACAATTCCTAAACAATATAGAACCTTGCTGTATTGATTTTTTATAAAGACTGCTCAACTGATAGAGAAATAAGTATTTGAGACATACCTAGTAAATTGTAATAAAGCGATAATAATGATTATAATAGAGATTTAAAGGATCTTGAACAATCCAAACTACCTATGTCCAAAATCATGAAATTTGAATCACCTGAATCACGACATCGCAATCTCCTTACCATTGGAAACCTAAACCCATAAATAAACACTAGATCTGAGCTCGCAGTACTACCTATATACCCAATTTCATCCTCTAGATCTGATGTCCTTGCTTTCTCACAAGCCGCAAAAATCCCCTTTTTCGATCGCACCCCATCTCCTCATGCAAACCGACAAGAAAGTACGAATCTTAATTTTAAGGGGGCACGATATCGAAACTTTTTGAAGAACACTAAAATAAGGGATTTAAAGTGTTTAGGGAAAGTTCTATGCTATGAAGGGGATTTATTTGAAGAAGTGAGAGAATACGAAGAATGTGTTCTGGGGTGTTTTGGTAAAGTATGAATACGAAAAACAATTGATTTGGTGAACTGTGAATACGAAAATAGGAAGTAGGTTGATGAGATGGAAGTTTTTGGTATGTTGGATTAGTTTCAAACTGATGAAGGAAAGTTTATTGGTATTCGAGTGGTGGACTGATCTGATTATGCATTGATAGGAAAACGTAGAATGGCACCACTTACGCATTGTTACTTTTTACGGTCGTTCCTCATATGTCCGAATGGCATAGCCAACTTTCTATGAAATTATTATATCAAATTTCTAATATGGCATCATAAAGCATGACTAATTATCATGCCTCAGTGATGCTTTGGTGATGGTTTGACGCTAAGAAATTTAGCGATGCAGTGCCATCGCAGTGTTGCTATGGCCTCACTAATTGACATCAAAAATCAATCATCTATCTAGTAGTGAAATAAATGAAAAAATATCAATTCTTGAAGTTAAATTGGTTTATGACTCGTAAATATGGGTTTAAATTTAAATGACCATGGTGTAAAATAAGCATTAGGTTGTTAAAGAGACCAGGATCAGATATTGTCATACTCTCTGCTAATACCGAAAACCACTTTAGCTACTGTGTACAAGGTGGAGAACCAGAATGAAGTAGAACGGTTTGGCGAACACTACCGGAATGAAGTAAGAGAAGGATGATGGATATCCTTGATCTTCAGGTCATAATTGAAATGACTAAAATAGGAGCCATTGCCGGCCAATGGAAGGTCGCTCCTTCGATCGGACCACACTTCTTCGATACCATATTTAATGATTTGATTGGTGGCCACCAACAATTTTCGGAGTGTTGTTCGAGGTGGGAGGTAGTAGCTACTATGCGCTATCACCAGCCTAGTCCTGAAATCTGATAGAATCCTACCGTTGGGTATTCCTAATTGCCTTGTCATATTATCCTAATCGCGCTCACTACGACCTTGATTTACATTGTAACTATGGAGTGCTCCCTTGTAGCCCACCGGTTTGGTGAGTTTACAGTAATGTACAGACTGCAATGTTTATAAATGGTGTAAGGGTAAAAATCTAATCCCCCTTACACTATTTTCAATAGTATATTTACCATAGGCACTATAATAGAGTATTATATTATATGTATCCAGTTTAATGGATCCTTAGAGGATGAGAATCCAAAATATCCTCTAAGTTACTAATGCAATTCATTTGAATCAATTTATTTTCATGAGAATGTTAGTCCTGATTTGAATGTTTTGTTTTGCATTTTGCTTGGGTCAGACCGAGTATTAAAGCTTGAGATTTTACTTTCTGGAGTTGGAGATTTGTTGAAGATTGTATCTCTATCTACTTATCCATTTTCAGTTATTTCCTTGTTTCTGTTATTGGTTTAGTTCAACCAATTGCTTACATATTAGTGATATCCTTTTTATCTAGACTGCATTTGTATTTGAGTCTGCAACTCTGATATTATGTACTATTTTGAGATTTCGTATATAGCAGCTTCATGAACTACTATTTTATTTTATTCCGATATGAGATATTCTGCTTTCTATGTCTGTGATTCTGTGATGATTTTTATATTTAACTGCATAGCAATAACAATATGTTATTTTGAACGATTTGAGTTGGTTTTATCGACTTAAAATGCTCGAAAAGGCGGATTGTTACATTTAGACATCCCATTTGTAATTTATTATTTTAGCAAAAGTTATAAAATATAAAACGTGTAGTTAGATTTGCTTGGACCAACCAAATCTAGTCCAAATGATGTACTCTCAATTTCCTTTTTAATGTTGCATACATTTATTTCTTTTTAGTGATACTTTAATTATTAAGCACTTGAATTCATAATCGGTAATCAAGCCAGTTTCTAAAATATTGTATCTCTAACTAGATCCGTCAAAAGGTTGGGTTGAATATAAATGGAATGAATCTATTTTGACCGAACCCGTTATCTATTTTATTTGACCCGTACAATATGTTGACCGGCTTTTTAGCAAAGCAGTCACGCGTCAAGATAATGGTTAGCGACGCACTCAAGTTTCGAGAACATCTTAAGAAAACACAAAGATATTTGGACGAAGTCGCGATGTGTTTGGACAAGGCTGGATATAGCGTCGATTTGTGAAGTCGTCGTTAATAAACTTGGAAAAACCGAGATGGTAAAAATACGCGATCAACTAGATCTGATAAACTCAAAATCCTTGAGCATGTCGATCGATCAAGTAGCAAACTCATCGTGGAAAAATATATGGACTTCAGTAAAATTTAGTTTCACACTCAGAAACAGCTCATCGACATGGCACGATCAAGAAAAATGGCCTGCACGACTCACGACATCAAAATCTGGCATTTCGCAAAGTGGTAAATCCGACACGTTGAAAACAACGGAGCAATACAGTGAAAACGTGAATTCCCACGTGCCCATGTCGGGTTTGGCAAGGTTTGATATTTGTCAAAGCATCGGATTTGGCACACCAAAACGCCGTGTTAAGGACAGGAAAATCAATAAAAATCATAGCCGTGCATTGGGGTAATCACCTCAGGATTTTGGCTTGGCAAATTAAGGAGATTTCATATCCCCATTTTCGCATCACAAAATGCGAAAACACTCGAGTTCGCATCACGGATCTTCCCTAGATCCTCGTATCCATGCCATGGATCGGGGATGCGAAGTTTGGCCTAGCACGAGGTGGAGTCGAATTTGGCATCGCAAAATCATGGGATCGGCTTGAGCTGGGATGCGAATTCACCGTATTTGCATCATAAAACCGGGATACGAAATATTGTTCTGGCAAGTGATATGAAATCTGAAAAACCCCAGGAGTTGAAGTTTGGTGATGCAAAATCTTGTGATCGACATGGCTTGGATTCGAAAATTCATGGATGCGTACTGGAGAAGTGGGATGCAAAATTTTTCTTCTTGGCAGGGATTCAAAAAGTTGGCAAGTGACAAGATTTTTGACAAAACTGTTTTATATGTGCGGGTCACACATTTCAGGTTGAGCAACACGCGTTGTTCAACCAATTTTGGGATTCAAATTTTCGAAGACCATGGACGCGACTTTTTGACTTTTGTTTGGTTTTTTGGCAATCTTTTTAGGACACGAATTTCGCATCCCCTTGGGATAAAAAAGTTGGGCTGATGCCCTAAAAAACTCACCTATAAATACCCCATGATTGGCATTCAAAGGGGTCATTTGATATTCTTGGACTTCTTGGAGCTCTCAAGCACCTTTAATGGCTGCCATCATCATCTCTATGATTATTGGACATAGCTTGGACTTCTAAACGTTACATAAACATTTGCCTACAACTTTTGGACATTCAATTGGAATTTTTACATGCTTTTGGACATATTTTCATACTGTTGGACATTGGAGCTATTTCTTGGATGTTTACACACATTTTGACTCAACCAAGAAGAAGGACAATTTGGTCAAAATTTAGAATTAACAAGATATTGGTTGTTCTATTATACAACTTTGTATACAGAAATTGTCCGAATTTGCAAACACTATAACCGAAAATATTATATTGAATGATTAATCTGTAGTGAACGTAGGAATTAGTGTCGAACCACTATAAAAGTTGTAATCTCCTTTTACATTTCCCATTCTTTGGATATTGGATTACAAGTTTACACCTAAATTTATACTCGGGGGTTGGCATGCGCAAATAACCAATTTCCTACGTTAAAACTTTGGCGTGCTAGAAAAAGGCGCACAACTTCGACTTCTATTTTGTTTTGATTATCAGATTTGATTTCGGATTTCGACTTCGACTTCAATGTCGACTTTAGTTTTAGTTATCAAACTCATTCTCAAATTCTCTTGGAATTCTTTCAGATTCTACCATGGTTAAGAGGAAACAAGTTGCTCGCTTGAAAGGAGCAAGCATCGAGGAAAGTCAGGAAGTCTCATCGACCGGACATCCATCAAACTTCTCGCTTGGAGCAACATGAAAAATACTTCCGTCGATAAGAAGCCACGATGGCTACTCTTCTCGCTTGAGTCGAAAGATTCATGAGGCAGTCGGGCCGTGGAAACATGATTGAAACAAGTGCTAATGTTTTGTAAGGATTAGCTCCAGAGTTGGGAGCATTCCCCAAAGAGAAACCCCATGTGATTTTTGATTATTTTCACATGTCGATCACTTTATTTTGAAGTGTCAAACTTGGTATTTTTCCAAATGAATATGAGTTGCGTAGCTGGATTTTGGTGATCAATACGTGTCGTGCAACACTTTTTATGTGATCAATACCGGGTTTGCCAAAATCTAAAATATTTTCCTTTGACGAGTTTTTCCACATGATCGGACTGAGGTGCTTAAGGATTTTGAGTTGATCGGTTTGAGTCGATCACGTATTTATACCATGTCGGATTTTCCAAGATTTTTAACCAACTTTCCACTCCGATAACGATGATTTCCAGAATCGATGACGTTTCCAAACTTTTTCGAACACGTTGCGACTTCGACTAGTGTTTTTTGACGATGTTCTCGAGACTTGAGCGCGTTGCTAACCATAATCTTGGCATGTGACTGTTTTTCCAAAAAGCGGGTCAACAACACTCCTGATGACGATGACGGTAATGGGAGTGCTAAAGAGAATACCTGTAGTCATGATGCTAGAATGGGTGACATTTGTCATGAAGAACAACCGATGACGATGACAGGTGTGCTAAAGAGAACACTCCGTATGAAAACACATGTTCTTTTATAGCTATGCAGTTAAAGCGCTTAGCTGTTCTGTAGCTATGGAGGTGCAAAAATGTGTAGCAGGGATAAAACGAGGAAATAGCGGAGGTTCAAAAAGGTACATTATATGTAAAAATAAGTGTTTTAAATTGAATTAATTATCAGTGTCATGTCATTTGTGCGGAAGAAACTAATATTTATTAACCTTGTATAATAAAATCAAAGAATATCATATGCAATGAGAAAAAAGGGGATTAAAGAAGATCTAATTTTTGTCCGCGCTAAATAGGAATAGCATAGCGGTTGAAGAGCAATATGGGCTATAGCGGGGATTTTGCAGGGTTTTAGTTGGGCATTAACTACGCAGATTTTTAGTGATATTGGCCATTTCATAAAGGGGAAATATTTTTTAAGGACAAATTAGTGTAATATTTTATCCATAAGGACACCACTATTATATTTTATCCTAAAGGACAACATTTAGCCCAGCCCAAAGAAACCACCGTCCGCTGTTTTCTTCTTCTCCCTCTCTCACGTCTTTGTCGATTTCATCGTTTATCACGAAATCACCAAATTCACGAAATCATAAATCGCTTAAATCACAAATATGATAATACATTAGAATCGAAATTTGAATTCAAAGACAAAATTCACGATTCAAAATCACCACCATAAATCAGCCGAAATAAAAACCCTAAAAAAAAATAGATCGAACATCAAAAATCCGTTCGAAATGACGATTGAATGGAATAAAAATATTTTTCAAACGATGGAAAACACAATTGAAGAAGTCGAAATCGTTGAAACAATTTTTTCGTGATTAGAAATGTTTTTTTTTATCGTTAATAGTATAGCAGTTCGTAGGTATCATTTTTGTATTTTTGTAGTTATCATTTTTTTTTTAACTTTAAAGCACAGCAGCAGTTTTTAGTTATCATTTTTCTATTTTTTAGTTATCATTTTTCATGTTTTAACTTTAAGAACATAGCAGCAGTTTTTAGTTATCATTTTTCTATTTCTGTAGTTATCATTTTTACCGTTTTAACTGTGTTATATGTTTTTTTCATGAAATTTTGTTGTTGTGTTAATTTTGAAGTTATATTGTTGTATCAGCTAAGAAACTAAGTCGAACTTATTTCAATTTAATCAATCAAACTGTGATATTTTTTTTTTCATTATTTTATCTTCAAAAGCATTGCATCAGTATTTAGTTATCATTTTCCTACTATTTTAGGTATCATTTTTACTGTTTTAGCTATGTCATGTGTTGTTTTCATGTGTTTTTATTGCTGTGTTAATTTTGAAACTGTTTTTTTGCATCAACTTCGTCACTCAGTCGAACATATTCTATTTTATTCAATCAAACTGTGATGTAAACAATTTTTGCATCAATTATAATTAATGTTGTGTATCAAAAAAAATCAATTACCAAAGCAAACAACACAAATCTACCTAAAAGCTGCTATGATGTAAATTCTACTAGAAATATATAAAACTGATAACTAAAAAAATATAAAAATGATACCTAAAAACTGCTACGATGTAAATTCAACTAGTAAATATAAAAATGATAACTAAAAAAATAAAAAAATGATACCTTAAAACTGCTTTACTATTTTAACAACAAAATGTAATACAGAAAATGTTCGAATCACAATTTAATTGTTTAAAATGAAATAAATTTGTTTGAGTAGCAAAACTGATGCATCAGTACAAGAATAAAAGTAAAATAGCACCAAAATTTGATGTAAACATTTTTTCCATTACTTTTACTTCAAAACATTGAATCAGGTTTTAGGTATAAGTTTCCTATTTTCTTACGTATCAGTTTTACTATTTTAACTATGCTAATTGTTTTTTCATGTGATTTTTTATTCTGTTATCAGTTTTATAAGTTGGTAGGGCTAAGCTAAAGTTTTTCTCATATTCACAGTTCATGGATATCAGTTTTTTAATATTGTAGGTAAAAAAAAGATGCATATAAACAAAACACAGAAATTACACTAAAAATGATACCTTAAAAAATATAAAAAGGATACCTTAAAACTGCTATGATGTTTAACATAACACATAAAATAGAGTAAAAATGATACCTTAAAAAATATAAAAATGATACCTTAAAACTGCAGTAATGTTTAACATAACAGAGCAGTTCCACTAAAAATGATAACCAGAAAAATAGAAAAATGATAACTAAAAACTGCTGCTATGTTTTTAAAGTTAAAACAGGAAAAATGATAACTAAAAAAATAGAAAAATGATAACTAAAAACTGCTGCTACGTTGTAAAGTTAAAAACAAGAAAAATGATAACTAAAAAAATACAAAAATGATAACCACGCGCTGAAAGGTTAAACATCAAAATTGCCGAACGAGAAAAAAAATCACGAATCACCTTTCGAAATAACCTTAAAACTAATCGGTAGAAATCATCATTAAAGTATAATGATTATAGCAACAAATAAAAATCCATTCGAGGTTGATTTTTGAAATCGATTTCGTGCCCTAATTTTTGTTGTTTCGATTTTGATTTGATTGATATTAAAAATGATTTCAGCAAAAATGATTTCGTGATAGAAAATCGTTCGGGATGATGAACGACGAGGTGATGAACGGGATAATTAGCGACGAAATGATGGATGACGATGCTGTTGATTTTTTCCACGAGAGAGAATGGAGGAAGAAGATGGAATTCACGGTCGCGAGAGAGAATTGAGGAAGATGACGGATTTCACGGCCGAAATACTTGTGAGTAAAAGATATACAGTATATTGTCCTTTAGGATAAAATTTTGATGGGCTGTCCTTATGGTTAAAAAAGCCCTAAGTTTTGTCCTTGTCAGTAGTTTCCTGTTTCATAAATATACGGCTTCGAATGATCATTTTGACTTGGATTTAGTTAAATGATAACTAATTAATGTTATACCTCTGTTATCCCATATATAAATAGAGATATAAATCATATGGTGCACTCTTTTAATACACTATAAGAACATGAGAAATGAGCATTCAAAAGGGCACGAAAGTAGAATGCATTCTTATGCTATGAAAATGAGATTTAAAACAAGTTTCTTAATTATTTTGATATAAATATTTTGTTTCATTTCAATTATTCTAAAGTATAGTTAAATGAATATATAATACCCATATATTGTGAAATGCTAAAAAAAATAAGATTAAAATGGCAACTTTTTTTTTTACATAAGTTGCTCCAAACAAAAAACTGCGTTGCATCTCTTTTCTGAATTTTTCTACCAGATGTATCACGATCGATCTATGCTCCTACATTATCCACGGATCAATGTAGATGCACAAAAGCCTGAGAAGTACGAGTGTTGATCTCAACAATATTGCTCATGAGAAAGTAGGCACAACATCTAGATGTCGAGCTAGACATTGATAGGTGGAGCCTTCAGGATTGTGAACCTACAAGAAAGAGTTTTGATACAACCGTTAAATATCATATTCAACTTGTGGACTTTTGAAGGCAAACAAACTTTGAATGGTGTCCTTTTTTGCTACTTTAGTATATTTTTATTTGTGCATATATATATAGGAGCGTTCTTGGGGACCCCTATTTTGCAGCACCCCTACCTTACCGTGATCTGTACTAATCCAAATCAAACAATATTCTGTAGATGTTAAATCCACATATATATTATCATCTATTCAAAATTTGAGCTCATTCCGACATTCGTAGAATAATATATATGATGTTTAAATTTAACGGTTCAAATAAATATCTGAACGGTGAACAATTGAGCTAAGAAATTTTGACAATGTTACGATAGTCAAAATGAGCTCAAATTTTGGATAAATGATAATATATATGTGAATTGAACATCTACAAGATCTTATTGGATTTGAATTAGTGTAGATCACGGTAACATAGGGGTGTTAAAGAGATGCTGCAAAACATGGGTGCTCTGGAGCGCTCCTTATATATATATATATATATATATATATATATATATATATATATATGTATATATATATAAAGCGTTCAAGTGCACCCCAAATAGTGCAGCACCCCTTTAGCCCCCCTGATTTCCACCATACATTCTTGTTTCTCTCTCCTCCCACTAACTCTCTCTCCCTAATAACTTGTGATCGAAGTGGCTCGGATTCCAAAATTCACGGATGCGCACCAGAGAAGTGGGATACGAAATTTGGCTTCTTGGTTGGGATTCGAAAAGTTGGCAAGTGGCAATTTTTTTGGCAAAATTGTTTTACACATGCATATCACACGTTTTAGGTTGATCTGCATGTGTTGCTCATCCAATTTTGGGATTCAAATTTTCAAAGACCAGGTTTGTGATTTTTTGACTTTAGTTCGGTCTTTTGGCTGTCTTCTTAGGAAGCGAATTTCGCATCCCCTCGGAATATGAAATCCAGGATGATGCCACCAAAACTCACCTATAAATACCCACATGCTAAGGATTCAAGGGAGTATGTTCTCATTTATTATTCTTGGACTTCTTAGAGCTCTCAAGCACCTTTAATGGATCCATCATCATCTCCATGACTATTGGACATTGCTTGGACCTCTAAACATTTGCCTACAACTTTTGGATATTCAATTGGACTTTTTCCATGCTTCTGGACATATTTTTATACTTTTGAATATTGGAGCTATTTCTTGGATATTCTCACACTCTTTGACTCAACGAAGAAGAATAAGGGCATTTTGGTCAAAGTTTTGAATTAACAAGCTATTGCTTCTTACAAAGAAATTTTGCGAATTTGTACAAACACAATAACCGACAATATTATGATGAATGATTACTATGAAGTGGACGTAGACGTTAGTGTCGAACCACTATAAAAGTTGTGTTCTCCCTTTATATTTCTCGTACTTTGGATATTGGATTACTAGTTTACACCTAAACTTACACTCGGGGGTTAGCGTGCGCAAATAACCAATTTCCCATGTCAACATAATACAAGTTTCATTCTGACCCAACCCAGTATGAGCTACTAATTTAATCCATTGAAATGTTAACATTTTTTAAGTACAACCATTAGTCGATATAGTTATCTACATGAAGCTTTATAAGATGATGTTCCACATTGTCTGTAATTTAGATAGAAGTTTGTTGATCAAACTTCCTCTTGATTTCAAAGTGGTATAAAGAAGTTAATACAGTCTGACCTAGAAGAATTGTGCTTTTTGCCAAAGCAAATTTCAAACAAGAGGATGTGATATATTATTTTTTAAATACTACTACTCAATATACAAAACTACAATGTGTAATATTGAAAATCAGAGTGTTTAATATTGACAATAGTCTAGTTAAGAGTTCAACGGTCCCATTTAGTTTTGAAATTGTATGAAAAATGTACTGTTGTTTGAACAAAATAAACAGTGCCTTCTACCTAGTCAGAGTTCAAATATCGAAACACAGTCTGTTATTCACTATGGAGAACTGCAACTTGCATTTACGCGATGATGTATCTCAGTGTTCCTATTGTCCGTAACTTAGCTAAGAGTTCATCAGTTAAAATCTTCTCTGATTTCGATTCAGTATGAAGCAAATTATTACAGTTTAAATAAAAAATACTGGCTTCTGCCTTTTCAACATTCAGATATGGGGATATAATATGTTATCCAGGTAAAAATAAAATAAAATCAATACTTATTTGCAAAGGGATATAATAAGTTATCCAGGTAAAAATAAAATAAAATCAATACTTTTTTGCAAACCAAAGTTTTAATGACTTACTTTCCTTCATTTCAAATGGTTTTGAATAGGTTTAGCTAAAAATTAGGTCAACATCCCAAAATAGTAGGTTTCTGTAGAATCCATTACTTAGGAAAGAATTGAATTGGGTGACGTTCCATTAGAGGGATTCCTTTAATACACTTTCGCTATTTACCGAAGGTGGATTCCTTAATTGCATTAGCAAATCTCTTTATTTTATAGGAATGAGTGTTACAAGGATATTTATATCCTAATTGTAGAGATTTGCCAATTCGATTTCGAAATTTGGGTTTACAACTCTGTTGTTGTTAGTACAAGTGAGAGAATAAATAAATTGATCTTAATTTCGAACCCCTAGGTTCGTATTTATAGGTGTAGGTTTACCCCTTTCTACATTATCAGCTTCATCTTGATGTTTCATTGGAGGCTAATGTGAAGGTCTACTATAGGTTCTTCCAGTGGTGCATGACTTATGCTTTTGACGTTGCCCGAAATAGCAGTTATCCTATTCGAATATATGAAGATAAGTACTTATTCGGATGCCTCCGGATTCTCCGAAAGTAATTCTCTAAACCATAGACTCAGCTATTTGTGGGAGGAATAATCTTGCATGAGCTCCGGAGTTTTGACGCTGCTCAAAATATTTCCTCCTTATACGATAGATGTCTTACAGGTAATTGAGTTTCCCAGAATTCTTTCTACAAGTGGATCGAAGGATGCATTTAGCTCTTCTTTGAGTACTTGAGGTCCGATGATCCTGGGAATGTGCCCTTTAGTCACCTCTGAAAGGGTTTTTTCATACTTCTTATGTACCTTCACTTGGTTTTTTCTCTTGGTTCTTGTAGATTATTTTGTTGCTAGCACTTGCACCCACCTCCAAGTGAAGGGGTTGTTATGACTTTTCTAGTTATCAAGTCTAGACGGCAGCTTCTTCTAGACGTCAATTAAACTTTCCCCCTTCTAGAATTTGATCCATCCATCTAGATCTCATATGATGGTTGTCTCATCTCTAAACTTTCTCTTATAAATAGTTGTATCTTCTCTTTAATCTTCACCTTCCTATAATTAAAGAAATGGTATACGATGATTCAAATTTTGAAAAAGCTCCTAATCATTCTAACCCACCAGATTTGAAGACTAAGGTGAATATCTCCTTTTCAATCTCAGATTTTAGCATTAAGATCGATTTTAAATTTGATATCATTCTTGAAGCTCCAAATTCTCAAATTTCATTTCACGATCATTTTATTTTTTTTGATTTAGAAATTGACCATGGAAACTACAAGTGTCCATATTTTTAATTGAAGTTGTACTTTATTCTAAACTTCGATCCAGTTATTTTCCTTATAAATTAGGATATTTTGTTTAATGGAAGGAATTTTCCCAAGATCGAAGTCCAGTTTGTTCTTTTTTAATTAGAGGTCATACTTTTGAGTCTTTATAGTAATCGAGTTTAAACTTGTAGTCTTTATTATAAGAAGATTTATCATAATAACTAGGGTGCGTTAACCAAATTTTGATGATAGGACCTTTCCTATTCTTGCCGAAACCCTTTTGCACACCTAATTTGTGTGAAATAAAATAGTTATTAGTAGTTTCTAGAGGGTTTCGGTAGGGACAAATGATGATTTCCCTATAAGCATATTCTTATCCTCCGATCAATTATTGTAGCCGAAACAATGTCACCTAACAGCGTTATGGCTGATAAGAAGAAACCAATGAAGATGTCTAGCTCCAAAGTTGCTACTTTTGCTAAAGGAAAGACTTCTTATCCTATTCTGGAAGAGGCTCGGAAGAAATTTGCTGCCACTGAGAAGAATTCTCTTGTTTCGACCCAAACGAAACTTAATTTCATTCTTTAAGACATTGGTATTACTGGTGTCGTTGTTATCCCCCTGGGTGCTTAAGATACCATCGATAACCCTCCGAAGATTTTTTTGCGGATACTGCTGTGTATATCTAGCATAGTGGTTTTATTCCTTTTCCTTCCTTTATCTCACGCTTCCTCCATCATCTTAATATTTCTCTAATCCAACTTTCACCTAATGTATTCACTTATTTACTTGGTTTGGAAGTCCTTCCACTGGAATTTGGAAGATATTCTTTGGATGCTTTCACTTTGAAGAGTTAGCCCGCCTAGCCAAATTGAGCAAAGTAAATTCCCATATATATAGAGCGAACCCTTCTCTGAAGCCCATTGACGAAAGCATCAACAAATCCAGGGATTGGAATAACAATTTTCTACATTCAATTTCCTCCGAGCATATCCAGACTTTTACTAACTTAGTAATTATTTCTTACATTTTTGTTACTACATTTCATACTCAACTCCATTTTTCTCAATTATTATGGTCACGGTTGATTTTTCTGGGGCCATCAAAAAGATGCCCAATGCCAAAACAAAGAGGTGATGGACAAGCTAGAGGCTGCTTCTTTTACACTCGAGAAGCTGGCTTTCCTTTTAACTTTCAACATGCTTATAAAATTCTCCCTTCTTCCACCGGGCCATAGGATCCTTGGGCTTCCCTCTGTGATGCTTTGTCCTTCAAAATGAGTTTTCTATTTATCAAATGGTTATCCTCATAGCCTTTCTTGCATGTCGCCTATAAGTCTTGGTACTACTTGTAGGATTTGAATTTCTTTTTTAAATTTCAAAGAACTTTTTGTTTCATTCTCTAATTATTCTTCCTTTCGTTTCAGTTACTGTCTCTGGTGCCTTGCCTATTGCTCCTTTCTAGCACTGCCCTTGCCTCGACTCAAAAGCCAAGAAATAACATGGAATTTTTGGTATGTGAGTGATATCACAAGAATCTTCGTTTGAATCTCTATTAAAAGATCAATCTAGTAAGAAAGCCGAAGTTTCCGATTCTGTATCTTTTTCTACTTCGAAGGAGGAGAGCGAGAGTATGCCAATTACTACAACGACTGTCATACAACCTTTCCACAGTCTATAGCAGAATACTGAAACTAAAAATTTGGTAATGTCTCCTTTTACTAGGCCAGATCCTTCTTTACACATCGATCTTTCCAACTCTTTTATTCATTTGAATGAAATAAAAAAGGTACTAGGTCTCTCTCTATTTCCTCCTACTACTGCCAATACCATTGGCTCTTTTACCCTTTTTCTTTCGAAGTCTGCTTTTCCTGACCTGATGAAAGCTGTTGTTGATTCTCCTTCATTTTCTTATCTAAAGATTCCTCCTAGCTCCCCTTTGGATCAAAAGGCCATTATTACTTAGTAGATATTGGTAATTCTTTGACCTTTTATCTTCTTAATAATTTCATTTTCTGTTTTTCATCTTCTTACTTCTGTATTTTGTGACTAGTCAAGCATTGGTTTTCTTCACAAAGAGATATCACTACCAGATTTAACGAAATTGAAGACGGTAAAAATTGCCTCAATTAATTAAACTAGGGGCCTAAAACTGCACTACTCCGCCACTATAGACAGGAGAGGCAAATTAGCAGCCACCCCTATAAATGGCGTCCCAATTAATAACTAGAGGCAAAATGGACACCTAATTTGCCTCTAATACTCCATCTGCCATGTAAGAGAGACAATCAAGGAAACCAGAATGGGAAACCAGTACACGCACTAACAAGTGCCCCTACTAATATATATATATATATATATATATATATATATATATATATATATATATATATCAGAGGCAGTATGATTGCCCTTGGCATTAATTTAATTTATATCCATAATATGCAAATCAAACCAACAATGCATTCCCGCAACATGAACTGTCATTTTAATATTTTTGGTAATTCGATAATATTAGCTAGCAGCAGTAGAACTGCAGCAAAATTCAAATTATATGGAGAATAAATGTACATAGCTTGTTTAGATACACTTAAATTTAAACCAAAAGTGGACAACATGTTAAAAGAAAATTGAACTTGCTAACTTGTGAGAATCTCATAACTGAAATTCCAATTGTGGACTGATAATTGAACATCAAATCCTTCTGCAATCATTCCTTTAAACCATCAACCTGGAGAAAAAACATTATAATCATAAGATAAATAGGCTGTAATCTAATGTTGTATACAAAAGAATTATTTCATGACGAATCGGGAAAATGATAAACTGCTGATAGAGTAACCAACCATCAAGAAGTGCAAGTGAAAAGTTCTGTTTTTAACTTCTATGATGTGTATTATGAAAACATCTTTTTAACAGATTCACCCAATGGAACTAGAAACACACTTAGAATTCTACTTGCCTCGGCAATCACTGTTTTTCTAATTTCTCAAAGACATAATGTTGAATCAACAATAAATAGTTTAATAATTATTCTTCACTTCTATGATGTGTAATACATGGATAAAACTTATCATATATATTACAAAACCAAAATGTATCATTTGAACATATTAAACAAGATAAAGGATTGTGGAAATTTTCAGAAGGAAAACTCATACATCAGTTCCAACAAGATTTGTGGAAGTCATGAATGTTTAAGCATATCCCTTTCATTCCCACATCCCAAATATAATAAGTGCACATATATTTGAGAATGTACCCACTCGGCCACTGAGTACGTTGTTAAGGAAAACCTTCGCATTTAAGATTTGTCACTTAACACTCCCAAATGAAAAGGTTATAGTCAAATAAATATTAGTTCAAGCACGCTGCATTCTGTAGTTGACGCCCTATCAATCGAACATCCCAAACAGTAGAATCATTTAAGTATAAGATATTCTATCACGCTAGGACTAAGGTAATTAGGAAAAGATAATTCAATGCAAAGTTTACACTGCAGTTTGCCCTAAACGCTCCATTCATGAAATTAATATTCCTAAAGAAAAGAAGATTGGGAATAATGCTTACATGTTTCAGAATGGAAGCTTTCCTCCTGGAAGTTCCCAATTATCATCATCATCCTCCCTTGCCTTTTTGGTAGCTTCTACATCGGCTTGAGGATAAGATGAATTGAACCTTGGTCCTGGCCGCCTGCAATGTTAATAGTTTTATAGTTATCTTTTAACAGTATAAGTATGCATTGTTTATTGTCTGAGATAAGTTTTGGGAAAAAACAAAAAAAAGCAAGTTATAATAACACCAGACAAGGTTAAGAAAGTTGTGACACAGACTAGAAATGCAATCCTCTAATTGTAAAGACAAGAAACGTAATAAAATATGTAGATCGTATCAATGCTTGCAATTTGTCTATGTATAAAATTTGGTATGTTACGAACAATTGCTCGTAACCCAGTTGGATTAAAATCCGTGATTGGAATTTTTCACACCTACCAGTGTTCCTTGTTTAATAATGCTTGTATGCATGAACTTACAATTTGCTTGGATCAGGGTACGTTGCCTCTATTTCAGCATGTTATTAAGCAGAAGCATCTATTGCCGTTTGTTATTAAACCGAAATGCCTATGCCGCTTATCATTTCCTAACCGTAACAGAGAAACAACAAGCCTTTGTTTTAAAAGTTGATTGTATAAGAAATAAAGAGTTGAAAGAACAATAAAATATACTGACTTTTCCAAACCCAGCTCCTGAAATTATTTTGCTAGTTGGTATCTATTGTTCCTTATCCATACATATAACTTGAGATTTCACCAAAAGCAACATATATTGATGAAAAACATTCATTTCTCCACTCGAATTGGTCTAACGCATTGCGTCATTAGAGACTAGAGAATAAAAAGGCAGCAAAGGAACTTTTTGGTCTCACACTATGAGAGGACCCCTCAAAATTATACTCACTATATTGGTAGTTTTTAGTGGCAAAAAGTTTTTTTTATTACTTGGTCCTCCTCTCCAGAGATTCCCCTCCCTGGCTTACTCAACCTTTCCAGCATCTCTTAAAACTAGTATATACATACCAGTATATTAATTAAAACATTACACTTAGGTTAGAAGATAATACATAAGTCTTTTCATACTTACAAATCCAGAGTTAAAATATTTGGAGTAGAATAAATTGATTAAGTAGCTATAATCAATGACACATCTAACTTATTCTATGAAACTTTTACCCCCGCATGAAAACTGATACTAAAGTAAAATTCTAGCTTAAGCGATCTCTTAAAACTTCTTTGTAAGTTAAGTAGCAAGAATATGGTATAAAGAAGTTTCTTTGTTACATATATTCCATATTAATTTCTCATGAATCATACTTGTTCCAAAGCTTTATCAGATCTGTTTATAAAATGGTTTAATTATTAAAACACTCTTTCTGTCATGGTACAAACTATTACAAATAGTTTATCAGCCTTTTTCTATGCCTGAGACTTCCCATTCCTCACTCACATTTCATAAATAAGTTGCAAACATATTCAATCTCTAAGTTACAGAGGATACATATATGTGCTACAACCATGTTAACGAACTGACATTCTCCTTTGTTTTATACTCATAAAGTTCCAAATTTTATTAAAACAAGTTCACTTCAGGTTTTTATATCAGGGACCAAAATACTCTCACAATCCTATACTTTTAATGTTGTTAGTTTAGCAAGTAAAATAGTATTTTTAGGCTCAATACAATTGTCATACATTATACAGCTATATGATAGCCTATGTTTCAACTAAATGGAGATTCTTCACTTCAACTACTTCTTACAGTAAACATCCGAGTCTAAGGCATTTCATAGAGTTCTGTTTATAAAATAAGGCTGGTACACTTTTTCTCTGTGCACCAATTCAAATTACATCGAACTATCACGCCTCAGTATTGTTTGTATTAGAAATAATGGCATGCTCTCCGCCACGCTGCTTTATTTACAAAAAACAGGATTAAACATGATGTTCATTCTCTTTATCTTAAGGTGTTCATACCCTCCAAGGATGCACGTTCTAATACAGAGCACATTACCCTTCTCTAATGCAACCGTATGTTAACAATTATATATAAGTTAATTCTTGTATCCAAAGCTAGTGCCATTTGCTTACAATGTTACTCAACTACAACAAGTCAGTGGATATTTATGCATTTCCTGGCATATGCAACAAAACATATTGTGTGCAAGTCATTTGCAGTTGATCTACTTATTACTTGAAAGCACTCTTATTAAATCAAGTCACAATTTTCATATTGCACAGAATTCAAGTACGTCCTTATAATATTTCTCAAACAATACCTAAGACACTAAAGACTTTAATGTATTAAAACGCAGCCTGTACTACTCTATATCTAGGTATACAGCTTTCGATGTCCATTACAAAGAGATGAAATCATGTGCCCAAGTTGGTCTTATATATATATATATATATATATATATATATATATATATATATATATATATATATATTCAGTTCTGCTTACACTCACTGCAACACATATGCATATATACAACGGATTTTTATCAACTTCTTATATTCAGGTTTTGTTAACACATATGCATATAAAGCTCAGATTATTTGTAAGAAAATTCCTTGATCAATCCCATGCAGATGCAACACTACTTAAACATATACACCAATACACATTTATTCATACATGCATACGCATATATAACATCCAGTCTAGCAATACCCTATTCCATATCCAAGTTTATTTTTATTCATGTCTGGTCTAGGAATACTAATCAGCACCGGCTTTACCTTTTTAACCATTGTCTCAATATATTTTTAGGTCTTTAGACCAACCAAATTCACCATACAAAGCAATTTTAATAAGCTTTTAATATACTAGTTTAACACTTTAAACAGTCAATTATACATGCCCTGTTTATAAATATAAGCATTTAGGTGATTTATTCTTACTGCATCCTTCATCATCTATTTATAAGCTTAGTCATTCCTTGACTTATTGCATAAGGAAGAAAGAACATGCAAATATTATTTATATGCTATTCTCTCTCTTCCATTTGCATCACAAAATATAAGTAAGCTTATCAACTTTGCACAGTATACATTTTTATAGAAAAAAAACCACTTAAACAATATATACAGTTAAATGTTAATATTACAGCTCGCACCTTTGATGCATGGTTGGTACTTTCTATCTATATATATGTATGTATGTGTTAATTTTTTGTTAAACTCAGCTATTTTTTTTTTGAAATTGTTTAATTTGATCGATCAACACACAACGGCTATTTTCAGATCAATTGATGCCTGTATTTTTTCAATTTTTAAAATATCAATAAAGCGTATTACACCCTTGCTTTGTAATACTCACATTTTACAAGTCTATGATTAGGTGTGGCCATTTTAAAAGCATTCAATACATATAATAGTCACTATAATATGTTGTACGTAACTTACAAACTAGAAACCTTATGCTATATCTTTCATGAATTACTCATGCATGGATATACTTCGTCATGGATTAAATTTCAGTTTATAGGTATAAAGTACATCCAGCTCCATTTTAGTACATGAAGATCAAGCAAAGTTGTATATCAAATCTATAAATTTAAATTCGAAGTTTAGTTCATAAGGATCTGTTACATAAAAATTAGGTCATTGTTGAAGCTTTTGTATGTGTAATATATATAAATATTATAAAGCCAACCTATCAACATTAAAAAGTAGCAAAATTTGTTCCTCCTTATATGAATTTGCACAAAATATACATCACATTCATCTCAGTGTGTATGTTTTCAATATTTGTCATACTGTAGCCTTTATCTACCTTTTAATATGACACATGTCTAAACAGGTAGGCATGCATTACAAACAAAACATGGGAAGGAAAAACCAATTGCAAGGAAAAGGATATTTCTACCAATCTAAACTTATGAATTATTATTACATGAAATCAGATTAATTTCCATTAACGATCTTGGACTTCAATAGGGCTTGAATGTATAATTTTAAACTGAATCAGTATATTAAAGATTAAGACCCATAGGTGCACTGCTCAGGCCATCAATTTTAGGTATTACAATATAAAATCTCTATATAAAACGATGATATCGTATTGAAATCCTATTTGGCATAAAATTTAGCAATTAAGCGACAAATAGACTAATAAATCAGTATTCAAAGTCTCTAAGTATGAAGTAAAAAAAGTGATACATGCATTGAAATTCCTACCAGGAGCAATGTGGTTGTGCACTCCAGCAATGTCATGAAGTCGATGACTTCCCCAACACCAACTGAAATATCATAACAAGCCTGAAATCAGTAATCTTGGACTCAGATAATTCTTCCAGCAATATATTACTTGACGTCACGTCTCTGCGCAAAATAGGCCTTCAACATTGGTGATGCAGATACTTTAAATATCTAGCATCATCTAAAGCTATCTAACATTTCATCTCCCACTGCAGACTAACCTTCTCCATAGCCATTGTATGCAACCTGTCCCACAAGCTTGCATTAGGAAAATAAGCACACACATAAAAGCTTTTTTTGAACTTATTTTAATGAAAATAAGAAGTTGATTACTTGAACAAATATTCGGCAATGTAGCAAGTAATAATAAAAGATGAAGAGAACGGAGAGGCACAGAAGATTATAAGGGAGAAATTGAAAGGAAAAGTCAACGCGAGAAAGCAGAAATAAGAAGAGAGAGAGAGAGAACAGAGACAACTTTAATAAACTTAAATCAACAGCAAAGGACTAACTATTTCTGAAGGGCAGAGTCCAACATCATTTATTATATGCATTCCAGTTGAACTTAATATGTTATGCACTCACTCATTATACAAAATAAATTAGGAAATAATTCAATAAGTGGAAGTTATAAACACTAGTAGATAAAGCAAAGTAAAAAAAAATATAATCTCATTGATTCTAGTTAAATGCAATCTTTACAGGTTTCTACTCTTTTGACATATGCACCCGATGATTTCTAAATGCAATGTTTGCATTAGTAAGTTATGCAGTCGTGAAAAAACCATGAAATAAAAAAGGATGAGTACAAAACCAAATATTATGAAGGCAGTTTAAATCAAATGTAGTTTTTAAGTTCAGGTAGATAATCTGCACCAGTTTAAATGTTTGAGAACTAAGAAAATCCATAGTGTTTGAAATAAAAATGTAAAGTGTTACAAAAAATACATATAGGTTTGGATATTAAAACAATTAACAATCTTGCGTACGTAAATTAACAACACAGCTTTAGCAATGCATATGTAAGCACGGTTAATATCAATATGCCCAACGGTGGTATACCCAACATTAAGCATGTTAAAAATAAAGAAAAAGGTACAAAACAGTTGGTGTAAATAATAGTACCAATGAAGCAAAATCTGAATGTTTTAGAAGGATTTTATTTTAAATTAACATCACACATAATACAGCACAAAGATGATTAATATTTAACAAAGTAAGCATGGTTCCATTGGCAAAATTTCCAAAGTTGCATGAGGTAAAAGAGGATAATACCTGAAAAGAAACGAAGGACAACAACTTTGATAGAAGTGGATGTAATCGCCTAGTAATGAACCAAATTTAGGTGGATCAGATTCACCCCTGCATATGAATTCATTCTTGATATTAAAACTTCCCTTTGTATATACATATATCTATATAAAGAGAACTATGAAATCACTGTAATTTGACTGCAAAAAAAAAAGGGAGAGAGAGAGAAAGAATTCAACAAAATTTGAAATAACTGCACAAGCTTATTTTGGGATCTAGAAACTAGATCACCCAACTAAAATGATGCACAAAATCAAACTAAAAATACTGCAATTTTGTTCATCATCTACAAGTGAAAAGAATTTTCGGTTAGAAAATATATGGCTTACACTGAATAATGTTGTTCAATTTTCACATTGTCAAGGAGAAAGAAATCATTGATACTATATTAACAAATATTCAACTAAATTATGCAATTCAGAGCTGTTACAATTGCAAAGTTTGAAATTTCAAAGCACTAGATGGTAAATTAAGTATCCCATCAAATAGCAAATAAATTCGATAATGAATTAACCTACTTGGTACAAATTAGAAGGTATAAAATAAATTCATAGAGTCAAATGATGAAACTGAAGAGAAAATGGAAAAGGGATTACCTAAGTTGTATGTGATGGATGTAAACAACCATGCCATCCCCAATTAACCACAGCCCCCCCCCCCCCCCCCCCCCACCAAAATCAACCATTATCGCCACTAAATCAACCATAGTCGCTCTCAAATTTGTGAAGTTTTTCATTATCACGATAATTTCTGGTTGAAGTGACGGGCTTCCATTGTAGGGTTTTTTTAGAAGAGAGTAAAATGAGTTGGATTTCGGAAAGTTAAAAAAGTGACGTGTATAATATTTTTGTCGTTTTTTATTCTGTAACTTCTGCCCCTATATGAATTGGAATTTTTAATTAATGAGATATAGGATATAGAAAGTTTAATCTGCCTTTATTGACGTCAATAGAGGCATTGCTGTAATTATGCCTCTAATTAGTTGTTTATAGAGGCAGTACCTTTATTTTGTCCTTAATCTAATGCCTCCATTGCTCTGAAATTTGATAGTGTATTGATGAACTATTAGAGCTTAAAGAGGAAAATCGATCCTTAAAGACTCAAGTTTCCTTTCTGTTCGTAGCTAAGGACGAAGCTTTGAAAGAGCAGGATGCTTTGAAGGCTATTATTTCTAAGAAGGAAAATTCCGTACAAGCTTTTTCTAGCTAGAATTTGGAGCTGAATATTTCATGGGAACACTCTCATAAAGTAAAGGAGGATCTTAGAGCTAAGTATGCGTCCCTCTCTTCTAGCCAAAAGAAGAACTTCCAAATGGAAAAGCCCCTCTTTTTAAGGTTCTAACCGCTTTTACTAATGCCAAAAGGAAGGTGAATGATTTCTTAGCTAATTCTTATAATGAAATCTTAGCTAATACATTCGCGGATGCACTCGTAGTTGCATATTGGGCAAACATGGATAAATATCTTGATTTAATCTTTTCCACTTTACCACCGGAAATAGCCGAGATGTTTCAAACAAAGCTCGATAATCTTTGAAAAAGGATTAAAGCTCCACAAAAGGAGGTAGTGGACATGGTGGATCTTCTTCCTTTCGTCATTTCAACTATTAACAAAGAGTTCTATAATGGAGAGGGTGATGATGGGGATGCCCTGCATGAAAATGATGTGAATGACACTTATTGACGTGAAAAGTTGCAACTCTCGCACACACCTCCAAATGTCAGTTTAATAGTAAATCCAAAATCAAAATATCTAAATTACGAGAAATGTAAAGGCACACATAACTTTTATAGTGCTTTGGCACTAACGCCTACGTCCACTTTAAAGTAATCATTCATCGTAGTTTGGTTGATTACGATGTTTGTCTAAGTTCAGACAATTTAAAAATGCAAATTTGTATAATAGATCAACTATCTTGTTATTTCCTAACTTTGACCAAAATGCCCTTCTTCTTCTTCATTGGACCAAAGTGTGTTTGAGCGAAAAACAATAGCCAGTGAATTTTTTTAATGTCGAATAGATGTCCAAAAGTCCAAGTGAATGCCAAAAGGTTATAGACAAACTTCTAGTGAAGTTTACTAGTCCAAGATGAAGTCCGAACCCATGTGAATCACCATGGAAGCCATTAATGAGCTTCAAAGAGAGCAATCCCATATGATTAAGGTCTAAAAATACCAATCCAACCCCTTAAAATGCCAGGAGAGGGGGTATTTATTGGTGAAGTTTCCATGAATCAACCCGAATTTCGTATCTCGAGGGAATGCGAAATTTGCATCATGTAAACTTAGCAAAAATTTCGATTCTCTGGTCAGAAAATCGTATTGTGGGAAAAGTGTTAAAAAACAATGATCAGCACGAGGTGATCACCTAGAAAGAGCTGATTCGCTTGTGATTGGTAGTGTGCCAGATCGTCTAGCCAATTTCGTATCGCCTCCTCCTAGGTGATTTCGCATTACCAAAAAGCTTTCCTCAGCCGAGTTGCTCAAGCTAATAGTGCGGATCCACATGTGAGTTTCAACTCTGCGACCTTGCATCGCATCCCTCCCTCGATAAAGACTTTGCACCATGTTTTCACATCTGGATCCCCCAATGCGCACTTGAAGATTTTACATCGCCTCCTGACGCGATCAGGGATTTCGAGTTGTCAATTTTCGTATCCTGGCATTCGACTCCTGGATTTGGCAAAATGCGGGGCTTGTAAAGGCAGGCTCTCACATGTGATTTTTGATGGTTTTCACGTGTCGATCACGTAATTTTGAAGTGCCAAACTAGGTACTTTGCCAAATGGTTAATTCATGCCAAGATGAACTGCAAAACTGAATTTTGGTGATCAACACGTGTCATGCAACACTTTTTTCGTGATCAACACCGAGTTTTCCAAAATCCAAAATAATTTCCTTTCATGAGTTTTGCCATGTAATCGGACTAAGGCGCTTAAGGATTTTGAGCTGATCGAACCGAGTCGATTACGTAATTTTACCATATTGGATTTTCCAAGATTATTAACGACCTTTCCAATCTGATAACGACGATTTCCAAAATCGACGACATTTCCAACCTTTTCCTATCACTTCACTACTTCGACCAAATTGCTTTGTGTTTTCGACGATGTATTCAAGACTCATGCACGTCGCTAACCATAATCTTGACATGAAGCGGGTCAATACTTTGCGTCCCAAAACATATTTTCCTTAACTAAAAGGGAGATGTGTTTTGCAAGTAAACCATAAATCCAGAAATTCATAAACCGAAGAGAGAAGAAGTCCAGAGTGAACTTTAATAACCAAAAAGCCAAAGAGACACGATCACACCAGATCGTATTAAGTATGGAACCAAAGCCTAAAATCCAATGAAAGACGACAACCGCTCCAGATCATTTCTCGAGTGATAACCAGAATGACCATAGTTGGGAAGTCAAAGAAACCAAAAATCCGTAAAACCAAATACTTAAATGAGTCCGTGGCGCCCAAGGATAAGCTGGATAATTAAAGTCCTTTCTCGAGTTTTAATTCGATACGGATTCAACCAATCGTATCTCATTGGAGGAATCCGTAGCTTATGTCATTAGGTCCAACCCATCAGTCTTTGGCAACGATACTCATGGTTTATCAATATGAACCCATCTTATCGCTCTCCGATGACATGATTCATAGTTCATTGATATGAGTCCATCTTATCGCTTTACAGCAACGAAACCCATAATTCATCGATATGAGTTCATCCTATCGCTCTCCAACAACGGAACCCATAGTTCATTGATATGAGTTCATCCTATCGCACTCTGGTGACGGAACCCATAGTTCATCGATATGAGTCCATTCTATCACTCTCCAATGACGGAACCCATACTTCGTATGTTCATCCTATCACGCTACGGTGATGGAACTTATTTGTACGAACCCATTCTATCACTCATTGGTGATAGAGTTCGTATTTCATATATTTGAATCCATCTATTCACATCAGGTGAAAGGAATTCATGATTCGTTCCTGCAAAGCCATCCATTCGTGGTTTGGCGATGGGATTGATAGGAAATTACACAAGCCCATCCAACTGCCTCTTAGCGAAAGGAGCTAGCATTTTAAATCTTTAACTTCATCACTCCCGGTGAAGAAAAGACATCATTAGTATCATTCGCTATAAATGGTGACTTTAAGAAAAGACACAAACAAGACACAAGCAAAAAACAAGCAGAGAGAAATAAGATGAGACGAAGCCTCTTTGTGCTCCATCCAGTTATCGCCGCCTCTATCATGAGATGATGATTTGTGTTTGGGACAGAGGTCCTCCTCATTTTTGATTTGTAGATGGATGCACATGCTCGAAAGAGGATGTTTTAGTGTCAGCGTTGCCTAGGAAATTCTCATTCCAGACATGCTCCTCGACCAAGTCTCGGAGGTGCCTGCAATTATTGGTGTCATGACCATGCAGGTCGTGGAATAGGCAATGTCTTCTAGACCTCCTCTCATTCTCACTGGGCTCTTAGCAAGCCGGTTTCCGGTACGGGAGTTGCTCTCGCCTATCCAATTAGATCCTCTCCAGAGGTGTATTCAGCTTAGCGTAGGATGAGTATTTCTTCCCTTTCCTGTTTTTCTTCTAGCCATCATGCTCGTCTTCTACTTTGCTCTTCCCATCGTCACGCTTCACTCTAGCTTCAAGTGCCACATGATCATTCACAGTGTTCTATTCAACTTTGCTTTGAGTTTGCGCATCCTCTTGGCGTAAGTACCTATCAACCTCGAAATAAAACTCATCGAGATCCCTTGAGTGATCCCTTTGCAAGCCAACATTTAATTCAGATTTGTCGGCCAATCCAGCTACGGTCGCCATTAATATCATAGAAAGCCGTGGCTTATCCACCGAAGCCACAACTACATTGAATATTCCCAAGTACTTCTGCAAAGTCTCTCTGGACCTTTACTTGATAGTCGTCAATGTCATCACATTCCAGGGAGAAGCTATATTTGCCCTGAACAGCTTTATGAATCGATTCAAAATTTCATTCCATGAGCCAATTGATCCGTTGCTGAGCTTCCTAAACCAAAACGCAGCTAAATACGATAAGAACAAGGAGAAACATTTTTCCATGAGATCGAGAGGTCCCCTTACACATCCATGTGCCTGATATAACATGTCAGATGTGTGGTAGGATCCAATCTCCCATCGTATTCTACTAAAACAGGTAGTTTGAAATCCAGGGGAGCCCTCACATTTGATATGTTAAGAGTGAAAGGGCACCGAGATATCCTTGGCCGAAGGTTTAAGCTCGAGTTATGCAGCGTACTAGTTCTGCTAACTGGTCGCTATTGAAAGTGAGTTGAGAAGCCTGGACCCCGTGCCTTAGGAGAAATTCAGGAATGTATGGTTTGGGTTGCACTCCATCAACCCTCTCTATCAGAGTTCCGCACCTTTCATCATTATGCAAATCTATATTAGCCACTGGTTGCCTTTCGATAGGAACATCCGGTCCAATAATAACCTGTGGAGCCACTGGCGGCATGATCCTGGCTCCCGTAACCATACAATCTCTTCCATTCTATCCTTCACACACCTTTGCTTGAGTAGTATTTCCAGTTCCAAAGCCTAATATCTGACCAAAAAAAAATTTATTGAGCCATGGTCTCCTTGGGGTTGGGGGGGAGGGGGTGTTTGCCCCCAAATCTGCTTTAAGGGATTACCCCCAAGTCCAGAGGCACATTCCGAGAAGCACTAGCACTTGTACCGATGATGTCTACCTGGCCCACCGACCTTCCAAGACCCTGAAATCTAGCCTCCATCCAAGTGAGAAAGTTATTCATCGCTTCCTTTTGTCACTCAAGTCGAGCGTTCAAATCCAAAGCCAAACCCTTAACGATCTCATCCACATCCTCTTGAGTAACCAAGTTTGAAGGATTTCCAGTCAAAGAGAGTTCTTGACTTCCTTCTCCTCTAGTACCTTGAGCCTCGGTAATAACATCAAGCTTCTTGTGATTAACCATGATGAAAAGCGAGCGAGATATGTTTCCAAAACAAAGCCAATGTCGAAATTTAAACCAAAGTTAAAAAACAAAACCAAATCCAAAGACCAAATGTGAGTATCAAAAACAAAGTCGAAGTTGTCCTGTCCCCTTCTTGGCATGCCAAAGTGTTGACGTGGAAAAGTGGCAACTTTCACACATCAACCCTAAAATGTAAGTTTAGTAGTCAATCCGCAATCCAAATATCCAAAGTACGAGAAATGTAAAGGAAAAGATAACATTTATAGTGGTTCGGCAGTAATGCCTACGTCCACTTTATAATAATCATTTGAGTTTTTTCGATTACAATGTTTATCCTAGTTTGGAAAATTTAAACGTGCAAAGTTGCATGTATATTAGACTAACACATATCTTGTTAGTTCCTAACTTCGACCAAAATTCTCTTCTTGTTCTTCGTTGGACCAAAGTGTGTTTGAGAAAACAACAATGGACAATGAAAAGCTTCAATGTCCAAGAGTATCCAAAAATGTCCAAGAAATGTCCGAAAGTCCAAGTGAATGCCAAAAAATTATAGGTAAACTTCTATGTGAAGTTTAAAAGTCCAAGATGAAGTTCGAAGCCATGGGAATCACCATGGAAGCCATTAATGAACTCCTAAAAGAGCATTCCTGTATGCCCAAGGTCCAAAAATACCATGCCAAGCTAACCCCTTTAAATGCCAAGAGAGGGGGTATTTATAGATGAAGTTTTATATGCATCAACCAAAATTTTGTATCCCAAGGGGATACGAAATTCGTATCATGGAAACTTAGCCAAAATTTTGAATCCTGAGTAAAAAAAAACCGCATCTTTGAAAAAGTGTCAAAAAATAATGATCACCACGAGGTGATCACCTAGAAAGAGTTGATCTGCTCATGATTTGAAATATACCAGATCCACTGGCCAATTTCGTATCGTCTCTGCCCAAGTGATTTCGCATCACCAAAAAGCTTGCCTAGCCGAGTTTCTCAAGCCAAAAGAGCGGATACACATGTGAGTTTCCACTCTACCGCTTCACATTGCATCCCCTGCACAATTAAGAATCTGCACCATGTTTACGCATCCTGATCCCCCAATTCACACTCGCATATTTCGTATCGCCTCCTGCTGCGATCGGGGGATTTCCAGTTGCCAATTTTCGTATCCTAACATTCGACTGCTGGATTTGGCAAAATGCGGAGCTTGCCAGGGCTGGAACGTGCATGTGATTTTTGATTATTTTCACGTGTCGACCGCTTTATTTTAAAGTGTCAAACTTGGTACTTCTCCAAATGAAGATGAGTTGCGCAGCTGGATTTTGGTGATCAACACGTGTCGCACAACACTTTTTATGTGATCAATACTGGGTTTTCCAAAATCCAAAATATTTTCCTTTGACGAGTTTTTCCACGTGATCGGACAGAGGTGCTCAAGGATTTTGAGCTGATCGGTCCGAGTCGATCATGTAACTTTACCATGTTGGATTTTCCTAGATTATTAACGACCTTTGCACTCCGATAACGATGATTTCCAGAGTCAATGATATTTCCAAACTTTTTCGAACACGTTGCGACTTCGACTAGTGTTTTTCGATGATGTTCTCGAGACTTGAGCGCGTCGCTAACCATAATATTGACGTGCGACTGTTTTTCCAAAAAGCGGGTCAACGACACTCCTGATGATGATGACGGTAATGGGAGCGCAAAAGAGGATACCTGTAGTCATGATGCTGGACTGGGTGATGTTGGTCATGAAGCACATCCGATGACGATGACAGTTGTGCTAAAGAGAACACTCCATATGAAAACACATGTTCTTTTATAGCTATGCAGTTAAAGCGCTTAGCTGTTCTATAACTATGGAGGTGCAAAAAGGTGTAGCAGGGATAAAACGAGGAAATAACGGAGGTTCAAAAAGGTACATTAGATGTAAAAATAAGTATTTTAAAATGAATTAATTATCATTGTCACATCATTTGGGTGGAAGAGACTAATATTTATTAACCTTACATAATAAAATCAAAGAATATCATAGTTACAGACATTAGAATTGATGACCATAATAGATTTCTGCAATATATTAAGCACATATATGCTAAATTACCTTTTTGCACTAACTTTATTGATTTGTTTTAAAAGAGAACTAGTCAAATCAAACTTAATATATTAATATTGCTAAAGCGGGTGCTATAAATCATTAATTTAGCAGGTGCGGCGAGAAAAAATGGGCATAAAGAAGATCTACTGTTCTTCGCCGCTAAATAGAAATTGCGTAGCGGTTGAAGATCAGTATGGGCTATAGCGGTGATTTTGCAGGGTTTTAGTAGGGCTTTATATACACAGATTTTTATTGATATTGGCCATTTCATAAGTATACGGCTTCGAATGATCATTTTGACTTGGATTTAGTTAAATTGTAACTAACTGATGTTATACCTTTGTTGTGCCATATATAAATAGAGATATAAATCATATGGTGCACTGTTTTGATAAACTATAAGAGCATGAGAAATGAGCATTCAAAAGGGCACGAAAGTAGAAAGCATTCTTATGCTATGAAAATGACATTTAAAACAAGTATCTTAATTATTCTGATATAAATATTTTATTTCATTTCAAATATACTAAAGTATAGTTAAATGAATATATAATATTCATATACTATGAAACGCTAGAAAAATAAGATTAATATGGCAACTTTTATTACATATTAGTTGTTCCAAACAAAAAAACTGCATTGCATCTTTTTTATAAATTTTTCAACCAGATATATCATGATCGATCTATGCTCCTACAGTATCCATGGATCATCCTTCTATTGCATAATCATACTTTTAGTAATATTTTGTGCCATCTCCGCATGCGAAGAAGTTACATTTGGATGATATGTACGATAAGCGAAAGTAGCAGCGTATCAATGTAGATGCACAAAAACCTGAGAAGTAAGAGCGTTGATCTCAACAATATTGCTCATGAGAAAGTAGATACAACATATAAATGTCGAGCTAAACATTGGAAGGTGGAGCCTCCAGGATTGTGAACCTACAGGAAAGAGTTTTGATACAACCGTTAAATACCATATTCAACTTGTGGACTTTTAAAGGAAAACAAACTTTGAATGGTGTCCTTTTTTGCTACTTTAGCATATTTTTATATGTGCATATATATATATATATATATATATATATATATATATATATATATATATATATATATATATATGAGCGTTCTAGGGCACCCCTGTTTTACATCACCTCTACCATACCGTGATCTGTACTAATCCAAATCAACAAGATTCTGTAGATGTTCAATCCACATATATATCATCATCTATTCAAAATTTGAGCTCATTCCGACATTCGTAGAATAATATATATGATGTTTAAATTTAACGATTCAAATAGATATCTGAATGGTGAACTATTGTGCTAAGAAATTTTGATAATGTTTCGAATGTCAGAACGAGCTAAAATTTTGGATAGATGGTAATATATATTTGAATTGAACATCTACAAAATCTTTCTGGATTTGAATTAGTGTAGCTCACGGTAACATAGGGGTGCTAAAGAGGTGTTGCAAAACAGGGGCGCTCTGGAGTGCTCCTTGTATATGTGTGTATGTGTGTGTGTGTGTGTGAGAAGCGTTCAAGTGCACCTCAAATAGTGCAGCACCCCTTTAGCCCCCTGATTTCTGCCACACATTCTCGTTTCTCTTTCCACCCTCTAACTCTTCCTCACTATCTTATTTAATTATAAATATTTGTCCTTGGTTCAGGTAAAAAAGGTGTGTTATATAACCCTGTATATATGTATATGTGTGTGTGTGTGTGTCTATATATATATAAACGAGGGAGGCTCTAGATTTTGTAGCACCCCTTATATATATATATATATATATATGTGTGTGTGTGTGTGTGTATATGAGGGAGGGTCTATTTCAAAAATAATAAATTATTTTATTATGCTTTTTGTGTAAATTGATAAAGGGACAACCATATTTTTTTCTTGCTCCTTTGTTTAATTGTTAATTGTCATGTTGAATTCATGTTTTTTTTTGTTTTTTTCTACGCATATTGTATTTTTTATTTTTTTTGCAAATTTTTACTCTTTTTTTCAACACTTACAAAGGAAGTCCGTAATTTTCACCATACTGGAATTTTGTTCAAATTCAGTTCTTGTTATGGTGGGAACCAAAGGAATAGTTGGAATTCTGAACCACGGTTAACAAATGGAACATGTAGAGAAATAGGAAAGAAAAACCTCTAGCTTTGATCAATTATAAGAACTAATGTATCAATGAAGAACTAAATGTGGAGAATGTTGGTTACTGGTAGCAAGATTTCTAGCTTTCAGACTTTGAGACAAGGTCATCTTCTTATAAAGGGAATGTAAGAGATTTGGGGCATTTTCACAGATACTGTATATTCCAATCAGTTTCAAACTGCCAATACATCCATAATGGTCTGCCTGCCTCAACCATGAAAATGTCAATTAGAGGTCAAGTATTGATGAGAATAATGTCAAAAAGTCTGAACCACTGATATCTGCAAACATTAAGTAAGTCAATTGTGCATGTGCACGTGTTCATAAATATGCATCCTGAATAGTTCTTTTAATTTTGGAATACTTCATGGATAGTTAACCAATATAAAAACTCAATTATTCCCCAGACAAGAACACAAATAGGGCTATAAATTGTAGTTGTGGCCTTGTGGGATTGCAGTCTTTGAATTAATATGAATATTCTTTTCTTCTCCTGAAAATCTCTCTAACTTTCTGCTATGCACAGTGCACTACCTCCTTCTGTATCTGAAGTTATAGATTAAACTATTCATTCTTGTTCATCTTTCGTTCCTCTTCTAAATTCTTCACTTTCTTAAAGTTTGACTTAGGGTTTTACTTTCTTCTCTCCAATTTCCTTCAAGGATACAAACTACGCCTCCATTTTTCACATGTCCTCATTCGAAAGTCATCTATACAACCCTCAAACTCCTAAATTTAATCAAATACGCATCATCAACCACAATCAAGAAGAAATCCCTTACAGGTGTTTAAGTTTAAAGGATGGTTTACTATATAAATATGTCATCTATTATAGTTAATTATCTTGCTGGAAGATTTATTAAGTAAAGAATATTGAACAAGTTAACTTTGTCATCTGTGTTCTTCAACTTGAATGCCAATGCATTTATACTACAAGTGAGATATATCCCCGGAAAAATTGTGATTAGTGAGTAGATGATGATGATATTGTATGTAGGTTTCCACCAATTTTTTCATGGCTAGAAAAACAAAGACAACATCCTCTTTACAACAAATTAAATGTATTTCAGGACAAACACTATGTCCAAAACTGATAAAAACGGTAAAACATGATATAAGAGGTTATCACACTATAAGAGGCAGCTTAAATAGCGACAAGCAGGGGCAACGGCTAAATAAAGCGGCTGTCACTAGCCGTTGTACGACCTGCTAATATCAAACCGCCGAGAGCTTTCTCCCCAATTCATTTCAGCTTCACAAAAAAAACCCTAACCCGAAGCCCCTCTTCGCTCCTCCGATTTCACCCATCAAAACTTCATTCCAAGCTTCTCAATTTGTGCCGGTATGTCTTCTAATCCTATTCTATGTTTAATTAGGGTTAATTTGCATGTTTATATGGGTTTGTAAATTGATTGTTTATGGATATGAAATTGGTTGTCTTGTGAGATGCATATGATGTTGATTTTGTTTTAGATTGATTTGGGAATAAGTGTAATTGATTAGAAGGTTTAAAATGATGATTATCACATATGTAATTGATTTAGGAGGTTGAAAACAATGATTATCACGTATGAAATTGGGCTTAGAATGATTGTGTTGTAGGTTGATTGTGTTGTGGGATGATTTGAGAATAAATGAAATAAACGTAATTGTTTAATGGTAGTAAATTAATTATAATTTTTGAAATGGTGTAATGATGTCCCTCATCTGCATGCACTGTTATGTCACCATTGGATGCAAGAATGGTCAGTCCAAACAAATTTAAAGAATGCATTTTTAATAAAAAAATGTTTTGTTGCTATAATATTTAATAAAGAAATTATGTTAATTCAAAATATTAATTCGAAATGGTTCTTAATTTAGATTTAAATCGTTAAGAATCTTGTTATATGTAATGAAAATCATATTTAAATATAACTTAATTCTTTAAATTTTAAATAAAATTAATTAATTAACCTGAACGCTTAGTTTATCTTTCAAAAATTTAAACTAACTAAAATTAACTTCATAATTTATACTTTAAACTAAAATTAACTAAAAGTAACTAAAACTAATTTATACTTCATAATTTTCATTGTCATGTTAGTTCACAAATTGAAAGTATGAAAAAATATTATGTAGGCGTTAGTTTACAAATTATATAATGTGTTTTACTTATGTGTATCCCTTAGATAAATTTGGCCCCGTCCGACAAGGGTTGTATATGATCGTTATATGGATATTCATTTTTACATAAAACGAAAATCTATATTCATCTGATACAGTATTAATTGGATTTGTCCTAGTATTGGAAAAGTTACAAATATAATAAAGTAAGCATATTATGTAAATCATTTCAGTTTAAATGGTTAACCAAATTTCGATAGCACTTCCTTTTTGTTCCCTGTTGTAACGACCCAGAAAATCTGAACCAATTAATTTTTTTTTAAATTGGCTAAAATAATGGGTTTTAAATATTTAAAATAAATATTTTAAATAATGGCAATGGAAAGTGTAATAACCCGGAAAATGTGAACCAGTTTAAAATTTTTAAAGTAGGTTATTAACAAGAAATTTGAATGATTAAAATAGCCTATTTCCATAAAATATAGAATTGTGTATAATATGGCAGTTTGAAATTTTGAATACAAACTTAGTCTGACTGTACCGGGTGGAAAATATAACAGATTTTAACGAAACTGAAAATATTTAAATCTGTTTATCAATACCTTTCTAATGAATCTGAAAAATCGAAATTTCATAACGGAAATCAAAAGTTATGGCCAAATGAATTTTCAGAAAGATCGCTATATAGTATATATAGCCCTTGAAAATTGAGATTTTGCATACGACCTCGGAATTCGACGAAACCACTTTTGTTGGGTCCGGGATGTCAAATTATTGCTAAGTTTCAAATTTCGTAATTTTTGAAGCTAGTATGTGAGCGGGGCAAAAGATAACGTGTTTGGTCAAATTCTGTTAAAATGGGTCGACCTAAAAATGGCCGTTTTGCAAACGAGCTCAGAATTCGGCGAAACTGGTTTTGTTAGGACCGTATCGTCAAAACAAAGCTAGATTTATTTTTCTGGAATTTTTCGATTCAGTTTGTGGCCCTGGCAAATTGAAATGTACGTTTAAATTAAATATCGAATGTTTTATATTTTAAATTGAAAAATAACTGACTGTAATAGTCGAAATGGCCAACGAAACATATCCCATTGTGTCCGGAATGGGGGTATTTAGCTAGGGGCGACAGTCGTTGGGTTTAAAAAGGAGTCCGTTTGCAAAAACACTATTTAAAAAATTTTCTATAAATACCGGCCAATAGGAAATTTTCTTTAAAATAAATAAATAAATAAAAAAACCTAAAAACCCTAAGCCGCCAGAACTATCGACGACTACAATCGTTCGCCCCTTCCCGACGAAAATCCCGCCGCCACAGGCGACGTCAGCCAACGCCACCACCCTTAATCGACGCCGCCCACCTCCTTCTTCAAATCCGACCAACCCCGCTCTTCCTCCCTTCGCCAGCGTCGAGAACGACGCCCAGGAAGTCGCCGACTTCACGTCGACGCCACGATCACCAGAGGCAATCGCACCTGCTCCTCCGACCACCGATAGGACCGCCTCGCTTCCCTCTTTCAAGTCCCACTCTCTGATCGGAGCATAGATTCACGGATTTTCTGAAAATCCGAACCCTAGTTTCGAAATCAAAAAGGGGTATACGGCTAAACTGATTTTTACACTTTAAAGCGTTGCAAATTTGTAAAAATCATATCTTTTTGCTATTTTAACGAAATTCGATGAAACAGGAGACACCGTGACCGCAAGGAGGCTCTCTACATTTTAGAAGAAGCCGCGGATTTTTCTGACCTTCCGTCGATTTTTAGCACCGCAAGAACCAATGTGAGGAATCTAAACTATTTTTGTGAATGTAAACGCGTTGTATAAATTATATACGCATTGTATACCTCATGTACATGTGTTGTATAAGTTATATTAGCGATGTATAAATTATACAAGCGTTGTTTGAAACATATATGCTTTGAATTGTGATGAAATGCAAGTGAATTATTATATTATATATATATATATA
Organism: Allium sativum; assembly: GCA_030737875.1. NCBI lineage: Eukaryota > Viridiplantae > Streptophyta > Magnoliopsida > Asparagales > Amaryllidaceae > Allium > Allium sativum. Next base: position 839,896,762 of record CM060924.1, read on the forward strand.
TATATATATATATATATATACTCCCCTCGTCCACAGACCATGGACGATATTTATTGCCTGTGTTTGACGTGATATTATATGGTATGACGAATGGTTGGAAATAATTGTTTGTGGTTGATATTATGGTTGAAAAATACCTTTATGGTTGAAAAATACCTTTGTGGTTGAAAAATACCCTCTTGTGGTTGAAACCAAAATAGAATAGGATTGTGGAATTGAAAATAAAACATGCCGCCTGCGTGCGAACTAGATGCATGATCCCCATTGTCAAAAACCGCGAGGTTTTAAGGTAGAGCGAGGAGCCGTACTAGGGACGGTCCCGGTTTTAACTACCCTGCCGTTGTGCTGCCGAAATTTTCTGAAATATTTATGTGTTAGAATAATTTTCATTCATTGAAACTATTTACATATGCGATATCGAATATTCATGTGTTGAGTTGCAATTCATTCGTTGAGTTGAAATTCATATGTTGAATATTATTTGAATTTAAACAAATGATTTAGCGATAAAAATCACATTTTTATATATATACAAACGATATCGAATATTCATGTGTTGAGTTGCAATTCATTCGTTGAGTTGAAATTCATGTGTTGAATATTATTTGAATTTAAACAAATGGCTTTAGCAATAAAAATCACATTTTTATATATATACAAACGATATCGAATATTCATGTGTTGAGTTGCAATTCATTCGTTGAGTTGAAATTCATGTGTTGAATATTATTTGAATTTAAACAAATGATTTAGCGATAAAAATCACATTTTTATATATATACAAACGATATCGAATATTCATGTGTTGAGTTGCAATTCATTCGTTGAGTTGAAATTCATGTGTTGAATATTATTTGAATTTAAACAAATGGCTTTAGCAATAAAAATCACATTTTTATACATATACAAACGTTATAGAACATTCATGTGTTGAATTTCAATTTATTCGTTGAGTTGAAGTTCAAGTGTTGAATGTTATCGTCTTTTAAAAATAAAATGAATAGACAATGAAAACTATATTTTTATAGTGAATATGAAGAGTTAAAGATACACATGTGTCGAATAAATATTTTTGATGATAAAAATATTCCTTTTATCATGTATACGCTTAGTCAAAAATACACATGTGTCGAATAAATATTTTTGATGATAAAAATATTCCTTTTATCATGTATACGCTTAGTTAAAAATACACACGTGTTGAAATAAATAATAGTTTGCTAGAAATATTATTATTAGCTTTGTTCTGCATATATATACATGTGTTGAACAGGAAAAATGGATTAGCTGTTGAGTAAAGAAATTATTTGCGTGCCCGACAAATAGGTAAACCTTGATGAGTTGGCTGCGCAATTTTATTTATATATCAACTCCTGTGAATGCCATTGGATGCGGAGTGCTGGTTTTTCTGTGTGAAATAATAAACAACGCCATAGGATAGTAACAATTAATTTTGAACTACACTACATGGCATACTTCTTGACGATAGGCATACTTCATCATATTCCACATAAGCAATTGGAGCTTGTGTGACGAGGTGGAAGATCTACCATACAAGCAAGAGGCTTGTATGGCGATGACTATATAATACAGGTTGAACTGATGACTGATATGGACTATATAAATTATAACGATAAATTGCCAGATTAATCAAAACCCCACACGGGTCTAGAGTTGACAATAATCACGTCGCTCTAGTTATTAGATACGGCACATGGACTATTTATTTCCACACGGAAACGGGGTGACGGGAATTTATTCTCTGGAGTGCTCCCCCGTAAACACCAAAATATATCACTAAAAATATGTGAATGCTTTTTAGGATTTATTGGGTACCTAATACGGCCCAATAAATTTCCAAACCCCTCCCCGTACAAAGGAGGTTATGGCGAAATTTTTCGAAATATTAAGGCGTTAGTGAAATATTTGAAGTGAAAACGAAGTTGAAATTATAAAATGAACTATAGTTGAAATAGTCGAATGAACTATATTTATATATATAAATATAAATATAATTAAAAGGAATAGAGGCCGTGTAGTTCGCGTTTCGGAATCGTAATTTGAAACGATTAGTATGAGAAATCCGACCATCGGATTTTCCCGAAACCGCAACCGCTGGGTTCGCCTTGGAAATATCTTTCCAACGGCACCAACCTTGTAAAAATCCAACGGTTGGATTGTCCGGAATGTTTAATTCAAATCTGAAGAAAAACAGCGCCAGAATCGTTTATATTTATATATAAATATAAATATAATTAATTTAAATCGAATAACGACGCTGCAGTTCGAATTTTGAAACTGTAACTTCAAACGACTAGTGTGGAAGATCCGACCGTCGGATTCTCACGAAACTGGAACCGTTGGGTTCGCTTTGGGAATATCTTCCCACTGATATAGACTTTGTGGAAATCCAACGGTTAGATTTTCCGATATGTGTAAAACAAATTAAGGGGAAAACAGCGCCAGTGCCACGAAACGACCTGAAACGTCGTTTAATTAAACATGGCCATTTTTAAATAAATAAAAATGGCGAATAATCGTTATAAAATATTATAAGCAACATAGGTTGAAAATAAACCAATTGGGCTTGAATTGTTTGATATTTGATGGTTTTATGTGTATGACATGAAAATAACACTAAATAACTGAAAGATGGATGTCTAATAACATAACCACAAAATGAATCGATTTAAATTCTAATGACGGGAATTATTTGAAAAGGCCGAGCTAACCCTCATTTCAAATAATTTATCGAGCGATTCGAATTGGAAAATGCAAAGACGATTCAAGACCGTCGATCTTCGTATCGGTTGGATGGGCGCTACTGAGGTTCCTAACCGGAGTAGCTACCGGAATGGGACGGAAGTAGTAGCCGTCTGAATGTATATGTTGATTGGACGGATATACGAGGAATTTGACGCCTCCGGTTTCGTTCAGACCCAGGACGGACTTGTAAATGGACTGTGTGTCTGACATTGGATTTTGTTCTATATTGATTGATCTCTGTTAAATATATATCTGTTTGGCGGCGGAGAATTTATTCTCTTGCTTAACGCCCTTCTCTGAGACGTACGAGCTTAGAGGTTATATATCGATGGAAATCAATCGTATGGAGTGGACTGCCTATGTGGCATGCCAAGATGCTGTGATCAAGGCTTCTGTTGCAAAGCAAAGTCTTGTGGATGATGATCAAAGCAAGGTCTACGTGGCCTAGCTTTGTGAATTTCGTAGATTCGCGAACCTCACACCCCGGTATGAGTTAAAAACGGGATACGGACTGCAGGGAGAGCACGACGTTTCTTTCTAGCTATGGTGGTGTCAGTGACTTACCAGCCTTGACATATATATCTACTTTTCACCTTTGTGGTTGTTGGAATGCGAGGCGCCTCGATTATAGGTCTGTAAGGACCGGGAAACGTGTGTTCAGGAATTGCCAATCCTCTAACGTAAGTGAGGACCGGCCCTGAAGCATCCAGGGGTTACCCAGAGTGTGTAGTCCCGAGGCATTTGCTAGAGTGTCTCGAAGCGGAGAGGAGCTTGCCCCTTGCCTCGACTCATGACGGAAATCCAATTTCCAATACGAAATAACGGTCTTGATTGTAGAACTAGTATGGCAACATAGTAGATGGTAGCTATGCCGCCTATGATTGATATTTATGATGCTATTCGCTTTTGAAACATATATGCACTAGTAATAATATCAAATGATTTCTCTTTATACGTATCAAGCATATTTGGCTATTATAAGGTAAAACTCTATCCTCCGGCTTGCGTTGCATTGTGTGATGGGACCTGAGTCTTATAATGGCTTCATTCTTTCTAAAAGCATTGCGATTGTTTTAAAAGAATTTACTCTATTTTACAATGCACTAGCAATCACTGGAGTAAACCCGTTCCGCGAAAGTAGCGTGGTCCTATGATTTGCTATTACTGTTGTTTAACTATTAAATAGATTCCTCATACCAGTCCCTATGACTGACTCGTTGTTTGTTTCACTTTGCAAACGCGGGTGCCCTTATTTTCACACGGGCAGCCTAGTACACAGGTGACAGGTGGTTTTTGGTTCTGCACTGCTGCATAGCGTGCACTTTTGGCTCATGGCGAGGCTGACTTCATAGAGATGACTTAGATATTTTCCGCCATTACTGTATTTATATTATGATTCCGCCACTGGCGATGCAGACTGATTTACTTTCCGTATTTCTCACTATATGTATATGTATTCCGCCTTCGGCGATGTAGACTGATACTCTTATTATGTCACTGCATGTATGTATTCCGCCTCTGGCGATGATGACTGATCACTTCCCTTTCTTTTTACTAAGTATATCCCACGTTATGCTATTCTGATATTCCTACATGTTGTGATTCCGCTGTCATACCCATGTAAAAGTATTTTATTTATTGTTTCTGCTATTATCTGTACTCTGCTTTGATGATTAATGTGTTATTTCCCAATGATTATTCTTAATACCGCCCCTCGGATTTTGGGATCGTCACAGTTGGTATCAGAGCTTTGGTTAACCTTAGTTCCGGGATCTAACACATTAAACACCTCGTCAGAATAGAATCAGTAGTGTTCTAATGCGAGTAGCTCATTAGAGATAGGATTAGCAATGTCCTAGAATGAGCTAAGCAGATTAGCAAAACAATTTGATCAGTACATCATCATTATTTTTCTTTGTATTCCCTTGCTTTATCATTTATGAATATATCAAATCTGTGAGCTTGACTCTTTTCTTACTTATACAGTATTCTCTTAGATGGCTACACGAGCAGCAGCAGCTAGAGGAGGCCGTGGAGGCCGAGGAGTTGCAGCAGGAGGACGGGGGAATATCCCCGTAGCTGTGGAGATCCCTATTGTTCAGCCACCAGCACTTGAAGACTTTGAGCTCGACAAAGTAGCAAAGAGGTACAGAAACCTTGGAGGGAAACCTTTTACTAGCACTGGCACAGTGACCGAGGCAATAGCTTGGCTAAAAACCTGTGAGAAAATCTTCGAAGGTATGGGCATGGGAACTAACAATAAAGCCAGACTTGGCATTTGGCTCCTTCAGGAAGAGGCAGAGCTGTGGTGGGATGCCATTACTTCTGGGGATGCAGCTGGTACTATCCGGACTTGGGAGCAGTTCAAGACTTTATTCAATGAGAAGTTTGTACTGGAACAAGCTCTAGAGAGGATGCGGGAGCAATTTGCTAATCTCCAGCAGGGAGACCTCTCTATTCAAGACTATCTGAATAAGTTCACTCAGCTATCGCGCTATGCTCCAGAGCTGGTTTTGACCAACAAAGCGAAGAATAAGAGGTTCATATTTGGGCTGAAGCGCAAGTATCACGATAGAGCTATGAGCAACATCAAACTCTCCTTTACAGAACTAGTAGAGATGGCTTGCAACTACGAAGACATGGATGAGAGGCATGCTAGCCAAGACCGCGCTAAAAGCCAAGCAGGGAATAAGCGCAAGGCTTCAACAGACCAACCCGAATCTAGCATTACCGCGGCCGCTACTCAAAAACCCGTAAAGATCCCGAAAGGAAACTGCTATAATTGCGGGAAGCCCGGTCATTTCTCTAATGTATGCAAGGCCCCAAAGAAGCCAAAGGCCAATGACTCTGCCGAATGCTACAACTGCCACAAGAAGGGGCATTACAGCAGGAACTGCCCTCTGAAGAAGAGCGCACAAGTGGCCCATGTCTATGACGGGAATACCCCGCCAGCTATCACCGATGGATCAGGTAAACCCGATGTCTTGGGAGGTACCCTTACTATCAAAAATATTCCTGTTTCTGTACTTTTTGATACCGGTGCATCACGTAGCTTCATATCTGGTATCCTTGTTCACAAACTAAAATTGAAACGAAGAAAACTTAAGGAACCAATTAAAGTACAAAACCCGATAGGAGGTTCCGTTAGTCTCAGTTCATACAGTAGGGTGCCTATCGCTTATTCTTGCTATAAGTTCTCCTTTGATTCGATTGTTATGGACCTTTCCGAATTTGATGTTATACTGGGATTTGACTGGTTGACAAAATATAAGGCCGAAGTTAGATGTGCCGAAAGAATCGTTAAAGTCGAAACGAAGCTTGGACCTATATATATACCATGCCATGGCTCAGAAATTAATAGAACGGAATTTTGGTCTTCCTTAGAAGTTATTCCTCCTTCATTAGAAAAGGTACCGGTCGTGAAAAACTATGCGGATGTGTTTGAAGAAGTAGAAAACTTACCGCCGCAAAGAGAAATTGAATTTAGAATTGATCTAATTCCGAATGCCCGACCAGTAGTACATCCAATAAGAAGAATGGCCCCAAAAGAAAAAGAAGAGCTAAGTAGTCAAACCCGAGAATTACTTTGGAAAGGTCTGATCAGACCAAGCTTTTCAGCATGGGGAGCCGCAGTAGTATTTGTCCCGAAATCAGACGGTACTCTAAGACTTTGCGTCGATTACCGGGATCTCAATAAACAAACACTGAAGAACAAATATCCTTTGCCCCGAATAGACGATCTGTTAGATCAATTAAATGGAGCAACCGTATTCTCCAGAATGGACCTAGCTACAGGTTTCCACCAATTGCGTATAGCCGAAGACTGTGTTCCTTTGACAGCCTTCAGGGGTCCCGATTTATTCTACGAATGGTTAGTAATGCCGTTCGGCTTGTGCAATGCTCCAGCATACTTCGTTGATCTTATGAACAGAGTGTTCCGTGGTGTGTTGAATAAATTTGTTCTAGTCTTCATCGATGACATTCTAATCTACTCTAAGTCGGAAGAAGAGCATGCAAAACATTTAGAACAAGTGTTGAAAATTCTAAGAAGAAATGTCTTGAAAGCAAAATTTTCTAAGTGTGTCTTCTGGCAGAATGAAGTTAAATTCCTTGGCCATGTCGTGTCAAAAGAAGGAATTGCTGTAGATCCAAGCAAAATTACAACGATTCAGAACTGGAAACAACCTACTACACCCACTGAAGTTCGAAGTTTCCTTGGGTTAGCTAGTTACTATCGGAAATTCGTTCAGGATTTTTCAAAGATATCGGGAGTATTGACAAAGCTTACAAAGAAACATGAGAAATTCAAATGGACTCCCGAATGTGAAGAAGCTTTCCAGGAGCTGAAACTGAAGTTGACAACCGCTCCAGTATTGACTATAATAGAAGGTAACCAAGACTTGACAGTATGGACGGATGCTTCTATTAGAGGGCTAGGCGCAGTATTAATGCAAAAAGGCCAAGTGATCGCTTATGCCAGCCGTCAACTAAAGCCCCATGAAAGAAACTATGCTACTCATGATCTTGAGTTATTAGCTATCGTGTTTGCTTTAAGAATATGGAGGCATTATCTATTGGGCGAGAAATTCGAACTATACACCGATCATCAATCCTTGAAATACCTTTTCACCCAGAAAGATCTAAACCTGAGGCAACAACGTTGGTTAGAATTCCTTGCAGCATACGATTTTGAAATTATATACACTCCAGGGAAAGCCAATGTTGTAGCAGATGCGCTCAGCAGAAAGAACGAAATCATCGCCAGTTTTGTCATCACGTCTTCATTAATAGACAGGATCTCGACTCTTCAGAAAGACGATGAATTTATTCAAAGAATCAGTCAAAGAATCAAAGGAGGCGAACCCACAAGTTTTGGACTCGATGACAAGGGAGTTCTAAGATTAAAGGGTAGGATCTGCATCCCAAACCTTCCCGAGCTCAGAAGAGAAATACTTGATGAATGCCACAAATCCAAATTAAGTATCCATCCCGGTGTGAGCAAAATGTATAACGATATCAAACGCACATTCTGGTGGAGAGCTATGAAAAGAGATATCTCATTATATGTTAGCAGATGCCCCACTTGTCAGCTAGTTAAGAGTGATCAGCAGAAATTGGCTGGATTATTGCAACCATTAGAAATTCCAGGTTGGAAGTGGGAACAAATCTCGATGGATTTTATCGATGGCCTGCCTCGAACTAGAAAAGGAAACGACAGTATATGGGTAATCGTAGATCGCTTCACGAAGACTGCCCATTTTATCCCTGTCCGATCCAACAGAACGGCTCAAAGTCTGGCACAGATTTACTTCAAGGAAATTGTTAAACTTCATGGAGTGCCGCTCAGTATAGTCAGCGATAGAGATCCCCTGTTCACTAGCAAATTCTGGGAAGCATTCCAGGAAGAATTGGGAACCAAATTAAATCTAAGCACCGCTTATCACCCTCAGACAGACGGCCAAACTGAGCGGGTGAATAGAATTTTAGAAGATCTATTGCGGGCTTGCGTAATTGATTTTGGAGGTTCATGGGAAGATCATTTACATTTAGCCGAATTCTCTTACAACAATAGCTATCAAGCAAGTTTGGGAATGTCCCAATTTGAAGCATTATACGGTAGACCGTGCAGATCTCCCGCATGTTGGGTAGAACCTGGCAACAGACTTGTGTTAGGGCCCGATATGATTCAAGAAGCATCGGATAAAGTCGATTCCATTAAGAAGCGATTAAAAACCGCACAGAGCCGACAGAAAAGCTATGCTGATGCGAGAAGAAGGGATATATCGTTTGCCGTTGGTGATTATGTTTATTTAAGAGTTTCTCCAATGCGAGGGGTAATCAGATTTGGCAAGACTGGGAAGTTGGCACCGAGATTTATTGGTCCCTTTCCTATACTTGAACGGATTGGAACTCTTGCATATAGGGTTTCATTACCTGATTGGTTTCCTGGTGTACATGATGTGTTCCACGTATCTCAGCTCAGAAAACATGTTCATGATCCAGATCTTGTTGTGGAAGAAGCAGCGCAACAGGATATTGACATAACTCCAGAATTAGCACTCAAGAGAGATCCATTAAAGATAGTTGGCAAAGAAACTAGAGAGCTAAGGAGGAAAAAGATTCATTTAGTCAAAGTGCAGTGGAGTAGTGATCCTAGAGACTGTACTTGGGAGACTGAGGAAAGCATTAAACAAGCCTATCCCAAATGCAGAGTGGACATCTCTGACTAACTCCGGTGCAAGGTACCTTTACAATACTTTGCATTTACATTTTATTTCCTGCTTAACTGTTATTTCCTTTTCGAGGACGAAAAGTTTTAAGTGGGGGAGATTGTAATAACCCGGAAAATGTGAACCAGTTTAAAATTTTTAAAGTAGGTTATTAACAAGAATTTTGAATGATTAAAATAGCCTATTTCCATAAAATATAGAATTGTGTATAATATGGCAGTTTGAAATTTTGAATACAAACTTAGTCTGACTGTACCGGGTGGAAAATATAACAGATTTTAACGAAACTGAAAATATTTAAATCTGTTTATCAATACCTTTCTAACGAATCTGAAAAATCGAAATTACATAACGGAAATCAAAAGTTATGGCCAAATGAATTTTCAGAAAGATCGCTATATAGTATATATAGCCCTTGAAAATTGAGATTTTGCATACGACCTCGGAATTCGACGAAACCACTTTTGTTGGGTCCGGGATGTCAAATTATTGCTAAGTTTCAAATTTCGTAATTTTTGAAGCTAGTATGTGAGCGGGGCAAAAGATAACGTGTTTGGTCAAATTCTGTTAAAATGGGTCGACCTAAAAATGGCCGTTTTGCAAACGAGCTCAGAATTCGGCGAAACTAGTTTTGTTAGGAACGTATCGTCAAAACAAAGCTAGATTTATTTTTCTGGAATTTTTCGATTCAGTTTGTGGCCCTGGCAAATTGAAATGTACGTTTAAATTAAATATCGAATGTTTTATATTTTAAATTGAAAAATAACTGACTGTAACAGTCGAAATGGCCAACGAAACATATCCCATTGTGTCCGAAATGGGGGTATTTAGCTAGGGGCGACAGTCGTTGGGTTTAAAAAGGAGTCCGTTTGCAAAAACACTATTTAAAAATTTTTCTATAAATACCGGCCAATAGGAAATTTTCTTTAAAAAAAAAAAAAAAAAAACCTAAAAACCCTAAGCCGCCAGAACTATCGACGACTACAATTGTTCGCCCCTTCCCGACGAAAATCCCGCCGCCACAGGCGACGTCAGCCAACGCCACCACCCTTAATCGACGCCGCCCACCTCCTTCTTCAAATCCGACCAACCCCGCTCTTCCTCCCTTCGCCAGCGTCGAGAACGACGCCCAGGAAGCCGCCGACTTCACGTCGACGCCACGATCACCAGAGGCGATCGCACCTGCTCCTCCGACCACCGATAGGACCGCCTCGCTTCCCTCTTTCAAGTCCCACTCTCTGATCGGAGCATAGATTCACGGATTTTCTGAAAATCCGAACCCTAGTTTCGAAATCAAAAAGGGGTATACGGCTAAACTGATTTTTACACTTTAAAGCGTTGCAAATTTGTAAAAATCATATCTTTTTGCTATGTTAACGAAATTCGATGAAACAGGAGACACCGTGACCGCAAGGAGGCTCTCTACATTGTAGAAGAAGCCGCGGATTTTTCTGACCTTCCGTTGATTTTTAGCACCGCAAGAACCAATGTGAGGAATCTAAACTATTTGTGTGAATGTAAACGCGTTGTATAAATTATATAAGCGAAGTGTAAATTATATACGCATTGTATACCTCATGTACATGTGTTGTATAAGTTATATTAGCGATGTATAAATTATACAAGCGTTGTTTGAAACATATATGCTTTGAATTGTGATGAAATGCAAGTGAATTATTATATTATATATATATATATATACTCCCCTCGTCCACAGACCATGGACGATATTTATTGCCTGTGTTTGACGTGATATTATATGGTATGACGAATGGTTGGAAATAATTGTTTGTGGTTGATATTATGGTTGAAAAATACCTTTATGGTTGAAAAATACCTTTGTGGTTGAAAAATACCCTCTTGTGGTTGAAACCAAAATAGAATAGGATTGTGGAATTGAAAATAAAACATGCCGCCTGCGTGCGAACTAGATGCATGATCCCCATTGTCAAAAACCGCGAGGTTTTAAGGTAGAGCGAGGAGCCGTACTAGGGACGGTCCCGGTTTTAACTACCCTGCCGTTGTGCTGCCGAAATTTTCTGAAATATTTATGTGTTAGAATAATTTTCATTCATTGAAACTATTTACATATGCGATATCGAATATTCATGTGTTGAGTTGCTATTCATTCGTTGAGTTGAAATTCATGTGTTGAATATTATTTGAATTTAAACAAATGATTTAGCGATAAAAATCACATTTTTATATATATACAAACGATATCGAATATTCATGTGTTGAGTTGCAATTCATTCGTTGAGTTGAAATTCATGTGTTGAATATTATTTGAATTTAAACAAATGGCTTTAGCAATAAAAATCACATTTTTATATATATACAAACGATATCGAATATTCATGTGTTGAGTTGCAATTCATTCGTTGAGTTGAAATTCATGTGTTGAATATTATTTGAATTTAAACAAATGATTTAGCGATAAAAATCACATTTTTATATATATACAAACGATATCGAATATTCATGTGTTGAGTTGCAATTCATTCGTTGAGTTGAAATTCATGTGTTGAATATTATTTGAATTTAAACAAATGGCTTTAGCAATAAAAATCACATTTTTATATATATACAAACGTTATAGAACATTCATGTGTTGAATTTCAATTTATTCGTTGAGTTGAAGTTCATGTGTTGAATGTTATCGTCTTTTAAAAATAAAATGAATAGACAATGAAAACTATATTTTTATAGTGAATATGAAGAGTTAAAGATACACATGTGTCGAATAAATATTTTTGATGATAAAAATATTCCTTTTATCATGTATACGCTTAGTTAAAAATACACATGTGTCGAATAAATATTTTTGATGATAAAAATATTCCTTTTATCATGTATACGCTTAGTTAAAAATACACACATGTTGAAATAAATAATAGTTTGCTAGAAATATTATTATTAGCTTTGTTCTGCATATATATACATGTGTTGAACAGGAAAAATGGATTAGCTGTTGAGTAAAGAAATTATTTGCGTGCCCGACAAATAGGTAAACCTTGATGAGTTGGCTGCGCAATTTTATTTATATATCAACTCCTGTGAATGCCATTGGATGCGGAGTGCTGGTTTTTCTGTGTGAAATAATAAACAACGCCATAGGATAGTAACAATTAATTTTGAACTACACTACATGGCATACTTCTTGACGATAGGCATACTTCATCATATTCCACATAAGCAATTGGAGCTTGTGTGACGAGGTGGAAGATCTACCATACAAGCAAGAGGCTTGTATGGCGATGACTATATAATACAGGTTGAACTGATGACTGATATGGACTATATAAATTATAACGATAAATTCCCAGATTAATAAAAACCCCACACGGGTCTAGAGTTGACAATAATCACGTCGCTCTAGTTATTAGATACGGCACATGGACTATTTATTTCCACACGGAAACGGGGTGACGGGAATTTATTCTCTGGAGTGCTCCCCCGTAAACACCAAAATATATCACTAAAAATATGTGAATGCTTTTTAGGATTTATTGGGTACCTAATACGGCCCAATAAATTTCCAAACCCCTCCCCGTACAAAGGAGGTTATGGCGAAATTTTTCGAAATATTAAGGCGTTAGTGAAATATTTGAAGTGAAAACGAAGTTGAAATTATAAAATGAACTATAGTTGAAATAGTCGAATGAACTATATTTATATATATAAATATAAATATAATTAAAAGGAATAGAGGCCGTGCAGTTCGCGTTTCGGAATCGTAATTTGAAACGATTAGTATGAGAAATCCGACCATCGGATTTTCCCGAAACCGCTGGGTTCGCCTTGGAAATATCTTTCCAACGGCACCAACCTTGTAAAAATCCAACGGTTGGATTGTCCGGAATGTTTAATTCAAATCTGAAGAAAAACAGCGCCAGAATCGTTTATATTTATATATAAATATAAATATAATTAATTTAAATCGAATAACGACGCTGCAGTTCGAATTTTGAAACCGTAACTTCAAATGACTAGTGTGGAAGATCCGACCGACGGATTCTCACAAAACTGGAACCGTTGGGTTCGCTTAGGGAATATCTTCCCACTGATATAGACTTTGTGGAAATCCAACGGTTAGATTTTCCGATATGTGTAAAACAAATTAAGGGGAAAACAGCGTCAGTGCCACGAAACGACCTGAAACGTCGTTTAATTAAACATGGCCATTTTTAAATAAATAAAAATGGCGAATAATCGTTATAAAATATTATAAGCAACATAGGTTGAAAATAAACCAATTGGGCTTGAATTGTTTGATATTTGATGGTTGTATGTGTATGACATGAAAATAACACTAGATAACTGAAAGATGGATGTCTAATAACATAACCACAAAATGAATCGATTTAAATTCTAATGACGGGAATTATTTGAAAAGGCCGAGCTAACCCTCATTTCAAATAATTTATCGAGCGATTCGAATTGGAAAATACAAAGACGATTCAAGACCGACGATCTTCGTATCGGTTGGATGGGCGCTACTGAGGTTCCTAACCGGAGTAGCTACCGGAATGGGACGGAAGTAGTAGCCGTCTGAACGTATATGTTGATCGGACGGATATACGAGGAATTTGACGCCTCCGGTTTCGTTCAGACCCAGGACGGACTTGTAAATGGACTGTGTGTCTGACATTGGATTTTGTTCTATATTGATCTCTGTTAAATATATATTTGTTTGGCGGCGGAGAATTTATTCTCTTGCTTAACGCCCTTCTCTGAGACGTACGAGCTTAGAGGTTATATATCGATGGAAATCAATCGTATGGAGTGGACTGCCTATGTGGCATGCCAAGATGCTGTGATCAAGGCTTTTGTTGCAAAGCAAAGTCTTGTGGATGATGATCAAAGCAAGGTCTACGTGGCCTAGCTTTGTGAATTTCGTAGATTCGCGAACCTCACACCCCGGTATGAGTTAAAAACGGGATACGGACTGCAGGGAGAGCACGACGTTTCTTTCTAGCTATGGTGGTGTCAGTGACTTACCAGCCCTGACATATATATCTACTTTTCACCTTTGTGGTTGTTGGAATGCGAGGCGCCTCGATTATAGGTCTGTAAGGACCGGGAAACGTGTGTTCAGGAATTGCCAATCCTCTAACGTAAGTGAGGACCGGCCCTGAAGCATCCAGGGGTTACCCAGAGTGTGTAGTCCCGAGGCATTTGCTAGAGTGTCTCGAAGCGGAGAGGAGCTTGCCCCTTGCCTCGACTCATGACGGAAATCCAATTTCCAATACGAAATAACGGTCTTGATTGTAGAACTAGTATGGCAACATAGTAGATGGTAGCTATGCCGCCTATGATTGATATTTATGATGCTATTCGCTTTTGAAACATATATGCACTAGTAATAATATCAAATGATTTCTCTTTATACGTATCAAGCATATTTGGCTATTATAAGGTAAAACTCTATCCTCCGGCTTGCGTTGCATTGTGTGATGGGACCTGAGTCTTATAATGGCTTCATTCTTTCTAAAAGCATTGCGATTGTTTTAAAAGAATTTACTCTATTTTACAATGCACTAGCAATCACTGGAGTAAACCCGTTCCGCGAAAGTGGCGTGGTCCTATGATTTGCTATTAATGTTGTTTAACTGTTAAATAGATTCCTCATACCAGTCCCCATGACTGACTCGTTGTTTGTTTCACTTTGCAAACGCGGGTGCCCTTATTTTCACACGGGCAGCCTAGTACACAGGTGACAGGTGGTTTTTGGTTCTGCACTGCTGCATAGCGTGCACTTTTGGCTCATGGCGAGGCCGACTTCATAGAGATGACTTAGATATTTTCCGCCATTACTGTATTTATATTATGATTCCGCCACTGGCGATGCAGACTGATTTACTTTCCGTATTTCTCACTATATGTATATGTATTCCGCCTTCGGCGATGTAGACTGATACTCTTATTATGTCACTGCATGTATGTATTCCGCCTCTGGCGATGATGACTGATCACTTCCCTTTCTTTTTACTAAGTATATCCCACGTTATGCTATTCTGATATTCCTACATGTTGTGATTCCGCTGTCATACCCATGTAAAAGTATTTTATTTATTGTTTCTGCTATTATCTGTACTCTGCTTTGATGATTAATGTGTTATTTCCCAATGATTATCCTTAATACCGCCCCTCGGATTTTGGGATCGTCACAGAAAGTGAGTTTGAATCGACAATTGAAAGCGAATATAATTAATTATAATTATAAACAAGGCCTGAAAAGGCGCTGCAGTTTCAAAAATTGGATTCAATCTTTGTCGGACTGTACCGGGTGCAAAACAAAACGGATTTTAGTAAAACTAAAATTATTTAAATCTGTTAGTGAATACCTTTCTAACGAATCTGAAAAATCGAATTTCCATAGCGGAAAACAAAAGTTATGGCCGAATGAATTTTCAGAAAGGTCGCTATGGAATTTATATAGCCCGTGAAATTGGCCATTTTGCAAACGACCTCGGAATTCGACGAAACCACTTTTGTTGGATCCGGGATGTGAAGTTATTGCTAGGTTTCAAATTTCATAATTTTTGAAGCTAGTATGTGAGCGTGGCAAAGGAAAACGTGTTTTGGCCAATTATAGTTAAATTGGATCGACCAGAAATGGGCCTTTTTGCAAACGGTCTCAGAATTCAACGTAACTAGTTTTGTTGGGACTGTATCGTCAAAACATTGCTAGATTTATTTTTCTGGAATTTTTCGAATCAGTTCGTGGCCCAGGAAAATAGAAATGTACGTTCAAATTAAATGTTGAATGTTTTATATTTTAATTTGAAGGAAAACTGACTGAAACATTCGAATGGGCCTTCGAAACATATCCCATTGTGTTCAGAGTGGGGGTAAAACGCTAGGGACGACAGTCGTTGGGTTTGGATTGGTGGTCGTGTCAGAAAACCCCTTATAAAATCTCCCGGCCAATCAGAATTTTTATATATAAAAAAAGTTCCTTCTCTCTCTCTCTCCCCGAAGTCGATCAGCAGCGGAAAACCGCTCCCCCCTTTCCTTCCATTTTCTGGCAATTCTGATCATCGAAACACCCCCGCCCTTTTGAGTTTTCTGAAGCCCTCGCCACCCTCTTCCCATCCATAGCTGGTACACCCCCTATCGTCGCTCGTACGAGGAGATCCAGCCTCTCAAAGTCCGGAAGTTCACGCCGCCGCCACGACCAGGATTCGCCGCCGAGCTGGGTCCCACCACCGGGCGTGGATAGCCCTTTCCACCCTCTTCGACGTTGCACAGGCCGATCGACCCCTCGATACACGGATTGCCTGAAAGATCGAAACCTAGTTTTGAAGATTTTGAAAGGTAATCGGCTGTTTAATTTAAAAATGATTTTAACAGTTTAAAACCGTTGCAAACTTCGAAAAATCATATCTTTTTCGTTCGTTAACGAAATTCAACGAAACAGGAAACGTCGTGACCGTGAGGACGTCTTCTACATTTTAGAAGAGACCGCATATTTTTCTAAGCCTTCTGCTATTTTTGGTGGAGTGGAACCCAATGTGAGATTTCTAATTTATAAATGATATGGAAAACGACGATGTATAAATTATATAGTCGATGTATGAGTTATATAAGCGTTGTACACCTCTTGTATAAGCGTTGTACAAGTCGTACGTTCGATGTATAAGTTGTATATGCGTTGTAAAAATTATATATGTGTTGAAATAGAAGTGAATTGCTATATATATATGTATATATATATATATACGCCCCTCGTCCACAAACCATGGACGTTATTTATTGATTGTGATTGGTGTGAAAATTGATTGATAGCGAATGGTTGTTTGGGATTGTTTGTGGTTGATATTGATTGATTGTGGTTGAAAAATACCCATTTGTGGTTGAGAAATATTTGGTTGAAACCACATAGGATTAGTTTGTGGAAATGAAATAAATATATACATGCAGCCTGTGTGCGAACTAGATGCATGATCCCCATTGTCAAAAACCGCGAGATTTTAAGGTAGAGCGAGGAGCCGTACTAGGGACGGTCCCGGTTTTAACTACCCTGCCGTTATGCTGCCGAAATTTTGAATAATATTCATGTGTTTGAATTATTTTCATTTGCTGAAACTATATTTATTCGTTGAATAGAAAACCTTCATGTGTTGAATCGATATTCATTCGTTGATTAGATATTCATGTGTTGAATGGTATTCGTGTTTTAAATATAAAAATCACAATTTTGTCTATATACAGAAACTATAGAAAACGTTCATGTGTTGAATCGATATTCATTCGTTGATTAGAAATTCATGTGTTGAAAGGTGTTCGTGTTTTAAATATAAAAATCACATTTTTGTCTATATATAGAAACTATAGAAAACCTTCATGTGTTGAATCGATATTCATTCGTTGATTAGAAATTCATGTGTTGAATGGTATTCATATTTTGAAATAAATTGTTTTATAATAAAAATCACCTTTTTATCATCTATATGAACTATGTAAAATGACCTTGTTTTAAAATAAATTGTTTTACAATAAAAATCCTATTTTTATCCCTTATATACACTATATAACATAATAGTGTTTTGAAATGAATTGTTTTACAATAAAAATCACATTTTTATTGTATACATGAATTGTTGAAAGGTGAAGTGTTAAAAATAGCCACTCGTTCAAATAAATATGCATGAGTTGAAATATTCATTAATTAGCTAATGATAGGATTTTTGCCTATGCATACAACATTAGAATGAATGGTGCTTTTAAACCGAATGGAATCAAATATGAAGTTGAATGGAAAATGATAAGTGATAAGAACTGTATATATGTACATGCATATTTATTGAACAGGTTATAGCAAAGGGGCTAGAGAAGAGGAATAAAATTTTGTGCCTGACAAATAGGTACACATTTACTGTTTTGTTTGGGTGATGATTTTATGAGCCTGTTGGCTAGCCGCTTGGCATTTTCTTTTTCTTTTTGACATGAGACGCCCGTGTGGCTATTTGGGAATTTTCCCAGCCCCTCCCGTACAAAGGAGGTTATGGTGAATTTTTCCGAAATTTAAAGGCGTTAGTGAAATATTTGAAGCGAAAACGATATTGAAATTGTTGAATGAACTATATTTATATAAATATATAAATATAGTTAAAATTAAAACGAACGTGGCCGTGTAGTTCGCATTTTGAAACCGTGATTTCAAACGATTATACCGGAGATCCGACCATCGGATTTTCCTGAAATCGCAACCGTTGGGTTCTCCTTGGAAATATCTTTCCAACGGCACCAACTTTGTAAAAATCCAACGGTTGGATTGTCTGGAATGTTTAATTCAAATCTGAAGAAAAACAGCGCCAGAAACGATTATATTTTTATATATATATATATATATATAATTATATTTAATCGAGTAACGACACTGCAGTTCGTATTTTGAAATCGAAAATTCAAATGATTGTACCGGGAGATCCGACCGTCGGATTTTCCCGAAACTGGAACCGTTGGATTCGTTTTGAAAAGACCTTTCTAATGATGTAAATTTTGTGAAGATCCAACGGTTAGATTTTCAGATATGTGTAAATCAAATCTGAAGAAAAACAGCGCCACGGCCGCGTTATGGCCCGAAGCGTCGTTTTGACTAAATTGGCTATTTTAAAATAAATAAAAATAGCGATAAATTGTTATAAAATATCATAAACGATATGGAATGGAAATAAACTGAATTTGCTCGATTTATGTGGCTTTTGATGGTTGAATGTGTTTGGTGTAAAATTGATTTAACCATTAAAGAACAAGTTGGTGTCGTCGATTGATTTAACCATTGAAATAAATTGATTTGAAATTCTAAAAATACGTGAATTATTTGAAAAGGCCGAGTTAATTCTCATTTCAAATAATTGACCGATGATTGAAAGTCGAAAATGAAGACGATGGTCGAAGACCGGAGATCTTCACCTCGTTTTGGATGGTAACCGAGGTCCTGATTGGGAGGCATCCCGAAATATGGATAATAAGTGGTGATCGTCCAGACGTACGTGGTGATCGATGGGTTTGCGAGGTATTTAGTCCCTCCGGTTTCGTTCAGACCCAGAACGGACTTGTAAATGGACTGTGTGTCTAACATTGGATTTTATTCTGTGTTGATTGATCTCTATTAAATATACATCTGTTTGGCAGCGGAGAATTTATTCTTTTTCTTAACGCCCTTCTCTGAAACGCACGAGCTCAGAGGTTGTATATCGATGGACATCAGTCGCATGGCATGAATTGCTAGTGTGGCATGCCTAAGTGGCAAATGATCAGGGCTTCTGTTGAAAAGCAAAGTCTTGTGGTGATGATCAAAGCACCGCCTGTGTGGTGTAGCTTTGTGTATAATGTGAATTCGTGAGCCTCACACCCCGGTATGAACCGGAAACGGGAGAACGACCTTAGGGAGGGCATGTGTTTCTTCCTAGCTTGGGTGGTGTCAGTGACCTACCAGCCCTGACATTTATATACTTTTCACCTGTGTGGTTGTTGCTGTTGCGAGGCGCCTCGGTTTGATCGGACGATCCGGGTCCGATGGAGTCATTCGTTGGCTCGTTTACGCCCCAAAGGGCGGGGAAACGTATTGTTCTGGCATAATAATCCACATCGGTGGACCGACCCTGACGATCAAAGGCTTGCCTGCGCGCTTGCCTGAGACTCGGGCTAGGCTGTCTCGAATTCAGTAAGGACTATCTTTTGCCTTGGTTCATGACGGAAATCCAATTTCCAAATACGTGACTGTGCGGTTTTGTTTGTATACCTATATATGGCGACATAGTGGTATGGGGCATTAATGCCGTCTATGATTGATAGTTATGATTTGAAATTGTTTTCAAAACATATAAACACTAGCAATAATATCAAATGCCTTTGTTTTATTCGTATCAAGCATAATTTGGCCGTTATAAGGTAAAAACTCTATCCTCCGGTTTGCGTTGCATTGTGTGATGGGAACTGAGTCTTATAATGGCTTCATTTTTATAAAAAGCATTGCGATGTTTAAAAGAAAGATTTGTTTTAAAGCACTGGCAATCCAATGGAGTAAATCCATTCCACAAAAGTGGCGTGGTCCTATGATTAGCCATATTATATATGTGTTGAGTAGATTTCTCATACCAGTCCCATGAGTGACTCGTAGTTTGTTTCACTTTCAAACTCGGGTGCCCCTTTTTCTACACGGGCAGCCTTGTATTCAGGTTTAGCTGGTTCTTTCTGGATAGCTGGAGCTGAAGATGGATTCTATCATTTATCTCTTTTTATGTTGTTCAGCTCCTATTGTACATATTTTGTTTGTTTTCCGCTGTAGACATTTATGTACAGCTGAACTGTATTTGTACTAAGTAAGATCCTATATACTGTGTAACTCTGATGATTACTTTTATCCAGTATATTCTA
This sequence comes from Allium sativum, assembly GCA_030737875.1. Classification (NCBI taxonomy): domain Eukaryota; kingdom Viridiplantae; phylum Streptophyta; class Magnoliopsida; order Asparagales; family Amaryllidaceae; genus Allium; species Allium sativum. The sequence goes on from CM060924.1 coordinate 839,917,146, forward strand.
TTGTTCATTATCTGGTGTATTTATTTAATTTTGTTCTGCTATTATCTGTTTCTGTGTTATATTCCAAAGATTACCCTTGCCACCGTCAGTACGGGGTTTGGGGTCGTCACAACATGGTATCAGAGCTTTGGTTAAGCTTAGTGCTGGAATATAACATTTGAACGAACTCGTCAGAAATAGAACCAGTAGTGTTCTAGGACGAGTAGCTCATTACAGATAGGATCAGTAATATCGTAGTATGAGTAAAGCAGAATGAAATTACACCTCGATAGACACATTTACATTGAAGTATGTGTTTCTATATTTTAAATTATCTTTTCTGTGACCTGACACTTGATCTGCCATTTGCAGAAGTACTAGAAAAATGAGTGTCAGAAACAGGAGAAATGCAGAACCCGATCTAGAGGCTCTATTTAAGAGATATCGAAATCTGGGTGGAGCACAATTCTCGGGCAATGAATCTATTATTCAAACTCAAGCTTGGGTGAGCTCTGCAGAAAGAATATTTGAGCGTTTCCAGCTGAGAGACGACCAGAAAAGATTAGTAGCATCTTGGGCGCTCAATGGAGAAGCTTTAATATGGTGGGAAACAATCATAAAAGATAATCCAGAAGGTGATATCACCTGGGATAGATTCAAAGAGATTTTCCTAGGATGATTTACTCCTCCAGAAGCAATTGAACGGCTATGTGATGAATTTTCTTATCTAATACAAGGTGATATGACTATCCCAGAATATCATAAGAAATTCAATGAACTTTCTCACTTTGCTCCTCATCTGATTCAAGATCCAAAGAGGAAAAATCTGAGATTTATTCATGGCCTACAAAGGAGATATCAGAATAGTGTACTGAGGAATGTAAAACTTCCTTTTTCTGAAATGATTTATATGGCCTATCAGTACGAGGATCTCCATAAGAAAGGAATGTTACGCGACGAAGAAGAAGTCTGTTCTAGTGACAAAGCAGAGTCGGAAACTGATATTCCTGAAGCCAGTATGAGGTCTGAGGGAAGTAAGAAGCCCAGTGCCAAGAGGAAAAGGGCCAGATCTGAAAAGGAACCAGCCACGACGGCCACCTGCTCTAACTGCAAGAAACCAGGGCATTTGACCAGAAGTTGTAAATCCTCGAAGAAGCGAAAGGAGGGTGGGCTAAATCCAAGAGCAAGTTTCCTGTGACTCAGGAGTGCAATCTTTGTCATCAAGCCGGTCATATAAAGCGAGATTGCTGGCTGTTAAAAAAGACCAAAGAGGCTCAGGTAAATGAAGTGGCCGAAGTGCCTGCATCTTCGTCTGCTCAGGAAAGGGCTGATGTCTTAGAAGGAACGCTTACTGTCAAAAACATTCTAGTCAAAGTACTGTTCGACACAGGCGCATCACGAAGCTTCATTGCCAAGAATGCAGCTAAGAAACTGGATTTAAATTTGAAGAAGCTTAAGGAACCAACGACTGTCCAGAATCCGGTTGGGGGTTCCATTGATCTCAGTTGGGTTTGTGGAGTGCCGGTTTCCTTCTCTCGTTATCGGTTTCCTACCATCGCAGTCGTCATGGATTTTAAAGAGTTTGATCTTATCTTGGGGTTAGACTGGTTGACCAAATATGAAGCTGAAGTTAAATGTGCAGACAAAGTCGTAAAGGCGAAGATTAAATCAGGTGATTATATAACCATTCCCTGTGAAGGTCAGAAATCTAATAGAAAAGACTTATGGGCAGCTCTCGATGTTTCCCCAGCCCAAATGGAAAATGTCCCTGAAGTCACAGAGAATATTCCTGACCTCATCAAAGACATTCCTGTCGTCATGAACTATGCGGATGTGTTCGAGGAAGTTGTTCGCTTACCTCCGCAGAGAGAAATAGATTTCGAGATCGCTTTGATTCCCAATGCAAGGCCGGTAGTTCACGCTATTCGAAGAATGTCCTTGAAAGAGAAAGAAGAACTTGACAATCAAACACGACAGCTAGTATGGAAGGGTCTGATCAGGCCTAGTTTCTCTGATTGGGGAGCAGCAGTGGTATTTGTCCCAAAATCTGACGGTACTCTACGTCTATGTGTGGACTATCGAGATCTGAACAAACAGACAATAAAGAACAAATATCCATTGCCGCGGATTGATGATTTGTTGGATCGATTAAATGGCGCACAAGTATTTTCACGAATGGACCTAGCTACAGGTTTCCATCAACTTCGAATTGCCGAAGAGTGTGTTCCAATGATAGCATTCAGAGGTCCCGACTTATTCTACGAGTGGTTAGTAATGCCGTTCGGCTTATGTAACGCTCTTGCTTACTTCGTCGATCTGATGAATAGAGTGTTCAGAGGAGTTTTGAATAAATTTGTTCTGGTTTTTATTGATGATATTCTAATCTTCTCTAAATCAAAGGCCGAACATGAAAAGCATCTGGAACAGGTTCTAGAAATTCTGAGACGGAATGTATTAAAAACCAAATTTTCCAAATGTATCTTCTGGCAAGATGAAGTAAAATTTCTGGGCCACGTAGTATCGAAAGAAGGAATTGCTGTGGATCCAAGCAAAATCACAGCTATTCAGAATTGGAAACAACCCAGTACCCCCACTGAAGTCCGCAGTTTTCTCGGATTGGCTAGCTATTACCGGAAGTTCGTTAATAACTTTTCGAAGATATCTGGTCATTTAACGAAGCTTACAAAGAAGCACTCTAAATTCAAATGGACTCCAGAAAGTGAGGAGGCTTTTGAAGAGCTAAAGTTAGATTGACAACAACTCCAGTGTTAACCATCATCGATGGCAACCAAGATTTAAAAGTCTGGATTGATGCTTCTAGAGAAGGCCTCGACGCAGTGTTAATGCAAAGAGGCCAAGTGATTGCTTATGCTAGCCGTCAACTGAAGCCGCACGAGAAAAACTATGTCACTCATGATCTTGAGTTATTGGCTATAGTATTCACTTTGAAAATCTGGAGACACTATCTTCTGGGCGAGAGATTTGAACTGTTTACAGATCACAAGTCGCTAAAGTGTCTGTTCACTCAGAAAGACCTGAATCTGAGGCAGCAACGTTGGCTAGAGTTCCTTGCAGCATATGACTTTGAAATTATATACACTCCAGGGAAAGCCAATGTCGTGGCCGATGCGTTAAGCCGAAAGAATGAAATGATCGCCACTTTTATTATCACGACTTCACTGATAGACAAAATATCTGCCCTTCAGGAGGATGATCACTTCATTCAGAAGACCAGAGAGATAATTCAACAAGGCGAACCCTCGAGTTTTCAAGTTGATAATGAGGGGATTCTAAGGCTGAAGGGTCGAATATGTGTTCCTAACATTGCTGAGCTCTGAAAGGAAGTTCTGGATGAATGCCACAAGTCAAAACTTAGTATCCATCCGGGAGTAAGCAAAATGTATAATGACATCAAACGCACTTTCTGGTGGAGGTCGATGAAGAGGGACATTTCTTTATTTGTTAGCCGATGCCCTACTTGCCAGCTAGTCAAGAGCGACCAACAGAAACTGGCTGGATTGTTACAACCGCTAGAAGTTCTAGGCTGGAAGTGGAAGCATATCTCCATGGATTTCATTGATGGTCTGCCCAGAACCAAAAAAGGGAATGACAGTATTTGGGTGATCGTAGATCGCTTCACAAAGACCGCCCATTTCATACATGTCAGATCAAACAGAACTGCTCAGAGTCTGGCGCAGATATACTTCAGGGAAATAGTTAGACTGCATGGAGTGCCGCTCAGTATAGTCAGTGATAGAGATACAATATTCACTAGTAAATTCTGGGAAGCATTTCAAGTCGAGCTGGGAACGAAGTTGAACTTAAGCACCGCTTATCATCCTCAGACAGACGGTCAGACTGAGAGGGTGAATCGTATTTTAGAAGATCTATTGCGGGCTTGTGTTATAGATTTCGGTGGATCCTAGGAAGACCATCTACATTTGGCTGAATTCTCATATAACAACGGCTACCAAGCGAGTCTGACAATGTCTCCATTCGAAGCATTGTATGGTAGACCGTGCCGATCTCCTACTTGTTGGGTCGAACCCGGAAATAGACTTGTATTGGGGCCAGATATGATCCGAGAAGCTGCCGACAAAGTCGATTTTATTAAGAAACGATTACTGGCCGCTCAAAGCCGACAAAAGAGCTATGCCGATAGAAGAAGGAGAGATATATCCTTTGCAGTTGGCGACTATGTATACTTGAAAGTATCGCCGATGAGAGGAGTTATCCGGTTCGGTAAAACTGGGAAGTTGGCGCCTAAATTCATCGGTCTGTTTCCTATTCTGGAACGGATCGGAACTCTCGCTTATAGGGTTAAGTTGCCTGATTGGTTGCTTGGAGTTCATGATGTATTTCACATATCTCAACTCCGAAAGCACGTTCATGATCCAGACTTGATCGTGGAAGAAGCAGCTCAACAGGATATTGAAATTACTCCAGAATTAGCTGTGAGAAGAGAGCCGCTAAAGATCATCGGCAAAGAAACCGAAAAGCTGAGGAACAAGAAAGTTCACTTAGTCAAAGTACAATGGAGTGGAGATCCGCGAGATTGTACTTGGGAAATTGAGGAGAGCATTCAGAAAGCTTATCCTAGATGCCGAGTGGATATCTCTGATTGACTCTGGTGCAAGGTACATTTACCCTACTTTGCATTACCATTTATTTCTCTACCCTGTTGTTATTTTCTTTCCATGGATGTGCACTTTCAAAATTCTATTGTCTGAATGATTTTAAAAAGAGTATAGAAATTGATTAGTATATTTTTGAAAGGTTGAAAACAATTTGATTGGATGTTGTGTTGTGTGATTGTAGATTTATCAAACCACTTTCGACTTTGTTCCTTTTCAGGGCCGAAAAGTTTTAAGTGGGGGAGATTGCAACGACCCAGAAAATCTGAACCAATATTTTGAATAATATTCATGTGTTTGAATTATTTTCATTTGCTGAAACTATATTTATTCGTTGAATAGAAAACCTTCACGTGTTGAATCAATATTCATTCGTTGATTAGATATTCATGTGTTGAATGGTATTCGTGTTTTAAATATAAAAATCACATTTTTGTCTATATATAGAAACTATAGAAAACGTTCATGTGTTGAATCGATATTCATTCGTTGATTAGAAATTCATGTGTTGAAAGGTGTTCGTGCTTTAAATATAAAAATCACATTTTTGTCTATATATAGAAACTATAGAAAACCTTCATGTGTTGAATCGATATTCATTCGTTGATTAGAAATTCATGTGTTGAATGGTATTCATATTTTGAAATAAATTGTTTTATAATAAAAATCACCTTTTTATCATCTATATGAACTATGTAAAATGACCTTGTTTTAAAATAAATTGTTTTACAATAAAAATCCTATTTTTATCCCTTATATACACTATATAACATAATAGTGTTTTGAAATGAATTGTTTTACAATAAAAATCACATTTTTATTATATACATGAATTGTTGAAAGGTGAAGTGTTAAAAATAGCCACTCGTTCAAATAAATATGCATGAGTTGAAATATTCATTAATTAGCTAATGATAGGATTTTTGCCTATGCATACAACATTAGAATGAATGGTGCTTTTAAACCGAATGGAATCAAATATGAAGTTGAATGGAAAACGATAAGTGATAAGAACTGTATATATGTACATGCATATTTATTGAACAGGTTATAGCAAAGGGGCTAGAGAAGAGGAATAAAATTTTGTGCCCGACAAATAGGTACACATTTACTGTTTTGTTTGGGTGATGATTTTATGAGCCTGTTGGCTAGCCGCTTGGCTTTTTCTTTTTCTTTTTGACATGAGACGCCCATGTGGCTATTTGGAAATTTTCCCAGCCCCTCCCGTACAAAGGAGGTTATGGTGAATTTTTCCGAAATTTAAAGGCGTTAGTGAAATATTTGAAGCGAAAACGATATTGAAATTGTTGAATGAACTATATTTATATAAATATATAAATATAGTTAAAATTAAAATGAACGTGGCCGTGTAGTTCGCATTTTGAAACCGTGATTTCAAACGATTATACCGGAGATCCGACCATCGGATTTTCCTGAAATCGCAACCGTTGGGTTCTCCTTGGAAATATCTTTCCAACGGCACCAACTTTGTAAAAATCCAACGGTTGGATTGTCTAGAATGTTTAATTCAAATCTGAAGAAAAACAGCACCGGAAACGATTATATTTATATATATATAAATATAATTATATTTAATCGAATAACGACGCTGCAGTTCGTATTTTGAAATCGAAACTTCAAACGATTGTACCGGGAGATCCGACCGTCGGATTTTCCCGAAACTGGAACCGTTGGATTCGTTTTGAAAAGACCTTTCTAATGATGTAAATTTTGTGAAGATCCAATGGTTAGATTTTCAGATATGTGTAAATCAAATCTGAAGAAAAACAGTGCCACGGCCGCGTTATGGCCTGAAGCGTCGTTTTGACTAAATTGGCTATTTTAAAATAAATAAAAATAGCGATAAATTGTTACAAAATATCATAAACGATATGGAATGGAAATAAACTGAATTTGCTCGATTTATGTGGCTTTTGATGGTTGAATGTGTTTGGTGTAAAAAAATACATTAAAGAACAAGTTGGTGTTGTCGATTGATTTAACCATTGAAATAAATTGATTTGAAATTCTAAAAATACGTGAATTATTTGAAAAGGCCGAGTTAATTCTCATTTCAAATAATTGACCGACGATTGAAAGTCGAAGATGAAGATGATGGTCGAAGACCGGAGATCTTCACCTCGTTTGGATGGTAACCGAGGTCCTGATTGGGAGGCATCCCGAAATATGGATAATAAGTGGTGATCGTCCAGACGTACGTGGTGATCGATGGGTTTATGAGGTATTTAGTGCCTCCGGTTTCGTTCAGACCTAGAACGGACTTGTAAATGGACTGTTTGTCTGACATTGGATTTTATTCTGTGTTGATTGATCTCTATTAAATATACTTCTGTTTGGCGGCGGAGAATTTATTCTTTTGCTTAACGCCCTTCTCTGAAACGCACGAGCGCAGAGGTTGCATATCGATGGACATCAGTCGCATGGCATGAATTGCAGTGTGGCATGCCTAAGTGGCAAATGATCAGGGCTTCTGTTGAAAAGCAAAGTCTTGTGGTGATGATCAAAGCACCGCCTGTGTGGTGTAGCTTTGTGTATAATGTGAATTCACGAGCCTCACACCCCGGTATGAACCAGAAACGGGAGAAGGACCTCAGGGAGGGCATGCGTTTCTTCCTAGCTAGGGTGGTGTCAGTGACCTACCGGCCCTGACATTTATATACCTTTCACCTGTGTGGTTGTTGCTGTTGCGAGGCGCCTCGGTTTGATCGGACGATCCGGGTCCGATGGAGTCATTCGTTGGCTCGTTTACGCCCCAAAGGGCGGGGAAACGTATTGTTCAGGCATAATAATCCACATCGGTGGACCGGCCCTGACGAACCAAGGCTTGCCTGCGCGCTTGCCTGAGACTCGGGCTAGGCAGTCTCGAATTCGGTAAGGACTATCTTTTGCCTTGGTTCATGACGGAAATCCAATTTCCAAATACGTGACTGTGCGGTTTTGATTGTATACCTATATATGGCGACATAGTGGTATGGGGCATTAATGCCGTCTATGATTGATAGTTATGATTTGAAATTGTTTTCAAAACATATAAACACTAGCAATAATATCAAATGCCTTTGTTTTATTCGTATCAAGCAAATTTTGGCCGTTATAAGGTAAAAACTCTATCCTCCGGTTTGCGTTGCATTGTGTGATGGGAACTGAGTCTTATAATGGCTTCATTTTTATAAAAAGCATTGTGATGTTTAAAAGAAAGATTTGTTTTAAAGCACTGGCAATCCGATGGAGTAAACCCGTTCCACGAAAGTGGCGTGGTCCTGTGATTCGCCATATTATATATGTTGAGTAGATTTCTCATACCAGTCCCATGACTGACTCGTAGTTTGTTTCACTTTCAAACTCGGGTGCCCCTTTTTCTACACGGGCAGCCTTGTATTCAGGTTTAGCTGGTTCTTTTTGGATAGCTGGAGCTGAAGATGGATTCTATCATTTATCTCTTTTTATGCTGTTCAGCTCCTATTGTACATATTTTGTTTGTTTTCCGTTGTAGACATTTATGTACAGATGAACTGTATTTGTACTAAGTAAGATCATGTATACTGTGTAACTCTGATGATTACTTTTATCCAGTATATTCTATTGTTCATTATCTGGTGTATTTATTTAATTTTGTTCTGCTATTATCTGTTTCTGTGTTATATTACAAAGATTACCCTTGCCACCGTCAGTACGGGGTTTGGGGTCGTCACACCTGTGTACATGCATTTGTGTACGATATGGGGACCAAATGGAAGTGCTACCGAAATTTTGTTGAACCGTTTATCCTGAAAAGATTTACAAAATATGCTTATATTATTATATTTGTAATGGGAAGTAGGTAGACCATCCGTAAAAGTAAAAAGAAATAAACAAAAAACCAAAAACATTAAGTAGTTATAAATGAAGTTTTACAAGATTTCAATTAATGTAAAGTGTTTGATCAAATTTTCTAATATATTTGTTGAAATCAGGAAAATGTACGATTATTTTCGTGATCGTGGTTGGATGTATCAACCCCGAACCAGTAAGAAATGGTTGATAAAGGAACATTTTTGTAACGGTGTCCAAGAGTTTATTAGACTCGCTAAATCTGATAATCAAAGTAACGTAGACATTAGTTGTCCATGTAGTAAGTGCAGACATCTGAAGCATTGGAAGACAGATGTAGTAGAAGTACATCTGTATAAATTTTGTTTTGTGTCAAATTATTACTTATGGGATCGTCATGGAGAACTTGTTCAGACTACATCTAACCCTGTAGTGGTAGAGGACGATAGTACAATGATGAACGATAATACAACGACGAATCCAATAGAAAATATGGTGCAAGATGCAGCACGATCAATGTTTCCTACCATGGATCAAGGAGACGATGAGAACGAAAATGTTGAAGAACCAACGACGGAAGCGAATTTTTTATATGATTTATTGAATTCTACTAAGAGGCCGTTATGGGAAGTGTGTACAAGCGGAACTCAATTATCTGTTATCGCCAAATTCATCACTATGAAATTAAAATTCAATCTTACAGAAGCTACATTTACAGCAGTTGTACAAACTGCAAAACGACATTTGCCGCCCAATAATTTGATATGAGATAGTCATTATAAAGTGAAAAAATTTATGTCTGCTTTTGGACTACCGTATCAGAAGATAGATACATGTGTTAAAGGTTGTATCTTGTATTGGAAAAACACTCACCTTAGAAAATGCAAATTTTGCAACGAAGATAGATATAAACCAATGATAAAGAAAGGAAAAGAAGTTCCATATGAAAGAATGCATTATCTACCCACAACTCCCAGACTTCAACGACTATATGCATCTTCTGCTATAGCGTGTCATATGCGATGGCATAATGTGAGAACAACAGAAGAAGGAACTATGATACACTCGTCTAATGGTGAAGCATGGAAACACTTTGATAGGACTTATCCTGAATTTGCTGCAGAGAGCCACAATACTAGGCTCGGTTTATGTACAGATGGATTTTCGCCATTTTCTCAGTTTGGTAGTAAATATTGATCTTGGCCTATCATTGTTACTCCTTATAACTTACCTACATGGATGTGTATGAAAAATCCATATATGTTTCTAACGGTTGCCGTCCCTGGTCCTGATGATACGACACAAGGAATTGATGTTTTTCTACAACCGTTGATTGAAGAGTTGAATACATTGTGGCATGAAGGAGTCGAAACATACGACATTTCGAGAAAAAGGAATTTTCGTATGCTTGCTTCTTTATTATGGACTATTAGTGATTTTCCTACGTATGGCATGCTTTTAGATTGAAGCACATCTGGATGTCTAGTTTGTCGTCATTGTATGAATGAGACACGAGCATTTTCATTGAAGTATAGAAAAATAATTTCTTGGTTTGATTGTCATTGGTGCTTTCTACATATTAATCGTAAATTTAGAATTGATAAAAAGACCTTTATAGCTAACAGAGCAGAGACTATGCTACCGCCTAAAGTTTGGACAAGTGAAGAGATATAAAAAATTGTAAAAGACTACCCAAAGACACATGAAACTAGAGCGCAGGTTGATATTTCAGGTAAATCAGACATTCATAATTGGTTCAAACAAAATATATTTTGGGAGTTACCTTACTGAAAAAATCTACTACTTTGGCAAAATATTGACGTCATGCATAATGAAAAAAACATTTTGATAACATTTTTAATATAGTTTTGAATGTAAAGGGGAAAACCAAGGGCGATGCGAATTCGAGACATGATATATTACAATTCTTTAAATGGTCAGAACTTCACTTGTATGCCGAGAATAAAAAACCCAAAGCATGCTATGAGCTAGACAACAAGCAAGTACAACTCTTGCTAAAGTGGGTGGAAGGATTACAATGTCCTGATGGGCTTTCTTCTAACATCCGTTGATGTGTGGACTTTAAAAACTGTAAATTGAGTGGAATGAAAAGCGATGATTGCCATATCTTGATGGAATACTTTTACCTGTGATTTTCAAGGAACCGTTGCCTATAAAAACATGGAGTGTTATAACAGAATTAAGTATGTTTTGCAAACAACTTTGTTCAACGACGTAAAAGGTAGATCGTCTATGTAAGCTTGAAGTAGGAATCCTAGTACTGCTCCGCAAACTCGAGAAAATATTTCCACTGGGTTTTTTTTATTGTAACGGAGCATTTACCTACTGATCTTCCACCCGAAGCACTCCTTCGATGTAACTCCCCGTATTTTTTCAACTCAAGATAATAAAATAAGAGTAACTTAATTAAATATTCAGAATTAAGTAAAATGGATTTACCGTTGCCTTCGCCTCGGAATTCTGGTTCGGATAGACTCCGAGTTTGCGTAAAACGGACAACGTATGAAGAAGTTATGGACGTCGGAAGTTTGACGAAGAAATCAAGAAGCAGGCCAGAACAACTGGCGCACTTGGCAAGTGCGCCAAGGCAATTTTGCACTGGCGCACTTATGAAGTGCGCCCATATGAATTTTCGGTGTCCGCACCGATAGGGGTCGACCCCTTCAAGGGGTTGTTGACCCATGGGTCGACCCCCCGAGATCCGGGCAGATTCCTGCTGCGAACATGGACTGTTTCTTTGCCAAATTCATTTCTGAGCACCTATAAATGAGTTTGTAGAGCCAACCCTAAATCTCAAATGTCTGAGACAACGCAGAAGCTCTGCCGTTACTCTTCCTCCTCAAATCTCTTCAGAAAATTAAGATTATTAGTTTAGGAAAAATTCTGAATTCATATCTGAAGGAAAGGAACGTATGTTTGTAAATGGGTGTTCAGATCTCTTAACGAAGTGAGGTAATTCCTAGATCTGGTCTATTTTTCATTCTCTTCCCTTTCTTCTTTTTCTTTCTTTTTTTAGTAGAAATTATGAATCTTTGGTTGTTAGGTTCTGAATCCAATTAGGGGAAAAACCATGGACTGATAGATCTGGACCAAATCCAGGATTTGGAAAGCATACGAGGTGAGTGGATTTAAGTTATATCATTTTCGATAGTGTTATATTATCGTTTGACATCCCCCGTTATTATGCGATATGAATTTGCTAGAATAATTGAAAGCATTTAAATGATATATATGACAAGTTGAAATATGATATGTTGAAATGTTTAAACATATGTTAAAAAGATTAAAGTGACATGTTAGAATATTAACATGTCAAGGTAATACGTTGGAAAGTTCATATATAAGCTTGTAATATGGGTAGCAACTACTGTTTTTCGTATTACATGTTTAGTTGTCACATTTATAAACATGAACCCATACTTGTATGAATTGAAATAGTTATATGATTAAATGGTTTCATGTTAGCATAGAATTGAATACATGAATATGGATTTGGGGCATAAATCAAATTATGATTAAAGACCTTAATTTGGGCATATGGTACATAATAAATATGACTTGGGAAAGGAGCATGAAAATCTACAATGAAATAGGAATAATTGTTAAAGAATGAACATGCCTAGATTCACAGTAATTTGACACCGTAACGCGCTTAAACACGAGGTTAGATTACACTTGTGATAAAAGTCTGCTCGGAACCGCCCGACATATCCAACATCCACAAGTGGTAAATCTAACATGAGGGGTCTAAGTGCATAAATAAAACATATAACAGTACTAGGACACGAGGTTAAGTCAACTTGTAGAAGAAGTATGCCCGGTACCACCGATAAATCCAACATCCACAAGCGTAGGCTTAATGTGAGAGGTATAATGCATAAACATATATTTAATTATATGTAAATGGCAGGATTGATAAATGGCAGTAATTGTAATTAATGGGAGTGAATGGAATTGAATGAAAAATAATTACAACAGTAAAAGGGAAAGGAATGAACGGGGAATGATAATAACCTATTATAAATGAATTACATTAATGAGAACGTTATACAATAGGTAGGCTTGTCCTAGGGACAAGTGAAGACTATAACTTAGGTTATAATAAACTAGTAAGGAGTGGTGAAATAAGATAAGTGGCACATAATTGTGAATTAAGTAATCAGTAAATGGGGAAAAATGAAACCAATTGTTTGTAATAAGTAGAGAAAAGGGGGAAAGTTTATGAAATGTAAGAAGTTGTACCTAATTATAAATTAAGTAATCTGTAAACTTAGAAGTATGAAATCTGCTGATAAGAATAACATGTTTTGGCTTGTCCTAGGGACAAGTGGAAATTATAACTTAATTTATAATAAACGATAAAGGGAATATAATAACTTATGTAAACGGATAAGTTGTACTTAATTGTAAATTAAGTTATTTACAAGAGAAAGAATCTGAAATCTACGGTTGAGGACAACATAAGTTATATTTATGGGAAGAAAAACTTGTTAGTGGATCGTAGTTAAGAGAACTAAGTTAATAAGTGAACAACGATAAGTTGTAGTGACAGTGTAAAATGGAATTATGATTAAATGAGAAAGAATGAGGAAAACTTATGAAATGAAATAAGTTATATTTAATCCTAAATAATGACTGACATGTTAAAAATAAAACATGTGAATTGAGATATACTTAATTACATATTAAGTAGAACATGTTATTGTAACGATGAAATCAAACAAGAATATAAAGGGATTGTGGATTACAGATCTTGGATCACAATATAGAGAATAACATGTTATGGGCATATTAATAAACCTAAATAGGTTAAGTTATATGGCTAAAATTAATAAGCAAGAGGAACTTGGTAACTTGATTAAGAATTCAATGTGAATGGGAATAACCAAGTTAAATGGAAACCTGGTGAGGTAAAGCAAGCGCGTAAAAGAATGTTTATACATAGGGTCTAATGACACATTAAAATGAGGCGCTTGGACCAGTCTGCACGTTTGAGGGTGAATAACCCAACGGGGTAAATCATCGTGGTGTCATAGGGCATGAGGGGAGCACACGTTCGTCTGACTATTATGGCGGCTCCAAAGGATAGGAAAGGGAAGCACGCGGCTTCCTGAGATACGTAAGGTGCTCCTGGTGGTCCTCTATGTGGTGGCAGATGTTTAGGTTGTGATCATAGAGTTTGGGTCTGCGCTTTACTACCAGGTGGGTAGGCCTTGACTGTAAAAGTAGCTTTGCAGTCAGAATGTTGTGACGTGGCGACACTATGGTGATTCGGCATTTGCCTCAGCAGGGAGGCAGAGGTCAGGACCAACAGAGATAGCGGATCGTCGGCTACCCGTCATCGACAACCAGTGGGATGCGAAAAGACTAGAGCTAAACCCAATAGACCATTCACCTTTCACTATCGGGGTACGGTGGTTGAGGGGAGACGCCAAATGGATGTTTAGATTGTTTGTTAGGGGCAAGTCTCTTAGCTCTTGTAGTCTTTACTAGTTGAGGGAGGGGTCGAGGTGGGGCCATAACCACTATGAAAACAGACCCTAGGAATATCAGTATTTTGAGGCTCTTAAAGGCGGGCCTGAACAGATATGGAAAAGCTCCCTACCAAGTTCCGTGTTTCTTGTATAGCCCTGCCACGGAATTCGATGCACATTATGTGCGGTTGAGGTATCGAATACGATTAACGATGTGTACGTGGGACAATCTAGATACACGCATGTCGGCTCTGGGTGGTGTATCGTAGACTTAAGGGCATTACTCTGGTATGAAATCTGATTCGATCGACGGTGGCAGTCCGTACGCTTACGTAGCATAGTAATGATAGATATGTGCGGAACGTAACATTGTTATGTAGATATATGTGCGTCACTCCAATGTAGGATGAGGGACTGCGTTCATTTCTGTGGCATTATGGTGGAGACCGTGCGAGTTGGGTACCATGGGGTGTACCTCAATATTGAGGGGTAGCTACATATTTACCGTATTAGGTTAATCCACTGGGAAGTAAATGGGTATGACATGTGTGTAAGCCTTGAGTGCTGTTAACCCAAGTAACCTAATAAATAAAAAAATGTGATTGAACGGTATATGTAGGATTATCCAAAGTGTATAATTTAAATCCAGTCACTAGAACTTGTGTTCTGACCCCCTCTTCATAACATACTCGCAGGTTAGATTTGTGGCAGAGACATGATAGCTTTGGATACTGGTTAGGCAGTATTATTAATATGGTAAGGCTATACTTTGATTATATTATATTTTATCCATTCTGCTATGAGATATTTTCTGAGCTCTAACATATTTTATGTCTCTGTCATTTCTGCAGGATACTAGAGAAAACCAACACGAGTTTCGATAGATTAGAATTTTGAAAAAAAATCGGTCTGTCGGAATTCGGGTTGTTACATCTAGTATCAAAGCTTAGGTTTAGGATTCCTATATAGATAGCGAGTGAACGTATTTGTATTTTTTAAAATATAAATATATATATATGCCTAGATCCATAGAGGAACCCACTAAATATAAAGAGTATAATATGGTAAGAATTGGGATGACCGTTTTGTACACTAAAGGAGTGAATGTGGAAATTTGAGACCCTTAGGAAATTTAGGTGGGAAAGTGTACAATATATTTTGAAAAAAAGAAAGGAGGATCCCGTATGTTAGTACTTCAGATTAGTGGGCTTGGCAGTAAAACCTTATAAATTAGAAAAGGTTAAAAAGAAAAAATGGATTAGGAATATATATAGTTAAGAGAGTTGACTTTGTGGGAGTGTCTAGGAAAGCCTAGAAAAATTGGAAACCCGCTTTTAGTCTAACCCTATTGATTAACTTATAAGAACTTGAAATTATAAAAGTTTTGGGAAAATGGTTTATGGTGTTTTCAAGTTTTAATCTTAAAAGTTATAGTTTTAAATATGTAAAGTACGCATATCGAGTTTTAAAGTAAAATGGGGTATATTTTCTAAATAGTGATTTCTTGCGAAAACTTTGTTTAAAGTAATATTCTCTAAGTAAAAGGTGCATATTAAAGAGCATGTATAGCTCGCTAGTTTTCTTGTTATGTTTCATATAAGAATTATTAATAAAGGAAGTTTTGAAGTCTATATTCTTTTCACAATCATTTTTGATAAATTGTTTAAAAGAGAAAATTTTGCTGGGTGGACAAAATAAGTTGTAGAAATTAAGAATAGAGTGGATGTTTGGACCTTGTAGTAAGAAACTGAACCAACCTTATTAGCAAGAACAAGTTATAAACCCGATTGAGAAATAATTGTCCGTATCTACTCCAGGTTTTGTGGTTTGCAAAAAAAAATGATTTACATTTTTTAAGATGACATGTTTTTGTGGTTTGGCAAAAGCTAGTTTTCATGAGGAAAAAAATAAAATTTTGACACTTCTAATTTTTGAAAGAAAAGTGAAATTAAAAGGGCCAAACCGTGTTTTAAAAGTATGGAGTAGGTAAGAAATAGTGCCTAGGGAAGATGGGAAAAGTATTGAGGCTATAAAGAAAATAGCGAGAATTATCTTGGAATAATAGTAAGTTCCCATAGGATGCGTAAGCATTGAAAAGCCTAGGATGTTGCTTGAAATAGTTGTTGGTACATAGCTAGGACTAATGGTGACTACTAGATAGTAAAAGGACAAGTAAGTATTTAGATCATGTTGCTAATTTTCATATTAGGGGTACAACCTATTACTGCATTTCTGTCGGGATCGTTCCATTATTTTATTCTTGTTGGGCAGTTAGGGTAACACCTAAACCTGTCGTGGATCCCACAGTTTGGACTTTTCTATCTAAGGGGTATAGTCCCGAGATTCTTAGCTCTTAGTAGTAGCTGTGTGGGGTGTTTGTTCTTTTGTCTTAGTTGAAAGACTAGAAGGCTTATTTAAATTTAAACTTGGATCAGATAATTTAATAAGCTAAGAAAAGATAAATGGTACAACTAAAAAAGGAAACAACAAATTTTGTAAAGCAACAAACATGACAAGTTATGAGAAAAGATGGACAAAGATAAAAATTTCCAAGGTAAGATGAAAAAGAAAATCAGTAGCAAAGAAAATTTTCTTATGTGAGCTGTGCTTGGATAGGTCGAAAAGGAAAATGGGAGAGTGAAGTTTTCCGTTTTCCACCTTTGTAACATAAGAAATCGAATTTAGAAAATTAGATTTTTCTGAAATTCGGATAAATAAAGTTGGTTAGTAGGATTTTGGATGCAAAAATTGGATGAACTACGCTCTTACTTAGTAAGAGTGTGAAATTTTTTAGATGAAAATTTATTTTGATTTTCAAAATATTGCATTCATGTAGAACTGCAGTATATTTAGGATGTGAGCATCATGTTTTTAAAGAATTTTGAAAAATTTGCATACACATAGGAGGTACCACTTAGGCATACATTTATTATTATGTTGTATTTCACTCTACACAAGTGCATAACGTTTGCAAAAATTGGATGTACACATAATGGATATATATTACGTGAGGGATTACTGAATTCTACCCTTATCAAATTTCGGGGACGAAATTTCCTAAGGGTGGGTGAATGTAACACCCCACATTTTTTTAACTCAAGTTAGTAGAATAAGAATAACTTAATTAAATATTCAGAATTACGTAAAACGAATTACAACGTTGTGTTCTCTCGGAATTCTGGTTCAGGTAGACTCAAAATTTGCGTAAAATGGATAACGTATGAAGAAGTTATGGAAGGTAGAAGTTTGACGAAGAAAACCGGAAGCATGCCAGAACAACTGGCACACTTGGCAAGTGCGCCAACAAAATTTTGCACTGGTGCACTTGTGAAGTGCGCACATATCAATTTTCGGCGTCCGAACCCACAGGGGTCGACCCCATGGGTCCACTCCGTAAGGGGGTGTCGACCCAGGGGTCGACCTCCTCGAGATCCAAGGCAGATTCCTGCTGCGAACGTGGACTGTTTCTTTGCCAAATTTATTTTTAGCACCTATAAATAAGTCTGTAGAGCCAACCCTAAATCTCATATTTTTGAGACAACGCAGAAGCTTTTCCATTCCTCTTCCTCCTCAAATTTCTTTATAAAATTAAGATTATTAGTTTAGGAAAAATTCCGGATCCAGATCTGAAGGAAAGGAACGTATGTTTGTAAATGGGTGTTCAGATCTCTTAATGAAGTGAGGTAATTCCTAGATCTGGTCTATTTTCCATTCTCTTCTCTTTCTTCTTTTTCTTTATTTTAGTAAAAATTATGAATCCATAGTTGTTAGGTTCTGAATCCAATTAGGGGAAAAACCATGGAATGATAGATCTGGACCAGATCCAGGATTTGGAAAGCATACGAGGTGAGTGGATTTAAGTTATATCATTTTCGATAGTGATATATTATCGTTTAATATCCCCTGTTATTATGCGATATGAATTTTCTAGAATAATTGGAAGCATTTAAATGATATATATGACAAGTTGAAATATGATATGTTGAAATGTTTAAACATATGTTAAAAAGATTAAAGTGACATGTTAGAATATTAATATGTCAAGGTATTAATAAGTTGGAAAGTTCATATATAAGCTTGTTAGAATATGGGTAGCAACTACTATTTTTCGTATTACATGATTGGTTGTCACATTTATAAACATGAACCCATACTTGTATGATTTGAAATGGTTATATGATTAAATGGTTTCATGTTAGCATAGAATTGAATATATGAATATGGATTTGGGGCATAAATCAAGTTATGATTAAAGACCTTAATTTGGGCATATGGTACATAATAAATATGACTTGGGAAAGGGGCATGAAAACCTATAATGAAGTAGGAATGATTATTAAATAACAAACATGCCTAACTCGACACTGTAATGCGCTTAGACACGAGGTTAGATTACACTTGTGATAAAAGTCTGCCCAGAACCGCCCGACATATCCAGCATCCACAAGTGGTAAATCTAACTTGAGGGGTCCAAGTGCATAAATAAAACATATAATGGTCCTAGGACACGAGGTTAAGTCTACTTGTGGAAGAAGTCTGCCCGGAACTGGCGACAAATCCAGCATCCACAAGCGTAGGTTTAATGTGAGAGGTATAGTGCATAAACATATATTTAAATATATGTAAATGGAAGGATTGATAAATGACATCAATTGTAATTAATGGGAGTGAATGGAATTGAATGAAAGATAATTACAAAAGTAAAAGGGAAAGGAACGAACAGGGAATGATAACAACCTATTATAAATGAATTACATTAATGAGATTGTTATATAATAGGTAGGCTTGCCCTAGGGACAAGTGAAGATTATAACGTCGGTTATAATAAATTAGAAAGGAAATGAAATAACTAGTGAAATGAGATAAGTGGCACTTAATTGTGGATTAAGTAATCAGTAAATGGGAAAAACTAAAACCAGTTGTTTGTAATAAGTAGAGAAAGGGGGGAAGTTTATGAAATGTAAGAAGTTGTACTTAATTATAAATTAAGTAATCTGTAAACTTGGAAGTATGAAATCTGCTGTGACACCCCACGTCCGTTAATGTCACTCATTAAGAGAATGCATTAAGTTTCGTGAAGCGTTATAAGTAAACAGAAACAGAAACATTACAAGACAAACATAAAATAGCAGCGGAATTTAAAACTTTATTAATCATAAAGCATGGTGGTTCAAAACATGGTTACATCATATGTCTGAAACGAATAAAACCCAGTACATCATTGAAATTTCTGTCTTGTACTTAAAATATCAGAGTACAACAATAAAAGAAGCATAATTCCCCAAAACATAGTCATAGTAGAAAAGATAAGAACTCGAGCAATACATCTAAGCATCTCCAAGCAGAATGAAAGCAAAATCCTGATCAAGCTTGAGTATTCGCACCCTGAGAACCGAGAGGGGGGGAATGGAAGAGAAAGAAGTGGAAACCAAATGGGTCAGACATAAAGTCTATTGAGTCCAGTTACTTTTATCATATAAATAAGTAAAAGTATCATGATAGGCATATAAAGTGGATAAGAGAGGTAACATCATAAAAGGAAGGTATGACAAGGTAAACAGGATAAACATGGTAGGATATATTGCGCTTCTCTAATACTTTCCCTTTTTCTCTGCAATAATACTAGTATAACCAGAATGGGTTGATCCCCTAACTTTAATAAGATGGTAGACTTAGGCGTACTTCTGGTAAGAGATTTTAACCCCATACAATCAACAAGCAGCCCAACATACCGGAGTTACCCCTAAGGTTAATAAGGGGCTCCTAAACTTACCAGAGTCTAGATGTACCCTAACTACTACCCTAATCGATCGGCTCCCTACACCGTAAATACCCTGTGCTGGCCCAACAATATTATGTATCACTTCCAAAAATGGCAACCTTTGTTTTCAAGATATGCACAACCATATCTACTGATGTCACGGCGTCTTATCCTCTTCTGTCCGGACCTTTCACGCACATGACCCGGTCGGTACGCGCCGCCACATCGTCTCCCACTTTTGTATCTCTTACAATCAACCCAGTAAGCGAGCCCGGACTCCGACCTAGTTCGGAGTACTCGTTTGATACCTATATATGGGTTACTGACTGAAATGGGTCCTACACACAAGATGATACTAGCTTCCCCCTACGCTTGCATCCCCACTAGGTTTTCCACAGGTTATGCCATACCAGAGTAAAAGATTGCATAACCACACATGTTAAGTTTGTGGGCCTACATATATAAATATTACCCACCCTCCTAAGATTCACTTAACCCACCCACTGTTTCAAATAAGTTTACTTAACCCCTACTCAAGTTATATGTTCATACAATCCTTATGGATTCAAATAGGTTAAGTATCCCAATTCATTACCATATTCATTTATGGTTATAATGTGCTAGACCTCCCACAATAACCCTACCACTTGTGGATGCTGGATATGTCAGTCGGTTTCGGGCAGACTTCTTCCACAAGTCGGACTTAACCTCGTGTCTTAGCATGTCTTGTATTTATGCACTTAGACCCCTCACATTAGATTCACCACTTGTAGTCGTTGGATATGCCGGTAGGTTCCGGGTAGACTTCTACCGCGAGTGTAATCTGACCTCATGTTTTAGCGCGGTTACAGTTTGTAATTACTGTAATTCTAGGCATTTCCATTATTAACCAATTATACCTATGTCATTATAGGTTTTCATGCCCCTTTCCCAGGTTGTGTTCATAATGAACCGTATGCCCCAAATTAAGGTCTTTAATCACAATTTGATTTATACCCCCAAATTCATACTTGTACATTTCATTCAAGTTATGCCCAAATTTCTAGTTACAAGTTATGCCCTTAACATTACCGTTTCCCCCTGGTTTCCAATTTAACGCGTTCGCATATTTTTGCGGCATGCCTAGGCTTGAAAGTAGCCTGGCTATATAAAAATAAAAGGGAAAAGATGAAAGGAAGAGGACATAAATGATCATACTAACAAGATTGACATATAATGGCAGAAATAGGCATAAACATATAGCGGCATAATGACAAGATAGGCATATAGGAACAAATCTGGTGAACATGCGACAATAGAACTGATTTTAACATAATATGGACATCAAAAACTGGCACAATAAGATCTAAACAATGAATTAGATAATCAGCTAGCAACAGATCTGATTTAGCCACAAACTTAATAGGATCATGCATGAAGTGATCTAAACAGTGAATTAGATCTACAAACAATGGCAGATCTGACATGATAAATAGGTATAGGTTCAGATCTAGTTCATAGTCATGTCAGAATAACTTAGATAAAAAGGTTATAACAGATCTAATATGATTCAAATAGTCACAGGCATAGATCCAAGTTATAGTCATGTCAAGATTAGCTTTTAAATATTTAGATCTAAAATTAACTTAGACTCACAGTGTTTGGATCTAGAAAAAGTAGAAGAAAGGTTGCAGATGTTGAATCATAGATCTCTAAACTCTAATTGATTGCTAAAGAAGAAAAGACTTGATTTAATATGGGCAGAGACAGCATCTAATTCTCCATTATTTTTGGTGCAGAAAAATAAGAGAAATGGAGACATATTTATAGATGTCCCGAAACCCTAATCTGCCTAGATCTACCGCAGGGGGGTCGACTCCCCTTATGGGGTCAGCCCATGGGTCGACACTCCCTTATGGGGTTGATCCAGGGGTCGACACCCCCTTGATGGGATTGACACCCCTGGGCTGGAATTTTCCCGCTCCCCCTGATTTTCGATTTTGAACTAATTTTTGAATTTCTGGATTTAGTTATATATATGTATATATATATATATCCTTCTTGTGCATATACAAACTTCAAACATTAATAACTTCTTCATATGGTGTCCGTTTTACGCAAAACAAGTGTCCGTTTTGACCAGAATTCCGAGATGAACGTAATGGCGTAGTCTGTTTCACTTAATTCTGAATATTAAATTAGTTATTCTTTAATTTATCTTCTTCAGTGTTGTGAAAATTACTGGGTGTTACATTCTCCCACACTCAAAGAATTTCGTCCCCGAAATCTCCAGTTTAAGAAGAATGTATATCCTACCATCCATCACCCATCTACTCATCCACCAATAACAGACATCCATTGTCCTTAAAGGCTTCTAATGCTTGTACGAACATATGCAAAGGTGTGTATATATGTCCTAATACTAATGCGAAGATCAGGCAGTCTACTGATTCAGTCGACCTCCTTAATGCAATGTATGTTAGTGCCATGAATCCAACATGTATGCAGACAATCCTATTATAACATATAAGTTCTATATGTGTGCACAATCATCCGACCAAATACAACATCCATATTGTAATGACCCGAGGGTTTTGCGATCCTGGTTATCGACACCAAACACAATTTCGACTAATCAAGCATCGGAAATACCGGATAGTCCATAAAAGAAATTAGAGGGTGATAATAGATAAGATAGAAACTTAGAATAGAAGAACAACAACAACAACATCAGAGTAACACGAACCTCACAACGGAATGAATAACAAATAATATATAACATAACTTTGAAATATAAATCTGTACTTGAATATACACATCATTTCCAAAGTGCAACACTTACAACACAACAGAAAATAACCATAGCTATATCATTTCTGAAGTCTCCTACTCCAGCTCTTCAGGTGTCTGTAAATCCCAACTACTTGACTGCCCGTACAAAATTGGGCACCCAAGAGTTTAGGGAAAACAAAACAAAATAAACTCCTGGTTAGTCATGTGACTGGTGTGAGTAAACTCAAATAATTTGTTTAACTTTAAAAATCCTTTCAAATGAAAGAATAATCGTAAGACCGATCCACACATAGAAACGGATGGTTTTTACCTTACGATAACCCAAATCATTCTTAATATCAAGTCCCTTCTGATATTACAATAATGTCTAAATACAAGTACTTAGCAATCTAGTAGAAACGCTTGCATCTAACGTTCTACATATATAATATACAATCAAAACCGCGGGCTCTTATTTGGGGAACGGATTCCAACTATGACAAGGTATGGATCCACCTTCCGCTCAGTGTACTCTAGAAGCGATACACTAGAGTTCAACAAGAACATCTTGAAACTCAGCCATACATGACCGGCCCCTCATTTCGCTTGAGAGTACCAAATATATTATCACCTTACATTTGGTAAACCAACATAACCATTCTCGGGAGATACATAATTGAAAGAAGTAACAAATATGAATATTCTCTAGATGGCGACAATATACCCTACTTGGTTGCGAACCACTTAGCCATGCTGCCTGCCCGATTTCTGTCATTTCCCAGTTGATGAGGCTGGAGGTCATAACGTATCTTTCAACAGATTTCTCATTCATTCACTTTGAATGCCACATCGTCTTACCCGTCAAATCACAAATTGATTTCCCTAAAAATACCACAGGTATAAGCTAAGAGAAACGAATTCCTCCGCCACCAACGTAAATACGTTTGAAATGATCAACTTACGCGATCTACCAGATATACTCTGTCAAACATTCGTCCATTCAAGTTGTCCTGGGACTGGACAAACCAAAGGCACTATTCTATAAATAGGATAGCCCTTGTATAACTCCATCTTCAATTTGTCTTCGATCTATTCGATTCAGAACGCTAACGCCCATATGGAGTGGTTCTTTGGATAAGAATCCAACTGGTCTCTCCGTATTGATGACGGAAAAATGGTCAAAACTTTGATAGTCTGTGATTTAACTATCAAAGAAAAATACGTGTGCAAACAACGAAATTATTTCCAAATGGAAATTTTATCGATCAATCATTATTTAACATTTGTCTCTTTAGTTCATTAATTTACTTATCTCCTGTTTCCATATATTCTAAATTCTTACTTTTTACTATCAGAAAACATTTCTGATTCTTATTTGGAAAACATTTCCAAAACTCCTTCACTGGTTTTAAATTTGATGTTTAAAACAAACATCGCCATGCCAACTCAAACCATTTCACTCATTAACTAAATTCCATTAACCAGCATTCACTATCAAACCTTACCATTCCTTAGTTAAGAAGGAAGTCAACCAAGTTGGGGTATAATTACCTCTCAGATCTTAACTGAACAATGTTTTAACTTCGAAATAGTCAAAGTTTATCTTTTAAATCTTTAACAAACTTCCTTACGTAACTCTCTTTCGAATAAATCTCTATTCGATAACTCTAACTGATTTACTCTATCGATTAACCCCTTTTGATTTAACTCCTTTTCGAATCAGTAATATTCGATTAACTCCTTCGAATGATTTTCCTTCGATTAACTCCTTAGAATGATTTGTATTCGATTAACTCTCTTCGAATGATTTACATTCGATTAACTGCTTCGAATGATTTACATTCGATTAACTCCTTCGAATGATTTACATTCGATTAACTCTCTTCGAGTGATTTACACTTCGAATGATTTACTTCGATGACTCCTTCGAATGATTTACATTCGATAACTCCTTCAAATGATTTAATTTCGATTAACTCTCCTTTTTAACTCTATTCAATTAACAAATATTCGATAACTGCTTTTTAACTCTATTCGAATAACAAATATTCGATAACTCCTTTTTAACTCTATTCGAATAACAAATATTCGATAACTCCCTTTTAACTCTATTCGAATAACAAATATTCGATAAGTCCTTTTTAACTCTATTCGAATAACTCCTTTCTTCAAATAACTTATTTCGATTTAACTCTAATCGATTAACTCTAATTCGATTAACACTAACTCCATTTACTCTAACTCGATTAACTCTAATCGATTTACCTAACTTGATTAACTCTAATTGATTCCTCTTTTATATCACGTTAATTCCCTTTTGTAATCCTATTTGCCTTCCAAATAAATACTCCTTTTATAATTTTATTTATTTAACAAATAAATATTTCCTTTCAATTCCTTTTCAATTCTATTTGATTCACAAATATTTCCTTCCCTATTTGTTTCACAAATATTTTCCTTTTATATTCTATTCTATTTATTTAACAAATAAATATTCCCTTTTCAATTCTA
This sequence comes from Allium sativum, assembly GCA_030737875.1. Lineage (NCBI taxonomy): Eukaryota > Viridiplantae > Streptophyta > Magnoliopsida > Asparagales > Amaryllidaceae > Allium > Allium sativum. The sequence continues at coordinate 839,942,108 of CM060924.1, forward strand.
TTTATTTAACAAATAAATATTCTCCTTTTATAATCTATTTATTTTCTAAATAAATATTTCCATTTATATTCTACTTATAAATGTTTTGTAATTATTTCCCTTCAATTATATTTGTTAATGTTTTACAATTATTTCCTTTTTAATCCTATTTGTAAATGTTTTACAAATATCTCCCTTTTTATCCTATTTGTAAATGTTTTACAAATATCTCCTTTTTAATCTTATTTGTAAATGTTTTACAAATATTTCCTTTATAAAATCCTTTGATTTTATAAATAGTTTCTTTTATAAATTCTATTTATTTTCTAATAAATATTTCCTGTAATGCCCCGCCTTTTTGACCGCTTCAAATTGGTGATTAAACCAACTTAAAACGTTTAAATCGATGGATCGTTATTTAGCTTACATATTTTAATGATAGAATCAACAAAGAAATACAAAATATATGACAGAAAATTTAACAATGGAATAAACTTTTATTTATTTATCAAAAAATTTGATACAAAATATCTCTATACAGCGGAACTGAAAATACAGTATTAAATACAAGAAAAATATGTTTACTGGTTGAACATCTTCAGAGCACACACGTCTTCGGATCCCCACCTTTACCAGTCTTCGAATCCTAAGCAGTAATCTTAAATCTGTAATGCTCAGGATCTGACCCAAGTGTTCCATGCAAAAATATAAAATACTCGAGTCAGGATTAATCAAAGTTCAAGTAATTTAACTTCAACGGAAATTGAAATATGATAGTTAATCTCGACTTTCGAAACATACACCCAAAATATGAGTGGTGTAGTAGCTAACCATATCAATTTTTATTTTAAGGACAAATGGTCACGGAATCCTGCATATACACACGTGCACAGGTGCACGTGTGAATTGCCCCAACATCCCGCAACCACACATAACAAGTATGTAAACATAGCCTAATATAGCAATACAATTGGTATTCAATATTGTAATGCTGCAATTCACGCTAGGAGAACATGTAAATGAATAATGCATAAACACTTTTCATTATGATATTATAAAACCCGAGGCTGATTTTATTCCAATGCAGGCTGAACCAAAACACAAGCCTTGAGATGCATGTAATCTGCACTCTCAGCATGTGGGAGCAACAAACTGATTTATTCGGATCTATCATGACCATGCACAATATAATACATGGTGTATAGCATATATGGTGTCGAGGCACAATATAATATACAACACTTGGTACAGTAATGTCAAATCTTATGTAAATAGATTTGATGAAACACTAAATATCCAGGCATAGATATATATCTTCAAGTTACCCAATATCCAGGGGTACTAAAGGGAGTGTTTCCAGTTTACGCGCTTGAATCGGTAAGTTAAATTTTTAAATGGCACTTGCAAAATGAAATTTCTGGCCAAAGCGAGTATAAATATAGTGAGCAATACTACTACTTAAAGGTACGACAGTTTGAAGAAATCGCAGCGTACAAGTGAATAGTATTTCCACTGATTTTATTATTTCATATATTCGAGCAACTAGATCTGATGCATGAGAACAATAGCAAGGTCCAAATGAAGGTAGATGCAACAATAAGATAGTGAACCAGTTGGCATGTTACCCAAATCATATATAGGTATATATTTCAGGTCTGATGCATGCAAACTAAGCATACATTCCAATCCCTTTTATATTACCTCCGGTTTTTTTTTTCATTTGTTCCAACGACTTGCTTCAAAAGTCCGAAATCATTATCGAACAAGTTATACCGATCACTACAACCTTAGGGCACTAAATTGGGAATCAATGTGTGTGTATATATGTTGGGGTTCACTAAGAGTATAAGTAAACATATGCAGGTCCAATAATCATACATCAAGGAGCATATTCCTTTTTTCCTCAATTCTCTATGTCACCGCTCATATCAGGGAAGTGCTGAGTACATAAGGATGGATAAGAACATTTTAAGATATGAACGGCAAATACTAGCATATTCATATATATATATATATACATAGTATGTATGTATGTATGTATGTGTGTATCCACCAAAGTTGCCGAAAGTGGATGGTACATACATATATAGAAAAAGATTTTTCCAGCAACCTAGTCAGGAAATATAACCAGAATTTACAACAGGGTAGAACCAAAGTCCAACAACAGTGGGGCAAGCATATATTTTCCTCACAAAGCAAAATGTCCATTTACCAGTATGTATCCAACACTAAGGAAATACTACTTATATATATATATATATATATATATGTATACATATCAACACATATGTATACACACATATGAATGCATATACCCCTATGTTATCTTACATTACAGTCAACTTATAGGCAAGGGTTTTAACAGTAATCGTGGTGTATTGAAATGACACAAATTACAGATACAGACACTGATATCACAAGGTCAGTATACTACCCAAGTATGAATTGCGACTCGTAAAATTTCAGGCTTCTAAAACAATTAGTGACAACAATTTTGGGGACATAGTAATACAAATCGAGCTAAAATTTATGGCAACAACGATGATCCGCAAATTCATTGATCAAGCCAAAGGAAACTAGAGAGCTAGTATTTAATCAATTGACAAATGCGGTATTTGTTTGTGGTAGTTCAAGTATTGCATTCAAGAAACTAACTCAAATGTAGTAAGGTTCATATCAGTAATCTGTCCAAACCATTTTACTGAGCAAATGAAAATCAGGTTAAAGAAAATGGATAGTATCAACGGATCAAGTGCCGGCCTAAAATTTCCTAGTGTTATAGATCTGTTCTCATCGGTATTTTTCTTATAAAAATGCAAGGACCAAATTTAGCATATTGTAAGCGTAATACTTGGGAATCACAACAACAAATTTATATGCCACGTAATCATCAAACAATTTCCTCCAAGATAGCCTATATATATATATATATATATATATATATATATATATAAGGATCAACATGGCATGAGGCACCGGGAATAGAAAACAAATATGGTGTCTGTTTAAATTGGTAATTCAAATCAGTTTGTTCAACTTATTCAAATGAAGGTATCTGCCAGTCTAATTCAATCAAATAAATATACATTGATGTCAGTTTTGGCATGTCATAAGAAAAATGTTGACCACAACATCACCAATCTTTAACGAAACCAATTATCCATTGGTAACAAAAAAACAACCAACAAGGCACGCACAATAAACTATTGTATTCCAATAAAAATTGAGTTAAATCTACTTGAACTTATGATTAATCATGAGTGATAACTCACCTTAAAACGATGATGCTGGCGATCGGTTTGACTAGGCGGTGCTTCCATTTGCTGAGCGGCTTCAGCGGTGAAGGCTCAGCTTCGGTATTCAGATGATGGTGAGCTATTGATGGTGCCACTGGTGATGATTCCTGCAGCGCTCACAGACCGATTTGCAAGCAGTGTCGAAGGTACGGTGGAATCAACTCGCGATGGATCTAGGTGGGTTTACCTCGACAATAATGGAGGAGAACAGACTCGCGATCTGACTGAGGAGATTGGGAGTAAGACGAAATTCTGATTTGGGGAAAAATCGATTTCTTTAGAAGAGGGTTTCAGCTGCCATAAAAATGGAAAAGGGAAACGATTTTTGCTTCACTGAAATGAATGAGGAGCGACTGAGGATTTGTGTTATTTATAGAAGAAGAATTAGGGATAAGAATGAAATCAAGTCATAGATCTTTAGGGTAGCTGCGCGCAACAGGAATAGGTCTGCATAAATTATACTAGGGAAGGTTTCATTTGATTAAATTAATATTAATTTCTACCATAAACCAATGTTGAACGCTCAATATCTGAACAGTTAACACAAATTCCAAATGCAACGAAAATTATACGCACCTCTTTGTCTCTACGTTCTGAATCCAATAAAATTACTTTGATTGAAATTCGGCTTTATTTACATACGCCGTTAGTTAACTTTTAAATTATTTATCGGCTCACTACTTCTATTACGTTTGTTCATCAATAACTTCGTTCAAACCCAAATTTTGAACGTTAATTTTTTTCCCTTACATACGAATACACACATATCTAAGTCAGTTTCCATATATTTTAACAAAAAAAATATATTTCTGATTCGTTTAACGTCGATAATATTTATTTTTAAATCCGACCATTTATATTTTTAGTTGAAATCCAAATCAATTATCCAATCAATCCAATTCAAATATTAAATATTTGATTCAACCAATCATTCCGAATTAAATAGAGTTTTAATTTGTATTCAAAGCAATATTTGATTTTAAATATCTAAACCAAAAATCCAATTGATTGTTAATGTTTTAAACCTTCAATATATTTTATTTCCAACTCATCGAAATTTCCGGGTCGTTACAATCTTCCCCCCTTTAAAACTTTATGTGACGGAAAGGAATTTCGCTCGATCTGAATTAGTCGTTAAACCGGTCTAGACCGTTCGAAACCCCTGTTCGTTTGAGAACAAGACAAAACAGAGCGCAGATGGAAGAACATTTCATTTCTTATTACAACAATTCCATCAGATACAAGAATATACAGAGTATAAATGAATAAATTACATTCGACAAATATCAGAGATTACAATAAATTACATAGCAGCGGAAAATAATACAAAGCACAACTGAAGGTGATATACGGATACAGAGCTTTCCGGATATCATTCCAGCTGTAAACCAGGATCCTATGAATATAAATCTGCAAAACCAAAACTACTAGTTGCCCGTGTCGAAAATAAGGGCACCCAGAGTTTAGGTTAAAACAATAAACTCCAGGTCAGTCATGTGACTGGCGTGAGAACTAAAACAATTATTTAAAGCTTTACTTTAAAAGAGAGTACTTCAAGGGACCACGCCGTATAACACGGAACGGGTTTCCTCCCAAGAATACCAGTGCATAGAAAAGACAACGCAATGCTTTTTCCAAAAATGAAGCTATTATAAGACCCAGGTCCCATCACACAATGCAACGCAAGCCGGAGGATAGGGTTTTCCCTTATAATAGCCAAACATGCTTGGTACGTTTAAAACAAATCATTTGATACTATAATAAGTGTATAGTGTCAAAACAATTTCAATCATAAATATCAATCCTAGGCGGCATGGGTACCATCTATCATGTCGCCATACTAGGCTCTATAAATAAAACCGCAATATCACGTATTGGAAATTGGATTTCCGTCATGAGTCGAGGCAAGGGGCAAGCTCCTCTCCGCTTCAAGACACTCTAGCAAATGCCTCAGGACTACACACTCTGGGTAACCCTGGGATCCTCCAAGACCGGTCCTCTCTTACGTTTGAGGATTAGTTATTCCTGAACACACGTTTCCCGGCCCTATAGGACCTATAATCGAGGCGCCTCGCATCCAAACCACAAAGGTGAAAAGTATATAAAAGTCAGGGCTGGTAGGTCACTGACACCACCCATAGCTAGAAAGAAACGTCGTGCACTCCTTGGGTCCTCATCCCGTTTTTGACTCATACCGAGGTGTGAGGCTCGCGAATCCACGCTATACACAAAGCTGCCACGTAGGCTATGCTTTGATCATCAACCACAAGACTTTGCTTTTCAACAGAAGACTTGATCCATGCAACTCAGCGTGCCACACAGGCAATTCATGCCATGCGATTGATATCTATCGATATATAACCTCTAAGCTCGTACGTCTCAGAGAAGGGCGTTAAGCAAGAGAATAAATTCTCCGCCGCCAAACAGATATATATTTTACAGAAATCAATCAACACAGAATAAAATCCAATGTCAGACACACAATCCATTCACAAGTTCGTTCTGGGTCTGAACGAAACCGGAGGCACTTTCCTCGCATATCCATCGATCTCCAAGTACGTCTGGACGACCACCAACTGATTCCCTCATCTTGGGTGTACAGCCCAATCAAGATCATCAGTAATCACCCAAACAGTGTGAAGACTTCCGGTCTTCGACCACCGTCTTCATCTTCGACATATCGTCGAATCGGTTATTCAGAATGGGTATAAACCCGGACTTTCCGAACAACCCGCGTATATAGTAAACAAATGTTATACAAACACAACATACGCCTCATTCCAATTCATTAGTCACTAATCGTAAATCAGTAAGAGAGCAATTCCCCAAATATTAACCCCGAAGGCCGAAACCAATATCACATCAATACCCAGGAAACCATTCTTCTTAACTAACATACAGCTAGTTTCTAAATTCCAGTTCTTAGGGAAAGGTTCCCATTAATTTTATCAAAGATAAATTCTTTAAATTTATTCTTTAATCTTCCTTTGGATGACATTTCAAACCAAATTATGGTTTTCCAAACTAGTCGGGATTAGCGAACCACATCGAAGTAATTATTTATTTTATTTCCCAATCCCAACCTATTCATCCAATGAAGCAAAACTGGTAATACTCCATATCTAACACCACGGTGTTATCGGTAAAATTAATTACCATTTCACGTTCAAATCTATTTAAAGATTTAACTATCGCTTTGGAGCAAAACTGGTGATACTCCATTCTCGCTCATCTTTCAAATTTGATAATTTAAATTATCAATTCACATTTCAATCTAATTGCAGATTCCTTAAAACTCCTTTTTCTGGGTTAAAGAACTAATGTCATTTAAAACACAGTTCACGGTAAACCCAAATCACATTCTATTTATTATCGGGTTAAAGAATAAGTGTTATTTAAAACACTGTTCACGACAAACCCTCAAATCAATTCTATTTAAAACCCATTTCAAATCCAATTTATTTATTTAAAAATAAATGGGTTTTAATTTTAGTTCAAAACTAGTTCATTTCGATAAAAATCTATTTTTATCTTTTCAAATATGGAGTTTTTCATCCCAATTTTTCCCAAATCATTTCTTATGATTTTACACAAATTATTACTATTTTTAATAATTTTATCAAGGCCCGCACAGTCGATTTCCATCAACGGCCATCAAACTGCACTTACAGCGACTTTTTCCAAATTTGATTTGGACGTATCTCCAAATCCAACCGTTAGATTTCAAATTTCTAACATTCGTTAGAAATCTCTTTTCGATACGAACCCAACGGTTCCGGTTTTAGGAGAACCCGACGGTTGGATCTGCCGTAATGTCCGTTTGAAATAAATGGTCGAAATCCACGAACTGCCGCGGCGTGGCGCGTTCTATCCAGGCCATTATATTATATATATAATATATATTTCGTCGATTACTATTTAAAACGAACTTTATAAATCGTTTTGAATTCGTTTCAAAAACAATTTCAACTTCCATTTCAATTCAAATCAAAATTAAAATTTTCCTTATAAATTCGTTTTAAAATTCATTTCTATTCAATTCAAATTTCGATTCAATTTGAATTCATTTCAATTCGTTTTCAATTCAATTCGAATTCAATTCGAATTCGTTTTGTATTCAATTCATTTCAAATTGGTTTTGTATTCAATTCGATTCAAATTGGTTTTCTATTCGATTCAATTCAAATTGGTTTTCTATTCGATTCAATTCAAATTGGTTTTCTATTCGATTCAATTCAAATTGGTTTTCTATTCAGTTCAATTCAAATTGGTTTTCTATTCAGTTCAATTCAAATTGGTTTTCTATTCAGTTCAATTCAAATTGGTTTTCTATTCAGTTCAATTCAAATTGGTTTTCTATTCAGTTCAATTCAAATTGGTTTTCTATTCGATTCAATTCAAATTGGTTTTCTATTCGATTCAATTCAAATTGGTTTTCTATTCGATTCAATTGAAATTGGTTTTCTATTCAGTTCAATTCAAATTGGTTTTATATTCAATTCAATTTAAATTGGTTTTCTATTCAGTTCAATTCAAATTGGTTTTCTGTTCAGTTCAATTAGAATTTCTTTATCTATTCAATTCAATTCTAATTTCTTTATCTATTCAATTCAATTCAAATTTCTTTTCTATTCAATTCATAAAAAACGAATATAATCGATATAAATATCGTTCGCGTCAAAATAGCGCATCTCTAATCAACACGGCTTTATATATTTCAATAATTCCGTTATTCTATTCAACAATTGAATATTTATTCTTGTCAACACATAACTAATCTCAACGAATGAGTACTGTCCACGTGTGACTATTTTTGTTATTTAATATATTTTATAAAAATTATGGTACCTATCGTTTGATTTCAAATCAGACTCCAACCGTAAAGTAGTAAGAGAACGATTCCTTGAATATTAACCCCGAATGCCGAAACCAACATCAGATCAACATCCAAGAGACCACTCATCTCATCTATTTTCCAGTTAATTTCTAATTTCATATATGATAAAGATGTAAATTTTATTGTTAAATATTTCGTTCAACACATGACTAATCTCAACGGATGAGTACGGTCAACACATGAACCTTTATTTTATAATATTCTTTATCTTCTAAATTGGAATGAGGCCCAATCAATTACCATATAACGTTAATTATATGGATTCCATACACACATGTATATAATAGCAACGATAAATAATCAACCATCATCCAAAGTGCACTACACTGTATAAGCATCAAATATATATATTTAACGCTTATAACAGCCTGTCGATCCATCGATCGACATACAACTAATTATTGGGATTAGTGTATGCCGTATTTTATCCCAATACCCGTGTGGGGTTTCAAATAATCAAACACAAATGTTGTTTGTGCAGTTGGGAGATGTGTAAAATTTATCGACCCAATCAATATCAGTCAAATCAGTGTATATAAACAAATCGGCCGATTTGTTTATAAATATTTATTGATTCATATTCACGTTAAAAATTATATTTTTAACGATAAAATATTTTTTATTCAACCTATGAATATATTTTATTATCTATCCACATCAACATCACAAACAATTTTCACAACACATCAATCAAACAAACAAGCCATCCATGGTCTGTGGATGACGGGTGTCGGGTGCTGCTAAGCACCGTTTGCATCCTAGTATATATATAACTAGAAAAGGAGAATTTAGAGTGAGAAGTTCTCACCGATAGCTAATCCAACTCCACGACACTTCCTATGTAGAAGTCTTCGTCGTTCGCCTCTTGTCACTTTCGTTGCCCGTAGTCACTACATATATATAAAAAAAATCACATTTTTATTTACTGATGTCTTTAAAATAAAAATCACATTTTTATTTGATCACTTTCAATTTAAAAATCATATTTTTATAATCACTTCATATCTTTAAAAATCGAATTTTTACATCGCTATTCAATATATAAAGATCGAATTTTTACTTTGCTATTCAATATATAAAAATCGAATTTTTACTTTGTTATTCAATATATAAAAATCGAATTTTTACTTTGCTATTCAAAATTTAAAAATCGAATTTTTACTTTGCTATTCAATATTTAAAAATTCTATTTTTATCACGCTATTCAATATATAAAAATTCTATTTTTATTCAACGGTGTTCATATAATAAAGATTATATTTTTATCACGCCATTCTTTATATAAAGATTTCGCGTTTTCATATATATAAAGATAATATTTTTCATCTTCTACAACATAAAAGATTATATTTTCCACCTTCTACAATATAAAATATTATATTTTTCATCTTCTACAATATAAAAGATTTCGCCTTTCTACTTAAAACTCTCGCCTTTTCACTACTAAAAATCCCTTCTTTTACCGTATAAAAATCACGTCTTTTACCGTTTTAAAATCAAATAATTTTCAGTTTTAAAGTCATGTAAAAATCATTTTTAAAAATCATATAAAATAAGTTTTAAAAATAAATAAAAAACAGTTTTTAAAACCAAATAAAATAAAATTAAAAACTTACAGTGAGAAGGAGGGGGCTGTTGCAGTGAAGGGAGGAGGCGGGGGAGGCTGCGCGCGTTGATCGATGAAGAGAGAGGGGGGGTTCGACGGAGAAGATGGAGGGGGGTATCGGTTGCGGTGCTCGAAGGGGGGGGGGCTGTGTCGCGAGGGCGGGGGGAGGGGGGGAGAAGAAGAGGAGGGGGGTTCGGAGGTGGCGCCCCATCTCTGAGGCGCGGCGGCGATCGATCGGGGAGGGGGGCGGTTTTCTCCCCCCCGTCTTTCTCTTTCCCTTTTTTAATTTTTGATTTTAATCGAACGGGGGGGGGGGGCAGAGGTAATAGGGTGAGAGAGGAGAGAGGAAATTAATTTTCAATTAATTTTAAATTCAAAAAGTTGACTTTTACATACGACCTCTAAACGAGGCCCACCGCCTGTCGTCCATAGCGTTTTACCCCTATTCCGAACACAATGGGATATGTATCGTAGGCTGATTCGATCGTTTCGATCAGTTTCCATCAAAATCAACATATAACTCTATATATTGAATTTGAATGCGCATTTCAATTTACCAGGGTCACATACTAACTCGAAAAATTCCAAAAAAATATTTTCTAGCTTCGTATTGATGATACGGTCCTAACGAAACTAGTTTCGTCGAATTCTGAGACCGTTAGAAAAATGGCCAATTTCCAGTCGATTAAAATCAACTGAAAATGGTCATACGCGTTTTCCTTCGCCACGCTCACATATTGATTCGAAAAATTATGAAATTTGGAATCTAGCAATAACTTGACATCACGGACCCAACAAAAGTGGTTTCGTCGAAATCCGAGGTCGTTTGCAAAATTTCTATTTTTAAGGGCCTGAATTCCATAGCGACTATTCAGAATTTTCAACTGGACATAGCTTTTGATTCCCGCTATGAAATTTTGATTTTTCGGATTTGTTGGAAAGATATTCTCATTTAGATCCTAATGTTTTCGGTTTCGTTAAAATCCGGTTAGTTTTGCACCCGGTACATTCATTTGAAGTTTGAAATCGACTTATCGAACTACCGCGCCATTTTCAATTCTATTTATAATTATATATAATTATTTATATTCAAACGACGACGTATATAATATATACGTTCGAATTATATTCAAAATAAATTTTCGTCGATATTATTTAAAATAATTCATTTTAAATGTTCAAAATTCGCTAAAATTGCCAAAATAAAATTTTTAAACTGGCTCAGATTTTCCGGGTTGTTACAATCTCCCCCACTTAAAACTTTTCGTCCCTGAAAAGGAAAAAAGTCGAAAGTGGTTTGATTAATCAACTCCATGTCCGATCTGGCTTCCATTCTCCAACTTTTCAGTTTCTAAGAATTTTCAAATTTTCAAAAATTTGGCTAACACCCTAAATTTTCGAAAAATTTCGCCATAACCTCCCCTGCACCGGGAGCCACGGGAAAATCCCGAAATTACCATACAGGCCTTCTGATCTCCAAAAGAAAAAGAAAAAGCCAAGCGGCTAGCTAATAGGTTCATAAAATCATCATCACCCAAACAAAACAGCAAATTATATAGTAAACATGTACCTATTTGTCGGGCAAACAAATTTTTTTCTCTGCTCTAGCCTCCTTGCTATGACCTGTTCAATGTAAGCACATGTATATGCAAGCAAATGCGAACAATTTTCAATACAATTCAATATTTGGTTCAATTAGGCATAATGGTTCAAAATTTATCAAACAACTAAACAAGCAACACAAACATCAATCAATTAGTGGATTAGAGTTTCAAATTCATAATTTTGATATATATACAGAAAATCATGTTTTTGATGCCAATTCACAACAATGTGTTCTAGCTATATTGGTTTTGGTTCTCACACCAGTCTAATGGAAATATATAGATATCATACCTTCGAAACACGAACACTAATTCTGATGATGATATATCAATCATCAGAATCGTCTCCGGGTGTCTAGAATGTGATTCTATATCTATCCAGTATATTAAAACTTCGAATATACGTTCATGACGCGTATATGCAAAATCTTTATATATCGGATTGTCCAAATTCAAAATAAATAAATATTCAAATACTTATAAAATTGTTTAAATTTTCAAAACAAAATTGTTTTCATTTGAAAAACATACTCTTCACATCGTTCTAGGATACAACTGACCTATCTCTAACGAGTCATTCTAATTGGATATTACTAATCCAATATCTGATGAATTCTTCGTATAGTTCTAATGTGTCTTGTTCTCGAGCTCTGTAAACCAAAGCTCTGATACCAATTGTGACGGCAAGGAATTTCGCTGGATCTAAATCAGTGGTTAAACCGGTCTAGACCGTTCGAAACCCCTGTTCGTTTGAGATCAAGACAAAATAGAGCGTAGACGGAAGAACATTTCATTGCTTATTAAAACAATTCCATCAGATATAAGAATATACAGAGCATAAATGAATAAATTACATTCGACAAATATCAGAGATTACAATAAATTACATAGCAGCGGAAAATAATACAAAGCACAACTGAAGGTGATATACGGATACAGAGCTTTCCGGATATCATTCCAGCTGTAAACCAGGATCCTGTGAATATAAATCTGCAAAACCAAAACTACTAGCTGCCCGTGTCGAAAATAAGGGCACCCAGAGTTTAGGTTAAAACAATAAACTCCAGGTCAGTCATGTGACTGATGTGAGAACTAAAACAGTTATTTAAAGCTTTACTTTAAAAGAGAGTACTTCAAGGGACCACGCCGTATAACACGGAACGGGTTTCCTCCCAAGAATACCAATGCATAGAAAAGACAGCGCAATGCTTTTTCGAAAAATGAAGCTATTATAAGACCCAGGTCCCATCACACAATGCAACGCAATCCGGATGATAGGGTTTTCCCTTATAATAGCCAAACATGCTTGGTACGTTTAAAACAAATCATTTGATACTATAATAAGTGTATAGTGTCAAAACAATTTCAATCATAAATATCAATCCTAGGCGGCATGGGTACCATCTATCATGTCGTCATACTAGGCTCTACAAATAAAACCGCCATATCACGTATTGGAAATTGGATTTCCGTCATGAGTCGAGGCAAGGGGCAAGCTCCTCTCCGCTTCGAGACACTCTAGCAAATGCCTCAGGACTACACACTCTGGGTAACCCTGGGATCCTCCAAGACCGGTCCTCTATTACGTTTGAGGATTAGTTATTCCTGAACACACGTTTCCCGGCCCTATAGGACCTATAATCGAGGCGCCTCGCATCCAAACCACAAAGGTGAAAAGTATATAAATGTCAGGGCTGGTAGGTCACTGACACCACCCATAGCTAGAAAGAAACGTCGTGCACTCCTTGGGTCCTCATCCCGTTTTTGACTCATACCGAGGTGTGAGGCTCGCGAATCCACGCTATACACAAAGCTGCCATGTAGGCCGTGCTTTGATCATCAACCACAAGACTTTGCTTTTCAACAGAAGCCTTGATCCATGCAACTCAGCGTGCCACACAGGCAATTCATGCCATGCAATTGATATCTATCGATATATAACCTCTAAGCTCGTACGTCTCAGAGAAGGGCGTTAAGCAAGAGAATAAATTCTCCGCCGCCAAACAGATATATATTTAACAGAAATCAATCAACACAGAATAAAATCCAATGTCAGACACACAATCCATTTACAAGTTCGTTCTGGGTCTGAACGAAACCGGAGGCACTTTCCTCACATATCCATCGATCTCCAAGTACGTCTGGACGACCACCAACTGATTCCCTCATCTTGGGTGTACAGCCCAATCAAGATAATCAGTAATCACCCAAACGATGTGAAGACTTCCGGTCTTAGAGCACCGTCTTCATCTTCGACATATCGTCAAATCGGTTATTCAGAATGGGTATAAACCCGGACTTTCCTAACAACCCGCGTATATAGTAAACAAATGTTATACAAAAACAACATACGCCTCATTCCAATTCATTAGTCACTAACCGTAAATCAGTAAGAGAGCAATTCCCCAAATATTAACCCCGAAGGCCGAAACCAACATCAGATCAATACCCAGGAAACCATTCTTCTTAACTAACATACAGCTAGTTTCTAAATTTCAATTCTTAGGGAAAGGTTCCCATTAATTTTATCAAAGATAAATTCTTTAAATTTATTCTTTAATCTTCCTTTGGATGACATTTCAAACCAAATTATGGTTTTCCAAACTAGTCGGGATTAGCGAACCACATCGAAGTAATTATTTATTTTATTTCCCAATTCCAACCTATTCATCCCATGAAGCAAAACTGGTAATACTCCATATCTAACACCACGGTGTTATCGGTAAAATTAATTACCATTTCATGTTCAAATCTATTTAAAGATTTAACTATCGCTTTGGAGCAAAACTGGTGATACTCCATTCTCGCTCATCTTTCAAATTTGATAATTTAAATTATCAATTCACATTTCAACCTAATTGCAGATTCCTTAAAACTCCTTTTCCTGGGTTAAAGAACTAATGTCATTTAAAACACAGTTCACGATAAACCCAAATCACATTCTGTTTATTATCGGGTTAAAGGACAAGTGTTATTTAAAACACTGTTCACGACAAACCCACAAATCAATTCCATTTAAAACCCATTTCAAATCCAATTTATTTATTTAAAAATAAATGGGTTTTAATTTTAGTTCAAAACTAGTCCATTTCGATAAAAATCTATTTTTATCTTTTCAAATACGGAGTTTTTCATCCCAATTTTTCCCAAATCATTTCTTATGATTTTACACAAATTATTACTATTTTTAATAATTTTATCAAGGCCCGCACAGTCGATTTCCATCAACGGCCATCGAACTGCACTTACAACGACCTTTTCCAAATTTTATTTGGACGTATCTCCAAATCCAACCGTTAGATTTCAAATTTCTAACATTCGTTAGAAAGCTCTTTTCGATACGAACCCAACGGTTTCAGTTTTAGGAGAATCCGACGGTCGGATCTCCCGTAATGTCCGTTTGAAATAAATGGTCGAAATCCACAAACTGCCGCGGCGCGGCGCGTTCTATTCAGGCCATTATTTTATATATATAATATATATAATACATATTTCGTCGATTACTATTTAAAATGAACTTTATAAATTGTTTTAAATTCGTTTCAAAAACAATTTCAACTTCCATTTCAATTCAAATCAAAATTAATTTTTTCCTTATAAATTCGTTTTAAAATTCATTTCTATTCAATTCAAATTTCAATTCAATTTGAATTCATTTCAATTTGTTTTCAATTCAATTCGAATTCGTTTTCAATTCAATTCGAATTCGTTTTGTATTCAATTCATTTCAAATTGGTTTTGTATTCAATTCGATTCAAATTGGTTTTCTATTCGATTCAATTCAAATTGGTTTTCTATTCGATTCAATTCAAATTGGTTTTCTATTCGATTCAATTCAAATTGGTTTTCTATTCAGTTCAATTCAAATTGGTTTTCTATTCAGTTCAATTCAAATTGGTTTCCTATTCAGTTCAATTCAAATTGGTTTTCTATTCGATTCAATTCAAATTGGTTTTCTATTCGATTCAATTCAAATTGGTTTTCTATTCGATTCAATTCAAATTGGTTTTCTATTCAGTTCAATTCAAGTTGGTTTTATATTCAATTCAATTCAAATTGGTTTTCTATTCAGTTCAATTCAAATTGGTTTTCTATTCAGTTCAATTCGAATTTCTTTATCTATTCAATTCAATTCAAATTTCTTTATCTGTTCAATTCAATTCAAATTTCTTCTCTATTCAATTCATAAAAAACGAATATAATCGATATAAATATCGTTCGCGTCAAAATAGCGCATCTCTAATCAACACGGCTTTATATATTTCAATAATTCCGTTATTCTATTCAACAATTGAATATTTATTCTTGTCAACACATGACTAATCTCAATGAATGAGTACTGTCCACGTGTGACTGTTTTTGTTATTTAATATATTTTATAAAAATTATGGTATCTATCGTTTGATTTCAAATCAGACTCCAACCATAAAGTAGTAAGAGAACGATTCCTTGAATATTAACCCCGAAGGCCGAAACCAACATCAGATCAACATCCAAGAGACCACTCATCTCATCTATTTTCCAGTTAATTTCTAATTTCATATATGATAAAGATGTAAATTTTATTGTTAAACATTTCGTTCAACACATGACTAATCTCAACGGATGAGTACGGTCAACACATGAACCTTTATTTTATAATATTCTTTATCTTCTAAATTGGAATGAGGCCCAATCAAATACCATATAACGTTAATTATATGGATTCCATACACACATGTATATAATAGCAACGATAAATAATCAACCATCATCCAAAGTGCACTACACTGTATAAGCATCAAATATAGATATTTAACGCTTATAACAGCCTGTCGATCCATCGATCGACATACAACTAATTATTGGGATTAGTGTATGCCGTATTTTATCCCAATACCCATGTGGGGTTTCAAACAATCAAACACAGATGTTGTTTGTGCAGTTGTGCGATGTGTAAAATTTATCGACCCAATTAATATCAGTCAAATCAGTGTATATAAACAAACCGTCCGGTTTGTAAATGAATATTTATTGATTCATATTCACGTTAAAAATTATATTTTTAACAATAAAATATTTTTTATTCAACCTATGAATATATTTTATTATCTATCCACATCAACATCACAAACAATTTTCACAACACATCAATCAAACAAACAAGCCATCCATGGTCTGTGGATGACGGGTGTCGGGTGCTGCTAAGCACCGTCTGCATCCTAGTATATATATAACTAGAAAAGGAGAATTTAGAGTGAGAAGTTCTCACTGATAGCTAATCCAACTCCACGGCACTTCCTATGTAGAAGTCTTCGTCGTTCGCCTCTTGTCACTTTCGTTGCCCGTAGTCACTGCATATATATAAAAAAAATCACATTTTTGTATATTGATGTCTTTAAAATAAAAATCACATTTTTATTTGTTCACTTTCAATTTAAAAATCATATTTTTATAATCACTTCATATCTTTAAAAATCGAATTTTTACATCGCTATTCAATATATAAAGATCGAATTTTTACTTTGTTATTCAATATATAAAAATCGAATTTTTACTTTGTTATTCAATATATAAAAATCGAATTTTTACTTTGCTATTCAATATTTAAAAATCGAATTTTTACTTTGCTATTCAATATTTAAAAATCGAATTTTTACTTTGCTATTCAATATTTAAAAATTCTATTTTTATCACGCTATTCAATATATAAAAATTCTATTTTTATCACGCTATTCAACATATAAAAAAATTATTTTTATTCAACGGTGTTCATATAATAAAGATTATATTTTAATCACGCCATTCTTTATATAAAGATTTCGCCTTTTCATATATATATATAAAGATAATATTTTTCATCTTCTACAACATAAAAGATTATATTTTCCACCTTCTACAATATAAAAGATTATATTTTTCATCTTCTACAATATAAAAGATTTCGCCTTTCTACTTAAAACTCTCGCCTTTTCACTACTAAAAATCCCTTCTTTTACATTATAAAAATCACGTCTTTTACCGTTTTAAAATCAAATAATTTTCAGTTTTAAAGTCATGTAAAAATCATTTTTAAAATCATATAAAATCAGTTTTAAAAATCCAATAAAAAAACAGTTTTTAAAACCAAATAAAATTAAAAACTTACAGTGAGAAGGAGGGGGCTGTTGCAGTGAAGGGATGAGGCGGGGGAGGCTGCGCGCGTCGATCGATGAAGAGAGTGGGGGGGGGGGGGGGAGGTTCGACGGAGAAGATGGAGGGGTGTATCGGTTGCGGTGCTCGAAGGGGGGGCTGTGTCGCGAGGGGGGGAGAAGAAGAGAAGAAGAGGAGGGGGGTTCGGAGGTGGGCGCCCCACCTCTGAGGCGCGGCGGCGATCGATCGGGGGGGGGGGGGGGGGGAGGGGCGGTTTTCTCCCCCCGTCTTTCTCTTTCCCTTTTTTTTATTTTTGATTTTAATCGAACGGGGAGGGGGGGGGGCAGAGGTAATAGGGTAAGACAGAGGAGAGAGGAAATTAATTTTCAATTAATTTTAAATTCAAAAAGTTGACTTTTACATACGACCTCTAAACGAGGCCCACCGCCTGTCGTCCATAGCGTTTTACCCCTACTCTGAACACAATGGGATATTTATCGTAGGCTGATTCGATCGTTTCGATCAGTTTCCGTCAAAATCAACATATAACTCTATATATTGAATTTGAACGCGCATTTCAATTTACCGGGGTCACATACTAACTCGAAAAATTCCAGAAAAATATTTTCTAGCTTCGTATTGATGATACGGTCCTAACAAAACTAGTTTCGTCGAATTCTGAGACCGTTAGAAAAATGGCCAATTTCCAGTCGATTAAAATCAACTGAAAATGGTCAAACGCATTTTCCTTCGCCACGCTCACATATTGATTCGAAAAATTATGAAATTTGGAATCTAGCAATAACTTGACATCACGGACCCAACAAAAGTGGTTTCGTCGAAATCCGAGGTCGTTTGCAAAATTTCCATTTTTAAGGGTCTGAATTCCATAGCGACTATTCAGAATTTTCAACTGGACATATCTTTTGATTCCCGCTATGAAATTTTGATTTTTCGGATTCGTTGGAAAGATATTCTCATTTAGATCCTAATGTTTTTGGTTTCGTTAAAATCCGGTTAGTTTTGCACCCGGTACATTCATTTGAAGTTTGAAATCGACTTATCGAACTACCGTGCCATTTTCAATTCTATTTATAATTATATATAATTATTTATATTCAAACGACGACGTATATAATATATACGTTCGAATTATATTCAAAATAAATTTTCGTCGATATTATTTAAAATAATTCATTTTAAATGTTCAAAATTCGCTAAAATTGCCAAAATAAAAATTTTAAACTCGCTCAGATTTTCCGGGTTGTTACACTTTTCGTCCTCGAAAAGGAAAAATAGTTAGAGTTATACCAATGTATACTTCAGATTTTCATATTTATGTAAAATTTTCTCACAATTGATTTAAATATCAACATTTAAGTCATCGCCCCTTGTTTATTCATCATACTCAATTAACTCGAAAAGTCAAATTTCCTTTTAACACAAAGCTCATTTTATATTTCCATTCCTGCATAAGTTTGATTTATGCATCTCAAATTACTTAAATTTCCTTATAAATCTCATCTGCCATTTGCTTACTTATCCATCTTTGCTTTGTAATGGGTCGAAGCTTTTGCAATCATTAACCCAATCTCCTTACATTCGGTCCAGTCAATTTTCCCAATACTCATTGAAGAGTGTAAATAAAATTTCCTCTTCAAATCACAAATTATCAACTTGAAAGTTTCAAAATCCAAATTTTTTATCTTTTATACATAACACGGAATCCGTGCAGAAAACATTTGTATTATTACTACGAAATTGAAAATACTATGAAATCCTCCTTTAACTTATTAAGTTAGGTATAATTTAATTAAAAATACTTGATAACTCGAAGTTTGACAAGTCAATTTTCGTTCTCATAGAAGTTAGACATACGCTGGCCAGGCGCACGCCTAAAATCACCAAGTACTCAATATCCTTGTTTCAACTCACAGTGAAAATATTTCAAAAATTCTTTTAAAAACAGATACGGCAAGTACCAAGGCGATATTGACATGTTGATTATTCATGAATCGCAGATACACAATGGTTTTGTCTGGATCCCCCAGAAAACATCCGTATCCGTAGGAAATCACTTCCCTGCGAATTTCATCATGGACAAATCAACAGAAGATATTTAAGAATCAAAAGACAATTTGAGGTCATTGAGTGTTGGTTTCTCTCTCTCAGTATCACGAAATCAAATCATCAAATTATGAAAATAAATCAAGTCACGAGGACCAATCAGGTCATAAAGACAAAATGCTGCATTAAACAGGTGGCACAAACACTAAGATATCTAAGTGGACCGCATGTATACAATGGTTACGCCTGGGTCCCCCAGGAAACATCCATACCCATAAGCTTTCACAACTCTGCAGATTTCACCCTTATAATTCGACTGTAGATCGCAGCAGTCACTATGGTTACGCTTGGTTCCCCCAAGAAACATCCGTCCGCCGTAGGCTATCTGCAGCCCTGCGAATTTCGCTACACGGTCTAATTCCAACGACTTTAGATCGCAACGATCACAATGGTTACGCCTGATTCCCTCAGGAAACATCCGTCCGCCGTAGGCTATCACAGCCCTGCGAATTATGCTAGCAGTCATGCTCAATGGCAACTCATGAGTTTTATGTCCGGACAACCTACTACCACCAGCAGCATATCTCGACAAAGCTCGAAATTCAAAGGAGAAGGATGGTACTTCCCTTATTTTGCTTTGAAAACATATAATACTATATGTAGTACTTTATTTCATAATCCGCATATGCTTATGTCAACTTATATAAAATTTACTTTCCAAATCATATTTCAAACACCTAAGTCTTTTATAAATCCTGTTATATAGGATTTTATCTCAAATCAATTACCGCCCAATATAAGATTTTTTTTTTCAAATTCTTGTATATTTTCCATACAAGTTTTGAAACTTCTATATTCAATATTTAAAATCCAATATCCTCAAATTCAAATTTCAAATTCCAAAATTTTTGTTTTGGTCTCTTAATCCATTCAGATACCTGATAATTTTTTCCAACTTAGATTTACGACTCTATTGGTTATAAACCAAATTTCTTCGAAATCCCAATTACTAAATTCATCACTTAATTCAAATCTCTATACTCTTCAAAATTTTCATTCAGTAACACATTTCTCATTCACGCATTATTACTATTCCATATTTACATCCATCGACCATAAATTAGCAAGCGAACAACTCCCTAAGTATCGACCCCGAAGGCCGAAACCAACATGGGATCAACACTCAGAAAATTATTCACTTAACTAACCTTCAGCCAGTTCCTAAATTCCTTAACTCCATTTCTTAATTTTTATTAAATCATTTCCTACGCAATTCTCGGATTCAATTTACAATTTCACTTCTTTTACCTTCTGTCGCCCTTCTTTTTTGGCGTATAACTTTTTGTTCTTCAAATCTTGCCATTTATCAAAACCCGCTAGCCACTCATGATCTTTTTGAAGACATTTCCATTTATATTTATTTTCTAGAGTTTTAGAAAATCTCTTAATCACAAATCTTTATTTTCTATAGAAAATACCCTTTATTCTCAAGAGGAAACATTTCTACATTCGTTATTTGAATTAAACAGATATTAAATAAAAACTGCTATTTCCATTTTAACTGCCGATACTCATTAACTTACTCCGCTTAACCATCTCTTGTTAACAAACCTTAACCATTTCTTAGTCAACAATGAAGTTGATCAAGTTGGGGTATAGTTACCTCTCAGACCTTAACTAAACAACATTATTAACTTTGAAATAGATCAAGTTCACAATTTTCAGTACCAATAAACATTTATTCTCAAAATTTTCAGATTTAAATAAAAAAAAATCTTCCTTTACAATAATCGTTGATTGTAACCATAGTTCACGCCTTTAAAATATTTAACTTAAATTATGCTTTATTTATTTATCTAAATACATAAACAATTTATTAAATTTTAATTAAATAACATTTTTCTGAAATTCGACGTAATTGACTTCCATAAATACTTTCTCTCGAATAATCTCTTATTCGATAATATATTCCGAACCTCGGGAAAATCTTATTGATTTATATTCTGAACTTCAGAATAATCTCATCGTCCCGATTACTCCATTTCCCTTACCCTTCATTTTATCTTCAACATTTTTGCTTTCAATCGTTATTTACTTCTAAAAAGTAAATATTATTTCTTCTATCGAAATATGCACTCGCCACGTCAAATTAATTTTGATTTGAATATCGATTCAAATCTCTTCATAGTTTGCATCCATATATTGCTTCATTTATAACTCTTGTTCACCATTTACCCCTAGTTAATCAATTAACCAGTTTTACTATCGAATTCATTCGATTATATATTAACCAAATTATGAATCATCTTGCCAAATTCTGAATAACTTAAATAAATTAACTAAATTTAGCATAGTCGTATTCCACTCATATTTCTTTCTGATTTTATTTTCATTTATTTCTATCCCGAATATCAAAATAAAATACAGTGTTTCATTTTTGAAACGATTCCAAATTTCTCCTTTTGTCTTAAATTTCCATAAGAACTCTTATTACCAATCAATTTTAGTTATCTTTAGTTTGCTAAAATACACGATTAGAGAGATTGATTCATCGATTTTCTTATACTTATCTTCTTTTTTATATTAATCGATGATGGATTTGAGATTCAATTCTAAGAGGGCCTTACCAAAGATTAGCTCTCGCAAGCCTGGATCCGAAGACTGGGGATTCCGAAAATTTTAAATTTTAAAAATAAATTTTCCGCTGTATTGGTTCAAAATGATAATCTTCAAAATATATATAATATTTTTTTCCAAAAATAATTTTCCTTCAAAATCTATTTTAAAATAATTTATACTTTAAAATTTTATTTTCCAAAACATTTTCAAGATCCATCTTAAAATCAATAAGCTAAGCTTTGAATAAACCAAAGCTCTGATACCACTTGTAATGTCCCGCCTTTTTGACCGCTTCAAATTGGTGATTAAACCAACTTAAAACGTTCAAATTGACGGATTGTTATTTAGCTTATAGAGTTTAACGACAGAATCAACACAGAAATACAAAATAGATGACACAAAAGTTAACAATGGAATAAACTTCTATTTATTTATCAAATTTTTTGATACAAAATATCTCTATACAGCGAAACTGAAAATACAGTTTTAAATAAAAGGAAAATACATTTACTAATTTAACATCTTCAGAGCGCGCACGTCTTCGGATCCCCAGCTTCACCAGTCTTCGAATCCTAAGCTGTAATCTTTAAATCTGTAACGCTCAGGATCTGACCCGAGCGTTCCATGCAAAAACATAAAACACTCGAGTCAGGATTAATCAAAGTTCAAGTAATTTAACTTCAACGGAAACTGAAATATGATAGTTAATCCCGACTTTCGAAACATACACCCAAAATATGAGTGGTGTAGTAGCTAACCATATCAATTTTTATTTTAAGGACAAATGGACACGGAAGCCTGCATATACATGTGCACAGGTGCACGTGTGCACTGCCCCAGCATCCCGCAACCACACATAACAAGTATGTAAACATAGCCTAATATAGCAATACAATCGGTATGCAATATTGTAATGCTGCAATTCACGCTAGGTGAACATGTAAATGAATAGTGCATAAACACTTTTCATTATGATATTACAAAACCTAAGGCTGATTTTATTCCAATGCAGGCTGAACCAAAACACAAGCCTTGAGATGCATGTAATCTGCACTCTCAGCATGTAGGAGCAACAAACTGATTTATTCCAACATGGAGGCTTCATAGTTTATAGACTTGCGGATCTATCATGACCGTGCATAATTTAATACATGGGGTATAGCATATATGGTGTCGAGGCACAATATAATGTACAACACATGGTACAATAATTTCAAATCTTATGTAAATAGATTTGATGAAACAATAAATATCCAGGCACAGATATATATCTTCAAGTTACCCAATATCCAGGGGTATTAAAGGGAGTGTTTCCAGTTTACGTGCCAGAATCGGTAAGTTAAATTTTTAAATGGCACTTGCAAAATGAAATTTCTGGCCAAAGCGAGTATAAATATAGTGAACAATACTACTACTTAAAGGTACGACAGTTTTAAGAAATCCCAGCGTACAAGTGAATAGTAGTTCCACTGATTTTATTGTTTCATATATTCAAGCAACCAAATCTGATGCATGAGAACAATAGCTAGATCCAAAAGAAGGTAAATGCAACAATAAGATAGTGAACCAGTTGGCATGTTACCCAAATCATATATAGGTACATATTTCAGGTTTGATACATGCAAACTAAGCATACATTCCAATCCCTTTTACATTACCTGCGTTTTTTTTTCATTTGTTCCAACGACTTGCTTCAAAAGTCCGAAATCATTATCGAACAAGTTATACCGACCACTACAACTTTAGGGCACTAAAGTGGGAATCAATGTGTGTGTATATATGTTCTGGTTCACTAAGAGTATAAGTAAACATATGCAGGTCCAATAATCATAAATCAAGGTGTATATTCCTTTTTTCTTCAATTGTCAATGTCACCGCTCATAGCAGGGAAGTACTGAGTACATAAGGATGGATAAGAACATTTTAAAATATGAACTGCAAATACTAGCATATTCATATATATATATATATATATATATATATATATATATATGTATGTATGTATGTATGTATGTATCAACCACAGTTGCCGAAAGTGGGTGGTACATACATATATATATAGAAAAAGATTTTTCCAGCAACCGAGTCAGGAAATATAACCAGAATTTACAACAGGGTAGAACCAAAGTCCAACAACAGTGGGGCAAGCATATATTTTCCTCACAAAGCAAAATGTCCGTTTACCAGTATGTATCCAACACTACGGAAATACTACTTATATATATATATATATATGTATACATATCAATACATATGTATACACACATATGAATGCATCTACCCCTATGTTGTCTTACATTATAGTTAACTTATAGGCAAGGGTTTTAACAGTAATCGTGGTGTATGGAAATGACACAAATTATAGATACAGACACTGATATCACATGGTCAATATACTACCCAAGTATGAATAGCGACTTGTAAAATTTTAGGCTTCTGAAACAATTAGTGACAGCAATTTTGGGGACATAGTAATACAAATCATGCTAAAATTTATGGCAACAATGATGAACCGCAAATTCATCGATCAAGCCAAAGGAAACTAGAGAGCTAGTATTTAATCAATTGACAAATGCGGTATTTGTTTGTGGTAGTTCAAGTATTGCATTCAAGAAACGAACTCAAATGTAGTACGGTTCTTATCAGTAATCTGTCCAAACCATTTTACTAAGAAAATGAAAATCAGGTTGAAGAAAATGGATAGTATCAACGGATCAAGTACCGGCCTAAAATTTCCTAGTGTTACGGATCTATTCTCATCGGTATTTTTCTTATAAAAATGCAAGGACCAAATTTAGCATATTGTAAGCGTAATACTTGGCAATCACAATAACAAATTTATCTGCCACGTAATCATCAAACAATTTCCTCTAAGACATCATATATATATATATAAGGATCAACATGGCATGAGGAACAGGGGACAGAAAACAAATATGGTGTCCGTTTAAATCAGTAATTCAAATCAATTTGTTCAACGTATGCAAATACTAGCATATATATATATATGTATGTATGTATGTATGTATCAACCACAGTTGCCGAAAGTGGATGGTACATACATACATACATATATATATATATATAGAAAAATATTTTTCCAGCAACCGAGTCAGGAAATATAACCAGAATTTACAACAGGGTAGAACCAAAGTCCAACAACAGTGGGGCAAGCATATATTTTCCTCACAAAGCAAAATGTCCATTTACCAGTATGTATCCAACACTACGGAAATACTACTTATATATATATGTATACATATCAATACATATGTATACACACATATGAATGCATATACCCCTATGTTATCTTACATTATAGTTAACTTATAGGCAAGGGTTTTAACAGTAATCGTGGTGTATGGAAATGACACAAATTATAGATACAGACACTGATATCACAAGGTCAATATACTACCCAAGTATGAATACGACTTGTAAAATTTTAGGCTTCTGAAACAATTAGTGACAGCAATTTTGGGGACATAGTAATACAAATCGAGCTAAAATTTATGGCAACAATGATGACCCGCAAATTCATTGATCAAGCCAAAGGAAACTAGAGAGCTAGTATTTAATCAATTGACAAATGCGGTATTTGTTTGTGGTAGTTCAAGTATTGCATTCAAGAAACGAACTCAAATGTAGTACGGTTCTTATCAGTAATCTGTCCAAACCATTTTACTGAGCAAATGAAAATCAGGTTGAAGAAAATGGATAGTATCAACGGATCAAGTACCGGCCTAAAATTTCCTAGTGTTACGGATCTATTCTCATCGGTATTTTTCTTATAAAAATGCAAGGACCAAATTTAGCATATTGTAAGCGTAATACTTGGCAATCACAATAAAAAATTTATCTGCCACGTAATCATCAAACAATTTCCTCCAAGACAACATATATATATATATATATATATATGTATGTATGTATATATATATATATATAAGGATCAACATGGCATGAGGAACAGGAGACAGAAAACAAATATGTGTCCGTTTAAATCGGTAATTCAAATCAATTTGTTCAACGTATTCAAATGAAGGTATCTGCCAGTCTAATTCAATCAAATAAATATACATTGATGTCAGTTTTGGCATGTCATAAGAAAAATGTTGACCACATCATCACCAATCTTTAACGAAACCAATTATCCATCGGTAACAAAAAAAAAACCAACAAGGCACTCACAATTAACTATTGTATTCCAATAAAAATCGAGTTAAATCTACTTGAAATTATGATTAATCATGAGTGATAACTCACCTTAAAACGACGATGCTGGCGATCGATTTGACGAGGCGGTGCTTCCATTTGCTGAGCGGCTTCAGCGGCGACGAGCGGTGAAGGCTCAGCTTCGGTATTCAGATGATGGTGAGCTATTGATGGTGCCACTGGTGATGATTCCTGCAGTGCTCACAGACCGATTTGCAAGCAGTGTCGAAGGTACAGAGGAAGCAACTCGCGATGGATCTAGGTGGGTTTACCTCGACAATGGTGGAGGATAACGAACTCGCGATCTAACTGAGGAAATTGGGAGTAAGACGAAATTCTGATTTGGGGAAAAATCGATTTCTTTAGAAGAGGGTTTCAGTTGCCCTTAAATTGGAAAAGGGAAACGATTTTTGCTTCACTGAAATGAATGAGGAGCGATTGAGGATTTGTGTTATTTATAGAAGAAGAATTAGGGATAAGAATGAAATCAAGTCATAGATCTCTAGGGTAGCTGTGCGCAACAGGAATAGGCCTGCATAAATTATACTAGGGAAGGTTTTATTTGATTAAATTAATATTTATTTCTACCATAAACCAATGTTGAACGCTCAATATCTGAACAGTTAACCCAAAATCCAAATGCAACGAAAATTATACGCACCACTTCGTCTCCACGTTTTGAATCCAATAAAATTTCTTTGATTGTAATTCGACTTTATTTACATACACCGTTAGTTAACTTTTAAATTATTTATCGGCTCACTGCTTCTATTACGTTTGTTCACCAATAACTTCGTTCAAACCCAAATTTCGAACGTTAAATTTAATTTTTTTTCCTTACATACGAATACACACATATTTAAGTCAGTTTCCATATATTTTAACCAAAAAATATATTTCTGATTCGTTTAACGTCGATAATATTTATTTCTAAATCCAACCATTATATTTTTAGTTGAAATCCAAATCAAATATCCAATCAATCCAATTCAAATATTAAATAATAAATATTTGATTCAACCAATCATTCTGAATTAAATAGAGGTTTAATTTGTATTAAAACAATATTTGATTTTAAATCTCTAAACCAAAAATCCAATTGATTGTTAATGTTTTAAACCTTCAATAAATTTTATTTCCAACTCATCGAAATTTGCAGGTCGTTACATTTCCTTTCCTATTCAATTTGTAAATGTTTTACAATATTCCCCTTTTTATTTTATTTTAAAAGTATTTTCCTTTATATTTGTTTTCACAAATAAATTCCCTTATATTTGTTTTCACAAATAATTTCCTTTATAAAATCCCTTGGTTTTATAAATATTCCTTTATATATAATCCTTTGATTTTATAAAGATTTCAATTTCAATATAACATTGAAAATTCCCTTTTCATATTCCAGTATTTGTTATGGTATTTAACACACCATATATTACTAATCAATATTATCCAAACACACACAATCAACAACAGATTGTATATCACATCATATATCACAATACATGAAAAACAGTAAAATAAATGTTGAGGAATCCAGTTGGATTCCTCCGACCTATTTCCCTGCATCCATAGATGTTAACCAATATAATTAACGTCAACTTCATTTCAATATGAAATATTCTAATCAACAGAATCAATATTTGATTAACGATTTTTATATATATCGTTCTATAATTTCAACCAATACATAAGCAATTCAACCAAACAGTTAACACACAGCAATCAACAGATAATTATCAGTTCTAAAAATGCGTTATAGAAATATAACTGTCCAGAGTTGGTGAGTTTTACTCACTTTGGCAGTTCATCGTTAAAGAACAATAAACTGTTTGTTTGATTTGAATCAAACAATTTATTTCGCCATAAATTCAAACGAGCTCCAATCCACTCCCAGTTAGTTCCATTGTGGAGCTCTCCTCCATATGGTCCCAACGGATCCGACCGTTCGTGATTCTCATATCGTATGGTAAAGATATTAAGTTTACAATTTTATTATACAATATTAAATTAAATAAACTTAACCCATTAACTAAACGGGCTTTACCCATTCTTATTCGGCCCATCCACTATTCAGACCCGCCCATTTACCCTTTCTTCCCAAACCAAATTCGTCCCACTCCAGAAAGCTTCAACCACCCATTTCCCATCATTCGCATCTCCCTCCCCAACTTGTTTCTCCAACGAACTTCTTAAACTCTCCACCGTTGACCATCTCTTCTCCCGCACATCCTCCTACACCCATCAGGATCGAACTCGACTTCTTCTTCCCAATCGCGTCGCTACAGTACCTCGCTGGACATGGTGCAAATCACCGAACCAAAATCCCATCGGTTTCCACAAAACTTTGCCAAAACATGCCATTCGATCTCACGATCCCATATACGAACTTGAATCCATCACTTGCTTCTTCCATCAACTCAAAAATTGCAACCCTAGTCTACTGTTCATTTTCGCAACAACCAGAACTGATGTCGAGCTCAACGAAAAGGGTATCAGGTCAGAGAGAAACGAAGCAGGAGTCCAAACATATATATAAAATGATTTATACGATTTCATTTGATTTCCTTTTGATTTATTCTTGAACGATAGTTTTCCAAGAGGAAAACAACGGCGGGACTTTTGTTTGACTATTGAAAATGAAGGAATAAGGTTTTAGGAATGTTAGGGTATTATATAGGAATTTTCTTTCTTGATTAAGAGGATGATAACATCCAACGTTGCTGTGTACACGTTGTTGTGTACTACTCCACGCAAAGAAAAATGAATTCTTCTCCGCCAATGAAAAATGCAAGGTGCCATTTTCGTGATATGCAGATGAAGATTTGGTGCGGACATGTGCATGGAAATCCAAGGCACATGCATGAACGAAGGGTACACATGAATGGAAAGTTCAGGTTGGGATGTCTGTTCCTTGCTACTAAATTATGTGTATTCATGAAGGAACTAATCGGTTATATATTATTATTATTCTCAAGTTTGCAACCAAATTCTTATCTATTCCATTTGTTCGGCTTGTATTCCTAGTTTTAGTCTGTGCGATATACATATATAAATAAATAAAAACATAAAATATAGATACCCCATTGAACACTAGTTTGTTTATATACGAGCTACAACGACACAAATAAAAATACCGTTGTGGCGAGCAAGGTACCATGATCTCAAAAATATAATAATATTGGTAGGTTGACTCATATTGTGAAACCCCAAAATGTTGACTACCGGGTGCAAAATACTCCAAATAAAAAGTTGCTTATTTGATTAATTAAAAATTACAATAAAATTCTAAAAATTAAATTATCACTACGTCTCAAAAGAATCTTGTCTAAATTTGAAACCGGTATCTAATTATATCGAATAAACCGTTACGGTCGATAAACGATTCTATAACGACTATCTTAAAATTTGATTTGGACACAACTCACAATCTACGTGACGAAATCCAGATTTTTTTCTTCCATCAAAAAAATATACTTCACCAGCTCCTAACGTTTCTTGTTTCACAGAAATCCAATTTAAAACGACTTCTGTATATCTGGTTGAAGTTCAAATCGCCAAATTGGAACTGCCACGCCATTTCAAGCTCGAATTTAATTATAATAGAATTATACGTTCAAACTTCGTTTATATAATATATTCGTTATTCTAATTCAATTATAAACTGAATTATATAATTTGAATTTCCCAGTTCACATTATAATACCAATTTCCTAATTCTGATTATTTCAGAATTAAATAAATATATTATTTAATTATTATATTAATTAAATATTCACCATTATTTAATTTAAACCATTTAAATCTATATATTACTATTTAAATAATTAAATTAATTAATTCTTCTACCGCTGAAAAATGCGGGTCGTTACATTCTTTCCCCCTTAAAATAATTTCGTCCTCGAAATTGCTAAGGTAGAAAACAAACTCTATCGACTAGGTTAAAAATTTATTCGTTCACTTCTTAACTTCAGTTTCAACTGAACCAATTTAATTTCAATTAAATATTTATTAATTCTTATCGACGAAAATTTTCAAAAATCTCGAAAATTTTCTAATGCCTTAACTTTTCAAAAAAATTCGCCAGCACCTCCTTTTGTACGGCTCAATCGGTACAACCACAACTCGCCTCTCTGGGCCATCTCCAACCCAAAAGAAAATCAAACAGCCAAGCGGCTTGCCAAATCGGCTCATTAATCACCAAACTCATATATAAATAAACTTGTACCTTTTTGTTGGGCATATCATTATATCCTTTCCATCTCTGCTACTAATTCAACATATACACATGTTATCCAAATCAAACTCATATCACTTTTATCTCCAACACAACCATTCGCTTATATCCAAGCCAAACATCATTTTGAACTCGAGTTTCATTCTCGATTCCAAACTCTTAACCTGATTATCAAATTACACTACAAATTCGAATCTCACAAATCCAATTTGTCTCGATATCATTCAAATTCAATTTTCACATAATTGATTTCAATTTAATTCCAATTGCTTTTCCAAATTTCAATTCAATTTGGTTTTAATTCAACAATCTTTCCCTGGAAATTTTAAACAGCTTTACCATATTGGAAATCAACTTTCCTTTTCAGGATTCAAACCACTTGCTTTTCTCAAATCAATTCAAAAACAAACCTTTTGGTAGTAATCCGTCACTTAGAACTTGAAAATGAACACTGATGATGCTGCGCAGTCATCATCAGAATTATTTCCCAGCCATCGAAGTGAGTTCAATACTATATCACTTTCAAAACCATTCTAAACACTTCCATTTTGAGATTCGTTTTCAAAATACTATTCCCAATGCTTGTAAAACAATTTAAAATCTCCCAGGATTTTAAAATTCTCATATACTTAATTAAATTCCATCGACAATTCAAATTTTAGGATTTTTAATTCCAATTCTGATCTAAATTCAGATTCAGTTCATCTTGATTTCATATATTACATTTATATGAATTCTGATTGTTTATTTACATAACATTTAATTTATAATCTTACTCGATTATAATAACAACCAACACATCCAACATACTATATTTCCAGTATATATCTTCTTTATATCAAGATATAATTTGGGTAAAATTATTTACATTTACCCTCTTTTCAAAACATATCGTGTCGACCCATCGTATTTCAGTGTTTAGAAACTCGTACCGATACAGTGGATCAAACTAATCGACCAAAACCCATAAACAACTCAACCAACAATGCTCTACAATATAAATCATTGTTATATCAAATAACAAATACGTTCACTCGTATATATACACTCAACTCAATCTAGGGTATTGCTAACCCCATCTCTACTGAGTCACGCCACAGAGCCAAGGTAACTACTTAACCTTAAGCCCTGATACCACTGTAACGACCCAAGGTTTTTGCGATCCTGGTTATCAACACCAAACACGATGTCGACTAATCAAGCATCGGAAATACCGGATAGTCCATGAAAGAAATTAGAGGGTGAGAACAGATAAGATAGAAACTTAGAATAGAAGAAGAAGAACAACAACATCAGAGTAACACGAACCTCACAACAGAACGAATAACATAAAATATATAACATAACTTTGAAATATAAATCTATACTTGAATATACACATCATTTCCAAAGTACAACACTTACAACACAGCGGAAAATAACCATAGCTATATCATTTCTGAAGTCTCCTACTCCATCTCTTCAGGTATCTGTAAATCCCGACTACTTGACTGCCCGTACAGAATTGAGCACCCAAGAGTTTAGGGAAAACAAAACAAAATAAACTCCGGGTCAGTCATGTAACTGATGTGAGTAAACTCAAATCATCTGTTTAACTTTAAAAATCCTTTCAAAAGAAAGAATAATCGTAAGACCTATCCATACATAAACACGGATGGTTTTTACCTTACAATAACCCAAATCATTCTTAATATCAAGTCTCTTCTGATATTACAATAATGTCTAAATACAAGTACTTAGCAATCTAGTATTAACGCTTGCATCTAACGTTCTACATATATAATATACAATCAAAACCGTGGGATTTTATTTGGGGAATGGATTCCAACTATGACAAGGTATGGATCCACCTTCCGCTCAGTGTACTCTAGAAGCGATACACTGGAGTTCAACAAGAACATCTTGCAACTCAGCCACACATGACCGGCCCCTCATTTCGCTTGAGAGTACCGAATATAGTATCACCTTACAGTTGGTAAACCAACATAACCATTCCCGGGAGATACAGAATTGAAAGAAGTAACAAATATGCATATTCTCTAGATGGTGAAAATATAGCCTACTTGGTTGCGAACCACTTAGCCATGCTGCCTGCCTGATTTCTGTCATTTCCCAGTTGATGAGGCTGGAGGTCATAACGTATCTTTCAACAGATTTCTCATTCGTTCACTTTGAATGCCACATCGTCTTACCCGTCAAATCACAAATTGATTTCCCCAAAAATACCACGGGTATAAGCTAAGAGAAACGAATTCCTCTGCCACCAAGGTAAATACGTTTGAAACGATCAACTTACGCGATCTACCAGATATACTCTGTCAGACATTCGTCCATTCAAGTTGTCCTAGGACTGGACAAACCGAAGGCACTATTCTGTAAACAAGATAGCCCTTACATAACTCCATCTTCAATTTGTCTTTGATCTATTCGATTCCAAACGCTAACGCCCATACGGAGTTGTTCTTTGGATAAAAATCCAACCGGTCTCTCCATATTGACGACGGAAAATTGGTCAAAACTTAGATAGTCTGTGATTTAACTATAAAAAAAAAGTGTGCAAACAACGATATTATTTCCAGATGGAAATTTTATCGATCAATCATCATTTAACATTAATCTCTTTAGTTCATTAATTTACTTATCTCCTATTTCCATATATTCTAAATTCTTACTTTCTATTATCAGAAAATATTTCTGATTCTTATTTGGAAAACATTTCCAAAACTCCTTCAATGGTTTTAAATTTGATGTTTAAAACAAACATCGCCATGCCAACTCAAACCATTTCACTCATTAACTAAATTTCCTTAACCATAATTCAATATCAAACCTTACGATTCCTTAGTTAAGAAGGAAGTCAATCAAGTTCGGGTATAATTACCTCTCAGACCTTAACTGAGCAACGTTTTAACTTCGAAATAGTCAAAGTTTATCTTTTAAATCTTTAACAAACTTCCTTACGTAACTCTCTTTCGAATAAATCTCTATTCGATAACTCTAACTGATTTACTCTATCGATTAACCCTTTTTGATTTAACTCCTTTTCGAATAAACAATATTCGATTAACTTCTTCGAATGATTTACCTTCGATTAACTCCTTCGAATGATTTACATTCCGTTAACTCTCTTCGAATGATTTACATTCGCTTAACTCCTTCGAATGATTTACATTCGATTAACTCCTTCGAATGATTTACATTCGATTAACTCTCTTCGAATGATTTACATTCGATTAACTCCTTCAAATGATTTACATTCGATAACTCCTTTGAATGATTTACATTCGATTAACTCTCCTTTTTAACTCTATTCGATTAACAAATATTCGATAACTCCTTTTTAACTCTATTCGAATAACAAACATTCGATAACTCCTTTTTAACTCTATTTGAATGACAAATATTTGATAACTCCATTTTAACTCTATTCGAATAACAAATATTCGATAACTCCCTTTTAACTCTATTCGAATAACAAATACCCGTAACTCCACAACCACGGTCTTATGCTGATCAAAATTCTGAACACATATTTGTAGATCTATTTAACAATGGCGTCCGTCCCTTTCATCCATTCCCAGCCTCCCAACCATCATCAGCCTCTCAGTCGTTCCCAGCCTCTTGCCTCTAACCTCAGTCAGTCCTCCTCCTCCTCGTTCCCTCGTCGACTGCCTGCCACCTCGCCGTTGTTCTCCAACCATCCCCTTGACACTGACTCCCTCCCCGTCCACCGCTTCTCTGCTAGTTCACCACCTGCGTCTTCTACCAGATCGTACGCCCAGGTGGCTGCCTCGCCTCCGCCTCGCTCTCCCATTCTCTCCAATCCACCGCCCCTGAAGCGTAGAATCCTGCCGCCGTTCACAACAGTCAGAAACATGATCGATTTTTTGAAATTTGAACGTCGGTGCCTGAGATGTGCAGATAGACGACACGTGGCAAGCCAGTGTAGAAACACATCGATTTGTTATTGCTGTTCGCTCTTTGGGCACGCAAGCTCGCGTTGTCCCGATAAAAGAAAATCCTTCCAGCACAGCGTTGAGCTGTCGCTCCATCCCAAGGGTTCTCGAACACTGAAAGGCCGCGAGGCATTTAGGCTGCGCGATCAGAACAATGGGACCCAGCGGTCTACTCCTATTTCAAATCGTAATTATAACTTGAATAATCCAAAAACACGTAACCCCTTAAGCTTAACCCCCCCTGCAAACAACCCATTACCCTCGTCCTCCTCTCCTTCTCCAAATCCACTCAAAAAATTTCCAATCTTGCTTGAAATGGCGGATGCTTATCGCTATCTCTCAGCAACCATTATTGATGGACTATGGTCTATTGATCTTATCAGTCGAGCTCTTAATCTAGCCCTCGACGTTCACCTCGACTGGCCAATGTGGCATACCTCTGATAACACCTTTCTGATTTACTTCCCTGATTTAGAAACAAAAAACCGAGCCCTTCAACTAAAATCCCTGACTAAGGAAGATGGAACTGTGTCCCTTTATCAAGCCCCCACCCTTTCTGAGCTCATAGAACCAGCCTTTGAACAAGAATCCTGGGTGAAAGTCAGTGGCTTTCCTGAGTTTATGAGAACCTTTAATGCCATCAGTGAAGCCCTCAAGCCGATGGGACGCGTAATTGAAGAAGACTCTTGCGATTGGTCGCTGGTGGATCATCGCTATCTCTATGTGAAGATGCAGTTGTATGAGGGCATCACCACCCCTTGTACTTTCATTTCCCACCTTAACAATCATGCTGTTAGGCTTTGTATCGAGCGTTGGGATCATGCCCACCCTCCGCAACGCCCAGAAACGCTCCTCCTTGGTATGGATTATAATCATGAGGGCTACATCTTCCAAACATTGGAGCAACATGACATGCAAATTGATGACAACAGATATGATGTAATGACGGATGAAGCGGAGCGTTGGGTGCCTGGACTCATCCCAACGCATGAGCAGGATCTGGCAATGTTGATTCACCACAATGTGGATCAGTTTGTGCCTCGTTGGGACCCTTTTGCAGATCTGGATCTTTCAGTACCCCTCCACCTTCAGTTGACACCCCAGCAGGAGCATCAACATCAAAATATTCAGGATAACCTCGAGCATGCTGACAGCGAGCAACACCCCCAAGCTCCCCAGGAACATCAAGATTCAACTTCCCCTTTGGTGGTATCCTCTACAATCAGGCGAAGTGCCAGGATCAGCAGGCCACAATCCCTTCCGCCTGAAACTTCTGGTACCTTTTTTGTACCTGTTGTTTTTTCTTCTGCTAATAAGGCTTTAAATAAAAAACTTGCTAAATGCATGGGCGTGAGTCTGCATGATACACACTATTCTGCCATGCAAACCCTAGAACAGCAGCGTACTAACTAAATTAAATGAAGATTGTATCTTGGAACATTCGTGGGTCAGGGGACCCTACAAAAAATCGTGCTGTCAATCTAATCATTTCCCCTCTTCGTATTGATATCTTATTTATACAAGAATCTAAAGTCTCGAATCCACCCAATGCTCTTATTCGTCAACTCTGCGGCCCCCACCTCTCTGGTTGGTCCCACGTGGATGCAGTTGACTCACGTGGTGGACTTATTACTGTGTGGAACGAAAGTATTTGGAAGCTTTGTCACACCTCGTATCACCCTTCTGTTTTGCACGTGATCCTCCTCCACAACCCCTCCAACACTTTCTTTCATTTCACCAATGTTTACGCTCCCAATGACCCTCACCTCAGATCAGAAGTTTGGCATTTCTGCCTCGACTTATCTCATAATATTAATGGCCCATGGATCATTGGTGGTGACTTCAACACTACTAGATTTTCCTTTGAACGTAATTCAGGAACCCCCTCCGTTGATTCCGACTCTTTTAACTCCCTCATCAATTCATGCCAACTCATTGATCCACCCATTAATAATCGTAGATTCACTTGGTCCAGCAGAAGAGACAATCCTTCCTTATCAAAAATTGATAGATTTTTCTTTAATTTAGCCTGGGAAGATCGGTTTCCCCTCTCCTTGGTCAATGGCCTCGCCACAACTATTTCTGACCACTGTCCAATTGTCCTTGACACTCAGGATAATGCTTCGATTAAGAGACCATTTAGATATGAGAGATTGTGGACACTTGAACCCTCCTTTGATGATTTCATCAAACACATTTGGTCTCAACCTTTGAATTGTAATTCTGCAACAACCAGAGTGGTTTATAAGCTTCGCTCTCTTCGCAAATTAATTCGCCCTTGGGCTAAGAACATTTGGAATTCTTTGAAATCCAGAATCTCATCCACTCAAGATGCCATTTTAAACTTAAACATCATTGAGGAGAGTCGTCCACTAACTGACCTGGAGAGACATATCTTGAAAAACCATGAATTGGAACTAGAGAGACTTATCAAACAGGAAGAAATTGGATGGAAACAACGATCCAAAGCTAGATGGATCAATGAAGGGGATAAAAACACGGCATACTTTCACCGTTTAGCTAATGGTCACCGGCGAGCTTCATTCATTTCTGAAATAATTCACGACAACAACTCATTTTCTGATCCTAAAGAAATTTGCTCCTTGTTCACACAATTTTACAGAAGCATTCTGGGTTCACAACCCCCTCCATCCCCTTTGATTGATTGGCACAAACTTTATCCCAACCCTAAGCATATTGCCATTGATCACCCGTTCACAGATGAAGAGATTTGGGCCGCAATCAATGACATGGCAACAGACAAGGCTCCTGGACCTGATGGCTTCGGCCCATGTTTTTTCAAACATTTTTGGCCCACCATCAAATTTGACATTATTGATATGTGCACTGAATTTTACACTGACCCATCTTCTATTGCTAAACTTAACTATGCTAATATAATCCTCATTCCTAAATTCCCTGGAGCTAGCACCCTACCAGCATTTAGACCCATTAGCCTCCTTAATACTACTTTCAAAATCATCACCAAAATATTAGCCAACAGACTTCAAAACCATATCTCTGAGTTAGTAGGTATTGAACAATCCGCCTTCATTCTGGGAAGAAATATATTAGACTGTGTTGCTGCTACACAGGAGATCATCTCCTTCTGCCACACCATGAACTCCCCTGGAGTGCTTCTCAAACTTGATTTCTCTAAAGCCTTTGATTCGGTTAACTGGTTTTTCATCCTGGACCTTATGTCTCACAGAGGCTTTCCCATGCAATGGTGCAACTGGATCAAGCATATCCTATTCACTAGCTATTCAATGATCAATATCAATGGAGAAATTGGCGGCAAAATTAAATCTAAAAGAGGCTTACGGCAAGGAGATCCACTTTCACCTTTGCTTTTTGTCTTGATTGCTGATGTCTTCAATCAGATGGTGAAACTCTCATCAACCCACAACATCCTCTCTGGCATTTCCCTTCCTAACTCCAATCTCTCCACAACCAACTTACAATTTGCCGATGACACAATTCTCTTTACCGTTCCTTCACCCCAAAACATACACAGCCTTAAAGTTCTCCTTTACACGTTCGAACTCATCTCCGGTCTCTCTATCAATTTCAATAAAAGTTCTGTTATTATGTTGGGAAATTGTTCTTCTCTTGGTGCCCCTATTGCCACATGTCTAAATTGCAAGGTTGGTTCTTTCCCCATTACTTATCTTGGCATACCCCTTCGCCCTACCAAACTTCATAAATCAGATTGGATTCCTCTTATTTCAAAGATTGAATCTAGACTTTCATCTTGGAAGGCAAATTCCTTGTCCTCTGCTGGTCGCCTTGTGCTCCTCAAGCATGTTCTCTCCTCAATACCAATGTACTGGATGTCGTTTCACAAATTACCCATCTGGGTTATCAACAAGATTGACTCTATTCGAAGTTCTTTCCTTTGGAA
Source organism: Allium sativum (assembly GCA_030737875.1). Classification (NCBI taxonomy): domain Eukaryota; kingdom Viridiplantae; phylum Streptophyta; class Magnoliopsida; order Asparagales; family Amaryllidaceae; genus Allium; species Allium sativum. The sequence goes on from CM060924.1 coordinate 839,980,596, forward strand.
TGGTGATAAGCTCAAGAGGCTAGTCAATTGGCATACAGTTTGTCTCCCTTATTCTCATGGGGGACTGAATGTCCCTCAGCTTGCCTCCTTCAACCAAGCTCTGTTGGCTAAATGGATTTGGCGTGCTCTTTCCCCTTCTCATTTCATATGGAAAGATTGGATCTTAATGCGGCTTTACAATGCAAACCCAGCTTTCATCCTTCACTTCAGCCCTGCCTCTAACCCATCTCCGTTCTGGAGGGGTGTTTTATCCACCCTCGCGAGAATTAAACCGCTTTTCCATGTTAAAGTAAATAATGGTGAAGCATGTTTGTTTTGGCAAGATATTTGGTTCGGAGAACTTCCTCTTTCCTCCTCCTTACCCAATCTTGGATCTATTTACATTCCTAACCCTCAGACAGTTGCTGAAGCCTTTAATTTGGGCCCATTGGGCTTGTTTCCCAGTTCCATATTTGGGCTGTCCAGTTTACAAGAGTTGGCTAAGATAGAAATACTCTTTAATTCTTTTCAACTCTCGCATGGGCCTGACTCTTTTTATTGGGCTTTGGGCTCTTCCCGAAAATTCTCAGTCAAGTCTTGTTATGATTATTTGATCCATCCTGGTCGATGCTTCTCTTTCTCCAGAGTTTGGAACTGTCATCTCCCCCCTCGAATCATTTTCTTTCAATGGCTCTTAATTCACAATCGCCTCAACTCAAAAGACAGACTCTGCCGATTTGGGATCGATGTCAACCCCATTTGCGTCCTTTGCAACCTGAGTAATGAATCCCTCACCCATCTTTTCTTTGAGTGCGACTTTTCTTTTGCGGTTTGGGCCGCGGTTAGCTCATTCATTCTCGGGTTCGTCCCTTCTTTCTGCTCTTTCTTCGATTACTGGCAGTACAATCCCCCTGATCCCTCGATTGACTCTCTGGTAGCGATCTTCTCCTGGTGTATCTGGTTAGAACGAAATGCATGCGTATTCGGAAGACCCAAAAAGTTATTCTGGGGAACTTGTTTTCATATTCTGCATCTCTTCGAATTATGGACAGGCTCGGCCAGGCACGCTCGTTTCAGACTCTCCCTCCCCAAGCCTCGCTCGCCTGGATCTGAAGAAAGCAGCTCGCTTTTTCCTCTGTGATCTGGTTGGAACGAAGCTTATGTATGTAGCTCTATTTTGGTAGTGTTCTTATCACTTAGCGGTGTTGTGGTTGCATTATGTACATCTTAATAGTACTCTTTAGACTGTACTTTATATGACCATCTTGGTCTGTTCTTAGACTGCTACTGGTTGGGCCTGTCAACCAGATATTATTACTAGCTCTTTTGCATCTACGCGTAACCGGCTGTGTAGTGCCCGCTACACACCCGTTTTCCTCTAAAAAAAATACCCGTAACTCCTTTTTAACTCTATTCGAATAACTCCTTTCTTCAAATAACTTATTTCAATTTAACTCTAATCGATTAACTCTAATTCGATTAACACCAACTCCATTTACTCTAACTCGATTAACTCTAATTGATTTACCTAACTCGATTAACTCTAGTTGATTCCTCTTTTATATCTCGTTAATTCCCTTTTATAATCCTATTTGCCTCCCAAATAAATATTCGTTTTATAGTTTTATTTATTTAACAAATAAATATTTCCTTTCAATTCCTTTTCAATTCTATTTGATTCACAAATATTTCCTTCCCAATTTGTTTCACAAATATTTCCCTTTTATATTATATTCTATTTATTTGACAAATAAATATTCCTTTTTCAATTGTATTTATTTAACAAATAAATATTCTCCTTTTATAATCTATTTATTTTCTAAATAAATATTTCCATTTATATTCTACTTATAAATGTTTAATAATTATTTCCCTTCAATTCTATTTGTTAATGTTTTACAAATATCTCCTTTTTAATCCTACTTGTAAATGTTTTACAAATATCTCCCTTTTTATCCTATTTGTAAATGTTTTACAAATATCTCCTTTTTAATCATATTTGTAAATGTTTTACAAATATTTCCTTTATAAAATCCTTTGATTTTATAAATAGTTTATTTTATAAATTCTATTTATTTTCTAAATAAATATTACCTTTTTATTTGTTCTATTTATTTTCTAAATAAACATTTCCTTTCCTATTCAATTTGTAAATCTTTTACAATATTCCCCTTTCTATTTTATTTTACAAATATTTTCCTTTATATTTGTTCTCACAAGTAAATTCCTTTATATTTGTTTTACAAATAATTTCCTTTATAAAATCCCTTGATTTTATAAATATTCCTTTATATAAAATCCTTTGATTTTATAAAGATTTCAATTTCAATATAACATTGAAAATTCCCTTTTCATATTCCAGTATTTGTTATGGTATTTAACATACCATATATTACTGATCAATATTATCCAAACACACACAATCAACAACAGATTGTATATCACATCATATATCACAATATATGAAAAACAGTAAAATAAATGTTGAGGAATCCAGTTGGATTCCTCCGACCTGTTTCCCTGCATCCACAGATGTTAACCAATATAATTAACATCAACTTTATTTCAATATGAAATATTCTGATCAACAGAATCAATATTTGATTAACGATTTCTATATATATCGTTCTATAATTTCAACCAATACATAAGCAATTCAACCAAACAGTTAACACATAGCAATCAACAGATAATTATCAGTTCTAAAAATACATTATAGAAATATAACTGTTCAGAGTTGTTGAGTTTTACTCACTTTGGCAGTTCATCGTTAAAGAACGATAAACTGTTTGTTTGATTTGAATCAAACAATTTATTTCGCCATAAATTCAAACGAGCTCCAATCCACTCCCAGTTAGTTCCATTGTGGAGCTCTCATCCATATGGTCCCAACAGATCCGACCGTTCATGATTCTGATATCGTATGGTAAAGATATTAAGTTTACGATTTTATTATACAATATTAAATTAAATAAACTTAATCCATTAACTAAACGGGCTTTACCCATTCTTATTCGGCCCATCCACTATTCAGACCTGCCCATTTACCCTTTCTTCCCAAACCAAATACGTCGCACTCCAGACAGCTTCAACCTCCCATTTCTGATCATTCGCATCTCCCTCCCCAACTTGTTTCTCCACCGAACTTCTTAAACTCTCCACCGCTGACCATCTCTTCTCCCGCACATCCTCCTACACCCATCAGGATCGAACTCGACCTCTTCTTCTCATTCGCGTCGCTACAGTACCTCGCTGGACATCGTGCAAATCACTGAACCAAAATACCATCGGTTTCCACAAAACTTTGCCAAAACATGCCATTCGATCTCACGGTCCCATATACGAACTCGAATCCATCACTTACTGCTTCCATCAACTCAAAAATCGCAACCCTAGTCTAATGTTCATTTTCGCAACAGCCAGAACTAATGTCGAGCTCAACGAAAAGGGTATCAGGTCGGAGAGAAACGAAGCAGGAGTCCAAACATATATATATAATGATTTATACAATTTCATTTGATTTATTCTTGAATGATAGTTTTCTGTGAGGAAAACAACGGCGGGACATTGGTTTGACTATTGAAAATGAAGGAATTAGGTTTTAGGAATGTTAGGGTACTATATAGGGATTTTCTTTCTTGATTAAGAGGATGATAACATCTCACGTTGCTGTGTACTACTCCACGCAAAGCAAAATGAATTCTTCTCCACCAATGAAAAATGCAAGGCGCCATTTTCGTGATATGCGGATGAAGATTTGGTGCGGACATGTGCATGGAAATACAAGGCAAATGCATGAACGAAGGGTACACATGAATGGAAAGTTCAGGTTGGGATGTCCATTTCTTGCCACTAAATTATGTGTATTCATGAAGGAACTAATCAGTTATATATTATTATTATTCTCAAGTTTGCAACCAAATTCTTATCTATTCCATTTGTTCGGCTTGTACTCCTAGTTTTTGTCTGTGCGATATACATATATAAATAAATAAAAATATAAAATATAGATACCCCATTGAACACTAGTTTGTTTATATACGAGCTGCAACGACACAAATAAAAATACCATTGTGGCGAGCAAGATACCACGATCTCAAAAATATAATAATATCGGTAGGTTGACTCATATTGTGAAACCCCAAAATGTTGACTATCGGGTGCAAAGTACCCCAAATAAAAAGTTGCTTATTTGGTTAATTAAAAATTACAATAAAATTCTAAAAAATAAATTATCACTACATCTCAAAAGAATCTTGTCTAAATTCGAAACCGGTATCTAGCTATATCGAATAAACCATTACGGTCGATAAACGATTCTATAGCGACTATTTTAAAATTTGATTTGGACACAAATCACAATCTACATGACGAAATCCTTATTTTTCTCTTCCATCAAAAAAAATATACTTCACCAGCTTTTAACATTTCTTTTTTCAAAGAAATCCGATTTAAAATGGCTTCTGTATATCCAGTTGAAGTTCAAATCGCCAAATAGCGAACTGCCGCGCCATTTCAAGCTCGAATTTAATTATAATAGAATTATACGTTCAAACTTCGTTTATATGATATATTCGTTATTCTAATTCAATTATAAACTGAATTATATAATTTGAATTTCCCAGTTCACATTATAATACCAATTTACTAATTCTGGTTATTTCAGAATTAAATAAATATATTATTTGATTATTATATTAATTAAATATTCACCATTATTTAATTTAAACCATTTAACTCTATAAATTACTATTTAAATAATTAAATTAATTAATTATTTTATCATTGAAAAATGCGGGTCGTTACACATATGATGATACATTCAATTTCGTCCATTAAAAGAAGAAAAATGCACACACATCCATATGCAGTATGAGAGTGATTGAGCCGATATAGTGCCTAAAGTGTGTGTGTGTGTGTGTGTGTGCATCACGAGCAACCACTAGCAAACACTTGCATCCATCAAACATAACATGTCTCAAACACATGTTTACATCCATGAGATTTCTACCTAAAGGTCGAAGATTCGATCGATAGGATATATTTAAATGGTAGAAACAAGCATAAATAAAAGCTTTGGAAAGGAAGTTAAGAACATAGCCTAGAAAAGAAAAAGGTACGAAGCGCGAATCTTGCCTTTGATCTCCCAAGTTGCATCCTCTGGGTTATCTCCCCACTGAACCTTCATCAACTTGACTTCTCTATTGCATAACTTCTTAACTTCTGATCCAAGAATACGGGTAGGAACTCGTCTGACTGTCGCCTCCCGTTCCACCTCTACTTCCTCCAATATACTCAGCACAACTACTTCTGCGGTATCATGCAAGCACTTCCGTAAATGAGAAACGTGGAAAACATCATAAACGCCGGATAGCCTCTCGGGTAGCTTTACTCTATAGGCCATTTGGCTAATCCTTTCTGTTATGGGAAACGACCCTACAAACCTTGGTCCCAATTTTCCTACAAATCCAAAGCGAACCACATTCCTCAAAGGTGACACCTTAATGAAAACCATTTCTCCCATCTAAAAGTCAATGTCAGTCATTCTCCTATCTGCATAGGATTTTTGCCTATCCTGAGCAGTTTTCATTCGCCGTCTAATAAGATCAATCTTTCAGGACGTTTCTCTACCCATATATGGTCCAAGTAGTAGCCTTTCTGTAGATTCCCACCAACATGTCGGTGATCTACAGGTCGTCCGTTTAATGCTTCAAAGGGTGCCATGCCAATACTAGCTTGATAACTGTTGTTGTAGGCAAACTCAACTAAAAGAAGGTGCTCTTCCCAAGTCCCTCCGAAGTATAGGATACACAACCTTAAAAGGTCCTAAAGAACTCTATTCACCCTTTCCGTCTGTCCATCAGTATGAGGGTAATAAGCGGTGGTCAAAGATAATTGTGTAGCTAATGCTTCTTGCAAGCTCCTACAAAATTCACTGGTGAAAATGGGGTTATGATCACTTACGATGCTAGAAGGTATTCCATGAAGACGGACTATCTCACGAACATAAACTGCTGCCAACCATGCTGCCATCCTCTTGCTCTTAACCAGAATGAAATGAGCGCTCTTAGTAAGTCTGTCTACTACAACCCAAATACTGGTATTGCCTTTCTTCGATCTTGGTAAACCATCTATGAAATCCATAGAGACGCTCTCCCACTTCCACCGTGGAACTTCCAAAGGATGCGAACTTCCAAAGGATGCAGTAAGCCACCGGGCTTCTTTTGCTCAGCTTTAACTTGCTAGCAAATCGAACATTGAGAAACAAACTCCGCCACATCTTTCTTCATCCAGCCCGAAAGAAAATCCTATTCATATCCGTATACATCTTATTGCCACCTAGATGAATAGTCATCTTAGAATGACGGGCTTCTTCTAGGACTGTTTTTAACAAGCTCCCAATTCGGGGAACACAAAGCCTTCCATCTCATCGCAACCACCCTCTGTCCTTTATGGAATATCTACTGAGGTGACTAGAAGACTCCCCTTTACTGAGCCTATCCAAGATGTCTGTAATTTGTAGATCCTCTCACTGCGAAGCTCCTATTTGATCCATAAGAGTAGGTCGCACCTCTAATGATGCAAATAAGCCAGGTAATAACTCGGTGGAGGTTCTAAAGTCAAAAGTCGATATAAACTCCAAGCTTTTCCTTTCCACAAACAGAGGACTTAAGGCCATCCTTTGCCTAGTCAGTGCATCTACCACCACATTACCCTTGCCAGGGGTATAAGCAATCTCAAAGTCATAAGATTCTAGGAACTCCATCCACCTTTGTTTCCTTAAATTAAGATCTTTCTGCGAGAACAAGTACTTGAGAGGTTTATGATCAGTGTACAACTAGAATTTCTCTCCAAGCAAATAATAGCACTACGTCCTAAGTATGAATAATATGGCAGCTAGCTCTAAGTCGTGGGTAGGATAGTTCTTCTCATGAACTCTTAGCTGTCTAACTCCATAACATATTACCCTTCCCTCTTGCATCAGAACCGCACCAAGCCCTGTACCACATGCGTCAGTATATACTGTGAACACTTTATTCCCATCGGGCAAGGTCAAGACTGGGGCTATTGTCAGAGCCCTCTTCAATCGCTGGAAAGTAACATCATAATCTATATCCCATGAAAACGCCAAATTCTTATTTGTCAGCCTGGTGAGTGGGGCTGATATCTTTGCGAAGTCTTTAATGAACTTCCTATAATGGCCTGCTAACCCCAGAAAACTTCTCACCTTCATTGCATTCTTTGGGATTTGCCATTCTTGAACTGTAAATACTTTTGCGGGATCTACTGCTATCCCATCTTTAGAGACCACATTCCCTAGAAATCTCACCTCTTTTATCCAAAAATCACATTTGGAGAATTTCGCCTTAAGCTGATGCGTACGCAGAGTTTTCAAAACCTCCCTTATATGTAAGGCATGCTCTTCCTTGATCTTCGAGAAAATTAAGATATCATCAACAAAGACCATGACGAACTTATTTAGAAACTCCCGAAACACCCTACTTATTAAATCAACAAAATAGGCGGGTGCTTTCGTCAACCTAAAAGGCATAACAAACCATTCAAAGAAACCATCTGGAATCCTAAAAGCGCTCTTGTCCATACTATCCTCGACCACCCTTGACTAATGAAACCCCATGGCTAAGTTTAACTGAGAGAATACTGATGCACCAACAAGCTGGTCAAATAGATCATCTATCCTTGGGAGTGGGTGCATGTTCTTCTTAGTGAGTTTATTCAACTCCCTATAGTCTACACATAAGCGAAGCGAACCATCCGCCTTAGTTGCGAATACCACTGGAGCACCCCATTCATATATGCTTCGCCTAATAAACCCTTTCTCAAGTAGCTCCCTACTTGCTTGTTAAGCTCCCTTCTTTCCCATGGAGCCATATGGCGCACAGGTAATGCAACTGGCTTTGCATTGTCAACCAAATATATGCAGAAATCGATCTCGCACCTCAGAGGTAAGCCCCGTACCTCATCAAAAACATCAGGATACGAACGGATTACTAGTAAAGATCGTAGATCATCGATAGATGCATGAAGAGACTCTAGGAAACTAAGCATGATAGACCCCTTAGGGTCACAAGAAATCTTGAGGGTCCTCATGGCAGGTCGGAAGTCTAACAACCCTCCTCTCATAATCCAGAATGGCACCATACATGGCTAGCCAATCCATCCCTAGAATCAAATTATAGCCCATAAAACCGAGCACATATGTGTCGCACTCAAACTCAATGCCTAACACAGATATTCTCAAACCCCGACAAATCATGGACAAGTGAGTCGGACCACCAATGGGGTTTGAGACAACAACGGGATCCACTACCATACTAGTATTGAGGTACAGAGACTCAACTATGGAATTAGATATAAATGAATGTGAAGCGCCACAATCAAAATGAGTTCTAATAGGATGATTGGAAAGAGAAATCAAACCTTCAACGGAAACTTTCCTACCTCGATCTGGAGCACTGGTCATGAGATCATGCATCTTCCCTCCAGAAGCTCCTGACCTTTGACCTTGTCCTTGCTTCTTTGGGCACTCCTTAGCAATGTGTCCACCCTCTCCACAACTGAAGAAAGTATTTTTCCTTCTTTTGCAGTCCTTGATCAAATGACCCTTGCGTCCGCCATTATGACACTTCCTCTTATCCTTAGCCTTGTCGTTCTTTCCGCCTTCTTTTGTTGTTGCTGTTGTTGTCCCTTCTTGGGCCATATCTTCTTGTTTTGTGTTCCTCAACCTAAACTTCTTTCTTGTCGCTTTTGTTTTCCTCATGCATCAAGCCATATTAACGAGTCTTTCAAAAGTTGCTCCCATTGGAATATGGGACATAGCTAACCCATGAAGGGGTTCATTAAGTCCTTTAACAAACCGCAACGCTTTCTTATGCGGAGTATCTACAGCTCCAATCCAAACCTTGCCAGTTGGTTGAATTTGTTAACATATTCTTTAACAGTCATGCCTCCTTGCTCGAGTACCAGAAATCTTTCCATTTGCATGCTTTTCTTAGCTTGAGAAAGAAACTTCATTTCAAACCTTTGCCTAAAATCACCCTAAGTCTCCACCAGACGCCCTGCTTGCGTCACTTCCCACCAGAACGAAGCTTCATCTTTCAGTAGCCAAGCGGCTAACTGAATCTTCCTACGATCGTCCACTTCGAAAATTCTATACAAGTCTCTGTCTCCTTGAGCCAATTCCTTACCTCTACGAACATCTAGGTTCCACGGAATGGCTTCCCCCCATGGCACAGAAATCTTTGCAGATCTTAGAGAAATTATCTACACGTGGAGGAGGAAGAGGAATGACGGGTTCAGTTGGTGGAGGAACGTCAACTTGACCACCGACAGGCGCCATGGCCTCTAGATACCTACAGAACTAGCCTGGTATCGTAACACCCTCAGGAATATTAGGTTCCCTAGACATGCTGAAAAGAAAAGGAAAGGGATTTAGACAAAGGATCGAAAGATATCACATATGGCTTTGGGGAATATGTTTTTCAAAATAGACTTTTATTTTTGAAATTTTTTAAACCTTTTTGAAAATAACTTTCAAAATCTGTTATCTGATTTGGTAACCTTCAACTCTGATACCAAGTGTGACACCCCGCGTCTATTAATGTCACTTATTAAGAGAATGAATTAAGTTTCGTTAATTGTTATAGCTAAATAGAAACAAAAACATTGCAAGATAGATATAAAATAGCAGCGGGATTTAAAACTTTATTAATTATAAGGCACCGTGGTTCAAAGCATGGTTACATCATATGTATGAAATGCATAAAACCAAGTACATCATTGAAATTTCTGTCTTGTACTTAAGACATTAGAGTACAATAATAAAAGAAGCATAATTCCTAGACACATAGCCATAGTAGAAAAGATAAGAACTCGAACAATACATCTAAGAAACTCCAAGTAGAATGAAAGCAGAATCCTAATCACGCTTGAGTCTTCCCACCCTGCTAACCTAGGGGGAGGGAGGGGACGAAAGAAGAGAAAGCAAAATGGGTCAGATAAAGTCTGTCGAGTCCAGTTACTTTTAGCATATGAATAAGTAAAAATATCATGACATGCATATAAAGTGGATAAGTGTAACACCCCACATCCATTAGTGTCACTCACAAAGGGAATGCACTAAGTTCCGTGGAGCATTTAGGGTAAAAGATGCAGATAAATTACAAGACAGACAGAAATTAAGCAGCGGAAAATAAAACTTTGCTTTATTGATTAAATAGTTTGTACAAAGATTTCTTTACAATATCAGAGTGTCATCTGTCTTACAAAATAAAGAAGCATAAAAATACATTTATATTCCCCGATTTTAGCAAGAGCCAGCCATAGCATCTGGAACGAGAATCCAAGCAAACTTCGACAAATCTTCAAGCTGGGAAAGAGTGACATTCCAACTTAACCTGAGCTATACTATTCCCTTCTCTACTACCTGGGGGGGAACGGAAGACAAGAAGACGAAAGAAAAACAGAGTCAGACATAAAGCCTGAGTAAGTTCAGTAACTTCTAGCATGTGAACATGGAAAAACAAAACGACATGAATTAACTGAATACAAGAGTACACCATGATGATAGGGTTGGCAAGATCAGACAAGACTAACACAAGATATGCTAAGCTAAGATAAACTAGATATACTTTAATACTTTCGCCGCTTCGCTCTAATACTTCGCCGCTTCGCTATTTCCTTGTTATACTGGTTTCTATATCTCTGCACCACCTAACTAGTGTTTCAACTAGTAACGATAATGTGATCCCGACCCCTGTAGTTTCCATTGCCTTCAGGCATACATTTATTATTTATTACCTAGATCTAATCTAGGGTTCTCTATCAAGTGCTTTCTAGATTTAACTAGAGTTTTACGCTATCTGCTGAACGCTTCTCGAGTTCAGGGTTTATGCCACCTAGTCCAACTAGGGATTACGCTACCTGTCGAACGATGCCCCCAAGTCTAGGACACACTACCTAGAGTGGTATATGTTCTTATACTTCCCCACGCATGTATCGCGGATCGTTATCGCTTGTCTAAATGCACATGTCCTGTAAATGCGGTCCGAGTCCTGTGACAGGGCAAATCAAGGAATACAGAACTCGGTCGGGAGCTTTCAGATATCTGTCGATGCAGATGCTAAGGTCTGTTTTTTTATTCCAGTGGCTATGGTCCCACTAGACCCCTCCCTCAACTAATGAAAGGCACACCTTGTAAAATGAGAACTATACACCGGCCCCCGGTGCCCCACTGTCCTATGGCCATCCGCAACCATAACTAGATAGCAAGTATATGGTCTTTTCGAGTTCTCTGCCTTTCCGCTTCATGTATCTCGATTGACTCAAGATGGATGGTAGACGACGAGTCGCTATCACAGGGCTACCGTTAGCTCGCCGAATCACGCCGGTCCATCCTAGTCTTTAGGTTGCCATGTATTGCAACCAAGGCATACCCCTGGTTCTTCTATGCAGACATCAACCTCTGTGGGCCTAGCCGGATCTTCTGCAGCCTCACAGAGGGATACCAAGAGTACCCTCACATCCCCTCGAAGCCTCGGGCTTCGTAACCCAATTCGCTGGAGCCTCCTTTTTACTCAGACGGACGTTCGCTCCTCCTCGTGCTATACTAAGAATTACTACTTAGTTTTACTAACTAAGATTTACCACTTAGTTTTCAGAATCGTTGTTTTCTTAACTAAGGTTTACTTAGTTCTCTTTCTCGTCAGTTTAGATTGGTTAAGTGTCATAGTCAATTCAAGCTAACTTAACCCTCCACGCTTATCCTATTAAACTGGTTAAGTGTTGCCAGTAACTCATGTTGACTTAACTCTACCACAAACCAAGTTATATTGTTTAAGTATTTATTACTTAACCCTACCCATTTACCCTGTATTGGCTAAGTGTTCCTTTAACTTAACCTTGCCCGTCTGTTTTAACTAACATGTTATTAATGGTTAAGTATTACCCCTTCATGTTTCAGGCTTAACCTTATTCCTTTATCAAAATCTGATGGTTAAGTGTTCAAGTTTACTTAACCTTACGGTTTAGCCCAGCTAACATATCAAATTGGCTAAGTGTACTAAATCTTACTTAACCCCAACCTCTAGTCCAGTTAACAGGTTAATTTGGATAAGTGTATTAACTTTACTTAACCCCACCTTCTAGTCTAGTTAACATGTTAATTTGGATAAGTGTTTTCTTTGTTACTTATCCCCTACAAATCTTGTCTTGTTACGATGTTAAGTTTGGTTAAGTGTCCCTATGGACTTAGCCCTCCCATTCTAGCTTAACTGTGCTTAAGTTGGTTAAGTGTTCCTATGGACTTAACCCTCCCATTCTAGCTTAACTATATGAACCTAACCCCACCTACCAGTCTTGTTATCATGTTAAGTTGGTTAAGTGTCTTAGTTAACTTAACCCTAGCATTCTTGTTCTAGCTTTAACTAAATAAATTAAAGCCATGACCACTCACATTAGACAGATATTGTTGCGATTACTGGATGTGCCGGTTGGTTCCGGGCAGGTTTACATCGCAACTCAGTCTAACCTCAGGTTAGGCCTATTCGTGTTTTCTAGTTCAAAGGGTTTTTCAAATCAGGTTTTGAAAGTAACCATCCCGTCCGTCGGATCAGTTAGGGATAGCCAGGGAGAGCAGGAAACTTGTATTTTCCAAACTCAAGCCTAGACACTATCCTCTCTGTCACCCTAGAACTTTCTGGTTTATTATTAAAAGAGATGTCGTTAACAAACCTTTAATTTGTCTAAATTAACATTTCCTCACTTAGGACAAATTCTATAAGTAAATTAATCCTAATTTACTTATTTCCCAATTACTCTTTTAATGTAAATTGTCAACATTTATTCATATGGCCCATTTTCCCCTCTATATCATGTTTATGCTTTTTGGTATGTAAACCATACCAAATGAAGTGTCACTAACCATGCTTTTGCTAACCCTGACAATTACTCCCAATTATGGCCAATTTCAAGTTTATGCCAATATACTTATCGGGCCAAATTAGCTAATCCAATTCTGATTTAACATTCTAATTCATGTCAAACCAGACTTATTACTCTAGTTCACAATTCATGTAAATGCTAGGTCAATACAAGATTCAAATTACACATCTTATAATTTATGTCAAATTTATCCAATTTGCATTTCTATGAACATGCCATAATACATGTTCCCAATTTATGCCAATTTCCAAGTTAAACTACGTTTTTGTAAATTTCATATTTTGCCCCAAATCGCATTCCCACCGTTCATACAATCGTGTTTCAATCTAGATTATAGATAAATCTAGATTCGTAGCAAATAGGGAATGAACCAAAGATTGCTATGAAAAGGATAGATATAACAACCTGGCATAAAATGGTTTTGAATAACGACGTAGGTTCAAGAACATGGATAGACCTACCTTAATAGGTAAATTCCCAAGGTCTAAAACCAAGAATAGATAGAGCAGGTTCAAGAACATGGGTAAACCTAACTTAATAGGTAAATTCCCATAGTCTAAAACCAAAGAAAACCAAGGACAAGCAGAATAAATAATCGGGTTTAGCCCCAATCTCAAAATCACAGAACTTAAGCAACACTTTCCTAGTCAGGAATCATGGAGGTTTAATCACAGATGTCCTTGTTATGTCATAGGCAATAGTTTATGTTAATCAAAGGCATAGGTTTTGTCAAGGAAGTGATCCTCATAGTCATAGTCACAAATCATAGGCAATGTTCATAGTCATAGGCAGTGTCCATAGTCATAGGCAATGTCCATAGTCATAGGCAAATGTTCATAGTCATAGGCATATGGTTTTTAGGTCCATAGTTTCATAGTCACGGTCTTATTTGTCTTTGAATCATGACAGTTCTTAATTAGGTCCAAAGAGATAGGCACAGATTCGAATAGAAAGAAAGAGAATTGGCATATTCTTTTATTCCTTTAATTTCATGTCATGAACAAAGAAAAACGTTCAAATCTAGAAATAACTGACTTACAGAGATTTAGATTAGAAAAGAAAGATGGCGTTGCTATGATTCATAGAAAATCATTCGTTGAATTCGTTTGAAACTCCTTTTGAATCCTAGCTTGAATCTCTTCTTCTTGAAAGTCTTTTGAGCAGCATCTCCTCGTCTTGTTTTATTTTATATATATTATTTATTTATTTATATATTTTAGAGGAGGAGAAGAAGCCATGTCTAACTAGATTCTTCGTAGCATAAGGGTAGAAAAAGAATTATGAATAGAGAAGAAGACCAGTGCTGTTTATATAGTGCTAGGCGGACGAACCTGGTCAGAAAACGTGAACAAATACAACAGAATGAACCAGGTGCAGAAAGCTGGAAAAAGCGGGCAGGTCGACACCCGTGTCGACTGGGCAGTCGACACGGGGGGGGGGGGGGTGTCGACTGCGCAGTCGACACCCCTGTCGACTTGACCTGGGCGGGAATTTTCCCGCCCTGCCCCCTACGCGTTTGAATTTCGAATTTAACTCTATTTTAAGCTGTTTTGAACTTGGAATTTTCTGAAAACTTTGATGGGCCATATCTTGGTCATACGGACTCCGATTTTCGAAAACTCGGACTCTGTTTCGCGTATTTTTCCGAGATGAACGCAATGGCGCAGCCTATTTCCCTTGATTTTGATTTTAACTTTTAATTCTTCCTTGATTTGCGAATCTTAGTGTTACAGAATTACGGGGTGTTACATTCTCCCCCACTTAAAAGGATTTCGTCCCCGAAATCTCCAAGTTAGGAAGAATGTGTCCTACCATCCAATCTCCCATCTACTCAACCATTCAATCACAGGCATCCATTGTCCTTAAAAGATTTCTAAAGCCTACATGTTCATATGCATAATGTGTGTATATGTCTTTATCTAATGCAAAATCAGGCGGTCTACTGATTCAGTTTACATCCTTAATGCGAATCATGTCAGTGCCATGCGTCCAATCATGTATGCAAGCATCCCTAGTGATGTAAATACTACATGCGTGCACAGCCATTCATCCATATGCAACATACATATGATAACATATCAAGTTCAACTTACAAACAAATACATATCTGTAAATGCAATATGAAAGCGTCCGAACTTGATCTAGTGCCTAATACGTATGCATATGCATTCACGAGCAACCATTTGCAACCACTTGCAACCATTCAACCATAACATGTTTCAAATACATGTTTACATCCATTGGCTTCTACCTAAGGATCGATGATACGTCCTAGAGGATATACTTTGGAAAGGGAGAAACAATCATGCGTAAAGCTCCTACAAACAAAAGAAATCAAGGATGCACCCAAGGAAAAAGGGTATGATGCTAGTATCTAGCCTTCTTGAGCTTTACTCCACTGTATCTTAACTAATTTAACTTCACAATTGTGAAGTTATGGATCTCCATCTCTAAAGTAAACAGACGTCAACTATAATACCAAGTGTATGTACTAAGATGATTATAGGTCTCTCCTCTTAGCTTATCCATCACGCTATAACTATGAGGGTAAAAAGGTCACTACGCACTTTCTAGAGTGCCTGCCACAACTATTCATTTCTCACGCAAACCACCTTAGTCGAACTCGACATTCCTCGAGTACAAACCCCAAAGGCCTAAACCAATATCAGACAAGCATCCAAGGAATATCTCCTTCGAATTTAGACGACCTACGTGAGATGATATAAGCAAACTCGATAGCTATCCTCAAATCCCTACTAAAAATAGACTGGTCGGACCACCAATTGGATTTGAGACTCTAGTGGGATCTTTCTACTATACAAGTACTATGGTGCAGAGACTCAACTAGGGAAGTGGATATAAACAAATGCGAAGTGCTAAATCCAAAGGAAAGAGTACGAACAGCACAACTAGATTCTGCCAACAGAACTTTACTACCTTTCTCCTAGGTACGCTTGGTGGTGAAAGTATGTACTTGCCCTTCTGAAAATCTTGTTCCTCGTTCTTGCCCTTGTCCCTAATTATATGCCCTATCATACCCTAGCAAAGATACTTCCTCTTGTCTTAGGTTTTATGATTTCTTTCTCCTTCGTGAGCTAAATCTACATCCATGAATTCCTCATCCTCGGGTTGTGCTCCTTAGCCAAACTCCACATCCCTTTCTGTGTGTAGTCATGTTGACAATCCCTCGAAAGCTGCCTCCATCATACGGAAAATCCTACTAAGCTTGGAAGAAAACTAACCGCAGGTGAAACTACTACGGTTATAGATGGAGGTCGGGCACTACTTCGCTTAACGATGAGGTTAACTCCCAGAAAGCCAGGAGCCCCAGAGACTCAAGAAAGAAGGAGACAAGAATTCAAACAGAGGAAGAGAAGACAATGCGTATGGCTTTGGGGAATATGCCTTTAAAACAAATCTTTTCTCTTGAAAATGCTTCCTTTAAAACCGTTTAGAAAATAATTTTTCAAATCTTTTATCTGATCCGGTAACCTTCAGCTCTGATACCACGTGTAACACCCCACATCCATTAGTGTCACTCACAAACGGAATGCACTAAGTTCTGTGGAGCATTTAGGGTAAAAGATGCAGATAAATTACAAGACAGACAGAAATTAAGCAGCGGAAAATAAAACTTTGCTTTATTGATAAAATAGTTTGTACAAAGATTTATTTACAATATCAGAGTGTCATCTGTCTTACAAAATAAAGAAGCATAAAAATACATTTATATTCCCCGATTTTAGCAAGAGCCAGCCATAGCATCTGGAACGAGAATCCAAGCAAACTTCGACAAATCTTCAAGCTGGGAAAGAGTGACATTCCAACTTAACCTGAGCTATACTATTCCCTTCTCTACTACCTGGGGGGGAACGGAAGACAAGAAGACGAAAGAAAAACAAAGTCAGACATAAAGCCTGAGTAAGTTCAGTAACTTCTAGCATGTGAACATGGAAAAACAAAACGACATGAATTAACTGAATACAAGAGTACACCATGATGATAGGGTTGGCAAGATCAGACAAGACTAACACAAGATATGCTAAGCTAAGATAAACTAGATATACTCTAGTACTTTCGCCGCTTCGCTCTAATACTTCGCCGCTTCGCTATTTCCTTGTTATACTGGTTTCTATATCTCTACACCACCTAACTAGTGTTTCAACTAGTAACGATAATGTGATCCCGACCCCTGTAGTTTCCATTGCCTTCAGACATACATTTATTATTTATTACCTAGATCTAATCTAGGGTTCTCTATCAAGTGCTTTCTAGATTTAACTAGAGTTTTACGCTATCTGCTGAACGCTTCTCGAGTTCAGGGTTTATGCCACCTAGTCCAACTAGGGATTACGCTACCTGTCAAACGATGCCCCCAAGTCTAGGACACATTACCTAGAGTGGTATATGTTCCTATACTTCCCCACGCATGTATCGCGAATCGTTATTGCTTGTCTAGATGCACATGTCCTGTAATGTGCGGTCCGAGTCCTGTGACAGGGCAAATCAAGGAATACAGAACTCGGTCGGGAGCTTTCAAATATCTGCCGATGCAGATGCTAAGATCTGTTTTTTTCTTCCGGTGGCTATGGTCCCACTTGACCCCTCCCTCAACTAATGAAAGGCACACCTTGTAAAATGAGAACTATACGCCGGCCCCCGGTGCCCCACTATCCTATGGCCATCCGCAACCATAACTAGATATCAAGTATATGGTCTTTTGGAGTTCTCCGCCTTTCCACTTCACGTATCTCGATTGACTCAAGATGGATGGTAGACGACGAGTCGCTATCACAGGGCTACCGTTTGCTCGCCGAATCACGTCGGTCCATCCTAGTCTTTAGGTTGCCATGTATTGCACCAAGGCATACCCCTGGTTCTTCTACGCAGACCTTAACCTCTGTGGGCCCAGGCGGATCTTCTGCAGCCTCACAGAGGGATACCAAGAGTACCCTCACGTCCCCTCGAAGCCTCGGGCTTCGTAACCCAATTCGTTGGAGCCTCCTTTTTACTCAAATGGACGTTCGCTCCTCCTCGTGTTATACTAAGAATTACTACTTAGTTTTACTAACTAAGATTTACCACTTAGTTTCCACAATCGTTGTTTTCTTAACTAAGGTTTACTTAGTTCTCTTTCTCGTCGGTTTAGATTGGTTAAGTGTCATAGTCAATTCAAACTAACTTTACCCTCCTCACTTATCCTGTTAAACTGGTTAAGTGTTGTCAGTAACTCATGTTGACTTAACTCTACCACAAACCAAGTTATATTGGTTAAGTATTTATTACTTAACCCTACCCATTTACCCTGTATTGGCTAAGTGTTCCTTTAACTTAACCTTGCCCGTCTGTTTTAACTAACATGTTATTAATGGTTAAGTATTACCCCTTCATGTTTCAGGCTTAACCCTATTCCTTTATCAAAATCTGATGGTTAAGTGTTCAAGTTTACTTAACCTTACGGTCTAGCCCAGCTAACATATCAAATTGGCTAAGTGTATTAAATCATACTTAACCCCAACCTCTAGTCCAGTTAACATGTTAATTCGGATAAGTGTATTAACTTTACTTAACCCCACCTTCTAGTCTAGTTAACATGTTAATTTGGATAAGTGTTTTCTTTGTTACTTATCCCCTACAAATCTTGTCTTGTTACGATGTTAAGTTTGGTTAAGTGTCCCTATGGACTTAGCCCTCCCATTCTAGCTTAACTGTGCTTAAGTTGGTTAAGTGTTCCTATGGACTTAACCCTCCAATTCTAGCTTAACTGTATGAACCTAACCCCACCTACCAGTCTTGTTATCATGTTAAGTTGGTTAAGTGTCTTAGTTAACTTAACCCTAGCATTCTTGTTCTAGCTTTAACTAAATAAATTAAAGCCACGACCACTCACATTAGACAGATATTGTTGCGATTACTAGATGTGCCGGTTGGTTCCGGGAAGGTTTACGTCGCAACTCAGTCTAACCTCGGGTTAGGCCTATTCGTGTTTTCTAGTTCAAAGGGTTTTTCAAATCAGGTTTTGAAAGTAACCATCCCGTCCGTCGGATCAGTTAGGGATAGCCAGGGAGAGCAAGAAACTTGTATTTTCCAAACTCAAGCCTAGACGCTATCCTCTCTGTCACCCTAGAACTTTCTGGTTTATTATTAAAAGAGATGTCGTTAACAAACCTTTAATTTGTCTAAATTAACATTTCCTCACTTAGGACAAATTCTATAAGTAAATTAATCCTAATTTACTTATTTCCCAATTACTCTTTTTGTAACACCCCACTCCCGCTATGATCACTCACTAAGGGAATGCCATAGCATCGGTGGAGTATTTTAGTGAATATAGAACAGAAAAATTTCAACAAGACAGATATAAATAGTACTTGAAATTCTAAAAACATCATCTCATAACAGCGGAAGTAAAACATGTCTGGTTACATCATAAAACCACAATAAAAGTCAAGTACAATATCCATCAAAACAAAGAAGTACATAATCCCACTCTCATACAATAGCCATGACAAAAGAAAAGATAACTGGATAACTGGAGCTTTACATCTATCCAAGCTCCTAAAGACTGGAACAGCAATCCGATCAAGCTCCACTACTGCTAGGATCCACCGTAGGACCTGAGGGTTGGGAAAAAGATAAAAACAACGGGGTCAGACATAAGTCTGAGCGAGTCCTATAACTTTAACAATACAATCGTTAAAGTAACCAGAGAAGACATAAACTGATATACGGTAACTAATGGGGATGAATGGCTACACTAAGCAGTCAACTAAACTAAGATAAAAGATAAAGACGCATCTACCCTTCCTTAGGTAAATTACTAAACTGCACCACACCAGTCGTTCTTAACTTAAAGGTTGATCCCACCCAGGGACTTATAAAATTAACTTAATAGTTCTCGCGTACCCCTAGGTGACTGAGTAGACGCCACAGGGCCCTACAATCCTCTAGGTGTACACACTACTCCCCATTCGATCGGCTCCCTAACGTAGATACCCGTGTTGGCCCCATCGTGGGGTGTACCATTCCCCAACGTGGCAACCCGATAAAATTAACGGTGCACGGCTTATATCTACACGATGCAACAACGTCTTATTTACCAGCCCGGGTCCACACACGCATATGAAACCCGTTGGTCATGCGTTGCCACCGCTAACCCATTTTTGCCTCTTATAGTCAAGCCCAATATGCGTGTCCCGTCACTCGACTAGAGTCGAGCCCACTAAGATACGTTTGGGATATTGGTTGAAATGGGCCCCCAGCACAAGCCATCCCCCTAAGCTTGGCCCACACACTAGTGTTTCCCACTTAACCCTTTAACCATGTTTAATTACATGTTTCATCTTGGTTAAGTATTTAATCATATTTTCTATTGGCAACCACTAGCAATTTCCACATACCACCCAAGGTACCCACTTAACCCCCATGCCCCACTACATGATTATCTGGTTAAGTGTTTCTTAATTGATTAACACCGTAACCGTGTAAAGGACCCCTCACATTGGACCGTTATTTGTAGATGCCTGGTTAAGCCGGTAGGTTCCGGGCAGTCTTACACTACAAACGGGTCCAACCTCGTGTCATTTACCCTTGTTACGTATTTAATTTATGATTAAGACCCCTCACATTGGACCGTCATTTGTAGATGCCTGGTTAAGCCGGTAAACTCCGGGCAGTCTTACACTACAAACGGGTCCAACCTCGTGTCTTAATCGATTAATTACTCCTAATTAATCACCCCCATAATTTGTGTTAATTATCATGTTTATTTTAGGAATATGGGTACGCCTAACTTAATAGGTAAATTCCCAACTCCAAAGTGTGGGTACACCTAACTTGATAGGCAAATTCCCAACACATAGTATGGGTACACCTAACTTAATAGGCAAATTCCCATACTATGTTCATTTATTTTATGTTATGCATAATTATATTAATTTCACACAATCTTATTAACATATGCATTTAATTAACCCTATCGTTCCCACGTAATTTCGTTCTCATGACATAACACATATAAAAGGTGTCAACTTGCATATGTATTAACATGTTTCAAAGGTGCCATCTTGCATATTAACAAACACATAACTTGCATATGAACTTGCACAACATGTCACATAACTTGCATATAATCTTGTATAACATGTCACATAAACTTACATATTAACAAATACATGACTTGCATATAATATGTCACATAACTTGCATATGAACTTGCATAACATACTTGCATATGAACTCATAAACTTGCATATGAACTTTCATAACATACTTGCATATAAACTCATAAACTTGCATATGAACTTGCATAACATACTTGCATATGAACTCATAAACTTGCATATGAACTTTCATAACATACTTGCATATAAACTCATAAACTTGCATATGAACTTGCATAACATACTTGCATATGAACTCATAAACTTGCATATGAACTTTCATAACATACTTGCATATAAACTCATAAACTTGCATATGAACTTGCATAACATACTTGCATATGAACTCATAAACTTGCATAATTATCATACATGTAACTTGCATTTTATCATACATGTAACTTGCATATTAATCATATGATCACAAAACACAAAACTTGCATAACCCACATACATTAGCAAACTAACATCATGTCATATGACTTAAAATCCATTAATCCCCAAACAAAACCATATGATCTCATCATATCTCATCTACTTAGTTTAGCAAATGATCATTGAAGTGATAGAAACTCACAACTAGCAAATTTGCACTCCAAATGAAGAAGATTAAGATGCTTAGAATGAATTAGAGGTTGATTAGAGAGTGATTAGCTTGCAACCCTCTTCATAAATTAGTGGAGGCTCCTTCTAAGATTAAATTTGGCGGCATATAGCCCTCAATTCTATTTTTAGTATGGATTAGGGTAGGTTTAGGGTGTATTTATAGATTAGGTGAGTGTTTTAGGCCCTTAGATTAGATTAGGACCCTTAGATCCCGGAAATCTCTAGAACACAGCCCAAGACTAACCCAAAAACCAGATCTGGTGCACCCAGATCAACAGGGCCGACACCCTGTGTCGACACCCCTATCGACAGGGCTGTCGACACCCCTGTCGACATGCCTGTCGACACGGGGCTAGGCGGGAACTTTCCCGCCCTTTCCGCTTTTGGCTCCAAACTTGTTTTAGAACTGAATTTTAAATCTGTTTTTAACTTTGAATTTTCTGAAAACTTCTTTGGGCCTTAACTGGGCCATACGGACTCCGATTTACAAAATTTCGGACTCTATTCTGCGTATTTTTCCGAGACGAACGCAATGACGCAGCCCGTTTCCCCCAATCCTCATATCTGAGATTAATTATACTTTAATTACTAACCATTAGTGTTAATTGAAATTCGGGGTGTTACACTTTTAATGTAAATTGTCAACATTTATTCTTACGGCCCATTTTCCCCTCTATATCATGTTTATGCTTTTTGGTATGTAAACCATACCAAATGAAGTGTCACTAACCATGCTTTTGCTAACCCTGACAATTACTCCCAATTATGGCCAATTTTAAGTTTATGCCAATATACTTATCGGGCCAAATTAGCTAACCCAATTCTGATTTAACATTCTAATTCATGTCAAACCAGACTTATTACTCTAGTTCACAATTCATGTAAATGCTAGGTCAATACAAGATTCAAATTACACATCTTATAATTTATGTCAAATTTATCCAATTTGCATTTCTATGAACATGCCATAATACGTGTTCCCAATTTATGCCAATTTCCAAGTTAAACTACGTTTTAGTAAATTTCATATTTTGCTCCAAATCGCATTCCCACCGTTCGTACAATCGTATTTCAATCTGGATTATAGATAAATCTAGATTCGTAGCAAATAGGGAATGAACCAAAGATTGCTATGAAAAGGATAGATATAACAACCTGGCATAAAATGGTTTTGAATAACGACGTAGGTTCAAGAACATGGGTAGACCTAACGTAATAGGTAAATTCCCAAGGTCTAAAACCAAGAATAGACAGAGCAGGTTCAAGAACATGGGTAGACCTAACTTAATAGGTAAATTCCCATAGTCTAAAACCAAAGAAAACCAAGGACAAGCAGAATAAATAATCGGGTTTAGCCCCAATCTCAAAATCACAGAACTTAAGCAACACTTTCCTAGTCAGGAATCATGGAGGTTTAATCACAGATGTCCTTGTTATGTCATAGGCAATAGTTTATGTTAATCAAAGGAATAGGTTTTGTCAAGGAAGTAATCCTCATAGTCATAGTCACAAATCATAGGCAATGTTCATAGTCATAGGCAGTGTCCATAGTCATAGGCAATGTCCATAGTCATAGGCAAATGTTCATAGTTATAGGCATATGGTTTTTAGGTCCATAGTTTCATAGTCACGGTCTTATTTGTCTTTGAATCATGACAGTTCTTAATTAGGTCCAAAGAGATAGGCACAGATTCGAATAGAAAGAAAGAGAATTGGCATATTCTTTTATTCCTTTAATTTCATGTCATGAACAAAGAAAAACGTTCAAATCTAGAAATAACTGACTTACAGAGATTTGGATTAGAAAAGAAAGATGGCGTTGCTATAATTCGTAGAAAATCATTCGTTGAAGTCGTTTGAACCTCCTTTTGAATCCTAGCTTGAATCTCTTCTTCTTGAAAGTCCTTTGAGCAGCATCTCCTCATCTTGTTTTATTTTATATATATTATTTATTTATTTATATATTTTAGAGGAGGAGAAGAAGCCATGTCTAACTAGAATCTTCGCAGCATAAGGGTAGAAAAAGAATTGTGAATAGAGAAGAAGACCAGGGCTGTTTATATAGTGCTAGGCGGACGAACCTGGTCAGAAAATGTGACCAAATACAGCAGAATGAACCAGGTGCAGAAAGCTGGAAAAAGCGGGCAGGTCGACACCCGTGTCGACTGGGTAGTCGACACGGGGGGGAGGGGGGGGGTTGTCGACTGCGCAGTCGACACCCCTGTCGACTTGACCTGGGCGAGAATTTTCCCGCCCTGCCCCCTGCGCGTTTGAATTTCGAATTTAACTCTATTTTAAACTGTTTTGAACTTGGAATTTTCTGAAAACTTTGACGGGCCATATCTTGGTCATACGGACTCCGATTTTCGAAAACTCGGACTCTATTTTGCGTATTTTTCCGAGACGAACAAAATGGAACCACCCATTTCCCTTGATTTTGATTTTAACTTTTAATTCTTTCTTGATTTGCGAATCTTAGTGTTACAGAATTACGGGGTGTTACAATAAGAGAGATAACATCATAAAAGGCAGGTATGACATGGTAAACAGGATAAACATGATAGGACATATTGCGCTTCTCTAATACTTTCCCTTTTTCTCTGCACTAATACTACTATAATCAGAATGAGATGATCCCCCAACATGTATAAGATAATAGACTTAGGTGTACTTATAGTGAGAGGTTTTAACCCCATACAATCAATAGGCAGCCCAACATATAGGAGTTACCATTAAGGATAATAACGGGCTCCTAAACTTACTAGAGTTTAGATGTATCCTAACTACCACCCTAATCGATCGGCTCCCTACTCAGTAGATACCCTGTGTTGGCCCCATAGTAGGATGTACCCCTTCCTAAAGTGGCAACCCTTCGTTTTTAGGATGTGCACAACCATATCTACTGGTGTCACGGCATCATATCCTCCTCTGTCCGGACCATCCACGCACATGACCCGGTCGGTATGCGCCGTGCACACCGTCACCTACTTTTGGATCTCTTGCAATCAACCTAGTAAGCGTGCCCGGACTCCGACCTAGTTCGGAGTACTCATTTGATACCTATATATGGGTTACTAACTGAAACGGGTCCCACACACAAGATGTTACAAGCTTCCCCCTACGCTTGCATCACACTAGGTTTTCCACAGTTTATGCCATACCAGGGTAAAATATTGCATAATCCCATAGGTTAAGTATGTGGGCCTATATATATAAATATTACCCACCCACCTAAGATTTACTTAACCCACCCACTGTTTCAAACAAGTTTACTTAATCCCTACTCAAGTTATATGTTCATACAATCCCTGTGGACTCAACTAGGTTAAGTATCCTAATTCATTACCATATTCATTTATGGTTATAATGTGCTAGACCTCCCACATTAAGCCAACCACTTGTGGTTGAGGGGAGATGCCAACTGGATGTTTAGATTGTTTGTTAGGGGCAAGTCGCTTAGCTCTTGTAGTATTTACTAGTTGAGGGAGGGGCTGAGGTGGGGCCATAGCCACCATGAAAACAAACCCTAGGAATATCTGTATTTTAAGGCTCTTAATAGCGGGCCTGTACAGATATGGAAAAGCTCTTGACCGAGTTCCGCGTTTCTTGTATAACCTTGCCATGGAATTCGGTGCACATTATGTGCGGTTAAGGCATCGAATACAATTGACGATATGCACATGGGACAGTCTAGATACATGCATGTCGGCTCTGGGTGGTGTATCGTAGACTTGAGGGCATTACTCTGGTATGAAATCCAATTCGATCGATGGTGGCAGTTCGTACGCTTATGTAGTGTAGTAGTGATAGATATATGCGGAACGTAACATTGTTATGTAGATATCCGTACGTCACTCCGGCGTAGGATGAGGGACTGTGTTCATTTCTGTGGCATTACGGTGGAGACCGTGCGAGTGAGATACCATGGGGTGCACCTCAATATTGAGGGGTAGCTACATATATATACTGTATTTGGTTAATCCACTGGGAAGTAAATGGGTACGATGTATGTGTAAGTCTTGAGTGCTATTAACCCAAGTAACCTAATAAATCAGAAAATGTGATTGAATGTTATATGTAGGATTATCCAAAGTGTATAATTTAAATCCAGTCACCATAACTTATGTTCTGACCCCCTCCTCATAACATACTCGCAGGTTAGATCTGTGGCAGAGACATGATAACTTTGGATACTGATTAGGCAGTATTATTAATATAATCAGGGTATACATTGATTATATTATATTTTATCCATTCCGCTGTAAGATATTTTCAGAGCTATGACATATTTTATGTCTCTGTCTTTTCTGCAGGATATTAGAACAAACCAACACGAGTTTCGATAGATCAGAATTTTGAAAAAGAAATTGGTCTATTGGAATTCGGGTTGTTACATTCGAGGTCCTATGTAATATGGATGGATGTATCAATTTAAAAGGTAATTTTGTATATACTCAATAATCTTGGTAGATTTCAACTTAGATTTTTGTAGCAACATATAAATTTAATTAATCTTATTATAGGTACTTGAATCATTTGAAGAAAAAATTAGGCAAAAAGCTCGAGTAGAAGGTTCGATTTGCTAATCATGCCTTGAAGAAGAAGCTTCATTTTTTTTCTCATTGCTTTAGTGAAGATGTGAACTTGTCTTTTGTAACTTTTCCCCATAATGAAGAAGCCGTTGAACAGGAGTCTTTTCAAATAATATTATCTATTTTTAGAAAACACGGATGACCTGCTGGAAAATGTGTGGAAATATAGTTAAGCGATAAAGACTACAATGTGGCACACACATATGTTCTGTTAAATTGTGTGGAAGTTGCACCGTTTGTAAGGTAATACTAAACTCATGTACAATTTAATTATATGTACAAATATATTTATTTATCTATATTAATAAAAAAAGGAACATAACACATATTTGCTGTATATACAAATCACAACATCCATCTGGTGATCTCAGTAAAGAATTTGCTGGATGGTTTTCAGACTATGTTCATGATCCCAAAAACTGTGTCATTAATGAAGGATTACAACATCTTGCTATTGGACCAAAAAGAAATGTCAAAACTTATCCAATATACTTTGTTAATGGATTTAAATTCAACACCAATGGTTACGGAGCTGAAAAATTAATGTATAACAGCGGTGTATTTGTCAAAGGTAGTGATGATCCAAAGGAGCATATAAAAGATTTTACAGCGCCTTAACGCAAGTTGTAGAGTTGACACATTATGTTCAGCCCATAGAGAAAATTAATCTATTCAAATGCAACTTGTTTAGCAATGTTCCTAGTTCTAGAATTAACGTGCACAAAGATTATAAGCTAATTGAAATAAGGCATACGTCGCATTACTATATGTATGATCTTTTCGTGTTAGCTAAGCAAACATTACAAGTCTATTTTTCTCCGTATCTATCCTTAAAAAAAGATAAAGCAGATTGGTGGGCTGTTTTTAAAACAAAGACAACATTTACATTTATGGAAATAATATTCCATACGAAGCAACTTATCAAGCAGATATTGAGCCAAACTGAAATAATAATAGCTGATGACATCAATGTAGGGTCGTTGAATGATGAAGCGAATGTATTAGTAGATGCATTTGTAAGTACTGAAGAAAATGATATAGAGTATGAGACTAAGTTTGGATCCGAAGATGTTGAAGACTGATGTTATGTACTTATTTTGTGTACTATATATTTTGAGCTATGTACTGTGTTATGTAGTATTCTGGGCCATGCAATAATAATAATGATGGTTGCTCTTAGTTATGAATTTACTTCCGTTCTTTAATATTTTGATTTATGTAATGATAATGTTGACTATGTATGTTATGCATTATTGTTCTTCTCATGTAAGATTTATGTAATGATAATGATGACTGATGTTAATAATTCAAGTTATTTTTTATGCATTATATGATTGTAACAAATATGTTTGCTAGACGACGATCGAGGAGTTTGTCTCAGCCGACTCCTCACCATCTCCTGCACTAGGAGTAGGTTCTAACGGCTCCGAGCCAGATTTGCGGCAAGATGCAGAGATTGTTCCTAAGAGTGTCGGGTAAGTATCAAATTTCTTTCGATTTAGATTTTTTAAGATATATGAAATATCTATATAAACATGTACACAGGGGGTTCGAGATCGAGCCAGCACATTTCATTTTCGAGGTGTCGAGGCAGTCTTACACGAGCAGGATATCTGGGGCATGGTCGCATTGGGATAGTATCCCACCCCACATAAAGAATGTTATTCTAGCCGATTTGCTGGCAAGTATTTTTTTATATTATTATTGAAAATTAATATACTATAAATAAATCAAAATAAATTTAATATGCAGGCGGTTGTACGTGTGGAGCTGCAGGACATGTAGTTTTTTTAACACACTGGAATATGAAAATGCGAAAGAATTATCGAGAAGCAATTTCAAGAGCAAAGACATCTGCAAAAAAGCCTCAATGGATGAGTGACGTTGTGTGGGCTGCATTTCATGCATATTGGGATACGGAGGCAGCCAAAGTAAGATATAATGAAAATATTCACATTTATGTTGATTGCATTCTTTTAGTTAATCGTGTATCAAATATAATAGGAAGTAGAAAAAAGGAATAAAGCAAATAGAGCTAAGAATCTAGCGTTACACTGCGGTGGCTCGAAATAGGCGTTATGGCTTCGGCAATCAAGAGGTAAAAAAAATTAGCATGTATTAAATTGTGAAAATTTTATAAAGACAACAATAAAGTATGTATTCAATTAGTTATTATTTCCATTTAACTTGATTAATAATTCAATTTATAATTAGGTAGAAAAATAATTATTTGTATGGTATTAGAATTATCTTATAATATAACATTAAATATAGTATGTATTAAGTTTATTCTTTAAGTTTAACATGTTAAACCTTGCCACACCATCTTTTACTCCAATTTCCTATCATTTTTCAAAGTCCATGTATACACTACAAGTCCATGCTCTCTTTATAATTTTTCATCATGCTAGGCGATATACATGTAGACTTATATGATAATGTCATGAAAATAATTTAAGTTATTAACTTAAATGTGAACTCGAATTATTTGCAGGCAATTGATTTTCAGCTAGGATACAGGAGGTCCATGGATGCGGAGGCTATAGCTCGGTTGCAGCAGCAGTTGGAAGAGTTGAATTATTGGAGAAGAATCCAACTGGCCGAGGAGATAGATGAACGTATTGCAGCTTACTATCAAGAGCATGGATCGATGCCTGGGGAAGAAGAAGCTGGTGCTGAAGGCAAAGAAAAAGGGGACGAAGACGAGGAGGAGGACGATGATTAGTTTGGTTGTTCTCATGCTTGGGTATGTACATATACTTGGTTTTTTATATGCTTGATGCACATACGATGATATCTGATGATGGTTTGGTGCGGTTGGATATATTTTGATGATATGTGATGTTGGTATGGTAATATGTGACGATGGTATTATTTTCTGGATATATGACGATGGTATGTTATGATATTGTGATGAATTTAGTAATGTTTTGGACATATTGTGTTGTGGATGTATTATGATAATGAGTATTGATTATATTGGATTGATATTGGTGGATTGGTGAGTTGATATTGGAATGGTATTGGTTTTGTGGATTGAGAGGAAGGAATAGCACTGAAATGTAGAAAATATGTTCCATAATTGCCAAGGCTAGCAACGGCTCATAGGTCCAAACTTTGCAACGGCGTGTGACAACTTGTGACAGATGTTTGCAATGGCTAGCGATGACTTTCTGGTAACAATATGCAATGGCTTGCGATAGCTTGCGACGGCATATCAAACAACGGTTCCTAATGGTTTCCCGGTAAAACAAACTACTTGCCACGTATGATGCTACGTGGTAATTTGGCTTTGTAAGCCGTTGCCAAATGTGCGACGGAGCCTTTGTTTTTTCTGTGTGCGACGACTTAAATAGCGACGGATGCCAATGGCTTTTTGCCATTGTTGTTCACTGTGCGTTTTGTAGTGTTAGTTTGATTTTTGTCAAGTGGAGTCTAACTCACTTGTTATTTACTCAATTTCAAAAAAAAAAAAAAAACCAAATGTATTTTAGCTGTCATATCAACGGTATTATATTCTTCTTAAAATTTATTCCAAATTATAGAAAAACAAGCTTTTGATATTTTCAACCTTCGCCACTTATAACCTCTCCTATAAATACCCTCACATTTCCACCATTAAAGGGATCGATTTCTCCACCCACAAAGTGCTATCATTTTCATTTTTCAAAAATTTCAAATCATTCAAACCTCCATTAAACCTCTTCCAAGCTTCGATTCAACATCTCAATCATCATGAAATTGTCAAAGATCATCTAAGTGCTCAATTGTTGAAGATCTACTCCAACAATCATCGCAATCAAAGAGATCTAATCATTTCCATGGTAAATTCAAGAGAATCAAGATATTAAAGAGAAGAAGTAGGGAAATCGTTGTAAAGAGAGAAAATGAGCAAAGTTATAGAAATTATTTACCTTGTAACATTGAGAATGATAATGAAATCTCTCTTGAAAGTGGACGTAGGACGACTCTAGGCCGAACACTATAAATCTCTGTCTTTTTACTTGATTTTGTGTTTGTGGTTTCCCGCATTATAGATCTAACCTGTTTAAAGGTGTTTGCACATCTCACGGGGTGTTAGTGTTCATTTTTAACATCAACATTATATTTTCTTAAAATCTATTCCAAATTACAGAAAAACAAGCTTTTACTATTTTTTACTGTCTACCGTCATCAGTACACAATATAGGCAACAATTATGATGTGATTTGGAGAACATGTTGCAACATGAAAACAGTATATAATATGAACTACGCCAAATTAGCAAGAGCAAGAGCAACAGTGCAAATTCTAGTAGCTTCATTGTTCTCCTTGACCATCAATGGTTTCGCCTTTACTTCCTCAATAGACCTCATGCATGTATCGATACTAGTTAGCAACGAACTCAAACCTATCTTAGCAATAAATTTATCATTTGTTTTCAAAGCTTCAATAGCTTTCTTCACACTATCAACAGAGTCGGAATAGGATTCCTTGCAGTTTCGCAATGCCTTTCTGCTGCTTTTTGGCAAGCTTTTATCATTTAATAGCTGCTTAACCATTGCGTGGTTTTGAGACAATTTGTTCTTTGCTAAATTGCATGATATCAGTGCAAGACCTATATAATATTAAAATTAGTAGTCATGATATTTATGGCTTAGGTAGATTAATTATTGGATCACTTACTAATCATATACCTTTAGTGTCGGCAGTTTTGATTTTAGGATTAGCTTGCAAAGACGACACACAAAAATCAACATAGCCTGTATCTTTTTGGCCTTCGAGTGCTTTCTTACATACGTCTTCGACTGATGCATCCACAGTAGTTACACTAATCAGAAGAGCAACAGTGAAATACAGGTATACCTTCATTTTATTTTATTATTTTTAAGACTTGTATTCTCCTAACTTTTTTGTTTATTGTATTTGAGGTTTTATCATCTTTATATAGCATTTTGGTGACCGAAATAGGTTTATGCATTGATCTAGCGAGTACGTCAATGAGGAAATTGCATATCCTATCTTCAAAATATGTGTGTTATATTTTTCAATATCCGAAAATGATATTTTCTGTAATATCTACTTTTGTTCCATTATTATAATATCTTACCGTAATTAATTAATTAATTAGTACAACTCCATTTTCACAATAGATTGTGAGGAAATGGATTTATAAGGCATCTACAATCAAATCTAAAAAAAATCAATAAATCAGAAGCTAAAACTATATCTGACTTCAATGTCCCGTTTGGTTCGTCGTTTTTATTATGTGTTTTCTTTTAAACAAAAATGTACAAATCATATTTATGGTTGAAATATAAACAATTTTGAGAAATAAAATTAATGTGCAAAGTCGAAAACAAGTTTATTTTGTTTTTATGTTTTGAGAGATGACAAAAACATACAGCATAATCAAACTGAAGTGACCAAAAATTATAAATTTTCTTGCCCTGTTTCTTTGTATTTCGTTGTGCATGTTGAGAATACTAAACCCAAAGCCAAAATGAACCAAGCGGGAACTTAAATATTAGTTGGTTATATCCAAATGGAAGTTAAATTTTAATGAAATTCTGTTCTTACAATAGAAAAATATTTATCAAAATTGGAAATTGGAAAAACTTAAAGTTAGTGTTATATGAAAACTAAAAGTGCTAAATTTAAAATTATAGCATAAAAAAATCAGAATCGAAAATGACTTTTTATATTTAAACATTATAGCAACATTACAAATATATTACACTATGAAAAACTTAACTTACATCAAAATTTATCGAAAACTTGGCTCATACCAAAATTTGAAATGATAATAAATTTAACAATAGAAATAAGAAGGTTGTGACACTGCATACAATAACGAAGAGGAACTGCATGATCGTATAGAACGTAGAAGGACAGTTTGGTGCGCTCGAAAAGAATTAAGAAATAATGAAACAACTGATGATTCTACGTTTTGTGGCCCAGGCACATATGGTGGACCTATTAAGGGAAGAGTTGAGATTGATAAGATAGGGAGGGAGCTGATGATGTGTGCGTGGATATTCATCTTTTGGTATATGTATGAATTAACGATGAGAGAATTTCGACACGAATTTGGGATAATTATATGATATATTTGATTTTATAATTAATGTATTATGATCGTTTATGTTACACCCTAAACATTTAGCCTTTAAATAAATCAAATTTGTTTCATGCCATGAAAACATCATAAAGAAACCATAATGATGTTGATTCAAAGGGACACTTCGTGGTGGTATATAATTGAAGGGATACTTTCACAGTGGTGTCACTTTTATTTCATCGAAAGGATATTTCACAGCTCAAGGAATCTCACTCTGTTCATTACCAAAGAACAAGTCATTTATTTTCCTTTTCCTCTAAGAAAGAGCCTATTTATCGAATGGGGTACCACTTCAATCAGGAAAAAATGCATTGCTTCGCTCATTTACAAAAGCAGTATAGCGTGCTTCGAAGTCATCCTTGATAGCCATCAAGAGAAAGAAACCAAATTTTTAAAGGCAAATAGTTATAGTGCTTCACCTAATAATTGTCGGGATTGCGAATTATGGATCTTAAGGCTAACTTAACACTAGAGGGGGAGGAGCTAAATAGTGTTTAATGGAAATTATGAATTTTTTATAATTTTTTAAATACAACATAATCAAATGCAAATCACAGATATGGAATAATCACAGAATCGAACATGATGCAAATAATAAGTCAAAGCAGTAAAGGAAAGAATACACCATAATTTTATACTGGCTTGGAGTTACATTATATCCAGTCCCACACTTTCTCATGCATATTTCCTTTCAAATAAATGTTGATATTACAACCCTCGATTTCAAAGTCATGAGATACAACCCTCCTGCTTTCGAGTATAGGGAATTATATTGATTTTACTATACTACAAGATTAGCTAACTAATTTACGGGCTACAATCACACCTAATTTGATTTAAACATACCACAACCACACATTTTCAGTAACAATTTGATAGAGAGACTTGAAAGGACTTTGATCTTTCGATATTTTATTACAAATGATCCTATAACTTTGAATAACACTGAAATCTTTAGTAGAGAGTAGCGGAGAATCAAACTGGAGATGATCTGGTTTGATTCACTTTGAATTTCAGTAGTGTTTGGTTAATGAATCTTGAAATTTAGAAAGGAAGTGGAGTGGAGCAGGAGTGAAGAATAATAAAGAAAAAGTGATTTAAAATTCTTTCAGAAATCAGGTATATATATGCAAACAACAGTCATATCTATTCGCGAAGCGAAACGAACGAATGAATAAACACGTCATTTGAAATTTTATTTTTGCTGAAACTACAACCATGTCGACATGGGGGGATGGATATGAAGGAATGCATATGTTGAAATTTATAAAAAAAAAACTTGTTTTCAAAAGAATTTTGATTTTAAAATTTGCTTAAACAAATTTGAGACTTTTAAAACATTTTAAGCATAATATAAGTAACTAATAACACATTTAAACATTTTAAAAAATGGTTTTTGAAATAATAAAATACTTAACATATAAATCTATAAATAAGAATATATGAAAATCAAATTAAAAAAAACTTGAGATTGAGGCTAAAAATTTGAAATTTAAAAACAAAAATAAAATTACAAAGATAACAAAGAGTAAAATATTTAAAAACAAGAATATTTAGGAATCAAAAATAAGTTGTTCAAAACAGTTTTTATTTTGAGGCTAAGTTAATAAAAATAAACTCAGAAATGAAATTTGGAAAACACTTTTGAAAGTTCGTAGGTTCCATCCCATTAGAGTAGGTCGTGGGTTCCATCCCATTATAAAGCGAGAAGGTGGATTCCAACCCACAATTACAATCCAAATAAAGATGTTAGTGCTATTATGAAGTTTTAACATAAATCTAGACTCTATTACTTGTCTTGATATTTTGAAGTCGTGAATTCTTGAACTCCATATACTCATGAGTCTTCAATCTTGAATTCTTCAATCTTGAATCTTTATACCGTATAGTCTTCATTCTCAATACCTATCTATAAATTTCCTCCGTATATATATATATAACTCAAAATAAAATATTAGTATACATATTTTATAATAAGTCATAAGGTTATTGTCATCAAAACCATCAACCCAAGAACTAACAATCTTCCCTTTTTGATGGTGGCAAACATTGTTTATAAAATATACTTACCAATACCTTCATTCTTCAATTACTCCCCCTTACTCCAACAGCTCCTACTAAAACTACTAACTCCCCCTTAATCTAAGCCTAAGCGAACCTATTTTATAATTCTACTCCATTATCGTAAAAAAACCGTATAACTTGCCTAAACTATAATACTTCCCCTTAAACTAGTATTATAAAACTTAATAAGAAGACATAGTAATTGAACCAAACTAATATTTATTATATATAATGTAAATACAAGACTGTAAAATCATTCAAATATCTAATAGAAACGTTAAATTATGCAATGATCATTTACAAATAAGCACAACTTTTCTAACAAGTGTTTTTGATAATGGACAATTTGTGAATTGGCTAATTTTAATAATGAAGACAAAAATCTCCATTTTGTTCAATCACATTCCCATCTTTATCAAAGCACACTTCTCCAACATATATAACTTTGTCGTCTTCTTCCATATGTACGTCTTCTTCTTCTTCCACTTTTTCATCATCTTCTATAGGGTTATGGATATGAATGTAGGAATAATCACCTTCAATAATGATGGGGTCAGAACAATTATCCATTAGCAATTTATAAAAATTCCTAAGGAATTTCCCTTGCTTTTCTTGTTTCTTGGCCATGCATTGTTGCACACTTGTATTTTAGTGAGCATTTGCAGAGAATATTTCAAAGATTCTTCTACGTTTTATCGTACAAGCGAGTAGAGTGCATTGAAACGGTCTTGGAGGAGGTGAAGAGAAAGAACAAGTGTTTTTTATTTGTGTTAGATGAGAAAACCGTTAATTATTATGTCTAGAACTTAATTACAGAGAGAAATTAATGAAGAGACAGAGAATTTCAAAAATAAGAAGTTTAAATGGGGAAATAATTTGATTTTGGAGGGAAAGTTAATTTGGAAATTTACCATTACATGTCGACATGGAAGGATGGGGGATGTCGACTTACCTATATGTTTTTGAAAATTTTATTTTTCTTTAAATATTTTAATACATATACTAATATATCTAGTTATTATATTTCAGTTAAAGAACAAATACCTAGTTCTCTTCTTAATTTAGTAGATATTGCCTTATTTAAGGGTTTAGTTAGGATATCTGCAAGTTGATTCTCAGTTTTAATAAATTCTAGTGAAATATTTTCTTTACTTACATTATCTCTAAGAAAATAATGTTTAACATCAATATGCTTAGTTCTAGCATGATGAGTAGGATTCTTTTTTAAAAGGCACGCCTGATTTTTTTTTATTCTCAACAACAAAGTTACAATATATATATATCGTCTCCAATACATACTCACAACATAACTAACTCTTGAAATACAAATTACATGACAAAAAATAACAAACATCATCACGGACAGTATACAGAAGATACAAAAATATGACTCACGAAAACAAACATAATATGCCTTATGGCCTTCAGAAATCAGAAGCAAACATTGTAGAGTAAATATACTTTTCAAAGGCAAGTATTATTTTATTTCCACTGGAAACAATTACAAAGAGTTACAAAGTAACAACTAAAGCTACAAAATTATACAAACCACTCTATTCACTCAACGATGCATGCGGTATTGAGAAAAAAACATATACAATATATCTACTTAAAACCCAGAAAAAACTCAATATCGCAACTACAAATACTACACGCATTTAAGTATACTACATACATTTACTACTAACCAGTAGAGCAACAAACTATTAAACCATCCAGACAACATCAAATTATTCCATCACTCAGACTTAATTTATTCCATCTCTCAGCATCAATTAACATCACTTGAAATACTCAACTACACTTGAACTTCAAAGATCAATCATAAGACCACTCACTTAAAAACCAAAAATAGCATCACCATGACTGCACATGATTGCAGAAACCAGAGATCGAATCATAGCATATCAAAAAAAAGAACCCAAATAAAGACTTCATCAACCAAACTAATACAAGAGTCAACAACCATGATCGAAAGTACCATTAACAAGTACTATAAGCATGCACCAAACTTAATCACGTTTAAAAATGGATTCCTCTTGTTATGTCTTGGTGGAAACTTCGTAGAATTAGGGAGAAACTCCTCTAGCGTGTAGTCAATTCCGTCATCAAAATCATCATCGATACTCTCAGCAGCCTTCTTCTTACAAGCACGCCTCTTGGTATTCTTTAAAGTCGTTTTAGTTTGTGCTAAAGAAGATGGCGTAGAAATAGTAGATGAATTAATGGCGGTGGCAAAATAATGTGAGGTGGAAGCGTTAAATGTGAATATGGTGATGAGCTAGGAAGTACAGAAGCATTGGTAACATTAGAGGACGAAATTTTAGCATTTATTGCATCAACTTGATTACCCTTGGGGATTAACACATCAGAGATTCCATTGTTATGATTCTCCTCAGCATCAGCCCAAAATTTTCCTGTTTTTCATGATAAAGAAGATGAAGCAGATTTATCATGAGCAATAGTAGATGAAATTTCTGCTTTAGATGTAGATGGCTGATTTGTGG
The DNA here is from genome assembly GCA_030737875.1 of Allium sativum. Classification (NCBI taxonomy): domain Eukaryota; kingdom Viridiplantae; phylum Streptophyta; class Magnoliopsida; order Asparagales; family Amaryllidaceae; genus Allium; species Allium sativum. The sequence continues at coordinate 840,017,569 of CM060924.1, forward strand.
AAACTGGCTTCCCAATAGAATGCATAGAAACATCTCCATCAAACAAACTACCTAAACCAAAATCTACACCTTCTTTATCAATGAAGCTATTAGTATCCGTTGCTTTGTTCATAATGCCATTAACATCATGTTATATTTCACTCGAATTACATACTTGAGTAGCATTTACATCAATATTATTACCATGAGAAAACTGATTATCATTTGGATTCTTAGCTGATTCCAATCCTGGTTGATCTACTATATTAGCCCTTTTATCATATTCATTGTCATTTCCTATTTCAGAACCACTAACATCAAGATTTTTATTACCATCTACACCAACTTTTGAACCCTCATTAGCTAAAACATCAAATTGATTCCTGCCAAAAAATTTCAGCCAATCAAGAGATAATTTCCTGCCAAAAATTCAAGCAAGACACCACTTCAGCGTGAATATAACCTCTTCATCATTTAAAATGAAGAGGACTAAGAAGAGAGGTAGGTTTATTTTTTGTACGCATGGAAGACTTCCTAGAGTTGCCAAAAGGTAGTACATCATCTAGTCCATATTCTATGCCATTATCCATACCATCAAAATTTAATTTGCTTTTTCTTATTAGATTTCTGCCTACCACATTCAGATGAGCTAGTAGTGGATGATAGAGGAAGAATAACATGAGGTGGAGAAGATGGTTAGCATAAGGTGAAGCTGATGACTGCCCAGGACTGCTCATAATGTTGCCAACTGAAGAGTATGTAGATGGCGCTTGAAAACTAAAAGATGATGAACAGGACATAGTAGTTATATAAGTAGAGGACATAGTTGCACTTGATGATAAAAATGATGAAAAAGATTTACCAGCAGAAGAGCTCATAGTGGATGAAGTAGAAGATGATATAGTAGCTGTAGTAGTAGATGTAGATGAATTCATACCGTGAAATTGACCGATATTAGTACCATTTAAATTCCCAATATTAGTACCACTACGATCAAAAAAATTAGCTGTATCCAAACTTGACCTATCTTCAATATTAGCTCCTTTGCTATGATCAAAGTCATCCCTAACTTTAGGGATAATACCATTTATGCAATCACCAACTTCGTTACTGCTGTCATTAACATCAGATGCCAAGGCTTCAAAAGGGTTAGCATTAGTATTTTCTTCATTAGAGACAACAACATTTTACTGAATATTATTTTCACCTTTGTTCCTCCATACTTTCTTTTTCTTTGAGTTAACAGTAGTCCAATTACTCTGATTATGATTAGAATAATCCTTCCTATTATACTGACTTGAAAATTCACTAACTCTAACATGTCTATCTTCAAAACAAGCCTCAAGCTTCTTACCGTTATCCATGTCAGCCTTAAAATTATTTTCACACACAGAAAAATCATGGCCAAAATCTTTACAGAAGTATAAATTCTAGGTTTCCAATCATAGGATAACTTCACATAAGGACAATTATCCCCTAAACTAGCAACTGCGATTGATTCAGGAAGCTCAAAATCAGGGGAAACCTCAAGTAATGCCTTAGCATATCTAACTCTATGCATTCTTTCAATATTGCTATCAAAACATATTAATTTTCCTACATGACATGCAAGCCAGTTAATACCTAAAAGAGTCCAAAGAATAATTGTAATTCTATAGTAATGAATCCATACTGACACCTTTTTAATCTGCGATTGTGAGCTACCTATTGAAGGAACTCGTCTTGTTATTATGAACATTCTTCCCCTTATAAAAATCGGGTCAGTTTGAAGAATTCTATCTCTATCCATATCGTTAGAAAAATTAAAATAGAAATGAACACCATCTGATTTAATACTTACCTCTCCATTTAATTTCCAATATCTGTTCAAGAAATTTATCACTGAGAGGTATGATAGAGTTCCATCCAAGAAGAAGCCGACCAAATGATTACCACAGTAATTCAAGCTTTCTTTCTTAACCATATTTGGAAATGTTTTTGGCACTCCATCTCTTGGTATATCAAAATGTTGCGGTTTATAGACTCCTGCATTCATAGGAAGAGATTTGAAGAGAGATGCATAATCAATTTTCATGAAAGAGGGAAAAGAGGAATTCGACGAGTTGAAATTTGCAGAATTAGGGATATTCGTTGAATTGACATACGAGGAATTCACATTTGAAGGGAATTCACTGGAATTATTGGATCTGAAAGAGAAATCTCTTAGAACTGGATTGTACAAAACAGGTCATTTGCGTCAGTTGTTTAAGCTTATTTGCGACTGTTCTACAACAGTAGCATATGCAACCATCGCAACATGTGTAAGCTTATTGCGACAGTTTTAAAACCGTCGCAATACACATGTTATTGCGACGGATATTTTATAATAACCGTCGTTGTAGACTAATTCATTCGCGACGGTTTTTTTACACCCGTAGCAAGAAGCCGATATGTAACTTCAAACCTTTGACCTTGTGCGACACGTTTTAGAATAACTGACGCGATAAATTTAGCATTTGCGACGCTGTTTTATTTACAGTTGTAGCAATAAATTTAATTGTTGCTACGGTTTTTTTCCACAGGCGCAAAAGAGTAACTTCTGAATTCAAAAGGCTAATCCAACCACATTCCATCTCAGCCATTTTGATTGTCAGCTGTCAATACAGTTCAACATTTCCTATCTTATAAGCAATTCACAAAATATGTGGATACAAGAAATACATACACAACTCACAAAATGTTATATCATTTGACAAGAGAACAATAACATTGATAACCATACAACATAATTAATTTGCATGAGTCATAACCAGTCATATGCTAAGCTCCAACCAACACATGTAAATACTTACATAATACTTATTTCATCAGAAATTAACATTCTTCACATGAATAAAAAAGAACAAAATGGTTCGTCCAGCTTAAAACTTTAAATAGCACAATTCGTTTTCGTGATTGTTGACTTGAATCGCCATCTGTCAAAAAACAATATAGCATTATTTTGACTGCAATTGAAAACATATCAAACAAAGAACCATAAATAGTGACATAAAAATTACCGTAAATAGTATCCTAGAAGTAATGTGAACTGATCGTACCCTTTTTGTAAACTGATGGGTAATATTTCAGCCATTAACATGAAAAGTACCGTAAATGGTTTGCAGTTTTTCTCCTCCTGCAGTTGAGCAAAACAGAAAGCATAAACTGTTAATATTTTCAAGACATGTAAAATCAAATTCACGTAGTACAGAATATTAAAACAAAAAACACATACCCAATACTGAACTGGACACACCTCTGTCTCCCATACAAAATGCACTTTAGTTACAGGGCTGGGATGATAAGCTACAGGGATTGGTTTTGGTGGTCAGGGTTGGGTTTCATTGAACTTAAGTTCTATGCAATTAGTTTCCATACATCTCGTGCCTCCCATACAAAATGCAAAATCATGCAAACATAGTGAAAACATGCCAACATTTACAGTGAAAACAACAAAAACTTCATGGCCATTTCCTGCGGTTTTCTGCATTTAGCAAAATCAGGCTTAGCTCAAAATCTGTAGGAAGCCTAATTAGCATGTATTGAATACAGCAGGTGTATTTAAATGTATATGTAATTTACCAATGGACATTCAATTTACAACTAGTCACAATGCTATGCATTAAACTTATATTTTTGAGGTCTGTATCTATCAGACATACAGTTATAGTTAGCATGTTGCCGATGAATGTGAACAATAATGCAGAGCGCCACACAACAAAAAAATCCAAAACCTATCAGTAGAAGTGGAAGAATGCAGTCAAATGCAAACAAGTGGACGATTAAACACATGGTGTGGTCTGCTAAAACTGTCAATCACTAGCTCATTCAATCTAATACAAGGCCAGGAAGTCATCAAATGATAGCAGATGTTTGAACAATGATAGGTCAGGAACTATACAAGGCTATATGCATTAAAATAGGTAATATAGATGGTGCAGTCTTGAAACCACCTCAATGATAGTAGGAGTTTGAACAATGATAGGTCAGGAAGTCGTCAAACTGAAAAGATGTACGTAAATTACACTTCAAAATAAGCAAATCTATTTGCAATACAAGTAAACACAAGGATTGACCAAAGAACCTAAATAACTATATGATTCAAGTTTTATATGCAAGTCAACCTTGGTGGCTACAAAAAATCTTGCATTTTTGTTTTTGATGGCTTTGCAATCTATGTTTCTTAAATGTCAGTTGCTGATTTATATGTATCTAACCTGGAACCTTTGACATCAACTTAGACTTGTTTGTAGTATCTAATTAGCCAACAAATAAGCCTATATAATGTTATATGCTTTCGTTTATTCTTTCCAATAGCTTAAAAAAATGTAATAAAATACACAACTGGATGACAGTTAAGAAGATAAACTTCCCCTCAACCATTTCTAGAATTAATTGTATTTTTCTCTTAATCTGCAACAGTAAACTACACCCCATACTAAAATAATATGAACAATTAAATTATTTAAATATGAGTGATTTATTACAAGCTGTTGACCAAAAATGCACTCTAAATTCAAGAAAGAAAACGGTTAAACATCAAGGAACCAAAACTCTAAATTCAAAATAGAAAAAAGATGCACTGATATTGCTTACCATAAAGTTAGAATCTTACTACTTTGCATGCTTGAAGTCTTCTTTCGAGTAATCATCTGCAAAACAAAAAATAATTATATATTTAATGATTTTCCATAATAATACTAATAAAGCATTTGCTTAGTTTAACACATAGACATACTTTAAATTCCATACAAGTTACCATGTTCACATATCTGTAACCAAACTTAGCATGCCCAGTCAATACCAATGCATCAGCTTTGCAAAAATAATTCAACTTCGTCAATACAAATGCGATTATACATTAAAGAAGAAAGAGATGCAATAAATGCAAACACTAAAATTTATACTCACCAGAGTCTCCCGAATAGTTATTTAATTAATAGAGCAACCGAGGTAGTTGCAACTATTTCATTTGAAATAATACGTACAATGTATGAACAAATTCAAAAACAGCATCAAGGATATGTAGAAAATTCAGAAACAACATCAAGTATTGAAGTGGACCTATGATAGTTGGTTCATTTTTGAACAGTTTCATTACAAATTAACAGCTAGGATTTATCGTTTATCTAAATTCAAAATCCTAATTACCTTAGGGAATGGTTTTGAAAGTTAGGGTAGCGCACATGTAAAGATTTTACTAAACAGGCTGTCTAGGTTCAGTTTTCAAGCATTCCGGACTATGAATCAATAATTCAATATGCATGTTGTGTATCCATAACTTAATAAAAATAACAAAAAAGAACTTGCAAGCTATACATATTATTGAGATTCTCTTATGTCTCCGGTACCTCACCATAGAAACCATTGGAAGCAATAAACCTGTATGAATAGCATACCAAAAGCATAAAAACAACCCTGATTAATAGCTCTTAATATTATATTAATAAAAAGTTAATACTGGACTAATTTCACTGTCATGCTAACAGTCAGTTTCATATTTTGCACCTTCCAATTGGTTTGCGTCAATCACTCTGTACCTCACGAGAGAAAAAAGTAATAAACCTGTATGAATAACCCTGGTTACTAGCTCTTAATAATAACCCTGGTTACTAGCTCTTAATATTATATTAATAAATGGTTAATACTAGACTAAAATTCACTAGCAGGCTAACAGTCAGTTGCATGAATTGGACCTTCCAATTGGTTTGCATCAATCGCTCTGTACAACTAACCAGCAACATTACTAACACTAGAAAACCAATAAAAAGAACAGTAACAGAAGTGAAAGAAGAATAAGACTTTTTATTGAGCTTCTCAACTGAAATCAATGTAAGACCCGTAACTTCCCCGTGAAGGAAAGCACGGATTGCTTTGAGAACAACACACATTGGAACACAAACAGAAGAACATTTCATTGCTTATTACAACAATATCATCAGAATACAAGAATATACATAGTATGAATAAATATTATATATCAGAAAAACATCAGAGATTTAAATTACATTACATAGCAGCGGAAAATAATACAAAACACAACTGAAGGAGATATATGGATACAAAGCTTTCCGAATATCATTCCCGCTGTAAACCAGGATCCTGTGAATATAAATCTGCAAAACCAAAACTACTAGCTGCCCGTGTCGAAAATAAGCGCACCCAGAGTTTAGGTTAAAATAACAAACTCCAGGTCAGTCATGGGATTGGTGTGAGAATTAAAAAAGTTATTTAAAACTTTACTTCAAATCAGATACATCAAGAGACCACGCCGTATAACACGGAACGGGTTTCCTCTCAAGAATACCAGTGCATATAACAAAACAGCGCAATGCTTTTTGGAAAAATGAAGCTATTATAAGACCCAGGTCCTATCACACAATGCAACGCAAGACGGGGGATAGGGTTTTCTGTTATAATAGCCAAACATGCTTGATACATTAAAATAAATCATTTGATACTATTATAAGTGCATAGTGTTTAAAACAACTTCAAATATAAATGTATCAATCCTAGACGGCATCGGTACCATATATCATGTCGCCAATACTAGGCTCTACAATCAAAACCGCAAATGTCACGTATTGGAAGTTGGATTTCCATCTATGAACCGAGGCAAGGGATCATCCTCACCGCTTCGAGACTCTCTAGCCCGAGCCTAAGGAACAGCCGCAACTGCCCCATGGATCGTCAGGGCCGGTCGATCCGATGTGGATTATAATGCCTGAACACTGCGTTTCCCCACCCTATGGGGCGTAAACTGGTCATATCCGACCAGGCCATCGGCTCCGAAGAGACCGAACTAACCGAGGCGCCTTGCTATCCATCATCCACATAAGTAAAATGCCCGGGCGTGTAAAACCCAAAGCACCACTCCTAACTAGAAAGAAACGCAGGTCCACCGTGATGTCCTCTCCCGTTTCTGGTTCACACCGAGGTGTGAGGCTCGCGAATTAACGTTACACAAAGCTACGCTGTATTAAAGCCGTGCTTTGATCATCAACCACAAGACTCTGCTTTTCAACGAAAGCCTTGATCATTTGCTTCTCAGCATGCCACATAAGCAATTCACGCTATGCAACCGATGTATATCAATCACATATAATGAAATCCGATGTCAGACACACATCCATTTACAAGTCCATTCTGGATCTGAACGAAACCGGAGGAACCTTATTCCTCGCATATCCATCGATCTCCAAGTACGTCTGGACGATCACCAACCGATTCCCTCCTCTTGGGTGTACAGCCCAATCAAGATCATAAGTAATTATCCGAATGATGTGAAGACCTCCAGTCTTCAACCACCATCTTCATCTTCGACTTATCGTCGATTCAGTTATTCAGAATGGGATAAACCCGGTCTTTCCGAATAACTCGCGTATATATAATAAACAAGTGTTATAAAAACACAACATGCACCTCATTCCAATCCAGAATATTCCTTTATTCAAATATTCTTACACTTTGGGAAAGGTTCCCCTTAATTTTATCAAAGATAAATTCTTTTAAACTTATTCTTTAATCTTCTTTTGAATATCAATTCAAACCAAATTATGGTTTATCCAAACTAGTCGGGATTAGCGAACCTTACTGAAGTAATCATTTGTTAAATTTCCTAACCCCAACCTATTCGTCCCATGAAGTAAAACTGGTAATACTTCATATCTAACACCACGGTGTTATCGGCAAATTCAATTACCATTTCACGTTCAAATCTAATTAAAGATTTAACTATCGTCTGGAGTAAAACTGGTGGTACTCCATTCTCGATCATTTCTTGAATTTGATAATTTTAGTTATCAAACTCACTTTTCAATCTATTTAAAGATTCATTAAAACTCTAATTCAGTTTTAATTTCCAAAAATCATTACTTAATGATTATTCATATCCGGGAAATAAATCTTTTCTTTAACTGGGTTAAAGAACCAATGTCATTTAAAACACGGTTCACGATTAACCCAAAATCACATTCCATTAACAATGGAATTTCACGGAAAACAGATCAATATATATAATCGATATAAACTTCCATATCCGACTAATAATATAAATGGAATAATGGCAAAGCCTTTTAAATTCCATATATATTAACAGTATTCCTCCACAGAAATTCACTTCGATTATTACCAAATCGAATTCCATTCCATTCCAATTTATTTTATTAAATCGGAAAGCTTTACTTTGGAAAATCTCCTTTAAATCTTGTCAAAAAGATTTATAAATTCCAAATCCCATTTCACTGTAAATCGGGTTAAAGAACGAATATCGTTAAAACACAGTTCATAATAAACCCAATCCACATTCCATTAATGATTGGATTAAAGAACAAGTGTTATTTAAAACAGCGTTCACGATAATCCCAAAAATCAATTTCAATTCAATTCCAATTAAATATCATTTAATTGGTATACTTCATTAAATCTAAATAAAAAGATTTAACTTTTTTCTCAACTGGTTTTAAGAACAGTGTTAATGAAGACACCATTCATGACAAACCCAAATCCCATTAGATATTAAATACAAGGCCCTGAATAGAAAATATATCGGCTTATATTCAATATCAAATTTTACGACCAACAAATATCGTATTGGAAACAACGATAAAAATATATCTTTCAAATCTCCATAACAATATCTGTATAATCACGAAATCCAACATCGAAATATTCCGAAGACAATTTCGATTCAAATCCATTTCCAATCTATTTTATATATTGGAAATTCTGGTTATTTTTAAAACCATTTCAAATCCAATTTATTTATTTTAAAAATAATTGAATTATAATTCTAGTTCAAAACTAGTTCATTTCGATAAAAATATATTTTTATCTTTTCAAATATGGAATTTTTTATCCCAATTCTTTCCAAATCATTTCTTATGATTTTACACTAATTATTGATATTTTTAATAATTTTATCAAGGCCCGTACAGTCGATTTCCATCAACGGCCATCGAACTGCACTTACAGCGACCTTTTCTAAATTTGATTTGGACATAATTCCAAATCCAACAGTTAGATTTCTAATTTCTTGTATTCGTTAGAAAGCTCTTTTCGATACGAACCCAACAGTTCCGCTTTTAGGAGAATCCGTCAGTCGGATCTCCCGTAATGTCCGTTCGAAGTCAATGGTCGAAATTCGCGAACTGCCGCAGCGCAGCGCGTTCTATTCAGGCCATTATATTATATATAATATATATTTTATATATTTCATCGATTTCCTTTTTAAAATGTATTTTATAAATCGTTTTAAATTCGTTTTCAAAACGATTTCAACTTCATATTCAATTTCAAATCAAAATTGAATATTCCATATCATCGATATATAAATGATAATATTTTCAAAACATTATATTTTGAAATCAATTCCTTTTCGATATTCATTATATAAATGAATAAAATCGATATAAATATCATTCACGTCAAAATGGCGTCAATCTAATCGACACGGCTATATATATTTAAATATTTTCGTGTTCATCCCAAATCGGACATCAAAATCAAATTTTGATTCTTTTCTGAATATTGTTTGAAAATATTTGTTATTTTAAAATAATCGTTATTGTAAAATATTTATTCTTTCTGAACTGGAATCAGACACAGTCAATTACCATATAATGTGATTATATGGATTTCATACACATATGTACCCAACTATAATCAAACACTTTCAACCATCATCCGAAGTGCATTCTACATTGCATAAGCATCAAATATAAATATTCAACGCTTATACAGCCTGTCAATCAATCGATTGAAATACAACTAATTATTGGGATTATTATATGTCCAATATCATCCCAATACCTGTGAGGGATTTTCAAACAACAAACACAAATTTTATTTGTGCAGTTGGGCGTTGTGTAAAATTTATCATCCCAATCCATATCAGAAAATAGGTGTACATAAACAAATCGTCTGATTTGTAAATGAATATTTATCTTATTCACATACACGTTAAAAAAAAATATTTTTAACGATAAAATATTTATTCGGTTCATTTATACAATAAAAATGATATTTGTTCTTTGCTAAATTGCATGATATCAGTGCAAGACCAATATAATATTAAAATTAGTAGTCATGATATTTATGGCTTAGGTAGATAAATTATTGGATCACTTGCTAATCATATACCTTTAGTGTCGGCAGTTTTGCTTTTAGGATTAGCTTGCAAAGACGACACACAAAAATCAACATAGCCTGTATCTTTTTGGCCTTCGAGTGCTTTCTTACATACGTCTTCGACTGATGCATCCACAGTAGTTACACTAATCAGAAGAGCAACAGTGAAATACAGGTATACCTTCATTTTATTTTATTATTTTTAAGACTTGTATTCTCCTAACTTTTTTGTTTATTGTATTTGAGGTTTTATCATCTTTATATAGCATTTTGGTGACCGAAATAGGTTTATGCATTGATCTAGCGAGTACGTCAATGAGGGAATTGCATATCCTATCTTCAAAATATGTGTGTTATATTTTTCAATATCCGAAAATGATATTTTCTTTAATATCTACTTTTGTTCCATTATTATAATATCTTACCGTAATTAATTAATTAATTAGTACAACTCCATTTTCACAATAGATTGTGAGGAAATGGATTTATAAGGCATCTACAATCAAATCTAAAAAAAATCAATAAATCAGAAGCTAAAACTATATCTGACTTCAATGTCCCGTTTGGTTCGTCATTTTTATTATGTGTTTTCTTTTAAACAAAAATGTACAAATCATATTTATGGTTGAAATATAAACAATTTTGAGAAATAAAATTAATGTGCAAAGTCGAAAACAAGTTTATTTTGTTTTTATGTTTTGAGAGATAACAAAAACATACAGCATAATCAAACTGAAGTGACCAAAAAATATAAATTTTCTTGCCCTATTTCTTTGTATTTCGTTGTGCATGTTGAGAATACTAAACCCAAAGCCAAAATGAACCAAGCGGGAACTTAAATATTAGTTGGTTATATCCAAATGGAAGTTAAATTTTAATGAAATTCTGTTCTTACAATAGAAATATATTTATCAAAATTGGAAATTGGAAAAACTTAAAGTTAGGGTTATATGAAAACTAAAAGTGCTAAATTTAAAGTTATAGCATAAAAAATCAGAATCAAAAATGACTTTTTATATTTAAACATTGTAGCAACATTACAAATATATTACACTATGAAAAACTTAACTTACATCAAAATTTATCGAAAACTTGGCTCATACCAAAATTTGAAATGATAATAAATTTAACAATAGAAATAAGAAGATTGTGACGCTGCATACAATAACGAAGAGGAACTGCATGATCGTATAGAACGTAGAAGGACAGTTTGGTGCGCTCGAAAAGAATTAATAAATAATGAAACAACTGATGATTCTACGTTTTGTGGCCCAGGCACATATGGTGGACCTATTAAGGGAAGAGTTGAGATTGATAAGATAGGGAGGGAGCTGATGATGTGTGAGTGGATATTTGTGACGGCCCGCCCCGCACCAGCCTGCATTTCCTCCGAAAGTGCGCTGTACACATGCCCAGCTAGCACGGAACGGTCGTCAGAAGAAAAGAAAGAAGGGAATGAACCAATCAAGGAACCTGTAGAATGTCTCACAGCGCATGGGATAAAATATAATAATAATATACTTGACATAAAACAGGTGAGACAGTGCATAAGCTGATAACCAAAATCAACATCCATCATCAGAGCAGCGGAAATTCAAATACAGCTTATTACAATTTTCCAAATTTACTGTCTCTAAACAAAAGAAAGCTAAAGTAGAAGATACACCACCAATGCCCAAGTAGTGATCTTCAACAACACAGGGAGAGTATTATATATATTACGTGGAAGCCTCCTGCTCGTCTCCGGATCATCTACCCGTGCATCACCAGCTAACCTGTCTCTAGTCTGCTCGTGTGAGCACCCAGAGTAATAAGAGGAGACATAAAACTCTGGGTCAGACATAAAGCCTGGTATGAGCGATAAGCATCTAAATAGAATAATAACAGGTATACTAAACCATACCTGAACCTGGACCTGCAACCAAAGAGTTAGTACTACATACCGTACAATACTCCAAGGTGCCATAATAAATGATGTGAGAATACGGGGGTGGGGGTGTGCATGTCACAATGATAGCAAACAAATCATCCATAGCAACCATCCTCACATCTCTCACTCAGTGCGTAAAGCGTACGACATCTACCACTTTGGAACACTAGACAAACTGAGGTAACGACGAATCCCGACTTGTAGAAACCCTGCTGTGACCAAGCCAAACACTTGGAGTCATGACCAAACATTTCAATGACCCACTTCATTGGTCGTAGCCCTTGGTTCTACCGATGCCATAATGGCCCTGAATCCGCCTTCGTACCTCCTACCATAGTGGTCCAAAGCTATAGACGTCGATAACCCCTTGGCACGCGTCCCGCAGCAAAGCCCAACCATGAAGCGAACTCGTTGATTCCCATCTGAATCTTGAGCTCTAACTTCTCATTTGGACTTCCTTTGCATCTCGGGTTATAGTCTTCACTTCCGGATCGGTCTTCATTCAGTTCGTAGTCATCACAGTCGGATCGTGAGTAACCTCCTTCCCAGCTCGGATCGTGGCACACCCTCCAGGTCGGATCGCCATCGTCGGATCGTGCTCCATCTCGGATCGGTTCGGATCATCCTTCCCGCTCGGGTCGGATCGTGGAAGCCTTCCTGGTTCAGTTCGCCAGCGTCGGATCGTGTCGCACCATATGGATCGCACCTCGTCAGCACGTGGCGCCTTGTCGGGTCGGATCGGGCTTATCAGTTCGTGGCAATCCACCGGTTCGGGTCGGGCTACCCATCTGGATCGTGGTCTTCCTTTCGTGGCTCCGAGCTCTGGCACGTGGCGCGGTTCGAGCAGGCGGGTCGGTTCGTGGGCATGGGGGCGATCCGATCCGGATAAATTCCTGCACTTCGTTCCAGCGACAGTTTCTCGCCATTCGACGGCGTTTTTAACCAAACTAACACTTCTAAGCAATCACAGAACACACCATAGAGTCATAGCAACATGTAATAGCAACCACAACAGCAAACAATCACTCAAATGAATCAAAATGGATCAAAAGTGACCAAAGCTCCTTATTTTCCCTTAAGCATGTTTAAGTAAAACTGATCATAGGGTTAACAAAACTTAATTAAATCGAACCAAATTTCTAACAGAGGCATAAAATATTATTTTCGAATTTCTAAACATTTTTCTAGAATTTATTAGTGTATAAATTCGCTAATCTTCACTAATTACCCTTAATTACCGTAATTAGTGTCAAAATGATGTTATCACTCACCTTTGCCACAATAAAACTTTCAGATCTGAAGTGAACCTCTGATTTGCACGAATTCCAATAGATAACAGCAGCTTTACCTCGGTCCTTGTGCTAATCCTCTTTGATTTGATGCCTCTAAGCCTAATTCCTTGATTAGGAAGTGATTTTGGGTGTTTTTAGAGAGATTTAGAGAGTGGAAGCCATGGCAAGGTCAAGAGAAATGAAAGTGGCGGCTGGAAAATGTCTAAAGAAATGTTTTCTAACCCTAACCAGCCTCCATATACCCCTAAACCCGAAATTCCCCTTGGGCCTAGCTGCTAATCACCCGTTTAAGCCCAATTAAGCTGTTTTACTCCATCTGAAACTTGTTTCAGCCATATCTCCCAAACGGTAAGCCCGTTTGGCTAATGTGACCACTCTACGGAAAGAGAAACCATCATCCGAAGCCAATGGAAGTGGTTTCAGGTCAAAATTCCTTTCCAGTCAAAAGTTATGGCCAAAACAGTGCCAACTAGGGGTAAAATGGTCATATAAAAATCGGGAAAAATCACGAACATGGGAAATGACCCCAATAGTCGTCTCCCAAAGTTACATGACCATACGACTTCGAATGTGAAAGAAATAAATATTCTACGATCCTATGATGCGTAGAATGCGGGTCGTTACACTCTCCCCCCCTTAAGAAATTTCGTCCCCGAAATTCCTTAAACCAAAACATACAAAGGATCCTGCATGCCTAACAACCATATACAATAATCAAATATGCAAAACAAGCAAACAAGCCTATCCTAGCATGCGGAAAAACTAAATCGAAGTCAAAATCTTACCAGACAAAGAGTTCTGGATACTTCTTCCTTATGTCCTCCTCTGTTTCCCAAGTACAATCACTCTCGTCCTCGCTCCACTGTACCTTGACTAGCTTCACCGCCTTCCTTCGAAGTTGCTTCATGTCGTACTCGACAATACGGGCCGGCTTGCGGTTCCCAACCGCCTCGGGTTCTACTTCGAAGTCCTCTAACTGATCAGGTGAAATAGTCATATCTGAGTCGTGAACGAACTTCCTTAGTTGGGAAACATGAAATACGTTATGAACTCCCGCCATCTTCTCTGGTAAGTCAATCCTATATGCCAAATTCCCGACTAGTCCAAGAACAGGGAATGGGCCAACAAATCTTGGTGCCAACTTGCCCCTCCTGCCAAATCGTATTACGCTCTTCAACGGGGAAATCTTGACAAACACCAAGTCACCAACGGAAAATTTTAGGTCTCTTCGCCTCTTATCAGCATAACTCTTCTGCCTATCTTGGGCTGCCTTCATTCGTTGCTGAATGACCTTGATCTTATCTGAAGTTTCCCTCACCACATCTGGTCCAAGCATAAACTTCTCGCCAGTCTCTATCCAACATGATGGTGAGTTACACGGCCTTCCGTACAAAGCTTCAAACGGAGCCATACCGATACTGGATTGGTAGCTATTATTATATGCAAACTCTACTAGATGCAAATGGTCATCCCATGATCCTCCAAAATCTAATATACATGCTCTCAAGAGGTCTTCCAAAATATGGTTCACCCTCTCCGTCTGACCGTCGGTCTGAGGATGATATGCGGTACTGAGATGTAACTCTGACCCTAGAGCCTCTTGTAAGCTCTTCCAAAACCCACTAGTAAACAACGGGTCTCGGTCGCTCACAATGCTTTTAGGTACTCCATGAAATCTCACTACCCACTTCATATACAATTCTGCTAACTTGGCTGCTGTTCTGGTCGATTTGACTGGTATAAACCTTGCACTTTTAGTTAGTCGATCTACGATTACCCAAATGCTGTCATATCCCGATCTAGTCCTTGGTAATCCATCGATGAAATCCATCGAGACTTGCTCCCATTTCCATTCGGGAATTTCTAAGGGCTGTAACAAACCACTAGGCTTCTTTTGCTCGGCTTTAACTAGCTGGCAATTCATGCATTTGGATATAAACTTCCCAACGTCTCTTTTCATCCCTTCCCAGTAGTAAGTCTGCTTCATATCTCGATACATCTTGTTACCACCGGGGTGTATAGTTAGCTTTGAGTGATGACATTCTCTAAGCACTTCATCTCTCAATCCATTGACGTTGGGTACAACAAGCTTTCCATTCTTTCTAAGCCATCCATCTCGATCAAGCCCATACTTGTTCATCTCCTCATCGATACTCATCTCCAACTTGGAGATGACTTCCAATAGGTTAGGATCGTCCCTCTGACTAGAGCCGATCCGCTCAATTAAAGTGGGTCTGATCGTCAAACTTGCTAGCATTTCTGGATCCAATTCGCACTTTGGTCTGAAATCAAACCCCGCGATATACTCCAGTTGCTTCCATTCTAGAAACATAGCCCCTAAGCTGGCATGTCTTCTACTCAATGCATCAGCCACCGCATTGCCCTTTCCCGGTGTATATGCGATGTCAAAATCATAGGAAGCTAAGAACTCTAACCATCTCTGCTGACGGAGATTTAAATCCTTCTGGGAGAATAGATACTTTAACGACTTATGATCTGTAAATAGCTCAAATCTTTCTCCCAAGAGATAGTGTCTCCACATCTTTAACGCGAACACGATCGCTGCCAATTCTAAATCATGGGTAGGGTATCTTCTCTCGTGCGGTTTCAATTGCCGACTTGCATAAGCTACAACCCTACCGCCTTGCATCAATACAGCACCCAGTCCGGTACCACAGGCATCCGTGTATACCGTCATCTCTTCATCCCCCTCAGGAATGAGTAACACTGGTGCGCTTGTCAACTTGTCCTTTAGATTTTTAAATGCATTCTCGCACCTTTCATCCCAGACAAAAGCTTGATTCTTCTTGGTCAACTGGGTCAATGGTGCTGCTATCTTGGAGAAACCTTGGATAAACTTACGATAATATCCCGCTAACCCCAAGAAACTTCTTACATCTGTTGCATTCTTGGGCGTAGGCCAATCCTGTACCGTAGCCACCTTCGCCGGGTCCATGGCAATCCCATTTCCTGATACAACATGGCCCAAGAACCTCACTTCCCTCTTCCAGAAGTGACACTTAGAAAACTTTGCTTTCAATTGGTGTTTTCTCAACACCTCCATCACTACCCTTAAATGTTCCTTGTGTTCTTCCTCTGTCCTCGAATAGACCAAAATATCATCTACGAACACAAGAACAGACTTATTCAACTGATCTCTGAATACCCTATTCATAAGATCCACAAAATATGTCGGGGCATTAGTCAGCCCAAATGGCATAACCAACCATTCATAAAACCCAGACGGCGTTCGAAATGCCGTTTTAGCTATACTCTCAGCTTCCACTCTAAGCTGATGAAAACCTGTCGCGAGATCCAACTGAGAAAATACTCTCGCTCCACTCAACTGATCGAACAAATCATCTATCCGCGGTAGAGGATACTTGTTCTTCCTCGTCACTTTATTCAACTCGCGGTAGTCTACACACAAACGAAGGGAACCATCCGCCTTGGTAGCAAACACAACTGGTGCTCCCCATTCAGAAACACTCCTTCTGATAAATCCCTTCTTCAAAAGATCGCTGACTTGCACCTCGAGCTCTCGCTGCTCTCTTGGTGCCATACGACGAAGTGGAATCACTATAGGCCTGGCATCCTTTACCAAATCAATACGAAACTCAATCTCTCGGTGTGGTGGAAGTCCGGTCACTTCTTCGAAAACATCCGGATACTGGCCAACCACGGGCAAACCTGACAACTCACTATGCGGAATGTCGAGGGAGTTTAGAAAACTAGCCAATTCCCCCTTACTGGGTAGACCACCAAACACTATCCTCCGCCCATCATCCGCTCTAGCTGTCACCAACAAGCCCTCACAGTCTACCACCACCCCGTATCTTTGGAGCCAATCTACTCCCAAAATAATGCCAAACCCAGTAAAGCCCAAAACAAAGCAATCACAAACAAACATGCATCCATGACTCGATAAGACCACATTACGACAAATCATACTAAGGCTAGTCGAACCACCAATCGGGTTCGTCACTACTAAAGGTCTATCGACAATCTCGGGTTCCAATCCCAACCTACCTACCAGGTCACTAGATATGAAAGAACTGGAAGCTCCGGTATCAAACAAAACTCTAACAGGAACATCATAAACAGAAATCATACCTTGAATGACGACATTCTTTCCCTTCTCCGCCGCTGTTGGGGCATTCGACGAAGAAGGAATAGCATTAAGAGCGTAGGCTTTCACCATTTGCTTTTCCTTAGGGGGCTGTGGACACTTGTCCTTGTGATGTCCCAATTGGCCACAATTGAAGCACTTCCTATCTGCTGGCTTGGCCCGACAATTACTAGCATAATGGCCCTTCTTACCACAGCTGAAGCACTCCACATCTTGCTTATTCTTTTTCTTCTGGCCATCCTTAGCCTGATTCTGCTTTCTCTTATTCTGGGAACCACCCGTGCCTCCACCACTTGCTTGTGGTTTTGGCTCTTCTGCAGATGCAACCTCAGTCTTCGACTTAGGGTAGAGACTTTCTGATCTTAACGCTTTCCCCACAATCGATTCAAACGTCTCATCGATGTGGTTAATAAGTTTTTCCCCCAAGTACTGATCCAAACCAGTTATGAATTTCTCATTCTTCTTCTCGGCAGTATCAATAAGAGATAACCCATATTTTGACAAAGTGTCAAATTCAGCAATATACTCCGAGACAGCTCTGCCATTCTGCTTGAGCTCGAAGAATTTCTTAAACAGCGCTGACTTCTGAGCAGCTGGGATGAACTTCTCACTGAAGCGAGCTTTAAACTGCTCCCAAGTAATCTGATCTTCGGGATTAGCTGCCTTTATAGCATTCCACCAATTCATTGCCCGCCCTTGCAGCTGACGGGACGCTAGCTTTCTCTTCATCGCATCCTCGATACCCAAATCCTCGAAGATACGTTCACAGCTATCCAACCAATCTTGAACATCCGTAGCCGACTCCGTTCCGTGGAACGGCTTCCCACCAAGGCTAGTATAATCCTTATTCGGCTTGGCGAAGTCGACTCTTGGCGCCTGCACTATTGGACCACCACCATTACCACCATTGGGAGCTGCCCTCTGTACATCTCTAAGCATCTCTCTCATGAGGTCAGTAAACATCGTCCTCATGTCAGCAGCATTCCCATTATTGGCTCCCCTACCAGCACCTCTAGTATATCGGCTCATCGTCAATCTGAAAAAGGAAACGATTAACGACTCCATAGTGGTGCTAGTGCAGTACGACTTCATTCTTATACTACTAATAGTATATATATAGCTTTTGAAAAACCAAAATAACCACAAATACGCTCTCTCGTATACGTATATTATCTCTCCCTGATAACTTCCCTAGGTTAACTACGCAACCTAGAGCTCTGATACCAAGTGTGACGGCCCGCCCCGCACCAGCCTGCATTTCCTCCGAAAGTGCGCTGTACACATGCCCAGCTAGCACGGAACGGTCGTCAGAAGAAAAGAAAGAAGGGAATGAACCAATCAAGGAACCTGTAGAATGTCTCACAGCGCATGGGATAAAATATAATAATAATATACTTGACATAAAACAGGTGAGACGGTGCATAAGCTGATAACCAAAATCAACATCCATCATCAGAGCAGCGGAAATTCAAATACAGCTTATTACAATTTTCCAAATTTACTGTCTCTAAACAAAAGAAAGCTAAAGTAGAAGATACACCACCAATGCCCAAGTAGTGATCTTCAACAACACAGGGAGAGTATTATATATATTACGTGGAAGCCTCCTGCTCGTCTCCGGATCATCTACCCGTGCATCACCAGCTAACCTGTCTCTAGTCTGCTCGTGTGAGCACCCAGAGTAATAAGAGGAGACATAAAACTCTGGGTCAGACATAAAGCCTGGTATGAGCGATAAGCATCTAAACAGAATAATAACAGGTATACTAAACCATACCTGAACCTGGACCTGCAACCAAAGAGTTAGTACTACATACCGTACAATACTCCAAGGTGCCATAATAAATGATGTGAGAATACGGGGGTGGGGGTGTGCATGTCACAATGATAGCAAACAAATCATCCATAGCAACCATCCTCACATCTCTCACTCAGTGCGTAAAGCGTACGACATCTACCACTTTGGAACACTAGACAAACTGAGGTAACGACGAATCCCGACTTGTAGAAACCCTGCTGTGACCAAGCCAAACACTTGGAGTCATGACCAAACATTTCAATGACCCACTTCATTGGTCGTAGCCCTTGGTTCTACCGATGCCATAATGGCCCTGAATCCGCCTTCGTACCTCCTACCATAGTGGTCCAAAGCTATAGACGTCGATAACCCCTTGGCACGCGTCCCGTAGCAAAGCCCAACCATGAAGCGAACTCGTTGATTCCCATCTGAATCTTGAGCTCTAACTTCTCATTTGGACTTCCTTTGCATCTCGGGTTATAGTCTTCACTTCCGGATCGGTCTTCATTCAGTTCGTAGTCATCACAGTCGGATCGTGAGTAACCTCCTTCCCAGCTCGGATCGTGGCACACCCTCCAGGTCGGATCGCCATCGTCGGATCGTGCTCCATCTCGGATCGGTTCGGATCATCCTTCCCGCTCGGGTCGGATCGTGGAAGCCTTCCTGGTTCAGTTCGCCAGCGTCGGATCGTGTCGCACCATATGGATCGCACCTCGTCAGCACGTGGCGCCTTGTCGGGTCGGATCGGGCTTATCAGTTCGTGGAAATCCACCGGTTCGGGTCGGGCTACCCATCTGGATCGTGGTCTTCCTTTCGTGGCTCCGAGCTCTGGCACGTGGCGCGGTTCGAGCAGGCGGGTCGGTTCGTGGCGCGGTTCGAGCAGGCGGGTCGGTTCGTGGGCATGGGGGCGATCCGATCCAGATAAATTCCTGCACTTCGTTCCAGCGACAGTTTCTCGCCATTCGACGGCGTTTTTAACCAAACTAACACTTCTAAGCAATCACAAAACACACCATAGAGTCATAGCAACATGTAATAGCAACCACAACAGCAAACAATCACTCAAATGAATCAAAATGGATCAAAAGTGACCAAAGCTCCTTATTTTCCCTTAAGCATGTTTAAGTAAAACTGATCATAGGGTTAACAAAACTTAATTAAATCGAACCAAATTTCTAACAGAGGCATAAAATATTATTTTCGAATTTCTAAACATTTTTCCAGAATTTATTAGTGTATAAATTCGCTAATCTTCACTAATTACCCTTAATTACCGTAATTAGTGTCAAAATGATGCTATCACTCACCTTTGCCACAATAAAACTTTCAGATCTGAAGTGAACCTCTGATTTGCACGAATTCCAATAGATAACTGCAGCTTTACCTCGGTCCTTGTGCTAATCCTCTTTGATTTGATGCCTCTAAGCCTTAATCCTTGATTAGGAAGTGATTTTGGGTGTTTTTAGAGAGATTTAGAGAGTGGAGGCCATGGCAAGGTCAAGAGAAATGAAAGTGGCGGCTGGAAAATGTCTAAAGAAATGTTTTCTAACCCTAACCAGCCTCCATATACCCCTAAACCCGAAATTCCCCTTGGGCCTAGCTGCTAATCACCCGTTTAAGCCCAATTAAGCTGTTTTACTCCATCTGAAACTTGTTTCAGCCATATCTCCCAAACGGTAAGCCCGTTTGGCTAATGTGACCACTCTACGGAAAGAGAAACCATCATCCGAAGCCAATGGAAGTGGTTTCAGGTCAAAATTCCTTTCCAGTCAAAAGTTATGGCCAAAACAGTGCAAACTAGGGGTAAAATGGTCATATAAAAATCGGGAAAAATCACGAACATGGGAAATGACCCCAATAGTCGTCTCCCAAAGTTACATGACCATACGACTTCGAATGTGAAAGAAATAAATATTCTACGATCCTATGATGCGTAGAATGCGGGTCGTTACAATATTCATCTTTTGGTATATGTATGAATTAACGATGAGAGAATTTCGACATGAATTTGGGTTAATTATATGATATATTTGATTTTATAATTAATGTATTATGATCGTTTATGTTACACCCTAAACATTTAGCCTTTAGATAAATCAAATTTGTTTCATGCCATGAAAACATCATAAAGAAACCATAATGATGTTGATTCAAAGGGACACTTCGTGGTGGTATATAATTGAAGGGATACTTTCACAGTGGTGTCACTTTTATTTCATCGAAAGGATATTTCACAGCTCAAGGAATCTCACTCAGTTCATTACCAAAGAACAAGTCATTTATTTTCCTTTTCCTCTAAGAAAGAGCAATTTATCGAATGGCGTACCGCTTCAATCAGGAAAAATTGCATTGCTTCGCTCATTTACAAAAGCAGTATAGCGTGATTCGAAGTCATCCTTGATAGCCATCAAGAGAAAGAAATCAAAATTTTGAAGGCAAATAGTTATAGTGCTTCACCTAATAATTGTCGGGATTGCGAATTATGGATCTTAAGGCTAACTTAACACTAGAGGGGGAGGAGCTGAATAGTGTTTAATGAAAATTATGAATTTTTTATAATTTTTTAAATACAACATAATCAAATGCAAATCACAGATATGGAACAATCACAGAATCGAACATGATGTAAATAATAAGTAAAAGCAGTAAAGGAAAGAACACACCATGATTTTATACTGGCTTGGAGTTACATTATATCCAGTCCCACACTTTCTCATGCATATTTCCTTTCAAATAAATGTTGATATTACAACCCTCGATTTCAAAGTCATGAGATACAACCCTCCTGCTTTCGAGTATAGGGAATTATATTGATTTTACTAGACTACAAGATTAGCTAACTAATTTACGGGCTACAATCACACCCAATTTGATTTAAACATACCACAACCACACATTTTCAGTAACAATTTGATAGAGATACTTGAAAGGACTTTGATCTTTCGATATTTTATTACAAATGATCCTATAACTTTGAATAACACTGAAATCTTTAGTAGAGAGTAGCAGAGAATCAAACTGGAGATGATCTGGCTTGATTCACTTTGAATTTCAGTAGTGTTTCGTTAATGAATCTTGAAATTTAGAAAGGAAGTGGAGTGGAGCAGGAGTGAAGAATAATAAAGAAAAAGTGATTTAAAATTCTTTCAGAAATCAGGTATATATATGCAAACAACAGTCATATCTATTCGCGAAGCGAAACGAACGAATGAATAAACACGTCTTTTGAAATTTTATTTTTAGCTGAAACTACAACCATGTCGACATGGGGGGATGGATATGAAGGAATGCATATGTTGAAATTTATATTAAAAAAACTTGTTTTCAAAAGAATTTTGATTTTAAAATTTGCTTAAACAAATTTGAGACTTTTAAAACATTTTAAGCATAATATAAGTAAATAATAACACATTTAAACATTTTAAAAAATGGTTTTTGAAATAATAAAATACTTAACATATAAATCTATAAATAAGAATATACGAAAATCAAATAAAAAAAACTTGAGATTGAGGCTAAAAATTTGAAATTTAAAAACAAAAATAAAATTACAAAGATAACAAAGAGTAAAATATTTAAAAACAAGAATATTTAGGAATCAAAAATAAGTTGTTCAAAACAGTTTTTATTTTGAGGCTAAGTTAATAAAAATAAACTCAGAAATGAAATTTGGAAAACACTTTTGAAAGTTCGTAGGTTCCATCCCATTAGAGTAGGTCGTGGGTTCCATCCATTATAAAGCGAGAAGGTGGATTCCAACCCACAATTACAATCCGAATAAAGATGTTAGTGCTATTATGAAGTTTTAACATAAATCTAGACTCTATTACTTGTCTTGATATTTTAAAGTCGTGAATTCTTGAACTCCTTATACTCATGAGTCTTCAATCTTGAATTCTTCATCTTTGTATTCTTCAATCTTGAATCTTTATACCGTATAGTCTTCATTCTCAATACCTATCTATAAATTTCCTCCATATATATATATATAACCCAACATAAAATATTAGTATACATATTTTATAATAAGTCATAAGGTTATTGTCATCAAAACCATCAACTCAAGAACTAACAATCTTCCCTTTTTGATGGTGGCAAACATTGTTTATAAAATATACTTACCAATACCTTCATTCTTCAATTACTCCCCTTACTCCAACAACTCCTACTAAAACTACTAACTCCCCCTTAATCTAAGCCTAAGCGAACCTATTTTATAATTCTTCCCCATTATCGTAAAAAAAACTGTATAACTTGCCTAAACTATAATACTTCCCCTTAAACTAGTATTATAAAACTTAATAAGAAGACATAGTAATTGAACCAAACTAATATTTATTATATATAATGTAAATATAAGACTGTAAAATCATTTAAATATCTAATAGAAACGTTAAATTATGCAATGATCATTTACAAATAAGCACAACTTATCTAACAAGTGTTTTTGATAATGGACAATTTGTGAATTGGCTAATTTTAATAATGAAGACAAAAATCTCCATTTTGTTCAATCACATTCCCATCTTTATCAAAGCACACTTCTCCAACATATATAACTTTGTCGTCTTCTTCCATATGTACGTCTTCTTCTTCTTCTTCCACTTTTTCATCATCTTCTATAGGGTTATGGATATGAATGTTGGAATAATCACCTTCAATAATGATGGGGTCAGAACAATTATCCATTAGCAATTTATATAGATTCCTAAGGAATTTCCCTTGCTTTTCTTGTTTCTTGGCCATGCATTGTTGCACACTTGTATTTTAGTGAGCATTTGCAGAGAATATTTCAAAGATTCTTCTACTTTTTATCGCACAAGCGAGTAGAGTGCATTGAAACGTTCTTGGAGGAGGTGAAGAGAAAGAACAAGTGTTTTTTATTTGTGTTAGATGAGAAAACCGTTAATTATTATGTCTAGAACTTAATTACAGAGAGAAATTAATGAAGAGACAGAGAATTTCAAAAATAAGAAGTTTAAATAGGAAAATAATTTGATTTTGGAGGGAAAGTTAATTTTGGAAATTTACCATTACATGTCGACATGGAAGGACGGGGGATGTCGACTTACCTATATGTTTTTGAAAATTTTCTTTTTCTTTAAATATTTTAATACATATACTAATATATCTAGTTATTATATTTCAGTTAAAGAACAAATACCTATTTCTCTTCTTAATTTAGTAGATATTGCCTTATTTAAGGGTTTAGTTAGGATATCTGCAAGTTGATTCTCAGTTTTAGTAAATTCTAGTGAAATATTTTCTTTACTTACATTATCTCTAAGAAAATAATGTTTAACATCAATATGCTTAGTTCTAGCATGATGAGTAGGATTCTTTTTTAAAAGGCACGCCTGATTTTTTTTATTCTCAACAACAAAGTTACAATATATATATCGTCTCCAATACATACTCACAACATAACTAACTCTTGAAATACGAATTACATGACACAAAATAACGAACATCATCACGGACAGTATACCAGAAGATACAAAAATATGACTCACGAAAACAAACATAATCTGCCTTATGGCCTTCAGAAATCAGAAGCAAACATTGTAGAGTAGATATACTTTTGAAAGGCAAGTATTATTTTATTTCCACTGGAAACAATTACAAAGAGTTACAAAGTAACAACTAAAGCTACAAAATTATACAAACCACTCTATTCACTCAACGATGCATGCGGTATTGAGAAAAAAACATATACAATATATCTACTTAAAACCCAGAAAAAACTCAATATCGCAACTACAAATACTACACGCATTTAAGTATACTACATACATTTACTACTAACCAGTATGGCAACAAACTATTAAACCATCCAGACAACATCAAATTATTCCATCACTCAGACTTAATTTATTCCATCTCTTAGCATCAACTAACATCACTTGCAATACTCAACTACACTTGAACTTAAAAGATCAATCATAAGACCACTCACTTAATAACCAAAAATAGCATCACCATGACTGCACATGATTGCAGAAACCAGAGATCGAATCATAGCATCTCAAAAAAAAAAGAACCCAAATAAAGACTTCATTAACCAAACTAATACAAGAGTCAACAACCATGATCGAAAGTACCATTAACAAGTACTATAAGCATGCACCAAACTTGATCACGTTTAAAAATGGATTCCTCTTGTTATGTCTTGGTGGAAACTTCATAGAATTAGGAAACTCCTCTAGCGTGTAGTCAATTCCGTCATCAAAATCATCATCGACACTCTCAGCAACCTTCTTCTTACAAGCACGCCTCTTGGCATTCTTTAAAGTCGTTTTAGTTTGTGCTAAAGAAGATGGCGTAGAAATAGTTGATGAATTAATGGCGGTGGCAAAATAATGTGAGGTGGAAGCGTTAAATGTGAATATGGTGATGAGCCAGGAAGTACAGAAGCATTGGTAACATTAGAGGATGAAATTTTAGCATTTATTGCCTCAACTTGATTACCCTTGGGGATTAACACATCAGAGATTCCATTGTTATGATTCTCCTCTGCATTAGCCCAAAATTTTCCTGTTTTTCATGATAAAGAAGATGAAGCAGATTTATCATGAGCAATAGTAGATGAAATTTCAGCTTTATATGTAGATGGCTGATTTAGGGAAACCGGCTTCCCAATAGAATGCATAGAAACATCTCCATCAAACAAACTACCTAAACCAAAATCTACACCTTCTTTATCAATGAAGCTATTAGTATCCGTTGCTTTGTTCATAATGCCATTAACATCATGTTATATTTCACTCGAATTACAAACTTGAGTAGCATTTACATCAATATTATTACCATGAGAAAACTGATTATCATTTGGATTCTTAGCTGATTCCAATCCTGGTTGATCTACTATATTAGCCCTTTTATCATATTCATTGTCATTTCCTATTTCAGAACCATTAACATCAAGATTTTTATTACCATCTACACCAACTTTTGAACCCTCATTAGCTAAAACATCAAATTGATTCCTGCCAAAAAAATTCAGCCAATCAAGAGATAATTTCCTGCCAAAAATTCAAGCAAGACACCACTTCAGCGTGAATATAACCTCTTCATCATTTAAAATGAAGAGGACTAAGAAGAGAGGTAGGTTTATTTTTTGTACGCATGGAAGACTTCCTGGAGTTGCCAAAAGGTAGTACATCATCTAATCCATATTCTATGCCATCATCCATACCATCAAAATTTAATTTGCTTTTTCTTAATAGATTTCTGCCTACCACATTCAGATGAGCTAGTAGTGGATGATAGAGGAAGAATAACATGAGGTGGAGAAGATGGTTAGCATAAGGTGAAGCTGATGACTGCCCAGGACTGCTCATAATGTTGCCAACTGAAGAGTATGTAGATGGCGCTTGAAAACTAAAAGATGATGAACATGACATAGTAGCTATATAAGTAGAGGACATAGTTGCACTTGATGATAAAAATGATGAAAAATATTTACCAGCAGAAGAGCTCATAGTGGATGAAGTAGAAGATGATATAGTAGCTGTAGTAGTAGATGTAGATGAATTCATACCGTGAAATTGACCGATATTAGTACCATTTAAATTCCCAATATTAGTACCACTACGATCAAAAAAATTAGCTGTATCCAAACTTGACCTATCTTCAATATTAGCTCCTTTGCTATGATCAAAGTCATCCCTAACTTTAGGGACAATACCATTTATGCAATCACCAACTTCGTTACTGTTGTCATTAACATCAGATGCCAAGGCTTCAAAAGGGTTAGCATTAATATTTTCTTCATTAGAGACAACAACATTTTACTGAATATTATTTTCACCTTTGTTCCTCCATACTTTCTTTTTCTCTTAGTTAACAGTTGTCCAATTACTCTGATTATGATTAGAATAATCCTTCCTATTATACTGACTTGAAAATTCACTAACTCTAACATGTCTATCTTCAAAACAAGCCTCAAACTTCTTACCGTTATCCATGTCAGCCTTAATATTATTTTCACACACAGAAATATCAAGGCCAAAATCTTTATAGAAGTACAAATTCTAGGTTTCCAATCATAGGATAACTTCACATAAGGACAATTATCCCCTAAACTAGCAACTACGATTGATTCAGGAAGCTCAAAATCAGGGGAAACCTCAAGTAATGCCTTAGCATATCTAAGTCTATGCATTCTTTCAATACTGCTATCAAAACATATTAATTTTCCTACATGACATGCAAGCCAGTTAATACCTAAAAGAGTCCAAAGAATAATTGTAATTCTATAGAAATGAATCCATACTGACACCTTTTTAATCTGCGATTGTGAGCTACCTATTGAAGGAACTCGTCTTGTTATTATGAACATTCTTCCCCTTATAAAAATCGGGTCAGTTTGAAGAATTCTATCTCTATCCATATCATTACAAAAATTAAAATAGAAATGAACACCATCTGATTTAATATCTACCTCTCCATTTAATTTCCAATATTTTTTCAAGAAATTTATCACTGAGAGGTATGATAGAGTTCCATCCAAGAAGAAGCCGACCAAATGATTACCACAGTAATTCAAGCTTTCTTTCTTAACCATATTTGGAAATGTTTTTGGCACTCCATCTCTTGGTATATCAAAATGTTGCGGTTTATAGACTCCTGCATTCATAGGAAGAGATTTGAAGAGAGATGCATAATCAATTTTCATGAAAGAGGGAAAAGAGGAATTCGACGAGTTGAAATTTGCAGAATTAGGGATATTCGTTGAATTGACATACGAGGAATTCACATTTGAAGGGAATTCACTGGAATTATTGGATCTGAAAGAGAAATCTCTTAGAACTGGATTTGAAGCATCACTAGTACAAAACAGGTTATTTGCGTCGGTTGTTTAAGCTTATTTGCGACTGTTCTACAACAGTAGCATATGCAACCATCGCAACATGTGTAAACTTATTGCGACAGTTTTAAAACCGTCGCAATACACATGTTATTGCGACGGGTATTTTATAATAACCGTCGTTGTAGACTAATTCATTTGCGACGGTTTTTTTACACCCGTAGCGAGAAACTGATATGTGACTTCAAACCTTTGACCTTGTGCGACACGTTTTAGAATAACTGACGCGATAAATTTAGCATTTGCGACGCTGTTTTATTTACAGTTGTAGCAATAAATTTAATTGTTGCTACGGTTTTTTTTCGCAAACGCAAAAGAGTAACTTGAATTCAAAAGGCTAATCCAACCACATTTCATCTCAGCCATTTTGATTGTCAGCTGTCAATACAGTTCAACATTTCCTATCTTATAAGCAATTCACAAAATATGTGGATACAAGAAATACATACACAACTCACAAAATCTTATATCATTTGACAAGAAAACAGTAACATTGATAACCATACAACAGAATTAGTTTAATTGAGTCATAACCAGTCATATACTAAGCTCCAACCAACACATGTAAATACTTACATAATACTTATTTCATCAGAAATTAACATTCTTCACATGAATACAAAAGAACAAAATGGTTCGTCCAGCTTAAAACTTAAAATAGCACAATTCGTTTTCGTGATTGTTGACTTGAATCGCCATCTGTCAAAAAACAATATAGCATTATTTTGACTGCAATTGAAAACATATCAAACAAAGAACCATAAATAGTGACATAAAAATTACCGTAAATAGTATCCTAGAAGTAATGTGAACTGATCGTATTCTTTTTGTAAACTGATGGGTAATATTTCTGCCATTAACATGAAAAGTACCGTAAATGGTTTGCAGTTTTTCTCCTCCTGCAGTTGAGCAAAGCAGAAAGCATAAACTGTTAATATTTTCAAGACATGTAAAATCAAATTCACGCAGTACAGAATATTAAAACAAAAAACACATACCCAATACTGAACTGGACACACCTCTGTCTCCCATACAAAATGCACTTTAGTTATAGGGCTGGGATGATAAGCTACAGGGCTGGGTTTTGGTGGTCAGGGTTGGGTTTCATTGAACTTAAGTTCTATGCAATTAGTTTCCATACATCCCATGCCTCCCATACAAAATGCAAAATCATGCAAACATAGTGAAAACATGCCAACATATACTGTGAAAACAACAAAAACTTCATGGCCATTTCCTGCGGTTTTCTGCATTTAGCAAAATCAGGCTCAGCTCAAAATCTGTAGGAAGCCTAATTAGCATGTATTGAATACAGCAGGTGTATTTAAATGTATATGTAATTTACCAATGGACATTCAATTTATAGCTGGTCACAATGCTATGCATTAAACTTATATTTTTGAGGTCTGTATCTATCAGACATACAGTTATAATTAGCATGTTGCCGATGAATGTGAACAATAATGCAGAGCGCCACACAACAAAAAAATCCAAAACCTATCAGTAGAAGTGGAAGAATGCAGTCAAAAGCAAACAAGTGGACGATTAAACACATGGTGTGGTCTGCTAAAACTGTCAATCACTAGCTCATTCAAACTAATACAAGGCCAGGAAGTCATCAAATGATAGCAGAAGTTTGAACAATGATAGGTCAGGAACTATACAAGGCCATATGCATTAAAATAGGTAAAATAGATGGTGCAGTCTTGAAACCACCTCAATGATAGTAGGAGTTTGAACAATGATAGGTCAGGAAGTCGTCAAACTGAAAAGATGTACGTAAATTACACTTCAAAATAAGCAAATCTATTTGCAATACAAGTAAACACAAGGATTGACCAAAGAACCTAAATAACTATATGATTCACGTTTTATATGCAAGTCTACCTTGGTGGCTACAAAAAATCTTGCATTTTTGTTTTTGATGGCTTTGCAATCTATGTTTCTTAAATGTCAGTTGCTGATTTATATGTATCAAACCTGGAACCTTTGACATCAACTTAGACTTGTTTGTAGTATCTAATTAGCCAACAAATAAGCCTATATAATGTTATATGCTTTCGTTTATTCTTTCCAATAGCTTAAAAAAATGTAATAAAATACACAACTGGATGACAGTTAAGAAGATAAACTTCCCCTCAACCATTTCTAGAATTAATTGTATTTTTCTCTTAATCTGCAACAGTAAACTGCACCCCATACTAAAGTAATATGAACAATTAAATTATTTAAATATGAGTGATTTATTACAAGCTATTGACCAAAAATGCACTCTAAATTCAAGAAAGAAAACGGTTAAACATCAAGGAACCAAAACTCTAAATTCAAGATAGAAAAAGATGCACTGATATTGCTTACCATAAAGTTAGAATCTTACTACTTTGCATGCTTGAAGTCTTCTTTCGAGTAATCATCTGCAAAATAAAAAATAATTATACATTTAATGATTTTCCATAATAATACTAATAAAGCATTTGCTCAGTTTAACACATAGACATACTTTAAATTCCACACAAGTTACCATGTTCGCATATATGTAACCAAACTTAGCATGCCCACTCAATACCAATGCATCAGCTTTGCAAAAATAATTCAACTTCGTCAATACAAATGCGATTATACATTAAAGAAGAAAGAGATGCAGTAAATGCAAACACTAAAATTTATACTCACCAGAGTCCCCCGAATAGTTATTTAATTAATAGAGCAACCGAGGTAGTTTCAACTATTTCATTCGAAATAATACGTACAATGTATGAACAAAATTCAAAAACAGCATCAAGGATATGAAGAAAATTCAGAAACAACATCAAGTATTGAACTGGACCTATGATAGTTGGTTCATTTTTGAACAGTTTCATTACAAATTAACAGCTGGGATTTATCGTTTATCTAAATTCAAAATCCTAATTA
Source organism: Allium sativum (assembly GCA_030737875.1). Taxonomy (NCBI): domain Eukaryota; kingdom Viridiplantae; phylum Streptophyta; class Magnoliopsida; order Asparagales; family Amaryllidaceae; genus Allium; species Allium sativum. The sequence continues at coordinate 840,048,625 of CM060924.1, forward strand.
CCTTAGGGAATGGTTTTGAAACTTAGGGTAGCGCACGTGTTAAGATTTTACTAAACAGGCTGTCCAGGTTCAGTTTTCAAGCATTCCGGACTATGAATCAATAATTCAATATGCATGTTGTGTATCCATAACTTAATAAAAATAACAAAAAAGAACTTGCAAGTTATACATATTATTGAGATTCTCTTATGTCTCCGGTACCCCACCATAGAAACCATTGGAAGCAATAAACCTGTATGAATAACATAACAAAAGCATAAAAACAACCCTGGTTAATAGCTCTTAATATTATATTAATAAAAAGTTAATACTGGACTAATTTCACTGTCATGCTAACAGTCAGTTTCATATTTTGCACCTTCCAATTGGTTTGTGTCAATCAATCAGTACCTCACGAGAGAAAAAAGTAATAAACCTGTATGAATAACCCTGGTTACTAGCTCTTAATAATAACCCTGGTTACTAGCTCTTAATATTATATTAATAAATGGTTAATACTAGATTAAAATTCACTAGCATGCTAACAGTCAGTTGCATGAATTGGACCTTCCAATTGGTTTGCATCAATCGCTCTGTACAACTAACCAGCAACATTACTAACACTAGAAAACCAATAAAAAGAACAGTAACAGAAGTGAAAGAAGAATAAGACTTTTTTTTAGCTTCTCAACTGAAATCAATGTAAGAACCCGTAACTTCCCCGTGAAGGAAAGCATGGATTGCTTTGAGAACAACACATATCGGAACACAAAAAGAAGAACATTTCATTGCTTATTACAACAATTTCATCAGAATACAAGAATATACATAGTATGAATAAATATTATACATCAGAAAAACATCAGAGATTTAAATTACACTACATAGCAGCGGAAAATAATGCAAAACACAACTGAAGGAGATATACGGATACAAAGCTTTCCGAATATCATTCCCGCTGTAAACCAGGATCCTGTGAATATAAATCGGCAAAACAAAAACTACTAGCTGCCCGTGTCGAAAATAAACGCACCCAGAGTTTAGGTTAAAATAACAAACTCCAGATCAGTCATGGGATTGGTGTGAGAACTAAAAAAGTTATTTAAAACCTTACTTTAAATCAGATATATCAAAGGACCACGCCGTATAACACGGAACGGGTTTCCTCCCAAGAATACCAGTGCATATAACAAAACAGCGCAATGCTTTTTGGAAAAATGAAGCTATTATAAGATCCAGGTCCTATCACACAATGCAACGCAAGACGGGGGATAGGGTTTTCCGTTATAATAGCCAAACATGCTTGATACGTTAAAACAAATCATTTGATACTATTATAAGTGCATAGTGTTTAAAACAACTTTAAATATAAATGTATCAATCCTAGACGGCATCGGTACCATATATCATGTCGCCAATACTAGGCCCTACAATCAAAACCGCAAATGTCACGTATTGAAGTTGGATTTCCATCTATGAACCGAGGCAAGGGATCATCCTCACCGCTTCGAGACTCTCTAGCCCAAGCCCTAGGAACAGCCGCAACTGCACCATGGATCGTCAGGGCCGGTCCTCCCAATGTGGATTATAATGCCTGAACACTGCGTTTCCCTACCCTATGGGGCGTAAACTGGTCATATCCGACCAGGCCATCGGCTCCGAAGAGACCGAACTAACCGAGGCGCCTTGCTATCGATCATCCACATAAGTAAAATGCACGGGCGTGTAAAACCCAAAGCACCACTCCTAACTAGAAAGAAACGCAGGTCCACCCTGATGTCCTCTCCCGTTTCTGGTTCACACCGGGGTGTGAGGCTCGCGAATTAACGTTACACAAAGCTACGCTGTATTAAAGCCGTGCTTTGATCATCAACCACAAGACTCTGCTTTTCAACGGAAGCCTTGATCATTTGCATCTCAGCATGCCACATAGGCAATTCACGCTATGCAACCGATGTATATCAATCACATATAATGAAATCTGATGTCAGACACACATCCATTTACAAGTCCGTTCTGGGTCTGAACGAAACCGGAGGAACCTTATTCCTCGCATATCCATCGATCTCCAAGTACGTCTGGACGATCACCAACCGATTCCCTCCTCTTGGGTGTATAGCCCAATCAAGATCATAAGTAATTATCCAAACGATGTGAAGACCTCCAGTCTTCAACCACCGTCTTCATCTTCGAATTATCGTCGATTCAGTTATTCAGAATGGGATAAACCCGGTCTTTCCGAATAACTCGCGTATATATAATAAACAAGTGTTATAAAAACACAACATACACCTCATTCCAATCCAGAATATTCCTTTATTCAAATATTCTTACACTTTGGAAAAGGTTCCCCTTAATTTTATCAAAGATAAATTCTTTTAAACTTATTCTTTAATCTTCTTTTGAATATCAATTCAAACCAAATTATGGTTTATCCAAACTAGTCGGGATTAGCGAACCTTACTGAAGTAATCATTTGTTAAATTTCCTAACCCCAACCTATTCGTCCCATGAAGTAAAACTGGTAATACTTCATATCTAACACCACGGTGTTATCGGCAAATTCAATTACCATTTCACGTTCAAATCTAATTAAAGATTTAACTATCGTATGGAGTAAAACTGGTGGTACTCCATTCTCGATCATTTCTTGAATTTGATAATTTTAGTTATCAAACTCACCTTTCAATCTATTTAAAGATTCATTAAAACTCTAATTCAGTTTTAATTTCCAAAAATCATTACTTAATGATTATTCATATCCGGGAAATAAATCTTTTCTTTAACTGGGTTAAAGAACCAATGTCATTTAAAACACGGTTCACGATAAACCCAAAATCACATTCCATTAACAATGGAATTTTCACGGAAAACAGATCAATATATATAATCGATATAAACTTCCATATCCGACTAATAATATAAATGGAATAACGGCAAAGCCTTTTAAATTCCATATATATTAACAGTATTCCTCCACAGAAATTCACTTCGATTATTACCAAATCGAATTCCATTCCATTCCAATTTATTTTATTAAATTGGAAAGCTTTACTTTGGAAAATCTCCTTTAAATCTTATCAAAAAGATTTATAAATTCCAAATCCCATTTCACTGTAAATCGGGTTAAAGAACGAATATCGTTAAAACATAGTTCATAATAAACCCAATTCACATTCCATTAATGATCGGATTAAAGAACAAGTGTTACTTAAAACACCGTTCACGATAATCCCAAAAATCAATTTCAATTCAATTCCAATTATATATCATTTAATTGGTATACTTCATTAAATCTGAATAAAAAGATTTAACTTTTTTCTCAACTGGGTTTAAGAACAGTGTTAATGAAGACACCATTCATGACAAACCCAAATCCCATTTGATATTAAATACAAGGCCCTGAATAGAAAATATATCTGCTTATATTAAATATCAAATTTTACGACCAACAAATATCGTATTGGAAACAACGAATATTTGTATAATCACGAAATCCAACATCGAAATATTCCGAAGACAATTTCGATTCAAATCCATTTCCAATCTATTTTATATATTGGAAATTCTAGTTATTTTTAAAACCATTTCAAATCCAATTTATTTATTTTAAAAATAATTGAATTATAATTCTAGTTCAAAACTAGTTCATTTCGATAAAAATATATTTTTATCTTTTCAAATATGGAATTTTTTATCCCAATTCTTTCCAAATCATTTCTTATGATTTTACACTAATTATTGATATTTTTAATAATTTTATCAAGGCCCGTACAGTCGATTTCCATCAACGGTCATCGAACTGTACTTACAGCGACCTTTTCTAAATTTGATTTGGACATAATTCCAAATCCAACCGTTAGATTTCTAATTTCTTGTATTCGTTAGAAAGCTCTTTTCGATACGAACCCAACAGTTCCGCTTTTAGGAGAATCCGTCAGTCGGATCTCCCGTAATGTCCGTTCGAAGTCAATGGTCGAAATTCGCGAACTGCCGCAGCGCGGCGCGTTCTATTCAGGCCATTATATTATATATAATATATATATTTTATATATTTCATCGATTTCCTTTTTAAAACATATTTTATAAATCGTTTTAAATTCGTTTTCAAAACGATTTCAACTTCATATTCAATTTCAAATCAAAATTGAATATTCCATATCATCGATATATAAATGATAATATTTTCAAAACATTATATTTTGAAATCAATTCCTTTTCGATATTCATTATATAAATGAATAAAATCGATTTAAATATCGTTCACGTCAAAATGGCGTCAATCTAATCGACACGGCTATATATATTTAAATATTTTCGTGTCCATCCCAAATCGGACATCAAAATCAAATTTTGATTCTTTTCTGAATATTGTTTGAAAATATTTGTTATTTTAAAATAATCGTTATTTTAAAATATTTATTCTTTCTGAACTGGAATCAGACACAGTCAATTACCATATAATGTGATTATATGGATTTCATACACATATGTACCCAACTATAATCAAACACTTTCAACCATCATCCAAAGTGCATTCTACACTGCATAAGCATCAAATATAAATATTCAACGCTTATACAGCCTGTCAACCAATCGATTGAAATACAGCTAATTATTGGGATTAGTATGTGTCCAATATCATCCCAATACCTGTGAGGGATTTTCAAACAACAAACACAGATTTTATTTGTGCAGTTGGGCGTTGTGTAAAATTTATCATTCCAATCCATATCAGAAAATAGGTGTACATAAACAAATCGTCTGATTTGTAAATGAATATTTATCTTATTCACATATACGTTAAAAAAAATATTTTTAACGATAAAATATTTATTCGGTTCATTTATACAATAAAAATGATATTTTTATTGTTCTAACCTATTTTAGAAAATTTCGGCGGCATATCGGCACGATACTAGAAACGGGATAATGCCTAGCCTTATCCCCGGTCTAATAATGGCCTGCGCCATACACATACCAATCAAATCAATTTCACATTCACACCACAAACCAATATTCAACCAAACACATCAATAAACACAAACAAAATAATCACACAAGTCGTCCATGGTCTGTGGACGACGGGGGAACGGTTCATATATGCAGTTATAAATAAATAACTGTATAAATAAATTCAGTGAGAGAGTTCTTACCTTCGGGTTCCACTCCGCCATTCTCTGTTTTTGATCTTCTGAACAGTTTGGATTTGTTTGAAATTCCAATGCAGTCCTTAGCACGCTGTTCATAATAAAAATTATATTTTTATTGCTTCATTCCAATAGATAAAAATCACATTTTTATTTCTACCTCTTATATTTTTACGACCCTTCTTCCTATATTTTTTTTTTAATTTCTACTTCTTATATAAAGATCGAATTTTTATTTCGCTTCTTATATAAAAATCCCGCCTTTCTATATATAAAAATATCGCCTTTACAATGATAAAAATATAATCTTTTCAATGATAAAAATATAATATTTACTATTAGCTAAAAATCATATTTTTATTGTCTATGTAATATAAAAATCACATTTTTATTAACCATATAATATAAAAATCATATTTTTATTATCTATATAATATAAATATCATATTTTTTACGTGAACTATGTTTTCTATAAACAAAGGTCATATTTTTCTTACTTAAAGATCTCTTCTTTTTCAATATAAAAATCTAGTCTTTATTATGTAATCATTCATATGAAAATCATGTTCTTCTTCGCTATTTTATATATTAAAAATCAAAATTTTCGACTATGTTTTCTCTAAACAAAAACTGATTTTCAAACAATGTTTATATAGAAAAAAAACCATATTTTTATATCGTTAAAAACTATATTTTTATATACAAAAATAAATAAAAACCAAAATAAACACTCACTGATCTCTTTTCTGGACCATCGTCATTATCTGGAAGTCACGAAACCCTAATGCTCCGATTTGAAATCTGCTACAGCACCTTCATCTAAGCCCTCGCCATCAATCGGAGGTGACCACCGGAGGCGGCTTGGCGTCGCGCGGCATTGCCAGGGAGGGTGGTCAAAGTCAGTGGTTGTCGGCGGTTACTCTGGTCAGTTTGGGGCTTAGGGTTCGCGGGTAGGGCATGGGGCTTTCATAGGAGTGAGAAGAGAGTAGGGGACAAGAGAGGAGGCTGGACAGGGGAAGGGGAGAGGCGGTGCCAGCCATGGGGAGGCGCGCAGCACAAGCGGAGGGGGGTGAATGAGATCGACGGGTCTGGGAGGTTTTTTTTTCCCCAAAACTGCAGTCAACCAGGAGGTTGAGGAGAAAAAGGAGGGGGTGATTATATATTTGATATTTAATTTAATTTAATTCGTTTAAAAACCGAAAACCATCACGAATCCCAAATCAACCCCAACGACCGTCGCCCTAGCAAATTACCCCAATTCCGAACACAATGGGATATGTTTCGTAAGCCAGTTCGGCTGTTTCATTCAGTTGTCTCTGAAATTAAAATATAACTCGATATATTCAATTTTAAACGTACATTTCAATTTACCGAGGTCACATACGGATCCTAAAAATTGTAGAAAAATATTTTCTAGCTTCGTATTGCCGATATGGTCCTAACAAAACTAATTTTGTTAAATTTGAAGACCATTTGAAAAATGGCCATTTCCAGGTCGATCGAAATTGACTGAAACGGTTAAAACACGTTTTACTTCGCCACACTCACATATCGATTCGAAAAATTGTGAATTTTGGAATCTAGCAATAACTTGACATCACAGATCCAACAAAAGCGGGTTCGTCGAAAACAGAGGTCGTTTGCAAAATTTCCATTTTTAAGGGCTAAAATTCCATGGTGACTATTCTGAATTTTCAACTGGGCATAACTTTTTATTCCCGCTATGAAATTTCAATTTTTCGGATTCGTTGGAAAGATATTTTCAAATAGATTCTAATATTTTTGGTTTCGCTAAAATCCGTTTCATTTTGAATCTTGTACATTCATTTGAAATTTGAAATCGAATTTTCGAACTACTGCGCCATTTTCAATTCCTTTTATAATTAAAAATAAATATTTATATTCTAACGACGATCTATATAAATATATACGTTCTGATTTTATTCAATATAAATTTCTCGTCGTTATTGTTTAAAATAATTCATTTTAAATATTCAAAATTCATCAAAATTACCAAAATAAAAATTTTAAATTGACTCGAATTTTCCAGGTTATTACAATCAATTACACCAAGAGACAACTGTAAGAGCACATGAACCCTAGACATAGAGACAGACTCATTATTATAGGTTCGCAACTTTGTTGGGCGATGGATCCGGCCCACTTGTTGTAAGGTACAGTAGGGTCAATGTAGTTCGTTTCAATTTGATAAAAAAAAATTAATCTGAAATGGGAGTTTGGAAGCAGATCTTGAAAGCTGGAAATGTCCCAAAGGTTGTCAAAGGCCAGTCGGTTACAGTTCATTGTACAGTATTCGGCAGGGATCGGGATTTATCACAAAAGTTATGGAGCACCAAGGATCCTGGGCAGTAGTCTTTCACCATTAATATTTGCTATGGCTCTGTTATAAGAGGGTGGGATGAAGGTGTTCTGGACATGCAAATTGGAGAAGTTGCTAGACTTGAGTGCAATCCTGACTATGCTTATGGAGCTAGTGGATTTGCAGCATGGGAATTCAATCCAATTCTGTTTTGGTCGTTGAGATTGAAGTTCACAGCGCGCAGTAGTTGCGTATGCATACAACAAAAATATCTTTAAGAATCTACAAGTGTTTTTTTTGTTACAACTGAAATAATGTTCCATCAATGGTGACCTTGCATTTTAAAAAATGTAGTTTGTTTCATGTTCATTGTGTTTTGGCTTGAGATTGGGAGGGTAGTTCTTTGTATTTATAGGGGAAGTAGGTGAGTAACTTTGCCTATCATGAGTGAACAATGAGTCGGATTGGAATTAATAGATAGTTATGATTCCTAACAATAGCCAATGTATTGAGTATAAGAGAGACGAGACCGTAGTAGTTTTTTCAGTCGAGAGACTGACTTGCAGCTTTTGAAGTATTAGATATAAATCAGATTACCAGTTGAGCAAATATCGTTGGCACTTTCTTATGTGATGTAACTTGTAAGGATGACAGTATGAGTCCCAACGGCTAATAGTTGCGAGCGAGTTCAGTCTCTGAAAATACTGATGGGCTTAGTTCTTTTTAGTCATTGTCCAGGAGAAAATTCTATAGCAATAAAATAGACTGCAAAAACAAAATCATTAAAACTATATTTGATAGATCTGTTTGAGAAAATTCTATAGCAATAAAACAAAATCCAATGAGATAACTTCAGAATTAAAAAACATTCAAAACTGAAAAGAGAACAAACACACTATGTTACGCCATAACGAGACATACATGATACTTCAAACGTCTAATGGTTTCAAATACATCACTTGTGAAATTTAATGGATAATTACAAGATTTCAATTACATGTGCATGCTTAACAAAAACAAAAAACATTAATTGTTTTCCACTAAACTTAGAGTGATTGTCTAAATGTTTCAGTCACAAACATCTAAATCCAATAACTTAAGAGTAGCTAGCAATAAAACCACAAATCAATCAGCACATTGTTAAATGTAAGTTAAAAAAATTCAAATGATTCTGCCAAACATGAGATCCTCAACTCAATCATAAACTTAGAAAAAAAGAATTCATAGCCACTCATATTTACACTTAGCAATATGCTGACAAGAATTATAAACAAGAAATCTGAAGCAAACTGATGATACGACACAAATTTCGAAACATTTGACATTTTGATGATTAAGCAACATAAAAACTACAGATTGTGATGATGCTTCAATTTGTTAATTTTTGACTATACTAATTTGCTTCAGATTTATCTAATAGTTTTTAATGAAGCAGTCTAAACATTTTTATTGTTGATGTCAGAAGATCTCTTCAGATGATCAAAAGCATAATAGAGGGGAAGTGTAAATCAAGGGAGCATTTTAGAAAAGGTTGGTTAAAGTGTAGATGTGTTTTGTCCTTTAGCATTATGGAAATCCTCATCTTTTCGATAGTCTCTTATTACAATTTAACAGTAACTAGAGTCTGGTCATCTTTTATGCAGTTTTTGCTGTATCGGTTATCATATGGTCGAGATTAATATTTAGAAATGAATTACTAGTAGTTTAAATTGACAAGGGAATGAGTTTAATACGTGAGATATATTAAAAAGGGGTGGAAGTATTTTACATTTTTCAAGTCTACGAAATCAATTAGCTCGCTGTCCATGGTTTCATTTGCTGACATGAGTAACATTTTCGCCCTTTCTAATTGAGCTGCTCACTGTAGCTGCAAATATCCATTTGGTCAGGTTTTTGTAAAGCGTCGTCAATTTAACTAGCTAAGTTGTTCTGTCTCCGATCACCGATCTTACCAACAATGGTCACCTAACACTAAAGTTTTTTTTAAATGTTAATGGTGCAAAATAATTTTATGGTTAAAGATTACCTATTAAATTAGCATCATTAACGAGTCGAAAACATATGGCGCCAGTAGAGCTCTTATATCGAGATTGAATCAAACGACTTCGAACATGAGCATCTTTATTAGCACTTTCTCTTTAACTTTTTTTTGTTAAGTGCTTCCCATTGCACTGAAACTGTAGTGTTGATTATTATGTTCTCAAGTTTTCTTGCTACCTCAACTTGAGTAGTTCCAACCTATTTCCTCATAGGACAAGCAAATCGGCCTCAGTGTATTTTGGTTGCTGCACTTTTATAAATGAATAGAGATATCTGTTAGAATATAAGGTCATGAGTTCATATGACCGATGAAATGGGTAATTAAACCTGTAAGGAACCTCTTAAAGTTATGTTTATTCACAAACAATATATAAATTAAACTTATAAGATATGTATTCATATGTGGTAAAAATTTCCTAAAGATTAAAAGGTAAAAGAATGTGAAAAATGACAATACTACAAACCATACAAGGCTAGAAATCTTTTCAGCCTTATGTAGTAAAACTATAAATTGCCTTTGACCTTTTATTCTTTCATGGCACAAATGATAAAGCAACTGACAACATTCTGCATATTTCTCGCTGCTGTAGAAACAAGAACTCACACATATTGAACATTTGTTTTCCTATTCTTTTTTATATCTTGAAAGGGCCCAGGTCAATGTGCTAGTATTTTTGACTGTGCAAAATAATTAACTGAATAATAACAATAAAATCAAACAATTGGGGCGAAGTAGATGTTGTCAAACCGTAGATCTCGACTGAAATAAATAAAATTGTTTGCTTGGCTCTTTGTAAGTGCAACTCCAGAACTTCCGTAATCATAAACATTTAACTCTGTGGGTCCATCGCCATTCTCTGGAACTCAATGAAATTTTGTATGATTAGAGAAATAGTGAAATGAAATTTGGTATGATTAGAGAAATAGTGAACCAAGATACTTATATGTAGCACACTATGCTCACAAAAAACCATTCAAAGCTTTCTTGGGCCCTCAGCGACCATAATAGTTGCGCAATATTGATCTCCAAATGCATGTCTACCAATGCATATATGTATGCCCTTGTATGTTTTATCATGTTTTATCAAAGGAGTCTAAATTGAAAATATGCTGTACTGAAAAATCACAGATATCCTAGTTTATAACGTTAAGCCAAAAATCTTAAGTCAACTCTTCTAATTTCTATTATGAATATATACAGTTTAAATTATTCTGAAAAACACCAAAATTCCAAAATTACTGATATCCAGCACATTAACTTGTCATTTTCAAATACTATACATACAAACCCGCCTCCATGAAATTAGTGCAGATTTTATGCAGCTATTTTGAATAAACATAGGGTTACCTTTTTCCAATAGGAATACTTATTGTTACCATGCAGTTTTTAAGTTCCAGAACATTTCCCAAAATAATTAGTTCAACATAAAAATTCCTACCAGAACAGTTACAAGAAATGCATGTCCCTGATATAAATCCATGCCATGTCAATGAATATAAGATAGTGTCAGACTAATTACATGTCTGGAAATGGTTAGAAAACTTTTGTGTGTATATGAATAGACCAGCAAACAATTGTTAGAATTGCATAAGTCATTGAAAATAGTACAAAAATAAGCAAGTTTATTATTATATCACAATAAATGCTTTGAAATGCTAACTTACAAAAATAAGGCTTGATAGATCACAAGTCAATTGTATTTGCTTATCCAGAAGGAACTTGTACCAAAATTTCAAATAAAAATATCAAGCAAAAATCACAAGTCAAAAAACAGTCATCCACGTTATTAGATCATTATTAAATTAGTCATGAAATAATACTAAAGATATAACACATTATTATCGCAGGTTTCTTATCCTCGGGGTCAGGAATGTATTTCTTGTCATCCCAATCTTCAGGCCCGTGAACACCATCATCCACATATCAGCAAATAGGTGATGTTATTGTATACTATCAATCAAAATTACATGAGGTTTGCTTACTTTCTTAGCAAACACTGAGGATAACCCACATCAAATAATGGTTACTATGATTGTTTTACATATGTACATGTGGTATGCTAATTATTCTATAGACTGTTATCATATTTAATAATCCTTTATTACTCATTCATACAATAATAAAAGTTAAAATGATGATTTAAATCCATTATCCTGAGTGGTGGAAGCCACCAATTACGAGATCGGAACTTCCCAATCATGAGATCAACTTCTTGTCTTTTTATTTTACTAGGGGTGATTCAATGCAACTAAAGCCATTGTCAATACATTGAAACTCTAAACCATGGTGCATTCGGTGGCAATAACTTTCACACCTTCATTTCTACAAACATAAAAACAATTAATATACCCTTGAATTCACAGATTAACATTCCCTTAATATAAGATACCATAACTACTATTTTTGATACAAATTGCATTAATTTCCTTTTCAAGTGCGAAAATGTGATATATAGTTAGGTAGGACTTTCAGGAAGTGGCATCCTCGATCAAATTCCACCATTCAACCAAAGAGTACTCAGCTACTGAAACGAATTTGGCCAATTATTTTAAGTACAAAAGTTTAGGCATCAGTTTCTTTATATATTGCACGAATTTTGATAGGTAGATCTTTTGGAAACTCAGGGAAAGGCGATGCAGTCGAGTGATCGGCCTCTGCTAATTCCCAATCGTATTTCATTATGAGGTGGTGAAGAAAAACTATCATTTTCATTCTTGCAAGGTCTAACCCAGGACACATATGTGCTCCTTTACTGAATGGCGTGAAACTGTCATAATTCTTTACTTCAGATGATGGCTGATAAAAGAAAGAAAAATTAATCTTATCCTGAAACAAGATTCTTTAGCTATAATGTAAAAAGTCAATCGCCATAGCATAAGCTAACATTATGTAATTTTCCACCATTTGATCAGAATTTTGATGATAAAGATCATATTATACACGTTGAAATAGACATGTGGATCTAAACTGCTAAATATTTGATCTAATGATTGGAACTTAAATTTGAGTCAATGCTAAGGTTTGTAGGTGGTAAGTATATTCACTAATATTAAATGCAATTCAATAATATACCACCCAGCTCCATAGATTGAACCGTGTAGGATCTTCACAGAAAGAAGGATCTAAATGCGCAGCGCCAAAACGGATTATGACACGGTAGTCTTATGGAATCAAATATTCTAAATAAATAGTCAGTTTCATTTCATGAGCAAAGGTAAATAAATTATAGGCAAAATTTTAGCAAGGAACGGCTGAAAATGAACGTTTAAAAAATGAAATTAGCCTTATTCAAACGGAAAAAAGAGGATTATATATAGATATAATAACCAATCAGGCTACAACGATTGAGATAGTTATTTGTACCTTCAAATTTGACTTCCTCTGTTGCATTCCTCCCAATAAACCTAACAATGTTACCAAGTCGTTGCGTCTCCCTGATAACCTATAATTACAAGAACACTCGTATAAAAAGAGACATTTATGATCTCAATGTTTTATTTGTTGAACTTACATATTTTGCAAATTCCATTTGCTTGTAATCGTCCTATGTGAGTTTGGTCTCGCCTCTTTGCTGCTTTGGTTCGAGAACCTCACTATGCTCTTCCTAGGATATGTTTTTATGTCATCCAAACACCTCATAAATAGGTGATGTTATTGTATACTATCATCCAAACACCGAGGATAACCTACATCAAATAATGGTTACTATCATGACTCCGTCAATGACAATTGGTCCAACTAATTTATTAATATAATGTGACAAATAGTACATGGAGAGTATCTGCAAAATATATTTCTTTGTTGCTTAGTCTCCTCCTCAATGTACTAGGTCCGGTAAGCCCTTTTTGTAGTGGGCATGAAAGATAGGACCAGACAAAGTCTGATAATTTTTTTATATTATTAGCGTATATTATTCACAAGCAATTAACTTCATTTGTAACATACATAACTTAGAATGTCCAATTAATTTTAATTGCTGCATAAAAGGATTGGTTATTTTACAATACCAGGTACTAAGCTAATTGTTATTCACACTATTTCCCTAATTTGGGATTTTACAACAATAGGTATTAAGCTAATATTAACTACAACCATAAAAAACTTACAAAGGTTCCAAATCAAGAATTTAACAACTAACATTTAACAATTCTAGATAAATTCCCAGTATGTCAACTCTGATTGCTAATCTTTCTAACCAATAATGGTTAATATGCCAAAACCAAATGACAAACCACGTATACTATACTTGTCATTGATCAGTGAACATTATAATGCATAGATTCTCGCCGAGTATGCTTGCTACCTCAATGATTTATTTTCCTGCCTAAGCATTTGCGTCAACATCCTAATGGTAAACTGTTTTATGCTCTTTATCATTTAAGTGGAAGTATCCAAAAAATCAGTAAAATTGAGTTCCCCGTAAATCCAATTGATGTCGTTCCTGAAGCCATACTACTGCAGTTTCTTAAGCTTCCTTCTTTTTAGACCAAAAATCGGGAAAAATAAACTTCAAAATCGGTGAAAAATCAACTGCACCAAAAAAAGTTAATTGGACAATGCAAACAACAAAAATAACGTACAAAGACAGCAAAAGAAAGAACTACAAAAGATTAAAACGCGAAAATATACACAAAATAAGTAAGGTTACAAATCAAGGTTAAACAAAAGATTGAAAAAAAACTACCTGTGGAGAACGAGAATGTATTTAAACAAATAAATCTGAAATCAAGAACTAACGCGAGGAAATCAAGAACTAATGCAAGAGAAACTAATGTCGCATGGTCCGTGGATGATTTGGAGGTCGTGATTTTGTTCAATCGAAATATGGAAGAGATTTTATTCGACAGAGAGATTTAATTTGTTTGATTGAAAAAAGAAAAATAGGTCAAGGAAAGGTGAAGGCTGGGTGTAAGGGACTGACCTAAATAAAAAGGCATGTGCGACCGTTCTATGTATAACAGTCGCAAAATGAAACTTCATTGGTTCCAACCCCATTTCATTTGCCGCGGATTTAGAAATAACCATTGCAAATTGTAAATATTTGTTACTGCTTTTAAACAAAACCGTCGCAAATTTATATTTTACAACATTTTCCTGCCAACCTACTACAGTTTGTAACTAAAACAGTCGCATAACCATATGTTCTACTGTTTTTAGGTAAACCGTCGCAAATAAGCGGTTTTGTACTAGTGAATTCGTTCCAAGATTAGCAACAGAGGGGTTAGCTAGGAGGAATTGACACTGAGAGGTGGTGGATCTGGGGGAATAGGAGGATATGGGCGCGATGGAAGAGAAGGAAAGGCAGAGTCAAAGGCGAAGGAGGAGGAAGAAGAAAAAGTAGATGTCGAAGTCGCCATTAACAAGGGTCATGTTGATGAAATTGCCTACTGCCCCTTTTTATTAGTTTGAAAATATCCATTAATTCCCAAACTAACTGTTACTTGCAATTCATTACAGATTAAACATAGAAACCTTAAACAAACTATTTCTTGCAAATCTAGCCGCTAGTGAACTTTGTCACGACCATGGTACCTTCAGACATAACATGTTTGGCGAGCTCGTCAGGTTAAACAAAAAGAACCGAGGTTTGAATCTCACGAGATATGATTGTTGGTTTCTTATTGTACCTGGCCAATTTGGAAGATTCCTGAGCGAGCTTCTCGAAAATATCATTAATGGAGGAATTCATGATCCCCATGGCTTTGCTTAAGATTCCAAAATTAGGATGCGCTTGCTTTAGCACTTTGAAAATGTAAATCTTATAGGTCTCGACAGATTTTGCCTTCTTCTTCTCCTTGTCGGCGGTTGTAGATGATTCTTTAGTAGGAATCTTATTCTCGGCTTTGGGATTCTTCTTGACTAGCGTTTTCTCGTGGATGTTCTCTTTTCTTCTTCAGGCTTCTTCTCTACGGGTTTCCTTCCAGCTTTGGGGGTCCTGGAGAAAATAGGGTTTCAGGAAACGGATTGGATCTGATAGATTAGGGGAGAAACTGGAATGTTGATGAGTAGGATTCTAAGATAGATTTATCACGGTAAATCGGTGATTCAGTGATGTATAATTCTAGTCTGCGTCTATTAGCACCACACCAATTATTCTTCACCCCCCGCTTTAAAATATTCAATTGTTAATTTCAATTTTGCCCTTAATTATTAATTACGCATTTCATTAAATGAATTAATAATTCTAATAATTGTTGCTCACCATGACACTGATCGAACTCAATCAAAATTTTAAAGGCGAGTTGATTTAATCAACCCTATCCTTAATTGCAACTCAACAAAATCATTGTTTAATTTCAACCAAAATGAGAAAATAGATCGAACTGTTATAATACCGCTGTTTTGATCTTCTTTTCGTATATTTGTTTCCTTACTGTTTGCATCTTTTTCATTACAGATTGTAGAATGTAAAACTGCTAGGTTTTTGATGGAGAAACGAAAAACTGTAAAAGGAAGTTAAAAAAAGAAAATAAACATAGACAATGGAAGAAACAAGGGTAATTAAGGAATAAACGGGGCGTGAAAAGGAAAACCTGGGGTGAAGATTTTTTTTTTAAATTATCGGGGTGGGAAGAGCAAATTATGGGGTGAGAATAGATGGAGCCATAATCCTAAATATTTTAGAGTTTATTGTATATAAAGTACTTGAGAACAAACCAAAGCCATAAAGATATATTCTGCTTCAATTTTGACAAAGATACAGTATTTTGCTTTTTTACTAAACCAGAAAACCAAAGAATGTCCTAAAAAGTAACAAGTTCCACTTGTGCTTTTTCGGTTTGATTTATATCCGGTATAATCAACATCACAATATGAAATTAAGTCAGAATCATTTGTAGGGTAAAATAAACCAAAGTCTAAAGTGTGTCTAACATATCTAAGGATATGTTTTACATCTTTTAAGTGAGTTTCCTTAGATTGAGATTGATATCTTGCAAGAAGATATACAATATGCATGATGGATATTTCCTTTGTAACATTTTCTTCTTCAAATCCTAACGGTTATTACCATTATAATCTTATAATGGATATTTCCATTGTAATCAATTATAATGCTTATTACCATTGCAACTTCTAATAATTTTGTAATTAAATAGGAGTAAAATGGGTAGATTAGTAGTTACCTCCATATTCTAACCTATCACACCCATAACGCTTTGAATACTCTCATTTTTCCTCCTTCCTACTTTTTTTAGGGTTGCTGTTTGTTCAGATATGAGCCATTACTCCTTAGCAGCTAAATCCACCTCCAACTGTTTGCATTTCTTTGACTTACCCTGCACATGTTTATGCTCTATCTTTATCACACATTACTTTTCACCTTTTTTTTCAAGATTCTTCGTTTCTTTTAAAAATTGATATGTTCGATTTTTCTTTTTCCTACTGAACACTACAAGAAAAAGCTCATTTTGTGATGGCTAAAAACCGTCGCTAGCCGTCGCCTGCCGTCGCCAAATGTCGTCACAAAAATTATGGACGCTAAGCATATAGCGTCGGCCTTGGTGACGGCTTTGGTCACCAAATTTGTGACGGCTGGCGACGGCGAAGATGCCACGTGGACAAGCAGTTATAATTCGTACCAACGACTATAAGCCGTCACAATCTTGCCCTAACAAGCCGTCGCCAGCCGTCACCCAGCATTGCAAATATGTCGTCGCCAGCCGTCGCCAATCGTGGTAAAACTGGGTAGAACCCCCTCGCTAGCCGTCGCTCGGCTTGACCAGATTGCCGTCGCCGGCCGTCGCCAGCTGTCGCAAATCTGTAGCATTTTTTTTATTTCACAGCAGCTAACAAGCCATCAAACCACACAACTCAAAATGCAGTTCATCTGCAACTCATATACACTCAATTTCACACTCCATCAACTCAAACTCACATTCAATCACCTCATCAACACTATAAATCAACTCATGCCATCAACACGTCCAAAAAAACAAAAATAAAAACGATAAATTATCACTAAACCATCAACAAGTCCACATCAAACAATCCATGTCCAAAATACCATCATCGATCGTCTCCACAAAATACTACGAACATCTCAAATCCATCATCAAAGTTTATATTTACAAAACATGTCCAACATAAAACAAAAAAACAAGTACCTACCTACTCATCATCCTCGTCCTCATCATCCTCATCATCGGGATCACTCGGCGGCATCACGCCATGCTCCTGAAGATATGCAGCAATCCGCGCATCCAGCACGGACACGAGCGTGTTCTTCTGAAAATCTTCTAAGGCTGCAACCTGTTGTTGAAGCATGTTGATCTCCTCCTCATCCTGACGCCTCGTATAAGAGGCCTGAGTCCCCGCCATCTATAATTATATTAAAATAGTTAGAAACCATTGTCAAAAGTTTTTTTATATACCATACATGTTTTATACAATTATTGTAATAGAGTTGTCAATATAAATGCACACCTCTATGTTCCCGAAGCCGTAGCGTCTACCCCTGGTAGGCGGGTCGATGATTCTGTTCCAGATGCGATTGCACTCCTCCACGTCCGGCTCTTGGCCTAACTCCGTCGCTCGAGCATCTAATGCTGCCCTGTATTTGTCCTGCGAAATACAAATTATTAGAAATATATTTGTGTTATACAAATTATTAGAAATACAAATTATTAGAAATGCTAACCATCGTTTCGCAGGACTTAGGGTCCGACCATGTATATGAGATGTTACCCTCCTGATATGTCCGCTCGACGGCATGAGTCTGGGTAAACCCCTCAGCAAGTGTAGGCTCCCGCTGGAGAGTCGACATCTGAAATGATAAAATATATATTTGGAATTAATCAATACGATTTAAAAAGTTTAGAACTATTTATAAATGTGATTTATCTTTCATACCAGTTCGCGACGATGCTGGGAGAAGGACTTAGACCCAGCCCGATGCAAAGCAGGATTTTTGAGCCCGTTTGCTCGATTTCGCTCTGAAAGCTCCTGTATATTTAATTATATGATTAATTGATGGATATACAAAATAAAATTTTAAAACAAGCTTAAGTAATTTACCCTAGCAGCTTCCGTGGCCTACAATTTCTAGAATTCGGCGTAGACCTCCTCGCTCATCCACTGAGGCCTCTTTGTTGCTTTCTTTGCCTTGTATATATTGCCTGAATAATTTTTCCTCATCTTCTGGTTCCATGCGGTGAGGAAAACATCCATATCTTCGTCCCGGACCCGTATAGAACACTATAAATTAACAAACAAAGAGTATTACATATTTTATATAATTTTAAAAATGAGAAATTTATTTATACTTACAAGAACCTCCGGGAGGACGACATTCCTAATATGCATGGGAATATCATCCCAGTGAGGCCACGCCTCTGTCCACCTAGCGACATATGCTTGTCTAGACACACGTAAAACAAGCTCTCCTGGAATAATATCAAACCCCCTGCAGAAAGTACGATATTATCATTTAATAACTTTTGAATATTAAGCAGTTACGAAATTAAAAACTTACCCTGCGGACTTCGGCACGAGCTCTACGACCGGACGTGTATCCGGTGCTGTACCGCTCGCACCTGCCTCTGAACTGTGAGAAGGTCGGCGTCTAGGAGGCATATCTGTCACGAAATTAAAAACTCATATATCATTATGCACATACATTATCAAATAAATTCATACAACATATATTATCAAATGCAACTACAAGAATCATTTACATAAAAGAAGAAGAACCAGATAATAGATAACCGTAGCACATCATATAAGTTCACAACATAACACATCATATAAGTTCACAACGTAGCACATCATATAAGTTCACAACATAGCACATCATATAAGTTTACAACATAGCACATCATATAAGTTCACAACATAGCACATCATATACAAATAATATTCTTCTTCTTCATTTTCTGATTCAGTCTCGGTCTCATACTCTATATCGTTGTCCTCTGTACTCTCAAAAGCTTCTATTAATTCATTTGATTCATCGTTTAGAGACTCTAAATAGACATCATTAGCAATTATTATTTCATCGCTTTGATTTGCATCCGTTTGATACGCTGCATCGTCTGGAATAACAATTCCTTCAAATGTAAATCTTGCCTTTGTTTTAATTACAGCAGACCAATCTGCTTTATCTCTTTTTAAGGACGGATACGGAGCAAAGTAAACTTTTAATGCTTGCTTTGCCAATACAAAAGGATCATACTTATAGTAATGCGATGTGTGCTTTATTTCTATAAGCTTGTAATCTTTATGCACGTTGATTCCAGTACCAGGAACATTGCTGAACCAGTTGCACTTGAATAGAACAACTTTTTCAATGGGTTGTACATAATATGTCAACTCTAAAATCTGTGTCAAGACGCCATAAAAGTCTTTTATATGCTCTTCGGGATCATCACTACCTTTGACAAATACACCACTGTTATATGTTAATCTGTCAGTACCATGGTCTTTGGTGTTGAATTTAAATCCATTGACGAAGAATATTGGATAAGTCTTAACATTTCGTTTTGGTCCAAGCGCAAGATGTTGCAAACCCTCGTCATTGACGCAGTTTATTGGATCGAAAACGTACTTCGAGAACCATTTATCAAAATCTTTACTGAGATCGCCATTTGGATTTTCTGATTCGTAAATACTGCAAATATAAATGATTTTATTACTAACTAACAATTGATGTACACATATAATTGTAATAAAGTTAAAAATTTAGTACCTAACAAATGGTGCAACTTCAGCACAATTTAGAAGAACATATGTGTGTGCTACATGTTGATCTCTATCATCTAACCATATTTCTACACATTTTCCAGAAGATCGTCCATGTTGTCTAAAAACAGATAGCATTGTCGGACAAAAATTGGGTTCCACAGTTTCATCATTACGAGGACCACTTACAAATGATAGGTTCACATGATCACTGAAGTAATGAGAAAAAAAGAACGAAGCTTCTTCTTCAAGATAAGATTTGCAAAGCGAACCTTCAACTCGTGCTTTTTGTCGTACTTTTTTCTTCAGATGATTCAAATACCTAAAATAAAATTAATTCAATTTATATGCACTAATGTCACTTTGAATTGTAAGCATGAATTTTACCTTTCAAAAGGATACATCCATCCATATTGCACTGGACCTCGAAGAATAGCTTCGGATGGAAGATGAATAGGTAAATGCTCCATTACATTAAAAAATACCGAAGGGAATATTTTCTCTAATTTGCAAATTAATACCGGAATTTCGACTTCAAGTTTACGGAGACGATCAATTTTTAACGTTGCCGAACAAAGTTGTTTATAGAATAAGCTTAACTCTGTTAAAACACCCCACACTTTTACAGGCAATAATTCTTTGAACACCACTGGTAATAAATATTCCATCATGATATGACAATCATGACTTTTCATCCCACTCAGTTTGTTGTTTTTATAGTCAACACATCTACGAAGATTAGAAGAAATCCCATCCGGACATTTCAGTCCCTCAACCCATTTCAGTACAAGTTTTATTTGTTTGTTGTGTAGTTCATAGCACCCTTTGGGTTTTTTATTGTCATTGGGCTTCATATGAAGTTCTGGACGTTTACAATATTCTTCTATGTCACGTCTCGAATGTATATCGTCCTTTGTTTTTCCTTTGACATTCAAAACAGTATTAAACACATTATCAAATACATTTTTTCCATTGTGCATAACGTCGATATTATGTCGAAGTTTGAGATCTTTCCAATAAGGTAGCTCCCAGAATATGTTTTGTTTACACCAATTATGAATGTCAGGTTTACCCGGAATTTCTGTTTTCTCTCCAGTCTCATGGATCTTCGGATAATCCTTTACAATATCGTATATTTCTTCACTTGTCCAAATTTTGGGTGCTTGCAAAGTCATTCCGCTGTTAGCTTTAAAGTTTTTTTATCTCTTCTAAAAGCATGATTGGTATGCAGAAAACAACGGTGACAATCAAACCGCGAATGCTTCCTTCCATACCGTAAGAAAAATGCTTGTGATTCTTCCATGCATAAAGGACAAGATAGACGACCGGCGGTACTCCAACCTGAAAGCATCTCATATGCAGGAAAATCACTAATCGTCCATAACAAACAAGCGAACATACGAAAATTCTTTTTTTTTGAAATGTCGTAGGTTTCAACTCCGTCATCCCATAGTTTTTTCAACTCTTCGATTAACGGTTGTAGATAAACATCGATGCCTTGTTTTGGATCATTAGGACCAGGAACGACAACAGTGAGAAACATATATGGAGTTTTCATACACATCCACGGAGGTAAATTATAAGGAGTAACGATAATAGGCCAAGATGAATATTTACTACCAAACTGAGAAAATGGTGAAAACCCATCTGTACATAAACCAAGTCTGACGTTACGGCTCTCTGCGGCAAATGTTGGATACGTCCTATCAAAATGTTTCCATGCTTCTCCATCCGATGAATGTGTCAACGTTCCATCTTCTTGTGTTCGCACACTATGCCATCGCATATGACATGCAGTGACTGAGGATGCATATAACCGTTGTAGTCTAGGGATGATTGGTAAATAATGCATTCTTGTATACGGAACTTCCTTACCTTTCTTTTTTCTAGGTTTATACCTTTCCCCGCCACATTTCTTACAGTTTCTAAGATTAATATCATCTTTCCAATACAACATGCAACCTTTAACACAAGTATCTATTTTTTGGTACGACAAACCAAAAGCCGACATTAGTGTTTTCACTTTGTAATGACTATCGCACATCAGATTATCGGGTGGCATATGTCTTTTCGCAGCTTGTACAACCGCTGTAAATGCAGCTTCTGTAAGGTTAAATTTTGATTTCATGGTGATGTACTCAGCGGTTACCGATAATTCAGTTCCACTTTCACAACCATTCCACAATGGCCGCTTAGCTGAAGCCAATAAATCATATATTTTTCTGGCTTCCGTGTTCGGTTCTTCTTCAATATTGACGTCATCGTCGTCAACCTGGCCGATAGGGAACATTGACCGTGCTGCATCTTCCACCATATTTTCTATTGGATTCGTCGTAACTAATTCGACCTCCGACGCTACAGGATTTACTGTAGGCGCAACAAGTTCTCCATGACGATCCCATAAATAATAATTTGGCAAAAAACCTGATTTGTACAAATGTACTTTAACGGTGTCTGGTTTATGAAACCTCATCAGTTTACACTTACTACACGGACAACGAAGCTCCTCGTAATTTCGATTATTAGATACTGCAAATCTAACAAATTCATTTACACCATTAAAGAAATCTTCTTTCACTGAGCCTTTCATTCCAATTCTAACGTCATATATCCACCTACGGTCAACGTAATAATTGGACATTTTTCCTGATTCAAAAATATATGTCAGTGATTTCGATAACACATACATATATATGTTGTTCAAAGAATTTATTCAACGCATGAATATTTTTAGTGGTTCATACGTATAATAAAAGTGATAGTTTTAACATATGACAATTTATTTCAAGGTCTAGCTATTTTTAATAGCTCCTACACATGTTAAATGTGATATTTTTAACATTCTAGAATTTTATCCAACACATGAACATTTTTACTAAGATATATATATTATAAAGATAAGATTTTTATAACTAGAATATTTTTATGAACCTATATAGATAATAATGAAAATATTTTTAGAAAGCTATATATATAATAAAGATGATGTTTTTATAATGAAAATATTTTTAGAAAGCTATATATATATATATATATATATAATAAAGATGATATTTTCATTGTTCAAGCATTTTATCTAACATATGAACATTTTATATAAGCTATAAACAAAACAAAAAAACATATGTAAATATTTCAGGAAATTTCGGCAGCATAACGACAGGGTAATTAAAACCGGCACCGTCCCGATGTCCTTAAACTAATCAATTTCAATTCATATCCTCACCCTACAATCTATTTTCACTCAATCACTCTGGAATAGGGTTGCCAAACCCATATTCAATCAATATTTCCATATCATGATCCTTTCATACCACTACAACCAATCATTCACAATCACATTCAATTTTATACCACTACAACTAATAATTCACATTCACATCCGTTTATATTTACTCCATTTAAAATAAATATCAATTGATTTTTATAAATTCAACATCAATAATTGATTATTATCTATAAAATAACGGTTCATAAACACATACATACGCACAAAATCAACTAACATACAATATTAACAAGTAAACAACTAAATTCACATTTTAGGGTTTTCAATCATAACTAAATCAATAATAATTCAACAATCATAATATAATAACACAACATATACACTTAAATAACCATTAATTAATTAAATTAGGAAATTAGGTTAGAAATCATACCTAAAATTGAAGAGGAGTGAGGAGTGACGGCTGGAGAGGGGGGAGGCGTCGGTCAGCGGCGGCCTGGGGCTCGGCGTCGGCTGGCGTCGGTCGGCGTCGGTGGCGGGCTGGAGGGTTTTTTTTTTCGTCGAAGGGAGGGTGGGTTTGGGGGAAATGAAAATGATCGATCTGGACTGTAAGCTCCCGGTTTATCCTTTTCTAGGCGACGGTTGGCGACGGCTTGCGAGGGCCGCTTTTTTTAACCGTCGTCAGCCGTCGCCAGTATCCGACACCAAATGCACCCTTCCTTGTAGTGGGAGTATGACTTTTTATGTTTTCGTTACTCATTTGCCTTCGAAGTTCGCCGCTTGGTAATCTCCTTGTATCATCAATCCCTCTATTTTCTGTTAGGGTTCATTCTGAAAAATATATCATCTCCTCCACTTGTATCTGTTATTGTCATCATTTTTTATGTTAAACTAGTTTAAATTAAGGTTTATCTTTTAGTCTTGACTGTAACACTTAGGATTTTATGTTGGTTAAAATTAGGCTTTTCATGTTAGTTCAATCCATTATGTCAGCTTTGATAGATGGCTATTGGGATTTAATTATATCACTTAATTTTTAAAGAAGTTTTTTTTATGTCAGTAGTATCAAAAGTATTTTTTCCCCTAAAATTAATGAAAGGAAGTTTCAGTTTCAGGTTGGAAACTTGCCTCCATTATTTAAATTTCTTATTAGAAATCATTATATATCAATGTAATTAACCCTTAAATTTTGCTGATATTGGAACTCAAGCTTTTATGTTGACCTATATCATTGTGGTTTCGCTATTTATACCAGTCTAAACTCCCTAAAACGGTACTTTCACTATCAAGTTGTTCGTTTTTTACTGTCTTATTCCACTCGTCATACTAATAGGTTTATGTTCTTGTAGTTGCATGGCACCTTGCATTCATACTAATCATCTACCTCATGTATTCAATCAATTGTCTACTTCCTAATTTTTCCAAAGACAGAGAAGTAGGTGCATTAAGCATGAAATTTGTGTCATTTTCAGTGTGTCGGTCAGTTACAACTATAGTGACTGCTTTGGTGCTGCATAGTTTTGCATCTTTGCACCTTATCTATTCATTCAACTCAATTTACACACCAAGGAATGAATGAATAACAAATGTAATGTTTAGTTAAGAATATATGATGAACTGAAATTCAACTGAAAGCAGGCACCACAACCAATCTGTTCTTTAAATATAGATGTGCCTGTTGAAGCAACAAATGGTTTGTTAATTTCTAATACTAGTGATCCATATACACTTACTTCATCTATTTTTCTTTCTTTTTTTCACAACTTCTCTAAACATGTTACTTTTTGAGGTGGGGTTTAATCATGCCTTTACCAGAATTTTAGTGCAAGTTATATAACTTTTTTTTATCCTCAAAGGTGGTTTCCCGTGATGATTACGCCGAGTGTAATTTATATAATTTTCTACATTTTGGAAGTTTGGCTTTCTGTGATGCATATTATGTCTTTTAGATGTTAATGTTGATATTATGATTTTTTTTTGGATAGTGCACTATTTCTAAGGAGGATGAGCGGAAACTACAATCTGTTAGGATTTCTATGTAAGGAAATGCAAGTAACTTCTTATTACCGATTTACTTAAAGAAATCACGTAAATTAATATAAGTATTTGGCACTCAAGAGATAACTTCTAGATGAAGTGTTTTTTTTCACTTTAAATAGTGATAGATGGTGTTTTCTTAAGTCATTAGTTTTTTTAACTTTTTTCCTTAGGCCTATTAAACTGGGCATTGTGTATATAAACGAAGTCATGTTTGTCTCTTTTGAACACAACTACCTTTGTATTTGACCATAAAATTGTTATGCGAGAAGATTGCGCGAATGCGGAAGAACAATAAAACAAGATCTAGACTTTCCGATTGAACATCAATCTAATCTAACTGCAAGTATTTTATTACATCAAACAAATAGTAAATATATATAACAGAGAAACAAAGAGACACACAATATTTATACTGGTTCTACTATCATCGAGATAGTGTACGTCCAGTCCAAAAAGAGAGATTTTATTCTACATGAGAGAATTACAAGAGATTACAAAATAAGAGTTTACATATCCGAACCCCAAATAGGCTTAACAAGAAGAGACACCATTGGGGATCACTGGCTCCATGCGAGGATGGGTTTACACTAAAGTCTACCCCTCAATATATAGCGAGTGCTAATCTATGTGAGTCATCAATTAAATTACCAACATATGGTAATAAGATAATGGAGGCAAATTACCATAGCAACAAATGTGCAAACATGAGAAGTAAATCAATCCGTTTCTTTAGCATAGATAGAAGAAATTAATGCCTGCCTTTATTTCTTTCTATCTCATGCAAATGCAATTCATTTCCACATTAAACAAATATTTACTTTCCATCTATTTGTGATTTTTGTATCACCTAAATTTAACAAAAATCACCCTTTACTTGTTTAGGATTAAACTATTTAGAAAAGATTTTGGATTAGAAAAGATAGAACTTAGTGAATAAATGGTATTCTTTTCTACATCACCGCACAAATAAACTCAACCTTTGTTATGTGCACACTATAGAATATAGAAAGTTGCTAAAAACTAAGGTGATTATAACACCCCATAAAATAAACCTAAAATAGACATAAGTTAATATAATTTAAAATAAATAATATAATAAAAAATAAACTAATGGGCTGAAAGTGAAATTTTAAATAGTCTGGAATTAGGCCATGAAGGTATTGCTATTGCATTCATGGCGAGATTCTAATCCGTTTTCATATTTAATTTACTGAAAACGGAGTCCACATGAAAAGAATATTAACAAAACAAGTTATGCATAAATATTAACACACAAAGTTTGAAATTCAAATAAAATAAATATAATTCTGAAATATATTTAATTATAAATTAACATGAAAGAATATTCCAAGAAAATTTGAATTTGTATATATATTCAAATGCAATGGGGACAAAGATAACCAACATAAGGAAATAAATCAAAGCCTTAAATTCAGAATTTATAGAAACGACAATACAGAAGGATCAAATACTCTTAGCTCGAATCCAGAAAGTGGGTTGGCCGCCCCTACAAGAGGTGGAGGGAGGGTCCATCGCCTATATAGGAGGGGGTCGACCTGGGAGTCGACCGCCCTCCTGGGTGGAGTGATGGTGGATATGTATTTTGTTGGGGAGATTTATATAACTTGCATTAATTAAACCATCCAAATTAAATCTAAAGAATACAACGGTGTACACTCACTCTTTCACTATAAATATGGCTCCCTATCCTCACTCTAAACCCTACTTTCATTGCTCTCTATGCCTACATACCACCCGTTTACCATTGCTAATTCCAAAGAAAAAGGTTAGGATTCTCTTATATTTCTATAACCTCAATTATATCCTCTCTGTTCTAAATTAATATAGATTCAAGTTCTGGAATTTAGTTATATATATATTCTAATTCATTCAATTCTTATACGTATATATATATATATATATTAACAAAAGGATTGGAGAATGATTTTGAAGTCCAAATTAGATTCTACACATATCCTGTTGTTCTTCATTCTCAAATCATCGTGAGTGGAAAATTTATAAGTTACTATTTTCTACCATTTTTAGCTTAGATTTGGAAGATATTTCCTGTATGAGATTTGGATTCAACGAAAATAAAATATCGTAAACCCCAAAATCCTGTATTTTGTTTATCGTTGAAATGATCATTAAAAAGCGATATATTCAGGTTTATGTTATTTGAATAATGAATTTAGGCTTAGGTGTTGTGAAACTCTTAGTTTTTGGGTCTGATTCACTTGATTCTTCTTTTATTGTTTATATACATTTGTGTGCAAAAGGGTAAGAATAATGTATTGTAAAGTAATAGGTTTGAATGTCTATCTTAAATGGATTGTTTTAATATATTATATACAATATATTATAATAGTTTTCATATGCAATATAAATTAAAAAGTGAACTAGATCGTAAAGCAAGGCTTTTACATATGCAATTGGACTTATTGCACCTTACCTATATTTCTATTATTTAAATAATTGTTCAAGCTTTGGTTGCAAGTTTATTCATATGTGATGTTATTTCCCTTTTGATCATTAAATGAGAATATGCATGTTGGGTCATTTTAATTGATAAGGAAATTAACTTTTATACCCTATTTTGATTGTTAAGATTGACATTTCAAACATGATTAGGTTGTTATTCTCGCTCGCTTAATTAATAGGTACTTACTTATACATATTTATAGCGTAATCAAACATAATATTAATGTGTATTATGCATGTTTATATGTAATGGTTCGCAAATCCGTACTATCTAAGTTGACCAAATACACCACACTTCCAAACCAAATTGCAAGAAATACGAATCATTATGAAATAAAGAAGAAAAAGATAGAAGAAGAACAGAAATAACAACACAGAATCTCGCATCGCAGCAGAATAAAATATAATATATATATATAATAATCTTTAAAATACAAAATTTGTACTTACATACATCATTAGAGTACATCACATATACAACACACTAGAATATAAACTGTAAATATCTAACACTGAAGCCTCATGCTCCAAGCTCCTCCAAGCATATCTGAAAATACCTGAACTACTTGTCTGCCAGTACAAATCTAGGAACCCAAGAGTTTAGGCTAAAACAAAACAAAATAAATTCTGGGTCTGTCATGGGACTAGTGTGAGTAAACTCCGACCACTTGGTTTAACTTTTAAAAATCCTTTTAACAGAAAAGACAATCGTAAGACCGATCCACACATAAACACGAATGGTTTTTACCTTATGATAACCCAAACATTTCTTTGAAATCAATACTTATTCTGATATTATAATAATGTCTAAATCAAGTAAATAACAATCTAGCAGAACGTTTGCATCTCACGCTCCACATACATAATATACAATCAAAATCGCGGGTGCTTATTGGGTAATGGATTTCCAACTATGACAAGGTATGGAACTACCTTCCGATAGTGTATCTCTAGAGGGGAATATACTCGGTTCAAGAAGAAAATCTTGCAACCCGGTCACACATGACTGACCACTCATTTCGCTTGAGTGTATCAAATGTATATCGCCAACGATTGGGATCGGCAACCGTTTCTCAAAAGGGACATCATCGATAGAATGAAGAAGGAAATGAATTTTCTCTAGACAGGTGATAATACACCATAATTAGGAGCTATCCACTTAGTCGTGTTGCCAGCCTGATTTTATCATTTCCCGATTGTTGAGGCTTGAGGCTACGATTACTTATCTTTCCTTGATAGCACAATCACTTTGAATGCAACATTGTCAGATCCATTTATCATTAATTGATATGCACAATATATTTTGGATATTATGCTAAGAGAGTAAATTCTCTGCCACCATATGTATAATTGTAAAGACCAATATATGCGATCATTGGAAATACTCTGTCAGACATTTATCCATACCAGTTCGTTCTGAGACTGAACGAAACCGAAGGCACAATTTTCATTAATCCGTCTTAGGCAATTTCTACCTAGGATTAACAGAAAAAGACATTGCACTTTACTCCGTCTTTGATTATGTTCATATAATCTGATTCACAATGTTCCTACCAGTACAGAGTGGTTCTCGGATAATAACCCAACCCGTCTCTCCATATTGACAAATATATTGGCCAACACTTTGATAGTTAGTTATTTAACTATCGAAGAAAACAAACATTCATCCAAAGCATCAAACAATCACTAGGCCCCTTAATTAATATTTCATTAATTAAATTTATCATTTCCCAATTTCTCTTCAATATCTTTACGCAAATATTTCTCCGAACCTGTATAGCTTCTCATGATTCTTGGAAAAAAAATTCATCTATCATATATTCCAGAAAATATCTCTTAACATCGGAAAACATTTCCGTATATTCATAAATCACTATTCTTCCGCAATCATCAGTCCCTAACCGTAAACTAGTAAGAGAACAATTTCCTAAGTATCAACCCCGAAGGCCAAAACCATCATCAGATTGACACTCAGAAAGTCATTCAACTTAATTAATCTCCAGTCAGTTTCTAATTTCCTTAACTCCATTTCTTAACTTCTTATCAAAAAAATCATTCAATCTGCAAAACGTTTGCTTTTGAACCATCGTTCACTTTAAAACGTGTATAGCTTTCTCCTTACAATCTCCCAAGATTAAATTTTATAAATTCCCTTTCTTTCTTATAAAATTCCATTATACGTTTATTTGCTTATTAAATTTCATATATAATTGATGAGTCGATTTCTAGTTATCCAACTTTTGTTAAATTTTTCTATCTCCTTAAATTTTCGGAAAATCTTGCCAGTGTCTCTTTTTTATGGGTCACTCGGTTCAACTACAAATCGCCTCTCCGGACCCTTTCCATTTAAAAAGAAAATCAAAAAGCCAAGCTGTTTGCCAAATAAGCTCATAAAATCTCATATGCAATTAAATACATACCTCTTTTATCAGGCGTTCAATTTATTTGTCTTCTTCCATAACCGTTTAACACATATTCATCTAATTCCAATTTATTCCAACTCAATCCAGTCGTTTTAACTAAGTTCGCTAATAAATTCTCTAATTAGCTTTTTTGTCTATTCACTTTTAATTTGAACATATCACGTTCATATATGATTTTAATTTTCTTATAAAACCGATTGAATTCCATTTTCAATTCAAGTTTCATATTCGATTTTGAATACGAGTTCCCAACTCTCATTCACTTATCCAAACTTAAATTCGATCCAAAACTCGATTAACTAATTATTCTTCTAATTAGTTAACTCTATTCAATAATTAAAAGTTTGATTTTAGTTTGAGAAATCAAATAATTTACTCCACTTGAGTTCATATTTATTTGATAACTCAAGTCTGATTTTTTCTAATGGAAATTCCTACTTTATTCACGCAAAATTCTTTTATTAAATTTAATAAACCGTTATGATTTAAAAACGATTATAGCGCTGTTTTCCTGAAATTTTGATTTTGACATAACTCAAAATCTATAAGATGAAATCCAAATTTTCTCTTCCATTAGAAAAATGTTATTCAATAGGTCTCAACGATTGTTGTTTCAAAGAATTACGACTTCAATTGAGTCCTCAATCTGCTATATTAAATTACAATTTTTATGGAGATAAATTATTTTATACGATTCGACAAAATTGAATTCTAATTATAAATTCCTTGGGTTTATCTCACTTCAGTTTATATTTTGAATTCTAGAACAAAATCCGTTATTCCCTTTTCGAAACGATTTCCAATTCACTTTTAAATTCATACTAGAATCTGTATTTCCAAATTATCCCATGATAATTTTCCCACTTTATTTATAAATATCATGTACAAATTCAACTTCCTTGTTTTGTACATTAAAACAAGTTCCATTTCAAAATCTATTTAAAACCCAATTCCTGCTTTCAAATATTTTATTATTATAACTTATATATATATATAATATTTTCATATTAAATTTCATTTTCTATCTAATACAATTTAAATATCCTTCTGGGTTATTTTTATATAAATTCGACATAGTCGAATTCCAATCATAATTCCGTATGAATTTATTTTAATTCAATTTACATTTCGAACATCGGAATAGATTTCATAGTTTTTTTTCTAAATAATTTCAATTCCCCTTTTTAAATTCACATTTGAATTTACATTCCTCAAATTATCCAATGATAATTTATTTCGCTTCATTTATAAACATTGTTTATAAATGAACTGCTTGTTTTTATTATTCAAAACAAGTTAATATTTCCTAGCCCATTCGAAATTCAAAATATATTTTAGACAAATAGATTTTTCCTTTTAAATCTCAAAATTCCTTTTCACGATATTTCATATATCAATATTTAGGGCCAGTGATATTCAAACATCCAAAACACCCAATTATCAATCACAGGTTTTCTAACACATCATATATGATAATATATATGAAAACAAACAAATAATAAATTTTGAGGAATCTAGTTGGATCCCTCCAACCTGTTTTTTTACCTGCATCCACAAATGTTAGCCAACATAAGTAATACGCATCCTGCTTCAAGGCAGGATACCACAGTATCGAAGGTCATCCACTATATATATTATGGGGCACATATGGAAATCATCTGCTAATGGTACTGCGAGAAATATCCAATATATATATATATATATATGTATATATATATATAATAGCCACAATAATATTTCAATGCATCCAAACAACCAACAAATAGCATATAAAAATTATTTAAATTAAAACCCGTTTATAATAAAATTATAAACGAATCCAAAGAGTGAGTTTAATCACCTTGATTTTTATTTGTCGAAACAGTAATTTACTTCGGATTAAATTTAACAAGTGTTTAATTTAATTGAAAATTCCGACCAGCTCCGTATCGCCCCAAATTAGTACATGTGCGAAACTTTTGCGAATTTCGATCCAATTTAAAAACCCTAATTACCTTACTAATATGTGCTTTAACCGATAATTGGAGATTTAAAATACATATTACAAGTTGAATATCCCTTGAAACCATTTAAAAGAAAAAGCATTATTTATATGCAATAGTATATACTGAAAATGTGCCACTATTATTGTATAACATATACTATATATATATATTCTGAGTTTGGATCTAATTTAAACTAATTTAATTTAAATAAGAAAACATCAACTAACTAATTTATTTTCCTTAAATCATGATTTTTAAGCTGCTGCAAACTCTTCTTCTTCCCTGTCAATACCACAACTCGCTCTAGTGACAGCCAACAACATGTCAACACCCAATCACCACTGTTACCTTCCCTATTCAACTCCACAGTTCGAAAAAAAAACCTTGTACAACGCCTTGTAAAGCTTGATCCCCTTTTCTTCTCCGACCCGAGGCCTTAATCTCGACTTCATCTATCACACACTACAAGGTGCGACAAAACCTATCATTGCATTTCACCCAAATTTAACGATGCGAACAAACCGTCGTGCTGAATCCTACTCCGGCCTCAAATCCCTTCATCGCTGATTACATCTCCTAAAGGCCTAAACCCTAGATTGCTACTTTTAGTGTCGAACCCTCCAATAACCCTTCCCTTCGCTTCATGATTCATCTAACATCGTCACTTGGCCTCGCGGTGATTTACAGATCGCATTTAATTTGATTCAAGTCTTTTTTTATAACGGAAGATTTGATTTGGATGGAAAGTAAATCACCTTTTAGTTTTGAAAACTGAATAAGAGGATTTGATTTTGGTTTTGAGAGGAAGGCAGCGCGAGCGACTGTTTGTAGATTGGCTTTTGCAAAATGAAATAGGTTTTGTTCAAAATGAAAGAAGAAGGACGTGGCTTAAATTTCCATTTTTGATTTTCGAAAAGAGGAGTGGCCATTTTTATTTCATTGAAGCTATAGAATTTTCATATGAACGAAAAGTAAAAAAGAAAGAATAAAACATGGGTCTTGCGATTTATAGGAGGAGAAGAAAACAACTCGTACATGAGTATTAAATTTTGGTTGGCCAAAGTACATAACAAATCAATTTAAGTAATTTAAAAATATTTTGATTTTGATTTAAAATATAATTTAATTTAATTCGATTTGATTTAAAGAGATTTTTATTTTATTTAAACGGATTTTGATTTGATTTCGAGCTTATCTACTAAAAATATCTCGGGGTCCATGTCTTGAAATCACGAACCCTTATTTTAACATAACGACCGACGTTTCAATGTTATAACGCTATTCTGAACTTAATGGAATAAATTTTGAAATTTAATTCGAATATATATATAAAATAACCATACTATGTCCACAAGTAGTAGCGCAACGGTATTTTACCTGCTCCCTGTTAAAGAGGTCGTGGGTTCGATACCTGTGTGCCCTACTCCCATTCAAGGCGAGGAGGTTGGTTTCCATAAAACCTATAACTCAGTTGGGGACAAAAGCCTCTGTGCTGGGCTAGTCAAATGGGGAGCCGCTGTGGTGGATAGGCGAGTAACCTAGCTTCCTTCGATTTCATCAGGCAGTTTTATAAAAAAAATAACCATACTAAATCAATATAATATAATTTAAATTCAAAAATAATTAATTCCTTAATAATAAATTATTATTATCGTTTATATCCTAATACAATTTTTATTGATCATCTGAATCGTTTCGATTTAGTTTTTGTAACACCCCGTATGTTGAATAACTTGCTATAATATAAAACAGGGCAGTATTAAATTTTAAAATCTGAATCAGGGGAAATGGGCTATGCCATTGCGTTCGTCTCGGAAAAATACGCGAAATAGAGTCCGAGTTTTCGAAAATCGGAGTCCGTATGACCCCGATAAGGCCCAAAGAAGTTTTCAGAAATTTAAAAATAGATTTTCAGAAGTGGCGGGAAAAATCCCGCCAGACCCAGGGGGTCGACCTGGGGGTCGACTGGGGAGTCGACCTCCCCCCTAGG
This sequence comes from Allium sativum, assembly GCA_030737875.1. Lineage (NCBI taxonomy): Eukaryota > Viridiplantae > Streptophyta > Magnoliopsida > Asparagales > Amaryllidaceae > Allium > Allium sativum. The sequence continues at coordinate 840,082,940 of CM060924.1, forward strand.
TCGACTGGGGAGTCGACCCTAGGGTTGACCTGGGGGTCGACCTCCCTGGTCGAGCCCAGGTGACCTGGGTGCACCAGCTTGTCTTTTGGGCTGTGTTTTAGTGGCTAGGACGTGATCTGACGGCTCTAATCTAATTTAGGGTTAATCTAATGGCCTAAAACACCTAACTACTCTATAAATATACCCTAAGACTACCCTAATTCATACTAAAAATAGATACAATGCCGTCATGCCGTCAAAATGCAACTTGAAGGAGCCTCCACCAATTTGTAGAGGAAGATAGCATCTCAAATCAATCTCTAATCAACTCTAGCAACTTAATCTTCTTCTTAGGAGTGCTAATCAACAAGTTTTGAGTTTTCTATAGCCTTAATGACCAATTATTGAAATGATTATGATAGGATATAATGAGGTTATGGCTATGAATGTGGATCAATGCAAGTTATGCAAGTTATATGCTATGTGTTAATGATGTTATGCATGTTATGCAAATTAAATGCTATGTGTTTGTGATGTTATGCAAGTTATGCAAGTCATATACTACATGTTCATGATGTTATGCAAGTTATGCAAATCATATACTACATGTTCATGATGATATGCAAGTTATGCAAGTCATATGCTACATGTTCATGATGTTATGCAAGTTATGCAAGTCATATGCTATGTGTTTGTGATGTTATGCAAGTTATGCAAGTCATATGAGAAACATTGATCCATTATGACACCATGATTATGCAAGTTTGATGTATGATTATATGCAAGTTCATATATAATATGTTATGCAAGTTTGGTGTATGATTATATGCAAGTCCATATATGACATGTTATGCAAGTTTGGTGTTTGATGATATGCAAGTAACATGTGCAAGTTTACACCTTAGTATGATATGCATACATATGCAAGTTAACCCCTTTGTATGTCATACATACATATGCAAGTTTACCCCTTTGTATGACATAAATAACTTATGCAAGTTAACCTCCTTATGACATATGTGATTCATGCAAGTTTGGGTTGATTATTTATGCTAGTTGGGTTGATGCTATATGAATGTTGACACCTTTAAACCCATGTTGATGCTAATGTTATGCAAGTTGAACCCATTATATTTATGATGAATCTTCCCTTTTATGTCATGTTAGCGAATTACGTGGGGAACGATGGGGTTAATATATATGTTAATGAAATGGTGTGAAGTTGGTATGATTATGCATACCATAAAGTGATGGACATAATTGAGTCAATTATGTACATCGTTAAAATTGGAATTAATTAGGGAAAATTAATTCGGGGGTGACTAATTAGGTGTAATTAATCGACTAAGACACGAGGTTGGACCCTTTTGTAGCATAAGACTGCCCGGAACCGACCGGCAAATCCAGCGGCTACAAATGATTGGCCCAATGTGAGAGGTCTTAGGCACAAACTACATACGTGACAAGTGTAAAAACATGAGGTTAGACTCGGTTATGGCGTAAGGCTGCCCGGACCCAACCGGCAAATCCAACTGCCATAAAAGATAGTCTAATGTGAGAGGTCTTTACAACGGTTACGTTCTTAATCAATTAAGAAACACTTAACCAGATAAGCATGTAGTGGGCATGAGGGGTTAAGTGGGTGCCTTGGGTGGCATGTGGAAATCAAGTAAGTGCCTTGGGTGGCATGAGGAAATCTAGTGGGTTGCCTTGGGTGGCAATAGAAAATACGATTAGAATACTTAACCAAGTGGAAACATGTAATTAAACATGATTAAAGGGTTAAGTGGGATGCACTAGATATAATGACAAGCTTAGGTGGTAGCTTGTGGGGGCCCATTTCACCCAGTAACCCATATGTATCTTATTGGGCTCGACCCATGTCGAGGACGGGACACCTGTACTGGGCTTGATTATAAGAGGCCAAAACGGGTTAGCGGTGGCAACGCGAGTCCAACGGGTTTCATATGCGTGTGTGGACCCGGGCTGGTAGGTAAGACGTTATTGCATCGTGTAGGTATAAGCCGTGCACCATTTGTTGTATCAGGTTGCCACTTTGGGGAGTGATACACCCCATTGTGGGGCCAGCACGGGTATCTACGGTAGGGAGCCGATCGCTTGGGAGTAGTGGGTACACCTAGTGGAGATAGGGGCAGATGGCACCTATGTAGTCAGCTAGGGGTACACGAAACTACTGGGTAAATTTTCTAAGTCCTTGGGTGGGATCAACCTTTAAGTAGGAATGACTGGTGTGGTGCAGTTAGTAATTATCCTTGGGTGGGTAGATGCGTCTTTACCGTTATCCTAGTTCACCTTATGTCTAGTTGGCTACTTAGTGTAGTCATTTATCCCCAGTCATCCTGTGCCAAGTTTATATCATACCCTAATTACTTTAATGATTGTGTTGTTAAAGTTATAGGGCTCACTCAGACTTATGTCTGACCCCGTTGTTTTTATCGTTTTCCCCCTCAGGTCCTCAGGTTGGGCCTAGCACTAGTGGGCTTTGATCAGATTTCTTTATCTATCTTCTGGAGCTTGGACCGTGATGTAAAGCCCAGCTTATCTTTTCTTTTATGGCTATTGTTTATGTAGTGGGATTATGTACTTATGTTTTTATCAGGATGGATATTTAGTACTTGACTCTTTATGGTGTTGTAACTAAACATGTTTACCTTCTGCTGCAATGAAATGATGTTTTAGATTTTCAAGTATTTATATCTGTCTTGTGTAATTTTTCTGTTCTATATTCACTTAAAATGCTCCACCGAAGTTAAGGCATTCCCTTAGTGAGTGACCTTAGCGGGTGTGGGGTGTTACACGTGGTATCAGAGCGAAGGTTACCGGAACAGATAAAATTTTTAGAAAACTATTTTTCTAAAAACATTTTTGGAAGAAGAATTTTCAAAAACATGTCTTTAAAGAGAAAAGTTTTTGAAAGAAAAGCATAATCCCCAATAGCCATATCTTTATCTTTCGAATTCTCCGTTTTGAATCTTTCCTTTTTCGTTTCAGCATGGCTGAGGATCTTAACTTTCCGGAGGGTGTGACGATACCAGTATGGTATAGGAGATTGATGGAGGCTAGGGCCGCCACGGCGGGTCCAGCAAATGTTCCTCCACTAACCGTAGCACCCGATCTTCCTCCTCCCCCTCCTCCTCCTCGTACGGATACTTTTGCTAAGACTTGCAAGGAATTTAAAGCTATGGGAGGGAAACCTTTTCAAGGATCAGAAACTTTTGTGGAGGCTAGAGATTGGCTTAAGGAGGTGGAAGAGTTGATAGATATCTTTGAGATGGAAGAAGGAAAGAAAGTCAAGTTAGCTGCTTGGTTGATGAAGGGAGAGGCCTCATTCTGGTGGGAGGTCACTAATGGAGAGCGCCCCGTTGACTCTTGGGCGGATTTTAGGCAAAGATTTGTGGCAAAGTTTCTCTCAAGGGCGGAGGAAAATTTGTATATGGAAAGGTTCTTGACTCTAAAGCAAGGAAATCTCTCGGTGAAGGAATATGTCAACAAGTTTAATCAATTGGCAAGGTTTGGCATAGACATGGTGAATACACCGGAGAAGAAGGCTTTGAGGTTCGTTAAAGGCTTGAATGAACGGATGCATGGATTGGCTATGACTCACATCCCTATGGGGGCCACCTTTGAGAAGCTAGTTGACATGGCACTCTTGCATGAGGAAGAGAAGGGTCCCAATGCTAATAAGGCACCCGAGAAGAAGGGAGATCAAAAGAGACCTCAACAGCAACAAAACAAAGGTGGGAAAGGCAACGGTGGCAAGGGGAAGAAGAAGTGCTTCAATTGCGGGATACCAGGCCACATAAGCAAAGATTGTCGGAAGAAGAAGACTGGCTGCTACCACTGTGGTGAAGCAGGGCATCTAGTGAAGGACTGCCCTAAGAAGGGGCAAAGGACGGGATCTACCTCAGGAGGACAGGTGCAAGCTCTTATGGCACCGGGTCAGGCAAGGGGGCAAGTTCAGGCTCTCGCGGTTCCACCGATTCAGGAAAGAGGTAGAACTATTTCCGTTGAAAGTCTGGTTTTTCTATTTGATCATTCTGTCCATACATTGTTTGACTCTGGCGCATCGCATTCGTTTATCTCATCATCATTAGTTGAGTCACTACACTTAGACACCAGTCTAGTAGATGATCCCTTGGTTGTTTCAAACCCAATTGGGGACTCCATTTATTTGTCCATGATATGTTTGGGTTTGAAGATTTCTATACTTAGCATTGAGTTTAGATGTGATGCTTTTGTTTTGGGCTTCACGGGCTATGGGTTGATTTTGGGCATGGACTGGTTATCCAGTAATGGTGCCGTTCTTGATTGCGAAAGGAGAGTTGTTAGGCTTATGACCCGCTTGGGGAACACTCTCGAGATCTCTTGTAATCCCATGGATTCTGTTATGATAAGTTATCTTGAATCGCTTGACGCTTCGGTCGAGAGTTTGCGATCTGTTAGAGTGGTCCGGGAGTACCCGGATGTGTTTGAGGAGGTGAAGGGCTTACCTCCGAGGCGGGAGATAGACTTCCGAATATATCTGGTGGATAATGCTAAATTTGTATCTTTACCAGTGCCCCACATGGCTCCTCGTGAGAGGAGGGAACTCCGTAAGCAAGTAGGAGAGTTGCTTGAGAAGGGGTTCATAAGAAGAAGTATATCGGAGTGGGGTGCTCCAGTAGTTTTTTCTACGAAGGCGGATGGGTCCCTCAGACTTTGTGTAGACTATAGAGAACTCAACAAGCTCACAAAGAAGAATAGACACCCATTGCCGAGGATTGATTATCTCTTTGATCAGTTGGTTGGCGCTTCAGTATTTTCTCAGTTGGACTTAGCCACGGGGTTTCATCAGTTGAGGGTGGCTGAGGATAGCATAGACAAGACTGCCTTTAGGACTCCATATGGTTTCTATGAGTGGCTGGTGATGCCATTTGGGTTGACGAACGCCCCTGCATACTTTGTTGATTTGATGAGTAGGGTGTTCAGGGAGTTCCTTAATAAGTTTGTGGTGGTCTTTGAGGATGACATCTTAGTATTTTCTAAGAGTGAAGAAGAGCATGCCCTACATCTTAGGGAAGTGTTGGAGACTCTTCGAGCGCATAGCCTTAAGGCTAAATTTTCTAAATGTCACTTCTGGAGGAAGGAAGTGCGGTTCTTGGGGCACGTGGTCTCCAAGGAAGGGATAGCTGTGGATCCCGCGAAGGTAGTATCTATTCAAGATTGGAAGGTTCCAAAGAATGCTACCGAGGTGAGGAGTTTCTTGGGGTTGGCTGGCTACTATAGGAAGTTTATCAAGGACTTCGCGAAGATATCAACCCCATTAACTCGCTTGACGAAGAAGAATTTAGTCTTCGCATGGGACATAGATTGTGATGATGCGTTCCGACGGTTAAAGAGAGCTTTAACCACAGCTCCAGTCTTAGTGTTGCCAGATGGGAGTAAGCCATTTGTTGTCTATACCGATGCTTGTGGGACAGGACTGGGCGCAGTCTTAATGCAAGAGGGAAGGGTAATAGCCTATGGTGGAAGGCAGTTGAGAGCGCATAAAAAAAATTACCCTACCCATGATTTAGAGTTGGCCGCTATTGTATTTGCGCTTAAGATTTGGCGCCATTATCTTCTTGGTGAGAGATTCGAATTGTTCACTGACCACAAATCATTGAAGTACTTGTTTTCTCAGAAGGATTTGAACCTGAGACAACAAAGGTGGATGGAGTTCTTAGCATCCTATGATTTCGAGATAGCGTATACCCCTGACAAGGGTAACGTGGTGGCGGACGCCTTGAGTAGAAAAAGGTTGTCCTTGAGTCCATTGTTCGTGGAACGAAGAAGTTTGGAATTTATCTCGATGTTTGATTTCAGACCTGTCGTTGATTATGTACCCGGTTTGCTAGCATCCTTGGAGGTCAAACCTACTCTTTTGGGGCGGATTGGCGAGGCACAGCGGGACGACCCACAGTTGGTTGAGTTGGTAGAGAGGCTCATAAGGGGGGAGTCGTCCAGCCATTTGAGTAGGTACACCCTAGACGATAGGGGGTGCTTGCGTAGAGACGGTAGACTTTGTGTACCGCAAGACGAGGGTTTGAGGAAGGCTATTCTTGATGATGCACACCGTTCTAGGATGACCATTCATCCCGGTGGGGACAAGATGTACCAAGACATGAGGCGAGTTTTCTTTTGGGCTGGTATGAAAAAGGATGTGGCCGAGTATGTCGCTTGATGCTTGGTGTGCCAACAGGTGAAAGCGGAGCAAAAGAAACCAGGTGGGTTGCTTCACCCATTGGAAGTTCCGCAATGGAAGTGGGATAGCGTCTCGATGGATTTTATTGACGGGTTACCCAGATCGAGAAAGGGTAATACGGGAATTTGGGTTGTGGTAGACAGACTTACTAAAAGCGCCCATTTCATACCCGTGAAGAGCAAGAGGACTGCTCCATGGCTAGCTTCAGTATATCTTTGAGAGATAGTTCGATTGCATGGGGTACCCTCTAGCATATTGAGTGATCGAGATCCTATCTTCACTAGCGAGTTCTGGAAAAGTTTGCAAGAAGCAGTGGGGACTCAATTGTGTCTGAGCACCGCATATCATCCTCAGACGGACGGCCAGACCGAGAGGGTGAATCGTGTTCTGGAAGACCTTTTGAGGCTTTGTGTCTTGGATTTTGGAGGTACATGGGAAGAGCATCTTCCATTGGTGGAATTCGCATATAATAACAGCTTTCAGTCCAGTATTGGTATGGCTCCTTTCGAAGCTCTTTATGGAAGGCCTTGTCGATCACCTACATGTTGGTGGGAATCTACGGATAAGATCTTGCTTGGCCTGATATGGTTAGAGAGACTTCGGAAAAGATTGATTTAATTCGAAGAAGGATGAAAGCAGCGCAGGATAGGCAAAAATCTTATGCGGACAAGAGGAGGACGGATCTGGAGTTTGAGGTTGGGGACATGGTCTTTGTTAAAGTATCTCCATTACGGAATGTAGTTCGCTTTGGGTCCGTTGGGAAGTTAGCTCCAAGATTTGTTGGACCGTTTCCTATTAAGGAAAGGATTGGACGGATGGCATATAGAGTGGATTTACCCAAGAGACTTAGTGGGGTACATGACGTATTCCATGTGTCACATTTGAGGAAGTGCCTACATGAGACCGCAGAGGTGGTAGAGCCGAGCTTGCTAAAAGAAGTGGAGGTAGAGCGTGATGTGACTATTCGACGAGCTCCTACCCGCATCCTTGGGTCAGAGATTAGGAAGTTGAGGAACAGAGAGGTGCAGCTAGTCAAAGTGCAATGGGGAGAAGATGAGAGCAATGCTACCTGGGAGACAGAAGCGAAGATGCGTTCATTATACCCATTCCTTTTTGAGGGTATGTCTTTTAACTTCTCCTTTATCGTTTGTCTAGTACTTATCTTATCTTTAGTATGTCCTCTCGTTAGTACCTTTGACCTTTAGATAGGGTAAAACCTATGGTTGAAACATGTGTTTGAGACATGTTATGTTTGATGGATGCGTGTGGATGCAAGTGTTTGCTAGTGGTTGCTCGTGGATGCATATACACACACTCTAGGCACTAGATCGGCTCAATCACTTCATATTGCATATTGCATAAAATTTGTGTGTAGGTAGCTAGATTAATGGATGTATAATGGTTGTGCTATCATATGGATGATGCATTTTGGTGAATGATTGTGCACTCATGTAGAAATAATATGTGTCGATAAGGTTCTTTCGCATACATATTGGATGCATGGCACTATCATGGTTTGCATTAAGGAGGTCAACTGAATCAGTAGACCGCCTGATTTTGCATTAGACAGGGAACATATACACACACTCCTTGCATATGTTCATACAGCATTAGAAACTCTAAGGACAATGGATGCCAGTGTTTGATGGTTTGAGTAGATGGTTGTTTGGTTGGTAGGATACGTTCTTCTTGACTTAGAGATTTCGGGGACGAAATCCTTTAAGTAGGGGAGAATGTAACACCCCGTATGTTGAATAACTTGCTATAATATAAAACAGGGCAGAATTAAATTTTAAAATCTGAATCAGGGGAAACGGGCTATACCATTGCGTTCGTCTCGGAAAAATACGCGAAATAGAGTCCGAGTTTTCGAAAATCGGAGTCCGTATGACCCCGATAAGGCCCAAAGAAGTTTTCAGAAATTTAAAAATAGATTTTCAGAAGTGGCGGGAAAAATCCCGCCAGACCCAGGGGGTCGACCTCCCCCCCCCCAGGTCGACTGGGGAGTCAACCCTAGGGTTGACCTAGGGGTCGACCTCCCTGGTCGAGCCCAGGTGACCTGGGTGCACCAGCTTGTCTTTTGGGCTGTGTTTTAGTGGCTAGGACGCGATCTGACGGCTCTAATCTAATTTAGGGTTAATCTAATGGCCTAAAACACCTAACTACTCTATAAATATACCCTAAGACTACCCTAATTCATACTAAAAATAGATACAATGCCGTCATGCCGTCAAAATGCAACTTGAAGGAGCGTCCACCAATTTGTAGAAGAAGATAGCATCTCAAATCAATCTCTAATCAACTCTAGCAACTTAATCTTCTTCTTAGGAGTGCTAATCAACAAGTTGTGAGTTTTCTATAGCCTTAATGACCAATTATTGAAATGATTATGATAGGATATAATGAGGTTATGGCTATGAATGTGGATCAATGCAAGTTATGCAAGTTATATGCTATGTGTTAATGATGTTATGCATGTTATGCAAATTAAATGCTATGTGTTTGTGATGTTATGCAAGTTATGCAAGTCATATACTACATGTTCATGATGTTATGCAAGTTATGCAAATCATATACTACATGTTCATGATGCTATGCAAGTTATGCAAGTCATATGCTACATGTTCATGATGTTATGCAAGTTATGCAAGTCATATGCTATGTGTTTGTGATGTTATGCAAGTTATGCAAGTCATATGAGAAACATTGATCCATTATGACACCATGATTATGCAAGTTTGATGTATGATTATATGCAAGTTCATATATAATATGTTATGCAAGTTTGGTGTATGATTATATGCAAGTCCATATATGACATGTTATGCAAGTTTGGTATTTGATGATATGCAAGTAACATGTGCAAGTTTACACCTTAGTATGATATGCATACATATGCAAGTTAACCCCTTTGTATGTCATACATACATATGCAAGTTTACCCCTTTGTATGACATAAATAACTTATGCAAGTTAACCTCCTTATGACATATGTGATTCATGCAAGTTTGGGTTGATTATTTATGCTAGTTGGGTTGATGCTATATGCATGTTGACACCTTTAAACCCATGTTGATGCTAATGTTATGCAAGTTGAACCCATTATATTTATGATGAATCTTCCCTTTCATGTCATGTTAGCGAATTACGTGGGGAACGATGGGGTTAATATACATGTTAATGAAATGGTGTGAAGTTGGTATGATTATGGATACCATAAAGTGATGGACATAATTGAGTCAATTATGTACATCGTTAAAATTGGAATTAATTAGGGAAAATTAATTCGGGGGTGACTAATTAGGTGTAATTAATCGACTAAGACACGAGGTTGGACCCTTTTGTAGCATAAGACGGCCCGGAACCGACCGGCAAATCCAGCGGCTACAAATGATTGGCCCAATGTGAGAGGTCTTAGGCACAAACTACATACGTGACAAGTGTAAAGACACGAGGTTAGACTCGGTTATGGCGTAAGGCTGCCCGGACCCAACCGGCAAATCCAGCTGCCATAAAAGATAGTCTAATGTGAGAGGTCTTTACAACGGTTACGTTCTTAATCAATTAAGAAACACTTAACCAGATAAGCATGTAGTGGGCATGAGGGGTTAAGTGGGTGCCTTGGGTGGCATGTGGAAATCAAGTAAGTGCCTTGGGTGGCATGAGGAAATCTAGTGGGTTGCCTTGGGTGGCAATAGAAAATACGATTAGAATACTTAACCAAGTGGAAACATGTAATTAAACATGATTAAAGGGTTAAGTGGGATGCACTAGATATAATGACAAGCTTAGGTGGTAGCTTGTGGGGGCCCATTTCACCCAGTAACCCATATGTATCTTATTGGGCTCGACCCATGTCGAGGACGGGACACGCGTACTGGGCTTGATTATAAGAGGCCAAAACGGGTTAGCGGTGGCAACACGAGTCCAACGGGTTTCATATGCGTGTGTGGACCCAGGCTGGTAGGTAAGACGTTGTTGCATCGTGTAGGTATAAGTCGTGCACCATTTGTTGTATCGGGTTGCCACTTTGGGGAGTGATACACCCCATTGTGGGGCCAGCACGGGTATCTACAGTAGGGAGACGATCGCTTGGGAGTAGTGGGTACACCTAGTGGAGATAGGGGCAGACAGCACCTATGTAGTCAGCTAGGGGTACACGAAACTACTGGGTAAATTTTCTAAGTCCTTGGGTGGGATCAACCTTTAAGTAGGAATGACTGGTGTGGTGCAGTTAGTAATTATCCTTGGGTGGGTAGATGCGTCTTTACCGTTATCCTAGTTCACCTTATGTCTAGTTGGCTACTTAGTGTAGTCATTTATCCCCAGTCATCCCGTGCCAAGTTTATATCATACGCTAATTACTTTAATGATTGTGTTGTTAAAGTTATAGGGCTCACTCAGACTTATGTCTGACCCCGTTGTTTTTATATTTTTCCCCCTCAGGTCCTCAGGTTGGGCCTAGCACTAGTGGGCTTTGATCAGATTTCTTTATCTATCTTCTGGAGCTTGAACCGTGATGTAAAGCCCAGCTTATCTTTTCTTTTATGGCTATTGTTTATGTAGTGGGATTATGTACTTATGTTTTTATCAGGATGGATATTTAGTACTTGACTCTTTATGGTGTTGTAACTAAACATGTTTACCTTCTGCTGCAATGAAATGATGTTTTAGATTTTCAAGTATTTATATCTGTCTTGTGTAATTTTTCTGTTCTATATTCACTTAAAATTCTCCACCGAAGTTAAGGCATTCCCTTAGTGAGTGACCTTAGCGGGTGTGGGGTGTTACAGTTTTATTTTCGAATTCGATTATTAATTGTTTTCAGTGTTACGATAATTCAATATACTTGAAATTAAATAGTAATTGATGATTAAATCGATAACTCAATATAAAAATCTATTTATATTATCAACTCAACATTTAAAACAATATTAAACGTTTAAAATTATACATTCTTCCCCCCTTAAAAGAATTTCGTCCTCGAAATTACTAAGGTAGGAAAATGCTACAAACCCATTTATTTTCAAAATCTACTTATGTTGAAATTCAACGTCTTCAGATTTCTACAAATTTAGTTTTACCAAAACTTTGGTTTTCATTCATATTACCCATCATATATGCTTACATTCACTAATCTGAACTACCAATACACTCACATCCAATTCATATTCCACACATATGCATTCAAATCCATTCAAACTGATTTTAATCAATTTATCCACTTTAATCCATTTAACTTCCTTAAGTTAAATTTAAATTCCAGAACTCAAATTCCCGAGTTTTTATTTCAAATAACTTTGATATCATATATGTCTATATATATATATATATATATATATATATATATATATATTCATAACCAATTTCAAATCTAAAACTTTTGAATTTCCAAACCAACTTATTTTCTTTCAAACAAATTTCGAACAAAACTTTTCTAAGGCACCAATTCATCACTTAGAAACTCAAAAATTAACACTGATGATAATGCAGTCATCATCAGAATTATTTTCAAGCGACTGAAGTGAGTTCAGTGCTTTGTCACTTTTAAGAATCCATATAAAATTATTTTTATTCAAAAATCCTTCCAAAACAAAGCTGTAATATTTCAATATACCTTTAGAAAATATTTTTTCAGTCTCCCAGGCTTTAAATTCCAAATTCTAGTTTGAATTAACCTTTAATTTGTCTCATTTGTATATATCTTCCTTGTACAAATTCTATTTGGTTATATATAACCATTCCAATTTTCTATAATCTCATTTGATTATAATAACAATCAACTCATCCATATACTAGAATAATTTCAAAAAATTATTTTTTCTATATCAAAATAGATTTTTAGATAAAATTATTTCATTTACCCAGTTTAAAATAATATTATTACTACCAAAATTAACGCCAAGACAGGGTGCATAGAAGAATAATCCATAAGCAAGAATCAGGCACAAGGTAATACCAGCTACCTTATTGACTTGAATTTGTATGATCCCTTATGGTATCAGAAATTTACATGTTTTCCTTGTTTTCATTAAATGCTTCAAGGCCATATACCCTTCTCTACTGTGTAACTATGAGTATCCACACTTCCATTTGCCCGAGCCTTGTTTTGGCACGTCCTCTTATTGTTTTTAACTTGTTCATGCTATCACTTTGCATATCTATTTCCATATTAAGAAGCTAGTTTGTCACGCATTTCTATTAGAAGTCAACTATTCAGTATGCCTGGTATATAAGATAATGAGTACGAATGGGTATTGATTGGCAAACATGTTCAACATGCCTTGTACATAAGATAACAGGAGGAAACAATTGTTATTTCGAAAGCCCCATTAGCTAATTAACCAGAAATAATTGATATATCTAGATGTTGTGTAATAAAGTTAATATATGGCAAAAATATCGACAATAAAAACTTAGTATCACTACTAAGTTAATTAATGTGCATGTTTAAAAGTTAATTGATCTTTGTTTTTATAATTCATATTTTTATTTTGAGAAACTTCATAGTATATCAAAAGTTTCTCAACTGTAGTATTCCTTTTAGCCATCAAAGATAAAAAAATTTACCACAAATGTTTTGCACTTGATTGTGCTTCAAAAAATTTATGGGTTCAAGAAAAAATGATTCCTTAATTCATCATTATCAATATTATTATGTAGTGCATATTTATGGTGATTAATAAAGAGAGGTCGCCGTTCAATTTATTCTTTGATTTTTCTTATTTGGAAGAAAAAAATGAATACATTATATGTAATTGTGGCGGAACCGAAATTCAAGAGGCCACCTGTGCCACTTTTCGATATGAGTAAGCTCACCAAGTGGCCACCCTACCGTGCAGTCATAGCAGGGTTCATTGCCACTGTGTTGTTCTTCTATATCAAAGTAGCCATGGTTATCGGGTACAACCAGTAGAGTGATGCTACCATACCCAATAACATCGATTGCGTGGACTTTCGGTGGCATGATCAGTGTTCTCATTTACTTCACTGCTAGAATTTCTAGTACGTAATAGTACAATTATGTTAATGACCTTTACGCTCTTCAAACATTTTATGTACAACCCTAAGCAACATTTGAGATCAAAGCTCTACAACAATTGGAAATGGCAACTGTTTCGTCCCCTTTTTCACCACTTTTTTCTTTCTCTTCCATTAAAGAGATTTGAGAATAGATGATTTTCAGAAATAGGGAAAATATAATTTCATTATGTCATTTGGTACAACGGAACGTGTAATATATACATGTTCCCTCATCAAAACAGTGTAACCCAACGATAGGTTTGTATAGGAAATAAAGAGTGGAATAGTAGTGGGCTAAGCCCATTCAACATGATACTATAAAGTATCTTTTCTCTGAATGCTGAAACCCTTCAGTTATTGTTTTGCACCTTCAAAATTATCTAGGGTTTCTCCCATGTCCCCAAAACATAGCTGCCATTGATAATCTTCAATTCGCCTCCAAATTAGTGGTGACTCCTTGCTAAAAATGTGTCCCCAACTCTCAGATGCCATTGATAATTTCCAACTCGCCTTTAAATCGATGGAAATTCCTTACGGAAAGTGCTTTAGTTAGCACGTCTGCTGGTTAGAAGATTGTTGGTACGTGCCGTATGTCAAGCTTTCCCTTCGCTTTTTCTTCAAGTACAAATCTATGTCTATGTGCTTCGTGCGTGAGTGCTGAGTAGGGTTGGACGACAGGAATATAGTACTTGTGTTATCGCACCAGATGATCGGCCTTTTGTCAGTTGCTACTCCAATTCGTCTGAGAAGGTAGCCGATCCACATTAGGTCTGCAGTGGCGCTTGCGAGTGCACGATACTCTGCTTCTGTACTTGAACGCGAGACTGTAGGTTGCTTTCTACAGCACCAGGAAATCGGATTTGAACCCAGATATACGCAATAATTGGTGGTGGATCTTCAGTCATCATGGCCGGAGGCCTAGTCCGCATCACTCTAAGCATGTAAATTTAAATTTTTGCCTGCTTCTAACAATAGACCGTAGTTAAGCGTCCCTTGTAAGTATCTTAGAATACGTTTCACCGCTTTCCAATGCTCAAATAAAGGACTTTGCATGTATTGGCACACTTTATTGACACTGAAACTTATGTCTGGTCGAGTAATGGTTACGTACTGTAAGGCTCCCACAATGCTCCTGTACAGTTTAATATTCCCAATAGGTTCACCCTTAAACTTAGACAATTGGAGGTTGCTGGTCATAGGAGTAGGTAGGGGCTTAGCTTTGTCCATGTTTGCTTGTGTCAAAATCTCTAGTATGTACTTTCTTTGATACAAAAATATTTCGGTGTTGGATTTTTGTTGAACATGTATGCCCAAGAAATAATTAACAGTACCCATGTCTTTGATAGAAAAACTTCTGTCTAGAAACTTTATTATATTGTCAGTTTCTTCGTCATCATTCCCAGTAATTAGGATGTCGTCAACGTACTCCAGTATATATAGTTGTAGCTTTATTAATCTTCACATACAGAGAACAGTTTGACGTTGTCATATTGAACCCCAGTTTTGAAAAATTGACCTTTAACTTCTCATACCAGACTCTAGGCGGCTGTTTTAGTCCATAAATAGCTTTATGCAGCTTGCACACTAGGCCCTCATTTTTCTTTTCAACGTACGTACCCCTTTGGCTGTTGCATGTACACTTCCTCCAACTCTCCATTTAAAAAAGCATTATTCACGTCTAGTTGTCTGATTTTCCAATGATTAGCCAATGCTACAGTCATTATGATTCTAATAGTTGTAGGCTTAACCACTGGTGAAAATTCCTCATTGAAATCAAACCTGAATTGTTGCGAGTAGCCTTTAGCCACCAACCTTGCTTTATAATTGCACACACAACCATCTGGATTTGTCTTTAATTTATACGTCCATCTGCACCCCCACAATAATTTTATGCTTTGGAGCATCCACTAATGTCCATATGTTATTCTTGACAAGTGCCTAATATTCAATGTCCATGGCTGCTTTCCAATTGCTATTAGTAACTGCTTCTTCAAAATTGGTTGGTTCTTTATCATTCATGTTTATATTAAATGTTTTGGGCTTGTGAATTCCACATTTTCTTCCGGGTCATCATGTGATGCTTGTTTCCAATAGAAGATTCATTAATATTTTGATTGCCATCAAATGCTTGTGTTCTATTGCTATCAATGCTTTGACCTAATTGGTTTTGATCTGATTGGTTTCTGTTCTCTCCCTCACTGTTGTGTTGATCATCATGTAAGTTTTGTCCCAAAAAATTGTCATTGTCACTACTGTATCTTGACCTTGTGCTAGGTATGCTTTGCATCTCACTGTTGTCTTTATGTTGTTGTTTATATTCAGAAACCCTTAACCAATCCGTCAGTGCTACTGGTGGTTGCATCATGTTTGTCGATTTGATCACTTTGTTGGTAGTTTTCATGCCTTTTTTGCAAATGGAAATACATTTTCATTAAAAGTAATGTGTCTAGAAATATATAATCTACCATTACTATCCAAACATTTGTATCCTTTTTGGTTTGTAGGATATCCCAAAAAGGTACATGGTGCTGATCTAAAATTCAGCTTATGTTTATTATACAGTCATAGACACAGAAAGCAAAAACACCAAAAAAAAACTACTGTAATCTGGTTTTGATTTGAAAAGGACTTCATGAGGGCTCTTCAATTTCAAAGCCTTAGTAGGCATAATGTTTATTAAATACACAGATGCAACAAACACCTCTGCCCAAAATTTAAGAGGCAGGGACGCTTGTGACATTAGTGTTAAACCAGTGTCTACTATATGTCTGTGCTTCCACTCTACTAATCCGTTTTGTTCGGAGGTATGTGGGCAGGTGATTCTATGTTTGATACCTCTATCGCTAAAATATTTTCTCAAAGGCATAAATTCACCTCCCCCATCCGTTTGAATACTCTTAACACTACAGTAAAATTGTTTTCCAATGATTTAATAAAATAGACTATTGTGTTATGAGTTTCTGACTTTGACTTGAGAAAATATATCCAAGTATGTCTACTATAGGCATCCACAAAGGATAAATAGTACCTGTAACCTTGGACTGTTATGAATGGTAATGGTCCCCAAATATCTGCTGCAATAAGTTCAAATGAACTACTATATGTAATCTCAGAATCAAAGAAGGGCAATTTATGACTTTTGCCAATTTGGCAGTGACTACACATAAAAGAATCAGGTATATTTTTGAAACTAATTTTATTATCAATTAGGAAATGTTTTATAGTCTTAATGTTGGGATGACCTAATTTTCTATGCCAAACATTAAAACATCATCACTGTTACTGGCACTAATTTGAACATTATAGTAGTATTTTTCATTTCTAGGATCATCTCTGGCCTTGAATTTGCTGAACTTGTACAGGCTGTTATCCAAATTACCCTGTAATAGTACTTGTTGCTAATTAGGTCCTTAACAAGGCAAAACTTGGGGTGAAACTCAAAGTATACGTTGTTATCGTTGGCAAATTGCGAGACACTTATTAAATTCTTTTTTCATTAGGAACTCGTAATAAATTGTTTAAGTATAGATGTCTCTTAGCATTAATAAATCCATTACCAATGTGTGATATACTTATGGTCTCACCATTACCTACATGCATAGTTTGTTTACCTAAATAGCTTTTGTTACCAAGATTTAGATTCTGCAAACTGTTTGTAACATGGTTTGTGGCGCCAGAATCTGGGTACCAATCATCAACATTTATGCCATAACTCTTTGTTTCATCATCACCGTTAGTTTGATTTCTATTATCTGCACTCCCACCTTGTTGATTTAACTATGCCACATTAATATTGGGCCTGTTTTGACTAGCTTGACCTTGTATTGCAACGTTAAATTCCGAGTTAAATCTAAAATAGCATCTGCTAGCGACATGGCCAAATTTATCACATATTTGACATCTGACACGGTTGTTGTTGTTGTTCCATCTACCACCCCATCCTCTTCCTCTCTGAGTCTGATTCCCTCTTTGCATGTTATTGCTTTGATTTGGGTTTTGCATTCTGTTATTTCTTTGTTGACCTCTGTTCTTAGAAACTACAGTAAGGTTTACTGAATAATCTGGCTAAACTGATCTTCTTTTCTCTACCCTTCCTTCATGTGCTAATAATGTGGAATGAACATATTGTATGTCGGGGATGGTTCTTTGCGAGACAATGAAGGTAACAGCTGATTCATATTCTTCGTCCAGTCCTCCGGTAATGTAGAGTACTTGTTCTCTTTCTGAAATTTTATGCCCAGTAGTTTCTAGCTTGTCACACAAAACCTTTATCTTGGTCAAGTATTCACTCATACTCATATTATCTTTCTTGATGTTTTGGAGTTGACTCCTACAGTGCATGATTCCTGACGCTGATTGAGAGTTGAATATTTTCTCTATTGCAGTCCATATTTCATATGACGTATTAGCACCTATAATTTGTGATAATAGATTCGCACTTATTGACGAAATCAACCAAGATGCAAGAACACTGTCTTGTTTTTGATATATTATATAATCCTCATTGCTAATTAAGTTGCCTTCTTGATCTTGAATCATAACAGGTGGGATCCTCACAGTTCCTTTGATGAAGTCTTGCAGACCGTATCCTTTCAGGGCTGTCTCGACTTGATATTTCCACAACATGTAATTATCATCGTCTAGTGGGATGCTAATTACATGACTTTTGGGTTTAACAAGGGTAGCTGTAGAAGATGAGGTACTTGTGGTGTTGACACTTGAGGTTGCTGAACTGGTTTTCTCTTTATTTCCGACCATGATGATCGATTGACCGATAAATGAGGGAAGAATGAAAAAAAAATCTGACAATGGGATGCTTGGACAGCAGATTTCAATATAGGAATTCTACAACTAGCTAACTATTGATTCAGTTAAGGAATTCTTGGATCTTGACCACAGAAATTGATCAAGAATGTCCAACGAGTTGCTATCTTGACGAATTGGAGAAGAAATGACCGAAAAACAGATAAGAACATAACCATACTATGATCGAAAGGCTTACTTCGATGATGAAAATGAATCGAGGACGGCGAGTTTGCAGAACTGCACTCACGCAATCGGATTCTTTGAGAAGTAATCAAAAAGTCGTTCGATTCACGTGCAGTAGATGGAAATATTTATTGTCGGGATTGTATAAGCTGTCTTTCGATTCTTGTAATGAATCTGTAACTATTTGATATCTGAATTTGTAATAATCCAAAACTGATTGTCTGGAATGTAATTGCCGCTGATTTCTGAATCTGTAGTGATCTGAATTGTAATTGCCGCTAGGCTTTAATGTGCTCTGATACCATTAAAGAGATTTGAGAATAGATGATTTTCAGAAATAGGGAAAATATAATTTCATTATGTCATTTGGTACAACGGAACGTGTAATATATACACATTCCCTCATCAAAATAGCGTAACCGAACTATGGGTTTGTACAGGAAATAAAGAGTGGAATAAGTAGTGGGCTAAGCCCATTCAACATGATACTATAAATTATCTTTTCTCTGAATGCTGAAACCCTAAGAGCATTCCCAGCAGAGTAGGGGGAGGTGAAATGGGAGAGAAAGGAGAGTCCACGTGCTCCAGCAGTGTTGAGACGAGGGTGGGGAGCGGTTTGAAATGGCTACGCTCGCCATTTCATAAATTGGAGCGTGGTCAGGTAAACGGTTTTATGTAAACCGTTTATACGTTAAACGGTTTTCATAAAACAGTTTAACATATAAACGGTTTTATGAAAACTGTTTAATGTATAAACGATTTACGTAAAATCCTTTTGTTTTATACGGTTTTATGAGTACCGTATAAAACACAATTTTTTTTTAAATCCATTTTTTTAAGAGTTAATTTTAATATATTTGAATTATTTTGTACAAAAAATCACAAATACGTAAAAGAATTAAAACCTACCTATTTTCTAGTTTAAAAAATGTATACATATTTAAAAGGAATGTAAAATAAGTTTGAATATCATATACGCATTAGAAATATATATATATATATATATATATATATTACTTAAAACTAGTTAATTTTTTTAATAACCCACAAAACAGTACAATGGACACAGAAAACTAAAACTAGGATACAACAAACCAGAAATAGCAACCTAGAAATAACAACATTACAGCCAACTTAGAAAACTAAAGCTAGGATACAACAAGCTAGAAATAGCAACGTAGACCGTGTCTACAACTCGAAACTTCCTTCGTCTTCCTGATATCGTTTCTGTTGAGCCCTCAATATACGATCTTTTTTTCTTAGCATAATGAAGGGCCTGTCCAGTCAACTGAGATATATCTCTTGCTAGATAATTCTCCTCTTCCTTTTCCTTCAAACGTCTTTCACATTTTTCTTTATAAGCAGTTCTTTGTATGAGAGCTGTAGTTCTAGCAGTATCTTGCTGCAGTTGCAACTCCATGATCTGCAGCTACTTATCTTTACGCTTTTCACGGTCTTTTTCGTTGGAGACAGATGCAAGTGATATATCACTAAACAACGAAGTTAGTTTATCACTAGATGCTGCCAAATCTTTTGTTTCTTTATTTCTGAGTTATGCTCTCTTGCTTGATTTTATTCCTTCTGGCCTTGTTTCAACCCCACCATACAACTTTCCCGAATTAGGAGTCACAGGAGTATTGTTATTCCTATCCTCGTCTGTAGCCATTGCACATTCAGTTGTATTTCCTGGGGATGAATCCACCGAAAGTCTAGAAGCTACATTTCTTAAGTTAGATCCTTTAGTGTCTAGATATACATCATTCGTTTCACATAGATAGGCCCAACGTGGACAAAAAGAAAGAATTTCCAATGCTTCATGAGCAATGAATTCAGTTTTACAGGTGTCACGATAGATGTTATCATAATCGTCCTTTAAATCTCTGAATGTTTGACCGCTTCTAAGCGAATCCCCCCTTATTGCTTTTATCCCTTTGTACCTGGTACATATAGTATTCAAATTATACCATGCAGTCTTTGTGCTCTCAATTGATCTTCGTGTTACGCATTTAGGATCTCCATTGTACAAATCATTAACCCTCTGGTAGAAAAACTTACCACAAGAGCGGCCTTCAGCAACGACAGACGCGTTTACCCATGCATTAGCTAGCTCTTTATAGTCAGCTGTTTTCCATATTTTACCACTAGCTACAATTTTTTACATGCCATTTTGAACGTGAGTTTCTTTTGTTTTTTGCTTGGTGTAAGACCGTTTGGCCTTGGTTTGTCCTTTGTCAGGTACTGGGGTCGGGGAAGGCACCTCTTGGTGTACATTTTGATTAGGAAGTTGGCCATACATGTTACCGTACTGCTGAGCGAGGTTTAATTGGTGGAGAATTGACTTTGTTAGGGAGTTAGGAAAGGGGGTGGAATCATTGACGGGCCTTCATCTTGAGATAATAAACTAGTAAAATAACCAATGTTATCATCAGTATAGCCATAGAAATTGTTGTTGTTGTTGGAATCATCCATTGTTGTTTATTTAGAATTGGAATTGTTTGTGAGTATGAAGAAAACTACCATACCTCGTATTTATGAAGACAAAGGATGCAAGTAGGCTTGATAATTACAATAAGCCATTCAATGTTCGGCAATGTGTTTTCCAATCAACTGCATAAAACAGGGTAAGTTTAATTGCTCTAACATTGTAAAGTTGTTTAATCAAATCAACTTTAATGATTCCCTTGAATGGTGTGTTGCTTTACTTTACTTTACTTTACTCTACTCTACTTTACTTCGCCTATAAAAACCGTTGGAAATTCAGTTTAACCACACACTTCGAAATGACAAACGAAAACTGGACTGCTTCAGATTACGTTGTTTTGATAAAGGCGTACATTGAAGCAGACGTACTACATATGGAAGAAGAGGTAGATCAAGATTTTTGGGCAACCCTCAATGATTTTTACAACAATCATACTAGTTGTAGAATACAAAGGCCCAACTTATCAACTAGAAGTGCTTTTTGCTTATTTAGTACTGATTGTATGAATTACCGCAAAGTAATTAATAAGTAAAAAAGGATGGCATCTTTCAAGAGAAACGGTCGACGTACGACTCACTCTATCTTTTCAAGTACCGCTCAAACTTTCTCGACCACGAAGCGTACAGGTTATAGTACAATCATATTATACAGTTTGAGTAGTATATCATTATATTATATATCATATTTAATATGTATCGTTTGGTTTATGTAGTTGGAAAGTTTGGATGCATCCGTAGATTTTAATTTCAATTTATGGCTATATTATGTGTGTTATTCAATTGAAATGACCAGTCTATGAATAGTATAAGGCATGATCCACTCACATTAAAAGTCATGCTCTAGTCACATTGAAAGTCGTGCTGGCTAGAAAGAGTTAAGGGGTTAAAGAATTATGGGTCATCCTCTTTTGAATTGGGCATATAAAGAGTTAAGGTGTTAAGGAGTTACATACAG
This sequence comes from Allium sativum, assembly GCA_030737875.1. Classification (NCBI taxonomy): domain Eukaryota; kingdom Viridiplantae; phylum Streptophyta; class Magnoliopsida; order Asparagales; family Amaryllidaceae; genus Allium; species Allium sativum. The sequence continues at coordinate 840,104,611 of CM060924.1, forward strand.
TTTGGGTCATCCTATTTTGAATTGGGAATATAAAGAGTTCAGGCGTTAAGGAGTTACATACAGTTTGGGTTGTCCTCTTTTGAATTGGGAATATAAAGAGTTAAGGTGTTAAGGAGTTAAGGCGTCCTGCAGTTACAATACAATAATCGAGTACATAAAACAATACAATAATCGAGTACTACAACGTTACAATAGTTCAACAAATGCATAGACTATATCTAAGCAGTACCTTTCATATGCCATAAATGTTCAACTAGGTCGTCCTGCAGTTTACTATGTACCTCCCTAGACCTAATTTTACGCAGGCGCCTAAGAAACACCTCAAGAGTCGCTGGATTTCTATCAGCAACAACAGTTGCTGTGTTATCTGGATCATATCCCAAATATGACGGAAATGTTCCTCTTTCTTCTTCAGTGATCATGTTATGCATTATAATACAAGCACGCATAATGTTGCTCAAAACCTGTGGCTTAGATAATTTAACAGGGTTTTTTACAATGGCAAACCTTGCTTGGAGAACCCCGAATGCACGTTCTACGTCTTTTCTCGCTGCCTCTTGCCTTTTAGCATAGTATTTTTCTTTTTCTGTTTCAGGAGCTAAAATTGTTTTAACAAGCGTACCCCAAGAAGGATAGATGTCATCTGCTAAATAATACCCCATGTCGTACGTATTTCCTGCAATATTAAAATCGCATGCAGGTGCTTTTCTGTGTGCAAGGCTCTTAAACAAATGTGATTGGTGAAGTACATTAATATCGTTCATTGAGCCAGGACATCCGAAAAATGCATGCCAAAACCATAGATCATGTGAAGCAACAACTTCAAGTATCTTTGTCGCTTTAGTGTAATGTCCAACAAATTGACCATGCCATGCTGTAGAATGGTTTTTCCATTCCCATGCATACAGTCTAGGCTACCTAACATGCCGGGAAATCCTCTTTTGGCTCCTAACCTTTTCAATTTGTTGACATCACTTTGCGTTGGAGCACGTAAATACTCCTCACCATACAATTCAATTATGGCTACACAAAACCTTTCAAGGCCTAAGGTAATAGTACTCTCACCCATTCGGACAACCTCATCAAACGCATCTGGAGTTATTCCATAAGCTATTACACATAATGCACCTATAATTTTTTGGTATGGCGAACATCCTAAGGTACCAACACTATTACATTTTTTAACAAAATAATTATCGTGTTCAACAACTCCATTGAAAATGCACATAAACATATTCTTGCTCATACGAAAACGGCGTCGAAAGTCGTCAGGACCATACGTACAGGGGGTGTTGAAATAATCTTTAAGTAATCTTTCAGTACCTCCTTTATGATCTCGCATCCTCCGTTTGTCTACAAGACCGTACACGCTGCCTCCTCGAGTACCACTAGATGATCCTTCCGTTTGAAAATGTTGGTTAATCTTTAATTGTTGAATGGCTATAGCTTGCATCATAATCTCTAACTCATCGCATTCGGTCGAGCTATCCGAAGAAAACTGAAGAAATTTTGTATGCCCCAACAAATCATCGCCTTCGTCGAAATCGGAGTTAGTATCTTTCAGACCGTTTTGGCTATAGTAATTTGAATCTTCGGTTTGCACATCTGATTCGTAAACATTCTCGTCGTTGTAGACATTATGAGACATTTTTGTGTTGTGAAGCTAAATGTGAACACCAGAAGTGGTTTTATAGCATCTTCAATTCGCAGTTACAACGGCTACATAAAGAATAATGTATAAAAATTTATTCGTCAACGGCTATAAATTCAAACAGAATTATAATATTCTGCAACGGCTATAAACTTGAACTGTATTTTACTATTCAGCAACGGTAATTAGTTTAAAATATTTTTGAATATTCGGCAACGACTTTATTTATACGTATTATATTCTAATATTTCAGAACGGCTCTATATAGATATTATATTATAATTTTTATTTAATTTTTGTACCGTTAACTATATTTTGGCCTTTCGACCACATTTTATAAAATTATGAAAAAAATTTAAAAACGGTTTTCTGTAAACCCTTTTGGGTTAAACGATTTTCTGAAAACCGTTTAACCCATAAACGGTTTTTAGAAATCCGTTTACGGTAATTAAAAAAACAATAACAATGGAGCTTTCCCCCACCGGCTGCTGGATGGTTGGGGGGGAATCCAAGCTCTGAAATGCGTGTCCTCACATCTGTTCGTACCCTCTTCTCATCTTCTCTCCCTCTCCTTCTCAACTGGATCCAGCTTTCTCTGTGCCCAATTGTCTTAGAATCTCTCTTCTCAAAACCGCTAAGTTACTTCTTAGATCCGATTAACCTAACATCCATGATGTGCATATTATGTGAGGCTCTGACCTAGTTTATGCAGTATGCGTGATGTTTGTCCACTTTTTATTCCATGTTCTTCACCTCCCAGCGTAGTGTCAGTAGTGAATTGTGATGGCCTTAGCTCTGCTTTGGCTGTGTGTTGCTTTGTGGTTGGCACTACCCTGGGTTTTGAGTCATTAATCAATTCATGTTATACGCTTTGTGATTGGGCTGGTGTTTATGTGACTGTCCCTGTTTGAATTCGTCATTGATACGGTTCTTGTTAATGTATATGGGATATTTTTCGATTTGGCCACCTTTTATAAACTTATAACGCATTTAGCCTAGTTTAAAAACTTATTACGGTCGTAGCCTGGTTTATGTCACATCAGCTGAAATCCATTATTTAATACTAGCGTTATTTCAAATAACGCGTGCAGCGTTATTCAAGATGACGCAAAGATGGTTTTGAGTATAAAACCACTTTGAATTTCTATTGAACCCACGAGCGTTATCTTAAATAACGCGAATTTGCGTTATCTTAAATAATGCTGGATGGTTTATTACAAATATTTTCCAACCATACAATGGAGCGGTTTTTAAGATGGAGCACATGAGCATCATTCAGAATGACAAAAATGTTTTAGAATAAAACATTTATTGTTTTGTTTCCATTGTTCGTTATTTTAAATAACGCAAACTTAATATGGTTTATAGTATGCGTTATTTAGAATAATGCTGCACGCGTTATCCTAAATAACACAACATCGTGATATACAGTCAGCCAAGGCTCTCTTCCTCCTCACTTTTTCTTAACTTATATTTTATCAAAACCGAAAACCCTCAGCTCCTAACCCTATTTGCTCACCATAACATCAAATTAAAGGCTTTTTTGATCGAAATTCATCACTATGGCAAGCTCATCAACCCAAGAAGCTCAAAAAGGTAAAAAAAAATCCTAATTTTGTTGATTTCTTAGAAAATTTAGGGTTTGTCCATGATTGAGGAAACTTGTGAATAAGCTTGTATGTGGTTTAATGGGTTCAATGTAGTTGAAATTATATAGTTTTCAACATTGGTTGTGGTTTTTTCGCTACGTTTACGTATCACTAATGTTGTTTGGAATATGATTTGTGTAGAGATCGTTGAGATGGAACCGGGACCGGTAGATGCTACTGTCCTATACTTGCAAAACAGGCATAGGTCGAACAATAATACTTTGATGGCGGTATGTCTGTATGGTGTTTGTATCTTGGCCTAAATTTATATCTTATTTTTTTGTATGTATGCCTCACGTTGTATGTAAAATTTTATTTATAGGGAAAAGATCCCGATCAGATTATAGATCACACGGTTTCCGTTGGCGCGGTTACCTCCACACATCCAGAAGTCTTGTCCTTGCTTGAGCGTGTTGGATTCCGACTAGTACACTGGTTGGAATACGTTCAACTCGATCATTATCTCATCACTGCCTTAGTCGATAGATGGAGACCGGAGACATCGACATTCCATTTTAGAGGTGGAGAGATGACCATCACTTTGGGTGATGTGGCGGTCCTGCTAGGCGTGCCGATAATTGGCGCTCCTTTGAGGACTCCAGAGGCCGGAGACTACATGGAGATGTGCCAGCTTCTTTTAGGTATTACGCCTCCCGCGGACCACTGGATGGGAAATGAGCAAATTATAACTAGTTGGTACAAAGCGCAGTTTGTGCATGACATTCCACAGAATGCCACGCAGGAGCAGATAGGACAGCGTGCTAGAGCTATCATACTCTGGATCATTGCTCAACTCCTGATCTGCGATCATTCTTAGACTCGGGTGTGGCTGAAATGGTTGCATTTTATTGAGGATTTTGATCATTGTCGGCAATATTCTTGGGGCAGTGCGACATTAGCATACACATACACGGAACTTAGCAGGACCATTTTGGTTGAGAGCCCTTATATGGGAGGTTGTCCTTCTTTGATACAGGTACTTTATTTTTGTACTCTTATTTGCTTCTTATTTTTTTGCATGTCGTGTTTCTTTATCAAATTTCTTTGTAGCTATGGTCGTGGACGTATCTTCCCCTTGGTAGACTTGAATTAAAGCACCCCAATATTGATATTTCTTTGCCTTACAAGGTTAGGTAATTTTATTCCATCAATTATTTATCTTATATGTGTTAACTTATTTCCTCTATCTCTTACCAAGTCACAATTACAGGTGGGTTGGAAAGAAGAGTACTTCCTCGACTCCGAGGCGTAATCTAAAATTCTATCGCAATGAGCTCGACGTGCTTAGTCCGGATGTTGTTACACGGACCCCATATGCCCATGATTTTGAACAGCTTCCGGCCTTATGTACCATGTCTTTCCATCTGTGGACCGCCTGTGTACCCATTATATGTTTGAACGATATAGCATATCGCGTTCCTGACCGGGTGATGCGCCACTTTGGATTTAGACAACACCTTTCTGAACTAATGCCACAACATTACAGGGTTAACTTAGAAGTACCCAGGGAGTACGAGGCGACCATTTAGACATGGAACCATCGGCACATGCACACGCAGCAGGAGCGGGAGTTCACCTTGTTGGACGAAGAGTATTACACATGGTATTGGCAGATTAACCGATGGTATATTCTTCACAGCGTGCAACCTCTTGGTGCTGTAGTGGAACCGTACACACCTAGAGCTGCTCTTGAGAGGAATGTGGTATGAAAACTTTGCGAATAAGTTTAAATGATGTATAATTTTTGTCAAGTATGAATCTTATGCACGTTAACTTAAAATTTATAGGCGAACGGTTATTATCGGGCTATACAAATGGTCAATGAGCTATCTCATGAGGTGCCCGAACGAAGCAAGGGAAAATGCTTTAGCTTCAAGCGAATTTTGCAAACTATTTTGTGAAAGAACAAGCTCACTAGACCGGCACCGTCTCCTCCTCCTCTGCAACCTCAAGCTTTAGCACTCGTAGGAGCTTCGGAGGCACAAGAAGTCCGCGACATTCCTCCGCCTCCAACTACTTTGGTTTATACGTCATGAAGGAAAAAGGCGGCGTCAAAGGGAAGGGGTAAGGGTAAGGAACCAGAGTCGTCTCAACCAACCCAGGTTTTGCATGGTCCGTCACAGCCCCAAGAAGGTTCCTCGTCATCTTCGCATGAAGATGTACCCCCAAAACCGAAGAAGAAACAGAGAGAAACTCCTTACCAGCAGCGGATTCTGAAGTAGTTTGTCCCTAGGGTGGTTTTGTAGTTTGTAGGTTAACTGTTGTTTGTAGCTACTTGATCTTTTCATTTGGATGTTGAAATTGTGTAATGTTTTGCGGGTTGTGGTTAACTTAGATATGGAGTTGTAACGTATGCTTATTTTGGTTTACGTGACATCATTTTGGTTTTCCATAGTAGGTTCCACTGTTTGCTTTTGGTTGGTTATGGTTATTGACTTTAAGTTGATTGGTTTATGCATGATTCGGAAGGAAATATAACCTGTAAATAACCTGGAGCGGCCTTTGGAATAACACTGCTTGCGTTATTCCAAATAACGCAAGAAGCGTTTTTCTAAATGACGCTCCAGGTTGTTATTTTTAATCCGAGCAACCTGGAGGGTAAATGACGCTTTATGCGTTATTTGGAATAACGCTATGCGCGTTATTCCAAATGACGCTCCAGGTTGGTATCCTGCAACTATTGTCATTAAAAGACGTGTCATCTTCACTAACCCACCCATTCATTTGTTACTTTCCCAAATCAAACGCAAAAAACCTCACAATTCCAAAGTCCTAATTTGCTCACAATTGAAGGTAATCCCATGAATCCCCGCATCTTTTCTTTTAGTTTTTTCTTTTGCAAAATTAATCCATAATATATGTTTTATTCATGCAAGTATAATTTAGATGGATCAAGGGGAACTTGATGATGAAACTTTAGCCAAGTACATGGATGAGTTTGAATCAATCGAATGCCGACCGGGCAAAGAACCACGGTTGGAAGCTCTCATACCTAAAGAAATGCGACAAAAGACCTTTGTAGCGGTGGATGGAAACGACGGAAGAAATAGGGGGAAAGCCTTAGCGATTGGGGAAGCAGTACCACGACAATATTGCAATTTTAATGTCTATTGTCATGTGCATGTTGCGAAGAGTAAGGCAAACGCCGGCCGACGGTACTACGCTTGCGGGCGATATCCGGTGTGGTTATCGGTGCCGCACTTGGTTACGCCTTGTCGTTACATGGAGTGGATTGATCCTCCATTATGCCGAAGAGGCCACGAGTATGCACTGGAGATGCAAGAAGAGAATGCATAACTAAAGACTGAAATTTACCGAATGTGGGAAAAATATGACTCACTAAAGTCCACCATTCCTATATATCCCAATGAGTAATGTATTGTTCTATGTATCAGTCTATGTATCGTTCTAATGTATTGTTCTATGTATCGGTATATTTATCGTTCTAATGTATCGTTCTAATATATCGTTCTATGTATCGTTCAAATCTAGTTGTAATAAGCAGTGTATTGTCCTATAATGTTGTATCGTTTCATGCATCGTGCATTGTCCGTCTGTGTACCACTAAACCAATTCTCCAAAATATATTTCATTTACATAATAAAACCAAATAGAAAGGGCCGCAACGTAATAAAACCATGATAAATGTAACCACAAACATAAAACACTAGGATAAATTGTTACGACATATGTCTTATACATAATAAAACCAAATAGAAAGGTACGCAACGTAATAAAACAGGATTGGTAGGTACTACATAACACTTACTAGAGTCTATGTCACTATAGAACAATGGCTCTTCTTATGGCCATTTCCTCCACGCTTGCTGCAACTATTAGATCTAGAAGACTGCCCCTCGTCCATGATGCCTTTAATTCTAGTAGATCTAGGTCTGCCCGGTGCTCTCCGAGCTTGCGGTGGAAAAACCATATGTCCTGAAGGTTGTGGCCAATAGCGCTTGTCAAGAACTGAATGAAACTCAGGCTTATAAGCCGCGTGATAACTTTGAACTATGTACCAGTTGGAGGCGAAGTCGTGATGAGCTCTTTTGGCCCTATTAGCCACTGCCGAACATGCAGCCATAACATGCCCACAAGGAAGGTGCTGTAGCATTGGTATGTTATATGTACAAGAATTACCATCTATCTTTACTGTAAATTCATCACCGTAGTAGTGTATTACAGCCCATTCATATTCGCCGAAGCGAACTATTCTGCAATGTCTTGCTTCCTCGGCTCTTTCAGCTATTTTTGCCTCCCACTTTGGGGTTAATTTGCATACCGAACCAACAACATTTTGCCGTCTGTTACAGAAATAATCCACCGATCTATAGAAGGTACGCGCAACCAACAACTTAACTAGAAGCTATCGTGCACCTCTTAGCACACCGTTGAAGTTTTCAAAAGCATTTGTCGTCATTACATGAAACCTTCCCCCATCGTCTTTTAACAAAGCCCGATTTTCCTCTTTTCCGCCTAAACTTCTCTCAATCCAGTTATGAGCTCTGACGTTGGCCGTCTTAATTTCCTCCCGAAGCTTACGATACTCAACCTCTTCTGAGGCACATGCCACCGCATAAAATAAACCAGTCAAACGTTGATCTCTAAAGCCGGCTTTTTGAAAATTTGCTTTTAGATGCCTCACGCAAAATCTATGCCCATGTGGCTCAACCATCTTTCCTGCAATGCAATAGGGATTCCTTTCATTCTATCAAATATCAAAGTAATACGTAAATTGTTTACACTATGTATAAACTGTCTCATACAGGAAAAAAACCAAGCCCAAGAGTTAGCCGATTCAGCCTCAACAATGGCATACACCAACGGATAGAGTTGATCATTTGCACCCGTTGCAGTGGCTACGAGTAGTGTACCTTTATATTTGCCATACAAATGAGTGCCATCGATACACAGCAATGGGCGACAATGTAGAAATCCTTCAATGGAAGGGCCAAATGCCCAAAATGCACGTTCAAATACAACATATTCATTTGTTACTATATGGCTTACACTACCGGGATTTGACCTTCTAATTTCATCAAAATATGACAGTAACAATGAATATGACTCCGCCCAATCTCGTAAACCATAACAATTGCCTTGCTCAGAGATCTCCAAGCTTTCATATAACCAATCTTAATAAAAAATTGTTCTTCAACCAACACTTGAACTGTTCTAGCTGTTATATTTAAATCAGACTTCACAAAAGGCATGATCTTTGAAACCAGAAATGTTGATGTCGCTTGGCGATTGCTTGAATTGACCGTTGGATTAACGCAAGTATGCTCCCCTCTATACTTCTTAACAACCCACAACCCAGTCTGCGATTTTTTGGAATCAATTGCATGAATTCTCCACTGGAGTTTATCGTCGATATTGCAAATGGCAGTATACATTTCTTTGTTGGACCTAATGGGATTAAAATAAATAACATGTAAATTGGACCACTCACTTATTTATTGTAGAAATTTAGCTTTGCTCTCAAATACAAGACCAGGTTTAAAGCCACTTTGAACGCAGGAGGACGAGAATAATTCTCCCCTGCTTTGCAAGTCTGCGACAACGGATCTGACTAACATTTGTGCAGTACACATGTCCTCATCAAGGGGAATCTCCATTGCAGGTTCGTCATTACTCCCATCTTCTTCATCATCCTCATCATCCATCTCTTCAGCTCCGAAGTCAAAGTTCAATGAATCATTATTTACTTGCATGTTGTCAAACCATGCGTGATTGTTATCGGGAATCGAAGCAACGGTCATGCTGTCCAAAGCAGGTCCAGGGTTCGTTTGTAGGTTTACATTACCATCTACTTGACTAGCGTCATCGCATGCATTCTCTTCAATGGGCGATTGCTCTTCCATGAAATCCTGCGGACAGCTGCATCATGAAAATACTACACCTTGATCAAACACTTATGCATTACTCAAATAACAATTCATTTCAAACAATACTTAATTCTGACTCATATGATATAACTCAGATGGCGTTGGCTGCAACGGTTCTGCTACTTGTGTAGACGGTCCAACATTGTTTTGTGTATGGTGGTAGTAAGGATCATAACTATACAATATATGACGGTCATTGACAACAATTGGAAGAACCAAAATATAACATGTTAGATAACCTTCTAAGTTGGGCTTACCTCTGTGTCGCGTATCCAATACTTTCCTGCATAGGATATGGAAAGCTAAAATGCGGATTCTGTGTATAATTCATATGCGGGGGGTACGCATAGAACATTTAATGTTGTCCATACTCTGAAACGATAGAAGGAGTGTAACACCCCGAATTTTATGTTAACTGTAAATTAACAAATTAAAGTATAATTATTTCTAAATGAAAGAATTAAGGGAAACGGGTTACGCCATTGCGTTCATCTCGGAATTCTTCTTGAGATAGAGTCCGAGTTTGCGTGAATCGGACTCCGTATGAAGGAGTTATGACCTCCGAAAGTTTCAGAACTCAATTTAAAATTAAAATGGTTCAAATTCAGTTCGAAATTTAAAAAACAGACCCAAACTGGGCTGGGCGGGAAAATTCCAGCCTAGGCACCAGGACGACCTGGGGGTCGACCTGGGTAACCAGGTCGACCTGGGGGTCGACTAGCCCAGTCGACCTGGTTTGGCCCTGGCTGGCCTGGTCGGTTCCTGGTCGAATTTCTGAGCTTGGCTGTGTCACTAGGGCTGAGTTGTCATTTTCTGATTGGCTTCTCTTGGTAAGTATGGTCTGGATTCACTCTATGATCATCTGACGGCTCAAATCAATTTGAAATTCTACAAATATAACTCAACACTCAACCTAAATTCACACAAATAATATAGAACTAGAGCCATCATGCTGCTGGGAGGAAACTAAGAGTAGCCGTCAGTTAGAGAAAGCTTAGAGACGAGCCAAATTAATGTTAAAAAAAGAATCAAAACAAAGTTTGTCAACCCATAGGAAAGCAATTCAAATTCAGAACTCAGAAATCAGAAAACAAGACCGTCGTTTGTTGTAAGTATAGTGATTTTTCCGATGTGAATAAAAGTTAGGATTTGATTCGATGTAAAATGGAAATGGAATTGTGCTATTGTATAACGACGATGTTAATTCATATCTATGTATTGAAATGATTGTGTTGTGAATGGTATTGGGATGTTTGTGGTATAGTTGAGTTGATGTTGATCCTATTGTATATTTTAGAATGAAAACAACATCACATGCAAGTTGTATAATTCATGTTGTAATCTACACCTATATGTTTATGTGATTATATAGGTGGTATGTGCTAAGATCTCATGTATATACTTTATGCTAGAACCTCTATGCCTAAATGATTAAGTTCATATACATGCTCATATGTTTATACAAAAGTTGCAAAGTTCATAATTGGATTCGTGCCAAGATCCATTTTAATATAAGTCTCATGTTATAGTAGTAAACATGATTGGATCTAGTTCATACATGCAATGAAATTATACATACTTTATGGACATGTTATATTATTGTCATATGCTAGTGATGCTCGATGTTATGCCTAGATCTAAATGTTTAGGCTTATGTTGTCTAAATCATATGTTAATTCATGTGACACCTATTTAGTTAGACCCCTATTTCAATGTAAGTTCACACGTATGTAAGTTGATTTAGCCTATATTGCAAGTTCACACCTATGATATTCATGTTGACTATTTTGCAGGTTCACACCTATGATGTTCATATTGACTACGCCAAAAATGCCAAGTTTACACCTATGTCATCTTTATGTTTATGAATTCCCTTATGCCAATTTTGAGTGCGCTAAATTAGGCTATGTTTTTAGCCTAATATTATATGTTAAAAACCATGCGGATGAAAATTATGCTAAGATTGTTAGCCTATATTTAGACAGGGTAACGTTGGGAAAATTGGTAACTTGACATAATTTTGTGAAAAATATATGAAATTGGCATGTTTGTTATATGCCAAAATTGGTAGCACTTGAATGGTATAAATTCTTATACCAAAATGTTAAACTTGGAAAGTGGGCCGTAACATTTAATTGTTAACAAATTTACATATAACAAGTAATAAAGACAATATGTAAATTTAGAAAATATGAGTATGCTTAACACGAGGTTGGATTGAGTTGTGATGTAAACCTGCCTGGACCCGCCCAGTTGTCCAGTAGTCACAACAATACTTATCCAATGTGGGTGGTTGAGAATTGAGCCCAATAAGGACCCGAGGTTAGACTGAGTTACGGTGTAAACCTGCCCGAAACCGACCAACACATCCAGTAACCATAACAATACCTGTCTAATGTGAGTGGTCGGTGCTTTAAAAAGCTAAGGACAGACAAGTCAGGATGGTAGGGTTAAGTTAACTAAATCACTTAACCAATTCATCATGTTAATTAAACTGATGGGTGGGGTTAGGTAAATACAGACACTTAACCACTTAACATGTTTGACTAGAAAACCCTAGTAACGGGGACCCATTTCAGTAGTAACCCAATTAGGTATCATGGTACCCTGAAACCAGGCAGGGTGGGGCACGATTACTGGGCTGATTATAAGCGGTCAAAAGCGACGGTGGTGGGTGCAACAGTGTGGGTTCTAATGGAGTGTGGGCGTGCACACACTTCGGAGCAGACAAACAAGGCACTGGGGGCACCAGTAGTATAACGTACGCATTCTAAGGATTGTGTCGGGCCGCCACCATGGGACTTGATACACCCCATGGTTGGACCAGCATAGGTATCTACAATCTTTGGGGGCCGTAAGACACATATGATTATGTGAGTAGGAGCCGATCTTTAAAAAAGGGGGATCACTTCACCTCGATCATGGGGTGCCAGTTGAGACAATGCAAGTAGGTGCAGAGATATAGTGTGGGGTGCGATAGTATATTCGTTTTAAACTACTTTATCTTAGTTTATGATACTTTCCTATTTCCAGTTTATACCTATCATGTCTTTTTTCTTATTCTCATACTGAAGAGTCACTAGACTTACCAGGCTTTATGTCTGACCCTATTTTCTTTCGTCTTCTTTTCTTCCGTTCCCCCCCAGGTCCACAGGGAGGAAACAACCTAGCTTAGTCAGACTCTTTGCAAGCTTCAAGATAGTTGATGTACAGTTTGGACTCTCTTTCCTTGGCTATGGCTGTTGGACACATTCTATGGGGATTTATGCAGTTTTAATTATGTTTAATGCTTCTTTATTTAATAACCAAGACAGAAATAATGATGTAATGTTTTGGAAGTTATTATGTGACGGTTATGGAAATGTTTTGCATGAACACGTATTCATGAAATAAAAAGTCTGTTTGTTTTCCGCTGCTTATATATATGTGTTTATATATCTGTCTTGTGTTTATCTGTGACTTTTACTTAAAAACCTCCACCAAAGTTAAGGCATTCCCTTTGTGAGTGAACTTAATGGAGGTGGGGTGTTTCACTTGGTATCAGAGCACAGATTTACCAGATTAGATAAAGGATTTTGAAACTATTTTCAAAAAGAAGTTTAAAGAAGCATTGTTTTCAAGAAAAAGTGTTGTTTTTAAAAGGCATGATTCCCCAAAGCCATATGCACTATCTCTCTACCTTTGGTCTTGAATACTTTCCTTTTTGTTCCAGCATGTCTGGAGATCTTAACCTTCCAGAAGGAGTACCGATCCCTGGCTGGTTCCGAAGGTACCTAGAGGCTAAGGCCAATGGTGCGGGCCCAGCAGACATTCCTCCTCCAACAGTGCAGCGGTTGCTCCTCCTCCTCGTGGAATACTTTCGCTAAGACGTGTAGAGACTTCAAGGCTATAGGAGGAAAGGACTTTTATGGGATTGAATCATTTGTGGTAGCAAGGAACTGGCCGAAGGAGACCGAAGATTTGTTCGTCATCTTCGAAGTTGACGATAGGCAAAAGATACAACTAGTAGTGTGGTTGCTTAAAGATGAAGATTCCTATTAGTGGGAAGTTACCCATGCTGAGAGGCCAGTGGAAACTTGGGAAGATTTCAGGATGAGGTTTGAGATGAAATTCCTCTCCCAAGCTGAAAGAAGCCTGCAAATGGAGAAGTTCCTAACTCTTAAACAAGGAAGTATGACGATCAAGGAGTACGTCAATCAGTTTAATCAACTGGCTAGATTTGGGTTGGATTTAGTAAACACCCAACACAAGAAGGCCCTTTGCTTCGTCAAAGGTCTGAGTGAGCCTCTACACAGCGTTGCTATGACCCATATACCCATGGGAGCGACCTATGAAAACTTGGTGGACATGGCGCTGGTACACGAGGAAGATAAAGGCAAGAAAGAGGCTAAGGTGGAAGTGCCTCAGGAAAAGAAAGAGGGTTTACAGGCTAAGAATACAGACTTCAAGAAAGGCGGAAAGAACAACAAATCCCGTGAAAAGAGAAGGTGCAATTTCTATGGCATTGTTGGACATATAGAAAAAGACTGCAGGAAAAAGAAGGCAAAGATGAATGGTGGTTGTTTCCATTGTGGAGAGACTAGACACTTGGCTAAGGATTTCCCAAAGAAGCGGGGGCAGGGACAGAGGACTGGATCCACCTAAGGAGGACAGGTTCACGCGCTGGTGGCACCTTCACATGAACGAGGTAGAAATATTTCTGTAGAAAGCTTAGTTTATCTCTATTATCATCCAGTTCGCACTCTCTTTGATTCTGGTGCATCACACTCCTTTATTTCATCTGCCTTAGTAGAATTTCTGCACCTAGACACTAGTATGGTAGAAGATCCCTTGGTTGTTTCAAATCCAATTGGGGGCTCGACTTATTTGTCGATGGTTTGCTTGGATTTGAAAATCTCTATTCTAAGTGTTGAATTTAGATGTAGCGCCTTTGTTTTGGGCTTCTCAGGATATGGACTGATCTTAGGCATGGACAGGTTATCCAGTAATGGTGCCATTCTTGATTGTGAGAAAAGAGTAGTTAGACTCTTGACTTGGCTCGATAACACTCTAGAAATTTCTTATAATCCCTTGAATGCTGTTATGCTTAATTATCTAGAGTTGCTTGACGCTTCTGTTGAGAATTTGCAGTCGGTTAGAGTGGTCTGGGAATATCCGGATGTCTTTGAAGAGGTGAAAGGCTTACGTCCGAAGTGGGAAATAGACTTCCACATATATCTTGTTGATAACGCAAAGCCCGTAGCTCTGCCTGTTAGACACATGGCTCCAAAGGAGAGAAAGGAGCTCAGTAAGCAAGTTAAGGAGCTTCTCGAGAAGGGGTTTATAAGGAGGAGTATCTCGGAATGGGGCGCTCCAGTGGTGTTCGCCACCAAAGCAGATGGTTCACTATGTCTTTGTGTGGACTACAGGGAGCTAAACAAGCTGACTAAAAAGAATAGACACCCGCTTCCCAGAATAGATGATTTGTTTGATCAGCTTGTAGGTGCGTCGGTCTTCTCCCAACTTGATCTGGCTACTGGGTTCCATCAGCTAAGGGTAGCTAAAGATAGTATTGATAAAACGGCGTTCAGAACCCCAGACGGTTTCTTTGAGTGGCTTGTCATGCCTTTCGGCTTGACAAACACACCCTCTTATTTCATGGACCTAATGAGCCGGGTGTTCAGAGAATTCCTCAATAAGTTCATGGTGGTCTTGTAGACAATATTTTGATCTTCTCAAAGAATGAGGAAGAACATGCTCAGCATCTGAAGGAGATCATGGAAACCCTTCGAGTTCATCAGCTAAAAGCCAAATTCTCCAAGTGCCACTTTTGGAGAGAAGAAGTAAGATTTCTTGGACATATAGTGTCCAAAGAAGGGTTAGCTGTGGACCCCGCGAAAGTAGTGGTAGTGCAAGATTGGAAGACACCAAGAAATGCAACCGAAGTCCGAAGCTTTCTTGGGCCAGCCGGTTTTTACCGAAAGTTCATTAGGGATTTCGCGAAAATCTCAGCTCCACTCACAAGGCTAACAAAGAAGAATCTGGCGTTCGCTTGGGATTTGGATTGCGAGTTTGCTTTCCAATGATTAAAACGGGCTCTTACAACAGCCCCAGTTCTGACATTGCCGGATGAAAGCAAGATGTTCACAGTATATACGGATGCTTGTGGTATAGGACCAGGCGTTGTTCTGATGCAAGAAGGGAGGGTAGTAGCTTATGATGGAAGACAATTGAATGTTCATGAAAAGAACTACCCAACCCACGATCTTGAGTTGGCCGCCATCGTCTTTGTGCTTAAGTCTTGGCGCCATTATCTCCTAGGCGAGAAGTTCGAATTATATACTGACCATAAATCGTTGAAGTATCTTTTCTCGCAGAAAGATATTAACTTGAGGCAGCGAAGGTGGATGGAGTTCCTTGCCTCGTATGATTTTGAGATTTCCTATACTCCTGGCAAAGGCAACGTAGTAGCAGACGTGTTGAGCAGAAAGAAGCTGACGCTAAGCCCTCTCTTTGTAGAAAGGCAAAGCTTGGAGTATATAGCCAGTTTTGACTTTTGGCCCTCCTCCGATTTTATACCTGGTTTATTGGCATCCCTAGAAGTACGACCCACTCTGTTAGACTCAATAGGGGCCGCACAACGCGAAGACCTTCAGCTTGTGGATGTGATTGATAAACTAATTAGGGGTGAGACTTCCAGTCTCCTCAATAGGTAGTCCATCGATGATAAGGGTTGGCTAAGGCGAGATGGAAGACTATGCGTCCCACAAGCAAGGGATTTAATAAAGATGGTTCTCGAGGAAGCACATCATTCCAAGATGACAATACATCCAGGTGGAGACAAGATGTACAAGGACGTAAAGAGAGTTTTCTATTGGAGCGGCATGAAGAAGGACGTGGCCGATTTCGTTTCTAAGTGCGTGACATGCTAACAGGTCAAGATGGAACAAAAGAAGCCTGGAGGACTGCTTCATCCTCTAGAAGTCCCGCAATGGAAGTGGGATAGCATTTCAATGGACTTCATTGATGGGTTGCCTAGGTCAAGAAGAGGCAATACTAGCATTTGGGTAATAGTGGACATGCTTACTAAAAGCGCCCACTTTATACCTATCAAGAGTAGGACTGCCTCGTCTCTAGCTTCTCTTTATCTCAAGTAAATAGTTCGACTCCATGGAATACCCTCCAGCATAGTGAGTGACAGAAATCCCATCTTTACAAGTGAATTTTGGCGGAGTCTGCAAGAAGCTGTAGGCACACAGTTATGCTTGAGCATGGCCTATCACCCCCAAACTGATGGTCAGACGGAAAGGGTGAACAGAGTATTGGAAGATCTTCTAAGACTGTACGTTCTTGACTTCAGAGGGACATGGGAGGATCATCTTCCTTTAGTGGAATTCGCCTACAACAACAGCTACCAAGCCACTATCGACATGGCGTCGTTTGAAGCTCTATATGGAAAATCGTGCCGATCACCAACTTGTTGGTGGGAGTCTACAGACAAGCTTATACTTAGGCCAGACATAATTAGAGAGACTTCAGAAAAAGTGGACTTGATACGAAGGAAAATGAAGACTGCCCAAGATAGACAGAAATCCTACGCAGACAAAAGAAAGACCGACCTCGAGTTTGAGGTTGGGGACAGGGAACCCTAAGGTATCCCCTTTAAGGAACGTCGTTCGCTTTGGATCTGCAGGAAAGATAGCACCTAGATTTGTAGGACCATTCCCTATCATCTAGAAGATTTGGAAGATGGCTTAAAGAGTAGAGCTTCCCGAAAGGTTGGCTCGAATTCACAACGTCTTTCACGTTTCTCATCTCCGAAAATGTCTACATGAATCAGCGGAAGTGGTGGAGCCAAGCATTCTAGAAGAAGCCGAAGTGGAACGCGAAGCAACTGTGAGGAGAGTTCCAACTCGAATCGTAGGAACTGAAATCAAGAAACTACGCAACCGCAAAGTCAAGCTTGTCAAAGTTCAGTGGAGCGACGCCGAGGAAGACGCAACTTGGGAAACTGAGGACAGAATACACGCGGCCTACCCTTTTCTTTTTTAGGGTACATCTTTTGATTTCTCTTTTTCCTTAAATTGTGCTTGTATCTATCTTTTTAGGTATATCTTCTCGATATTATCCTTTATCCTTAGGTAGAAACCCCTTTGGATGTAAACATGTATTTGAAACATGTTATGGTTGATGGCTGCAAGTGGTTGCAAGTGGTTGCTCGTGGATAAATATACACACACAACCTAGGTTTTAGATCGGCTCAGTCACTTCATACTGCATATGCATATATGTATTCATGTTTGTATGTCATTGAAACTTGATATGTTGTCATATGGATGTTGCATTTGTATGAATGGTTGCGCACTCATGTAGAATTATGAGTAGGAAAAATTTGCATACATAATGGATTCATGGCACTTACATGATTCGCATTAAGGAGGTCAACTGAATCAGTAGACCGCCTAATTTTTGCATTAGATAAGGACATGTACACACATTATGCATATGATCATGAAGCACTAGAAGTCTTTTAAGGACAATGGACGCCTGTGTTTGTTGGTTGTGTAAATGGATGATTGGATGTTAGGATTAACGTTCTCCTAGACTTGAAGATTTCGGGGACGAAATCCTTTAAGGAGGGGAGAATGTAACACCCCGAATTTTCTGTTAACTGTAAATTAATAGATTAAAGTATAATTAATTCTAAATGAAAGAATTAAGGGAAACAGGTTACGCCATTACGTTCATCTTGGAATTTAGCTTGAGATATAGTCCGAGTTAGCGTGAATCGGACTCCGTATGAAGGAGTTATGACCTACGGAAGTTTCAGAATTCAATTTAAAATTCAAACAGTTCAAATTCAGCTCGAAATTTGAAAAACAGACCCAAACTGGGCTGGGCGGGAAAATTCCCGTCCAGGCACCAGGTCGACCTGGGGGTCGACTTGGGGGTCGACCTGCCCAGTCGACCTGGTTTGGCCCTACCTGGCCTGGTCGGTTTCTGGTCGAATTTCTGAGCTTGGCTGTGTCACTAGGGCTGAGTTGTCACTTTCTGATTGTCTTCTCTTGGTATGTATGGTCTGGATTCACTCTATGATCATCTGACGGCTCAAATCAATCTGAAATTCTATAAATCTAACTCAACACTCAACCTAAATTCACACAAATAATATAGAACTAGAGCCGTCATGCTGCTGGGAGGAAACTAAGAGTAGCCGTCAGTTAGAGAAAGCTTAGAGACAAGCAAAATTAAAGATAAAACAAGAATCAAAACAACGTTTGTCTACCCAAAGGAAAGCAATTCAAATTCAGAACTCAGAAATCAGAAAACAAGACCGTCGTTTGTTGTAAGTATAGTGATTTTTCCGATGTGAATAAAAGTTAGGATTTGATTAGATGTAAAATGGAAATGGAATTGTGCTATTGTATAACGACGATGTTAATTCATATCTATGTATTGAAATGATTGTGTTGTGAATGGCATTGGGATGTTTGTGGTATAGTTGAGTTAATGTTGATCCTATTGTACATTTTAGAATGAAAATAACATCACATGCAAGTTGTATAATTCATGTTGTAATCTACACCTATATGTTTATGTGATTATATAGGTGGTATATGCCAAGATCTCATGTATATACTTCATGCTAGAACCTCTATGCCTAAATGATTAAGTTCATATACATGCTCATATGTTTATACAAAAGTTGCAAAGTTCAAAATTGGATCCATGTCAAGATCCATTTTAATACAAGTTTCATGTTATAGAAGTAAACATGATTGGATCTAGTTCATACATGCGATGAAATTATACATACTTTATGGATATGTTATATTCTTGTCATGTGCTTGTGATGCTCGATGTTATGCCTAGATCTAAACATATTTTGGCTTATGTTGTCTAAATCATATGTTAATTCATGTGACATCTATTTGGTTAGACCCCTATTTCAATGTAAGTTCACACGTATGTAAGTTGATTTAGCCTATGTTGCAAGTTCACACCTATGATATTCATGTTGACTATTTTGCAAGTTCACACCTATGATGTTCATATTGACTATGCCAAAAATACCAAGTTTACACCTGTGTCATATTTATGTTTATGAATTCCCTTATGCCAATTTTATGTGCAATAAATTAGGCTAAATTTTTAGCCTAATATTATATGTTAAAAACCATGCGGACGAAAATTTGGCTAAGATTGTTAGCCTAATATTTAGACGGGGTAACGTTGGGAAAATTGGTAACTTGACATAATTTGGTGAAAAATATATGAAATTGGCATGTTTGTCACATGCCAAAATTGGTGGCACTTGAATGGTAAAAATTCTTATACCAAAAATGTTAAACTTGGAAAGTGGACCATAACATTTAATTGTTAACAAATTTACATATAACAAGTAATAAAGACAAATATGTAAATTTAGAAAATACGAGTATGCTTAACACGAGGTTGGATTGAGTTGTGATGTAAACCTGCCCGGACCCGCCCGGCTGTCCAGTAGTCACAACAATACCTATCCAATGTAGGTGGTTAAGCATTGAGCCCGATAAGGACCCGAGGTTAGACTGAGTTACCGTGTAAACCTGCCTTGAACCGATCGGCACATCCAGTAACCATAACAATACCTGTCTAATGTGAGTGGTCGGTGCTTTAAAAAGCTAAGGACAGACAAGTCGAGATGGTAGGGTTAAGTTAACTAAAACACTTAACCAATTCAATATGTTAATTAAACTGATGGGTGGGGTTAGGTGAATACAGACACTTAACCACTTAACATGTTTGACTAGAAAACCCTAGTAACGGGGACCCATTTCAGTAGTAACCCAATTAGGTATCATGGTACCCTGAAACTAGGCAGGGTGGGGCACGATTACTGGGCTGATTGTAAACGGTCAAAAGCAACGGCGGTGGGTGCAATAGTGTGGGTTCTAACGGAGTGCGGGCGTGCACACACTTCGGAGCAGACAAACAAGGCACTGGGGGCACCAGTAGTATAACCTACGCATTCTAAGGATTGTGTCGGGCCGCCACCATGGGACTTGATACACCCTATGGTGGGACCAGCATAGGTATCTACAATCTTTGGGGGCCGTAAGACACATATGATTATGCGAGTAGGAGCCGATCTTTAGAAAAGGGGGATCACTTCACCTCGATCATGGGATGTCAGTTGAGACAATGCAAGTAGGTGTAGAGATATAATGTGGGGTGCGATAGTATATTCGTTTTAAACTACTTTATCTTAGTTTATGATACTTTCCTATTTCCAGATACCTATCATGTCATTTTTCTTATTCTCATACTGAAGAGTCACTAGACTTACCAGGCTTTATGTCTGACCCTATTTTCTTTCGTCTTCTTTTCTTCCGTTTCCCCCCAGGTCCACAGGGAGGAAACAACCCAGCTTAGTCAGACTCTTTGCAAGCTTCAAGATAGTTGATGTACGGTTTGGACTCTCTTTCCTTGGCTATGGCTGTTGGACACATTCTATGGGGATTTATGCAGTTTTAATTATGTTTTATGCTTCTTTATTTAATAACCAAGACAGAAATGATGATGTAATGTTTTGGAAGTTATTATGTGACAGTTATGGAAATGTTTTTCATGAACACGTATTTATGAAATAAAAAGTCTGTTTGTTTTCCGCTTCTTATATATATGTGTTTATATATTTGTCTTGTGTTTATTTGTGACTTTATTTAAAAACCTCCACCAAAGTTAAGGCATTCTCTTTGTGAGTGACCTTAATGGAGGTGGGGTGTTTCAAGGAGGAATACTATTTGGTGATGGCATTAGAGGAGTTGGACGGAATGGTGCCACTCGAACGGGTCTTACAGCAGTAGGTGCTTCTACCACTAACTTTGTCGTTTTCACAACAAATAACTCTATAGTCTTACAAGCGGCAGAAAACATTAACTCAACATCACCATCGTCAACAATTTTAATTGTCTTAGAACCAGAATCAGTCGGCCAGTTGCAAACTAACTCAATATCAAATTGCTCTTTATTAATCATTGTTGACTTGAATATCGAGACTTTTAATTGCATCAAGTTACAACCTTTGAGAACTTTTACAGGTTTGAAAGGTCCACCTTCGTATTTACCACACTTTCTATCATCAATAACCAACTCACCATCGAAGTAGCATATAATCGCAATAAACTTAGGAGCCATTCTAATTTACAACATCAAAAAAGAATATATTACCAAAAGTTAAAGATCCAGAAAAACTAATTATAAGATCCAGAAAAACTAATTATAAAATTGGTTGGATGTTAATCCTCCTTCCACACGGGAAAGAGAGCATGTCCAAAGGGAGCGAGACAGTGACACATTCCTCTTTGCAATGCTAGAACTAAAAACAAAATATATGCTCCATTGATTTTTTTTCAATGTCTCTAATGAAATTTATTTCGAGAAACACTAATTATAAAATCATGTTCTAGTATAAGATTATTGCTGATATTTCATGTAGCCGTGGATCATGATGCTTTTCTACCAAGACCAAATTCAGAGATGTGCACAATTCAAGAGGCCGTTGGTACAACCGTGGGTTGACACAAAGACTTCATTTCACACTAGCAGTATGTGTATTTTTAGTTTATGGTTTTGTGTTGTATTATATTTTGGAATCTTCACTACAATATGTGTTTAGATTATGTGTATGGATTACATTTATTAACATAGTATAACTTTGAATGTAATTTTAACTAGTCTTTTGAAATGTCTGCTAGATTTTAGTGAATCTGATTTTATCTTGTTTATGTCTTTTGGAAATATATGTTTACTTATTTCTTGACAATATATGCTTTCATTATTATATTATTAAATGCAGATGGTGGTGGATTATGGTAGACAAATGGATTTTAAAATTTTGCAACGAGCATGTAGTGTTGTAAATAATCAAATTGTAACTGACAGAAATAGTTGTAGTATCTCACTTTTTCAATGTCTATTTCAGGTTTGCAACTGGTATTTGTTGTTGCAAAATGATCTTTTGCAACAACAAATGCTAGTTGCAAAAAAGTGTATTATTGCAATTGGTAATAACTATTACGAAAAGTGACTGACCTATTACAACTCCGGCAATATAGAGGGGCGCAAGTCTCTTGCAATTGGCCTACTACAACAGAAATTGCCAGTTGCGGAAAGGGTTTTTGTTGTAGTGATTGCAATCAATAGATAACCCTTATTTTTCAATTTAAGAACATATAGGTTTAGGTTAAAACATGATTTTTATGAAAAAAATTGATTATACCTAAAATTACTGGCTCTAAACGTTCTATTTGAAGCCGAGGAGGTTCCTACGTGAAGAAAACGGATGTTTAGAGGAAAAATGGTCGGATTTGGGGATGTGAGGATTTTGAAACCGTGCTTTATAAAAAAATGGAGCAAGAAAGAATTAGAGAAGAAATAGTTCGAGTGGCAGTTTATTCCCGATATTTTCCGATGGCTTTCGAAGGCAGCTTATGGCTTGTCGAAAGCCATCGAAAATGGGCCGTCAAGACCTATCGGGCCCATCCGTCATAATAAACAAAGTTTCTAGTAGTGTAATTGTCATGCTGAATACATGTTTTTTAATATTTTGTATGCATATTGTTTTTGTTATTTTTTGCAAATTCTTACTCTTTTGTTCAATACTTACAAGAAAGTCCCAAATTTTCACTATATTGTAATTTTCATCAGATTCAGTTCTTGTTATGGTTGGAACCAAAGGAATAGTTGGAATTTTGAATCATGGTTAATAGAAGGAACATGTAGAGAAACAGGAAAGCTATACCTCTAGCTTTAATCAAATATAAGAAATAAAGTATTCAAGAAGAGCTAATGTGAAGATAATTGGTTGCTGGTAGCAAGATTTCTTGCCTTCCACATTGAGACAAGGTCATCTTCTTAAAGAGGAGGGAGTGTAAGAGATTTAGACATTTTCACAGACATTTTATATTCCATTCAGGTTCAAACTGCCAATACATCCACAATGGTCCGCCTCAACCATAAGGGTCTACTATTGATGAGAACAATGTTGAGTCAGTTGTTCACATACAAATATGCAGCCTGGATAGTTCTTTTAATTTGGGAATAGTTAATGGAAAGTTAACCGATATAACAAGTCTATTACTCCCGAGATATGAATATAAATAGGGGTAGAAATTGTAGTTGTCGGCTTGCAGTTACAAAATTTACTTTTCTTTTCCTGAAAATCTCTTTGACACACTACAACAAAAATACCTTTTTATGACATGTAAAAACCATCATAAAAACTTTCTATGACGATTCTATAAACGTCATATATCAACATGTTATTAAAAGTCTGGTAGATATTACGATGTGTAATTCTTGCAATAGAAAACGTACTTTTGTTGCAATCTTAAACAAGGCCATATTGATGCAACTTCTTTTCCATGACGTTATAAAACGTGCTATAAAACTTTTATAACGTCGTTTGCTTGCAATAATATGTTAGCATGCCATATTATTATGGCATCTGAACATGCTATGAAATCATCACATGAAGATTTTATTACGCAATGATAGGCTATAGAAAATACATTACTATCTACTGTAACATCGTTTTGTTACTATAAAAACTGTTTACTTCTTGCAAAATATTTTCTATGACACTAGTATGATGCTATATTATAACAAAGCTAATAAAAATATTTCTATTGCACATTTTTGTTGTCATGACAAAGCTTATAATTTTCAATTCTACTAATATATTATAACAATTCAAGAAACCACAATTATCACATTAATATACACAGGCAAATGGAGCCATAAGACAAATCACAAAAAATAAATCCATAATATTTCATACATGAAGAAATAAACATAGATATCTATGAAAAAAATTAACAATACATACGACTATAGCAAACCAAAACGGATACATACTAAAAATATTTTCATAATCATGGACAAGCATGACAAGAAGATGGAGTGACATCTTGTACCAACCTCAAAAAGCTTCATACAACAACTACCAAAAAGAAGCACAAACATACATATGTTAGTCAGCATATGTAAAATAAGAACTAAACAAATTATAATAAACACATGAAATTATAAAAAAGAGCTAAACAAATTATAATTAACTCATGAAATTATAAAAAAGAAGCACGACACGCTCGCACTTAATGTAATAACAGACAGTAATGCATTTGCAAACCTTTCAGTAATAACTTCTCATTTGATACTCGTTTGTACCTTTGACATCAATGACATGGCCAAAACAAATTCACTAACCCATGCTGTACTTAACATCCTAGTTGTAGATGATGCAAATGACACTAAAAAACATGCACAGGGTAACACAAATGTTACTAACTTTACGTGTTTCTCCATTACATGTCAATACTCCCAATATTTTTTTGACAATTGTGGCATTGCAAAGATACCACTGACAGACAGAGCAATCAAACCTCTGTAGAAAGCCAGCATCAATATAATTATTCAACAAATCCCCCCACAAGTACTCTTTTTCTTTGTTTCCTCATGTAACAAACAACCATATATATCCCTTGCAGAAAAGCAATATGACCCAAAATAAATAAAAATCTCAGTTAAGAAAACCACATTTTAACTTCTAAGCAGAGCAACAAGACCTCTTCGCACCGCCACTCAGTAACATCAATAGTCGTCACTTTAAGCACGGTTGTGGAGCTACCAACCTCTCCTCTTCCTGATTCATGTTGCAGTACCAAAATACCCATCACCTTCTCCTCTTCTTGTTTCATCCACTGCCAGTATCTATTTTTTCCTCTAATAGACTTAACCATTGATCCATCGTTGTATAATCATACTCATCTCCCTTCCAATATTCAAAAATACTAGGAGATAACCTCATTTCATTATCTAGTAAACAACCCATCTACAATATTTTTGATATTCCTCCATCCCATATCCTCCACAATTAAAACAACCATCCAATCTCCATCCACTTTCCACAGACACCATATAATGAGGATTAGCAGTATCCATCATGTACAGTTAGATTGGAATCATATGTTCAATTAATTAGCCAGCAAGCAAACTTCTTTTTGTTAGAACAATGATCCATGTTTAGGTATCTATGTCTAAATCAAACAAACAGATATTTATAAAACTAAATGATTGCATGCCGGTACATGATAGTAAAGAGATTTAAATGAAACATAACTATACAGTTGAATCAACTCAATGCAATAACCACTGTCGATAACTCAATTCAGTAATTACTGTCATTAACTAAATGATCGCATAGATAATTGCAGAAGCAGGAAAAACAACTACAATGAGTCATAGAGGGATACTAATTCCCGAGATAGTTCAGTCCAAGGGTACAATCTTACGCAGCACAGATGAAACATGGAAAAGTGGCATACATTGACAGAGAAGGGGGAGACTACCAGGTCTCATTTTTTAGTGTTCCAATAAGACAAATCAATAGAAACGTCTAGATTTCAGGAAATATTCCCTTAGACACTTTTCAAACAACGAGATTTTGCAAAAAATGCATAAAACATAGCTTTTTGATAGGCTTCCTCATGCAAATGGAGAAATACGAGACCAGCTGATTTCAACTTGAAAAGGTGGTATTTGGAAAACGAATGGATGGGAGGAAATTCAAGGTGAAACAAAAAATGCTTGTGTGAAAAGAAAGTGGTAATTGAATAGAGATGAAATAGACAAAATTCAAGGAGAAACAGAAAATCTCCATCCACATCCTCTTCTAAATTTACTTTTATTCCATCATTAAAAAAAATAGTGAATCTAATTGTGCCATGTCCTCTATGAATGTAAAAGAATAAGAGCTTCTAGGCACCAAAACATGGAAAAAGGAAAGAAAGGACAAAATCCATACAAGCATAATTTGACAGTAATTTAATAATGTCCTGAAAGGCTAAAAATGATTCGCTGATGCAATTGCTTAAGAAATCTACCCACTAATCTGAATATCCGAAAATCCATACCTCCATACTGCCCCCAACCCTTTACGACTTTTATACTAAATTTATCTTGCAGACGTGAAAGCATATTACAAACAGGATAATGTAATAACTGACTGCAGTCGAAGTCTGCTCAGTGCAGCAATGCCAATAAAATCATATAATAACTGATGATAGTGTATACTAAAATGCATACTATAATAGACTACGAAATTGATATTCATGTAGCAAACAAGAAAGAAAACTAATTCTACAATTGTTGAGCTATAACTACGAACAAATGATTACTTACTGCATAAGCATAAATTGATCCATCATTATTGAACGTGCTGCATGGGATTGGCTGCCCGCATATAGCCACTGTCTGAAGAAAAAAAAATGACATGGTTGTATGTTAGAGACATAATGTTTGGTAAAAGGACTTTTTACTATGTTAGGCTTGTTTCAGAATTGTATAACGCAAACGGACTTGTTTTAAAAGTAATTACAGGAATAGACCTATTCTGTATTAACGAAGGCGCGTTTTGGAAACTTTCCCAAAGGCGCGTTTTGGAAACTCGCCTGTACAATTTGGTTTTAAATTCCATAGCGACTTTCTTGAAATTTGATTTGGACATAACTCGATATTTATAATACGAAATTCCCATTTTTTTGTTTCAGTACTGAAATATAGTTCTATAGATTCGATCGTTTTTTGTTTCAATGAAAACCAATGTATAACGATTCCTATATATTCGAATGTAGGTGTAAACATTAAATTTCGAAATACCACGACATTTAAATAGTATATATAGCTTAACCAAACAACGTAAAACAAATACCAAATTCTAATATTCTAATACAAGAGAGATGCATAGTCCGGTTAAGGACAGATAAGTTCGAAACATAAGAAATACAGATACACGAAATGCAACACACTGACATCGCATCAACAAACATACATCTCCATTTTAGGCTACTGAAGTACACCGCTTTCTGTTATGGCCCAGCGATCCACATTTGCTGCACCTGTTTGTTGTGGGTGTTTGATGCTCGTCCATAACATTTTTGAACCTCGTTGATTTGGGTCGTCCAGCTAGTCTTCTGATAGGCGAAGCCAGTATTCGTGGACCGTTGTACGGGTCCCAGTATTTCTTATCGCGTATAGGATTAAACTCTGGGTCGTATGTAGCTCTATAACTTTCAACGGAGTACCATTCAGAAGAAAAATCGTGATGTGATGTTTTACTACCAAAACCCTGGGCTGAACAAGCTGCCATCACATGAGCACATGGTATCTTCTGCAGAAGTGGAATTCTGCATGTACAGGTGACATCAGAACCGTCGATCACAACATCATATTCATCGCCATAACTGTTAATCACTTGCCATTTATATCGACCAAATCGAACAAGCCTACAATGTCGTGCATCAATAGCACGAGCTTCAATTTTAGCTTCCCATTTTGGAGTAAGTTTCGTATTCAGACCCGCTCCTTTTTCTTGTCTCTTATAGAAATACTCAACTGATCGAAAGAACGTTCTTGCAACCAACGCCTTTATAGGCAAGGATCTGGCGCCTTTTAGTACGCCATTAAAACTTTCAGATGCGTTGGTCGTCATAATATGGAAGCGGTCAACGTCATCTTTGCAAAGAGCCCAGTTTTCTTCGCAATTCCCTAGGCTTCGTTCAATCCAGTCATGCGCCTCCGGCTTAGTTGTCTTGATCTCTTCTCTAAGTTTATTGTATTCAATCACTTCTGAAGCACATGCAGCAGCGTAAAACAAGCCTACAAGTCGCTTGTCTCGATGACCTGTAGCTTGAAAATTTGCTTTCAGATGCCTTGCACAGAACCTATGCTTGTGCAGTTGGTGCCATTTATCCTGCAAAGCGCTTGGAATCCCTTTCATTCTGTCAGATATAAATGTAATGTGTCGATTTTGTACGCTATAAATGAACTCACGCATGCATGAAAAGAACCAGGCCCAACTATCATATGATTCGGACTCGACCACCCCATAAGCTAATGGGTAAAGGCAGTCGTCCGCATCTACAAAGGTAGCAACAAGCAGTATTCCTTTGTACTTACCATACAAATGTGTTCCGTCAATAGAGAGCACTAGACGACAGTGTACATAACCTGCAATGGAAGGACCAAATGCCCAAAAAGCAGGATGAAATACCCCTAGACTCATCGTGTACTATATGTCCTACTGAACCTGGATTGCGTCTTTTTATTTCCTCAAAATATTGAGGCAAATACGATTCAGCCTAGTCACCGTATATTTTTTCCAAAGCTTTATTCAACGTTCACCAAGCTTTCATGTAACTGATTTTGATGAAAAGGTGCTCGTCGACAAGCACTTGCACCGTCCCAGCTGAGATATCCAAGTTGGCCTTCACAAAAGCCATGATTTTGGATACAAGAAACGCTGAAGTGGCTTGCTTGTGGTTTGAATTAATCGTAGGGTTGACACAGTTATGTTCATGAGGCAACTTTCGGATTTCCCACAATTCGTTTTGTGATTTCTTCGACACTATAGCATGTATTCGCCATGGATAAGTAGCATCAACACTACATACAGCGGTATATAATGTTTTATTCGACTTAATTGGCTTGTATGAAATACCGTGCAGAATAGACCATTCCGTAAGTTGGTGGAGAAACTGTTCCTTGCTTCGGAATACCATCCCAACAGAAAAATCATTTTGTACGCAGGAAGCCGAGATTTTTTCGCTAGAAAAATCTAAATTAGCCACTACGGATCTGGCCATCATTTGCGCCGTGCAGAGATCATCGTCCATGGGTACTTCCATTTGAGGCTCATCACCATCTTCTTCGGGATCTACTGTGTTTGTATCATAGTCATAGTTCAGTGGTTCGTTGTTGACTCCGGTCCAGCATGTATCATCAACTGTTGTTGTGGCAACCGCCATGCTGTGAATATGTTCGGCATGTTGTGAAGGACCTGCACCCCATTCTTCTTCGGCTTCTACAGTCAGTCTATTAATAAATGCATTTCAGTTAGATCTTACATTTCAATGAGTAGTTATAAAACTAACTTGATGTGGAACACATACCTTTGGCTCATATCTAACAATTCTGACTGATCAGTCTGTTGTTCTTCTTCTTGTTGTTGTTGCTGCTTCTCAGCCACATTTGGTGGACAATACGGATTGGTATATAAAGGAGAACTAAAGTTGATTGATGGATCATGAGTTTGCAACATTTCTGTGAAATTACCGAAACCGCTACTCATTATAGGCGGTGTGATTATTTCTTCCACAGTTTCTTTTGCTGTTTTCCAACAAACAACTCAAACGATTTCTTAATAGTGGAAAACATTACTAGTACATCTTCATCGTCTGAAAGTGCTACGGCTCTCGACCCCGATTCAGTAGGCCAGTTGACCGGCAACTCGATATAATATTCGAGAGGGTTAATTCTGGTTGCTTGGAAACCTGTGTCTTTCAAAGCACCAAGTGTGCAACCCCGTCGAACTCACCCTGGTTTGCAGAATCCTCCCACATAACTTCCATTTTGTTGCCCATCCACGACCAATTAAACGTCATAGTAGATAAGTGCAGTAATAAAAGCAGGCGCCATTGTTGACTATGTTTATTTTTCTTGAAGTTCTTTGAAGACAGGATTGAAGTGTATATGAGAAATAATGTGCTGAAGAGCTATGAAATAGGGAAACCAGCTAAGCAACGTCACCATTAAATCAACTTTATTTAACTTAGTGTGCGGTCATTGTCAAGTCAGAATTGGCAGAGTTAATCATGTCACCCATTTCAAAATAAAGCAGAATCAGAATCAATTGTCCTATGCTCGTACTGATCACACAAAACAAGTCATGCGTCAGAATTGGAAGAGCTTTTATCATGTCATCGAATTCGAAATAAAGTGTTGTCCTTTGTCCTTACAACGGCTTTATCACAATGGACAAATGTTAAATCAGATTTGGCAGGTGTTTGTCAACACAACTATTCTGAACTATTGGGCCAACTTTACCTGTGTGTAGTCAAATCACCTGATTTGCGTCAGATCGTACTGTATAGAAACAGACTGACCCAACTTTAATTTTTGGCAGCGAGTTGTCAATTCTTATTTATGTCATAATGTACACTATACAAACCAGCAAAATACAAAGCTTTAATTCAAACTTCAAAAGCATAAAATAACTCATTAGAAAAACACAAACATACAATACTTCATGTTGATCTTCCAACTCCTACAAACACATAAATAATAATTCAAACTAAACTTCAGAAACATACAATGACAACGGATAATACAATAATTCAAACTAATCTTCAGACACCTACAACAACGACGGATAATTGAAAAACTAGTGGTTAGGTTTAAATTGCAAGTCCTCTAGGAGTTTTTTGAGACGTCTAATTTCTTGCTCCAGCTCATTCGCATATGCTATGCCCCTGGGACAAAGCGGTTCATCAATTCATTCTGAAAAATTGCATCCGTGAGGATAATTGGAACAAAGAAGACTTCGACGACCAATGTTTTCGCCATCATCACAGACGACAACTTCAGCCATATATCCACAGTGGCAACAAACTGAGAACGAGTTTACCTCTTGCTCAACCATTGTTTGAGAAGTCATTTTGAAAATATACGGAGCTGTGAAGATGTGGTTGAGTATGAATCAGAATTATGAGAAGACTGGTGAATATATATAAAGTTTTGAAATTTCCCAAAATACACAGACACGTTTTGAAAATGCTCACGAATGCGAGTTTTCAAAACGCGCCTATAACCCTCCCCTGACGAAACAGGTCTATATTTGTTATTATTTCTGAAACATGGCTAATCATGTAATAAAATTTCAAAACAAGCCTAAATGGGTAAAAAGTCCTTCGTAAAAATATCAATTCAGTTGATAGGATCAAAAGCATGGTTCAATCACCCATGCAACATGAAACACTGAAAAATGAAAAGATCTTGATTGATATATAAAATACCATTACAGGAAAAAGAAAAAAGAAAAAAGAAAAACACATGATTTTAACTATGAATGCAGATAAGCCGTTTAGCGACATACACCACAATTTACATGCTTGAACTTTGTAAGTGCAGTTGACATACACAGCAGTTTCAAATATAAACGAAGCTTCTTGTTCAGATGGTGCTATCTATATAGTTTCATGATTGTGTGCTCATATGGTTCAAAACTGAAGTATCATATGGTTGTTATGGTCAGGCTCCCAATTTAAAATAGGTTCAAATACATATAAAAGAATGAATATGCTCAAAAAGATGAAATTCGATTTATTACAATCAATGTAGGTTTTTTGGAAGGCATGTCTTGTTTGATATTTACTGTACATATACATTTGGCTATTGGTAAACCGTAGACAAATTTGTCTAAGGAGCACAATATTAAATCGGTTCATTTGGCAGAAGTTTGTTTCTGCAGAGAACCACATTTTTCTCACCACTTGAAATGCATCACATTAATATTTTACTGCCTTCTCGAGATATGTTTTTCTTCAATTGATAGTATTTGTTTGTTCAAATATTATTAGATTCAGCTTGCACAAAAACAATAAGAGCATTCACTGCCTGCACATATATCATCTAAAGGGTTAAAGGACTAAACTAGTAGTAAATTAATCTGAAATGAATAACCCAACTAAGTTATTATATAATTTATCTACTTTTTCCAACTAAAAATATTTACCTTCGAAAGGAAGAAATCAAGCATGTTGAAAGAATATAGTGGGCCTGACTATTTTTCTAGCAAGATAAAAGGAAGTGGAAAAGCATAGTCAACTAATCCAGAATAAGATTTTTCTTCACTCCTGCAACTCATATAACAATAAGCAGTAAACCAACTAATAATACAAAATTCTGCAAAACCAACAACAAATTGGTTTTAGCATATTACTGTATGGTTTCTAATCTATATAGCACAGTACAATGGCACAAAATGCCATTTACTTTTTCTCAATAGTAAAGCTTTCTACTTAGTAATGTTAATTTGATACAGCGTTTAATATAAGACTTTGAAAAGAAGATAAAATTGGTAGACAAATCACCTGGAAGTTGGAACATCAGTTATTCATTCTCCCATGAATTCAAAGACGAGAGTATCTGACTGATATTAAGATGCTTCTAGAAATTTGAAGTTGATTGCATTTAACATTTCTTACCATCCGGTTCTAGTCTTTCTTTCGAAATTTCATCTAAGTGATGATAAGCAGAATATTACATATGCATACCTTGGCTTTGTACAGAACTTGCTTCTTTCATCGCTTCATTTTCGCATTGATCAGCATGCAAATTCACATAGTTATGACTATACAAAACATTCAAATCATTGCGAGCATAGTTTGAGAGCTGAACTTGTGGAACTTGGGGTACCCAGCCTGGACGTTGGGCTTCAATTCTTTCTTCTGGCTCTAGACAAATCTCATCTTTCTGCAGATTCAAGAGTTCAAATATAAACTTTGATTCGAGTCTATTTCTTTCACTAGTAATTAGAAGAATGAAAGACCCAAATTATAAACTCTTAAAATTACATGTCACTTGCGTTCAAATTTCAAACTTTATATTCTTATGTCCGTCAAGTTTCTTTGTTCATTCTTTTCATACATTTTCCAAAACTTTGACCACTTTAAAAGTGCATAATAACATGAATAGTTCAAAATATTTACTTTAATTTCAGATCACACTATTATTCAACACTACTTAGAGGTTCTGAAATTATTCAATATTATGTATTGATGGTGTATATGATAAGAATAAGATGCACACAAAATAATATTAATAATTCTAGCTTGTTCTATTGCCACAAGCATGTACCAAGGAGAAATGAGAATTCACATAATCGGTCCCAATTCTTTAGAGAAAAGACAAAATATACGGGGCTACAAACATGTATTTATCATATGGATATAGGGTGTTACAGATACCTTGTATGGTACACTAAAAAGTCTTCAACGTGGTAGCCTGGAAGAGATTTTATCATATACTCTGAGATGCTGCTTGTACCATCACTAATTTGATTATTCATCTCTTGAGTTGACCTCAGCAGGTCATTACTACTGCTACAAGCAGATGAAATTTGTGTTCCGGTCAGTAAAAATCTGCTGTGTTGAGTTTATTAGCAGAATGGACTGTATCATCACACTTCCAACACAGTATGGCTATGTCCTCCTAGCAGAATACAAAATGCCCTCCTTTTTCCTGGATTGAAAATCAAATATTTACACTTCTCCTTATTTGTGTAATGAGCAGACAATGTTGGACGCTAGAGATATTTTTCAATATTGCAAACTATACATGAAAATATAAAAAAGATGTACTATAAACTTTAACGGTTGACTTCTACATAAAATATGCAAGATGAAAGAATGAAATAAAGAATAAAAACAGAATCTCTTGGTCTTATCACTAACCTCATCTAAGATGATTTTTTTTTCTAACCAAAACTCTAATTGTAGATGAAATTTAACTAAGTACTTACCAAGTTAGAACTATGTGAATTAGAGGCAGAAGCATCAAAGTTGATAATCAGCCATTTGCTTCCAAACAGCCAGCAACGTCCAAGTTGTCATTATATTCACAACCATAAGATGTCAACTCAGCAAGTTTGCATGAAGAGACAGAGTGATTAACCCATGTATAGTTATATTTGTTGGGAGGTTCAACGAAACTCCTTTGATTTTGCATAGTTTGGTGATGATCTTGTGCATATAAAACAACTGCTAAACCATATAAAGTCGAAAATTTGATTCAAAGAATAACATTATATTGTTTTGCATTTTTAACCTACTAAGCATTTTTAAAGTGTGGCTACTAAGTTGAGAGAAAGGTCAGAAGCATAATTAAAGTGTGGCTATACAAAAGAACATTAATATCTTGAACTTGCACTATTAGCTAAAATTTCTAATTCAATGTGCCTTAAATTAATGGAGGGATTGGTCAAAGCATCGTAATTCAACAGTGACCATCAAAAGTAGCATCAAGGTAATAAATATGGAAAATGTAACATGTGCCCTTTAAATTTATTCATTTACTATCGTCTTCATTCATAGCAGGTAATTAATATCAATTAACTGTAAGGTTAATTTTGTATTTAAAATAACTATTTTCTTATGTAACAAATTAGTAAATAAAAATTTGACATATGCCTCTTGGGTATATTTTTAATAGGATCAATTAAATAACCGTTCTTAATATTACGTAGGCTACCCCTTGATTATATTGAATGTGAAATCCAGACAAAGTCTGCTTAACATACAAAGATAAGAGGGGAAACTACAAACTTATCTAATGCCTATGCAATTTTCAGAAATTAATGATGCAGTCTGGCTAAAGCGTGTGACAAAACATGGTCTTATTTCAGTTGAGTGACTGATAACTTAATCTCATGACCGAGAAATACCTAAAGTTCATGGTTATACATTTCACAATAAAGTTAACTAAACATGACATAAACCGTGTCAAAATGAGTATAAATCTAAACTAGTCTAAATATTTCAGTGTATTCCGTGATATGTAAAGTTGATTTTATATCACAAAATGCTACTTAAAACATTGTACTCTACATTTTACTTCCGCTCGAAGATTATTTATTTAGCTATTTCCATTTTTGTTACTTCTACGAACATGGAAAGTTCACAGTTGCATTATAGAAAACAAGAATAGATATGCAGAAAGAAAAACTAAGTTAAACGTGGATGGTTCAATAACCTGCACGTATATGTATCTTTATAGGAAGTGACGTTTACAAAAAAAAGTCTGAAAGATATCATAATGCGCACAAGTGAATAATAGCTACATTATTAGTTTATTACTACTTTCCTAGTTTATATGCATCCATACTCAATGTCAACCAATATTGTAAATAGAAATTAACGAGAAGGTAAGTTACCTGCTTTCAGTCATGACAAGGAGATTAATAATCATCCTCCCTTTCTTATGGTGTAAAGCTACCAGCGCCTCATGCTTCAAGATCAGCCTTGAGTACATGATCTGTCTAACCAAGAAGCTTCATCCATCGTAGTAATTATAATCCAGGAGCTACGTGCATAACAAAGAAAAAAGACAACCTCAGAGGTGAATTTTTGATAAAAATTAATCATCCACCAAAAGTAGGATATCATCGCATTTCCAGCTCCACGCCTATAATCTTGCCCCATCATTTATAGTGACATTTGTTGGGGATTTTGTGGTTTGAGACGCTTTTGGAGGAGTAGAATCTGCCGTACTTCTGACTTCAAGGATTTACGGAGCAAATTCTTTCAGACAATAGTTCAACCCACCAGGTACAAAAGGGTTATCGAACTATTGACTTCAGGATTCAATGAAGTCTTGAAACAGCGTAATCGAATTCAAAGTTTGTACGACTTTGGTTCGACCAAGAACACTCTGATTTAATGTTTCTGATGATGCAAATACTGTAGAAAATGAAGAGAAGAAGAGGGGGATTAATCTGCAACGTATTTCTGCAATTTGCAACACCTCAGAGGCGTTACAAATGAAACAGCGTTTTGATACGCTTTAATGGCGTTGCAGACTGTAAAGGAAGAAGAAGATATTATTCGAAGTGATTTCAAACATTTCTGGGCGTTGCTATTTATAACAAATGAAGAGGCATCCTTTCAGCGAAGCGTCGCCACCGTTTGTAACGGTTATTTCCGTCCGTACAGCGTCGCATCTCTTCCCTTTGGGATGAAATCTTAAAACGGCCGGTCGACCGCCAAAATATCACCGGTCGACCGTTTTCAAACAGAGATTAAAACGGTCGACTGGTTGGGTTTTGGTCGGTCGACCGATCTGTTTCGTGACTTAATGGATCACGAGACCCCAAGAGCCCCAAGGCCCATCTTTTGACATTTTTAATATTATTATGCCAAGTAAATGCTCAAGGCCCATTGCCTTATCTCTCCTTCTCTTCTTTCTTTTGTTATTATACATCATGTCTTTACATATATAGTGGAAATCCTTTGTATTTTCCATGATGTGGGACATAACGTATTTTCCCATTCCTTCTTCCTTTTATTCTTCATTCTCTTCAAATAATACCCAAACCCAAATCAATTGTTTTGAAAATTTTACAACAATCTCCCCCAATTTTCAAAATAAGAAAATAAATAAAGTGGACGGCTGAGTCACTAGTGTGACTTCCTACATACCCAAGTGGGATCAAGCCTATGTAGTTCTAAGGTCAAATTTTGCATCATCGTGGAAACAACACATAAATAAAAGTATCTTTTGGATTTGAACTTTTACTTAGTGTAAATCATTCAAAGTTCTATTGAGATTCAATGGTGAACGAATCTTGAACCAAGTATCCCTTAATGATAAAACCGGAACAATCACACATGTTGTATTCCTTAGTTAGAGTGTTCTGTATTGCTCAACACGTTAATGGCCATGTGCTTAAATCCTGGTTCATGAGTCTACTTCGAAAGCGGTCTTACTTTCTTAGAAAACGGCCTGATTTCCATACTCATATAGGTAAGTCACTTAAGGTGTTTCTACGAGACACCTTTTAGGGTTTCTAGACTTATTAAGGATATTCATCCATCCTTTGTTCATGCAGAATCCAACACTAAACATTATGGGATTATTGATTTAGTGTTCCATAATCATTTCCTTAACTTGTTGGTACCCATTGAACTTTGTCTATCCTTTTCAAGACACAAGTCGGGTTTCTGTTAAGGATGAGCAATCTTCATTCACAGACCTTAGTCCCATTTCTTTTGAATTTTTAGAAACCATAGCCTTTGGAAGACTCTTCGTAAGTGGGTCAGCCAAGTTTTTCTTTGTTTCTATGTAGTCAACAGTTATAACTCCACTTTTGAGTAACTGTCTCACCATTTGATGTCTTAGACTCACATGTCTAGACTTTCCATTATATGTTTTATTAGAAACATTATATATCGTTGCTTGATTATCGCAATTAATCAAGACTGCTGGAGATGGCTTCTTCCATAATGGGATTTCTACTAACAAATTTCTAAGCCATTCTGCTTCCTTACATGCGTCTGCTAATGCAATTAATTCTGATAACATAGTTGAATCAGATATACAGGTCTGCTTCTTGGAAGCCCAAGACACAGCAGCGCCTCCTAATGTAAATATCCATCCAGTCGTAGACTTGGATTTCGATTCTACATTGTTCCAGGTTGCATCACTATATCCTTCTATTACAGCAGGATATCCTTTATAAGATAAACCATAGTTGATGGTTCCCTTCAAATAAGCTAAGACTCTGGAAATGGCTTTCCAGTGTTCGAAACCTGGATTACTCGTAAATCGACACAATACACTTATAGCATGTGCGATATCTGGTCTAGTGCAATGCATAGCATACATAAAACTCCCAATAATACTGGAATATTCCAATTTGAGAAATGGTACGTCCGGTGTTCTTTTCTAATTTTATACTTGGATCTAAAGGAGTTGGTGCTGGTTTGTAATCATAATGATTATACTTCTTTAGGAACTTTTCAATGTAATGAGATTGAGTTAATAACAACTCCCCCGTTTTCCTAATGATTTTAATTCCTGGAATTACATCAGCCTCTCCCAGATCTTTCATATCAAATTTAGAAGATAGAAACTTTTTAGTTTCATTTACACAGGATATGTTGGAACCAGATATCAGCATGTCATCAACGTATAAACATATTATAACATAACCGTTGTTATCCGATTTGCTATAGATACATTTATCTGCATCATTAACAATGAATCCAAATGACAGTGCAACTTTATCAAACTTCTCATGCCATTGCATGGGAGCTTGCTTCAGGCCATAAAGAGATTTAACTAATTTACAAACTTTCCTTTCTTGGCCTGGGGTTATGAAACCTTCAGGTTGTTCCATGTATATCTCTTCTTCTAAATCTCCATTTAGAAAAGCTGTCTTTACATCCATTTGATGTATGACCAAGTTATGAATTGATGCAAGTGCTATTAAACAGCGTATCGAAGATATGCGAGCCACCAGAGCATATGTATCAAAATAATCTACTCCTTGTCTTTGTTTATATCCCTTAGCAACTAATCTGGCTTTAAATTTATCAATGGATCCATTTGTATTCAACTTTTTCTTGAATATCCATTTACATCCTATAGGTTTAGCACCAGGAGGTAAGTCGCTTAATACCCAAGTTTGGTTTAACATTATGGAATTCATTTCGTCATTGATAGCTTCTTTCCAGAAATTAGAATCTCTAGAACTCATAGCCTCAGAATAAGTTTTGGGATCATCATCGACGTTCATTACATATCTTGTCACATTAAGGACTTCGTCCTTATTGCCTTCTACGAGATATGTTATGAAGTCAGGACCATAGTCCTTCTCTATTCTCGCTCTTTTACTTCTTCTGTGTTCAATACTATCATCTGGTACTGACACTTCCTTGCTGTTTTGATCAGGAGCATATTCATCATCATTTGTATCATTAGTCTCAGTTGGTTCTGGACTAGATGATCTCAATGGATTCTCAATAGTTTGATTTTCAAAAAATTCTACATCTACAGATTCTATGACTTCTAAGGTATCAAGAATCATAAATCTATAAGTTATACTATTAAGAGAATATCCAATGAAAACACATTTAAAAGCCCTATTACCTAACTTTGGTCGTTTAGGGTCTGGTTTTCTAACATATGCTAAACAACCCCAAACTTTAAGTCTAGTAAGATTAGGTTTTCTATTGAACCATAATTCATAAGGAGAAAAATTATTTTTCTTAAGTGGTACTCTATTTAAAATGTAACATGCAGATAACATAGCATCACCCCATAGGTTATATGGAAAATTAGAGCTTATGAGCATGGCATTAACCATTTCTACTAAAGTTCTATTTTTTCTCTCAGCAACACCATTTTGTTGTGGTGTATAAGGGGCGGTACATTGGTGAATGATACCATTTTGTTTGCAAAACAAAGTAAACTCATTTGAAAAATATTCACCACCACGATCTGAATGTAACACTTTAATTTTAATTCCTAATTGTGTTTCGACTTCTGCTTTGTAAATTTTGAATTTATCAAAGGCTTCATCTTTTGATTTCATTAGATATACATAAGCATATCTAGAATAATCATCAATAAACGTTATATAGTATTGGTTACCACCATAGGTGATATGACTTTTCAAGTCACCCACATCACTATATACCAAATCAAGCAAACCAGTTTTCCTTTCAACGGATTTAAAGGATTTTCGATGTATTTTTGCTTGAACACATATCTCACATTTAGAAATGGATTCGAAATCACAATCAGAAATTAATCCTAATTTATGCATATTTCTAAGTGACTTATAATTAACATGTCCTAATCTACTATGCCATAAATTAACAGAGTCAACAATATAAGCAGAAGATTTCTTTATTAGATTCAACTTAATCATGCCGTTACAAGAATATCCCTGTCCAATAAATTTGCTATTCTTGGACAACACTAACTTATCAGACTCATACACCATCTTGAATCCTCCTTTGTTAAGAAGGTATCCAGAAATCAAATTCTTACACATATCAGGTACATAAAATACATTGACTAAAGTAAGAACTTTCCCAGAGGTGAATGTCAATTCAATAGTGCCTTTTCCCAGAACTTTGCTTGCAACTTTGTTTGCGCTAGTTACTTCGCTGGATTCTCCGTTATTCTCATCGTAAGTCTTGAACAGATTACGGTCTTTGCAAATATGAATAGTTGCTCCAGTATCGAGCCACCAGTCATTGTCAATGCCACTAACGGAGTTCGCCTCTTGTACGACAGCCACAAGCTTTTTCTTCGACCACATTCGCTTTTTGTTGTTTCTTCCGAAGACGACAATCTCGGGCATAGTGGCCGGGTTTGTGACAATAGTAACAGTCACCTTTCTTCTTATTCTTGGAATTAGTACCTTTCTTTTTGAACTGTGTCTCATTCTTAGGCTTCAACTTATCCTTAATTTCAACATTATTAGCCTTAGATTGAGACTCAGTTTGCGGATTATCATCTAGTTCGCGTTTACGAGAATCCTCTTCAATACGAAGATGACGCTATAAACCGTCTAAATCATAATCGGTTTCCGCATGTTTTAATTTCTTCTTATAATCATTCCAAGAATTCGGGAGTCTCGAAATAATAACTCCAACAACAAATGATTCAGGGAGATTAATACCGACATCTTTAAGTTGATTTACTAACAGTAGTATTTCACTAACTTGTCCAATTATGGACTTGTTACTGACCATTTTGAAATCCATAAAATTGCATATAAGAAATTTCTTATTACTTGCCTCAGAGATGCGATATTTGCTTTCTAGCGCAGTCCAGAGTGCCTTCGCCGTGTCCAAGGTCCTGTGAGCATTGTATATCAGAGTAGACAGTGCATTCAGTATGTGGCCTCTGCATAGAAAATCTTCCTCTTTTCGCTTTGCCCTTTTTGCTTTTAATTCTGCACTATCCTTATCGGTTTCCTCCGGTATTTTCTCCAATCCGTCTTCGAGAATATGAAATAACTTAACCGTGATCAGAAAGAATTTCATAGTCTCCTGCCAACGAGTGAAGTTCTCTCCATCAAACCGCTCCAACTTCGTCAAATGCTGATTCATCACTTGCAAAGCGCTCAAACTATCCATGGTTGAAGCTATTGTCTGAAAAATTGTTGGGGATTTTGTGGTTTGAGACGCTTTTGGAGGAGTAGAATCTGCCGTACTTATGACTTCAAGGATTTGCGGAGCAAATTCTTTCAGACAATAGTTCAACCCACCAGGTACAAAAGGGTTATCGAACTATTGACTTTAGGATTCAATGAAGCCTTGAAACAGCGTAATCGAATTCAAAGTTTGTACGACTTTGGTTCGACCAAGAACACTCTGATTTAATGTTTCTGATGATGCAAATACTGTAGAGAATGAAGAGAAGAAGAGGAGGATTAATCTGCAACGTATTTCTGCAATTTGCAACACCTCAGAGGCGTTACAAATGAAACAGCGTTTTGATACGCTTTAATGGCGTTGCAGACTGTAAAGGAAGAAGAAGATATTATTCGAAGTGATTTCAACCATTTCTGGGCGTTGCTATTTATAACAAATGAAGAGGCATCCTTTCAGCGAAGCGTCGCCACC
The DNA here is from genome assembly GCA_030737875.1 of Allium sativum. Classification (NCBI taxonomy): domain Eukaryota; kingdom Viridiplantae; phylum Streptophyta; class Magnoliopsida; order Asparagales; family Amaryllidaceae; genus Allium; species Allium sativum. The sequence goes on from CM060924.1 coordinate 840,145,799, forward strand.
GTTTGTAATGGTTATTTCCGTCCGTACAGCGTCGCATCTCTTCCCTTTGTGATGAAATCTTAAAACGGCCGGTCGACCGCCAAAATATCACCGGTCGACCGTTTTCAAACAGAGATTAAAACGGTCGACTGGTTGGGTTTTGGTCGGTCGACCGATCTGTTTCGTGACTTAATAGATCACGAGACCCCAAGAGCCCCAAGGCCCAAGGCCCATCTTTTGACATTTTAAATATTATTATGCCAAGTAAATGCTCAAGGCACATTGCCTTATCTCTCCTTCTCTTCTTTCTTTTGTTATTATACATCATGTCTTTACATATATAGTGGAAATCCTTTGTATTTTCCATGATGTGGGACATAACGTATTTGCCCATTCCTTCTTCCTTTTATTCTTCATTCTCTTCAAATAATACCCAAACCCAAATCAATTGTTTTGAAAATTTTACAACAACATTAACCTCATTTATATGCAAACATTCAACTATGCAGAAGAAGACCTATAATTTGGTTGCATGCAATAACTTTGCTAGCATGATAATAAAAGAATAAATAGTAGTATACAACATTAACTCCTTCTACGTGGTTTCATACTTTGGACCCTTAGTCAAATTTGTATATTAATAGCAAAACTGTCAACTCCCGCATACTTATAAAGAGTCAAAATTACACCTTGAAAGTGTTGGTATAAATTAAACTTGCATTAAATTGCATGTGTTTAATATTGCATTAAGTGTTGCATGTGTTAATTACATTTCCTGTTTTTGCCTATTTGGTTATGTTTGGAAATTTATTAATGCGATCTTATCTAGAATTTTCTTGAGCATGTATAAATAATGCATGCATCTTTTGTAATCTGTCAATTAAGCAATCAAGAAAAAAAACAATAAAATATTGATCTCCAAAAAACTTTTTATCTCTTCCTCCCAAATTATTTTTCTTCAATTGGTATCAGAGCCTGGTTGAGACTATGACTTTTCTATTCTCCTCACCGTTTGTCCTCACAAAAGAAAATTTCGAAGAGTGGAGTAATAAAAAGAAAGAAGAATTCATCTCCAAAAGGTTTTGGGAGATCGTTGAAAGTGGTTTCGAATGGCCAAAAAATGTTAAAAACATGACGGAGAAAGAGAGTAAAACATTTGTAAGCTTGAGACGGAAAGATCTTCAAGCTCGGATTTTGATGAGTGAGAACGTTGATAGAGAAGCTTTCGACCATATTCTTGGAGAAAAATTCGCAAAAGATTCGTGGAATTTATTGAAAGAGGTGTATGCAATGGATAACACAAAAGCAGAAGAAGAAGATGAAGAGAAGGTCGAAGAAGAGGAAGAAGAGGATGAAAGCAAAGAAGCTGAAAAGGAAGTAACCGAAGCTAAAAAGGCAAATACAGATGCTAACATGGCTGATGTAGAAGCTGACAAAGCGGATGAAGAAATAAAAGAAAAGAAGAAGGCGGAGAGAGAAAACACGTTAGAAAAGGAGGAAGAGGAGAAGGCGAGAAAAGAAGAAGAGCCGATGAGAGAGAAAGCTGCTAAAGAAGAAGAACCAGAGGAAAAGTTAGAGCTTGAGGACAACAAGCCTGAGGATGAGAACGAGAAAAATAGTGAGGAGGAGAGTGATGCTGAAGCTGAAATGATGGGAGCAGAAGGTGAAGTAAAGGATGACATGAAGATGGAAGATGTAGAAGAAAGCTGTCTTGAAATAAAAGAGGACAACAGTGATGATACAAAAAAGGAGAAGAAAGAGAAGAAAAAAGGAATAAAATATTGCCTTCTTCAAAAAAATTTATCTCTTCCTCCCAAATTATTTTTCTTCAGAAAGAATCCAATTAGAAACATACATAGCGTTGATGTCCAAAGTTGGTTATTAGTGACGATTAACCCCCAATCGCGTGATCAACACACGAATAAAGATTAAAAATGCAATAAAAAGTAAAAGAACGGGGAGCACACACAGAATTTTTATAGTGGTTCGGCAAAGACGATGCCTACGTCCACTTTATATATATATATATATAATTACAAGTACAATTCTTTTTCTGTTTGAAGAAGAGAAAGAAAATGGCTGTCTTCCTTCTTCTTTTTTTAGAGAGATTGAAGTTATGGAGAAGCGTAGAGATGAAAAGCTTGGAGAATGCCGTCTGGCCAAAAGTCCTCTTTCCTCTTTAAGCTTAGGGGTATTTATAGGTGGAGAATGCAACTTGGGTTGTTGCGATATGGTCCGGCCATTTCGGGAAAGCCTAGACATGTGGAATCCATCTATTGGCTTGAACTACGGCTGAAGGACTGATTCCACTGTTCATAAATAGTATCCTCGGAAGTTGTGGCTGACGTGGCATCCACGAAGAGGTTTATTAAAAGTAGAGCTTTATCCATATGTGGTTTGACCGCCTTTATTGCCTTGAAAGTAAGGATATTATTTGGACTAGCTCTGCATAAATCTTCCATGCTGGCCCGAGATAATCGGTCGACGAGTTCTATCTGGGGGCAGAAAACTCGGTCGTCCTGGTGAGTGATTCTTCCGGTAATGCACAGTCAATCTGACTGAGTTAGACTTGGGCCGATGTGTCATTGCATTAGGTTGCGCCTCTGCTGGGCCTTCTGAAGCGCGACTTGCATATGATTTGCGCGTTTGGACTTCGGTCATGTTCGTTGAGACTCTTGCCAAAAAGAGGGTTAACACTTTGCCCCTAAGAATGCATCTTCATCGACAGAGGGAGGTGTGTTCTGAAATCCGAACCGAAGCACAAACGCTCGAGGTGCTATGGTCGCGCCGGACCATATTGAGGCCAGAAAACCAATGGTCCGATGTTGTATTAAGGCCGGAAACCCAACGACCATGCTAGGTCGTATTAAGGCCAGAAAACCTACATCCATCGGGAACCGTATTAAGGCCGGGATGATGATTGACATTTGTACGAGAGTTGGTTCCTGCGAATACAAAACAAACTATCCTCGTTTTGGAGGAGGGCGATGGATCGAGCATTTTATCCTACATGGCTCTAGATGGTGGCGAGCATTAACCATACTCGGCTTAGTGGCGAGCATAAACCATGCTCGGCTTAGGGGCGAGCAAAAACCATGCTCGGCTTAGAGTGGGCGAGTATTAACCATACTCGGCTTTGGGGCGAGCATAAACCATGCTCGGCTTAGAGAGGGCGAGTATTAAGCATACTCGGCTTAGGGGCGAGCAAAAACCATGCTCGGCTTAGGGCAAGTGTTTTTATGCTTGACTCATGTTAGGTTGGTTAGTTTAGCGAGCTATGCATGCTCGTGGTGTAAAGAAGAGAGATTTGTCCACACTCGTATTTAGAAAATAGGACCTCTCTCACTTGAAGGAGTAGGTGTTTGAAATGGTGGTGGGCTTTCGCGCTGACCACACAAAACAGGGGGGCGAGCATTATCCATGCTCAGCTTAAAGATTTCACAACATGATCTACTTTTACAAAAAGTAAAATTCATAACTGCTAAGCAACTAAAGAAAAGAAATTCTACGAGGACAACAATTGATTACAGAGCATTCTTGTAACAACCCAAATTTTTATAACATGTTGAAACTAGAAATCAAGGCAGAATTAAATTCTAAAGTCAGAATCAAGAGAAACAGGTTGCGCCATTGCGTTCGTCTCAAAATTCTGCTTGGAAACAAGTCCGAGTTTGCGAGAATCGGAGTCCGTATGAGGGAGATATGACCCTCCGAAGTTTCAGAATCAAAAACAGCTCGAAATTCGAATTTGAAATTTGAATTCGAACCCCGGAACAGGATGGGCGGGAAAATTCCCGCCCAGGGACCAGGTCGACCTCGGGGTCGACCATAGTGTCGACCTCCCAGGGACCAGGTCGACCTGGGGGTCGACCTGCCTCCCGAACCACTTTTCTGAACCAGATGCATTCTGATGTATTTAGACTCGTTTTCTGTCCAGATTCGTCTGCCTAATCCTATTTAAACAGCCCCCTAGCCCCATTCTCTCCACACCATTTCTTTCTGTCCTTATGCTGCTTCTAAGATAATCAAATAAAAAGGAAGATAAAGGACTTCTCCATCAAGACTACGCTTATGGATTTGCAAATTGGGGGATTTCAATTAGAACACGGTCGATCAAATAGAGATTCAACAATCAAATTCTGCTTTCTAATTCTCGATCCACGCACTATAAGTTCAAGTTACTTTTAAATAAAAGCTGTAAATTTAATATCCATGATGTAAATTGGAATTGGATCTATGTATGGTAATTGATTCATATCTATTCTTGTTCGTCTTGGATCTTGACTTTCGTGAATATTGCTTTGGACCTATTCATGTTGTAAATCAAACTCTCTCGTGTCTATAACCTTAACATGCCTATGACGTTGAAATTATTGTTAATGGATAAGGACTATGACTGAGCACATAAGACTGCCTATGACTAATATGACCATGCCAATGACTATGACGGTGAACATAAGACTGCCCATGACTAATAAGACTAAGCCTATGCCTATGACGGTGAACGAAAGACTGTTGCCTATGACTATGACAAGGACAATTGTGGCTAATCAACTATGACTCTTGACTATGAAAATTATTCCCTATAATTATGAACATAAGGTCATTATCTAGGACCATGACTTTGAAACTATTACTGTTAATTGCCTATGACTATTGCCTAGAACTACTTTGGATAATTAACCATGACTATTGTGATTAATCGCTTAGGATTCTTAGTTACGAGATTTCTACCTATGACCATGACTATTGGGGTTAATTACCTGGGACTATTATAGTTGATTGAAACCCATGTTGTATACCGAATCTGCAGTTTGTTGGATCTCATACCAAGGGTGTGACTTGCTTAGTTTATTCGCTATTATGTACACCAAAACCATGAGATCCATTATTCTTGTATTTGGTTTGCCTTTGCATGCCTATTCTTTTATGTCAGCGTTTACCATGACTATCACCTTATCTTGCTAGATTTGAAATCCTATATGCCAGTGATGTTGTAACCAATCATCTCAAGTTATGTCATGCTAGTCTTGTAACCCCTTTTATTTGTTTTATGCTAGTCCCTTTTGCCTTTCATAGTTTTGATGCTATTCCCTCTATTTTGAGATTTGGATTTATTTGTAGTATAGGTCGATTCACGTTCACGTGTGATGGGAATACGATTTGGGTAGAATAGGCAAAAACATGAATTGGTTATGAACATGAATTATGAACTTGATAAAAGGCAAAACTTGAAACATGAACACTGTTATAACTTGAACCTGGATATGGACACGATCTTGACATCGGCTTGACACGAAACTTGCCTTGAAAACTTGACACGAATTTTACATGAAACTTGAACATGGTCATGACACTTAGAATGAACATGAAAATGGCCAACTCGAGGTTGGGTTGAGTTTGCAGTGTAAATCTGCCCGGAACCGCCCGGTAAATCTAGTGGCTACAAACAATAGGATCCAATGTGAGTAGTTGGTCATATCGCGCTTGAAACCCGAGGTTAGACTGAGTTGTGGTGTAAATCTGCCCGGAACCGCCTGGCATATCCAGTGACCATAACAACAGGTCTAATGTGAGAGGTTAAGGTGCATTAATGAATTAATGCCACATGATAGGGTTAAGTCATGAACATGAAAGACAACACTTAACCAATTTGACACGATGACTTAATAGGGTTAAGTCATGAACCGCTTGAATATACTTAACCAATTTGACACGATGATTTGATAGGGTTAAGTCATGAACCGCTTGAATATACTTAACCAATTTGACACGATGATTTGATAGGGTTAAATCATGAACCGCTTGAATATACTTAACCAATTTGACACGATGACTTGATAGGGTTAGGTCATGAACCGCTTGAATATACTTAACCAATTTAACAGGATGATTTGATAGGGTTAAGTCATGAACCGCTTGAATATACTTAACCAACTTGACACATGATTCATATGTCTAAGTCATGAACTTGCACGACAACACTTAGCCAATTTGACATGACACGTAGACGGGTTAAGTCTCGAATTTAAATGACAACGCTTAACCTACTGGACGGAAACCCTAGTTACGCGGTCCTCTTCAGCAGTAACCCACTAGATGTATCATGGTACCCTGGAACTAGGCAGGGTGGGGCACGATTACTGGGCTGATTGTAAGCGACCAGAACGATGGCTGTGTGGGTGCGCCACTGTAGGTTCTAACGGAGTGGGGGCGTGCAGGCACTCCGAAGCAGAAAATGCAGGCATTGGGCATCAGTAGGTTTATCTGTGCGTGCTTGATTCGTGTCGATGGTTGGCACCATAGGGCTTGATACACCCTATGGTGGACCTAGCACAGGTGACTACATTTCGTGATTGGGCCGTATGACACAGACACATGAACGAGCTAGGACTTGTAGGGAGCCGATCGATTAATAGATCGTTATGTGGAATTCGTTAGGTAGCGTAATCCCTAGTGGTCCTAGGTGGATTAAACCCTAATCGAATCTAGGAAACGTTCAATAGGTAGCATAATCCCTAGTGGCCCTAGGTGGCATAAATCCTAGTTGAACACGCGATAGCTCACGATAAGGAAACCTAGCCTGAATAAAGGGTGGCGGTCCCAACGATTTCAAGAATGGTGGCACTACATTGAAGTAGTATAGAAATACGTGATGAAACCCGTACGATATATGGCAAGGGACTGTACATATACATGGAAAGGATGATACGAGTTGGGATACTAGTACAGTTGGTGCAGAGAATTTAGGAAATCAGAGCAAATAGATATCATGTTAATGGTGAAGCAGAGAAATCTTGCGATGATAAAAATCTTGCGAAACTATACGTAGTTCATCCTGAATGGGAACCTTACAATGTTATACATGACAGAAATCCTATGATGTTATTCTTAGTTATCGTGCCTGTAGCTTATCTTGTCACCATGCTTATGTTTACTTTCAGTTTATTCATGCCATGTTATCTTTACCTGTTTTTATGCTGAAAGTCACTAAAACTTACTCAGTCTTTATGACTGACCCAGTTTGTTTTGACTCTTTTTCTTCCGTTCCCCCCCCCCCACCCCCCGGTTCACAGGGTGGGAACACAGATTAGTTCGGATCTTACCGAGCTCCAAGGCTATTTCATGAAGGCTTGGATTGCTCTTGGCTATGGCTTGCTTTGCTTCTTTATTGGGGAATGATTTATAACTATGGGTTTATGCTTCTTTACTATTGCAAGACATATTTCGATGTAATGGATTTAGTAGTATTTTGATGTAAAAGGCTTTAGACCTTTCTAGATTTTAAAGCAATGAAATTTGGTTCTACTTCCGCTTTTTTATATGTTCTGTCTTGTAATATTTCTGTGTATATTTACCTAGATAATGCTCCACCAAAGCTAGTGCATTCCCTTTGTGAGTGACCCTAGCGGAGGTGGGGTGTTACCTTTGGTATCAGAGCAAAAGGTTACCAGACTGGGCAAAAGTTTTTAAAACCTTCTGAAATTATTTTCAAAACCGTTTACAAAGAAGCATTTTTCAAGAAAAATCTTGTTTTATTTAAAGGCTTTTTCCCAAAGCCATATGCATTATCTTTTGAGTCTCTTCTCCCTTTCTTTTTCACCATAGTTTGTAGGCATGCGACACATGTCGGAGGGCAAAGTAGTGCCCAACCTCCATCTGTAGCCGCAGTAGTTTTACTTGCGACTAATTTTATCTCAAGCTTTGTAGGGTGTCATGCGATGGAAGTAGCTTTTGAGAAACTTGTCAACAAGCTATACAAGGATAGTAGGAACGAGGATAAAGAACACAAGTCTAAGGATGAGAAACTTGTTGATATGGCTTAATCCACGAAGAGGAAAAAAGTAAAAGGAAAGAGGCCAAGTGAAAGAATAATAAAAACCCATGACAAGTAAGAACATCGTTGGTATGGTAAAAAGGGACATGTATTAAGTATCATAGGACAAAGACAAGGGCAAAGAACAAGATCGTCGAGAGGGAAATTGTATGCTCTCACTACTAGCATACCTAAGAGAGGTGGTAACGCTTCTGTTAAAAGTTTAGCTGCTCTTTTTATCATACCGTTTGAACTTTGTTTTTATATACATCGCATCCTTTTAATTCTGCTTCGATAGTTGAGTCTCTGCACCTTAGTACTAGCATAGTAGAGGATCCTATTGTTTTTCTCTTAAATCCTATTGGGGAATCAGCTCATTTATTCATGACTTGTTTGGATTTGAGAATGTCTATGCTAAGCAATGCTTAATGTTTTTGGGCTATGGGTTGATTCTAGGGATGGAGTGGTTGTCCAGAAATGGTACCATTCTCGAGTATGAAAAGAGGGTAGTTAGATTCTTGACTTACCTTGATAATGCCCTCGAAGTCTAGTGTAACCCTTGGAGTTCTGCCGTGTTTAGTTACCTAGAATCTCTTGATACATTTATTGGTCTGCTCGAGTAGTGTTCACCACTAAGGCGAATGGTTCATTTCGCATGTGCATGAGTTATAGGAAATCACCTTAGTAAGTACACTTGGCAACATGGTTGGCATTTGTTTATTTTCAGGAGATAATTCATTTATGTGGAATACCTTTTAGTAAGTGAACGAGATCCGAGATTCACTAGTGAATTTTGGAGAGCTTGCATGAAACCATGAGTACGCAGTTATGCTTAAGCCGAGTATACTAGAAAAAGAATAAGGGAAAGTGGAACGAGAGGCGACAGTGAAATGAGTTCCAACTCATATTTTGGAAACAAGAATTAAGAAGCTATGAAATTGTGAAGTTAAAGACGAAAAAAGCACAATGGAGTTAAGCTCAAGGAAATACGACTTAGAAGATTGAAGACAAGACACGCACATTATATCTCTTTTTAAGAGTATATCCTTGATCCCTCTTTTCCTGTAGAGCTTACTTGTATGCTATCTTTTAAGTATAAACTCTCGATCCTATTCTCAATCCTATTTCTGTTACAAACCCCGTAGGGAGTATGACTTATATGTTAGTAATACATGTTGGGGATGAGGGTGTCCGTTGGGTTGACTAAACTTTTTGGGTTTTATAGGATACAGGATGGTGCTTAGGGAGTTCTTCTCCTATTCAGTATATATGTGACGAAGATTTCCAGCTTTGACATTGCCTAATGGGCACAAAGTTTTTACTTGCTTCTATCATTCGGCTATATCTTTAGGTAGGAACAATTGGGTGAAACATGTGTTTGAGACATGTTATGATTGATGGTTGCAAGTGGTCGCAAGTGGTTGCTCGTGGTTGCATAACACACATTAGGCACTAGATCGGCTCAGACACATTTTCATATTGCATATGCATGAGTGTTTATACTTGTTTATGGATGAAATTGAATGTGTTATCATGTGAATGTTGCATATGGATGGATGTTTGAGCACACATATAGTGTTTATTTGATTAGGGCTATTTGCATACATATTGGACTCATGGCACTAAACATATTTCGCATTAAGAAGATCAATCAGGCCTGATCATTTGCATTAGATAAGGAACATATACACACACTTTCTGCATATATTCATACAGCATTAGAAATCTTTTAAGGACAATGGATGCCTGTGATTGATGATTGAGTAGATGGATGATTGGATGGTAGGACACATTCTTCTTAACTTGAAGATTTCGGGGACGAAATCCTTTAAGGAGGGGAGAATGTAACAACCCGAATTTTTATAACATGTTGAAACTAGAAATCAATGCAGAATTAAATTTTAAAGTCAGAATCAAGAGAAACGGGTTGCGACATTGTGTTCGTCTCGAAATTCTGCTTGGAAACGAGTCTGAGTTTGCGAGAATCGGAGTTCGTATGAGGGAGATATGACCCTCCGAAGTTTCAGGGATTTTCAGAATCAAAAATAGCTCGAAATTCGAAATTCGAATTCAAACCCCGGAACAGGCTGGGTGGGAAAATTCCCACCCAGGGACCAGGTCAACCTGGGGGTCGACCATAGTGTCGACCTCCCAGGGACCAGGTCGACCATAGTGTCTACCTGGGGGTCGACCTGCCTCCCGAACCACTTTTCTGAACCAGATGCATTCTGATGTATTTAGACTCGTTTTCTATCCAGATTCGTCTACCTAATCCTATTTAAACAGCCCCCTAGCCTCATTCTCTCCACACCAATTCTTTCTATCCTTATGCTGCTTCTAAGATAATCAAATAAAAAGGAAGATAAAGGACTGCTCCTTCTCCATCAAGACTACGCTTAGGGATTTGCAAATTGGGGGATTTCAATCAGAACACGGTCGATCAAATAAAGATTCAACAATCAAATTCTGCTTTCTAATTCTCGATCCACGCACTGTAAGTTCAAGTTACTTTTAGATAAAAGCTGTAAATTTAATATCCATGTTGTAAATTGGAATTGGATCCATGTATGGTAATTGATTCGTATCTATTCTTGTTCATCTTGGATCTTGACTTTCATGAATATTGCTTTGGACCTATTCATGCTGTAAATCAAACTCTATCGTGTCTATAACCTTAACATGCCTATGACGTTGAAACTATTGTTAATGGACAAGGACTATGACTGAGCACATAAGACTGCCTATGACTAATATGACCATGCCAATGACTATGACGGTGAACATAAGACTGCCCATGACTAATAAGATTAAGCCTATGCCTATGACGGTGAACGAAAGACTGTTTCCTATGACTATGACAAGGACAATTGTGGCTAATCAACTATGATTCTTGACTATGAAAATTATTCCCTATAATTATGAACATAAGGTCATTATCTAGGACCATGACTTTGAAACTATTACTGTTAGTTGCCTATGACTATTGCCTAGAACTACTTTGGATAATTAACCATGACTATTGTGATTAATCGCTTAGGATTCTTAGTTACGAGATTTCTACCTATGACCATGACTATTGGGGTTAATTACCTGGGACTATTATAGTTGATTGAAACCCATGTTGTATACCGAATCTGCAGTTTGTTGGATCTCATACCAAGGGTGTGACTTGCTTAGTTTATTCGCTATTATGTACACCAAAACCATGAGATCCATTATTCTTGTATTTGGCTTGCTTTTGCATGCCTATTCTTTTATGTAAGCGTTTACCATGACTATCACCTTATCTTGCTAGATTTGAAATCCTATATGCCAGTGATGTTGTAACCAATTATCTCAAGTTATGTCATGCTAGTCTTGTAACCACTTTTATTTGCTTTATGCTAGTCCCTTTTGCCTATCATAGTTTGATGGTATTCCCTCTATTTTGAGATTTGGATTTATTTGTAGTATAGGTCGATTCACGTTCACGTGCAATGGGAATACGATTTGGGTAGAATAGGCAAAAACATGAATTGGTTATGAACATGAATTATGAACTTGATAAAAGGCAAAACTTGAAACATGAACGCTGTTATAACTTGAACCTGGATATGGACACGAACTTGACATCGGCTTGACACAAAACTTGCCTTGAAAACTTGACACGAACTTAACATGAAACTTGAACATGGTCATGACACTTAGAATGAACATGAAAATGCCCAACTCGAGGTTGGGTTGAGTTTGGAGTGTAAATCTACCCGGAACCGCCCGGCAAATCCAGTGGCTACAAACAATAGGATCCAATGTGAGTAGTTGGTCATATCACGCTTGAAACCCGAGATTAGACTGAGTTGTGGTGTAAATCTGCTCGGAACCGCCTGACATATCCAGTGACCACAGCAACAAGTCTAATGTGAGAGGTTAAAGTGCATTAATGAATTAATGCCACATGATAGGGTTAAGTCATGAACATGAAAGACAACACTTAACCAATTTGACACGATAACTTAATAGGGTTAAGTCATGAACCACTTGAATATACTTAACCAATTTGACATGATGATTTGATAGGGTTAAGTCACGAACCGCTTGAATATACTTAACCAATTTGACACGATGATTTGATAGGGTTAAATCATGAACCGCTTGAATATACTTAACCAATTTGACACGATGATTTGATAGGGTTAGGTCATGAACCGCTTGAATATACTTAACCAATTTAACAGGATGATTTGATAGGGTTAAGTCATGAACCGCTTGAATATACTTAATCAACTTGACACATGATTCGTAGGGCTAAGTCATGAACTTGCACGACAACACTTAGCCAATTTGACATGACACGTAGACGGGTTAAGTCTCGAATTTAAATGACAACATTTAACCTGCTGGACTGAAACCCTAGTTACGCGGTCCTTTTCAGCAGTAACCCACTAGATGTATCATGGTACCCTGGAACTAGGCAGGGTGGGGCACGATTACTGGGCTGATTGTAAGCGACCAGAACGACGGCTGTGTGGGTGCGCCAGTGTAGGTTCTAATGGAGTGCGGGCGTGCACGCACTCCAGAGTAGAAAAGGAAGGCATTGGGCATCAGTAGGTTTATCTGTGCGTGCTTGATTCGTGTCGATGGTTGGCACCATAGGGCTTGATACACCCTATGGTGGACCTAGCACAGGTGACTACATTTCGTGATTGGGCCGTATGACACAGACACATGAACGAGCTAGGACTTGTAGGGAGCCGATTGATTAATAGATCGTTACGTGGAATTCGTTGGGTAGCATAATCCCTAGTGGTCCTAGGTGGCATAAACCCTAATCGAATCTAGGAAACGTTCAATAGGTAGCATAATCCCTAGTGGCCCATGGTGGCATAAATCCTAGTTGAACACGCGATAGCTCATGATAAGGAAACCTAGCTAGAACAAAGGGTGTCGGTCCCAACGATTTCAAGAATGGTGGCACTACATTGAAGTAGTATAGAAATACATGATTAAACCCGTACGATATACGGCAAGGGACTGTACATATACATGGAAAGGATGATATGAGTTGGGATACTAGTACAGTTGGTGCAGAGAATTTTGGAAATCAGAGCAAATAGATATCATGTTAATGGTGAAGCAGAGAAATCTTGCGATGATAAAAATCTTGCGAAACTATACTTAGTTCATCCTGAATGGGAACCTTGCAATGTTATGCATGATAGAAATCCTATGATGTTATTCTTAGTTATCGTGCCTGTAGCTTATCTTGTCACCATGCTTATGTTTACTTTCATTTTATTCATGCCATGCTATCTTTACCTATTTTTATGCTGAAAGTCACTAGGACTTACTCAGTCTTTATGACTGACCCAGTTTGTTCGCCTCTTTTTCTTCCGTTCCCCCCCGGTTCACAGGGTGGGAACACAGCTTAGTTCGGATCTAACCAAGCTCCAAGGCTATTTCATGATGGCTTGGATTGCTCTTGGCTATGGCTTGCTTTGCTGCTTTATTAGGGAATGATTTATAACTATGGTTTTATGCTTCTTTACTATTGCAAGACAGATTTCGATGTAACGGATTTAGTAGTATTTTGATGTAAAAGGCTTTAGACTTTTCTAGATTTTAAAGCAATGAAATTTGGTTCTTCTTCCGCTATTTTATATGTTCTGTCTTGTAATATTTCTATGTATGTTTACCTAGATAATGCTCCACCAAAGATAGTGCATTCCCTTTGTGAGTGATCCTAGCGGAGGTGGGGTGTTACAATTCTCAAGAGCTAAAATCAAGGCGTTCTTATTATTGAAAGAAATACATTGAAAGAAAAGATAAAAAATCTAATTAATGATAATGCCGCGAGTGCTAGTCTCAAGGTCCTTTCCGTTTCTTGGAGCTCGCGGACCATCCTGAGGAGCTTGAGCAGAGGGTCGCAGCGGCATGGCCGGGGCTGCGATCTTCGACATATTCAGCGAGTTACCCTCTTCTGACTCGACCTTCGATGAGATCGCGCAGATGTCGGCAATCATTTGTATTATGTCTAGCTACATTGTGGAATATACAATGCTTGCTAGAATCGAGTTCTATTTGGGTCGGTTCTCGTCGAGGTGGTCTTGGAGTAGGCAAGGACTTGCGTATATCGAGGTAGATATCGAGAAAAGAAGAATTGAGCTCAGAGTATCGATTATATTTGTTTTCATTTCGAGGTCGCACATTGCGTTCTTCCTTTTTCGGGGCCTTTCCTCTTCCTTTATTCTGGCCATTGCCGTTGAGTGGACCTTGTTATTCGGCTACTAAAACTTCAAGGCTCTCTATTTAAAGGCTGGCATCCTCTTGTCGGAGGAATCTCTCGGCCTCGGAGTAAAAATCATCTATATCTTTGGGGGGATCTCTGGTTATGGAGTTTGAGAATTCTGATCCCTTCTGAACTCCCGCGATGGCTACCATCAGCAACATCGATGGCTCGGGCCGATCGACAGATGCTACATCTACGTTGAATCTTTCGAGAAAGGATCTTAGCGTCTCTCCGGATCGCTACTTGATGGTAGATAAAAACATGACACTTTTCGGTCGAGAGATATGCACTCGAAACTGTTCAATGAAGCGGGTGACCGGAGTATTCCAGCTACTGATCGACTCCGTTGTTAGCTGCCGAAACCACATTCCGGTTATATCTGTGAGAAAGAGAGGAAAGCACTTAGCCATGAAGCTGGTCGATTCACCAAGTACTTCCATATGTTGCATGTATCGCATGAGGTGAATGGTCGGGTCAGTGCGACCGTTGTATGGCTCGATGGCTAGGAACCTGAAGTATAGAGGATTTCGAGAATTTCTGATTTCTCTAGTGAAGGGGCTGCGATTGACATTGTCTATGTCTTGCTGCGAAGAGTTGCCTCGAGTGACGCGTCAGACGATGCTTGCAAGCTGGCTCCCATCTTCGAGGAGTCGTTGCCATGAACTTAGTTCTGCATCCTGAGAGGGTTCTGCACGAGGATCCGGAAAAATCATGCTCGGAAGGGTGGTCGTTGGCTGGCTCGACCTCCGAGATTTGAGTGAAGGTGTGAGGGAAGGTGAGTCTGGCGGGTGGTTCTGGGAAGAATGTCCCCTCTTGAACCTGATGAGTCATGGGTTGATCCATGCCTGTAACAAAGGGTCTGGGCTGATCCAGCATAGCATTTGATGTTCGGAGGCTAGGGTTGCCCCCGCTTGAAGCGAGGTTAGGAGGGTTTATGGTAGCGTTTTCTTCTACTACGGTGAGGGCCCGCATGGTAGGCTGGCTTCCCTCGTTCGAAGGGAAGGTTACTCCAACTCTTCATTGAAAAGGAAGAGTGGTTAGGCTGGTCTGTGGCAAGATCCCAGGTTGTAATGGGAATGGCGTTGATTCTGAGGGACCCAGTGGTAGCTCGACCGATTCGACAGGTTGAGATGTTCCAAAGAGCAGAGGCATATTTGCCAGACGACCTAGATCTTGGTCGTCCGTCTCCTGATGTTCTGTGGCCACAACCGCGTTAGTTGCTGGAAGCGATACTCCTGGCTGTGCTTGATTGGTTGGTGGGAGCAAACCAGGATGAAATAAAGGTGTAGCCCGATTGATGGCCTGATTTCGAGTAAACTGAGGATCAGCTGCTGTCCCAATCTCGGCCTGCGGAGGAATTGATGTTGAAGCGTTCAACCTTGTTTCCAATCGACTGAGAAGGTGATCCATCAACTGCTATTGTCGTTCGAGGACTTTACCCTAAGATGTCATATGGTCTCTGAGTTCGACCATGATTTTATCCATGTCGTCCCGGTAAAGAATCAAGACATGTCGTCATGAGAGGAAACTTCTACAGCATTGGTATCGGCTGCATCGGCGTTCGCGGGACGAGAGGATGTTGCATCTTTCTTTCGTTTGTTTGCCATGACCTGAGATAAGAAGGAACTCGATGGTGATGTCAGTGCGCTGCCCCTACCTGGCGCGCCAAAGTGTTGAAGTCAAAAGTTGGTTACTAATGACGATCAACCCCCAATCGCGTGATCAACACACGAATAAAGGTTAAAAATGCAATAAAAAGTAAAAGAACGGGGAGCACACACAGAATTTTTATAGTGGTTCGGCAAAGACGATGCCTACGTCCACTTTATATATTATTTCTCTTTTTTTTATTACAAGTACAATGCTTTTTCTGTTTGAAGAAGAGAAAGAAAATGGTTGTCTTCCCTTCTTCTTTTTAGAGAGATTGAAGTTATGGAGAAGCGTAGAGATGAAAAGCTTGGAGAAAGCTGTCTGGCCAAAAGTCCCCTTTCCTCTTTAAGCTTAGTGGTATTTATAGGTAGAAAATGCAGCTTGGGTTGTTGCGGTATGGTCCGGCCATTTCTGGAAAGCCTGGATATGTGGAATCCATCTATTGGCTTGAATTGCGGCTGAAGGACTGATTCCACTGTTCATAAATAGTATCCTTGGAAGTTATGGCTGACGTGGCATCCACGGAGATGTTTATTAAAGTAGAGCTTTATCCGTATATGGTTTGACCGCCTTTATTGCCTTGAAAATCGGGATATTATTTGGACTAGCTCTGTAGAAATCTTCCACGTTGGCCCGAGATAATCGGTCGACGAGTTCTTTCTAGAGGCGGAAAACTCGGTCGTCTTGGTTAGCGATTTTTCCGGTAATGCACAGTCAATCATACTAAGTTAGACTTGGGCCGATGTGCCATTGCTTTAGGTTGCGTCCCTGCTGGGCCTCCTGAAGCGCGACTTGCATATGATTTGCACATTTGGACTTCGGTCCTGTTCGTTGAGACTCTTGCCAAAAAGAGGGTTAACACATAGCCACATACTCTGACCTGCATATGTGAACGTATTTAGCCAAGAGGCAAGCCATGTACCACACAATATGACCTACATATGTGAACGTATGTAGATACATTATAACACAAAGTACGACTAGAAAGAATGAAATTTGTCTTAAACCACAATGAATTTGCTATCCTTTAACAAATTTTTACAGCTACACCCATCTGTTATGAGAATTAAAAAATGGAGCAAAGGAGTATAATTTTTAAATCAACGATGTTATTAATGTTAAAATATTTGCAAAAAACAAGATAAAAGAGATGCAATAAAAATATAAAAGGGGAAAAGGATGTTTTTTTTTTCGAAAGCGTAACACAAACAAAATGATATAAATTCTAAATAGACCAGTGTTATTTGTAGACTAATTAAAGCTAGTAAAAAGGCTACCATACACTTTAAAAACAAAATAGGAACCCATAAATACTATCAACAAAATAAGAACCCTAAATATCTTCAACAAAAATACTCAAACAATCCATATATAAATTCAACATACTTATCTTTGCTGAAATGATGATGCCAATATACGTTTTTCTTTGAACTTTATAATAGAACTTTTAGGAGAATTGAGAAACAGGGAACAACAATACGCTAATTGTTGCTGCTACCATATTCGTATCCAGTGGTCACGGCAACTTCCTAACAATGCATTAATTGTTTCTACTGCCAATTTCTTATCCAATTGTTATGCCAATTTATTGTTATATTTTCTTCGTGAGTCTGTTAACCTTTGCCTTTGGTTCATTGATATTTCAAGTCACTGCACATAACTACTACCGTGAGAAGAGAAAATTCAAAAATCCGTGGTGGTTTAAGTGGTAGCATTGTAATAAGACAAGCAAATATAATTATTTTATATCAATTGTGCGAGCTTGGATATGTTTAGGGATCTCTTATGTAGGCAAAAAATTCTCAACTCCTTTTTTTACTGGTATTTACAAGTTTTGTACTGCTGTTATAATAATAAAAAATTAACTTGCAGTTAAATATTAGTCCTCAACTAGATTTATTTGCGTTGCTTTGTTCTTAACAGTTCTTAGATATAATCCCAATATTACCACCTATAATTAGTCAACTTTGATGTCATGAAACAACATCCATTTGATGACCATACTTTAAGTTTATTTTTTTTACTGATGGAAAATGATCCTATGATCCCAAAAATTGTTGATGAAGCTTAATATTATAAAGCCTTATTACTTTCAGTTCTACTATTGGAACAAAATACAGATACTTCAGTATCCTAATACGCTTAAATAACATTTTTAATTTAAGCAATTTCCGTTTGTGATGGATCCATGCTAGTTCATCTTTAGAAGTTAACAAATGTAAACATGTACTAAATTATTTGCCGCTTAATGTCGTCGTCGTTTATGCTTAATGCAATATCCAAAAGACATGAATTGGAATTGATCAGTCATAATTCAAGGTTTCATATTTCGCTGGTTGAAACATAAAGCTTGGAAGGCCATATTACAAATGTTTCTATAAATCCAAATTTAATCTCTATAACTCTTTTTTCTTAAGATGAGTTGAATGGAGTTCTATAAAAAAAAAATCTGTTTTGAACTTTAAAGGTATGTTCTCCTTTTTGTAAAGGTTAACCTAAAATTACTTTATTCAGTTTTAGTTGAAGTGGAAAATTGTGGCAGCTATTGTCAGTTGGTAGAGTGATTCATAAGTTTTGTGTTCTAAAATTTTGCTACTACCATCATAGGCTAACTATTCATTATGTACAGAATGGATCATCAATTATACATTATTTTTCATGAAGGTTGATATGTGGAACTATATATTTTATACATTATATAAAAAAATTCAGTTATAATAGCTATTTAGCTTAAGCAAATATCTAGAAAGTTGGAATCTATTGGGTATTATTTGTGTACAGATTAAAATAAACATTTCTTTCATGGTTTCCATTGTTTCTTATCCCTTAAAATTTAAAAACATGCAAGTAGATTTCACAAATTATTCTATGTCACTCTTAGCTTTCTACTCATATGTCACTCTTAGCTTTCTACCCTTAAAATCCATAACAATATATTGCACATACACATATGTCTCTTTTAGCTTTCTAGTCATCATGTGAGTAGAAGACCTTTTTTTCTTTAATTTCATAAGCATAGCATAGAAAATAATATTCATCAAATTGCTGTAAATCATGGACTGACGATGATTTATTAAGATGATAACTTACAATATTAAAGAATTGACCACAAAAATCAGTCATTTAATAAGAAAGTATAGCCGGTACAAGAGGTAAGACCGACTCACCTGAAATCAAAGAATCATTGGAAGATGAAAATTGATCATGGGTTGATTCTTTCAGCTCTAGACTCTAATGAGACATGCAAAGGGAGTTAGAAAAAAAATAAACTTATTAAGCAGAAATCACAAATGAAATAAGTGTAGAAAGCTACTACAAATACGAGTATTCCCAGCTTCAGCTTCTTTGAGTATTCACGCTTCAGCTTCGTGAAGAATCACGCAAATACAATGATGGAAAGGATTATGATTAGAGCTTTGATGGAAGGAGAGATCGGTGATGTAGAGGAGTTCATGGGTTGAAGGAGGGTTCATGGATGAAGCAGATTTCCGTAAAGAGAGACCTAATTTGGAAGAGTAGTGAAAAGGAGGAATTGGGAGGGAAGCGTGAAATGGAGGAAGCGTGAAAAATTAGATTTAGTGAAGAGAGGAGAAGAAAATTACAGCGACCAAAGGATTGGGAGGGAAGTGAAAATTTTGGCCGTCAAAATTTTGCCCTATTATTCAATATTGCGTCTATGCCATATCATGGTTAACCTATTCATGACCATGATTTATTTGTTTTTGCATTGGTCAATGTCATGTTTTACTATTTATAGTCATGATTTGTCCTAATTAATGACTAGCATACTTAACTATAACAAGCTAAATTATCGTGCATTCCTTGCTTGCTATCAATGTATTATTTTCTTGCAGTAACTCTCTGCCATGCGCGCACTACCTTCTTCCGTTACCTTATGTATCTAAAATCTATTTCTTAGAGTACTCATTCTTGTTCATCTTTTCTCTCCTAGGTTCTTCACGTTCTTGAAGTTTGACTTAAGAGTTTTACTTTCTTTTCTCCAATTTCCTTCAAGGTTATGAACTATTCCTCCATCTTTCACATTTCCTCATTTGAAATTCATCTATACAACCCTCAAACTCCTGAATATAATCAAATAAACATCATCAATCATGCTCAAGAAGAAAACTCTTACATGCATCTAAATTTAAAGGTTTGTTTACTTTATAAATATGTCATCTATTATAGGTCATTATCTTGCTGGAAGATTTATTAAGTAAAGAATATCGAACAAGGCAATCGAATGCCAATTCATTTATATAACAAGTGAGATTCTTAAAAAAAATATGATTAGTGAGTAGATGATGGTGATGATGCTTGTAGGTTTCCACCGAATTTTAATGGCTAAAAAAACGAATACAACATTCTCTTTACAACAAATGTATTTCAGAAAAGTACCTTGTCCAAACTTATTAAAATTCTTGAATATAATACAAGAGGTCATGGATTTGATTTTTGTTTCCTCAGGTTTAACCCACTTGTTACAAGTATGTTATATACCCTTTAAACTTGTTTATAAAGTACCCAATTTCAGAAAAATAAAAAACAAAACAAATTGTCATGTCCAGGGTATTATATTATTCTTCAAATTTATTCCAAATTACAGAGACAAGTTTATGCTATTTTGTATTGTCTGCCATCAGCAATACACAGTATTGGCAACAATTATGATGCGATTTCTAGAACATGTTGCAACAACATGAATACAGTATGTAATATGAATTATGCCAAATTAGTGATAGCAAGAGCAACAGTGCAGATTCTAGTAGCATCATTGTTCTCCTTGACCAGCAATGGTTTCGCCTTTACTTCCTCAATAGACATCATGCATGTATCGATATTAGTTAACAATGAACTCAAAAACGTCTTGGCATTAAATTTATCATTTGTTTTCAAGGCTGTAATGGCTTTCTTCACACCATCAACAGACTTGAAATAGAGTTCCTTGCAGTCTCGCAATGCCTTTTTGCTATTTTCTGGCAAGCTTTTACCATTTAATAGCTGCTTAACCATTGCATCGTTTTGAGACAATTTGTCCTTTGCTAAGTTGCATGATATCATTGCAAGGCCTATATAATATTAAAATTACTAGTCATGATATTCATGGCTTAGGTAGATTAACCATTGAATCAAATGCTAATCATATACCTTTAGTGTCGGCGGTTCGGCTTTTAGGATCAGCTTGCAAAGATGACACACAAAAATCGACATAGCTTGTATCTTTTCGGCCTTCTAGTGCTTTCTTGCATACATCTTTGACTGATGCATCTACAATAGTTACACTAATCAGAAGAGCGGCAGTGAAATACAGATAAATCTTCATTTTATTTTATTATTTATCAGGCTTGTATTCTCCTAACTTTTTCGTTTATTGTATTTGGGATTTTATCATCTTTATATAGCATTTTGGTGACCGAAGTGGGTTTATGCATTGATCTAGTTAGTACATCAATGAGAAAATTGAGAATCTTAGCCACGAAATATGTGTGTTATTTTATTCAGTCCCCGTGAATGAGATTTTCTTTAATATCTAATTTTGTTCCATTATTATAAAATCTAACCGTAATTAATTAATTAATTAGCATAACCCCATTTTAAAAATAGATTGCGAGGATTTTGTAAGGCATCCACAATCAACTCTTAAAAAAAAGAGAAATCAGAAGCTAAAACTATATCTAATGTTAATGTTCCATTTAGTTCGTCGTTTGTATGTTTTCTTTTAAATAAAAATGCATATATCATATCTACTATTGAAATATAAACAATTTGGAGAAATAAAATTAACTTGTAAAGTGAAAAACAAGTTTATTTTGTTTTTCATATTTTGAGAGATGACAAAAACATAGAGCATAATTAAACTGAAGTGACCAAAAATTATAATCTTCCTCCTGTGTTTCTTTGTATTTTGTAGTACAGAGAATACTATACCTAAAGCCAAAGTGAACCAAGTGGGAACTAAAATATTAGTTAGTTAATTATATCCAAATGGAAGTTAAAATTTAAAGAAATTTTATTTCTATAGTAGAAAAATATTTATCAAAATTGAAAATTGGAAAAACTTAAAATAAGAGTTATATTTTATATCTAAACATTGTAGCAACGTTACATATATATCAAATATATTACACTATGAGAAACTTAACTTACATCAAAATTTATCGACAACCTAGCTCATACCAAAATTTGAAATGATAATTAATTTAACAATAAAAACCAGATGATTGTGATGTTGTGTACAATAACGAAGAGGAATAGCATGAAGGTATAAAACATAGAAAGACAGTATGATGCACTCGAAAAGAATTAAGAAAAGATGAAACAAATGATGATTCTACGTTTTGTGGCCCAAAAACATAAGGTGGACCTATTAAGGGAAGAGCTGAGATTGATAAGTTAGGGAGGGTGTTGATGATGAATGGGTTGATATTTATCTTTTGTATATGTATGAATTAACGATGAGAAAATGTAGACATGGATTTGGGTTAATTGTACGATATATTTGATATTACGATTAATGTATTATGATTGCCTGTGTTACACCCCAAACTTTTCACCTTTAAACAACGAAAATTTGCTTCGTGCCATGAAAACATTATAAAGACATCTTGATGGTGTTGATTCAAAAGGACACTTCGTGATGGTCTAGATTTGAAGGGACACTTCACAACGGTATCACTTTTATTTCATCGAAAGGTATTTCGCATCTTAAGGAATCTCACTTCATTCATTACCAAAGAATAAGTCATCTACTTTTCTTTGCCTCAAAGAAAGAGCCTATTTATCAAATAGGGTGCCGCTTCAATCAGGAAAGATTGCACTGGTTCGCTTATTTACAAAAGTAGTATATAGCATACTTAGAAGTCATTCTTCCTTGATAGCCATCAAGAGAAAGAAATCAAATCTTTAAAGGCAAATGGTTATAGTGCTTCACCTACTAATAAAGTCGGAATTACCATCCCTATGTGTAGGAAAATAATTCTTCTTATTCAAAACCTTGCAGATGATACAAATTTATAGAAAAATGAGTTTATGTTTTCCAGTAAACATATCTTAGACAAATGAAAACAAATACAATCTTCTATACTGGGAAACATATAATAAACTAATGGAAACAAATATAATCTTCTATACTGGGAAACATATAATAAACTAATGGAAACAAATATATACAAATGTATTCCTAACACCCTCCCTCAAGTTGGAGCATGCAGATCACAAATGCCCAACTTGCGCAACAAAGAAACAAACTGCTGCTTCCCGAGTGGCTTGGTGAAGATATCAGCAAGCTGCGAAGAAGTAGGTTCGTATGACGTAATGATCGTCCCATCCCGAATAGCATCACGAATGAAGTGCATATCTACCTCAATGTTTTTGGAGCGTTCATGAAACACGAGATTTTGTGCTAGATGCAACGCAGACTGACTATCATAGTAAACCGGAATAGAAGAAATATGTTGAACACCCAAACATGTTAGCAAGTTTTTCAACCACTTCAACTCACATGTCAAGGCTGTCAGTGAACGATACTCAACCTCAGTGGAAGATAATGATATTGTATTTTGTTTCTTGGTTTTCCAAGAGATAGGGGAACCACCAAGAAACACCAACCATCCTGTAATAGAACACCGTGTAAGGGGGAAACTTGCCCAATTAGAATCACACCAGCTAGATAGAGTCAATTCTGAATCATCTCTCAAGAAAATTCCCTGGCCCGGGGAATTCTTGAGATAGCGCACAACCCGTAGTGCTACATCCCAATGATCCTGTCTTGGCTTCTGCAAGAACTGGGACAAACATGTACTACATATGCTAGATTAGGACGAGTAAAAGAGAGATAGATCAATCACCAACTAGACGTCGATAATGCTCCCCCTCCTCAGGAGGTGGGCTGGTAGAGGACCCAAGCTTGTGGTTCAGCTCCATAGGAAAAGTCGTCGGTCTACTACCTAAGAGTCTGCACTCTGCAATAATATCTAATGCATACTTCCTCTGACATAAGGAAATACTAGTTGCACTATGAGCTACCTCAATACCCAGAAAATATTTGAAGACTCCCAAGTCCTTCATATGAAAACAAGAACTAAGATATTTCCTAAATTTGTCAACTGCCTCTGAATCATTACCAGAAATGATCAAATCATCAACATAAACAAGAACATGAATCTATATATCTCCACTCCAGTAGGAAAACAAGGAATAATCGGAAAGAGACTAGGAGAAACCATAAGCAGTCAAAGAAGTAGCAAGTTTAGCAAACCATCAACATGGTGCTTGTTTCAGACCATAGAGAGACTTATGCAAACGACATACTTTGTTGGGTTCGCTATGCTCAAAACCTGGGGGAAACTTCATATACACCTCCTCGTGCAAATCACGATGAAGGAAAGCATTATGAACATCCATTTGGTGCAAGATCTAACCTTTTACTGCTGCTATTGCCAGAAATGTGTGAACCGTAGACATCTTGGCCGCTGGTGCAAATGTCTATGAATAGTCAATTCCCTCCACCTGGTGATTGCCAAAAACAACTAGTCTGGCCTTCAACCGCTTAATAGAACCATCAGAATTGTACTTAATCTTGTACACCCAGCAACTACCCAACGCTTTCTTATCAGGAGGAAAATCCACCAAACTCCATGTCCCATTATTTTCTAATGCTTGTATCTCATTCTGCATAGCAGATCTCCATCCAGCATCCCTCGAGGCCTAACGATAAGAGGTAGGCTCAACACCTGTAGTAATCGCTGCAAGAAAATCTCTGTGTCGCATAGAAAGTATTTTATAACTCATGTAATGTGAAAGGAGATACGGAGTACATGAGGAAGGATGGGTGCTAGGTGAAACAGTATGGGGGGTAGACTAATGAGACTTGTCACATATTCCTGAAGATGAGCAGGACGAGACTCTAGACGCTTACCACTGTTAGAGTTTATGCCCTATAGGAAATCCATTTGATGAGATTGATAACAATGTTGTTAATATTTTACTTGGAATAAAATGATATTCTAATATATTATATTTACTATGTAATATAAATATTAATATAATAGAAGTCCTTGGAACTATAATACGGAATTATATAGTTCAAGTAAGACTTGAATTTAAGATTATATAATATGATAAGTATTATAATTATTAAATGTCCCTAGTCGAGTTTTATTGTTTATAAAGGATAACAATAAAGCGTTGAGACCAGTATATTGATTGACTGATGATCACATCTCATTGATCATTAATATATGTGATATTAAAGTCAAGATATAAATACATATTGGAGAATAGCGTATTGGGCTGACCCGTAGTGAGATAACTACATGGAATATAATTAACAGTATCATAAGTTGTTCTCATAGTGACATTGATGTAATGGTCCTCAGACCTGAAATCATTATAATTTTATTTGAGGATATTTGTGTTTTAATATCATCTAAAGTTATTCGTAACAGTGTAACGATAACGATGATAATTGGATACTTCTCTAATTAAATGAAAATTATGAATGATCTAGATGGAATTCAACCCAACGATATATTTGTAGTGAAATCCATGGGCCTCTTGATTGAGTGAGAATGTGAAATGCATGGCCATGCTCAAATATTCATTTGTGTTAAAACAGTCTTCTCATCGATCAAGAAAATGGATTAAATTACAAAGAGGATGATACGATCCATGCCTCGAGTTTAATCCTGGACATATTGGTTAAAAGGATTATATTACATTGATACACTAGTCACGGAAAGGTTGTATCAAATCGATAATATTATTATAACTTGGGTAGCAGCGACGTATTGCTAGATGTCAATCACTGTTTATGATTTTAAATACGATTTAAAATCATTGCCAATGTTGTAATAACCTGTAGGGTCACACAAAAGAACAATTAAAAGGGATAAGAACCGTTCACAATAAAAGGGGAAATAAAAATGTTGACATTTTCTCTAATTTAGAAATGGCATAAGGGTTTGAAAGGAATTACTTAATTTATATTTTTGTGGGCTACATAATAAAAGGGAAAGGTGCCGACTTTTCAATATAGAATTTTTCATTTTTCAGATCCACAAAAATCAAAATTAGGAAACCCTAGAATCCTAAAATTGGCTACCAACTTCTGTCCCTCATCTTAATTTTGTTTGACAAAATCAGAGATTAATTATTCGTGGATACTTATAGAGGCATGGCACTTGACATGGTTTCAATTCGGTACTCCATCATCTTCATATTGGTTCGAACTCATCTGGATTCAATTCAACAAGTGTAAACCCTAATTGATGAATCAATTCTGTTCTAATTTATTGTTATCGCATAGATCCATGATTTTAAGTGTTTAAAATGTTATAATTTCGGGTTTCGATTAGATCTAAATATAACCCTAAATATACTATCAATGGTATCAGAGCATTTGGTTTGCGAGATATGATAAATTGAACTTTGTTTTGGTTTATTCTTGATTGATTTATCATTTGATTGAGAGCATGTCTATTATACAGAAATGTTTTCATACTGAAATGATTGGTTTGAATTACTATATTGGTTCATTTTGAAATGAAAAACAGTTTCATCATGATACGAATTGATATTGGATATTAATTCGAATTACTGAACCTTTCACAATCAAACCATATCTAAATGCAGATTTTGATCTAAAACATGTTCTGATCTATTTATTTATAGCATACCATAATATATACATATATTAAGTGTTGTGAACACAGATACGTATCGATACAGAAATTTAAAACATAATTTAGTTCAGAGTTAAATTTGTTTTCCTGCAAAAAATGTAAATTCGAAAGACCATTTGTAATTTGATATTGGATATCAATTTGGGTTCTAATTTATATTCTGTTAATCCAATAAAATGGATTAATTATAATGATAAGAATAAAATTCTGGTTTATTTTCGAGTTGAGTTTGTTATTGTTAACAGCAATTACATAATAATTCCAGATTCTATTTGAATTCAGAAATCGATAAATTTTATTTGACAAAATGGAAATCTGGGAATAAATATCATTTATGGATTAAAATTGTTAATTCTATTCATATCTAAATATTTTAGATTCAGTTATGAAAGCTGTATCGAAATATGTATAAATTTGTTACATCGCTAAAGTTTAAGTCCATAAACTGGCTGTTTTAAAAACCCCTTTTACATTGTATAAAATGTTTTGAAATGCATTAGTTGGGTTTAATATGTATATTCAAACAGATTTCGAAATCTTTTAAAACATTCATAAAAATCTTCCAGCCATTTTATAATGAAGTTTTTTTTAATCTGTGATTTCATTTTCGTGATATTTAGTTTCACAATCTTAAAATCCTTGTTACACTGATATTAATCAGAAAGAATGACCTTTAAGTCATTACAGAATTCTTATTGATAGTCATACGTATGTTAAGCACATTTAACATGTTTTATTTATACTCATGGCTTTAATGGTGGTTCAGTATTATGGTACTGTTAATCGTTTTGGAAACATAAACCTGATTAGTTTTAGATATGCTGATATAGATGAAATTGTATCATCATATAAAATTTGTAATGTTTCTAGGTCTATACTGATTTAGCAATCTTATGATACCTTTCGATTCTAAATATTAAAATCTTTGAAATTGCAGTTTTAAGGATCTATAATTACAATTATTTAAAACCAGGATTTAGTGTTAGTTAAATCTGAATTTAACTAAATTTCATACTGTGATAACCATGTTTGGTATTCATGGAATAAAGAAGATATGTCAAAAATTAGTTTTGATTGATTAGAATGGAAGTCATTTTTGCTTTGTGGGTAGATACTTATTTAATAAAACATTGTGTTGATGTATTATATAAGAAATTATGAATTTGTTTTGCAACAATTGTTGTTGAAAATGCAATCAAAACCATATCCCTCGTTCTATATGAATTATGGATAACATAAGTTTTTCCCTATCAAGTATATATTTGGGATTAAATATTCATGTTGGTTAAATTTGTTAATTTTATACATATCTAAATTGTTTTGGATCTTTTTTTGTGAACTGTGTCAACATATGAATCAATTCCCTTTTACTGTAGTTTATATTGATGAACTATATGTCTTAAAACAACTTACAATATGTAAAAGTTTTATATTAGTCTGTAATAGCTCAAACTAATATGGGAATTACAACAGATTTTAGAAATCTTGTTGAGTAAACTTAAATATTTTCTTTTATATCATATTGATACTGATCAACATGTGTTCATTTTGATGACGATGATATAAAACAGAATGACTTATAACTCTATACATAAATTGTTTTCAAAAATGTTTATGCTATACGAGTTTAAGAACTTTTGCGTTTGATTTCAGTTTTGTTTTTGATTCAGAAATATTACTGAAGGTTGTCAGTTATGCTAAATTAAATCTGTTATATGAGTTTCTGAGCTATTATCTGTTTATAACCATATTTTGTTATACATACACACACACACACACAAATATATATATATATATATATATATATATATGTGTGTGTGTGTGATATATATTGAATGGTTATTATATATGAATAATTTTGATATGAACATAGATATATAACCTTACTATAAAATGATCATTTATATTGAAATATAAATGCTGTAAATTTGATTTGCAAATTTTAATACACCACGGTATTACAAATTTAGTCTATCGATATATATTGACGTATGGATGAATGAAAATATGATACGCAGTTGTGATTTTAAGGCCACAACAAGTTTGGCTAATAGGTAATTAACCTTTAGAATCTAAACATACACTACTATAAGTGAAATTATATGTGCACAGTGTTATCTATAATTATTTATGTATGCAAATCTGAGCATTTGAATAACATGACATATAAAATGACATATGTTGTGAATTACCTGAATTATATAGATTAATGTGACATCTCTATACATGCATATATATATATATATATATATATATATATATATATATATATACACACAAATATATCAAGTATTAAAGATACTGAAAGAGTTTTGGACTTTACAATGTTTGTTAAGGGATGTTGATTCCTGAATGTATATGAGAAATATAAGCATCCAATATCATACCATTTCTGTGTATATTGTTCACTCATATATTATGATATATATATTTGTGGTTGAATTTAAACAGTGGATACACACACACACATATATATGTGTATATATATATATATATTTGATATATATACATATCTATATAGCATACATGATGCGTTGTTTATTTTCAAATAGATGATGATATGCAATTATATAAATTTATAAAGATAAATTTGTAAAGATCTGACTCTGTTAGATGGTTCAGTATGACTAAACCAGAATGCTCATGTGGATACATATGTAGAAGAACCATTGGCAATCGCTGAAGCAAGTGTATTTTATGATTTTATTTTCAATGTGATTGTTAATAAATTGTATAAAATCCTTGTGCTGTTGACAAAGAACTTTCCATTTAGTTGATAAACCACCTGCTTGGTAAAGACCATAGCATGTAAAAGTGTTTGTTTAATTTTGATTTGTTTGTAAACATTTGAGTTGGACCCATTTAACTGAAATTATGTTACTATGCTATTATATGATCGGATTAGGCGTTATACATATGTTGTTGGTACCTTCATTTAATATACTGTTTAACATGGTTTTGGTTTCTAATGATCTTGAATCTGTTATGCGGTATGTAAATCTTAAAATATGGCCCTGTATCACATTATTATCTGGTTTTGGTTTCTAGATATTTAGTGAACTTGACTTGTATTATATTTTATATCGATGGCCACGTTATATGTATGATATATAAAAGGACTCCACCTTTAAATATTTATGCTAAATGGTCATGTTTACTCAAATGTGAGCTTCATAATAATTTTGATCATCCAAATTTTTTTGGATTGTTCGAAAAATTATAAATGTTTGCTAACTAAATTACATTGAATTTAAATGTGCAAAATATGTGTTTGAAATTATCAACGTAAAATACATATATATTGATATGTATGAATAACTATAATACTGTTTATCACTACAAATTATAACTTCCCGTTATAGCAAATTGTGTTATAATAAGTCATGGTGAAGTCTTCCAATAGTACACCCATCACTGTCCAATCTCATTGGATGTAACTAACGCCAAAGCATTGTGCACCGTTTATCTTGGTTATATGCGGTAGGAGTAATTGTGGTGCTTCGACTGTATTATTGGGTCTGATTTAACTAAGGCTGCATAATAGGATTATGGCCTTAGAGACAATAGCATGAATTATTCTATATTTTGAGCAAATGAATAATACTGAACGAAATGTTCATCATGCGATCCAAGAATTATATTACCTAAAAGGTTGTGTTTTGGGTTTAGCCAAAGCTGTCAAGGCATGACTAGATATGGATCTTAGAACACCATTATATGTGTATAATGATATACATATATAAACAGAGGGATGTTAATTTGAGTGGGAGTGTATTTTAGTTTACATTACATATTTATGTTAATATAATGCTTTGACTGTCAAAATTTTGTATTTAAATAAATATTACAGAATCAGTTATTATTTTATTATCTAATGTAGATATTAAATAATGAATAACTCCAATAATTTAAATTAATCCTTAAGAAGGATAAATTGAATTAAATCAAATTTCTTGACTAACATTGAAATTTGAGGATTGTCCTCAAATAAATTAAGCATAATTGTTTTACAAAATAAAAGATCTAAAATGAAAAGTCGAGGTGTGACTTCAAGCGAATAAAATATAAATGTTATAATAATCTACTTATTGTTGTATTATATATATAAATGTTGTGAATATGCTTTTATTAGTTCTCTGTTTAGTCCCACATCATGGAAAAAGTTAAACATCAACTCCAAAGCCTATATATAAAGGAGCCAATGTAATAGAAAGGAATACACATTTGAATGAATAGAAATGTCCTCTCTCCCATGTTTCTTCTGTTCTGTGTTCGTTTTATAACACGTTATCAGCTCTATTACAGCTATTGTTTGAAATATTCTAGATCTATATTTATGGATCTATCATGTAAGTTATTTTTTTTCTACGTTTTGAAATCATACAGATCTACATATATGAACTTTGTTGTATCTTCTACATAGATGTTATTCATACTTCTAGATCACTTTTCTTTTTCAGTTTTGTAGATCTAGATTCTATTATAGTTATTTGTTGAAATCTTCTAGATCTACATCTATGAATTTATTGTGAAATTAATTTTTATTTGAGAATATTTGATCTATGGATCTAAATACTTTTTGTAGATCTAGATTATGTTCTAGTGGATCTAACTTTTTAGATCTAATTATTTTTAACTTAGTGGTATCTAGATATCCACCTACTTATATTTGATCTGGTATTATGGTATACCAAATATTTTTTGAGGAAGATCCATTCATTTTCTTTTTATAATATTATATATGGATCTTTTACCCCATACGCCATACATAAAACATCTTCATTTGCTACTTTATCTCTTCAATAACAGAGAAGTCATTGCTAATAGGTATGCATATATGTAAATAGCAAGCTGCTTGTTAATCAACATATGTATTATATTGGCCATTATTTTTGTTATGTAGCATGGTGTATGGCTCCTTGACGGTTTGTATTATTTCATTATTGTAAGAAGTACGTTGTAAATGCATAGAGAAAGACTTGCAGATTTGGATATTTTGTTATGATTCCGTGCCGTAATATATTCAATTTATTATATGCATGTCTATGGTCCTATTCTATTTTACGACATCTGCATTTTTTATGATATAACAGTACTACAGTTTCATCGTTTTGTCTGTTCATTCGTTTTGATAATTAAAGAACATGTATACTGATATGTGAATTTTGTTTAATAAAGCATCTGCAATTTTTTTTGTGTAGTTCACAAAAATATCGAACACCGAAATCCATTTACAATCTCAATACTTAGAGAATACCATTAAAAATGGAAATAATATGTCCCAGAAGGACAAGGCAAAGGCCCTGATATTTTTAAGAGGCCATATCCACGATGATCTAAAATCAGAATATTTAACTGAAGTAAAGATCCTCTCCACTTATGGAACTCCCTGAAGGAGCATTATGACCACAAAAAGATGGTCATACTTACAAACACAAAGCAAGAGTTGTTGAACCTGAAGTTCACATGCAAATGACCTGAAGCTCATATGATCTAAAGTTCATATACAAATTCTTTCAAATAAGGAACCTGAAGTTCATATGCAAACAAGGAACCTGAAGTTCATATGCAAACAAGGAACCCGAAGTTCATATTCAAACGAGAAACATGAAATAAAGCATAAAAGCATATAATTGCATTTAATATTTACATATAGCAAATGACCTGTAAAAGGAAAGGATTTGAAAAATCAATGAAAGGAAAAATTTCAACAAAAGGGAAAAAGCCTTATATTCCAACTTTATGCTACATATTATCTCTTGAAGAAACTTATTATTGGAAGAGATCATTACATTTATAATAAATACTATTTTCTTGAAGAAAAATAGTGAAATGACTCTCATATTTAACTTTCTAGAAAAGTTGCTCCAATTTAAAATATGCAATAATAATATGTGAATAATAATAAAACCTGAAGTTTTATTGCAGTAATTTTAGAGCATATCATATTTCCAGAATAAATGTTTTTATTGTTCCTTAGGAAAAACTTTTATAAAGAAAATATGCATCCTGAAGATCAAGTTAAGATCTAAATATTGGTCTTAATTCTGCACACCGGAAGTGAATGCAAAAAAGTTTTTTGTCATTACATGGAAAATTTAGAACTTGCAGTTTCTAAAAAGGCAAGAAGCAATTTTAATATAAAAAGAAAGATCTAAAAGATCTTTATATGAGTTGTATAATTTGAATCAAAAAATACGTAATTTTTATGTTTGTGAATTTTATGTATAAATTTATAAGTTTTTCAAATCATTCATACTGAAGAATGAGAAAAAAAATTGAATATGAGATGTAGTTTATTTTTGTTTATAGTTGTGAATTTTATGTATAGATCTGTAATTTTTTTGAACCATTCATGTTAGAGAATGTAAAATGTTGATTATGTGATTGATAAATATATTATATTACCATGTTGTCATAAATGCATTGAATGTTAGAGAATGCATTATTATGATAATATATTATATTACCTTATTGTTGTAAATGCGTTGAATACATTAGTTATTGTTATTTAATTGATGTATGTTTGTATTTGGAATAAGAATAAACATATGTATTATTGTTTAATGTATTTAGCGAGTAATAACTAATGTTGTGGAAGAAAGGATAAAACCACAACCTGAAGTTGTGCAAAGAAAATATTTATACTGGAAGTTGTATAACTCAAAGTCTTGGACCTGAAGTCTTGAATTATATATATATCTATACATTTAAACATTTTTGATGAAGTATACAAGTTTGAAATCGTGTCGATTAACAAGAATGTAAAAGCTTCTAAAATAGAAGTATGTTAAAGGATTTAGAACCAGAAGTTCATTATAAATTTATAAAATTGATTTGCATATGTATGTGTATAGGAACTCGAAGTTCCTCAATCAATGAATTTGAAATACTTCATAATTTAAAAGCCTGAAGCTTTATTCAATCGTATGAAATAATAATATTACACTTTTTAAAGAAGTTAAATCATATGCGACAATAAAAATGCATTCAAAGATTGCACAATTTTCAAAATGAGTTGTATCTTGCTTATATATTTCTATTTACACATTGTACAGAAAAATAAAATTTAATAACTCGAAGTTGTTATATATTTTATTTAAACCAGAAGTTCAACACAGTGGAATCAGAAGTTCATTACAGTTGAATCAGAAGTTCAATACAGTTTAACAAACTTGAAATTGTTTATATATTATTTGAACCAGAAGTTCAATATAGATTAACAACTTTAAGTTGTTCATATATTTCATTTGAACCACTGTAACACCCCGTGATTTTAAATAATAAATTAAAGAATACTTAATTTCAAATGTGATAATTAAGGGAAACGGGTTACGCCATTACGTTCATCTTGGAATTATGCTTGAGATAGAGTCCGAGTTTGTGTGAATGGGACTTCGTATGAAGAAGTTATGGCCTTCAGAAGTTTTAGAATTTAAATAAATTAAAAACAGCTCGAATCAGAAAATTTGAAATTCAAATTTCAAAACAGGGAAGCAGGCTGGGCGGGAAAATTCCTGCCCAAGGCTAGGTCGACCAAGGGGTCGACCTCCCTATATAGGTCGACCAGGGGGTCGACCTGCCCCCTCGGGCAGATCTGAAAGATGACGCTGTTTTGACTTGTTGCTGAGTCATTAAGGCTGAGGTGTTATTCTATCTTGAATGGATGGTCCTGATTGATTCTAGGTTAATCGGACGGCTCTTAATTAATTAAAATTCTATATAAGCAACCTAAATCTCAACCTAAAATCATACTAATTCATACCAAGAGACGCCATACCGTCAACGGGGAACCTAGAGTAGCCGTCGTTCTCTTTCAACCCTAAAGCAAGACAGAAGCAAGAATCAAAATCAAATCTATATCTTAGTAACGATTAGTCTACATCAAAGGCGAGCAATTCAGTTTCAGAATACAGATCCCAGAAAAACAAGACCGTTCTTTTGTTTGTGAGTATAATATCTTTCACAAATTAGTTAGTTAATTTAATTGTGATAAGTTATAATTGGATTATGAGAATATGACTTTGAATCAAGTGATGTTGAATTATATGCTAGTTGTTATGTGAATCTTATGCAAGTTGAATCATATGCTAGTTCTTATGTGAATCTTATGCAAGTTCGTGAGTTGAATTATATGCTAATTCTTATGTGAATCATATGCAAGTTTGGGATGTTGAATTATATGTTCTTATATGAATCTTATGCAAGTTTGGGATGTTAAAACATATGTGAATTTTATGCAAGTTTGGGATGTTAAAACATATGTGAATCATGTATACACATATGCTAGTTTATTTCAGCTTAATCTACATGTTTAGATCCATATGCAAGTTCACATCTTTATGTTTAGATCTATATTTAGATCCATGGCAGTACATAGTTATGCAAATTTATGTTTGCCTATGTTAGTTTTGTATGTGAATCATATGCTAGTTTGAATGAAACTCATATGCAATTTATAGGAAAATCGTAACCATATATGCAAGTTCACTATTACATGTTTAGATCGATATTTAGATCCATGATAGTTTATGTAAATTTATGTATATTCATTGCCTATTCAAGTTATTGGCTATGCAAACTTATGTCATGATTCTTAGATCTATTTTATGTGTTATGCAAGTTGTGATGTTGCTTTTCTTTTTATAAGTTAGACTATATTGCGAGTCTAACATATGTTATGTAATGACCCGGATGCTTATGGGTTAATTTTAAATATTTAATATGTGGGGGGGGGGATAATATAACTGGAATTTTATATTATGTTATTAGTTTAAAAATCAATTTCGATTTAATATCGAATATATTTAAAATAACATAATACTAAGATGGATTTAGTTGAATTTCATATTTTAATTTGAATTGAAAACAGTTCAAATAATTAATATGAAATTTTAACGGTAATAATATTTATTTATCTTCAAGGACAATAAATAGTTTGAAATTTAAATTATATCAATTTAAATTAATATCTGTTCCGGATGATCGAATTGGAATTCGTGACCTATCCCGGTGTGTTCAGAATAGTGGTGTAACGCTAGAAATGTCAGTTGTTGGGTTCCGAAAGGAGTTCAGAATCTCGAAGAAATTTTAAATGAATAAAAATCATACTGGTTCAATTAAAATTAAAATATTATAATATATATTCTTTTGGTTAAAAATCGCACACCGCTCCTTATAAACCCGTGGAGCCTGAAGTCCCAGCGCAACCCAAAAGAATGGGCCTTGCTATTCAATTTTGATGCCACACCCTTCCTGTACAAATCGCGATTTACCTTGTTTTGCTTTCCATTTTTTTCTCGTTCCTCTGATGAAAACCCAAGGCCGATTCATTTCCTTTTTTTCTCTCTAAAAATAAACCCGCGATTTCCATTTGATCTTCGGAGATCTGAAACGCGATGTCGGCACGAGATCCATAGGAAGCTCGAAGTCTAAAACTTGTGATTTGAAGACACAAAATTGGTATCGAAATCGAGGATCTTGAGTTTCCTGACGCTCGAACATGCGATGAAGCACTCGCGATTTGGGATTCAGACGCAAATCGAAATGATAGACCGCTGACTCCCTGATGCTAGACTTCGAACTAGAGTTTTGATCGCGTTTGGTACTGGCGACGCAGAAAAAAAAACAGATCGGGATCTGTTCTGATGGAAGGAGTCGTGATCGAGAAGGAGCGGTGCGATGTATGTTGGGTTTTGGGCTGTCAGTGATGGAAGCAGTAGTCTGAATTTGTCAGTATGGGTCCAGATGCTGAAATGAAGAAGCACCAGCGATGAACATCAATCGTTCGATGAAATGCCAGAATGAATAGTGGCAGTTTTGTTGGGGCTGATTTGCAGCAAAGCTGATCGGTGAGTGTTGAGGTTGTTCATGGATTAGTCGAATGGTTTGCAAAGTAAGGTATACATTTTCTTTTAGAAGATTTATCCATAAGATAATTTATTTAATTTGGTTTATAGAATGTAATCGATAAATTAAAATACATAAACGTAGGTGCAAGGTAATCAACTCGAGAAAATTCGTAGTTGGGACGATTTGGAAATTATATGGATATTCAGCAATTTAGAATCTGGTGAGTAAACCTCACTCACCATTTATTTAGAATTTATTTTTATATAGTTAAAAATAATTGTCTGTTTTTGTTTGAATGCTGTCTGATTGTTTTAAAATATATATAGTTATTTAGGATTGGTTGACTATTATATATATTGGGTTGATGA
Organism: Allium sativum; assembly: GCA_030737875.1. Classification (NCBI taxonomy): domain Eukaryota; kingdom Viridiplantae; phylum Streptophyta; class Magnoliopsida; order Asparagales; family Amaryllidaceae; genus Allium; species Allium sativum. Next base: position 840,182,411 of record CM060924.1, read on the forward strand.
TTGGTTGGATTCCCGCAGTATCATTAGCGGATGCCCGCGGTACCATAGCGGATGATTACCCTATACGCCCCACGCTATGATTAGTGGATGACCTTCATACCGCGATATCCTGCCTCGAAGCAGGATGGGTATTACTATGTTGACTAACATCTGTAGATGCAGGAAAACAGGTTGGAGGAATCCAACTGGATTCCTCAAATATATATATTATCTGTTGTTGTTTGTTTGATTCCATATATATTCATATATGATTGTGTTTAAAATCAAATGATTGAAAATTGGTTGATTTGATTGTTTAAATATCACTGGGGCTTGGGATATTGATTTATAAAATACCCTGAAAGGGTATTTGAGATTTAAAAAGTGAATTCTATTTCTATAAATAGAATTTGAATTTTTAATGAACCATAGTGAATATTTACTTGTTTTGAAGATATATAAAACGAGTATTTGATTTTATAAACTCTGTTTATAAATAAAAATATGGGATTTGAATTGAATTTATAAACGTTGTTTATAAATGGAAAGGTGGGATTTGAATTGAATTTATAAACGTTGTTTATAAATGGAAAGGTGGGATTTGAATTGAATTTATAAACGTTGTTTATAAATGGAAAGGTGGGATTTGAATTGAAGTTATAAACGTTGTTTATAATTAATGCAGAGAATTCAAATGGACTTTAAACTATAGAATTTGAATAGAGAATTCAAATGGACTTTAAACTATAGAATTTGAAAATAGAATTCAAATGAAGTATAAATAAAGAAAATTCAAATAGAATTGAATTGAAATTTGAATAAGAAGTCGATAAGGAAACGAGAGTATGAGTATAATTAGAATTTTGTTAATATGCAAGTTAAATTATATTTGAACATGTCATGTTCAAATATGAAGGTGAAATAGACTGACGAGTTAAGTAACAAATTTATTTAACAAATTGAGTTAAAACGATTGGTATAGTTAAAATAGATTGGACAGGCATAAATATACAGGAGACAGGTATGAAATAAAGTATAGAAGTGAAATAAATAGAATGCCCGACAAAAAGGTACGTATTTAATTCATATATGAGATTTTATGCGCCGTATCGGCAAGCCGCTTGGCTTTTTCTTTTTCTTTTTGAGATGAGAAGGACCGGGAAAGCTATTTGAAATTTCCCGATGCTCCCGGTACAAAGGAGGTTATGGCGAAATTTTCCGGAAATTTAAGGAGATAGAATATTTTTAAGATAATTTGATAGTTAGAAATCAACGTATCGATATATATAGAAGTCGATAAGGAAACGAACTTAGAAATAGAATAGTATAATCAAAAAGGAAGTCTAGAATAAAAACTAGTAAGAATAGAAAGAAGAAATGTATATGTGTTTAAAGGTGAATAATCAGTTGTATGGTATTGATTATTCGAGTAAGTAGTCTTGTCTATTTTGACGTTAAATGTTATTCAGTCAAGGTCTGAGAGGTAATTATACCCCAACTTGGTTGGTTTCATGATATACCGATAAGTAGCAAGATTCAGGCTCGAAGATCAATGTGGAATAAGAATTAGTTAAATACTGTATTTGGGTTGTCATAACGATATTTTACACAACATCTGTTTTAACCCAAATATGTGCAAAGCTTGGAAACAGAATAATGAATATTTTCTAAGCTTAGAAAAATAAAAGAAGGCGATATATGGAAATGTTTTCCAAATAACGTATAAGGCCAATATGGTTATTGAAAATATTTGGTTAACAAATATTGATAAGAAATAGAGAAGAGATTTAATTAATGGAATATTAATTAAAGGCTCACTGATTTGTTGGATGTTTGGATGAACACTTGTTTTATTCGATAGTTAAATCATCGACTATCGAAACACTTGTTTTTATTCGATAGTTAAATCACAGACTATCGGAGTTTTGACCATCGTTGTCAATATGGAGAGACCGGTTGGATTATTATCCGAAGAACCACTCCGTATCGGCAGTAGCGTTGCGAATCAGATTATATAAAGATAAACGAAGACGGAGTAGAGTGCAAGGACTTTTTCTATTAATAGAAATAGTGCCTTCAGTTCATCCTGTTCCTGGGTGACTGATATGGATGAATGTCTGACAGAGTATTTTCAGACGATCACGTATATTGATTTCTCCAACCGTACCAAGAGTGGAAGCGAAGAAGGAAACTTCTTTTAGCTAACACGTAATGTACTGTTGAGGACGTCAATCGGTGATTTGATGGATTTGACGATGTGGCATTCGAAGTAAATCTGGTGTGATGATAAAGCGTAGCTTCAAGCCTCATCAACCGGTAAATGACAGAAATCGGGCAGGCAACATGGCTATGTAGGTCGCACCTATTAGGGTGTATAATCACCTGATCTAGAGTTTCATTTACTTCTAAAAATCTATTGTTGATGCTGTCCCATTCGGGAAACGGTTGCTGATCCCAACCGTTGGCGATATACATTCGATACACTCAAGCGAAATGAGTGGTCGGTCATGTGTGGCTGAGTTGCAAGATGTTCTTGTTGAACTTGGTGTATTCTCCTCTAGAGATATACCAGCAGAAGGTGGTTCCATACCTTGTCATAGTTGGAAAACCAAATACCCAATACGTGCTTGCGGTTTTGAGTGTATATTATATATGTGGAACGTGAGATGAAAACGTTCCACTAGATTGTTATTTACTTGATTTAGACATTATTATAATATCAAAGAGTTTTGATATAAGGATAAGTCAAGTGTTTGGATTCTCATAAAGGAAAAACCCGTTCCGTGGTATACGGCGTGGTCTTATGAGATATCATTTAGTTTTCTGAACTGTTTTAAACTGTTTACTCATACCAGTCCCATGACTGACCCGGAGTTTATTTGTTTTGTTCTACCTAAACTCTTGGGTGCCTAAATTTGTACGGGCAGTCAAGTAGTTCAGGATTTTTCAGATATATCTAAAGGAGCTTGGAGCAGGAGGCTTCAGCATTAGTTATATAGAGTTTTGTTCCGATGTGTTGTAAGTACTGTACTCTGATAAAGTATATGTTATACAGTTGAGATTTTGTATTTCAAAAGATATGATATATTATATTTTGTTCCGCTGCGATGTGAGATACTCTGATGTTGTGTTCTTCTCCTTCTTCTATTCTAATTTTCTATCTTATCTTTCCTCACCCTCTAATTTCTTTCACTAATTATCAGGATTTTTCGATGTTTTGGTTATCGACATCGAGCTTATGCCGATAACTGAAGTCGCTAAAAATCCAGGTCGTTACAGTTGGTATCAGAGCTTAAGTTAAGAATTACTTGGCTCTGTGGCGTGACTCGGTAGAGATAGGGTTAGTAATACCCTAGATTGAGTTTGAGTGTATATATATATACGAGAGAGCGTATTTGTTATTTGATGTAAAAACTGTTTTATATTGTGTTGACTAGTCTGTTGAGTGGATTATAAATTTTGGTCGAATCGTGGGATGCCACGATGTCGATAGGAGTTTATAAACACTTGAACAGGAGATTGGACACGATATTGTTTTTAAATAGTTGAGTTGATTGTTAGGATTATAATCGAATTAGATTATAAAACAGAAATAGTTATATATATATAACCAATAGAATTTGTATATGAAATCAAATATACAAATGTGATAAATTAAAATTGAATTCCAACCAGAATTCAGAATTTAAAATCCTGGGAGTTTGGAAAATATTTTTCTAAATGGATTTTGAAAGAAATATAGTAGTGAACTCATTTAGTAGCTGGGAAATAATTCTGATGATGGTCGCAACATCATCAGTGTTCATTTTCGAGTTTCTAAGTGATGAATTGCTGCCTTAGAAAAGTTTTGATGGAAATTTGTTTGAAAAGAAACAAGTTGTTTGAAAATTCAAATGTTTTGAATTTGAGATAGATATAAATATATGTATATATTTATATTACTTCAGAGGAATTTTGAAATGGGAATTGGAATATAGATTTCAAATAGAATTAAAATAAAGGAATTTGAATATATATGTAATTCAAATAGAAGTGAAATAGAATTTGAATTCAAAGGAATTCAAATGAGTTTGAACAAAGAAATTTCAAATAGAATTTGTATAAGAAAATTGAAATGGAATTTGAATTCAATGGAATTCAAATGGATTTGAATAAAGAAAAATCAAATAGAGATTTGAATATTAGAATTCAAATGGAATTTGGTTAAATAGAATTTCAAAGAGAATATAAAGTGGAGGTTGAATATTAGAATTCAAAGAAAATATAGAGTTTGAAATAGAATTTAAATTCAAAGGAGTTAAAATAGAATTTAAATTAAAAGGATTTCAAATAGAAATTGAACAAAGGAATTTAAATAGAAATTGAATAAAGGATTTGAAATGGGTTTTGAATAAAGCATTTCAAATAGAAATTTAAGATAAGAAATTCAAATTGAATTTGAAGATAAGGATTTGAAATAGAATTTGAATAGAAGAAATTTCAAATAGAAATTGAGTAGAAGGAAATTCAAATATAGAGTTTGAATAAAGAAATTCAAATGAAATTTGAATATTGTAAATATATAGGATTTGAATATTAAAAGTGAAATAGATCGGGAATATTATGTTGAAATGGAAAAATGGATTGGATATATATTAAAAATATATCAGAATTGAGTTGAATTTATTATAAACAAAGTTAAAACGTTTATATTTATAATATAATTAAAACGAGCTCGCCATAGCGCGACAGTTCGCGAATTGGCGATTCGAATTTCAATTTAGTGTACAGAACTCTATTGAAGTCGGAATTCTTTGAAACAAGAATCGTCGGGATCGGTTGAACAATTGTTTTCTAATAAAAGAGAAAAATCTGGATTTCGTCGTATAGATTTTGAGTTATGTCAAAATCAAATTTTTAGAAAAGCAGCGCCAGAACCATTATAAAACCATAACGGTTTAATTAAATAAATAAAAGGATTGTTAGGAAATAAAATCCGAATTGGCATTAGGAAAATCCAGACTGGAGATATAAAATAAATATGAACTCCAGTGAAGTAAGTGAAATGATTTTTAAAGACAAAAATCATATTTTAAATGGTTAAATAGAATTAACTAAATTGGAAAATAATTAGTTAAAGGAAATTTGAATCGAAACTGGGTTTTTGGATAAGTGAAAGAGATTGAGGATTTATATTCGAAATCGAATATATAACTCGAGTTGAAATTATAATTAGATTAGTTATAATTAAGTTGACATACATTTAAACAAGTTATATTCAAATAAAAAGGGTAAAATAGGCAAAACGGTTAATTAGCAACTAGTTAATGGGAATTTGAACGATTGAAATTAAATTTAACTGAAGTAAGTTAAATGGATCGAAATGGATAAACTGAGTAAAATCAATGTGAATGAAATATGAATTGGGTGTGAAGAAAGGAAAGACCAAAAGAGTTAAAAAGAAAATATATTTGTAAATCAAATATAAAGGAAATATATTTGTAACACAAATACAAAGGAAGTTATGTGTAAACAAATAGAAGGAGAAATATTTGTAAAAACATTTACAAATAGAATTTAAAAGGGAAATATTTGTAAAAACATTTACAAATAGATTCAATGGAAATATTTATTTATAGAAAATAAATAGAATGTTATAAATGAGATATTTATTTGTTAAATAAATAGAATTTAATCAAAGGAATATTCAGAAGATGAATAGAAAATGGAAATCTGTTTTTAACAGATAAATAGAAAAGATTAATTTTTGAATAACAGTATAAATTAAATCAAGTATTTATCATTCGATAAAGGGAATATATAAGTCTAAACTTATATAGAGAAGAGATATTGGTTTTTAACACCGATAGTTTTAAATAGAAGGGTACACAACACTTGTATAAGTGAAGTAACGTTATTAAAGAGAACATTTATAAAGTGAAGAACCGTTACTAAAAGTAAATCTTTATAAACGAATAAACGTTATCCAATAGGAATTATTCGAATAGGAGAAGTCGATTAGAGTTAGAAATAATCGATTAAAGTTAGAATAAATCGATTAGAGTAGGAATTAACCAGTTAGAGGTAATCAGTTAGGGTTAATCCGTAGAGTTAATTGAATATTAGTTATTCAATTAGAATTTATTGAATATTTGTTATTCAAATTAAGAATTAACCAGATAGAGTTAATTGAACCTAGTCAATCGAATTAGGATTTAATTGAATGATAGTTATTCAATTAAAGTTGATCGAATATAGTTATTGGAATAGAGTTAGTCAAACATAGTTACTCAGGATAAGTTGCCATTTCGTACGACTACTAGCGAAATTCGCAGGGCTGCAGATAGCCTAGGGCGGTCGGATGTTTCCTGGGGAAATCAGGCGTAACCATTGTGATCGCTGCGATCTAGAGTCCAGCGAATGGAGTTAAATCGAATATTAGTTTATTTGAATAGAATCAAAGAAGTTATCGAATATAGTTTATTCGAAGGAGTTATCGAATATAGTTTATTCGAAGGAGTTATCGATTATTAGTTATTCGGAAGGAGTTATCGATTATTAGTTAATCGAAGGAATTATCGATTTTTGGTTATTCGGAAGGAGTTATCGATTATTTGTTAATCGAAATGAGTTATCGATTATAGTTTAATCGGAAAGAGTTATCGATTAGTTTAATCGAAGTGAGTTATAAAATATTGGCTATTCGAAGGAGTTATCGAATTTAGTTATTCGATGGAGTTAATCGAAAAGAGTTAAATCCAATAGAGTTAATTGATAAGAGTAAATTGAATAGAGTAGATCGAATATAGATTATTCGAAGAAAGGTTTTTGAATCTAGTTATTCGAAAGATAGATTATCGAATATAGTTATTCGAAGGGAGGAGTTATCGAATAGGGATTTATTCGACAGAGAGTTACGTATTGAAGTTTGAAATGTTGAGTATCAAGATAAATGGGTTTGTAGCACTTTTTCTACCTTAGCATTTTCGAGGACGAAATTATTTTAAGTGGGGAAGATTGTAATGACCCGGATCCTTATGGGTTAATTTTAAATATTTAATATGTGGGGGGGGGGGATAATATAAATGTAATTTTATATTATGTTATTAGTTTAAAAATCAATTTCGATTTAATATCGAATATATTTAAAATAACAGAATACTAAGATGGATTTAGTTGAATTTCATATTTTAATTTGAATTGAAAACAGTTCAAATAATTAATATGAAATTTTAACGGTAATAATATTTATTTATCTTCAAGGACAATAAATAGTTTGAAATTTAAATTATATCAATTTAAATTAATATCTGTTCCGGATGATCGAATTGGACTTCGTGACCAATCCCGGTGTGTTCAGAATAGTGGTGTAACGCTAGAAATGTCAGTTGTTGGGTTCCGAAAGGAGTTCAGAATCTCGAAGAAATTTTAAATGAATAAAAATCATACTGGTTCAATTAAAATTAAAATATTATAATATATATTCTTTTGGTTAAAAATCGCACACCACTCCTTATAAACCCGTGGAGCCTGAAGTCCCAGCGCAACCCAAAAGAATGGGCCTTGCTGTTCAATTTTGATGCCACACCCTCCCTGTACAAATCGTGATTACCCTTGTTTTGCTTTCCATTTTTTTCTCGTTCCTCTGATGAAAACCCAAGGCCGATTCATTTCCTTTTTTTTCTCTCTAAAAATAAACCCGCGATTTCCATTTGATCTTCGGAGATCTGAAACGCGATGTCGGCACGAGATCCATAGGAAGCTCGAAATCTGAAACTTGTGATTTGAAGACAAAAAATTGGTATCGAAATCGAGGATCTTGAGTTTCCTGACGCTCGAAGACGCGATGAAGCACTCGCGATTTGGGATTCAGACGCAAATCGAAATGATAGACCGCTGGCTCCCTGATGCTAGACTTCGAACTAGAGTTTTGATCGCGTTTGATACTGGCGACGCAGGAAAAAAAAAACAGATCGGGATCTGTTCTGATGGAAGGAGTCGTGATCGAGAAGGAGCGGTGCGATGTATGTTGGGTTTTGGGCTGTCAGTGATGGAAGCAGTAGTCTGAATTTATCAGTATGGGTCCAGATGCTGAAATGAAGAAGCACCAGCGATGAACATCAATCGTTCGATGAAATGCCAGAATGAATAGTGGCAGTTTTGTTGGGGCTGATTTGCAGCAAAGCTGATCGGTGAGTGTTGAGGTTGTTCATGGATTAGTCGAATGGTTTGCAAAGTAAGGTATACATTTTCTTTTAGAAAATTTATCCATAAGATAATTTATTTAATTTGGTTTATAGAATGTAATCGATAAATTAAAATACATAAACGTAGGTGCAAGGTAATCAACTCGAGAAAATTCGTAGTTGGGACGATTTGGAAATTAGATGGATATTCAGCAATTTAGAATCTGGTGAGTAAACCTCACTCACCATTTATTTAGAATTTATTTTTATATAGTTAAAAAAAATTGTCTGTGATTGTTTGAATGCTGTCTGATTGTTTTAAAATATATATAGTTATTTAGGATTGGTTGACTATTATATTTATATTGGGTTGATGATTGGTTGGATTCCCGCAGTATCATTAGCGGATGCCCGCGGTACCATAGCGGATGATTACCCTATACGCCCCACGCTATGATTAGTGGATGACCTTCATACCGCGATATCCTGCCTCGAAGCAGGATGGGTATTACTATGTTGACTAACATCTGTGGATGCAGGAAAACAGGTTGGAGGAATCCAACTGGATTCCTCAAATATATATATTATCTGTTGTTGTTTGTTTGATTCCATATATATTCATATATGATTGTGTTAGAAATCAAATGATTGAAAATTGGTTGATTTGATTGTTTAAATATCACTGGGGCTTGGGATATTGATTTATAAAATACCCTGAAAGGGTATTTGAGATTTAAAAAGTGAATTCTATTTCTATAAATAGAATTTGAATTTTCAATGAACCATAGGAAATATTTACTTGTTTTGAAGATATATAAAACGAGTATTTGATTTTATAAACTCTGTTTATAAATAAAAATATGGGATTTGAATTGAATTTATAAACGTTGTTTATAAATGGAAAGGTGGGATTTGAATTGAATTTATAAACGTTGTTTATAAATGGAAAGGTGGGATTTGAATTGAATTTATAAACGTTGTTTATAAATGGAAAGGTGGGATTTGAATTGAAGTTATAAACGTTGTTTATAATTAATGCAGAGAATTCAAATGGACTTTAAACTATAGAATTTGAATAGAGAATTCAAATGGACTTTAACTATAGAATTTGAAAATAGAATTCAAATGAAGTTTAAATAAAGAAAATTCAAATAGAATTGAATTGAAATTTGAATAAGAAGTCGATAAGGAAACGAGAGTATGAGTATAATTAGAATTTTGTTAATATGCAAGTTAAATTATATTTGAACATGTCATGTTCAAATATGAAGGTGAAATAGACTGACGAGTTAAGTAACAAATTTATTTAACAAATTGAGTTAAAACGATTGGTATAGTTAAAATAGATTGGACAGGCATAAATATACAGGAGACAGGTATGAAATAAAGTATAGAAGTGAAATAAATAGAATGCCCGACAAAAAGGTACGTATTTAATTCATATATGAGATTTTATGCGCCGTATCGGCAAGCCGCTTGGCTTTTTCTTTTTCTTTTTGAGATGAGAAGGACCGGGAAAGCTATTTGAAATTTCCCGATGCTCCCGGTACAAAGGAGGTTATGGCGAAATTTTCCGGAAATTTAAGGAGATAGAATATTTTTAAGATAATTTGATAGTTAGAAATCAACGTATCGATATATATAGAAGTCGATAAGGAAACGAACTTAGAAATAGAATAGTATAATCAAAAAGGAAGTCTAGAATAAAAACTAGTAAGAATAGAAAGAAGAAATGTATATGTGTTTAAAGGTGAATAATCAGTTGTATGGTATTGATTATTCGAGTAAGTAGTCTTGTCTATTTTGACGTTAAATGTTATTCAGTCAAGGTCTGAGAGGTAATTATACCCCAACTTGGTTGGTTTCATGATATACCGATAAGTAGCAAGATTCAGGCTTGAAGATCAATGTGGAATAAGAATTAGTTAAATACTGTATTTGGGTTGTCGTAACGATATTTTACACAACATCTGTTTTAACCCAAATATGTGCAAAGCTTGGAAACAGAATAATGAATATTTTCTAAGCTTAGAAAAATAAAAGAAGGCGATATATGGAAATGTTTTCCAAATAACGTATAAGGCCAATATGGTTATTGAAAATATTTGGTTAACAAATATTGATAAGAAATAGAGAAGAGATTTAATTAATGGAATATTAATTAAAGGCTCACTGATTTGTTGGATGTTTGGATGAACACTTGTTTTATTCGATAGTTAAATCATCGACTATCGAAACACTTGTTTATTCGATAGTTAAATCACAGACTATCGGAGTTTTGACCATCGTTGTCAATATGGAGAGACCGGTTGGATTATTATCCGAAGAACCACTCCGTATCGGCAGTAGCGTTGCGAATCAGATTATATAAAGATAATCGAAGACGGAGTAGAGTGCAAGGACTTTTTCTATTAATAGAAATAGTGCCTTCAGTTCATCCTGTTCCTGGGTGACTGATATGGATGAATGTCTGACAGAGTATTTTCAGACGATCACGTATATTGATTTCTCCAACCGTACCAAGAGTGGAAGCGGAGAAGGAAACTTCTTTTAGCTAACACGTAATGTACTGTTGAGGACGTCAATCGGTGATTTGATGGATTTGACGATGTGGCATTCGAAGTAAATCTGGTGTGATGATAAAGCGTAGCTTCTAGCCTCATCAACCGGTAAATGACAGAAATCGGGCAGACAACATGGCTATGTAGGTCGCACCTATTAGGGTGTATAATCACCTGATCTAGAGTTTCATTTACTTCTAAAAATCTATTGTCGATGCTGTCCCATTCGGGAAACGGTTGCTGATCCCAACCGTTGGCGATATACATTCGATACACTCAAGCGAAATGAGTGGTCGGTCATGTGTGGCTGAGTTGCAAGATGTTCTTGTTGAACTCGGTGTATTCTCCTCTAGAGATATACCAGCAGAAGGTGGTTCCATACCTTGTCATAGTTGGAAAACCAAATACCCAATACGTGCTTGCGGTTTTGAGTGTATATTATATATGTGGAATGTGAGATGAAAATGTTCCACTAGATTGTTATTTACTTGATTTAGACATTATTATAATATCAAAGAGTTTTGATATAAGGATAAGTCAAGTGTTTGGATTCTCATAAGGGAAAAACCCGTTCCGTGGTATACGGCGTGGTCTTATGAGATATCATTTAGTTTTCTGAACTATTTTAAACTGTTTACTCATACCAGTCCCATGACTGACCCGGAGTCTATTTGTTTTGTTCTACCTAAACTCTTGGGTGCCTAAATTTGTACGGGCAGTCAAGTAGTTCAGGATTTTTCAGATATATCTAAAGGAGCTTGGAGCAGGAGGCTTCAGCGTTAGTTATATAGAGTTTTGTTCCGATGTGTTGTAAGTATTGTACTCTGATAAAGTATATGTTATACAGTTGAGATTTTGTATTTCAAAAGATATGATATATTATATTTTGTTCCGCTGCGATGTGAGATACTCTGATGTTGTGTTCTTCTCCTTCTTCTATTCTAATTTTCTATCTTATCTTTCCTCACCCTCTAATTTCTTTCACTAATTACCAGGATTTTTCGATGTTTTGGTTATCGACATCGAGCTTATGCCGATAACCAAAGTCGCTAAAAATCCGGGTCGTTACATGTTATATTAAAACGTACAAAAGGCGTGGGGACAATGGGAAATATTGAATATACATAATTGTGAATTAGCATAAAATGGCCTTAAAAGGCATATTATTAATTTGAGACATTGATTGGTGTAAATTATATACCTGAATTTATGGACATAATTTAGGTGAAAATTATGAAAATAAATAAATTTGGAATTTATATAAAAATTTTAATAGGGATATTAATCCAATTTGTGGTTAAATAATTATGTGTAATAATTAACCGCCTAAGACACGAGGTTAGACTCGTTTGTGATGTAAGACTGCCCGGACCCGCCCGACAAATCCAGCAACCACAAATGGTAGTCTAATGTAAGAGGTCAAAGGCACGAATTAAATGCGTAATAATTGTAAAGACACGAGGTTAGGCTCGTTTATGGTATAAGACTGCCCGGACACGCCCGACAAATCCAGCAACCGCAAACGGTTGTGTAATGTGGGAGGTCTTTACAAGGTTACGGTTTTGATGAATTAAGTAACACTTAACCAGATAAACATGTGGTGGGACATGAGCTTAAGTGGGTGGCCTGGGTGGCATGTGAAATATGATTAGAAACACTTAACCAAGTTGAAAACATGTAAGAAGACATGAATATGAAGGGGTTAAGTGAGAAATTCTAGTGGGGACAAAGCATATGTGGAAAGCTTTTATCAAGCATGTGGGACCCTTTTCAAACCAGTAACCCATTAAGTATCTTTGTGAGCTCGAGTTAGATCGAGGACGGGACACGTTTACTGGGTTTGATTGTAAGAGGTCAAAACGGGTTAGCGGTGGCAAGATAAGTCCAACGGGGTCATGTGCGTGCGTGGGCGTGAGCTGGTAGGTAAGACGTTGTTACATCGTGTAGACATAAGCCGTGCATCTTTAGTGGTATCAGGTTGCCACTTTGGGGAGTGATACACCCTACTGTGGGACCAGCACGGGTATCTACGAGTTATGGAGCCGATCACATGGTGATAGTGGGTACTACTAGCGGAGATAGGGGAAGGCGACACCTATGAAGGCAACTAGGGGTACATGAAACTACCATTATCATTATTATGTTCTGTAGGCGGGATCATCTTTTAGGGTGAATATAATGGTGCAGTGTAGTAATTATCCTATAGTGATTAGGAACGAGATTCATGCTAGAATATTCCTCTTGGTTGCTTTGTCGTGCCCACTTGTTTCATAGTCATACCTTGTTTTACCAGTTTATGCCTTATCCTAGTTACTTTAATAATTATATTGTTAAAGTTATTATACTCGCCAGACTTTATGTCTGACCCCTTGTTTTTGCCTCTTTTCTTCCTTCCCCCTCCAGGTTCTCAGGGTGGGGCTAGTACTAGTGGAGCTTGATCTTGGATCTCTTTCTCTCTTTTTTGGAAGTGCTTGGATTGCTGAAAGTAAAGTTCAGCTCATCTCTTTTATGGCTACTTGTGTTTGGGGTTATGCTTTTTTGTAACACCCCACCTCCGTTAAGGTCACTCACAAAGGGAATGCCTTAACTTTGATGGAGCATTTTAGTAAACAGAACAGAAACTTACAAGACAGATAAAAAAGTACTTGAAAATTTTTAACTTTATTACAGCGGAAACAGAAATTAATATGGTTACATCCTTTCAATTTCAGAATTCAAGTACAAAATATCAGTCTTGTACAAAAGCCTTCAAAATACATAGTTTAAAATCATAATCCCCATGGAACGGAAGCTATACAGAGCCAAGCCATACTTTAAGCACTTCAAGCAAAGAGAAATCCGGATCAAGCTAAAGTATTTCCCTCCTTGGATAACCTGGGGGGGGGGAACGGAAGAAAGGAGGCGAAACAACAAGGGTCAGACAAAAAGTCTGGCAAGTCCAGTGACTTTCAGCATATGAACAAATAATAATAATATGATATGAACATAAAACTGGATGTGAGATAACTATAACAGGTGTAGCAGATATAACAGAAAAACAGAATGATATAAACTATTGTTTTACAATTCTCTGCACTAATACTAGTATAGCAGAATTAGGTGTCACCCTAATGTCTAAATTGAAGCAGGAACGGGTACAGAATACTTTAACAGAAACAGAATGCTAATAATGGGCCTTTACTACCCGATCAGAAACAGACAGAAGAAGAAACAGATTTATCCCTATGGAGACAGAATGTGGAATTAGGTGTACACTAGTAATGGGCCTTTACCACCCGAACAGACGGTACCACACAGAAACAGACAGGTGTTACCACCCAACAGAAACAGACGGTACCAACAGAAACAGACAGAACTAAGCGTACCCTAAAACCCTACCCCAAGCGATCGGCTCCCTAATACATAAATATCCTGTGTCGGCCCCACAGTAGGGTGTATCACTCCCTAAAGTGACAACCAATTGGCACAGACCTATTTACAGATGTCACGGCGTCTTACATCCTCAGAGGCAAACCGGGGTCCATGCACGCACATGACCCGGTTGGAACGCACCATCAACACCCCTCGCCCTTATCAGAATGAACCACTTATAATTAGTTCAGTAAGCGTGCCCGGACCCTACCTACTGTTGGGTCAAAGTTTTGATACCAGAAAGGGTTACTGACTAATATGGGTCCCAAACAACAGATGACACAAGTAATTCCCCTCCTAACCTTGTGTCCCCAGACTAACAGATTTCAGATTGACTTGTTTACAAGTTCATACATACAGAATTCAGATTTACTAATTCACAAATTAAGTTAACAAGTTTTCAAACTAACAGGTAAGATGTACAGATTTTTCAGATTTGTCTAACTTTGTATTGGGCCTACAGATTCATGGACGGGTTTTACTACATCTATTAATCCCTTTGGTTTAACCCTATTTCCCCAATACGTTTTAGACGTCATTCTTATCTTAGATTTTGCATTAATTAATTATTAATGCACAGACCTCTCACATTAGGTCGGTAGCTTGTGGCCGCTGGATATGCCGGGCGGTTCCGGGCAGACTTCTGCCACAAGCCAGACCTAACCTCGTGTCTTACGCATGTTATGACTAACTTCTCACATTAGAACCTATTGTTTGCGGCCACTGGATGTGCCGGGCGGTTCCGGGCAGATTTACGCCACAAACTCATTCTAACCTCGAGTTAGCCATGTTTATCTTTGCGGCCAATTAATTAATAATTTACCGTTTATGCGCACGCCCAATATATATGCCAATTCAGATTATATCAATAACAGGATGATTATATCAACATAGCAGATAACAGATTTTATATGACTTAACGGATTTAACAGATTTAGCAACTTAGCAGATTTTGGCATATAACAGGTTAGACATTTCAACCGACAAATTTAACAGATTAGGCATTTCAATCTAATTATCAGTCTAGGCAATATAACAAAACTAGTAGTTTAGGCAACTTGACAAATTAGCAGATTTAGCAAATTTAATATTTCTAAAAGTTCTACTTACATGCCTTGCCCAATCATAAATTGGCCTAAATTCATATGCCTACATAATTGTCATGATTCACAACATATACTCCATGTTTGCATAAGCGCAGAATATGGACATAATTTGCCATATAACATATGTTCCAATTTTTGTTAAACTAGCATCTTACAGCAGATTCACATATAAATTATACCAAATATAACCATTAATTTCAATGCATGCCATATATCCAAAAATCCCTATTTAGGTGTAATCACAATAATAGATATCCTAATTAATGTAAATCTTTACACCTAAGTTTCCATATCTTCTTCTTTTTGAGTCATGAATCATTATGCAAACTATACCCAACAATATAAATCTTTAAATCATATCTTCTAAAAATCAGATCTTGACTTTTATATGCATTTTGTCCAAAGTCTCACATCATATGTAATCTTACAATGGTTCCTCTTTTCTTCTATCATAGAATATGCATAGATCCAAATCTAGTTTACAACATATGCTCATTAATTACAGTTCTAAATTACAACATAACTATGCATACAACATGCATAAATTATATGTTCATAGTCAAATTTATGCATATGTCCAATATATTTTATGCCTCAGACCTAAAGTCATACATTCAATTTGTCAAATTTCGCATCATTCATTATTTATCCCAAAATTTGCGTTCATACGTTCATCTCTTATGAGATTAGGCACAGGCTCGTGGTAGCCTGGCTATAAAAACAGAAAAGAAGAAATGGGATATAGAACAGTCACAGAAAAACAAATCTGACAGAAGAGAATATATATACAATCTCAGATTCAGAATTAAAAACATATCAAAATTATAATTAACGTTTATAGCGGAAAATAACTGTACTTGCCTTGATTGGATTAAAGAAAGAACTTTAACTTGTTGTAGAATCTTTGCAGAAACTTTAATCTCTAGTTTGAATTGAGTTGCTTAGGCTGATGTTGATTATCTTCTAGTTTTAATTCCAGCAGAGCAGCAACGCCATTTTTATTTTTTTATTAGAAGAAGAGAGCAATGGAGGCTAGAGAATTGTGTAAGAAACCTAGGTAGAGTCTAGGGTCATTTTTATAGGGGTTATGAACTGATTAGGACCATTGATGTCGCTTGGATTGATCGTAGCCTTTCATCCTAAGGAGAGACCAATTAGAGCCTGCCACCTAGCCCTAATGACAAAGCAGACTGCAGAAAATCGACCAACATAGAATAGGCCAGCCAGGTTGGGCTGGGTTCGACCTGGCTCTGGACCAGGTCGACAGCCCTGTCGACAGCCCTGTCGACCTGGTTAGACCAGGTCGACAGCCCAGTCGACCTGGGTGCCTTAGGCGGGTATTCTTCCGCCCTGTCCCATTGGGCCCCATTTTGAAATTTAAACTTGATTTTTTGAGCTATTTTATTCTGTTTGAATTTTAAACTTAATTCAGAAACTTCCGAAGGCTATATCTTCTTCATACGGACTCCGTTTTTCGAAAACTCGGACTCTATTTCGCGTATTTTTCCGAGACGAACGCAATGGCGTATCCCGTTTTCCCTTAGTTCTTTGATTTCAAATTAATTATACTTTAATTTGTTAATTCCACAGTTATAGAATACACGGGGTGTTACATTCTCCCCCACTTAAAAGGATTTCGTCCCCGAAATCTTCAAGTTAAGAAGAATGTGTCCTACCATCCAATCACCCATCTACTCAACCATCATCCACAAGCATCCATTGTCCTTAGAAAACTTCTAATGTTGTATGAACATATGCAAAAGTGTGTGTATATGTTCCTTATCTAATGCAAAGATCAGGTGGTCTACTGATTCAGTTGACCTCCTTAATGCGAATTATGTCAGTGCCATGAGTCCAACATGTATGCAATAGAATTCTAATGATATATATTATTTCTATATGAGTGCACAACCATTCACTCAAATGCAACATCCATGTGCTGAATCAACCAATTTGCATCCATAAGAATTGAAAAATGCTCACCCATCCATATGCAGTATGAGAGTGTTTTCGAGCCGATCTAGTGCCTAGTGTGTGTATATGCATCCACGGGCAACCACTAGCAACCACTTGCATCCACTTGCAACCATCAAACATAACATGTCTCAAACACCTGTTTACACCCATTAGTTTCTACCTAAAGTTCAAATATCCGATCGATAGGATACAGTCGAATGATGGAAGCGAGTACAGATAGAACGAAAATTTGGTTCCCATTAGACATGGGTCCTAAGTATCGGCCTCAAAGACCGAAACCAATATCAAATTGACACCCTACGAAAACTCAGAATGTATGCATCATACTTGACGCCTAACACAGATATCCCTCAAACCCCAGTCTCAAACAGATGATCCATAACCCTTATGGGTCTGAGTCTATAGCGGAATTCAGAAATAATACTAGCATTAAAGTGCTAAGTATCGATTACAAAATCAAAATACCAAAATCAGAAAAAGTCACAATCAGATAAAGAAATTAAACCTAATATAAAAATTTTCCTATTTCTATCCTAGCCACTAGCCTCAAGAGTGTTCGCCTGCCCTCCTTGTCCTCGTCTCTTCGGGCAGTCCCTAGTGAAGTGTCCCATCTCCCCACAGTTGAAGCAAGCGCCCTTCCTTTTTCTGCAATCCTTGTTCAGATGAGTTGAGCTCCCACAAGTAAAGCACTTTTTCCCTTTCTTATCTTCAGGCTTCTCATCCTTCTTTTGTGTTTCCTTTTTGGGCCCCGCTTTCTTATTCTGTGGTTCTTCCTTCTTTGTCTCTTTCGGGCCCTTGTCTTCCTCGTGCAGTAGTGCCATATCCACCAATTTCTCGTAAGTTGCTCCCATGGGTACATGGGTCATGGCTAGGCTATGCAGTGGCTCATTCAATCCTTTAACAAAGCGGAGAGCCTTTTTATGCTGAGTGTTGACTAAATCCAATCCGAATCTTGCTAGTTGGTTGAACTGGTTGACGTATTCCTTGACCGTCATACTTCCTTGCTTAAGAGACAAGAACTTTTCCAATTGTAAACTTCGTTCAGCTTGCGAGAGGAATTTTGTCTCAAACCTTGTTCTGAAATCCATCCATGTCTCAACCGGCCTCTCGGCGTTAGTGACTTCCCACCAGTAGGAAGCTTCGTCTTTGAGCAGCCATACTGCCAACTGTACCTTCTGCCTATCGTCCACCTCGAAGATAACGAATAGATCCTCAGTTTCTTTGAGCCAATTCCTTGCTTCTACGAATGATTCAGTTCCTTTGAAATCCTTCCCACCCATGGCCCTAAAATCTCTACAGATCTTTGAGAAAGCAATTGCACGAGGAGGGGGTGGAGGAGGGGGATCATTTGCTGGACCTGCAGCGGCGGTCCTAGCCTCAAGATATTGACGAAACCAACCGGGTACATGAACACCCTCTGGTATCTCAGATGCTTCAGACATGCTGGAACGAAAAAGGAAAGGTTCAATACAAAAAGGACTGAAAGAAAGATATATGGCTCTTGGGGATCATGTTTTTCAAAATAAGCTTTATTTTTGAAAATACTTCCTTTCAAAACCTTTTTGAAAACAGTTTTCAAAAACTTTACCCAATCTAGTAACCTTCAGCTCTGATACCAAGTGTAACACCCCACCTCCGTTAAGGTCACTCACAAAGGGAATGCCTTAACTTTGATGGAGCATTTTAGTAAACAGAACAGAAACTTACAAGACAGATAAAAAAGTACTTGAAAAATTTTAACTTTATTACAGCGGAAACAGAAATTAATATGGTTACATCCTTTCAATTTCAGAATTCAAGTACAAAATATCAGTCTTGTACAAAAGCCTTCAAAATGCATAGTTTAAAATCATAATCCCCATGGAACGGAAGCTATACAGAGCCAAGCCATACTTTAAGCACTTCAAGCAAAGAGAAATCCGGATCAAGCTAAAGTATTTCCCTCCTTGGATAACCTGGGGGGGGGGAACGGAAGAAAGGAGGCGAAACAACAAGGGTCAGACAAAAAGTCTGGCAAGTCCAGTGACTTTCAGCATATGAACAGATAATAATAATATGATATGAACATAAAACTGGATGTGAGATAACTATAACAGGTGTAGCAGATATAACAGAAAAACAGAATGATATAAACTATTGTTTTACACTTCTCTGCACTAATACTAGTATAGCAGAATTAGGTGTCACCCTAATGTCTAAATTGAAGCAGGAACGGGTACAGAATACTTTAACAGAAACAGAATGCTAATAATGGGCCTTTACTACCCGATCAGAAACAGACAGAAGAAGAAACAGATTTATCCCTATGGAGACAGAATGTGGAATTAGGTGTACACTAGTAATGGGCCTTTACCACCCGAACAGACGGTACCACACAGAAACAGACAGGTGTTACCACCTAACAGAAACAGACGGTAGCAACAGAAACAGACAGAACTAAGCCTACCCTAAAACCCTACCCCAAGCGATCGGCTCCCTAATACATAAATATCCTGTGTCGGCCCCACAGTAGGGTGTATCACTCCCTAAAGTGACAACCAATTGGCACAGACCTATTTACAGATGTCACGGCGTCTTACATCCTCAGAGGCAGACCGGGGTCCATGCACGCACATGACCCGGTTGGAACGCACCATCAACACCCCTCGCCATTATCAGAATGAACCACTTATAATTAGTTCAGTAAGCGTGCCCGGACCCTACCTACTGTTGGGTCAAAGTTTTGATACCAGAAAGGGTTACTGACTAATATGGGTCCCAAACAACAGATGACACAAGTAATTCCCCTCCTAACCTTGTGTCCCCAGACTAACAGATTTCAGATTGACTTGTTTACAAGTTCAGACATACAGAATTCAGATTTACTAATTCACAAATTAAGTTAACAAGTTTTCAAACTAACAGGTCAGATGTACAGATTTTTCAAATTTGTCTAACTTTGTATTGGGCCTACAGATTCATGGACGGGTTTTACTACATCTATTAATCCCTTTGGTTTAACCCTATTTTCCCCAATACGTTTTAGACGTCATTCTTATCTTAGATTTTGCATTAATTAATTATTAATGCACAGACCTCTCACATTAGGTCGGTAGCTTGTGGCCGCTGGATATGCCGGGAGGTTCCGGGCAGACTTCTGCCACAAGCCAGACCTAACCTCGTGTCTTACGCATGTTATGACTAACTTCTCACATTAGAACCTATTGTTTGCGGCCACTGGATGTGCCGGGCGGTTCCGGGCAGATTTACGCCGCAAACTCATTCTAACCTCGAGTTAGCCATGTTTATCTTTGCGACCAATTAATTAATAATTTACCGTTTATGCGCACGCCCAATATATATGCCAATTCAGATTATATCAATAACAGGATGATTATATCAACATAGCAGATAACAGATTTTATATGACTTAACGGATTTAACAGATTTAGCAACTTAGCAGATTTTGGCATATAACAGGTTAGGCATTTCAACCGACAAATTTAACAGATTAGGCATTTCAATCTAATTAGCAGTCTAGGCAATATAACAAAACTAGTAGTTTAGGCAACTTGACAAATTAGCAGATTTAGCAAATTTAATATTTCTAAAAGTTCTACTTACATGCCTTGCCCAATCATAAATTGTCCTAAATTCATATGCCTACATAATTGTCATGATTCACAACATATACTCCATGTTTGCATAAGCGCAGAATATGGACATAATTTGCCATATAACATATGTTCCAATTTTTGTTAAACTAGCATCTTACAGCAGATTCACATATAAATTATACCAAATATAACCATTAATTTCAATGCATGCCATATATCCAAAAATCCCTATTTAGGTGTAATCACAATAATAGATATCCTAATTAATGTAAATCTTTACACCTAAGTTTCCATATCTTCTTCTTTTTGAGTCATGAATCATTATGCAAACTATACCCAACAATATAAATCTTTAAATCATATCTTCTAAAAATCAGATCTTGACTTTTATATGCATTTTGTCCAAAGTCTCACATCATATGTAATCTTACAATGGTTCCTCTTTTCTTCTATCATAGAATATGCATAGATCCAAATCTAGTTTACAACATATGCTCATTAATTACAGTTCTAAATTACAACATAACTATGCATACAACATGCATAAATTATATGTTCATAGTCAAATTTATGCATATGTCCAATATATTTTATGCCTCAGACCTAAAGTCATACATTCAATTTGTCAAATTTCGCATCATTCATTATTTATCCCAAAATTTGCGTTCATACATTCATCTCTTATGAGATTAGGCACAGGCTCGTGGTAGCCTGGCTATAAAAACAGAAAAGAAGAAAAGGGATACAGAACAGTCACTGAAAAACAAATCTGACAGAAGAGAATATATATACAATCTCAGATTCAGAATTAAAAACATATCAAAATTATAATTAACGTTTATAGCGGAAAATAACTGTACTTGCCTTGATTGGATTAAAGAAAGAACTTTAACTTGTTGTAGAATCTTTGCAGAAACTTTAATCTCTAGTTTGAATTGAGTTGCTTAGGCTGATGTTGATTATCTTCTAGTTTTAATTCCAGCAGAGCAGCGACGCCATTTTTATTTTTTTATTGGAAGAAGAGAGCAATGGAGGCTAGAGAATTGTGTAAGAAACCTAGGTAGAGTCTAGGGTCATTTTTATAGGGGTTATGAACTGATTAGGACCATTGATGTCGCTTGGATTGATCGTAGCCTTTCATCCTAAGGAGAGACCAATTAGAGCCTGCCACCTAGCCCTAATGACAAAGCAGACTGCAGAAAATCGACCAACATAGAATAGGCCAGCCAGGTTGGGCTGGGTTCGACCTGGCTCTGGACCAGGTCGACAGCCCTGTCGACCTGGCTAGACCAGGTCGACAGCCCAGTCGACCTGGGTGCCTTAGGCGGGTATTCTTCCGCCCTGGCCCATTGGGCCCCATTTTGGAATTTAAACTTGATTTTCTGAGCTATTTTATTCTGTTTGAATTTTAAACTTAATTCAGAAACTTCCGAAGGCTATATCTTCTTCATACGGACTCCGTTTTTCGAAAACTCGGACTCTATTTTGCGTATTTTTCCGAGATGAACGCAATGGCGTATCCCGTTTTCCCTTAGTTCTTTGATTTCAAATTAATTATACTTTAATTTGTTAATTCCACAGTTATAGAATACACGAGGTGTTACATTTTTACTTTTTGTACTCAGAAAACAATTTGTCAAGATGGATGTTAAGTGTACTTGGTTTTACTGTTGGTTTATGAAATTGTTGTAATCAAACTATTTCTCCGCTGCAATAGAAGTTGTTTTAAAATTTTCAAGTACCAATATATGTATCTGTCTTATTATATTCTGATCTATACACTAATAATGCTCCATGAAAGTTAATGCATTCCCTTTGTGAGTGACATTAATGGACGTGGGGTGTTACGCGTGGTATCAGAGCTGAAGGTTACCAGAACAAATATGAATTTTGAAAAATTGTTTTTCAAAAACATTTTATAAAGAAATACTTTCAAAATTATGTTTTAAGGAGATGATTTTTAAGAGAAAAGTTTGTTTTAAAAACATAACCCCCGGGAGCCATATATCTTTCCTTCGATTCTCCGTTTTGAATCTCTTCCTTTTTCTTTTTCAGCATGTCTGGGGAACCTAAGATACCCGAGGGCATACCCATACTAGGCTGGTTTAGAAGGTATCTGGAGGCTAGGGCCAATGCTGCAGGCCCAGAAAATGTTCCTCCTCCCCCAGCTGCAGTCGTTCCTCCTCCTCCTCCACCTCGCATTGATACTTTTTCGAAGATATGCAAAGATTTTAGGGCAATGGCCAGGAAATCTTTTCATGGATCAGAGGCGTTTGTTGAAGCTCGAAATTGGCTGAAGGAGGTGGAAGATCTATTTTGTATTTTTGAGGTAGAAGATGGAAGGAAGGTTCAATTGGCTGCTTCGTTAATGAAGGATGAAGCCTCGTTTTGGTGGGATGTCATGAATGGAGAGCGTCCAGTGGAGATATGGATGGATTTCAGACGTAGGTTCGAGGTGAAATTTCTCTCACGAGCAGAAGAGAATTTATATATGGAGAGGTTCTTAGCATTGAAGCAAAGAAATTTGTCAATGAAGGAGTATATCAACAAGTTCAATCAGTTGGCGAGATTTGGCTAAGACTTGGTGAACACACCTGAGAAGAAGGCCCTGAGGTTCGTTAAAGGTTTGAATGAGCCGCTACATGGGTTGCTATGACCCACATTCCGATGAGGGCTACCTTTAAGAGATTGGTTGACATGGTGCTTATGCATGAAGAGGAGAAAGGTGCTAATGCTAATAAGGCACCGGAGAAGAAAGGGGATCAAAAGAAATCGCAACAGCAAAACAAGAAAGATGGTAAGGATAACAATAGCAAAGGAAAGAAAAGGTGCTTTAATTGTGGGACACTAGGCCATCTGAGCAAGGATTGTAGGGAAAAGAAGAAGACTGGCTGCTTCCACTGTGGAGAGGCAGGACATCTAATTAAAGACCGCCCGAGGAAACAGGGGCAAGGGCAAAGTGCAGGGTCCACTCCTGGAGGGCAGATTCAGGCTCTCATGGCACCAGGACCGGCAAGAGGGCAGGTTCATGCTCTCATGGCACCGAGACAGAAGAGAGGTAGAAACATTTCTATTGAAAGTTTAGTTTTTCTGTTTGATCATCCTGTTCGTACTTTGTTTGACTCTGGCGCTTCACACTCATTTGTATCTGCTTCGTTAGTTGAAACACTGCACCTAAATACTAGTCTAGTCACGAATCCCATAGTAGTCTCAAATCCTATTCGTCGTTCGGCTCATCTTTCAATGATCTTTCGGGATTTGAGAGTGTCTATTTTGGGCGTTGAATTTGAATGCAACGCCTTCGTTCTCGGCTTCATGGGCTACGACTTGATTCTAGGCATGGATTGGCTAGCTAGATACGGTGCCATCCTAGATTGTGAAAGAAGGGTAGTTAGATTGTTGACTCATTGTTGAAAGACCCTTGATATTTCTTGTGACCCTAAAGGTCCGGTAATGCTTAGCTACCTAGAATCCCTTGAGCGTCCAATGATGATTTGGAATCTGTTCGCATGGTCCGTGAATATAGCGATGTCTTCGATGAGGTTCGAGGTTTACCCCCGAGGCGCGAGATAGACTCTCAAATTTACCTAGTAGATATTGCAAAGCCAGTTGCATTACCAGTGCATCACATGACTCCGAGAGAGAGAAGAGAACTCAGTAAGCAAGTGAAAGAGTTGCTTGAGAAGGGGTTCATAAGAAGAAGTATTTCAGAGTGGGGTGCTCCAGTCGTTTTTGCCATGAAAGATGATGGTTCGCTTAGATTGTGCGTGGACTATAGAGAGTTGAATAAGCTAACAAAGAAGGACACCACTGCCGAGGATAGATGATTTATTTGATCAGTTGGTGGGTGCTTCGGTTTTCTCGCAACTGGATTTGGCTACAGGGTTTCATTAGCTAAGGGTGGCTGAAGATAGCATAGATAAGACTGCATTTAGAACTCCTGACAGTTTCTTTGAGTGGCTCTTCATGCCTTTTGGTTTGACAAATGCACCCGCATACTTTGTTGACTTAATGAGTAGGGTGTTTAGGGAGTTCTAAACAAGTTTGTGGTAGTCTTTGTGGATGATATCCTGATTTTCTCTAAAAATGAAGAAGAGCATGCCCTACATCTTAGGGAAGTCTTAGAAACCCTACGAGTGCATCAGCTTAAAGCTAAGTTCTCCAAGTTCCATTTTTGGAGAAAAGAAGTGAGGTTCTTAGGACATGTGGTCTCTAAGGAAGGTATAGCTGTGGATCCCGCAAAGGTGGTGGCAATCCAAGATTGGAAAATTCCTAAGAGCGCAACAGAAGTAAGAAGCTTTTTAGGGCTGGCTGGTTATTATAGGAAATTCATTAAGGACTTCGCGAAGATATCGGTCCCACTCACTCGGTTAACGAAGAAGAACTTGACTTTTGCTTGGGATGTTGACTGTGACGATGCTTTCCAACGTCTGATGAGGGCTTTGACGACAGCTCCAATTTTAGTTTTGCCAGACGGGAGTAAGCCATTCACAGTATATACTGATGCTTGCGGGACAGGGCTTGGCGTAGTTTTAATACAAGAGGGAAGGGTGATATGCTATGGTGGAAGGCAGTTGAAAGCCCACAAGAAAAATCACCCTACCCATGACTTAGAGTTGGCTGCTATAGTTTTTGCGCTTAAGTCATGGCGTCATTATTTGCTTTGCGAGAGGTTTGAGTTGTATACAGACCATAAGTCGCTAAAGTACTTATTCTCTCAAAAAGACCTAAACTTGAGGCAATAGAGGTGGATGGAGTTTTTGGCATCCTACGATTTTGAGATCGCATATACCCCTGGCAAGGGTAATGTTGTAGCTGATGCCTTAAGTAGAAAGAAGTTGACTTTTAAGTCCTTCGTTCGTAGAACGGCAGAGTTTGGAGTATTTAACTACCTTTGACTTCAGACCCTCTGTTTAATATGTACCCGGATTGTTGTCATCGTTAGAGGTGCAACCCTAAACTTTTGGGTCAGATTGGAGAGGCACAGGGAGATGACCCACAGTTGGTTGAGATAGTAGGCAAGCTTCTAGGAGGGGAGTCTTTGAGTCATCTTAATAGATATGCTATAGATGAGAAAGGCTGGCTGCGTAGAGATGGGAGACTTTGCGTACCACAAGACGAGAGTTTGAAGAAGGCAATTCTTGAAGACTCACATCGCTCTAAGATGACCATACATCCCGATGGTGACAAGATGTATAGGGATATGAAGCGAGTTTTCTTTTGGGTAGGAATGAATAAGGACGTTGCTGAGTTCGTTTCTAGATGCTTAGTGTGCCAGCAAGTCAAGGCGGAGCAAAAGAAGCCCGGGGGTTTGCTCCACCCTTCTGAGATTCCGCTGTGGAAATGGGAAAGTGTTTCCATGGATTTTGTAGATGGGTTACCAAGATCAAGGAAGGGTAATACGGGGATTTGGGTAATTGTAGATAGACTTACCAAAAGTGCCCATTTTATTCCCATTAAAAGTAGGAGGACCGCCGCATGGTTAGCATCTGTTTACCTTCGAGAGATAGTTCGTCTGCATGACATACCCTATAGCATTATGAGCGATAGAGATCCCATTTTCACAAGCGAATTTTAGAAAAGCTTATAAGAGGCGGTTGGGACACAATTATGCTTAAGTACCGCTTATCATCCTCAGACGGATGGCATGACCAAGAGAGTAAATCGAATTCTAGAAGACCTTCTGAGGTTATGCATCTTAGACTTTGGAGGAACATGGGAAGAACATCTTCCATTAGTGGAGTTCGCCTATAATAATAGTTTTCAGGCTAGCATTGGCATGGCACCTTTTGAGGCTCTTTATGGACGACCATGCTGATCACCTACTTGTTGGTGTGAATCCGCGGACAAGGTTTTGCTTGGACCCGACATGATTAGGGAAACTTCAGAGAAGATAGACCTTATTCGACGGCAAATGAAGACGGCTCAGGACCGATAGAAATCATATGATGATAAGAGAGGAACTGATCTTGAGTTCAATATTGGGGACATGGTTTTTATTAAGGTGTCACCGTTGAGAAACGTAGTTCGCTTTGGATCAGTAGGGAAGTTGGCACCGAGGTTCGTAGGACCCTTTCCAATTACAGAGAGGATTGGGCAGATGGCGTATAGAGTAAAGTTACCAGAGAAGCTTAGTGGTGTTCATGACGTGTTTCACGTTTCGCATTTTCGTAAATGTTTACACGATACAACGGAAGTGGTGGAGCCGAATACGCTCAAAGAAGTGGAAGTAGAGCACAATGCCACGGTTAGACGAGCTCCTACACACATTCTCAGATTGGAGGTCAAAAAGCTACATAACAAAGAGGTCAAGTTGGTCAAAGTGCAATGGGGAGATGATCAAGGAGACGCGACTTGGGAGAGGGAAGACAATATACGTACGTTGTACCCTTTCCTTTTTGAGGGTATGTTTTTCTAACTTCTCCTTTTTCTACCGCTTCGTTGATACTTGTCCTATCATTTTGTATTATCTTTGCAATGACATCTTCGATCTTTAGTTAGGAAGAACCCTATGGTTGCAAACATGTGTTTGAGACATGTGGTTGGTGGATGCATATGGATGCAAGTGGTTGCTAGTGGTTGCTCGTGGATGCATGTACACACACCTTAGGCTCTAGATCAGCTCAATCACCTTCATATTGCGTATAAATGTGTGTGCATATCTAAATTAATGGATGTATAATGGTTGTGTTATCATATGGATGTTGCATTTTGATGAATGGTTGTGCATGCATGTAGAAATAATATGTATCATTAGGATTCTTTCGCATACATAATGGTTGCATGGCACTATCATGATTTACATTAAGGAGGTCAATTGAATCAGTAGACCGCCTGATTTTGCATTAGATAAGGAACATATACACACACTTTTTGCATATGTTCATACGACATTAGAAATCTTGCAAGGACAATGGATGCCTATTTTTGATGGTTGAGTAGATGATTGGATGTTAGGAATACATTCTCCTTAACTTGGAGATTTCGGGGGAGAAATCCTTTAAGGAGGGGAGAATGTAACACCCCGTGATTTTAAATATTAAAATTAAAGAATACTTAATTTCATATGTGAGAATTAAGGGAACGAGTTACGCCATTGCGTTCGTCTCGGAATTCTGCTTGAGATAGAGTCCGAGTTTGTGTGAATTGGACTTCGTATGAAGAAGTTATGACCTTCAGAAGTTTCAGAATTTAAATAAATTAAAAACACCTCGAATCAGAAAATTTGAAATTTAAATTTCAAAACAAGGAAGCAGGCTGGGCGGGAAAATTCCTGCCCAAGGCCAGGTTGACCAGGAGGTCGACCTCCCTATACAGGTCGACCAGGGGGTCGACCTGCGCCCCCCCTTCCCTGGCAGATCTGAAAGATGACGTTGTTTTGACTTGTTGCTAAGTCATTAGGGTTGAGGTGTTATTCTATCTTGACTGGATGGTCTTGATTGATTCTACGTTAATCAGACGGCTCTTAATTAATTAAAATTCTATATAAGCAACCTAAATCACAACCTAAAATCATACTAATTCATACTAAGAGCCACCATGCCGTCAATGGGGAACCTAGAGTAGCCGCTGTTCTCTTTCAACCCTAAAGCAAGATAGAAGCAAGAATCAAAATCAAATCTAAATCTTAATAATGATTAGTCTACATCAAAGGCGAGCAATTCAGTTTCATAATACAGATCCTAGAAAAACAAGACTGTTCTTTTGTTTGTGAGTATAATATCTTTCACAAATTAATTAATTAATTTAATTGTGATAAGTTATAATTGGATTATGAGAATATGACTTTGAATCATGTGATGTTGAATTATATGCTAGTTGTTATGTGAATCTTATGCAAGTTGAATCATATACTAGTTCTTATGTGAATCTTATGCATGTTCGTAAGGTTGAATTATATGCTAATTCTTATGTGAATCTTATGCAAGTTTGGGATGTTGAATTTTATGTTCTTGTATGAATCTTATGCAAGTTTGGGATGTTAAAACATATGTGAATCATGTATATACATATGCTAGTTTATGTGACCTTAATCTACATGTTTAGATCCATATGCAAGTTCACATCTTTGTGTTTAGATCTATATTTAGATCCATGGCAGTACATAGCTATGCAAATTTATGTTTGTCTATGTTAGTTTTGTATGTGAATCATATGCTAGTTTGAATGAAACTCATGTGCAAGTTATAGGAAAACCGTAACCATATATGCAAGTTCACTATTACATGTTTAGATCTATATTTAGATCCATGATAGTTTATGTAAATTTATGTATATCCATTGCCTATTCAAGTTATTGGCTATGCAAACTTATGTCATGATTCTTAGATCTATTTTATGTGTTATGCAAGTTGTGATGTTGCTTTTCTTTTTATAAGTTAGACTATATTGCGAGTCTAACATATGTTATATTAAAACGTACGAATAGCGTGGGGACAATGGGAAAATATTGAATATACATAATTGTGAATTGGCATAAAATGGCCTTAAAAGGCATATTATTGATTTGAGACATTAATTGGTGTAAATTATATACCTGAATTTATGGACATAATTTAGGTGACAATTACGGACATAAATAAATTTGGAATTTATTAACAAATTTGAATAGGGATATTAATCCAGTTTGGGGTTAAATAATTATGTGTAATAATTAACCGCCTAAGACATGAGGTTAGACTCGTTTGTGGTGTAAGACTGCCCGGACCCGCCCGGCAAATCCAGCAACCACAAACGGTAGTCTAATGTGAGAGGTCAAAGGCACAAATTAAATGCATAACAATTGTAAAGACACGAGGTTAGGCTCATTTGCAGTATAAGACTGCCCGGACCCGCCCGGGAAATCCAGCAACCACAAACGGTAGTCTAATGTGGGAGGTCTTTACAAGGTTATGGTTCTAATGAATTAAGTAACACTTAATCTGATAAACATGTGGTGGGACATAGGGGTTAAGTGGGTGGCCTGGGTGGCATGTGAAATACGATCAGAAACACTTAACTAAGTTGAAAACATGTAAGAAGACATGAATAAGAAGGGGTTAAGTGAGATATTCTAGTGGGGACCAAGCATAGGTGGAAAGCTTGGGTCAAGCATGGAGGACCCTTTTCAAACCAGTAACCCATTAAGTATCTTTGTGAGATCAAGTTAG
The DNA here is from genome assembly GCA_030737875.1 of Allium sativum. NCBI lineage: Eukaryota > Viridiplantae > Streptophyta > Magnoliopsida > Asparagales > Amaryllidaceae > Allium > Allium sativum. The sequence goes on from CM060924.1 coordinate 840,212,355, forward strand.
ATCGAGGACGGGACACGCTTACTGGGTTTGATTGTAAAAGGTCAAAACGGGTTAGTGGTGGCAACGCAAGTCCAACGGGGTCATGTGCGTGCGCAGGCCCGGGCTGGTAGGTATGACATTGTTGCATCGTGTAGATATAGGCCGTGCATCTTTAGTGGTATCAGGTTGCCACTTTAGGGAGTGATACACCCCACTGTGGGACCAGCACGGGTATCTACGAGTTAGGGAGTCGATCGCATGGGGGTAGTGGGTACTACTAGCGGAGATAGGGGCAGGCGGCACCTATGAGGGAAATTAGGGGTACACGAAACTACCATTATCATTATTATGTTCTGTAAACCGGATCAACTTTTAGGGTGACTAGTAATGGTGCAGTGTAGTAATTATCCTATTGTAATGTCCCATATTTTCTGACCATTTATTTGAATTATTTTATTATTTAAAATATAGGTTTGAATTTATATAATTGGATTTAATTATTTTATTTTTGAATATTTATTATATTTATTATATAATAATATTTTAATTCCAAATTATTTGGAAAATGTTGAATTTGAAGTATAATGTGATCGGGCAGTTTAGAATGGTTTAAAATTGTTTATATTGAAATTATAGTATTGATTTCGTTTATAAAACGACGGTCGGGCGTTAAATTTATAATTATATTATAAAACGAGCTGCAACAGCGCGGTAGTTTGTAATATGGCGTTTTGAAATTTAAACAGCTGTACAGGATCCAAAATAAGTCGGAGTTTCTCGAAACAAGAAACGTATGAATCTATTTGATTATATCTTTCTAATGAAAGAGAAAAATATTGTTTTCATAACGTAGATTTTGTTTTATGTCCAAATCAAAATTTGAAAAGATTGCTATGGAATTCCTTTATATATTATAGCGATTTATTTATACAAAACAAAGGGTTTTTATTTTTCTAAATATCAATTTGGCTTGAAATTCAACCCAGAAATTTTATTTTGGTAATATATGAAATTCTGGTCATGTATGGCCGATAATAGTATTTTATTAATATTATATTAAGGTATTCTAAAATTGGTTTATTTTAATGTAAATTGGACTTTTAAAAGGGACTTTATTCAAACGACCTCCGTTTTCGGCGAAACAAATTTTGTTGAGACCGTAACAGCTAATTATTGTTGGATTTCGAATTGCACGTCAATCGGGGTTAATTTGTGAGTGCAATAAAATAAAATGCAAATAAAATTACCATTTGGACGTGAACGAGTGCCATTTGAGCAAACGGACTCGGAATTCAACGAAACAAGTTTCATTCAGACCGTAACGTCAAAATATACTATGCAGTCCATTTTCATTACGAATGGGGTTTGTATGCAAGGACAGGAGCGAATAAACAGCGTTCAAAATAGCGATAGACACAAAAAAATATCCTTAGTCACATCGACATAAATAAATATTATTTACTTCAATATATTCCCCCTCTCCAGTATATTTATGGTCAACATCATCCAAACATTTTTCCAGTAACCACAAATTTGCAGAAAACCCCTTAATCACAAAGCAATTTATTTCTCCATTTCTGTTGCGAATCGAGTATAGGGATCTGAAGCAAAGTTGGAGATCGGGGTGATGTCTACCTCCAGTTAAAATTTCAGAGCAAACGGTCGAGTGTGATGGCCGGAATCCTAGTTTAAATAGAAGAATTCAGTTTTGCTTTTGGCCTGATTGGAGGAGGTAGGTTCAATTTCTGGGATTATGGAAGATGAAGAGGAGGAGCATAGCTGTAAATTGGTGGTGTTCTCGAGTCCTGCAGTGGTCGGAGTCGCCGGATTTTCTGAGTTGATCGAAGAGGGTCAATTCTGAGTTGTTTTGCAAGTCACGATGGGCTTTGACCGATTTCATGGCGAAGCAGACCTCAACGTGGTCCGATGTCTGAAGGAAGTCATAGGTGGTGGAGAGCCGAGTAGAACGGTGGTGGTGGGATGGCCTGACATAGCCAGTCGGAAGTGAATTTGATGCTTTTCCCTTTTCAGTTCATCTAGGGATTTACGGCGGTCCATGGCACGAGTGTGGTCAGAGATACTAGCGTAGGGGGAGAGGTGAGTGGCGGTTCTGGCAAAGGTCTCAGGTCGGTCTCAGTTGGGGTAGCGGCGACGCGGTGGAGCATTGTTGAGGTTGATGGGTTTCGTTGTGTATCAGGAAGAAAGGTATCAGGATTTCCACGATCAGGAGAATGAAAACGCATGAATGGTATTAACGGAGCTGATGTGGAGAACGTGTTAAATCAAGGTAATTAAAGGATTTATTTAATTTATAATTATAACCAGTTAATTAATAATCGTATTAATATATATAAACTTGAATTTAGTGTAACTTTCTCATACAATAACGAAATTTCACGAAACAAGATCCATTGGGATCATAGGGACGAGGCCTAGACGATGGAGCTGATTGGAAACTGATAAGAGCTGTTCGAAATTTTAGTTAATTTTGAATGTTCGTTCAAGATTAAAAGGAACAAACGCGTCGACCATCAACCGAATATAAACTGGTGAGTTAATTCTCACAACCCCTGGAATTCTGTGATGTGGTAAATTCGTAGAGAAATATAATTGACCGTTAACAGTAGAAATTGGTTGATTAGCTGCTATGGATGCTATTGGTTGTTTGATTGATTGTTGTTATTTATACTCGTCAGTTTTAAATAATAGATTATTGAAATTAAATTCATATAATGTTATCAAAGTGATATCTGTGATGCAAAGAAGGACAGGTTGGAGGCATCCAACTGGATTCCTCAAATAAACTGTATTTTTGTTGTTGTGCATATTATTCATATATGAATGTACACCCTGACTATCACCAAAACCTATTTGAATGTGGATGGTTGAATATATATTCATCGTTGTTGTAATTGAAATCAATCGACAGTATTGATTGGGTAATTGGCAGTGAATGGCCTAAAATATATTGTTTTAAACATCGTTCTACTGTCAGGTGAACGGACGCAGTTTTAAAGTTACAAATAATTTTATAACTGAACTGAAATTCTTTAATTATTTTATACATATAATCAAATTAGAAATTTATAAATAAATATTTTAAATCGAGTTTATAAGAGAAATTATTGAAATGGTTTACACTAGTTAAAAGCAAACCTAAGGATATATACGGATTGGTAAAATGAAATAATTGTTTCTAAAACAATTAAATGATGTTTTTAAATAAATTAAATTATTTAATTAATTTAAAAGGTGAAATGACAAATGAAAATCAGTTAATAGGTAATTGAAATGTACAGTTGGTAAAATCGACCATTGTTAATTGAAATTGATAACGGAAATAATTTGATTTAAATTTTATGAATATTCATTAAACGTAACGAAGGGTGTTAAATGGTAGTTAATCTTTGATTAACTAGAATCCATAGTAATTATCGAGATTGTTTAGTGTTAAATATTAGTAATTATCCGATTAACTATAAATTGAGGAAATCATTGAATTGATTAGTGTTAAATTATTAGTAAATCTTCGATTAACTATAAATTAAGGAAATTATCGAATTGTTTAGTGTTAATGGAGTTGATTTTTATTTAATAAGCTTTTAAAAACGATAAAAGTTCCATTTTTAATTAATATCAAAGTTAACTATTTTTAATATGGTTAATGTATAAGTTAATTATTATTTTAATTAATAATAATTATCCTACTTTTAGTTAATAGCAAGTTCAAGCATTTTAAATGGAATTAATATAAGTTAATTATTATTTAAAATAATAATAATTAAAAACGATGGCTTTTAATTGGAATTTATTTGAGAAGTGATTAAGTAGCGATATGGTTTGATCAAAGGGGCGATAAGAATTATAAAGAGAGTTATAATTCAAGTTTCAAATGACATTGGTAAATTAAATTGTTAAGTATTTTAGGGATTTAAATAAGGTTTTACTTTATTTCTAAATTAAGTAAGGTAAATTCAATCGAAAGAAATTATTAGTGAAGATGATTAATAGATTAAAAATATACTGAAATATAGTAATGGTTTTAAAATAAAATCTAAGAAGTTGCGAAAGGATGGTAAATGGTATTTTAAGTATTAAGGAAGTAATCCAAGCGAGGTTTAATCAGGGTCTGTAAATCTAAATGAGGACTTTAAACGTTTAAGAATTGGATTAAGTGAAACATCGCAAAGGAAATTACATACAATAGTTTTGTCTAAAATATGGGTAAGGGAACTTTGGAATTTAAATCCAAGTTAAAAAGGTTTTATTATAAAGTAGGGGGTAAGCGGATTTTAGTTGAAAAATCCGAGGTAAAAGTTTTATTTTAAGAATGCCCGAATAGACGGGAAACAGATTGTTTGACGTGAGATTTTTATATAAGACCCAAAATTATAAGTGAAATAATGTCTTAAGTTAAAAGTCGTGTTTTTAGTGAATACTTACTTAATTAAAGGAATTAAGTAAAAGATTTTTGAATGAGGATTTCAAATATAAGAAACGGTTTTATAAAACCAGGTTTGAAATCGAAGTGGTAAATGAGGATTTTAATATCAGTGGTTAAGTGACGAACTATTATTATTCCGAGATAAAAACGTTGTCGATCAAGGTCTGAGAGGTAGTAAAATACCCCAACTTGAACGGCTTCACTATTATCAAGGAATGGTATTAGTTTGAAGTGAGTTAAAGGTGTTGAAATTGGTGTATTATCCCATATGAGGAATATTGAACACGAGTGCGTGATTTTGGGATATAAATAATAATGCAATGTAGTTGCAATATAAAATGAAATATTTGGTTTTAAGTTATATAATTTGACATTTGTTTTGCCATATCAAAAATCGGGAATTTGGTTTATACCGTTAAGTATACTATATATATACAGATCGAAATGCCGAATTCAAGGAAAAGAGGGAAAATGTTTTATAGAATATAACGACTTTTTCTATAATAAAGGAAATGGAAAGTTTGGTACATATGTATATACATACTCGGAAACATATGAAATAGTTTTTGTTATAAAATTAAGAATAAAGATAATGTTTTAAATATATCGAAAGGATTAAAGGTTGATTAACCATTTATAAATTATTTTTAAATACGCCAAGTAATGACAAGTACTGAATCAATAAACTCATTTTATCTACACGATTATTATTTGACAGTTAAGCCACCGACTATGAAACCTGACCAATACGATTATTGGTACGGAAAGACCGGGATTGAATTTTATGTGAAAACAATTCCAACCAGCAAATACGTTAACACTAAAGATGTTCAGAAGCTGATCAAGATGGAGCAATTGAAGACCGTTGATCTTCAATAGCGGAAGAACTACTTATCGAATTTCTCTGGGTTGCAACCATAGTTATTTGATTTGTGATTTTGTTGTTGTTGAAATCTACGGATTGTAAGGACTACTCGGTACTGATCCTAGGGGTGATTCCTATATTGGATGCAGTAGGAGGGTACCTTCGGTTCATCCTGTTCCTGGATGACTTGTATGGACGAATGTCTAACAAAGTATTTCCTTAAAACCACATATGTTGATTTTTACAAATATACCGAGTTGGTGGCAAAGAGGGGCACTTCTTTTATACCCAGAGTATATTTGTGGACGTCAATTAGTGATTTGACGGATCTGACAATGTGGCATTCAAAGTGAATGATGACCAAATGTTTTAAAAGTTAAATTCTAGCCTCAAGCCTCATCAACCGGGAAATGACAAAAATCGGGCAGGCATCATGGCTATGTGGGTCACTCCCATCAGGGTGTATAATCACCTATCTAGAGAAATTCCATTTGTTTCTTTAATATATTTCATTGCTATCCCTTTTCGGGAGACGGTTACTGATCCCAACCGTCAGTGATATACATTCGATACACTCAAGCGAAATGAGTGGTCGGTCATGTGTGGGCTGAGTTGCAAGACGTTCTTGTTGAACCCAGTGTGTTCGCCTTTAGAGATACACTATCGGCAGGTGGTCTCATACCTTGTCATGGTCGGAATCCAATTTCCAATAAGCGCCCGCGGTTTTGATTGTATACTGTATATGTGGAGCGTGAGATGCAAGCGTTCCACTAGATGGTTATTTATTTGTATTTAGACACTATGATAATATCATAACCAGCTATGATTTCAAAAATGGTTTTGGGATATAGTTAGGTAAAAACTGTCCGTGTTTATGTGTGGGCTGGTCTTACTATTATCCTTTTATTTCAAAAGGATTTTCCAAAGTTAAATAAGTTATTTGTGCTATGGATTTATCATTGAAAGTATTCCAGACTGACCCTGTGAATTTTGCTTTGCTTCAAATGTGCTCGGGTCAGACCGAGTGTATTCCATGTTAGGTTCGTTTGGAGTTTCAGGAGCCGGAAGCAGGAGGCTTCACCTAGTTATATAAAGTCATTTCCGCTGTGCAGTTATATGTTATACTCTGATGATTGGTATGTATATGCAGTTCTTTTGTATAAAGGAAGTTGATATTATTTTTATCTGTTTCGCTATGAGATTCTGATGTGATATTCTTCTTCTTTCTTCTATTCTAATATTTCTTTCTTTCTTTTCTCACCCTCTAAATTCTTTCTAATAACGTCCTGTGTTTTCGGTGCTTGGAAGGTCGACACTAGATACGATACTTGTTTTTATGTTGATTTTCGGGGCCGAAATCCCTCGGGTCGTTACAGTGGTATCAGAGCTATTGGTTTAGTGATAACCTTGGCTCTGTGGCGTGACTCAATAGAGATAGGTTTAGTAATACCCTAAATTGAGTTTGATTATATTTATGAGAGCGCGTATTTGTAATTTGATATAAAATTATTTTTTGAAATTATTTTTGCCTAATTTATTTTATAATAAAATAAAAGTAAAGGTTATTATAGTATGGGCAATCGATTGATTTGTTAATGCGGATTGTATGATATGTTTGGATGGTGTGCCCGATCTTATGGATATAAACCTGAATCGACTTGGTTAAAACCAATCCGAAATAAATAATTCGAATAAATCAATCCAGAAATTAATGAAGTAATTATAAATAATTATAACCTCGCATGGATTAAATTGTGTGTAAAATGGGTTAATATGAATGGTATGGATGTTTTGAACATAACTAACATTGTTGTGATGACTGATGAATTCGTTTGAGTTGAGAACAGGTGCTGAAGAGCCAATTCAGCTTTAATATCCATCCATGAGAGAAATTCTGGAGTTAATCGGATCCTGTTTGAATAAAGCTGCATTATAATTAAGCAAACTCGCACATAATATATCGCTTATCGCAAAATAACGCTCGCAAAAAGGTACGCCTACGAAAATATGAAATTTTGGATTTTGTGTGGGTTTTGAGTTTGGATTTTGATTTTTTTTCCGACCATGTTGGTCGAGGTATATCTATTGCTTGAACCTGCGATATTGCAGATGTCCTCCATACAGGGGAGACTCTGCCAAATTTTTTCCAAAATTTAAGTTGTTAGAATTTTTTTGAAGATTTTTGGGAAATTCTTTTATTTGAATTAATTTTGTTTTACGACCTATTAGATTTGTTTTGGGAATAAAATCGAATTTTAAATTTATTTTTATAAAGATAATGGGTTGTAGCGTTCTTTCTACCTTAGTAATTTCGAGGACGAAATTATTTTAAGGGGGAAGGAATGTAATGTCACGTATTTTCTGACCATTTATTTGAATTATTTTATTATTTAAAATATAGATTTGAATTTATATAATTGGATTTAATTATTTTATTTTTGAATATTTATTATACTAATTATATAATAATATTTTAATTCCAAATTATTTGGAAAATGTTGAATTTGAAGTATAATGTGATCGGGCACTTTAGAATGGTTTAAAATTGTTTATATTAAAATTATAGTATCGATTACGTTTATAAAACGACGGTTGGGCGTTAAATTTATAATTATATTATAAAATGAGCTGCAACGGCGCGGTAGTTCGTAATATGGCGTTTTGAACTTTAAACAGCTGTACAGGATCCAAAATAAGTCGGATTTTCTCGAAACAAGAAACGTATAAATCTATTTGATAATATTTTTCTAATGAAGGAGAAAAATCTAGTTTTCATAGCGTAGATTTTGTTTTATGTCCAAATCAAATTTTGAAAAGATCACTATGGAATTCCTTTATATATTATGGCGATTTATTTATATAAAACAAAGGGTTTCTATTTTTATGAATATCAATTTGGCTTGAAATTCAACCCGGGATATTTTATTTTGGTAATATATGAAATTCAGGTCATGTATGGCCAGTAACAATATTTTATTAATATTATATTGAGGTATTTTAAAATTGGTTTATTTTAATGTAAATTGGACCTTTTAAAAGGGACTTTATTCAAACGACCTCCGTTTTCGACGAAACAAATTTTATTGAGACCGTAACAGCTAATTATTGCTAGATTTCGAATTGCACGTCAGTCGTGGTTAATTTGTGAGCATAGTAAAATAAAATGCAAATAAAACGACCATTTAGACGTGAACGAGCGCCATTTGAGCAAACGGACTCGGAATTCAATGAAACAAGTTTCATTGGGACCGTAACGTCAAATTATACTATGCAGTCCATTTTCATCACGAACGGGGTTTGTATGCGAGGATAGGAGTGAATAAACAGCGTTCAAAGTAGCGATAGACACGAAAAATATATCCTTAGTCACATCGACATAAATAAATATTATTTCCTTCTATATATTCACCCTCTCCAGCCCATATTTCTGATCAATACCATCCAAACTTTTTCCAGCAACCACAAATTTGCAGAAAACCCTGTAATCACAAATCAATTTATTTCTCCATTTCTGTTGCGAATCGAGTATAGGGATCTGAAGCAAAGTTGGAGATTGGGGTGATGTCTACCTCCAGTTAAAATTTCAGAGCAAACGGTTGAGTGCGGTGGCCGGAATCCTGGTTTAAATAGAAGAATTCAGTTTCGTTTTTGGCCTGATTGGAGGAGGTAGGTTCAATTAAAGGGATTCATACCTGATGGAAGAAGAATAGGATGAGCATAGCTTTAAATTGGCGGTGGTCTCGAGTCCTACGGTGGTCGGAGTCGCTGAATTTTCTGAGTTGACCGGAGAGGGTCAATTCTGAGTTGTTTTGCAAGTCACTATGGGTTTTGGCCGATTTCATGGCAGAGCAGACCTCGAGGTAGTCCGATGTCTGGAGGAAGTCATAGGTGGTGGTGAGCCGAGTTGAACTGTGGTGGTGGGTTGGCCTGACATAGCCGGTCGGAAGTGAATTTGATGGTTTTCCCTTTTCTGTTCATCTAGGGATTTACGGCGGTCCATGGCACCAGGGCGGTCAGGGATACTGGCGTAGGGGGAGAGGCGAGTGGCAGTTCTGGTGAAGGTCTCAGGTCGATCTCAGGCGGGGTAGTGGCGACGTGGTGGAGATTTGTTGAGGTTGATGGGTTTCATTGTGTATCAGGATGAAAGGGATTGGGATTTCCAGGATCAGGAGAATGAAAATGCATGAGGGGAATTAACGGAGCTGACGTAGACAACGTGTTAAATCAAGGTAATTAAAGGATTTATTTAATTTACAATTAAAGCCGGTTAATTAATAATCGTATTAATATATAAAAACTTTAATTTAGTGTAACTTTCTCATACGATAATGAAATTCCACGAAACAGGATCCATTGGGATCGTAGGGACGAGGCCTAGACGATGGTGCTGATTGGAAACTGATTGGCGCTATTTGAAATTTCAGTTAATTTCGAATGTCCGTTCAAGATTAAAAGGAACAAACGTGTCGACCATCAACTGAATATAAACTGGTGAGTTAATTCTCACACCCTCTGGAATTCTGTGATGTGGTAAATTTGTAGAAAAATATAATTGACCATTAACAGTAGAAATTGGTTGATTGGCTGCTATGGATGCTATTGGTTGTTTGATTGATTGTTGTTATTTATACTCGTCAGTTTTAAATAATAGATTATTGAAATTTAATTCATATATTGTTATCAAAGTGATATCTGTGATGTAGAGAAGGACAGGTTGGAGGCATCCAACCGAATTCCTCAAATAAATTGTATTTTTCTTGTGGTGCATATTATTCATATATGAATTTACACCCTGACTATCACCAAAACCTGTTTGAATGTGGATGGTTGAATATATATTCATTGTTGTTGTAATTGATATCAATCGACAGTATTGATTGGGTAATTGGCAGTGAATGGTCTAAAATATATTGTTTTAAACATCGTTCTACCGTCAGGTGAACAGACGCAGTTTTAAAGTTATAAATTACTTTATAACTGAACTGAAATTCTTCAATTATTTTATACATATAATAAAATTAGAAATTTATAAATAAATATTTTAAATCGAGCTTATAAGAGAAATTATTGAAAAGGTTTACACTAGTTAAAAGCAAACCCAAGATATATACGGATTGGTAAAATGAAATAATTGTTTATAAAACAATTAAATGATGTTTTTAAATAAATTAAATTGTTTAATTAATTTAAAATGGGAAATGACAAATGAAAATCAGTTAATAGTTAATTGATATGTACAGTTGGTAAAATCGATCGTTGTTAATTGAAATTGACAATGGAATTAATTTGATTTAAATTTTCTGAATATTCGTTAAATGTAACAAAGGGTGTTATATGGTAGTTAATCTTCGATTAACTAGAATCCATAGTAATTATCGAGATTGTTTAGTGTTAAATAATAGTTAATGTCCGATTAACTATAAATTGAGGAAATCATTGAATTGTTTAATGTTAAATTATTAGTAATTCTTCGATTAACTATAAATTAAGGAAATTATCAAATTGTTTAGTGTTAATGGAGTTGATTTTTATTTAATAAGCTTTTAAAAATGATAAAAGTTCTATTTTTAATTAATATTAAAGTTAACCATTTTTAATATGGTTAATGTATAACTTAATTATTATTTTAATTAATAATAATTATCCTATTTTTAGTTAATAGCAAGGTTAACCATTTTAAATGGAATTAATATAATTTAATTATTATTTTAAATAATAATAATTAAAACGATGGCTTTTAATTGGAATTTATTTGAGAAGTGATTAAGTAGCGATATGGTTTGATCAAAGGGGCGATAAGAATTATAAAGAGAGTTATAATTCAAGTTTCAAACGAGATTGGTAAATTAAATTGTTAAGTATTATAGGGATTTAAATATGGTTTTACTTAATTTCTAAATTAAGTAAGGTAAATTCAATCGAACGAAATTATTAGGGAAGATGGTTAATAGATTAAAAATATAATAAAATATAGTAATGGTTTTAAAATAAAATCTAAGAAGTTGCGAAAGGATGGTAAATGGTATTTTAAGTATTTAGGAAGAAATCCAAGCGAGGTTTAAACAGGGTCTTTAAATCAAAATGAGGATTTTAAACATTTAAGAATTGGATTAAGTGAAACATCGCAAAGGAAATTACATACAATAGTTTTGTGTGAAATATGGGTAAGGGAACTTTGGAATTTAAATCCCAGTTACAAAGCTTATTGTAAAGTAGGGGGTAAGCGGATTTTAGTTGTAAAATCCAAGGTAAAAGTTTTATTTTAAGAATGCCCGAACAGACGCGAATCAGATTGTTTGACGTGAGACTTTTATATAAGACCCAAAAGTATAAGTGGAGTAAGGTCTTAAGTTAAAAGTCGTATTTTTAGTGAATACTTACTTAATTAAAGGAAATAAGTAAAAGATTTTTGAACGAGGATTTCAAATACAAGAAGCGGTTTTATAAAACCAGGTTTGAAATCGAAGTGGTAAATGAGGATTTTAATATTAGTGGTTAAGTGACGAACTTTTATTATTCTGAGATAAGAACGTTGTCGATCAAGGTATGAGAGGTAATAAAATACCCCAACTTGAACGGCTTCACTATTATCGAGGAGTGGTATTAGTTTGAAGTGAGTTAAAGGTGTTGAAATGGGTATATTATCCCATATGAGGAATATTGAACACGAGTGCATGATTTTGGGATATAAATAATAATGCAATGTAATTGCAATGTAAAATGAAATATTTGGTTTTAAATTATATAATTTGACATTTGTTTTGCCATATCAAAAATCGGGAATTTGTATTATACCATTATGTATACTATATATATATATATATAGATCGAAATGCTGAATTCAAGGAAAAGAGGGAAAAATGTTTTATAGAATATAACGACTTTTTCTATAATAAAGGAAACGGAAAGTTTGGTATATATGTATATACATACTCGGAAACATATCAAATAGTTTTTGTTATAAAATTAAGAATAAAGATAATGTTTTAAATATATCGAAAGGATTAAAGGTTGGTTAAACATTTATAAATTATTTTAAATACGCCAAGTAATGCCAAGTACTGAAACAATAAACGCATTTTATCTACACGATTATTATTTGATAGTTAAACTACCGACTATCAAACCTGACCAATACAATTGTTGGTACGGAAAGACCGGGATCGAATTTTATTCGAAAACCATTCCGACCAGCAAATACATTAACATTAAAGATGTTCAGCAACTGATCAAAATGGAGCACTTGAAGACCGTTGATCTTCAATAGCGGAAGGACTACTTATCGAATTTCTCTGGCTTGCAACCAGAGTTATTTGATTTGTGATTTTGTCATTGTTGAAATCTACTGATTGCAAGTACTACTCGCTACTGATTCTAGGAGTGATTCCTATATTGGATGCAGTAGGAGGGTACCTTCGGTTCATCCTGTTCCTGGATGACTTGTATGGTTGAATGTCTGACAAAGTATTTCCTTAAAACCACGTACGTTGATTTTACAAATATACCGAGTTGGTGGCAAAGAGGGGCACTTCTTTTATACCCTGCGTATATTTGTGGATGTCAATTAGTGATTTGACGGATCTGACAATGTGGCATTCAAAGTGAATGATGAGCAGATGTTTTAAAAGTTAAATTCTAGCATCAAGCCTCATCAACCGGGAAATGACAAAAATCGGGCAGGCATCATGGCTATGTGGGTCGCTCCCATTAGGGTGGTATAATCACCTATCTAGAGAAATTCCATTTGTTTCTTTAATCTATTTCAATGCTGTCCCTTTTCGGGAGACGGTTGCTGATCCCAACCTTCAGTGATATACATTCGATACAGTCAAGCGAAATGAGTGATCGGTCATGTGTGGGCCGGGTTGCAAGACGTTCTTGTTGAACCCAGTGTATTCGCCTCTAGAGATACATTATCGGCAGGTGGTCCCATACTGTAACAACCCGAAAATCTGGGCCAGTTTAAATTTTTTATTTTGGCGATTTTAGCGAATTTTAATTATTTAAAATTAATTATTTTAAATAAAATCAACGAGAAATTTATTTTGAATAGAATTCGAACGTATATATTATATACGCCGTCGTTAGAATATAAATAATTATATATAATTATAAATAGAATTGAAAATGGCGCGGTAGTTCGATAATTCGATTTCAAACTTCAATTGAATGTACCGGGTGCAAAACAATCCGGATTTTAGTGAAACCAAAAATAATAGGATCTATTTGATGATATCTTTCTAGCGAATCCGAAAAATCGAAATTTCATAGCGGGAATCAAAAGATATGTCCAGTTGAAAATTCTGAATAGTCGTTATGGAATTCAGGCCCTTAAAAATGGAAATTTTGCAAATGACCTTGGATTTCGACGAAACCACTTTTGTTGGATCCGTGAGGTCAAATTATTGCTAGTTTCCAAATTTCAGAATTTTTGGAGCTAATATGTGAACGTGGCGCAGTTAAACGTGTTTGACAATTTAAAGTTGAATTTAGACAACCAGAAATTGGCCATTTTTCAAACGGTCTCAGAATTCGACGAAATTAGTTTTGTTAGGACCGTATCGTCGATACGATGCCAGAAAATATTTTTCTGGAATTTTTAGAGGCTGTATGTGGCCCCGGTATTTTGGAATGTGCGTTAATATTAAATATACACTGTTTTATATTGTAATTTTGATAAAAACCTATCAAAATGGCCGAATTGGCTTGCGTGGCATATCCCATTGTGTCCGGAATGGGGGTATTACACTAGCGACGACAGCCGTTGGGTTCGATTTGGCGTTCGAAGGAAAAAGTTACTTTTTGGAATTTAAAAATATAATTAAACAAAAGAAAGTCAACTCCCCGCATACTCTCTCTCTCCCTCCTTGTTCCCACCGTCGATTTCAGATTTAGAAAAAAAAAACCAACTTCGATCGAGCCCCCCCAATCCTCGTCGCCCTCTTCCCCCCCCCCCGGCCAGCGCCGCCTTCACCCAGCCAAGGCGCCGCCCTCCCCCTATCTTCCCCGACTGCGACCACCCCTCCACCGTATTGCGCGGAGACCATGGGACCCCCAAACCCATCGGAAACCCTAGCCCTGGCTCCACCTATTCGCCGCCCCTGCCACTTCCTCCGCCTTCCACGTCGCTGCAGCGCCCCGACCTCCTCAGCGCACAGTGGCCCCTCCTCCAATTCAGGCCAGCAAGCAAACACCCCCTAAACCCAAGTCGTGATCTCCTGAAGCACGAGCCAGCCACCAACTCGCGGACCAGCACCACCAGCGAAGCTCTAGCCACCTCCGTCCGACGAAGACCCCTCCACCCTTTTCCGTCATCACCGAAAACAGTGAGTTTTTATATACATTAATTTTGTTTTTAGTTTTGAATCTAAATACCACTATTAAAACATGATCTTTAATATATATATATGTGGCATAAGGGAAAGACATGATTTTTAGAGGATAAAAATTTGATTTTTCATTGCTTAAAAATATGATTTCTATATTTTTAAAGAATTAAAAATATGTTTTTTTATATTTTTAAAGTATTAAAAATATAATCTTTACTATATAGAAGTGGTAGAAATATGATTTTTGTTTATGTAGAGAATTAAAAATATAATTTTTACATGATAGGAATATTAGGAATATCATCTTTATATGTGTAGAAAAATAAAAATGTGATTTTTATTATAATATATTTTTGAAAAGGCGAAATCTATATTTTTGATAAGGGCGAAATCTTTATTTTTATAAAGGCGAAATCTTTTTATATAGCAGCAAAGTAAAAATTCGATTTTTATATATTGATTAGCAAAGTAAAAATTCGATTTTTATATATTGATTAGCAAAGTAAAAATTCGATTTTTATATATTGAACAACGAAGTAAAAATGTGATTTTTACATATGTAGAGAATACGGGCGACGAAAGTGACGAAGAGCGAGAATGGCGAAGATTTCTATAAATGAAGAGTCGTGGTATTGGATAGCTATCTGTGAGAACTTCTCACCTTTCAATTTAAATTTTCTAGTTATATATATATATATATATACTAGGATGCAGACGGTGTTTAGTAGCACCCGACACCCGTCATCCACAGACCATGGATGGCTTGTTTGTTTAATTGTTTGGTTGTGTAGTTGGTTAGATAAATTGGTTTGAAATTGAATTGTTTGGTGAAATGAAATTGATTTGATTGATGTGTGAATGGCGTGGGCCTTCACTAGACCGGGGATAAGGCTAGGCCTTGTCCCGTTTCTAGTATCGTGCCGTTATGCCGCCGAAATTTTCTAAAATATGTTAGAAAAATAAAAATATCAATTTTATTGAATAAATGAACTGAATAGAAATTCATATGTTAAAATAAAATATTTTATCGTTAAAAATATAATTTTTAACGTGAAAGTGAATAAATAGATATTTATAGACAAATCGGTCGATTTGTTTACATGCACTGATTTGACTGATATTGATTGGGTCGATAAATTTTACACATCGCCCAACTGCACGAATAAAAATCTGTGTTTGATTGTTTGAAGCCCCACACGGGTTTTGGGATGAAATTTGAAGTTCACTCATCCTGATTGATTAAATATGTCAATCGATTGATTGACAGGCTGTTATGAGCGTTAGATATCTATATTTGATGCTTATACAGTGTAGTGCACTTTGGTTGATGGTTGATTATTTTCCAATGCTATTATATACGTGTGGTGTATGAAAATCCATATAATCAACATTATATGGTGATTGGTTGGGCCTCATTCCAATTTAGAAAATAAAGAATATTATAACATAAAGGTTCATGTGTTGACTGTACTCATCCGTTGAGATTAGTCATGTGTTGAACGAAATAACTTAACAAAAATTGTCACACGTGGACAGTACTCATTCGTTGAGATTAGTCGTGTGTTGACAAGAATAAATATTCATTTGTTGAATAGAATATTTGAAAATAGAAATATATGAAGCCGTGTTGGTTAGATTGACGCCATTTTGACGTGAGCGATATTTATATCGATTTTATTCATTTTAAAATGCATATTGAAAAGTGATTTCGAAAACGCATATTTTGAAATGAAATCGAAACGAATTGAATATAAAACGATTTCGAAATGAATTGAATGTATAACGATTTCGAAATGAATTGAATATATAATGAATTCGAATTGAATGGAAAACGAATTTGATTTCAATTGAATAGCAAACGAAACGAATTCGAATTGAATTGAATAGATAACGAATTTGAATTGAATTGAATATAAAACGAATTCGAATTGAATTGAAAACGAATTCGAATTGAATGGAAAACGAATTTGATTTCAATTGAATAGCAAACGAAACAAATTCGAATTGAATTGAATAGATAACGAATTTGAATTGAATTGAATATAAAACCAATTCGAATTGAATTGAAAACGAATTCGAATTGAATGGAAAACGAATTTGATTTCAATTGAATAGCAAACGAAACGAATTCGAATTGAATTGAATAGATAACGAATTTGAATTGAATTGAATATAAAACCAATTCGAATTAAATTGAAAACGAGTTCGAATTGAATTGGAAACAAATTGAAATGAATTCAAATTGAATTGAAATTTGAATTGAATAGAAATGAATTTTAAAACGAATTTATAAAGAAGAATTCAATTTTGATTTGAATTGAAATGGAAGTTGAAATTGCTTTTGAAACGAATTTAAAACTATTTATATAATTCGTTTTAAATAGAAATCGACGAAATATATACTATATATATTATATATATATAATATAATGGCCTGAATAGAACACGCCGCGGCAGTTCGCGAATTTCGACCATTTATTTCAAACGTACATTACGGGAGATCCGACCGTCGGATTCTCCTAAAACCGGAACCGTTGGGTTCGTATCGAAAAGAGCTTTCTAACGAATATTAGAAATTTGAAATCTAACGGTTGAATTTGGAATTATGTACAAATCAAATTTGAAAAAGGTCGCTGTAAGTGCAGTTCGATAGCCGTGGATGGAAATCGACTGTACGGGCCTTGATAAAATTATTAAAAATAGAAATAATTTGTGTAAAATCATAAGAAATGATTTGGGAAAAATTGGGATGAAAAACTCCATATTTGAAAAGATAAAAATAGATTTTTATCGAAATGAACTAGTTTTGAACTAGAATTATAATTCTATTAATTTTTTTTAAATAAACAAATTGAATTAGAAAATGGTTTTAAAAATAACCATAATTTCAAATGATTGCATTGGAGTGGATTTGAATCGAAATTGTCTTCGGAATATTTCGATGTAGGAATTCGTGATTATACAGATGTTGTTATGGAAATTTGAAAGACATATATTTATATCGTTACTTCCAATACAACATTTGTTAATCGTAGAATTTGATATTGAATATAAGCCGATATATTTTCTATTCAGAGCCTTGTATTGAATATCAAATGTGATTTGGGTTTTGTCGTGAATGGTGTCTTCACTAACACTGTTCTTGAACCCAGTTGAGAAAAGATTAAATCTTTTTATTTAGATTTAATAAAGTGTACCAATTAAATAATATTTAATTGGAATTGAATTGATATTGATTTTTGGGTTTATCATGGACAGTGTTTTAAATAACACTCGTTCTTTAACCCGACAATTAATGGAATGTGATTTTGGGTTTATCGTGGACCGTGTTTTAAATGACACTGATTCTTTAACCCAGTTAACGATTAAAACTAAGTGGAGTTTTAATGAATGTTTAATTAGATTGAAATGATCGAGAATGGAGTATCACCAGTTTTGCTCCAGGCGATAGTTAAATCTTTAATTAGATTATAACGCGAAATGGTAATTGAATTCACCGATAACACCGTGGTGTTAGATATGAAGTAGGACCAGTTTTACTTCATGGGATTAATAGGTTGGGGTTGGGAAATTAAAACAAATGATTACTTCGGTAAGGTTCGTTAATCCCGACTAGTTGAATCGAAATTCAAAAGAAGATTTGAGAATAAATTTTAATGATTTATCTTGGATAAAATTAATGGGAACCTTTCCCTATGAATGTGAAATTTAGAAACTAACTGTCGGTTAGCTAAGCAGAATGGTTTCCTGGATTTTGATCTGATGTTGGTTTCGGCCTTCGGGGTTAATATTTGGGGAATTATTCTCTTGATTAATTTACGGTTAGTGACTGATGAATTGGAATGAGGCGTATGTTGTGTTTGTGTAACACTTATTTAAAATATACGCGAGTTATTCGGGAAGACCGGGTTTATCCCATTCTGAATAACTGATTCGACGATAAGTCGAAGATGAAGACGATGGTCGAAGACTGGAGGTCTTCACGTCCTTTGGATAATTACTGATAATCTTGATTGGGCTGTACACCCAAGAAGATGGAAACAGTTGGTGATCGTCCAGACGTACTTGGAGATCGATGGATATGCGAGGTACTAGGTGCCTCCGGTTTCGTTCAGCCCCAGAACGGACTTGTAAATGGACTGTGTGTCTGACATTGGATTTTAGTCCGTGTGATTGATCTCTATTAAATATATATCTGTTTGGCGGCGGAGAATTTATTCTCTTGCTTAACGCCCTTCTCTGAGACGTACGAGCTGTAATAACCCGGAAAATCTGGGCCAGTTTAAAATTTTTATTTTGGCAATTTTAGCGAATTTTGATTATTTAAAATAGATTATTTTAAATAATATCGACGAGAAATTTATTTTGAATATAATTCGAACGTATATATTATACGCGTCGTCGTTAGAATATAAATAATTATATATAATTATAAATAGAATTGAAAATGGCGCGGTAGTTCGATAATTCGATTTCAAACTTCAATTGAATGTACCGGGTGCAAAACAATCCGGATTTTAGAGAAACCAAAAACAATGGAATCTAATAGTGAATATCTTTCCAACGAATCCGAAAAATCAAGATTTCATATCGGGAATCAAAAGAAATGTCCAGTTGAAAATTCAGAATAGTCGCTATGGAATTCAGGCCCTTAAAAATGGACATTTTGCAAACGACCTCGGATTTCGACGAAACCAGTTTTGTTGGGTCCGGGATGTGAAGTTATTGCTAGGTTTCAAATTTCATAATTTTTCGAATCAATATGTGAGCGTGGTAAAGGAAAACGCGTTTGACCAATTTTAGTTGATTTTAATCGACTGGAAATTGGCCATTTTTCAAACGGTCTCAGAATTCGACGAAACTAGTTTTGTTAGGACCGTATTGCCAATACGAAGCTAGAAAATATTTTTCTGGAATTTTTAAAGTTAGTATGTGACCCCGGTAATTTGAAAGGTACGTTTAAAATTCAATATAGTGATTTAAATGAAAATTCAACGGAAACTGATCGAAACGATCAAACCAGCTTACGATACATATCCCATTGTGTTCGGAATGGGGGTGAAACGCTATGGACGACAGGCGGTGGGCCTCGTTTTGAGGTCGTATGAAAAAGTCAACTTTTAAGTAAATAAATAAATTATATAATAATAATAAAAAAAATATTATCTCCCTCTCCTTATATCCGCTCAGGCCCCCCCCCCACGTTTAAAATCAATTCAGTTTTTCTAAATCAAAGAAAAAAAAAACCCCTAAACCTAAAATCAATCGCGCCTCCTCCCTTCAGGCTGACGCCGTCGAGCCTGCTTCCCCCTCCTCCTCGAATCAAAGTCGCTCCCTCCTCCTCACACCGCCCCTCTCCTTCTTCTACCCTCCGCTGCTTCGATCTCGCACCCCCCCAGTTCGATCGACGCACCCGCCTCTCCCCGAAACCCTAGCGCCGCCAAGCCTGGCCGTCACCCCCCCTTCTTCGCAGCACAGAAGTTTTTATTTTTATTTTATTTTTATTTTATTTTTTTATTTTGATTTTATTTTCGTAGAAAGAATACTGTTTGTTTTTTTTAGGTTTTAAAAACTGATAAAGAAAAAGGTTTTAAAAACTGATTTTGAAAAAGGTTTTAAAAACTGATTTTGAAAAAGGGTTTTAAAAACTGATTTTTAAAATAGGATAAAAAAAAACTGATTTTAAAATAGGATAAAAAAAAACTGATTTTAAAATAGGATAAAAAAAAACTGATTTTAAAATAGGATAAAAAAAAACTGATTTTAAAATAGGATAAAAACTGATTTTTTTTATAAAAGTAAAAACTGATTTTTTATAAAAGTAAAAACTGATTTTTAGAAAGAGATTTAAACTTTAAAAAGAAAAAGGTTTTAACTTCAAAGAGAAAAAGGTTTGAGCTTTAGAATGGAAAATGATTTGAACTTTAAAAAGTAAAAATCATATTTTTATATATTGAAAGTCAAAGTAAAAATCATATTTTTATATATTGAAAGTCAAAGTAAAAATCATATTTTTATATATTGAACTTCGAAATAAAAATATGATTTTTATATATTGAACTTCGAAATAAAAATATGATTTTTATATATTAAATAGCGAAGTAAAAATTGGATTTTTACATATGTAGAGAATACGGGCGAAAGCGACAAAAAGGCGAGTTGGCGAAGATTTCCTGCATTAGAAGTGCCGTGGAGCTAGGATAGCTATAGGTGAGAATTTCTCACCTTTCAATTTCATTTCTATTTATATATATATATACTAGGATGCAGACGGTGCTTAGTAGCACCCGACACAATCGTCCACAGACCATGGACTTGTTTGTTTGGTTGCATAGATTAGTTATATGATTTGATTTGAATTTGGTTGTTTGGTGATTTTGATTGATGTGTGAATGGCGTGGGCCTTCACTAGACCGGGGATAAGGCTAGGCCTTGTCCCGTTTCTAGTATCGTGCCGTTATGCCGCCGAAATTTTCTAAAATATGTTAGAAAATAAAAATATCATTTTATTGTGTAAATGAATTGAATAGAAATTCATAGGTTGAAATAAAATGTTTTATCGTTAAAAATATAATTTTTAACGTGAATGTGAATAAATGAATAGTTATAAACAAATCGGCCGATTTGTTTGTATATACACTGATTTGACTGATATTGATTGGGTCGATAAATTTCACACATCGCCCAACTGCACAAATAAAATCTATGTTTGATTGTTTGAAACCCCACACGGGTGTTGGGATGAAATTTGAAGTTCACTCATCCTGATTGATTAAATATGTCGATCGATTGATTGACAGGCTGTTATAAGCGTTAGATATCTATATTTGATGCTTATACAGTGTAGTGCACTTTGGTTGATGGTTGATTATTTTTCAATGCTATTATACATGTGTTGTATGAAAATCCATATAATTAACTTTATATGGTAATTGATTGGGCCTCATTCCAGTTTTAAAATAGAAATATTTGAAATAGAAATATTCGAAATGGAATATTTGAAAATATCAATATATGAAGCCGTGTTGATTAGATTGACGCCATTTTGACGTGAACGATATTTATATCGATTTTATTCATTTTAAAATGAATATTAAAAAGTAATTTTGAAATCGAATATTTCGAAATGAATTGAATTGAAAACGATTTAGAAATGAATTGAATTGAAAATGATTTCGAAATGAATTGAATTGAAAACGATTTCGAAATGAATTGAATTGAAAACGATTTCGAAATGAATTGAATTAAAAACGATTTCGAAATGAATTGAATTGAAAACGATTTCGAAATGAATTGAATTGAAAACGATTTCGAAATGAATTGAATTGAAAACGATTTCGAAATGAATTGAATTGAAAACGATTTCGAAATGAATTGAATTGAAAACGATTTCGAAATGATTTGAATTGAAAACGATTTCGAAATGAATTGAAAACGATTTCGAAATGAATTGAATTGAAAACGAATTCAAATTGAATTGAAAGTGAATTGAAAATGAATTCAAATTGAATAGAAATTTGAATTGAATAGAAATGAATTTTAAAACGAAGTTATAAAGAAGAATTCAATTTTGATTTGAATTGAAATGGAAGTTGAAATTGCTTTTGAAACGAATTTTAAAACTATTTATATAATTCGTTTTAAATAGAAATCGACGAAATATATATTATATATTATATATATAATATAATGGCCTGAATAGAACGCGCCGCGCCGCGGCAGTTCGCGAATTTCGACCATTTATTTCAAACGGACATTACGGGAGATCCGACCGTCGGATTCTCCTAAAACCGGAACCGTTGGGTTCGTATCGAAAAGAGCTTTCTAATGAATATTATAAATTTGAAATCTAACGGTTGGATTTGGAATTATGTCCAAATCAAATTTGAAAAAGGTCGCTGTAAGTGCAGTTCGATGGCCATTGATGGAAATCGACTGTACGGGCCTTGATAAAATTATTAAAAATAGTAATAATTTGTGTAAAATCATAAGAAATGATTTAGAAAGGATTGGCATGAAAAACTCCATATTTGAAAGGATAAAAATAGATTTTTATCGAAATGAACTAGTTTTGAACTAGAATTATAATTCTATTTATTTTTAAATAAATAAATTGAATTTGAAAAGGGTTTTGAAAATAACCAAAATTTCCAATGATTGCATTGGAGTGGATTTGAATCGAAATTGTCTTCGGAATATTTCGATGTTGGAATTCGTGATTATACAGATGTTGTTATGGAAATTTGAAAGATATATATTTGTATCGTTATTTCCAATATGACATTTGTTAATCGTAGAATTTGATATTGAATATAAGCCGATATATTTTCTATTCAGAGCCTTATATTGAATATCAAATGTGATTTGGGTTTGTCGTGAATGGTGTCTTCACTAACACTGTTCTTGAACCCAGTTGAGAAAAGATTAAATCTTTTTGTTTAGATTTAATGAAGTGCACCAATTAAATAATATTTAATTGAAATCGAATCGATATTGATTTTTGGGTTTATCGTGAACAGTGTTTTAAATAACACTTGTTCTTTAACCCGATAATTAATGGAATGTGATTTTGGGTTTATCGTGAACCGTGTTTTAAATGACACTGATTCTTTAACCCAGTCGAAGATTAAAACTAAGTGGAGTTTTAATGAATCTTTAATTAGATTGAAATGATCAAAAATGGAGTATCACCAGTTTTGCTCCAGGCGATAGTTAAATCTTTAATTAGATTTGAACGTGAAATGGTAATTGAATTTACCGATAACACCGTGGTGTTAGTTATGAAGTATAACCAGTTTTACTTCATGGGATGAATAGGTTGGGATTGGGAAATTAAAACAAATGATTACTTCGGTAAGGTTCGTTAATCCCGACTAGTTTGAATTGATATTCAAAAATAGATTATAGAATAAATTCAAGAAATTTATCTTGGATAAAATTAATGGGAACCTTTCCCTATGAATGTCAAATTTAGAAATTGACTGTCGGTTAGCTAAACAGAATGGTTTTCTGGATATTGATCTGATGTTGGTTTCGGCCTTCGGGGTTAATATTTGGGGAATTATTCTCTTGATTAATTTACGGTTAGTGACTAATGAATTGGAATGAGGCGTATGTTCTGTTTGTGTAACACTTATTTAAAATATACGCGAGTTATTCGGAAAGACCGGGTTTATCCCATTCTGAATAACTGATACGACGATAAGTCGAAGATGAAGACGATGGTCGAAGACCGGAGGTCTTCACGTCGTTTGGGCAATTACTGATGATCTTGATTGGGCTGTACACCCAAGAAGATGGAAACAGTTAGTGATCGTCCAGACGTACTTGGAGATCGATGGATATGCGGGGTACTAGGTGCCTCCGGTTTCGTTCAGACCCAGAACGGACTTGTAAATGGACTGTGTGTCTGACATTGGATTTTAGTCCGTGTGATTGATCTCTATTAAATATATATCTGTTTGGCGGCGGAGAATTTATTCTCTTGCTTAACGCCCTTCTCTGAGACGTACGAGCTCAGGGGTTATATATTGATGGATATCAAACGCATGGAGTGAATTGCCTGTGTGGCATGCCTAAGTGGCAATTGATCGAGGATTCTGTTGAAAAGCAAAGTCTTGTGGTGATGATCAAAGCACGGCCTTTGTGGCGTAGCTTTGTGTAACGTTTACCTCGCGTGTTTCACACCCGGTATGAACCAAAAATGGGAGACGGACCTCAGGGAGGACTTGCGTTTCTTTCTAGTTAGAAGTGGCGTCAGTGGTTTTACACGCCCTGACGAGTTTGACTTATGTGGTTGTTGCTATTGCGAAGCGCCTCGGTTATATCGGTTTCGGCCGATGCATTCTGGTCGGCAGACGGACCAGACTTACACCCCATAGGGTGGGGAGACGTAGTGTTCAGGGTTTAAGTTTAATCCACATCGGTGGACCGGCCCTGACGATCCAAGGGTCGATGCGCTCTGACCCTGTGGCTCGGACTAGAGAGTCACGAAAACGGTTGAGGACTATCTTTTGCCTCGGTTCATAGACGGAAATCCAATTTCCAAATACATGACATTTGCGGTTTTATTTGTAGAGCCTAGTATGGCGACATAGTGGGATGGGGCGCTCATGCCGCCTATGATTGATACTTATGATTTGAAGTTGTTTTATACACTATGCACTTATTATAGTATCAAATGATTTGTGTTAAACGTATCAAGCATTCTTTGGCTGTTATAAGGGAAAACCCTATCCCCCGGCTTGCGTTGCATTGTGTGATAGGACCTGGGTCTTATAACAGCTTCATTTTTCTTTATTTAGCATTGCGCTGTTGTTTCATGCACTGGTATTCTTGGGAGGAAACCCGTTCCGTGTTATACGGCGTGGTCCCTTGATTTACCTAATGATTTAAAATAAAGATTATCTGTTTTAGTTCTCACACCAGTCACATGACTGACCTGGAGTTTATTGTTTTAACCTAAACTCTGGGTGCCCCTATTTTGACACGGGCAGCTAGTAGTTTTGGTTTTGCAGATTTATATTCACAGGATCCTAGTTTACAACTGGAACGATATCCGGAAAGCTTTGTATCCGTATATCTCCTTCTAGTTGTGTATTGTATTATTTTCCGCTGCTATGTATTTAAATGTAATTTAAATCTCTGATATTTCTGTGTAATATTTATTCGTACTCTGTATATTCTTGTAATCTGATGCATTGTTGTAATATACAATGAAATGTTCTTCTGTATGCGTTCTATTTTGTCCTGTTCTCAAACGATAGGGCGTTTCAAACGGTCTGGGTCGGTTTAGCGACTGGTTCGGACCGAGCGAAATTCCTTGCCGTCACAGTTGGTATCAGAGCTTTGGTTTACAAAGCTAGAGAACAAGACGCATTAGAACCATACAAAAGAATTCATCAGATATTGGATTAGTAACATCCAATGGAACGACTCGTTAGAGATGGGATCAGTAGTATCCTAGAACGAGTGTGAAGAGTATATTTTTGAAAATGAAAACAAATTTTGTTTTGAAAATTTAAATCAACTATTCGTATTTGATTAGTTATTATGTTTGAATTTGGACAGTCCAGTATATATAGACTTTGCGTATACGTCTGATCCACGTGTATTTGAAGTTTTAATATATTGGATAGATATAGAGTCACACTCTAGTCGCCCAGAGACGATTCTGATGATAGTCTAGACATCATCAGAATTGGTATTCGAGTTTCGAAGGTGTGATTTTCTATATATTTCCATTAGACTGGTGTGAGAACCAAGACTAATATAGCTAGAATACATTGTTGTGATTTGGCATCAAAACATGATTTTTGACTATGTATCGAAATTATGAATTTGAAACTCTAATTCACTAATTGATTGATGTTTGTGTTGGTTGTTTATTTGCTTGCTAATTTTTAGCCAATTAGCCTAATTGAACCAAATATTGAATTGTATTGAAAATTGGTCGAATTTGCTTGCACATACATATACTTATATTGAACATGTCATAGCAAGGAGGCTAGAGCCAGAGAATAAAATTTGTTTGCCCGACAAATAGGTACATGTTTACTACATAATTTCCTGTTTTGTTTGGGTGATGATGATTTTGTGAGCCTATTGGCTTTTTCTTTTTCTTTTTGAGATCTGAAGGACCGGGGAAGCTATTTGAAATTCCCCGATGCTCCCGGTGCAGGGGAGGTTATGGCGAAATTTTTCGAAAATTTAGGGTGTTAGCCAAATTTTTGAAATTTTGAAAATTCTCAGAAACTGAAAAGTTGGAGAATGGAAGCCAAATTGAAAGTAGAGTTGATTAATCAAACCACTTTCGACTTTGTTCCTTTTCGGGGACGAAAAGTTTTAAGTGGGGGAGATTGTAATAACCCGGAAAATCTGGGCCAGTTTAAACTTTTTATTTTGGCAATTTTAGCGAATTTTGATTATTTAAAATAGATTATTTTAAATAATATCGACGAGAAATTTATTTTGAATATAATTCGAACGTATATATTATACGCGTCGTCGTTAGAATATAAATAATTATATATAATTATAAATAGAATTGAAAATGGCGCGGTAGTTCGATAATTCGATTTCAAACTTCAATTGAATGTACCGGGTGCAAAACAATCCGGATTTTAGTGAAACCAAAAACAATGGAATCTAATAGTGAATATCTTTCCAACGAATCCGAAAAATCAAGATTTCATATCGGGAATCAAAAGAAATGTCCAGTTGAAAATTTTGAACAGTCGCTATGGAATTCAGGCCCTTAAAAATGGACATTTTGCAAACGACCTCGGATTTCGACGAAACCAGTTTTGTTGGGTCCGGGATGTGAAGTTATTGCTAGGTTTCAAATTTCATAATTTTTCGAATCAATATGTGAGCGTGGTAAAGGAAAACGCGTTTGACCAGTTTCAGTTGATTTTAATCGACTGGAAATTGGCCATTTTTCAAACGGTCTCAGAATTCGACGAAACTAGTTTTGTTAGGACCGTATTGTCAATACGAAGCTAGAAAATATTTTTCTGGAATTTTTAAAGTTAGTATGTGACCCCGGTAATTTGAAAGGTACGTTTAAAATTCAATATAGCGATTTAAATGAAAATTCAACGGAAACTGATCGAAACGATCAAACCAGCTTACGATACATATCCCATTGTGTTCGGAATGGGGGTGAAACGCTATGGACGACAGGCGGTGGGCCTCGTTTAGAGGTCGTATGAAAAAGTCAACTTTTAAGTAAATAAATAAATTATATAATAATAATAAAAAAAATATTATCTCCCTCTCCTTATGTCCGCTCAGGCCCCCCCCCCCACGTTTAAAATCAATTCAGTTTTTCTAAATCAAAGAAAAAAAAAAACCCCTAAACCTAAAATCAATCGCGCCTCCTCCCTTCAGGCTGACGCCGTCGAGCCTGCTTCCCCCTCCTCCTCGAATCAAAGTCGCTCCCTCCTCCTCACACCGCCCCTCTCCTTCTTCTACCTCCGCTGCTTCGATCTCACACCCCCCCCCCCCCAGTTCGATCGACGCACCCGCCTCTCCCCGAAACCCTAGCGCCGCCAAGCCTGGCCGTCACCCCCCCTTCTTCGCAGCACAGTAAGTTTTTATTTTTTTTTTTATTTTTTTTATTTTGAATTTATTTTCGTAGAAAGAATACTGTTTTTTTTTTAGGTTTTAAAAACTGATAAAGAAAAAGGTTTTAAAAACTGATTTTGAAAAAGGTTTTAAAAACTGATTTTGAAAAAGGGTTTTAAAAACTGATTTTTAAAATAGGATAAAAAAAAAACTGATTTTAAAATAGGATAAAAAAAAACTGATTTTAAAATAGGATAAAAAAAAAACTGATTTTAAAATAGGATAAAAAAAAACTGATTTTAAAATAGGATAAAAAAAAACTGATTTTAAAATAGGATAAAAACTGATTTTTTTTATAAAAGTAAAAACTGATTTTTTATAAAAGTAAAAACTGATTTTTAGAAAGAGATTTAAACTTTAAAAAGAAAAAGGTTTTAACTTCAAAGAGAAAAAGGTTTGAGCTTTAGAATGGAAAATGATTTGAACTTTAAAAAGTAAAAATCATATTTTTATATATTGAAAGTCAAAGTAAAAATCATATTTTTATATATTGAAAGTCAAAGTAAAAATCATATTTTTATATATTGAACTTCGAAATAAAAATAGAATTTTTATATATTGAACTTCGAAATAAAAATATGATTTTTATATATTAAATAGCGAAGTAAAAATTGGATTTTTACATATGTAGAGAATACGGGCGAAAGCGACAAAAAGGCGAGTTGGCGAAGATTTCCTGCATTAGAAGTGCCGTGGAGCTAGGATAGCTATAGGTGAGAATTTCTCACCTTTCAATTTCATTTCTATTTATATATATATACTAGGATGCAGACGGTGCTTAGTAGCACCCGACACAATCGTCCACAGACCATGGACTTGTTTGTTTGGTTGCATAGATTAGTTATATGATTTGATTTGAATTTGGTTGTTTGGTGATTTTGATTGATGTGTGAATGGCGTGGGCCTTCACTAGACCGGGGATAAGGCTAGGCATTGTCCCGTTTCTAGTATCGTGCCGTTATGCCGCCGAAATTTTCTAAAATATGTTAGAAAATAAAAATATCATTTTATTGTGTAAATGAATTGAATAGAAATTCATAGGTTGAAATAAAATGTTTTATCGTTAAAAATATAATTTTTAACGTGAATGTGAATAAATGAATAGTTATAAACAAATCGGCCGATTTGTTTGTATATACACTGATTTGACTGATATTGATTGGGTCGATAAATTTCACACATCGCCCAACTGCACAAATAAAATCTATGTTTGATTGTTTGAAACCCCACACGGGTGTTGGGATGAAATTTGAAGTTCACTCATCCTGATTGATTAAATATGTCGATCGATTGATTGACAGGCTGTTATAAGCGTTAGATATCTATATTTGATGCTTATACAGTGTAGTGCACTTTGGTTGATGGTTGATTATTTTTCAATGCTATTATACATGTGTTGTATGAAAATCCATATAATTAACTTTATATGGTAATTGATTGGGCCTCATTCCAGTTTTAAAATAGAAATATTTGAAATAGAAATATTCGAAATGGAATATTTGAAAATATCAATATATGAAGCCGTGTTGATTAGAATGACGCCATTTTGACGTGAACGATATTTATATCGATTTTATTCATTTTAAAATGAATATTAAAAAGTAATTTTGAAATCGAATATTTCGAAATGAATTGAATTGAAAACGATTTCGAAATGAATTGAATTGAAAACGATTTCGAAATGAATTGAATTGAAAACGATTTCGAAATGAATTGAATTGAAAACGATTTCGAAATGAATTGAATTGAAAACGATTTCGAAATGAATTGAATTGAAAACGATTTCGAAATGAATTGAATTGAAAACGATTTCGAAATGAATTGAATTGAAAACGATTTCGAAATGAATTGAATTGAAAACGATTTCGAAATGAATTGAATTGAAAACGATTTCGAAATGAATTGAATTGAAAACGATTTCGAAATGAATTGAATTGAAAACAAATTCAAATTGAATTGAAAGTGAATTGAAAATGAATTCAAATTGAATAGAAATTTGAATTGAATAGAAATGAATTTTAAAACGAAGTTATAAAGAAGAATTCAATTTTGATTTGAATTGAAATGGAAGTTGAAATTGCTTTTGAAACGAATTTTAAAACTATTTATATAATTCGTTTAAATAGAAATCGACGAAATATATATTATATATTATATATATAATATAATGGCCTGAATAGAACGCACCGCGCCGCGGCAGTTCGCGAATTTCGACCATTTATTTCAAACGGACATTACGGGAGATCCGACCGTCGGATTCTCCTAAAACCGGAACCGTTGGGTTCGTATCGAAAAGAGCTTTCTAATGAATATTAGAAATTTGAAATCTAATGGTTGGATTTGGAATTATGTCCAAATCAAATTTGAAAAAGGTCGTTGTAAGTGCAGTTCGATGGCCATTGATGGAAATCGACTGTACGGGCCTTGATAAAATTATTAAAAATAGTAATAATTTGTGCAAAATCATAAGAAATGATTTAGAAAGGATTGGGATGAAAAACTCTATATTTGAAAGGATAAAAATAGATTTTTATCGAAATGAACTAGTTTTGAACTAGAATTATAATTCTATTTATTTTTAAATAAATAAATTGAATTTGAAAAGGGTTTTGAAAATAACCAAAATTTCCAATGATTGCATTGGAGTGGATTTGAATCGAAATTGTCTTCGGAATATTTCGATGTTGGAATTCGTGATTATACAGATGTTGTTATGGAAATTTGAAAGATATATTTTTGTATCGTTATTTCCAATATGACATTTGTTAATCGTAGAATTTGATATTGAATATAAGCCGATATATTTTCTATTCAGAGCCTTATATTGAATATCAAATGTGATTTGGGTTTGTTGTGAATGGTGTCTTCACTAACACTGTTCTTGAACCCAGTTGAGAAAAGATTAAATCTTTTTGTTTAGATTTAATGAAGTGCACCAATTAAATAATATTTAATTGAAATCGAATCGATATTGATTTTTGGGTTTATCGTGAACAGTGTTTTAAATAACACTTGTTCTTTAACCCGATAATTAATGGAATGTGATTTTGGGTTTATCGTGAACCGTGTTTTAAATGACACTGATTCTTTAACCCAGTCGAAGATTAAAACTAAGTGGAGTTTTAATGAATCTTTAATTAGATTGAAATGATCGAAAATGGAGTATCACCAGTTTTGCTCCAGGCGATAGTTAAATCTTTAATTAGATTTGAACGTGAAATGGTAATTGAATTTACCGATAACACCGTGGTGTTAGTTATGAAGTATAACCAGTTTTACTTCATGGGATGAATAGGTTGGGATTGGGAAATTAAAACAAATGATTACTTCGGTAAGGTTCGTTAATCCCGACTAGTTTGAATTGATATTCAAAAATAGATTATAGAATAAATTCAAGAAATTTATCTTGGATAAAATTAATGGGAACCTTTCCCTATGAATGTGAAATTTAGAAATTGACTGTTGGGTAGCCAAACAGAATGGTTTTCTGGATATTGATCTGATGTTGGTTTCGGCCTTCGGGGTTAATATTTGGGGAATTATTCTCTTGATTAATTTACGGTTAGTGACTAATGAATTGGAATGAGGCGTATGTTCTGTTTGTGTAACACTTATTTAAAATATACGCGAGTTATTCTGAAAGACCGGGTTTATCCCATTCTGAATAACTGATACGACGATAAGTCGAAGATGAAGACGATGGTCGAAGACCGGAGGTCTTCACGTCGTTTGGGCAATTACTGATGATCTTGATTGGGCTGTACACCCAAGAAGATGGAAACAGTTAGTGATCGTCCAGACGTACTTGGAGATCGATGGATATGCGGGGTACTAGGTGCCTCCGGTTTCGTTCAGACCCAGAACGGACTTGTAAATTGACTGTGTGTCTGACATTGGATTTTAGTCCGTGTGATTGATCTCTATTAAATATATATCTGTTTGGCGGCGGAGAATTTATTCTCTTGCTTAACGCCCTTCTCTGAGACGTACGAGCTCAGGGGTTATATATTGATGGATATCAAACGCATGGAGTGAATTGCCTGTGTGGCATGCCTAAGTGGCAATTGATCGAGGCTTCTGTTGAAAAGCAAAGTCTTGTGGTGATGATCAAAGCACGGCCTTTGTGGCGTAGCTTTGTGTAACGTTTACCTCGCGTGTTTCACACCCGGTATGAACCAAAAACGGGAGACGGACCTCAGGGAGGACTTGCGTTTCTTTCTAGTTAGAAGTGGCGTCAGTGGTTTTACCCGCCCTGACGAGTTTGACTTATGTGGTTGTTGCTGTTGCGAGGCGCCTCGGTTATATCGGTTTCGGCCGATGCATTCTGGTCGGCAGACGGACCAGACTTACACCCCATAGGGTGGGGAGACGTAGTGTTCAGGGTTTAAGTTTAATCCACATCGGTGGACCGGCCCTGACGATCCAAGGGTCGATGCGCTCTGACCCTGTGGCTCGGAACTGACGTGATAAGTACTAGCTTCGCAACCTCTGGTCACTACTTCGCTAACTCAGGGCCCCATTTCACTATTCCGAACGAAGAGTCTTTTTATTAACAAGGTACGCTGGGGGAAGGACCAAAATGAATATACTGGGGGACAATGATGCTATACCAGAGTTCAAGCTCATGGAATGTTGAACAAACCAGTCCGTTTGATTTGGTACAGAAATACGCGTACACTTCTTTGCTACGCACCTCTTTCATAGTTTGGATCGGTATCAAATTGTAACAAACAAGAAACTAATCATCAACTAAACGATTATACCCTAATGATTCTCCGGTTTTAGCGACCAAGACAAGAAAAATGCTGCGTGATCCAACTCCAAAGAACAAAAGCAGAATCCGAACTTGGAATTGATCTTTTCGCTCATTGAAAGATCCATGTGATTGATTGAGCTAGTTGATTTCTATCTCCAGCAGGTTCTATATCTACTTGGTCGCCTATCCTTTTGTTTACAATCGAGGCATATTCGCGTTAATATACCCGGGCAACATTTCCAACAACTCCAGCTCGCAATTAATATACTGGGCAAGAAAGAGATTGATTAGACCCAATATCCGTAATTTCACTGACATCTTCACAGAATGAATCCAGTAACTGCCCTTGCTCTCGGGAAAAGCAGCAGTAAGGCTTGGACGTGAGTTCAGAGATTGACTACGAACTGCAACTACTTTCTCTGATGCCACATCGGGTGCAAAAGTGCGTAGGGTGATTAACTGCGCTACATTGGGGGGTAGGCGACCAACGGGCCCTTGGCTTTCTTAGTCAATTTTCCTTAATGTTCATGTAAGTAAATGCTACTTTGTATCGAAAGACCTTGAATCCGCAAACAAAGTGGAATGATGGAAATATCACCATTCCTCGGTTGAGTGTACTTGAAAGATCGAGGAGAATGTTACTAATATACCAATTAGTAGTGATTGAATTCCTTCTATGGTTCCACATGAGAAACCAGTACGAATATAACCTACATGTCCAATCGAACTATGAGCTAGAGGTCTTTTGACTTTCGTTTGGGCCATGGCGGCCAGTGCTCCTAAGATCATAGAAGCAATGCTGCAGAAAAAGAAGATTTGTTGCAATGTACCTCCATAGGAACCAACAATAGAAAGACGTGACATATTTGCAGAAATAGAGATTTTAGGCGCAATAGAAAGGAATGCTGTCACCGGGGTGGGTGAACCCTCATAGATATCAGGTGCCCACATATATTGAGTCAAAAGAGAGATTGAGTCCGAGGGAGAATCTCATCTAAGGGGGGCGGGCGCAGCAGCTACATGGACCCCTTCCTTTATGTTGTTGCCAGCGCCGGGCCGAGCCGGAATTCTTTAAAAGGCGCGAAGCCAGTATATTAATTGTGAGGAAGAAAGTTCATCCATAAACCCGGAAACGAAACGAGAGTCTCGAATAGTTTGGATTCGTCAAGTAGGCGAATTTTTTCTTTGCCTTAGCCCAGTATAAACATTCGGAACAAAGCTAAGAAGTAGAAATATATAAAAAGAAAGCAAAAGATGGAAAAAGGGGCAAGGGCGGTCGTCGCTTGGCGCGAAGGCTGCTGGTTCGGGGGTAGGGTACGGTACTAAAGGTCCTCGGACTTCCAGGCGGTTTTTCTTTTGGGCAGCTGTTCACCGTTGGATCTCGCCAATACAGCCTCCTATGGTTTTCATATGGCATTAATATAGAAAATCGAAATTATTTTCTTGGATTGTGTTGCTATGCACCTCCTCCTTGCGCTATTCGCTCCAAGCCAAGCAACAAGGATATATTCACCTAACTTGGCTAGGCTTTCTCATAATTATCCTATATTCCGCAGAGAACAAGAGAGTTACCTTACTTGTGAAATATCTTTCGTGCTCGGTTCCCTGTAGAAAGCAGGTAGTGAACGACTATTGGTATTGGCAGCGGGGCTACCTGGCACTAACCATTGCATTGATTCTGCTTTTGTTCTTTGGAGTTGGATCACGCAGCATTTTTCTTGTCTTGGTCGCTAAAACCGGAGAATCATTAGGGTATAATCGTTTAGTTGATGATTAGTTTCTTGTTTGTTACAATTTGATACCGATCCAAACTATGAAAGAGGTGCGTAGCAAAGAAGTGTACGCGTATTTCTGTACCAAATCAAACGGACTGGTTTGTTCAACATTCCATGAGCTTGAACTCTGGTATAGCATCATTGTCCCCCAGTATATTCATTTTGGTCCTTGACTATATGCCTGCTCATTTCAGCTCCTAGTATAGTATTCATACCCTAATGACTATCTCTAGTATTGCTAGGCTGCTTCACGGGCTACTGCTTTCTTTGCGCTTTTTTGCATTCCCCTCTCACTTCTTGAGGACGTTGCATTCTTCACAATAATCAATCCCGTACCATTCTCAATGGGAAGGAGGAACTCGTTCATCGTCATCATATCAGGAAAGAAGGCATGAAGAATAGGGCACTATATGATGTGACGGAATAGCCCCCTGCTCACAAAAGATGGAAGCAGCCGGTTGAGGTACCGAGATTGCCCGGGAGACGCAGTCAAAAGGCGGCCAGGTTCGCAAGAATGTCCATGTGTGAACATTGCTTCATTCATATCACCTAGAAAACTAGAACGTTCCAACAACGTTCGATGAATTCACGATACAATTTCACTTCACGGCCAAACCCTCCTAAGCTGACGCCTACTTTCTCTTCTCTTAAGTCTACAACAAGTGGGAGAGGCAGGATTCGAACCTACGTAGAAAACCTTCAACAGATTTACAGTCTGTCGCTTTTGACCACTCGGCCACTCTCCCCTTCCCGGGCCGACGCCCCCCGGGTTCCTGAATAAGAAGGATGGCGGCGCCTGGGTTTATACTGGCTTATTAAGTTAAGAAGATTGATCCAATTAATATACTCTAAACTCTTCTATTTGCTAGCGTTCAGGGAGAATAAGGTCATTTAGTAAGTTCATCACAATTTATGTAAAGCAAGGGGAAGTACCACTTACGCTCGCCTCATGCCAATGTAACTGTTCTTGCTCCTCGCCCCAATTAATATACTGGCCTTGCTTCGGAATTTGGAAGTGATTGCCAGTGAGACTTCCTCCTTGGTTCGGGACTGCGATAGACGAAGGAAGGAAGCGCCCAGGCATCTGATGCCTTTCGGACCTGTAAGGGAAATCAGTCATAGGTAGGCCCCATAGCCATCTCCATTCATCAGAAACTATCAATTACGAGTCCGGGGCCACCAGCATCTTATCTCTTTTCATCCTTTCCGGTAGCACTAATAGAAAGGAAGTACTTGCCCTCTGAATAAATATCTGCCTTGACTCTCTACTCTCTCCAAGCGAATCAAGAAATCGAGTGCGGTCAGTAAATGCATAATTTGGATTGGAATCCCGGGATTGAGAGACAGATATTCGCCAGGTCCGATATTGGATCATTTGCCGCTCACTCGCTTCTTTCTGCACTGGATCGAATCAATTAGATGGGTCACTGGGAACGGATTAGCTTATTGGCTGCTCCGATGCCACCACGGAGCCTTCATTCGCCGGTTCTTGGCCAAGTATATTAATGGACTGGGAGAATAATATTCATTTGAAGGCTTAAATGCCGCAAATTAATATAATAAAAAAAAGAAGATTGAGGATACTGTAATCTCTCTTTTGACTCAATATATGTGGGCACCTGATATCTATGAGGGTTCACCCACCCCGGTGACAGCATTCCTTTCTATTGCGCCTAAAATCTCTATTTCTGCAAATATGTCACGTCTTTCTATTGTTGGTTCCTATGGAGGTACATTGCAACAAATCTTCTTTTTCTGCAGCATTGCTTCTATGATCTTAGGAGCACTGGCCGCCATGGCCCAAACGAAAGTCAAAAGACCTCTAGCTCATAGTTCGATTGGACATGTAGGTTATATTCGTACTGGTTTCTCATGTGGAACCATAGAAGGAATGCTACTGATCTCCTGGCAACAGAGATTCGCATCTATCGCACATAATGCATGGGAACAGCTGTTTTTTTTCACAATTAGATGGGAGGAGGAAGGTCTATAGCCGAATAACACGCCAACCCAAGACCAACGGCCAACCACTCCGTCTGTTAGGGGAAACTCAAGTAGATATAGAACCTGCTGGAGATAGAAATCAACTAGCTCAATCAATCACATGGATCTTTCAATGAGCGAAAAGATCAATTCCAAGTTCGGTCACAAGCAGGATCAATAGTGGAACCTTCCCCACCATAACATTTCGTTTTTGATTTCATTCAGAGTACCACTACTTTTTCCACATCTTCCTTCGGGCATAACAGTATAGAAGATGATTTTATGAAATAAATTCAAAAATGCCACTCGACATCGGAAGCCTAGGCTGTGACGTTGAGTACACAATTAAGACGTTCGTTTACTGGGGTTTATTACGAGAAAGACAATTATAACGAGAAAGACAATTATAAAGAATGGGACATCAACTTTTTTAGATTTTATTCTTTAATATTGCAATAGCATCAACATGACAATAACATGACAAAGCGATATAGGCATTTATCCCATACTGAGACCGAGAAAGACACACTAACAGGAGCGCGCTTCTTTATTCAAAACAAAATACATGATGAAATGAACCCACATATAAAAGTGGGCTGGTCTGCTCATTATTTGTGTTCGTACATTTTTTCATTATTGCAATACAAATAACACCTCCACTATACTAATGATGGAGGGGATTCGCGCCGGATGGAACAAGGCGTTTTAAACCATATATTACTGTTGCTGGAATGAAACGCAGCCTCGGAACAGAATTATGCTGCTTGCTGGGCCCTGATGGTGGAACTGGCATTTTTGGGGGGAAGAAAGCGGCCCCCTTTTGCGGCAGAGTGGGCAGCATCGCTTTCCCTCGTGTAGCTATGATGCCATTCAGAAACAAGACAATCAGAAGAAAAAAAAAGCAGTATAGTATTTCGCGGATTCTTGCCATCACTGGAAAACAAATTGAGCTGTAGGCATCAAGGTAAGGGACCGAGATTATATACTGCTGCAGAAGCTCCATCGAAGGGGTTGGTTGAAAGGTAAGGATAGCATGATTGACTGGTTGCGGGTCCTTTGGATCATGGGCCACATAGCCTTATCAGAGTTGATTATAACGGATGAATGACTAGTAACTCAAATGCCAATTCTTTCCTTATGATAGAAGCCCTTCTTATAGTCCCCTAGTGGAAGTATTTAATAGCAAATGGTAGTTGTTGCTTGCTATTATGTTCTTTGAAGGTCCTGCTGGAGATAGAACCCTTGTATGATCTCTCTCTGTTGGTGTTGGTGCCTGCCGAACAACGTTATTCAAAAGCCGAAAAAAGCCTGCGCCGGTATTTGCAGCCAATAAACTTCGTCAAACTATGTTAGCTCACCCGGTTATCCTAAAGACGAAGTCCGATCCGCAATTGTTGTCGCGACCATCCGGCCGAGCAGCCTTATTGAAGTAGGGGCTACCTTTCATAATTGGAAATTGCTTGTGCCCCCCTGTCAAGGGGAAGGCTATTGCCGACTGGCTTGCAGAAAATCCTGTGAACGATCCTGTAGAAATTTCGGATCGTCTGCCTGACGAGGAAGCCTTTCTTGCTTGTAGGATAAAGCGGATTTTTTACATTATTTTCGAAGGGTGGTTTTCTTGACCCCGGTTCTACCGTTATCCTTAAAATTGACGTTCCCGTGCACTAACATTAGTTTTGAGGGTTAGGGATCTTAAATACCAGAATGATGAATGATGTGTTGTTGAACAAATGGATTTGGAGAATAGAGAGAGGTGATGATAGATTATATTAATTGGTGCATTCAACAGCTCTGAAATAAATATATGCCACAGGGGGAGAGTTTCTTCATGGTGAACAGCCAAGGGGGATCTCAGTTTTGGAAGGGGCTACACAAAGCAAAAAGGTTGTTCCATTGGGGAGCTGTTAAACATGTGAACAGTGGGAGACAGACCCTGTTTTGGCATGATGTATGGCTGGGGGCATCTCCTCTTAAGTGCCAGTTCTGGAGGTTATTCCATATTTGCCAAGATCCTGATGTTTCAGTTTGTTTATATTACCCAAATGAAAAAATTTATCGATCCCCAATTAATATACTTCAAGCTTTCATCCTTTTCCGTCACTGCTATCGTCAAGACAAACCTTCAAAACATTCCACCTCGACTATTTCATCCCAATGTAATATACTTGCGTATCTGACAACTATGTCATCATCGTTTTCTTCCGAAAGCTAGAAAGGGCCTACCTAGTGCTTGCATTTCGGGGCTTTCTCCTGCCGATGCAATGATCAGAACTTCCGGGAACGAAAGACAATCATAAAAGAAAGGAAGAAGTCGACATCCTGATTTATTATCATGCTTTGACCTTTATTTTCTGACAGGCGAGTAATAAGTGTACGTGCCTTTCCCTTTCCATACCCTAAATCAGGTTTGATTTGAGCCTGGGTGGATACTGTATCAATAGACTTTACTATGTCAGTACGGGACTAGAGACAGTAGTCCAATGTTTGCTAAATAGGACAGGGAGAACTAATGAACTCATCTCTTCCCCCTCTCCCTTACATATTATACTTTTATTAACCAATTATCAGGTATCGAATCTACCTAAAAGACTCTATAATAATATCTAATAGCTGGCCTGCCTTGCTTAATATACTGGCCAGGAGAAGTGACTCCCCGAGCTATAAGCAGCCATTAGGTGATCCAATCTATTGGCCCTCCCCAGAGAAGAGAATCCGGGAGCGCCTCACCAATTAATATACTAGCCCGAACTTGCAGCCGGGAGTGATGGCGCGTACACCTTAAAGTGGTAGCAAACAAAACCTCTTCTTTAAGAAAGCTTACTGAGCCAGAATGAGAATCTTTCTGTTCAGCTGGATGTGTTTGCCTAGTATCCCTAGCAAATTATAGGGAAAGTTGATAGACCTTGACTATATGCCTTTTATATACGCTTTGGTTACCCGGTTTTATATCCCCAAAGAATGGTCTGTTCCCATTTCTGGGGTTTACATACTATTAGCAAACAAAAGGGAAATAATCCCAGAATGAAAGGTAATGAAAAGCCATACTCTTATAGTAATAACATTGCTTGCTATATTAATATAATAGCGCCAATTTACTATCCTCTAATCCAATAGAATCCGTGCCCAAGTATATTAATGCCGAGTTTCTTCGCAGACTTATGTACCAGATCATCTTTCCTTCGCTCGCCCCCTTTCCAGATGTGGGAATTGTTAGTTCTTATATGTACCAGAATAAAGAGAGAGCGTAGAAGAAAAGCCTATTGAAAAAACGAATTTCGTTCCAGGATCCGCAGCAGTTGTTGCTTGCTTCCTGAGCCTATACCTGGTGAACTCCCTGGGGCCGAGAAGAAAGCTTAGAATTCGAGAAAAACATTTCCCCCTGGTGTTACTGGGGCACTCATAACTAAAGTACTGGCTCGCGAACTGCCAGAATTAGGTTTTCCCTAGTGGATTCACCAGTCTTGCGGACTCCCTTCAGCTTCTTTTTAAATAAGTTAGAAATAAGTTAATCACTATTTTTCTTTTTTTGAGCTATACGAAAGAACGTCATCACGATCCCGCGAATCTCTTGAAAACGGAAAGAAAGGGAAAGCCAATCGTACGTCCTGGTTTCCGTTCTTCCCACAGGTTATTCTATACAATTTATGAAAGAGAGGAGAAGCCCCACTCGGGGAGATGAGTAAAAGCTTTCTCTTATATACGATACCTACCAAAGAGATCGCATTCTGACAGGGAGCACACGAAG
Organism: Allium sativum; assembly: GCA_030737875.1. Lineage (NCBI taxonomy): Eukaryota > Viridiplantae > Streptophyta > Magnoliopsida > Asparagales > Amaryllidaceae > Allium > Allium sativum. Next base: position 840,252,359 of record CM060924.1, read on the forward strand.
CAAAGGAAAGACTGGCCTGCGTAGTATTAGATAGAGGTATTACCAGGCACACCTCTCCTAGTGTTCGTTCGCTACGCACCTTCAACCCTGAAGGGAATGAGCAGCTAAGCAATAGCATGGGCGAAGCAAGAAAGTCCTATCCGGCCAATTTACTATCCCTTAGTCATTTTAGTAATTGATGTATCGGTATTCTTCCGTAGTCGAGTGATATCTGTTCAACGAACCCATGAATGGAGAAACGGGGTCTTTTGAACCAGCGTGGACAAGTGGTAAGGCAAGAAGTCTTTCATTTCAGGGAACAGGGTATAGGTATAGATGGAGCTAGTAGAGAAGAGGACATCCTGTCAGGCTATGTTATTTATCCGGACGTCGTGCCAGGGGGCGATCCAACCGAAGTCAATTCTCATAAGCCATGCGCTTGTCAGAAGAAAGGAGCGTAGCGGCAAAGAAAGATAAGCAAACAACCATATCATAAGGAAAGAACTGGCCTAGTAACACTATGAGCAACGTGAGTGGATCTAAGAGATCTATCGGGAGTGGGACGAATGAATCCTTCTTATAGTTCATTTTTTTGCAATCCCTATATCCGTCTTTAATATAAGAATAATATAGGCGGGAAGCGAAAGTCAAAGTTGATCTAATAGGGACCGATCCATTCTATTCTTAGGAGACCTTATGCTTAACACTAACGAAGGCGACAACTTTTCCTAGGTTGTTTCGATCCCAAAGGGCCAAATAATCGAGTAGCGTAGCTGTTAATAAGGAGACCGATCCATTCTATCATATTAGGGAGGCGGGAGGAGAAAATACTTGGCCTTGCCGCTTACTTTCTCTTATTATTGCTGTTTTAGCGTGTTTAAAGGCTGGGTCCACCCTGATGTGAGACACTCGAAAAGGACTTAACCAGCGTTTGTGATATATATGTTGTTAGGCAAATTACACCGTTTGGGTGTCGGCGAAGAGGAAGACCAGCCCCCTTTTATATTAACCTTTCCCTTACTTAACTTATTTAACTGGTGTGTGGTACCGTCCTCCTGCAAATCCGGCCATTTTCGAACCCACCCGGTACTTCTAAATTCTTTCTCTTCCCGGCCCGGTGCGAAGCGTGGTTATGTACATGTTCCGAATCGCCGGTCATTCATTATAGATCTAGTGGCATGGCGAGGCGATCCAAACTATTTTGGATTTCACCTATGATCAGACCTATAATATACTGGGGGCAACCAACGTGTACTTTTTCGTGTTGTTGACGTTGACTTTCAAGCTCATTTTTGAGTAGGCCGGGATTTTGGGAGCTGGGAGCAGCTCACACTATGGTGGTCTTCGGTGCCGCCGTGAAGATCTAGGAGTCACGAAAACGGTTGAGGACTATCTTTTGCCTCGGTTCATAGACGGAAATCCAATTTCCAAATACGTGACATTTGCGGTTTTATTTGTAGAGCCTAGTATGGCGACATAGTGGGATGGGGCGCTCATGCCGCCTATGATTGATACTTATGATTTGAAGTTGTTTTATACACTATGCACGTATTATAGTATCAAATGATTTGTGTTAAACGTATCAAGCATTCTTTGGCTGTTATAAGGGAAAACCCTATCCCCCGGCTTGCGTTGCATTGTGTGATAGGACCTGGGTCTTATAACAGCTTCATTTTTCTTTATTTAGCATTGCGCTGTTGTTTCATGCACTGGTATTCTTGGGAGGAAACCCGTTCCGTGTTATACGGCGTGGTCCCTTGATTTACCTAATGATTTAAAATAAAGATTATCTGTTTTAGTTCTCACACCAGTCACATGACTGACCTGGAGTTTATTGTTTTAACCTAAACTCCGGGTGCCCCTATTTTGACACGGGCAGCTAGTAGTTTTGGTTTTGCAGATTTATATTCACAGGATCCTGGTTTACAGCTGGAACGATATCCGGAAAGCTTTGTATCCGTATATCTCCTTCTAGTTGTGTATTGTATTATTTTCCGCTGCTATGTATTTAAATGTAATTTAAATCTCTGATATTTCTGTGTAATATTTATTCGTACTCTGTATATTCTTGTAATCTGATGCATTGTTGTAATATACAATGAAATGTTCTTCTGTATGCGTTCTATTTTGTCCTGTTCTCAAACGATAGGGCGTTTCGAACGGTCTGGGTCGGTTTAGCGACTGGTTCGGACCGAGCGAAATTCCTTGCCGTCACAGTAGCTCAGGGGTTATATATTGATGGATATCAATCGCATGGAGTGAATTGCCTGTGTGGCATGCCTAAGTGGCAAATGATCAAGGCTTCTGTTGAAAAGAAAAGTCTTGTGGTCGATGATCGAAGCACGGCCTTTGTGGCGTAGCTTTGTGTAACGTTGATTCGCGAGTATCACACCCGGTATGAATCAAAAACGGGAGACGGACATCAAGGAGGACATGCGTTTCTTTCTAGTTAGGAGTGGCGTCAGTGCTTGAACTGGCTGACGAGTTTGACTCATGTGGATGTTGCTTATTATTACTTGCTGAAAAGCGAGGCGCCTCGTGATATCGGTTTCGGCCGATGCTTCTGGTCGGCTGACGGGCCAGGCTTACGCCCCAAAGGGTGGGGAAACGCATTGTTCATGCACTATAATCCACATCGGTGGACCGGCCCTGACGATCCAAGGGGCAGTTGTGGCTGTTCCGGTGGCTCGGGCTAGAGAGTCACAAATCGGTAGAGGATCTTGCCCCTAGCCTCGGTTCATACCATAAATGATAACCCAACTTCCAATACGACATTGCGGTTTTGATTGTAAACCTATATGTGGTGACATAGTGGCTTGAGACGCTCATGTCGCCTATGATTGATACTTATGATTTGAAGTTGTTTTATACACTATGCACTTATAATAGTATCAAATGATTTGTTTTAAACGTATCAAGCATTCCTTGGCTGTTATAAGGGAAAACCCTATCCCCCGGCTTGCGTTGCATTGTGTGATAGGACCTGGGGTCTTATAACAGCTTCATTTTTCTTTATTTAGCATTGCGCTGTTTGTTTTATGCACTGGTATTCTTGGGAGGAAACCTGTTCCGTGTTATACGGCGTGGTCCCTTGATTTACCTAACTTTAAAAATAAAGATAAATAATTGTTTTAGTTCTCACACCAGTCACATGACTGACCTGGAGTTTATTGTTTTAACCTAAACTCTGGGTGCCCTTATTTTGACACGGGCAGCTAGTAGTTTTGGTTTTGCAGATTTATATTCACAGGATCCTGGTTTACAGCTGGAATGATATCCGGAAAGCTTTGTATTCGTATATCTCTTCTAGTTGTGTATTGTATTATTTTCAGCTGCTATGTATTAAAATGTAATTTAAATTTGTGATATTTCTGTGTAATATTTATTCATCTATACTCTGTATATTCTTGTAATCTGATGCATTGTTGTAATATACAATGAAATGTTCTTCTATTTGTGTTCTATTTTGTCCTGTTCTCAAACGATAGGGCGTTTCGAACGGTCTGGGTCGGTTTAGCGACTGGTTCGGACCGAGCGAAATTCCTTGCCGTCGCACATACCTTGTCATGGTCGGAATCCAGTTTCCAATAAGCGCTCGCGGTTTTGATTGTATACTATATATGTGGAGCATGAGATGCAAGCGTTCCGCTAGATGGTTAATTATTTGTATTTAGACACTATGATAATATCATAACCAGTTATGATTTCAAAAATGGTTTTGGGTTATACTAAGGTAAAAACCGTTCGCGTTTATGTGTGGGCTGGTCTTACTATTATCCTTTTATTTCAAAAGGATTTTTCAAAGTTTAATAAGTTGTTAGTGCTGTGGATTTATCATTGAAAGTATTCCAGACTGACCCGATGAATTTTGCTTTGCTTCAAATGTGCTCGGGTCAGACCGAGTGTATTCCAAGTTAGGTTCGTTTGGAGTTTCAGGAGCTGGAAGCAGGAGACTTCACTTAGTTATATAAAGTTATATCCGCTGTGCAGTTATATGTTGTACTCTAATGATTGGTATGTATATGCAATTCTTTTGTATAAAGGAAGTTGATATTATTTTATCTCTTCCGCTGTGAGATTCTGATGTGATGTTCTTCTTCTTTCTTCTATTCAAATATTTCTTTCTTACTTTTCTCACCCTCTAAATTCTTTCTAATAACGTCCTTTGTTTTCGGTGCTTGGAAGGTCGACATTAGATATGATAATTGTTTTTATGTTGATTTTCGAGGTCGAAAATCCCCCGGGTCCTTACACCTATAGGTATTAGGAACGAGATTAATGCCAGAATGTTCCTCTTGGTTGCTTTGTCGTGCCCACTTTTTTCACAGTCATACCTTGTTTTACCAGTTTATGCCTTATCCTAGTTACTTTAATAATTATATTGTTAAAGTTATTATACTCGCCAGACTTTATGTCTGGCCCCCTTGTTTTCGCCTCTTTTCTTCCTTTCCCCCCAAGGTTCTAATGGTGGGACTAGTACTAGTGGAGCTTGATCTTAGATCTCTTTCTCTCTCTTTTGGAAGTTCTTGGATTGCTGAAAGTAAAGTTCAGCTCATCTCTTTTATGGCTATTTGTGTTGGGGGTTATGCTTTTTACTTTTTATACTCAGAAAACAATTTTTCAAGATGGATATTAAGTGTACTTGGTTTTACTGTTGGTTTATGAAGTTGTTGTAATCAAACTATTTCTCTGTTGCAATAAAAGTTGTTTTAAAAATTTCAAGTTCCAATATATGTATCTGTCTTGTTATATTCTGTTTTATACACTAATAATGCTCCATGAAAGTTAATGCATTCCCTTTGTGAGGTACATTAATGGACGTGGGGTGTTACAACCAGAAGTTCAATACAGTTGCAATTCAGATATTTCGGATATTATGATATGATCTTTAAGATTTGCATTGACATTGCTTGATAAGCAAAAATTAATGATTGGAACCTTATGAACAATTTGTTCTAAAATAGGTAACTCGAATGTGAAAGAATATGCAAATCAATTACATATGTAATATGTGGACACACATATATACACATATATGCGAAAATTTTATTAACAACCTGAAGTTGTCATGAGCTCATATTAAAAATTATGCATATATTATTTAATATTTCAAAAAGTCGATTGACATCAATGTTGATTGACCTGAAGTCATGTACATATTCAAATGATGGAAAATTCCTCTAGGTCATCAGATCAATGAAAGGGAATAAGCAATGAAATATGAATGCATCTTATCAACTAATAAGAGCATTATCCTTGTACCATTGAAATACATCTAATGTATTTGCTAGGTATGATGCTATAATGGATCAAAAATGAATCCATAGTAGGTTTATTATTTAAAATGACAATGTTTGTCAACATTGAGGGGGATGATAAAGGAATCATCGATTTTAAATGTTTGCTAACATATAGAATTATGCAAAGTATTAAGCAACTTGCATAAATTATCAATTATGTCCCTATTAAGCTTTCTCCAATATACATTTGAATCCCCGAAGGATCAAAAGGTGTAAATCACAGCTGAAAATGTGGTATAAAAGTCAGTTCAAAATATTTTTGGAGTAAGTCACAAAGATGCAAAATAAATGAGGTGAGTGTTCCTGAAGAAACACAAAAGGTGCTTTGAAAGAAACCCATGACATAATTGTCAAAATAACCATAGAATTGGTTTAGGTACCTAAAGCATGATAAGTTTTGATATCTCAATAAATTATGTATAGAACTGACAAGAAATAATCATCAATGATAAATTAATAAATAATAAAGCACTTATATTTATAAATAGATTAAAAATCCTATATTAGAGAGAAACATGATTGGCCATCATGAAATTCTCCTAAATAAGATATATGGACCTGTAGTCCATAAGATATGAACCTGTAGTTCATAGGATAAAAATAGAAATATATATAATGACAAAAACACACAGAAGTTACTGAAGCATTATAGAGCGTCAACAACATGATAAGTGCCATGAGCATTGTATTTTCAGAGATAATTGAATTGATTAAAGTGGTGGAAGTGTTTAAAACACTTACAATACCCTGAAGGTACAAACGATGAAAGTATATAAATTCAAGAAGAATTTAAATAATCTTTGTAGTGATAAAGAGCAAGAAATGTAGATTACAACATTCTTTTAAGAATTGTTGTGATGAAAATCTTGAAATAATTCATGATGAGTAGATCACTTCCTGCTATCAAGAATTGTTGTAATAAAACTCTTAATATCCATTGAAGTGGTAGTTGCGATATGCAAAACTTATTATAATATATAAGTTCCTGAAGAACATAAATAACATTTGTTATTATATAGAATACCAAGAACATGGATGATGGATTACAACATTCTTCTAAGTATTGTTCTAATGAAAATCTTGATATACTTCAAGATGAGTAGATTACTTCCTGCTTAGTAATGAAAGTTGTCTTATTCATCAAATATGTATTGCAACATGCAAGTCCGATTGAAACAGAAAATTATAAGCACCTGAAGTGTATTCATAAATGAATATTAGTATCATACAAATCACAAAAGGGAGGCGTTTCAAATAAGAAAGCATGCCTAAAACATGGAAATACACATGAATTTTAAAAGAAAAACTTCATTAAGAAGTATTTGTAAGCAATTTGATTTACTGAAAGAAGAATATGAATTTAGAGGAAATTATTAAATCAGGGGGAGCATCCATAAGTATGATATAATGCACTCTTTTTCCTTAACTAAGTTTTTCCCCACTGGGTTTTCTTAGTAAGGTTTTAATGAGGCATCGGTCATGATCCAGAAGTATCAACCCAAAAGTAACATACAAAAATAAGTTATAATGTACTCTTTTTCCTTGTTTAAGATTTTTCCCACTGGGTTTTTCTTAATAAGGTTTTAACGAGGCATTACATTGATCCAGAAGTATCATACTACTTTTGACGTAGTAAATATGACATTTTATATTGTACTCTTTTTTCCTTCACTAAGATTTTTCCCATCAGGTTTTTCTTAGTAAGGTTTTAACGAGGCAACATTTAGATCCAATAGTATCAAACATTTTTTGATGCACTAAATTATTACTTATGAAGACAAGGCAATTTGCATGGCTCAAATTCAAGTGGGTTATATCAAGGCTGGTAGGATGGAGCAAATTTCTTCTAATTTTCTCTTCAAACATGGATGAAAGGATAACAAGAAAGAGGAGAAACAAATTCAGTTCAAGAAAAGCGGGTAGATCTGCTCTCAAAGGCAATTTCCAAATCAACATTCCAGAAGATGATGTACAAAATTGGAATGCGTCGACTACATCAATAGATTAATTGAGTAATGAATTATAAATAAGGGGGAGCATATAAAAATATGCTATAATGTACTCTTTTCCTTCACTAATATTTTTCCCATTGGGTTTTTGTTAGTAAGGTTTTTAATGAGGCATTATCTTGATCCTGAAGTATCAACCCTTACTGTAACATTGTAAAACATGTTACCTAAAGATGAAATGAATTTGCACTCTTTTCCTTGTTTATGATTTTTCTCACAGGGTTTTTCATAAAAAGGTTTTTAATGAGGCATTGTTTTGATCCTGAAGAATCAAACTCTTTTAAGGAATATCATTTTAATATGATATTCATAATGTCAGACGCTATACTCTTTTTCTCGTTTAAGGTTTTTCCCATTGGGTTTTCCTGATAGAGTTTTGAAGGCAACAGACAATAATTGTATCGACTGAACGGATATATGCAAGCAAGATAATAATAAGGGGAAGTAATTATCATATATGTTTTAAAAGGGACAACTTCAAGTTAGCAGAGCATTCAAGTTTTTGAAGACGCATATTCAAGGGGGAGAGTTGTAATATATATATATATATATATATATATATATATATATATTCTGAATATTCTTTTATTAGTTCTCTGTTTAGTCCCACATCATCGGAAAAAGTTAAACATCAGCTCCAAAGCCTATATATAAAGAAGCCAATGTAATAGATAGGAATACACATTTGAATGAATAGAAATGTCCTCTCTCCCTTGTTTCTTCTGTTCTGTGTTCGTTTTATAACACTTATATATATTTTTAGTATTAGATACAAGATATACATCACATAAATATATGTTGATTTGTAGAAATTACAGAATAAGTAAAAATCAGATAAAAGGACAAGTGGAATTTCGACTGGAAATGAAGCAAATGCTGCTGGATCATCCATAGGAAGTTGATTCTTGTTCAATATACTGGCTTAATTAAATAAAATAATTGTTATTATGGAATTCCATATAAAATAAAAGTTGTTTTAGATCTTGTTCAGATGACAATTTTAAATTTCATTTGTAATAAAAGGAATAATTGTTATTAATTTTATGTACTTGAAATATCTATGGAATTTCACAAATAGTTAATGAACTTTATAAATCATTAACTATAATGTACATGACATAAATAATTAATGGATTAAATTTAGTGATTTAAATCCAGCATACCTTTAGCTTTAACAGTTAGCCCGTATAAACAAGAGAGTACATCAAAACTCCATAATGATGGAATTTTGAGACCATATGATTTTGAATCATATGTAAATCTTGTTTATTAGGCAAAATAATTGAATCAACTTTCACTTGACATAGTGAATGAGCGATATGTATTGCGTCTCGTACATAATGATGTATATGGAGCAATGAATACATAAACTAGGGGTAGGTTTTATTACTTCATTACATTTACTGATGATATCATAAGATATAGATGTAGATATGTGTATCTTATGAAACACATATCAGAATCCTTTAAAAAGTTCAAAGAATTCAAAGTGGAGATAGAAACCAATTTTAATAGAAAATAAATACTTTTCGAACAGATCGAAAAGTATTTAAGTCAACTATATAATGACTATCAAAATGAGTTTGAAACACCATAACAAAATGACCCTATTACAACGGTGACACCGTTGTAATATATATTTTACAACGGTGGGAAAACCGTTGTGTATTAAGAAATTGTAATAGACTAATATCTTTTACAACTTTTTTGCACTGTTGCAACACCGTTGTAATATGTAAATTTTACAACTATTTTCCACCGTTGTAATAAACTTTATTACAACAGTTATGCACCATTGTAATAAAATTTACTACAACTGTTATGCACCGTTGTGATTGACATTTGGGTTTTAAAAAAAAATAAACATTTTTTGCAACTGAAAAGAACAATACACTAAATATAGCAATACTCCATAAGCAAATCTGATGTTACAGTTATTTGCAAACTAATTTATTAAAATACTCAAATATTCAGTATTACAAACAATAAGTTTTATACAACATTTCGTACATTATTACATTCTTACCGTTACAAAGCAACTTAGTACAAGTACAAGTTATCCACAAAAAAATGCATATCTTACAAGAGTACACTGGTCGAAGACAAGGAAATCTTTATGCCATTTTTCTTTTTGGTGCAAGTTCACTGCAGTGATCAAATCTATTGCATAAGAATATGTCTTTTGTTAGAAAAAACAACAAAAAGTGTTTCTTTTTAAGTCAACAATACCAAAACTTAACAATAATTCTTAACGTGCCTAATATCATGAACTGCATGTGGTCCAAAGCCCCTTTTTAAACAATTGGATGTTACACAACTTCTAAAAAAAGAGCATCTGCACTTGGACTCTCAGAAAACAAATTAGCAGATGATACAAGGTAGGTGCATACCTTTTTGAAGGGTTCGTTGTTAATGCTTGGTTGTTCACCTTCACATGTCCTATGTGTTTCTTGTTCAAAATACATCCACAAATTGTTGAAGATTTTGAATCAATACTTGTTTTCATTAACATCTAAGTTATCAGACATTGTAAGCGGAATCAAATCCAGCTATAGAAAGGGGATTTTTTGAATAAGCATTTATGCAAACACTTCTTATGCAACCAACATAAACATCTAAGCCACACGAAATTTTGACAGCTTCATTACATCCAACCGCCCGGACGTTATCACAGCCTTTACCATTATAATTCAACACATCCAATAGATCACTAAGATGTATTCTTAAAAAGAAAACAACGAAATGTAATTCATGGTTATTTTTTGAGGACCGATTCCTCAACTCATCTTCACGCCTCTGTCTCTCCATCCTAGCACAATGGTTATAAATGAAATCAAACACGTACAACAAGGTTGAAAAGATTAATGTTACATTAAATATCCATCCAGATGTATTTTTTGTCCATCAGGAGATGATACAATTGTTTGCACTAGATTCTTAGCTGCATAATTTCACTGTAAACTAGAAAATGGAAGTGATTAGTTAGCAAATGAATAATCAGAAGCTGAGCATTGTGCCTTCAATTGTATGTATCCTTTGATGTGATCAGTTGAACTACTAAAGCGTTGAATATTGGATCATCACGGTTTGGCTCACTCTCCGGCCTTGGAAGGTATGGGCATTATGCTCAAGACTCATTTTCTACATGTAAATTAACTTCCACGCAAACGCTTACAATTTATATGATCCATTATTGTTATGTTATATTCCACAAGCAATAGAAAATAATCCAAAATGCTGAGTAACCATAACTTTGGAGAAGTTCCTCATTGATGACTTACTATTTCACATTTTTCCTATGAAAACACATTAATGTAACTTAAGATAGATTACAATATTTGTGGAGGCTGCTCTTGGCTCTTTAATGTTAGTTAAGCTTTGTCCAAGACAAGAGTTATTTTTCCTGTACCTTGTGCCCAACCTCAGTCTAAAATGACAAGACAAATGAATAACTGTTTTGAATGCAACTTTCTAGTTATAAAATAACTCTACCAAGATCAGCCATAATAAAGAAATATTCAAGACAACCATTGCCTTGAAAATACCGCATTAATCAACTAGGATATAAGTAAAAACTGAACATTTAAGTAACAAAATAAAACTGATGTTCCTTCAATTGTAACCAGAATTCAATAGGATACAGGTTAATAAACAAAAGAAAAGGCATAGCTCAATAGTGAAAAGAAGAAAATAACCATGTATTCTCATCTCCAGATGATTAAAAATCTAATACCTTATAGTTTTCCTCAAAAAGTTCAGAAAATACCTGACCAGAAGTACTCACCCTCATTGCATTTTTTCAAATATCCAGAAACAATGGCTCCACTTTCACTGTAGGTGTAGCAGCCGCAGCCTCCACCACGGCTATTCCGAAGGGCACTGCCTAGGATGGAGGACCCTCTAGGAAAGGTGACATCAACGGCCTTGAGGCATCCGTCATCACTTTTAACTACGAAGAACTCAATGAGACCCGCTTCGTTTAGGGTTCTGAAGACTTTAGATTTGATAGAGAGTGGATGGATGAACAGGTCCTCAGATCCATCTTCTGAGTTGATGCTCGTGAAATGACAGGCAATTGCAAAGGGGGAGCAAAATTGCAAGTTTTATTGTGGGATGGATCTGGGATTATAGATTTGGCATGGGAGTTAATAGGGTTTTGGGATTGAAGGTAGGGCTTCTTACTGGGTTTGGATTCAGGGGGAGAACATTTGAAGATGAGTGAGATTGAAGATATGATGGGAGAGGAGAGGGTGCGCGCTGATTACTGAAAAGTAATTTGCAAGCCAAAAATTTGGTTTTGGAGCCGAAATTTCAATTTGGAGCAGACGAAAATTTGTCTGATCCAACAAAAAGCATGGTATTTACTTCTGTTCGTTTGCAAAAATACAACACGTGGGATATGTTAGAGCCAAAATTTCAGTCTTTTACTTAAATTTCATATTTTGCATTGACACTGACAACGTATTTTCTTTCAGAGTCAATTTTTTTATTGATTATAATGAAAATTTCATTCAAATTTATAAAATCAAAAGTCAGAATTAATAAATAAAAATTATATTGAATATAATATGAATTACTTGAGAATTATATTTCATTTAAATAATTAATATTACTTATAAACAATAGTTATAATTAATTATTACCTATTTCTTCAAAGTTACAATTGAATTCCAACTATTAAAAGTTAATTATTATGATGTTATTGATTTTATACTATTAAATATTTAATAGTAATTTTTAAAAAGTAATTATTATTTATTAATCATCAATTAAGCTGTTTTTATCTAATCTAATAGTAACTAATAGTAATTGGTATTAATTTGTAAATTTTTATTGAATATGAATTATTCTTAAATGTTAATATTACTAATTATTAAATATAAGTTGTTATTAATATTTAATAGGTCTCTAATACAAGAAATAGAAAAAAGAGTTACTAAAAATAAGTTTAAACAACTTTCTAATTTAACTATTAATTATCAGAAATTAATTAGTATATATTAGTTATTACAACAGACATAAAAGAAAAGTTGTGATATATATGTTTATTACAACAGTGGTTTTTTCACAGTTGTAAAAAAACATTTATTACAACAGTGTGATTTGCACAGTTGTAAAAAAGCATTTATTACAAACGTGCTTTTCGCACAGTTGTAAAATTAAAGTTTTAATATGGTGTTTTTGTTGTAGTGAAATTGTTTCACAACTCACTCCACCTAGAACATCATATTAGAATGGTGTAACGACCCAAATCCCGTTCCACAGTGGCAAGGGTAGTCTTTGGAATATAACACATAAACAGATAACAACAGAACATAAATAAATAAATACACCAGATAATGTACAACAGAATATACTGGATAAATATAAACATCAGAGTTACACAGTATACAAGATCATACTTAGTACAAAATACAGTTCAACTATACATAAGTGTCTACAGCGGAAACAAAACATAATATGTACAATAAGAGGTGAACATCATAAAAAAGAGATAAATAATAGAATCCATCTTCAGCTCTGGCTATCCAGAAAGAGCCTGCTAAAACCTGAATACAAGGCTGCCCGTGTAGAAAAGGGGCACCCGAGTTTACAAGTGAAGCAAACTACGAGTCAGTCATGGGACTGGTATGAGAAATCTACTTAACATCTTTACAATATGGCTAATCATAGGACCACGCCGCTAACATGGAACGGGTTTACTCCATTGGATTGCCAGTGCTTTAACACAAGTAAATCTTTTAAACATCGCAATGCTTTTTATAAAAAATGAGGCCAATATATGACTCAGTTCCCATCACACAATGCAACACAAACTGGAGGATAGAATTTTACCTTGTAATGGCCAAAATATGCTTGATATGAGCAAAACAAATCGTTTGATATTATTGCTAGTGTTTATATGTTTCAAAAACAATTTCAATCATAAATATCAATCATAGATGGCATGGGTACCATATATCATGTCGCCATATATATATATATATATATATATGTATATATATATACACATACACAATCAAAACTACACGATGTCGTATTTGGAAATTGGATTTCCGTCACGAATCAAGGCCAGGGATCGTCCTTACAACATCGAGACTGTCAATCCTGAGCCTCAGGCAAGCGCGCAGGCAAGCCTTGGATCGTCAGGGCCGGTCCACTCAATGTGGATTATTATGCCTGAACACTGCGTTTCCCCACCCTATGGGGTGTAAACTGGTCATATCCGACCACACATTGGCTCCGAAGAGACCAATCTAACGGAGGCGCCTCGCAATCCATCATCCACATAAGTAAAATCTCTGGCCGTGTAAAATATGACACACCACTCCTATCTAGAAAGAAACGCATGTCCTCCCTGAAGTCCTCTCCCGTTTCTGGTCCATATCGGGGTGTGAGGCTCGCGAAACAACGCTAAACAAAAAGCTAGCTATTCAAAACCGTGCTTTAATCATCAAACACAAAGCTCTGCTTTTCAACAAAAGCTTTGATCACTGCATTTCAGCATGCCACACAGGCAATTCACGCCATGCAACTGATGGCTATCAATGACACAGAATGAAATCCAACATCAGACACACAGTCCATTTACAAGTCCATTCTAGGTTTGAACGAAACCGGAGGATCTTTATTCCTCGCACATCCGTACAATCAACATGTACGTCCGGACGGCTACTACTTCGGCCCCATCAAGGTAGCTACTCCTATCATGAGCATCAGCAGCACCCCTCCATTTGACGTGAAGATCATCGGTCTTGCACCGTCTTCATATCCTTGACTTTTCATCGTCAATCAATTATTTGAAATGAGAATTAACTCGGCCTTTTCAAATAATTCAGGTATATTTAGAATATCAAATCAATTCATTTCAATGGTTAAATTATTCGACATCAATAATTCTGTTCTTTCAATGTAATTTTCACGCCAAACACATTCAACCATCAAATATCCAATAAACCGGGTAAATTTGGTTTATTTCCATTCCATATCGTCTATAATATTTTATAATGATTTATTGCTATTTTTATTCTTTCAAAAATAACCAATTCATTCAAACGACGCTTCAGGCTATAACGCGGCCGTGGCGCTATTTTTCTTCAGATTTGATTTACACATATCTGAAAATCTAACAGTTGGATCTTTACAAATTTTATATCATTAGAAAGATCTTTTCAAAACAAATCCAACGTTTTCGGTTTTGGGAAAATCCGACGGTCGGATCTCTCGGTACAATCGTTTGAAGTTTCGATTTCAAAATACGAACTGCAGCGTCATTATTCGATTTATTTTAATTATATTCATATATATATATATATATATATATATGTATGTATGTATATGTATATGTATATAAATATAATCGATTCTGGCGATATTTTTCTTCAGATTTGAATTAAACATTACAGACAATCCAACTGTTGGATCTTTACAAAGTTGGTGTCGTTGGAAAGATAATTCCAAAATGAACCAAACGGTTGTGGTTTTGGGAAAATCCGATCTCCCGCAATAATCGTTTGAAATCACGGTTTCAAAATACGAACTGCAGCTTCGTTATTTGATTTATTTTAATTATATTTATATATCTTTATATAAATATAATTCATTTTTCGATTTCAAAAGCATATTCATTTCATCTATTTGATAAAAATGATATTTTTATCCAACAGATATTTATTTCAACACATCACTATTTTTAACAATTCATATATATAATAAAAATGTGATTTTTATTGTAAAACAATTTATTTCAAAACACGATTATTTTATATAGTTCATACAGATGATAAAAATGATATTTTTATTGTAATGATAAAAATGTGATTTTTATTGTAAAACAATTTATTTCAAAACACGATTATTATATATACTTCATATAAATGATAAAAATGTGTTTTTTATTGTAAAACAATTTATTTCAAAACACAATTATTTTATATACTTCATATAGATGATAAAAATGTGATTTTTATCTTTCAAAGAATTTATTCTATACATGAATATTATTCAACACATGAATTCCTATTCAACACATGAATATAGTTTCAACACATGAAAATAAATCAAACATAGAAATATTTCAGAAAATTTCGGCAGCATAACAGCAGGGTAGTTAAAACCGGCACCGTATCGATGTACGGCTCCTCGCTCTACCTTAAAACCTTGAGGTTTTTGATAATGGGTATTTCATGCATCTAATTCGTACGCAGATGAGCTGGTTTATTTTTCTTTTCCACCAACTAATCCTATTGGGATTTCAACCACAATCAATCATTTCCAATCAACCATTCATGATATTCACCAAATCTCACATCAACCAATAATCCAAACAATATCACAACCAATATATATCGTCCATGGTCTGTGGACAGGGGAGTGTATATATATATATTCGTATATAAATATATTTCAATTTAATTTCACTTCATTTCAATCATTTAAACGCATATATAATTTTTACAACGCATATATAACTTATACATCGAACATACAACTTATACAATGCTTATACATGAGGTGTACACCGCTTATATAACTCATACATCGACTATATAATTTGTACATCGTCGTTTCCATATCGTTTATAATTCAGAAATCTCACATTGGGTTCCACTCCACCAAAAATTGTAGAAGGCTCAGAAAAATATCCGGTCTCTTCTAGAATGTAGAAGATGTCCGCACGAGTCCGATGTCTCCTGTTTCATCGAATTTCGTTAATGTAGCAAAAAGATATGATTTTTAAACGAAAATCAAAATTAACAACACATAAAAGTGTTATTTTCATTTCTGAAAACCCAAGGCCGCACCTTTCTTGAATAGTTCAAAACTAGGTTTGCTGATTTCACAAAATCCGTAGCACGATACAACGATCAGCTTGTACCATGTTGACGGGCCTCGAGAGGCGCATAGGCCGATGGGTGCAGCGCCTAGTTCGTTGTCGGATCCGGTCATCGGCGGCGCTGCAAAGGTCGGAGCTTTGAGGGCTCGATCTGGACGGAATACACAACGAGAACGGGTGCTACTTATATGGATGTGGAGCTCTTCGAATTCTCTTCAAAATGTTGAACTGGAGCAGGGTCTGATTCTTCCTGGTTTGGTCGGGAAACGGATGGGAACGGAGGGAAGTAGTTCCGCCGTCGAGACGATAGGGGCGAGGGCTTTTCAGGTATTTTTATAATTTTTAATTAATGAATGAATTATTTCTATTGGTCGACAATTATATTAAATTGAAAATTAGGGTTTTCTAATACGAACACCAATTCAAACCCAACGACTGTCGCCCCTAGCTAAATACCCCCATCCCGAACACAATGGGATATGTTTGATAGGCCAATTCGACTGTTTCAGACAGTTTCTCTTCAAATTAAAATATAAAACAATCAATATTTGATTTGAACATACATTTCAATTTTCCGGGGCCACATACTGATCCCAAAAATTCCCGAAAATTAAATCTAGCTATGTTTTGACGATACGGTTCCAACAAAACAAGTTTTATCGAATTCTGAGACCGTTTGAAAAATGGCCTTTTTCTGGTCGATCCAATTTAATTTAAGTGAAAATTAGGCTCACATCCCTAGAAGAGTTTAAAATACACACCACATCTAGTCAAAGTTTAATTAAGTTTCCGGTCCCTAAAATGAGCTGCCGCCTTAATTTTTTTGTACCTTCCGCCTTCTGGTCCTTCCCCCTTCGCCTTTTCCTAATTTGAACCCAAAAAAAATGCGCTATGATATAATTTTTTTTTATAAAATATGGAAATGATCTCAGGAGTCCACGCAAATTGAAAAAAAAAGTTGCATACTTCTGTGCAACTATTGTCTATAGTAGCATACATACGTGCATATATTTATATAGTGTAATTCTGTTGAAAATCTGGACCAATATACGCATACATGTATGCAACTATTAGCAAATAACTGCATACATGTGTGCATACAAAGTTGAACTGAAATTCATGTGTTACGAAAAGTTGCATACATGAATGCAACTATTCTGTATATATGCATGCCTGTGTGCAACATATTTAAAAGGGATGACGGCTTGTGAATATGCGCATGAATGCATGCATATATTCTGTATAGAAGCATAAATGTGTGCAACAATGTCTGAAAACGGCGAATGCTTGAAAAAACATGTCAAATTTGCATATATGCATAAAAGGATGCATATAATGTTGTTTAGCTGCATACATGTGTGCATTTATACTGCAGTTGGGGGGCAACACTGAAATATAAGCACGAATGTATGCAACTATTTAAGAATATGTGCATCTTTTGATGCAAAAACCTGCTGTTTCGCTGTTTTTGTGTTATTTTGGATTTTGATGTGGTTTTTGATTGTTTTTCCACCTGAATTTTTTGGCGTGAATGTGTTTTATTTAATAATGAATTTATGTGATTTTTTTTAATTTTTTTACCTATTTTTCAAAAAATAGGGACCTTATTTACATGAAAAGTTTGACTGGATGTGAGCCTAATTTTGAAACTTAATAGGGACCTGTGACAAACGAACCCTTAATTTAAATCGACCAAACACATTTTCCTTTGCCAAGCTCACATATTAACTTCAAAAATTATGGAATTTGAAACCAACCAATAATTTGACATCCCGGATCCAATAAAAGTGGTTTTGTCGAATTCTGAGTTCGTTTGCAAAATGTCTATTTTCAAGGGCTATATATTCTCTATAGTGACCTTTCTAAAATTTCATTTGGCCATAACTTTTGATTCCCGCTATGAATTCGATTTTTCAGATTCATTAGAAAGATATTCACTAACAGATTTGTGATGACAAAGAATTTCGCTCGATCCGAATCAGTCGCTAAACTGATCCGACCGTTCGAAACGCCTGAATTTTTTGAGAACACGACAAAATAGAACGCAGACGGAAGAACATTTCATTGTATATTACAACAATTCCATCAGAATACAAGAATATACAGAGTATAAATGAATATTACACAAAAATATCAAAGATTTAAATTACATTTAAATACATATCAGTGGAAAATAATACAATACACAACTGAAGGAGATATACGGATACAAAGCTTTTCGGATATCGTTCCAGTTGTAAACCAGGATCCTGTGAATATAAATCTGCAAAACCAAAACTACTAGCTGCCCGTGTCAAAATAAGGGCACCTAGAGTTTAGGTTAAAACAATAAACTCCAGGTCAGTCATGGGACTGGTGTGAGAACTAAAACAGTTATTAATCTTTATTTTAAAGTTAGGTAAATCAAGGGACCACGCCGTATAACACGGAATGGGTTTCCTCCTAAGAATACCAGTGCATAAAACAACAGCGCAATGCTAAATAAAGAAAAATGAAGCTATTATAAGACCCAGGTCCTATCACACGATGCAACGCAAGCCGGGGGATAGGGTTTTCCCTTATAATAGCCAAAGCATGCTTGATACGTTTTAAAACAAGTCCTTTGATACTATAATAAGTGTACAGTGTTTAAAACAATTTCAAATCATAAGTATCAATCAGAGACGGCATGGGTACCATATATCATGTCGCCATACTAGTTCTATAATTAGAACCGCAAAATCACGTATTTGGAAATTGGATTTCCATCTGTGAACTGAGGCTAGGGATCGTCCTCACCATCTTCGTATTGATGATACGGTCCTAAAAAAACTAATTTCGTTGAATTCTGAGACCGTTGGAAAAATGGCCATTTTCCAGTCGATTAAAATCAACTGAAATTGGACAAACACGTTTTCTTTTCAATATAATTCGAATTTCAATTCTTTTCAATATTCATTGAAAAATGAATAAAATCGATATAAATCTCGTTCGCGTCAAAATGGCGTCAATCTAATCAACACGGCTTCATATATTTTTATTTTCAAATATTCTATTTCAAATATTTCTTTTTCAAAACTGGAATGAGGCCCAATCAATTACCATATAATGTTAATTATATGGATTTTCTACAACGCATGTATACAATAACAACGATGAATAATTAACCATCATCCAAAGTGCATTCTACACTGTATAAGCATCAAATATAAATATTTAACGCTCATAACAGTCAGTCCATCAATCGATCGACGTACAACTAATTATTGGGATTAGTGTATGTCATATATCATCCCAATACCCGTGTGGGGTTTCAAACAATCAAACACAGATTTTATTTGTGCAGTTGGGCGATGTGTAAAATTTATCGTCGTTATTATTTAAAATAATTCATTTTAAATAATCAAAATTCGCTAAAATTGCCAAAATAAAAATTTTAAACTGGCCCAGATTTTCGGGTTATTACAAGTTTTAAATATTTTTGGTTTCACTAAAATCCGTTTTATTTTGCACCCGGTACAATCAATCAAAGTTTGAATTCAAATTTTGAAACTGCCGCACCATTTCAGGCCTTGTTTATAATTTAAAATAATTATATTTATTTTCAAACATCGATTCAAATGTATTTTTTGGTCATTATTATTTAAAATAATTTATTTTAAATATTTAAATCCACTAAAATAGCCAATTAAAAATTTTTAAACTGGTTCAGATTTTCTGGGTTGTTACAATCTCCCCCACTTAAAACTTTTCGTCCTCGAAAAGGAACGAAGTCGAAAGTTGTTTAATTAACCAACTCAACTTTCATTCTTCAAATTTTCAGTTTCTAAGAATTTTCGAATTCTTCAAAAATTTGGCTAACACCCTAAATTTTCAAAAAAAATTCGCCATAACCTCCTTTGTACAGGGAGGGGTTTGAAAATTTATTAGGTTGTATTAGGTACCCAATAAATCCTAATAAGCATACACATATTTATAGTGATATATTCTAGTGTCCACATGGGAGTGTGTATAGATAATAACTCCAGAGAATAAATTCTTGTCACCCCATAAATAGTTTTTGTGCCCTAAAAGACTAAAGAGACGTGTTTACTGTCATCTCTAGACCCGTGTTGGTTTTTTTATTAATCTTGCAATTTATCTTTACATTTTATATGGTCCATATCAGTCATCAGTTCAACCTGTAAAATATAGTCATCGCCATACAAGCCTCTTGCTTGTATGGTAAATCTTCAACCTCGTCACACAAGCTCCAAAGGCTTATGTGGTATATGATGAAGTATGCCTATCTTCAAGAAGTATGCCATGTAGTGTAGTTCAAAATTAATTGTTACTATCCTATGGCGACATTTATTAATTACACATAGAATAACCAGCACTCCGCATCCAATGGCATTCACAGGAGTTGATACAATAATAAAATTGTGCATCCAACTCATTAAGGTTTACCTATTTGTCGGGTACGCAAATAAATTCTTTACTCAACAGCTAATCCATTTACCTGTTCAAACATATATAATGCACATGTATATATTTCTATCTATTCTCTAATCACTTCTATGTGTGATTTAGTCGAATAAACTCTACAATTCATTCTCTTATTGATTAAATTAACTATTATTCTAATAATTTAATTAATCAAATCCACTATCACACAACACAAACATCCATCAATTTATTTGATTAACTTTTCAAAAATATATCTTTTATATATTCAAAAATCATATTTCTAAAACTAGACTATATATATATAATCACAAATACGTTATTTATAAACATATAACTCTTAACTCGTTCTGGGGCATTTCTGACCCCATCTCTAACGAGTTATTCTTATTCTGCTATACTCATACTAGGACATTACTGATCCTATCTATAATGAGTTACTCGTCCTAGAACACTACCTGTTCTATTTCTAACGAGTTCGTTGATATGTTATATTCCAGAACTAAGCTTAACCAAAGCTCTGAAACCACGTTTGTGACGACCCAAACCCCGTTCCACGGTGGCAAGGGTAATCTTTGGAATATAACACATAAACAGATAACAGTAGAACAGAAATAAATAAATATACTGGATAAATATAAACATCAGAGTTACACAGTATACAAGATCATACTTAAGACAAAACACAGTTCAACTATACATAAGTGTCTACAGCGGAAACAAAACATAATATGTACAATAGGAGCTGAACAGCACAAAAAAGAGATAAATGACAAAATCCATCTTCAGCTCCAGCTATCCAGAAAGAGCTTGCTAAACCCAGAATACAAGGCTGCCAGTGTAAAAAAGGGGCACCCGAGTTTGCAAGTGAAACAAACTACGAGTCAGTCATGGGACTGGTATGAGAAATCTACTTAACATCTTTTACAATATGGCTAATCACAGGACCATGCCGCTAACACAAAACGGGTTTACTCCATTGGATTGCCAGTGCTTTAACACAAGTAAATCTTTTAAACATCGCAATGCTTTTTATATAAAAAGAGGCCATTATAAGACTCAGTTCCCATCACATAATGCAACACAAACCGGAGGATAGAGTTTTACCTTATAATGGCCAAAATATGCTTGATACGAGAAAAACAAACCATTTGATATTATTGCTAGTGTTTATATGTTTCAAACACAATTTCAATCATAGACGGCACGGGTACCATATATCATGTCGCCATATATATATATATATATATATATATATATATATATATATATATATATATATACACAATCAAAACCGCACGATGTCGTATTTGGAAATTGGATTTCCGTCATGAACCAGGCCAGGGATCGTCCTTACCGCTTCGAGACTGTCTAGCCCGAGCCTCAGGCAAGCACGCAGACAAGCCTTGGATCGTCAGGGCCGATCCACTCGATGTGGATTATTATGCTTGAACACTGCATTTCCCCACCCTATGGGGTGTAAACTGGTCATATCCGACCACACATCGGCTCCGAAGAGACCCATCTAACTGAGGCGCCTCGCAATCCATCATCCACATAAGTTAAATGTCAGGCCATGTAAAATCTGACACCACTCCTAGCTAGAAAGAAACACATATCCTCCCTGAAGTCCTCTCCCATTTCTTGTCCATACCGGGGTGTGAGGCTTGAGAAACAACGCTAAACACAAAGCTAGCTATTCAAGACCGTGCTTTGATCATCAACCACAAAGCTCCGCTTTTCAACAAAAGCTTTGATCACTGCATCTTAGCATGCCACACAGGAAATTCACGCCATGCAACTGGTGGCTATCAATCACGCAGAATGAAATCCAATGTCAGACACACAGTCCATTTATAAGTCCGTTCTGGGTCTGAATGAAACCGGAGGATCTTTATTCCTCGCACATCCGTACAATCAACATGTATGTCCGAACAACTACTACTTTAGCCCCTTCAAGGTAGCTACTCCTATCATGAGCATCAGCAGCACCCCTCCATTTGACGTGAAGATCATCGGTCTTACACCGTCTTCATATCTTCGACTTTTAATCGTCGATCAATTATTTGATATGAGAATTAACTCGGGCTTTCCAAATAATTCACGTATATTTAGAATTTCAAATCAATTCATTTCAATGGTTAAATTATTCGACATCAATAATTCTATTCTTTTAATGTAATTTTCACGCCAAACACAATCAACCATCAAATATCCAATAAACTGGGTAAATTTGGTTTAATTCCATTGCATATCGTTTATAATATTTTATAACGATTTATTGCTATTTTTATTCTTTTAAAAATAGCCAATTCATTCAAACGACGCTTCAGGCTATAACGCGGCCGTGGCGCTGTTTTTCTTTCAGATTTGATTTACACATATCTGAAAATCTAACCGTTGGATCTTTACAAATTTTATATTATTAGAAAGATCTTGTCAAAACGAATCCAACGGTTCTAGATTTAGGAAAATCCGATGGTCGGATCTCCCGGTACAATCGTTTGAAGTTTCGATTTCAAAATATGAACTGCAGCGTCGTTATTCGATTTATTTTAATTATATATATATATATATATATAATCGATTCTAGCGTTGTTTTTCTTCAGATTTGAATTAAACATTACAGACAATCCAACCGTTGGATCTTTACAAAGTTGGTGTCGTTGGAAAGATATTTCCAAAACAAACCCAACGGTTGCGGTTTCTGGAAAATCCGATGGTCAGATCTCCTGCATTAATCGTTTGAAATCATGGTTTCAAAATACGAACTGCAGCTTCGTTATTCGATTTATTTTAATTATATTTATATATCTATATATAAATATAATTCATTTTTTGATTTCAAAACCATATTCATTTCATCTATTTGATAAAAATGATATTTTTATCCAACTGATATTTATTTCAACACATCATTATTTTTAACAATTCATATATATAATAAAATTGTGATTTTTATTGTAAAACAATTTATTTCAAAACATGTTTATTTTATATAGTTCAACAGATGATAAAAATGTTATTTTTATTGTAAAATAATTTATTTCAAAACACTATTATTTTATATACTTCATATAGATGATAAAAATGTGATTTTTATTGTAAAACAATTTATTTCAAAACACGATTATTTTATATACTTCATATAGATGATAAAAATGTGATTTTTATCTTTCAAAGAATTTATGCTATGCATGAATATTATTCAACACATGAATTCCTATTCAACACATGAATATAGTTTCAACACATGAAAATAAATCAAACACGGAAATATTTCAGAAAATTTCGGTAGCATAACGGCAAGGTAGTTAAAACCGGCACCGTATCGATGTACGGCTCCTCGCTCTACCTTAAAACCTTGTAGTTTTTGACAATGGGGATTTTATGCATCTAATTCGTATGCAGACGAGCATGTTTATTTTTCTTTTCCACCAACTAATCCTATTGGGATTTAAACCACAATCAATCATTTCCAATCAACCATTCATGATATTCACCAAATTTCACATCAACCAATAATCCAAACAATATCATAACCAATATATATCGTCCATGGTCTGTGGACGAGGCGAATATATATATATATATATATATATATATATATATATATATTCATATATAAATATATTTCAATTTCATTTCACTTCATTTCTATCATTTCAACGCATATATAATTTTTACAATGCATATATAACTTATACATCGAATATACAACTTATACAATGCTTATACATGAGGTGTACAAGGCTTATATAACTCATAAATCAACTATATAATTTATACATCGTCGTTTCTATATCGTTTATAATTCAGAAATATCACATTGGGTTCCACTACACCAAAAATTGTAGAAGG
The DNA here is from genome assembly GCA_030737875.1 of Allium sativum. Classification (NCBI taxonomy): domain Eukaryota; kingdom Viridiplantae; phylum Streptophyta; class Magnoliopsida; order Asparagales; family Amaryllidaceae; genus Allium; species Allium sativum. Next base: position 840,276,769 of record CM060924.1, read on the forward strand.
CTCAGAAAAATATCCGGTCTCTTCTAGAAAGTAGAAGATGTCCGCATGAGTCCGATGTCTCTTGTTTCATCGAATTTCGTTAACGTAGCAAAAAGATACGATTTTTAAACGAAAATCAAAATTAACAACACATAAAAGTGTTATTTTCATTTCTGAAAACCCAAGGCCGCACCTTTCTTGAATAGTTCAAAACTAGGTTTGCCGATTTCACAAAATCCGTAGCACGATACAATGATCAGCTTGTACCACGTTGACGGGCCTCGAGAGGCGCATAGGCCAATGGGTGCAGCGCCCAGTTCGGTGTCGGATCCGATCGTCGGTGGCACTGCAAAGGTCGGAGCTTTGATGTAACACCCCACCTCTGCTAGGGTCACTCACAAAGGGAATGTACTAGTTTTGGAGGAGCATTATCGGGGTAAACAAATACAGAAATATTGCAAGACAGAACATAAATAAAACAGCGGAAGAATCAAAAGATAAATTTCATTACTTTCAAAATAGTCAAAGCCTTTTTCATTCCAAGTACCAAATAGCCAAATTCATTATTTTCCATTACAACAAATTCTGTCTTGCATAAACAAAGAAGCATAAACTTAAAACATCAAAAGTAGCTTAATTCCCCAAAGGTAGCAGAAAATGCAGCCATAGCATAGCTCAAGATCAAACCGTACATGGGCTGAACCAAAAGCAAGTGGAATCCAAGCAAAGTGCTAGATTTTCCTCCCTGAGAACCTAGGGGGAGAAATGGGAAAAAAAGAGGCAAAAGAAAACGGGTCAGTATAAAGACTGGTAAGTCCAAGTGACTTTCAGCATAAAAACAGATAAAGGTAACCTGACATGTATAAACTGAAAGTAAACATAAGGATGTTGTCAAGATGGGCAAGATAGACTAAGATAACATGATAAATCAAGTATAAATCAAGTATAGCATCACATATTCAAGGTTCGCCGCATCAACTGTACTAGAATACTAAACCCATGTCTTATATAAATCAAGAAATAATCCCTTGGCCCAATATCATGAAATGACCCATTTCTAGGTCCAACGAAACGATCCACTAGTCGATCGGCTCCCTACAAGTTCTAGCTCATCGTGTATCTGTGTCATACGGCCATATCACGAATGTAGCCACCTGTGCTAGGTCCACCATAGGGTGTATCAAGCCCTATGGTGCCAACCACCGACACGAATCAAAAATGCACAGATAAACCTACTGATGCCCAATGCCTGCTTTTTCAACTCCGGACCCCGTGCACGACCAGAGCCCGCCTGAACCTAAACTAGCGCACCAACACAGCCGTCGTTCTGGTCACTTACAATCAGCCCAGTAATCATGCCCCACCCTGCCTAGTTCCAGGGTACCATGATACATCTAGTGGGTTACTACTGAAATGGACCGCGTAACTAGGGTTTCCGTCCAGTAGGTTAACTGTTGTCATTTCAATTCGAGACTTAACCCTTATCAGTCTAGCATGTCAAATTGGCTAAGTGTTGCCATTTAAGTTCGTGACTTAGCCCTACAATTCACGTGTCAAGTTGGTTAGGTGTTGTCATTCAAGTTCATGACCTAACCCTACCAATCATGTCACAAGTTGGTTAAGTGTTGTCTTTCATGTTCATGACTTAACCCTATTATGTGGCATTAATTCATTAATGCACCCCAACCTCTCACATTAGACCTGTTGTTGTGGTCACTAGATATGCCGGGCGGTTCCGGGTAAATTTACACCACAACTTAGTCTAACCTCAGGTTTCAAGCGCGATATGACCAACTACTCACATTAGATCCTATTGTTTGAAGTCACTTGATTTGTCGGGCGGTTCCGGGCATATTTACACTGCAAACTCAACCCAACCTCGAGTTGGCCATTTCCATGTTCATTCTAGTGTCACGTCCATGTTCAAGTTTTCATGTCGAGTTCGTGTCAAGTTTTCAAGGCAAGTTTCATGGCAAGTCTCCTATAATTTCCAATTTTTCCCAATGTTACCCCATCTAAATATTAGGCTAACAATATTAGCCTAATTTTTCATTCGCATGATTTTTGGCATATAATATTAGGCTAAAAACTTAGCCTAAATTAACGTACACAAAATTGGCATAAAGCAATTTATTAACATAAGCATGACATAGGCGTAAACTTGGCATCATCGGCATAGTCAATATGAACATCATAGGTGTGAACTTGCAAAATAATCAACATGAATATCATAGGTGTGATCTTGCAACGTATACTGAACCAACAAACATATATGTGAATTTGTAACATAGACTAAATCAACTTACATATATATGAACTTGCAAATCAATCACGAACATATAAATAAGTGTGAACTTGAAATATGACATAGGTTTAACATATACACATAAACATGTAGATCTAACATTTGGTCACTTATGTGATATGATTTCACAATCTAAAACTTGCATAACATGATAAACTACAACTTGTCATCACGTGTTATATTTCAAGTTCATATACATATGAGTAGACTTGTTCATTAATTACCAATTCAATATGATAATAAAATAGAACCACAAGCATAGATCAATATCATTCAATTCCACATATAACATAATAAACATTATTCTATTATCAATCTATTTTCAAGGCATAACATAACTAAATTGACTAAAACATCGCAGGCATATAGATCTGACAACATTATTGATCATGAAAAGGTTTGAATAATAATATAGTTTCAAGAATATGGATAGATCTAAAATAGAAAAATCCCCAAAATCAAGATCCAAGAACAAATTAGGAAAAGGTATGAATAGAAAATCAAGCTTGGGTCCGATTTCATAGTTATAATCCTAGGCAATAACCTCACGGTCATGAATCTTAGGTGATTAGTCACGATTGTCCTTGTCATATTTATAGGCAATAGTCTTATATTCACAGTCATAGGCATAGTCTTATGTTCACCATCATAGTCATAGGCATAGTCTTATGTTCACCGTCATAGTCATAGGCATAGGCATAGTCTTATGTTCACCGTCATAGTCATAGGCATATGCATAGTCTTATGCCATTAACAATAGTTTTAACGTCGTAGACAATATTCCCAATAGTCGAGATCCAAGAAGAAAACAAGAACAGATATAAATCATACATAAATCACTTCCAATTTATACCATGCTCATATTAGATTTATAGTTTTTATCTAAAAGTAACTAGAACTTACAGATCGTGGTCTAAGAAATTTAGATGCAGAAGTCAAGTCTAGAAATTTGTCATAGAACATTGCGGTATCGCTGATCTATTCTCTTGAATTGTTGTAGAAGCGTTGATCTTTGATTTGAATCGAGTTTGAATGCTTCAGCTTTAATTTGGAGGTGGCAGCCATGGTTCAAGAGGTAAATTAGCAGCATAGCAGTGTAAGAATGATTTGTATGAATTAGGCTAGGTCTTAGGATGTATTTATAGGGGTAGCAACTAGTTTAGGCCCTTAGATTAACCCTAGAATCAATCCAGACCATCAAAACACGTCTCAGGCTTCAAAAATGGGTTCTGGGTCAAAACAGGCCGACCAGGTCGACCTGTAAGGTGGGGAGGTCGACCACATGGTCGATCTGGGGGGTAGGTCGGCCCTAAGGTCGACCACATGGTCGACCTGGCCCCCAGGTCGACCTGCCTGGTCCTGTGCTGCCTAAAATCTGCTGAATCTTCTACAGGCCATAACTTCTTCATCCAGACACCAATTTTCGAAAACTCGGACTCTATTTCATGTAAAATTTCAAGACGAACGCAATAGTGTAACCCATTTCCCTTAATTCTTATTTTAAAATTTAATTATACCCTGATTTCTAGTTTTAACATGTTATTAAAATTCGGGTTGTTACATTCCCCCCTCCTTAAAGGATTTCGTCCCCGAAATCTTCAAGTTAAGAAGAATGTGTCCTACCATCCAATCATCCATCTACTAAATCATCAATCACAGGCATCCATTGTCCTTAAGTGGTTTCTAACGCTGTATGAACATATGCAGAAAGAGTGTGTATATGTCCCTTATCTAATGCAAATGATCAGGCCTGATTGATCTTCTTAATGCAAAATATGTTTGGTGCCATGAATCCAACATGTATGCAAATAGTCCTAGTAACATAAACACTATACATGTGCATAAACATCCATCCATATGCAACATTCACATGATAACACATTCAATTTCATCCATAAAAAGGTATAAACACTCATGCATATGTAATATGAAAATGTTTCTGAGCCGATCTAGTGCCTAATGTGTGTTATGAAACCACGAGCAACCACTTGCAACCACTTGCAACCATTTGCAAACATCATCCATAACATGTTTTCAAGCACATGTTTACATCCAAAAGGGTTCTACCTAAGGTTCTCAAGATAGGATTGAGGAGATAAGCAAGATAAAACAAAGCATCTAGGAGAAGAAGTTAAAGATGTACCCCCAAAAGGTCCTGTTTGCGAGCCTTGCCCTTGCTTCTTAGGGCAGTTCTTGCTGATATGTCCAGTTCCAACACACTGGAAACATGCTCCCATCTTCATCTTCTTTTTTCTACAATCCTGGGCTATATGGCCCTCAATACCACAGAAGTGGCATTTTCTTTTCTCCTGTGTCTTGTTATCATTCTTGTTGTTCTGGCCTCCTTTCTCGGAGTCTACCTTCTTGTTTTGAGATTCATTCGCCTTGACCTCCTTCTTGCCATTCTTGTCTTTTAAGAGCGCCATGTCTACTAGCTTTTCATAAGTAGCCCCCATAGGTATGTGATTCATGGCCAAGCTGTGAAGTGGCTCATTCAATCCTTTGACAAAACGAAGAGCCTTCTTATGAGGGGTATTTACTAAGTCCAGTCCAAACCGACCCAGCTGATTGAATTGATTGACGTACTCTTTGACCGACATACTTCCTTGCTTAAGAGACAAGAACTTTTCCAGTTGTAGACTTCGTTCAGCTTGTGAGAGGAATTTTGTCTCGAACCTTATTCTGAAATCCGTCCATGTTTCAACCGGCCTCTCAGCATTAGTGACTTCCCACCAATAGGAAGCTTCGTCTTTGAGCAACCATACCGCCAACTGTACTTTTTGCCCATCGTCCACCTCGAAGATAACGAACAAATCCTCAGTTTCTTTGAGCCAATTCCTCATTCTACGAATGATTCAGTTCCCTTGAAATCCTTTCCACCCATGGCTCTAAAATCTTTACAGATCTTCGAGAAAGCAATTGCACGAGGAGGGGGCGGAGGAGGAGGAATCGTTGCAGCTGGAGGAGGAATATTTGCTGGGCCTGCATCGTTGGCCCTAGCCTCTAAGTACCTCCTAAACCAACCATGTATGGGCACGCCCTCTGGAAAGTTAAGATTCCCAGACATGCTGAAATGAAAAAGAAGAGATTCAAACGAGGAAACAAAGGACAATGCTACTAGCTTTTGGGGAATAGCCTTTAAATAAAACAAGATTTTTCTTGAAAAATGCTTCTTTGTAAACGGTTTTGAAAATAATTTCAGAAGGTTTTAATATATTTTTTGCCCAGTCTGGTAACCTTTTGCTCTGATACCAAATGTAACACCCCACCTCTGCTAGGGTCACTCACAAAGGGAATGCACTAGTTTTGGAGGCTCGTTATCGAGGTGAACAAATACAAAAATATTACAAGACAGAACATAAATAAAACAGCGGAAGAATCAAAAGATAAATTTCATTACTTTCAAAATAGTCAAAGACATTTTCATTCAAAGTACCAAATAGCCAAAGTCATTATTTTCCATTACAACAAATTCTGTCTTGCTTAAACAAAGAAGCGTAAACTTAAAACATCAAAAGTAGCTTAATTCCCCAAAGGTAGCAGAAAATGCAGCCATAGCATAGCTCAAGATCAAACCATACATGAGCTGAACCGAAAGCTACTGGATTCCAATCTAAGTGCTAGAGTTTCCTCCCTGAGAACCTGGGGGGAGAAATGGAAGAAAAAGAGGCGAAAGAAAACTGGTCAGTCATAAAGACTGGTAAGTCCAAGTGACTTTCAGCATAAAAACAGATAAAGGTAACATGACATGTATAAACTGAAAGTAAACATAAGGATGCTGTCAAGATGGGCAAGATAGACTAAGATAACATGATAAATCAAGTATAAATCAAGTATAAATCAAGTATAGCATCACATATTCAAGGTTCGCGACATCAACTGTACTATAATCCTAAACCCATGTCTTATATAAATCAAGAAATAATCCCTTGGCCCAATATCATGAAATGACCCATTTCTAGGTCCAACGAAACGATCCACTAGTCGTCGGCTCCCTACAAGTTCTAGCTCATCATGTATCTGTGTCATACGGCCCTATCACGAATGTAGTCACCTGTGCTAGGTCCACCATTGGGTGTATCAAGCCCTATGGTGCCAACCACCGACACGAATCAAGAATGTACAGATAAACCTACTGATGCCCAATGCCTGCTTTTTCAACTCCAGACCACATGCACGACCATGGCCCGCCTAAACCTACACTAGCGCACCAACACAGTCGTCGTTCTGGTCTCTTACAATCAGCCCAGTAATCGTGCCCCACCCTGCCTAGTTCCAGGGTACCATGATACATTTAGTGAGTTACTACTGAAATGGACCGCGTAACTAGGGTTTCCGTCCAGTAGGTTAAGTGTTGTCATTTAAATTCGAGACTTAACCCCTATAGTCTAGCATGTCAAATTGGCTATGTGTTGCCATTTAAGTTCGTGACTTAGCCCTACAATTCACATGTCAAGTTGGTTAGGTGTTGTCGTTCAAGTTCATGACCTAACCCTACCAATCATGTCTCAAGTTGGTTAAGTGTTGTCTTTCATGTTCATGACTTAACCCTATCATGTGGCATTAATTCATTAATGCACCCCAACCTCACACATTAGACCTGTTGTTGTGGTCCATGGATATGCCGGGCGGTTCCGGGTAGATTTACACCACAACTCAGTCTAACCTCGTGTTTCAAGCGCGATATGACCAACTACTCACATTGGATCCTATTGTTTGAAGTCACTGGATTTGCCGGGCGGTTCTGGGCATATTTACACTGCAAACTCAGCCCAACCTCGAGTTGGCCATTTCCAAGTTCATTCTAGTGTCTCGTCCATGTTCAAGTTTTCATGTCGAATTCGTGTCAAGTTTTCAAGGCAAGTTTCATGCCAAGTCTCCTATAATTTCCAATTTTTCCCAATGTTACCCCGTCTAAATATTAGGCTAACAATCTTAGCCTAATTTTTCGTTCGCATGATTTTTGGCATATAATATTAGGCTAAAAACTTAGCCTAATTTAACGTACACAAAATTGGCATAAAGCAATTTATTAACATAAGCATGACATAGGCGTAAACTTGGCATCATCGGCATAGTCAATATGAACATCATAGGTGTGAACTTGCAAAATAATCAACATGAATATCATAGGTGTGATCTTGCAACGTAGACTGAACCAACATACATATATGTGAATTTGTAACACAGACTAAATCAACTTACATATATGTGAACTTGCAAATCAATCACGAACATATGAATAAGTGCGAACTTGAAATATGACATAGGTTTAACATATACACATAAACATGTAGATCTAACATTTGGTCACATATGTGATATGATTTCACAATCTAAAACTTGCATAACATGATAAACTGCACAACTAGTCATCATGGGTTATATTTCAAGTTCATATACATATGAATAGACTTGTTCATTAATTCCTAATTAAATATGATAATAAAATAGAACCACAAGCATAGATCAATATCATTCAATTCCACATATAACATAATAAACATTATTCTATTATCAATCTATTTTCAAGACATAATATAACTAAATTGACTAAAACATCGCAGGCATATAGATCTGATAACATTATTGATCATGAAAAGGTTTGAATAATAATATAGTTTCAAGAACATGGATAGATCTAAAATAGAAAAATCCCCAAAATCAAGATCTAAGAACAAATAAGGAAAAGGTCTGAATAGAAAATCAAGCTTAGGTCCGATTTCATAGTTATAATCCTAGGCAATAACCTCACGGTCATGAATCTTAGGTGATTAATCACAATTGTCCTTGTCATAGTTATAGGCAATAGTCTTATATTCACAGTCATAGACATAGTCTTATGTTCACCGTCATAGTCATAGGCATAGTCTTATGTTCACCGTCATAGTCAAAGGCATATGCATAGTCTTATGCCATTAACAATAGTTTTAACGTCGTAGACAATATTCCCAATTGTCGAGATCCAAGAAGAAAACAAGAACAAATATAAATCATACATAAATCACTTCCAATTTATACCATGCTCATATTAGATTTGTAGTTTTTATCTAAAAGTAACTGGAACCTACAGATCGTGGTCTAAGAAATTTATATGCAGAAGTCAAGTCTAGAAATTTGTCGTAGAACATTGCGGTATCGCTGATCTATTCTCTTGAATTTTTGTAGAAGCATTGATCTTTGATTTGAATCGAGTTTGAATGCTTCAGCTTTAATTTGGAGGCGGCAGCCATGGTTCAAGAGGTAAATTAGCAGCATAGCAGTGTAAGAATGATTTGTAAGAATTAGGCTAGGTCTTAGGATATATTTAAGGGGTAGCAATTAGTTTAGGCCCTTAGGTTAACCCTAGAATCAATCCGGACCATCAAAACACATCTCAGGCTTCAAAAATGAGTTCTGGGTCAAAACAGGCCGACCAGGTCGACCTGTAAGGTAGGGAGGTCGGCCACATGGTCGACCTGGGGGGTAGGTCGACCCTAAGGTCGACCTGGCCCCCAGGTCAACCCCCAGGTCGATCTGCCTGGTCCTGTGCTGCCTAAAATCTGCTGAATCTTCTACAGGCCATAACTTCTTCATCCGGACTACGATTTTCGTAAACTCGGACTCTATTTCATGTAAAATTTCAACACAAACGCAATGGCATAACCCGTTTACCTTTATTATTATTTTAAAATTTAATTATACCCTGATTTATAGTTTTAACATGTTATTAAAATTCGGGTTGTTACATTCTCCACTCCTTAAAGGATTTCGTCCCCGAAATCTTCAAGTTAAGAAGAATGTGTCCTACCATCCAATCATCCATCTACTCAATCATCAATCACAGGCATCCATTGTCCTTAAGTGATTACTAATGCTGTATGAACATATGCAGAAAGTGTGTGTATATGTTCCTTATCTAGTGCAAATGATCAGGCCTGATTAATCTTCTTAATGCAAAATATGTTTGGTGCCATGAATCCAACATGTATGCAAATAGTCCTAGTAACATAAACACTATAAGTGTGCACAAATATCCATCCATATGCAACATTCACATGATAACACATTCAATTTCATCCATAAACAAGTATAAACACTCATGCATATGCAATATGAAAATGTGTCAGCCGATCTAGTGCCTAATGTGTGTTATGAAACCACGAGCAATCACTTGCAACCACTTGCAACCATTTGCAAACATCAACCATAACATGTTTTCGAGCACATGTTTACATCCAAAAGGTTCTACCTAAGGTTCTCAAGATAGGATTGAGGAGATAAGCAAGATAAAACAAAGCATCTAGGATAATAAGTCAAAGATGTACCCCCAAAAGGTCCTGCTTGCGTGTAACACCCCGTAATTATGTTAATATTAATATTCACAAATTAAAGAATAAATAATCTCAGACGTGAGAATTGTGGGAAACGGGTTGCGTCATTATGTTCATCTCGAAATTCTGGTTGAGATAGAGTCCGAGTTTGCATGAATTGGACTTCGTATGAAGATGTTATGGCCATCGGAAGTTTCAGAAAATTCAAAACAGATTTCAGAAAATTTAAAATTCAAAATTCGAAGTCAAACAGGCTAGGTGGGAAATTTCCCGCCCAGCACCCCAGCTCGACTGGGGAGTCGACTGGGCAGTCGACACCCCCCCAGGTCGACTGGGGAGTCGACTGGGCAGTCGACCTGGGTGTCGACCTGGTCAGGTCGTCTAGGGTTTGGCTGAGCCCAATCTTGAGCTGCTGATGTGTCTTTAGGGCTGAGTTTGAAAATTTAACGGTTTAGTTTAGTTCTGAGTTGATCTGACGGTCTAAATAAATCCTAAACTCTATAAATACCTAGGTAGTCTCTCACTCTAAACTCACATGAAAAATAGAACAGCCACCGTCATACCGCCGCCATGGAACTCAGTGTAGCCGCCGCCAACTAAGAAGGAAGAAAGCTAATCAAAACCCTAATTCTACTCAACTCTAAAGCAAATCAAGACTCTCTTTCTCTTCTAATTGTGAGTATGATGATCTTCACAAGATTATTATTAAACTAATTAGATTAAGATGTGATATGGATCATAAGAAAATGATGTGAATTGTCATATATGTTGTTGTAAACCTTATGCTATCATGTATGTTGTAAATCCTAGGTTATGTGATGATGATATCCTATATGTTGTAAATCATGCTATGATGATATTGTATAGGTTGTAATTTTCTACGCTAAATTGTGATAAATCATACATGTTATAAAATCATGATGTTATTATCTATGCTAATTAGTTCATGTTAATCAAATCATAATGTTGATATTAGTTGGGCTATGTTGATTTATATGAGAAATCATGTATGCAAGTTTAGATTGATTAGTAAAGATTATGAACATATGCCATGACATCTATTTAGATCTAGAATTATGCTATGACATGGGTGAGTTCTATGTGTTAGATGCTAGTTCACACCATCATTATGTTGCATAAAACCCCATATGCAAGTTTATACATGAATTTGGGTTATGATCATATCATTTAAATTGTGACATTTAACCAAACAAGTTGATAACTTTAGATCCATAACATGTGTAGTTTTATGCAAGTTTCACCTCTATTATGATTAGATCTATTTTATTTGTCTATATGTTGTGATAATTTATCTTTGTGCTATGAGTTAGACTATTCGATTCTAACGTATATTTTGCGTTGAATAAGCGAACGTATAACGTGGGGTAGGGGTAATATTAAGGATTTAATATTGAGAAAATTGGATGCAATTGATATGATTTTGCATGCCATAAGTGGATGGCCATAATTGAGTCAATTATGGACATCACTAAAATTGGAATTAATTAATAATTTGAATAGGCATATATTTAAAACTGGGGTAAAAGATTGTAAGTGCTAATCAATGCTTAGGACACGAGGTTGGACTCGTTTGTGACGTAAAACTGCCCGGACCCGCCCGGCAAATCCAGTAGTCACAAATATCAGCCCAATGTGAGAGGTCCTAGGCCCAAATTAAAGCATAACAGTTGTAAAGACACGAGGTTAGACTCTTTTATGGTGTAAGACTGCCCGGACTCACCCGGCAAATCCAGCTGCCATAAATGCCAGTCTAATGTGAGAGGTCTTTATGAGGTTATGGCCTGAATGAATTGAGAAATACTTAACCAGATAAACATGTAAGGTGGGACATGGGGGTTAAGTAGGTGCCTTGGGTGGCATGAGGAATCTAGTGGTTGCCTTTAGTGGCATTCGAAATACGATTAGTAAGACTTAACCAAACACACATGTAAATGAACATGACTAAGAAGAGGGTTAAGTGGGATATACTAGTGGGGACAAGCTTAGGTGGATAGCTTGTGGGGGACCATTTCAACCAGTAACCCAAACGTATCTTTGTGGGCTCGACCCAAGTCTAGGACCGGACACGCATACTGTGCTTGACTATAAGAGGCCAAAACGGGTTAGCGGTGGCAACGCAAGTCCAACGGGTTTCATATGCGTGTGTGGACCCGGGTTGGTAGGTAAGACATTGTTGCATCGTGTTGGTATAAGTCGTGCATTCTCAAGTTGTATCGGGTTGCCACTTTAGGGGAGTGATACACCCCATTATGGGGCCAACACGGGTATCTACGAGTAGGGAGCCGATCGAAAGTGGGTAGTGGGGTACACCTAGTGGAGATAGGGGCAGGCGACACCTATGTAGTCAGCTAGGGGTACGCAAGGCTATTTATATAATTTCTAAGTGAAGCAAGTGGGATCAACTTTGAGGGTGACTGGTGTGGTGCAGTGTAGTAATTATTCGTTAGTAATTAGGTGTGCCTTTAATGTTATCTTTATCTGCTCTTCCATACCCATTAGTTCATAGACATTTCCTTGTTTTCCAGCTTATGCCTTAGTCTAGTTACTTTGATAATAGTATTGTTAGAATTATCATACTCGCTTGACTTTATGTCTGACCCCCTCTATTTCTATCTTTTTCCCCCTCTAGGTCCTCAGGGTGGGCCCAGCTCTAGTGGAGTTTGATTGGATTGCTTTATCTCTCTTTTGGAAAGCTTGAACCGTTGAAGTAAAGTCCAGCTTGTTATCTTCTTTAATGGCTATTTATGTAATGGGTTTATGTATTTTGTTTTATCAAGATGGATATTGTACTTGACTCTGATTTATGGTTTTATGATGTAACAAACATGTTTAATTTCCGCTGAAATAAAGTTTTAGATTTCCAAGTACTACTTATTATCTGTCTTGTTGTAAATTTTCTGTTCTATGTTCACTTAAAACCTCCATGGAAGTTAATGCATTCCCTTTGTGAGTGACATTGATGGACGTGGGGTGTTACACATGGTATCAGAGCTTAAGGTTACCGGAACAAATAAATTTTTTTGAAAAACTATTTTTCTAAAGTATTTTTGGAAGAAGTGTTTTGAAAAACATGTCTTGATGAGTAATTTAAAGGGGAAAGTTTTTATGAAAAACATAATCCCCAATAGCCATATATCTTTGTCTTTCGAATTCTCCATTTTGAATCTTTCCTTTTTTGTTTCAGCATGGCTGAAGATCTTAACCTTCCGGATGGTGTAACGATACCAGGATAGTATAGGAGGTTATTAGAGGCTAGGGCCGCTGCAGGTCCAGCCAATGTTCCTCCACCACCAGTTGCACCCGCTCCTCCTCCTCCTCGCGCTGATACTTTTGCAAAGACGTGCAAGGAATTTAAGGCTATGGGTGGAAAACCTTTTCAAGTGTCAGAAACGTTTGTGGAAGCTAGAGATTGGCTTAAGGAGGTGGAATAATTGCTAGAAATCTTTAAAGTAGAAGAAGGGAGGAAAGTCAAATTAGCAGCTTGGTTAATGAAGGGAGAGGCCTCGTTTTGGTGGGAGGTCACTAATGGGGAGCGTCCTGTTGACTCTTGGGCGGATTTCAGACGTTGGTTTGAGTCAAAGTTTCTCTCAAGGGAAGAAGAGAATCTATATATGGAAAGGTTCTTGACATTAAAGCAATGAAGCTCATCAGTGAAAGAATATGTCAACAAATTTAATCAATTAGCAAGGTTTGGCTTGGACTTAGTGAACACGCCGGAGAAGAAGGCTCTGGGGTTCGTTAATGGATTGAATGAACCGTTGCAAGGGTTGGCTATGACCCACATCCCTATGGGGGCCACCTTTGAGAAGCTAGTAGACATGGCACTCATGCACGAGGAGAAAGGCGCTAAAGCTGATAAGGCACCCAAGAAGAAAGGGGATCAGAAGAAACCACAACAGCAAAACAAGAAGGGTGGTAAAGACAATAATGGCAAAGGAAAGAAAAGATGCTTTAACAGTAGGACACCAGGCCATCTCAGCAAGGATTTCAGAAAGAAAAAGAAGATTGGTTGTTTTCACTGTGGTGAAGCGGGACATCTAGTGAAGGATTGCCCAAAGAAGGGGCAGAGGGCAGGGTCTACCTCGGGAGGACAGGTGCAGGCTCTTATGGCACCAGGGCAGGCAATGGGACAAGTTCAGGCTCTCGCGGTCCCACCGCTGCAAGAATGAGGTAGAACCATTTCTGTTGAAAGCTTAGTTTTTCTGTTTGATCATCCTGTCCGTACCTTATTCGATTCGGGCGTATCGCATTCGTTTATCTCTACGTCATTAGTTGAATCACTGCACTTAAACACCAGTTTAATAGAGGATCCCTTAGTTGTTTCGAATCCAGTTGGGGGCTTAGCTTATTTGTCCATGATGTGTTTGGATTTGAAAATTTCTATACTTAGCGTTGAGTTTAGATGTGATGCTTATGTTTTGGGCTTCACGGGCTATGGGCTAATTTTAGGAATGGATTGGTTATCCAGAAATGGGGCCGTTCTTGATTGTGAAAGGAGAGTAGTTAGCCTCATGACTCGCGTTGGCAACACTCTCGAAATCTTTTGTAATCCCATAAATTCCGTTATGCTAAGTTATCTAGAATCGCTTGACACGTCTGTGGAGAATCTACGATCTGTTAGAGTGGTCCGAGAACACTCGGATGTGTTTGAGGAGGTGAAGGGCTTACATCTGAAGTGGGAGATAGATTTTCGAATATATCTTGTGGATAATGCAAAACCAGTATCTTTACCAGTACGCCACATGGCTCCTCGTGAAAGGAGGGAACTCAATAAGAAAGTGAAGGAGTTGCTTGAGAAGGGGTTCATAAGACGAAGTATATCGGAGTGGGGTGCTCCAGTAGTATTTGCCACGAAGACGGATGGGTCCCTTAGACTTTGTATGGACTATAGAGAACTTAATAAACTTACTAAGAAAAACAGACACCCACTGCCAAGGATTGACGATCTCTTCGATCAGTTAGTTGGTGCCTCAGTGTTTTCGCAGTTGGACTTAGCCACTGGTTTCCATCAGTTGAGAGTGGCTGAGGATAGCATTGACAAGACTGCCTTTAGGACTCTGGACGGTTTCTATGAATGGCTGGTGATGCCCTTCGGTTTGACAAACGCCCCCGTATACTTTGTTGATTTGATGAGTAGGGTGTTTAGGGAGTACCTTAAAATATTCGTGGTGGTCTTTGTAGACGACATCTTGATCTTTTCTAAGAATGAAGAAGAACATGCCCTACATCTTAGGGAAGTGTTAGAGACCCTATGAGCGCATAACCTTAAAGCTAAATTTTCTAAGTGTCACTTTTCGAGAGAGGAAGTGCGATTCTTAGGGCACGTGGTTTCCAAAGAAGGGATAGCTGTGGATCCCACGAAGGTGGTGGCCATCCAAGATTGGAAGGTCCCTAAAAATTCTACCAAAGTAAGAAGTTTCTTGGGGTTGGCTGGCTACTATAGGAAGTTTATCAAAGACTTCGCAAAGATATCAGTTCCATTAACATGCTTGACGAAGAAGAACCTAGTTTTCACATGGGACGTAGATTGTGATGATGCGTTCCAATGTTTGAAGAGAGCTTTGACCTCAGCTCCAGTCTTAGTGCTGCCAGAAAGGGAGTAAGCCATTTACTGTTTATACCGATGCCTGTGGGACAGGTCTAGGCGCAGTCTTAATGGAGGAGGGTAGGGTAATAGCCTATGGTGGAAGGCAGTTGAGAGCGCATGAGAAAAATTACCCTATGCATGACCTAGAGTTGGCCGCTATTGTTTTCGCGCTTAAGTCTTGGCGTCATTATCTTCTTGGCGAGAAATTCGAATTATTCACTGACCACAAATCTTTAAAATACTTATTCTCTCAGAAGGACATGAACTTAAGGCAGCAAAGGTGGATGGAGTTCTTAGCGTCCTACGACTTCGAAATAGCTTATACCCCTGGCAGGGGTAACATGGTGGCAGACGCCTTAAGTAGGAAAAGGTTGTCCTTGAGTCCGTTGTTTGTTGAGCGCCGAAGCTTAAAATTCATTTCGATGTTTGATTTTAGACCTTCCGTTGATTTTGTACCTGGTTTGCTAGCATCCTTGGAGGTCAGACCTACGCTTTTGGGACGGATTGGTGAGGCACAGCGAGACGACCCACAGTTGGTTGAGTTAGTAGAAAAGCTAAAAAGAGGGGAGTCATCAAGCCATCTCCGTAGGTATACCCTAGATGATAAGGCTTGGTTACGTAGAGATAGTAGACTTTGTGTACCTCGAGACGAAGGTTTGAGGAAGGCTATTCTTGACGAAGCACATCGTTCGAAGAAGAATTCATCCCGGCGGGGACAAGATGTACAAAGACATGAAGCGAGTTTTCTTTTTGGTCGGTATGAAGAGGGATGTGGCCGAGTATGTCGCTAGATGCTTGGTGTGCCAACAAGTAAAAGCGGAGCAAAAGAAACCCGGTGCGTTGCTTCACCCATTGGAGGTTCCACAATGGAAATGGGAAAGTGTCTCGATGGACTTTGTGGATGGATTACCAAGATCAAGGAAGGGTAATACGGGGATTTGGGTTATAGTAGACAGACTTACTAAGAGCGCCCATTTTATTCCCGTGAAGAGTAAGAGGACTGCTCCATAGTTAGCTTCTGTATATGTCCGAGAGATAGTTCGTTTGCATGGTGTTCCTTCTAGCATAATAAGTGACCGCGATCCTATCTTCACTAGTGAATTTTGGAAGAGCTTACAAGAAGCGGTAGGGACTCAGTTATGTTTGAGCACCGCATATCATCCTCATACGGACGACCAGACCGAGAGGGTGAATCGTATTCTAGAGAAACTTGAGGCTATGTATCCTAGACTTTGGGGGTACATGGGAAGAGCATCTTCCATTGGTGGAGTTCACATATAATAATAGCTTTCAGTCCAGCATTGGCATGGCACCTTTCGAAGCTCTTTATGGACGACCTTGTCGTTCACCTACATGTTGGTGGGAATCTACAGATAAGATCTTACTTGGGCCCGATATGATTAGGGAGACTTCGGAGAAGATCGACTTGATTCGAAGGAGGATGAAAGCAGCGCAAGATAGGCAGAAATCTTATGCGGATAAGTGGAGGACAGATCTTGAGTTTGATTTTGGGGACATGGTCTTTATCAAAGTGTCTCCATTACGGAACGTTGTTCGCTTTGGGTCCATTGGGAAATTAGCACCAAGGTTCGTAGGGCGGTTTCCTATTAAGGAGAAGATTGGGCAGATGGCGTATAGAGTGGAGTTGCCTGAGAGACTTAGTGGTGTACACGACGTATTCCATGTATCACATTTGAGGAAGTGCCTACACGAGACCGCGGAGGTGGTAGAGCCGAACTTGCTTATAGAGGTGGAGATAGAGCGTGATGCGACGATTCGACGAGCTCCTACATGCATTCTTCGGTCAGAGATTAAGAAGCTAAGAAATCGAGAGGTCAGACTAGTCAAAGTACATTGGGGAGATGATGAGAGCAATGCTACTTGGGAGACGGAAGAGAAGATGCGTTCATTGTACCCTTTTCTTTTTGAGGGTATGCCCTTAAATTTCTCCTTTATCGCTTAGCTTGTACTTATCTTACCTTTAGAGTATCCTCTCGCTAGTATCCTTGACCTTTAGTTAGGATAATCCTATGGTTGAAACATGTGCTTGAGACATGTTATGTATGATGGATGCAAAGTGGATGCAATTGTTTGCTAGTGGTTGCTCGTGGATGCATATACACACACTATTAGGCACTAGATCGGCTCAGTCACTTCATACTGCATATTGCATATAAATGGATGTATGATGATTGTATTATCATATGGATGCTGCATTCAGATGATGATTGTGCACGCATATAGAGATAATATGTAGCATTAAGGAACTTTTGCATACATAATGGACGCATGGCACTATCATGATTTGCATTAAGGAGGTCAACTGAATCAGTGGACCGCCTGATTTTGCATTAGATATGGACATATACACACATTGTGCATTTAAACATGAAAGCATTAGAAGTCTATAAGGACAATGGATGCATGTGTTTGATGGTTGAGTAGATGGACGATTGGATGTTAGGATATACATTCTTCTTGACTTGAAGATTTCGGGGTCGAAATCCTTTAAGGAGGGGAGAATGTAACACCTGGTAATTCTGTTAATATTAATATTCACAAATTAAAGAATAACTAATCTCAGACGTGAGAATTATGGGAAACGGGTTGCGCCGTTGTGTTCGTCTCGGAATTCTGGTTGAAATAGAGTCCGAGTTTGCGTGAATTGGACTTCGTATGAAGAAGTTATGGCCATCGGAAGTTTCAGAAAATTCAAAACAGATTTCAGAAAATTTAAAATTCAAAATTCGAAGTCAAACAGGCTAGGTGGGAAATTTCCCGCCCAGCACCCCAGGTCGACTGGGGAGTCGACTGGGCAGTCGACCTGGGTGTCGACCTGGTCAGGTCGGCTAGGGTTTGGCTGAGCCCAATCTTGAGCTGCTGATGTGTCTTTAGGGCTGAGTTGGAAAATTTAACGATTCAGTTTAGTTCTGAGTTGATCTGACGGTCTAAATAAATCCTAAACTCTATAAATACCTAGGTAGTCTCTCACTCTAAACTCACATGAAAAATAGAATAGCCACCGTCATACCGCCGCCATGGAACTCAGTGTAGCCGCCGCCAACTAAGAAGGAAGAAAGCTAATCAAAACCCTAATTCTACTCAACTCTAAAGCAAATCAAGACTCTCTTTCTCTTCTAATTGTGAGTATGATGATCTTAACAAGATTATTATTAAACTAATTAGATTGAGATGTGATATGGATCATAATAAAATGATGTTAATTGTCATATATGTTGTTGTAAACCTTATGCTATCATGTATGTTGTAAATCCTATGTTATGTGATGATGATATCCTATATGTTGTAAATCATGCTATGATGATATTGTATAGGTTGTAATTTTCTATGCTAAATTATGATAAATCATACATGTTATAAAGTCATGATGTTATTATCTATGCTAATTAGTTCATGTTAATCAAATCATAATGTTGATATTAGTTGGGCTATGTTGATTTATATGACAAATCATGTATGCAAGTTTAGATTGATTAGTAAAGATTATGAACATATGCCATGACATCTATTTAGATCTAGAATTATGCTATGACATGGGTGAATTCTATGTGTTAGATGCTAGTTCACAACATCATTATGTTGCATATAACCACATATGCAAGTTTATACATGAATTTGGATATGATCATATCATTTAAATTGTGACATTTAACCAAACAAGTTGACACCTTTAGATCCATAACATGTGTAGGTTTATGCAAGTTTCACCCCTATTATGATTAGATCTATTTTATTTGTCTATATGTTGTGATAATTTATCTTTGTGCTATGAGTTAGACTATTCGAGTCTAACGTATTTTTTGCGTTGAAAAAGCGAACGTATAACGTGGGGTAGGGGTAATATTAAGGATTTAATATTGAGAAAATTGGATGTAATTGATATGATTTTGCATGCCATAAGTGGATGGCCATAATTGAGTCAATTATGGACATCATTAAAATTAGAATTAATTAATAATTTGAATAGGGATATTTTTAAAACTGGGGTAAAAGATTGTAAGTGTTAATCAATGCTTAGGACACGAGGTTGGACTCGTTTGTGACGTAAAACTGCCCGGACCCGCCCGGCAAATCCAGTAGTCACAAATGTCAGCCCAATGTGAGAGGTCCTAGGCCCAAATTAAAGCATAACAGTTGTAAAGACATGAGGTTAGACTTTTTTATGGTGTAAGACTGCCCGGACCCGCCCGGCAAATCCAGCTGCCATAAATGCCAGTCTAATGTGAGAGGTCTTTATGAGGTTATGGCCTGAATGAATTAAGAAATACTTAACCAGATAAACATGTAAGGTGGTACATGGGGGTTTTGTAGGTGACTTGGGTGGCATGAGGAATCTTGTGGTTGCCTTTAGTGGCATTTGAAATACGATTAGTAAGACTTAACCAAACACACATGTAAATGAACATGACTAAGAAGAGGGTTAAGTGGGATATACTAGTGGGGACAAGCTTAGGTGGATAGCTTGTGGGGGCCCATTTCAACCATTAACCCAAACGTATCTTTGTGGGCTCGACCCAAGTCGAGGACGGGACATGTATACTGGGCTTGACTATAAGAGGCCAAAACGGGTTAGCGGTGGCAACGCAAGTCCAACGGGTATCATATGCGTGTGTGGACCCGGGCTGGTAGGTAAGACGTTGTTGCATCGTGTAGGTATAAGCCGTGCATTCTCAAGTTGTATCAGGTTGCCACTTTAGGGGAGTGATACTCCCCACTGTGGGGCCAGCACGGGTATCTACGAGTAGGGAGCCGATCAAAAGTGGGTAGTGGGGTACACCAAGTGGAGATAGGGGCAGGCGGCACCTATGTAGTCAGCTAGTGGTACGCAAGGCTATTTATACAATTTCTAAGTGAAGCAAGTGGGATCAACTTTGAGGGTGACGGGTATGGTGCAGTGTAGTAATTAGTCGTTAGTGATTAGGTGTGCCTTTAACGTTATCTTTATCTGCTCTTCCATACCCAATAGTTCATAGACATTTCCTTGTTTTCCAGCTTATGCCTTAGTCTAGTTACTTTGATAATAGTATTGTTAGAATTATCATACTTGCCAGACTTTATGTCTGACCCCCTCTATTTCTATCTTTTTCCCCCTCCAGGTCCTCAGGGTGGGCCCAGCTCTAGTGGAGTTTGATTGGATTGCTTTATCTCTCTTTTGGAAAGCTTGGACCGTTGAAGTAAAGTCCAGCTTGTTATCTTCTTTAATGGCTATTTATGTAATGGGGTTATGTATTTTGTTTTATCAAGATGGATATTGTACTTGACTCTGATTTATGGTTTTATGATGTAACAAACATGTTTAATTTCCGCTGAAATAAAGTTTTAGATTTCCAAGTACTACTTATTATCTGTCTTGTTGTAATTTTTCCGTTCTATATTCACTTAAAACCTCCATGGAAGTTAATGCATTCCCTTTGTGAGTGACATTAATGGACGTGGGGTGTTACATTGCGAGCCTTGCCCTTGCTTCTTAGGGCAGTTCTTGCTGATATGTCCAGTTCCACCACACCGGAAACATGCTCCCATCTTCATCTTCTTTTTTCTACAATCCTGGGCTATATGGCTCTCAATACCACAGAAGTGGCATTTTCTTCCTCGCGTGTCTTGTTATCATTCTTGTTGTTGTTGTTCTTACCTCCTTTCTCGGAGTCTACCTTCTTGTTTTGAGATTCATTCGCCTTGACCTCCTTCTTGCCATTCTTGTCTTTTAAGAGCGCCATGTCTACTAGCTTTTCATAAGTAGCCCCCATAGGTACGTGCACGTGGCCAAGCTGTGAAGTGGCTCATTCAATCCTTTGACAAAATGAAGAGCCTTCTTATGAGGGGTATTTACTAAGTCCAGTCCAAACCGAGCCAGCTAATTGAATTGATTGACGTACTCTTTGACCGTCATACTTCCTTGCTTAAGAGACAAGAACTTTTCCAGCTGTAGACTTCGTTCATCTTGTGAGAGGAATTTCGTCTCGAACCTTATTTTGAAATCCATCCATGTTTCAACCGACCTCTCAGCGTTAGTGATTTCACACCAATAGGAAGCGTCGTCTTTGAGCAACCATACCGCCAACTGTACTTTCTGCCTATCATCCACCTTGAAGATAACGAACAGATCCTCAGTTTCTTTGAGCCAGTTCCTCGCTTCTACGAATGATTCAGTTCCCTTGAATTCCTTTCCACCTATGGCTCTAAAATCTTTACAGATCTTCGAGAAAGAAATTGCATGAGGAGCGGGCAGAGGAGGAGGAATCGCTGCAGCTGGAGGAGGAATATCTGCTAGGCCTGCATCGTTGGCCCTAGCCTCTAAGTACCTCCTAAACCAGCCAGGTATTGGCATGCCCTCTGGAAAGTTAAAATTCCCAGACATGTTAAAATGAAAAAGAAGAGATTCAAACGAGGAAACAAAGGACAGTGCTACTGGCTTTTGGGGAATAGCCTTTAAGTAAAACAAGATTTTTCTTGAAAAATGCTACTTTGTAAACGGTTTTAAAAATAATTTCAGAAGGTTTTAAAAAAAAATTGCCTAGTCTGGTAACCTTCTGCTCTGATACCAAATGTAACACCCCACCTCTACTAAGGTCACTCACAAAGGGAATGCACAAGTTTTGGAGGAGCGTTATCGAGGTAAACAAATACAGAAATATTACAAGACTGAACATAAATAAAACAACGGAAGAATCAAAAGATAAATTTCATTACTTTCAAAATAGTCAAAGACTTTTACATTCAAAGTACCAAATAGCCAAAGTCATTATTTTCCATTACAACAAATTATGTCTTGCATAAACAAAGAAGCATAAACTTTAAACATCAAAAGTAGCTTAATTCTCCAAAGGTAGCAGAAAATGCAGCCATAGCATAGCTCAAGATCAAACCGTACATGAGCTGAACCGAAAGTTACTGGAATCCAAGCTAAGTGCTAGAGTTTCCTCCTTGAGAACCTAGGGGGGGAGAAACAGAAGAAAAAGAGGCAAAAGAAAACGGGTCAGTCATAAAGACTGGTAAGTACAAGTGACTTTCAGCATAAATACAGATAAAGGTAACATGACATGTATAAACTGAAAGTAAACATAAGAATGCTATCAAAATGGGCAAGATAGACTAAGATAACATGATAAATCAAGTATAAATCAAGTATAGCATCACATATTCAAGGTTCGCCGCATCAACTGCACTAGAATCCTAAACCCATGTCTTATATAAATCAAGAAATAATCCCTTGGCCCAATATCATGAAATGACCCATTTCTAGGTCCAACGAAACGATCCACTAGTCGATCGGCTCCCTAGAAGTTCTAGCTCATCATGTGTCTGTGTCATACGGCCCTATCACGAATGTAGTCACCTGTGCTAGGTCCACCATAGGGTGTATCAAGCCCTATGGTGCCAACCACCGACACGAATCAAGAATGCATAGATAAACCTACTGATGCCCAATGCCTGCTTTTTCAACTCCGGACCACGTGCACGACCATAGCCCGCCTGAACTTACACTGGCGCACCAACACAGCCGTCGTTCTGGTCGCTTACAATCAGCCCAGTAATCGTGCCCACCCTGCCTAGTTCCAGGGTACCATGATACATCTAGTGTGTTACTGCTGAAATGGACCGCGTAACTAGGGTTTCCGTCTAGCAGGTTAAGTGTTGTCATTTAAATTCGAGACTTAACCCTTATCAGTCTAGCATGTCAAATTGGCTAAGTGTCGCCATTTAAGTTCGTGACTTAGCCCTACAATTCACGTGTCAAGTTGGTTAGGTGTTGTCGTTCAAGTTCATGACCTAACCCTACCAATCATGTCTCAAGTTGGTTAAGTGTTGTCTTTCATGTCCATGACTTAACCCTATCATGTGGCATTAATTCATTAATGCACCCCAACCTCTCACATTAGACCTGTTGTTGTGGTCACTGGATATGCCCGGCGGTTCCGGGCAGATTTACACCACAACTCAGTCTAACCTCGGGTTTCAAGCGCGATATGACCAACTACTCACATTGGATCCTATTGTTTGCAGTCATTGGATTTGCCGGGTGGTTCCGGGCAGATTTACACTGCAAATTCAACCCAACCACGAGTTGGTTATTTTCAAGTTCATTCTAGTGTCACGTCCATGTTCAAGTTTTCATGTCGAGTTCGTGTCAAGTTTTCAAGGCAAGTTTCATGCCAAGTCTCCTATAATTTCCAATTTTTCCCAACGTTACCCCGTCTTAATATTAGGCTAACAATCTTAGCCTAATTTTTCGTTCGCATGATTTTTGGCATATAATATTAGGCTAAAAACTTAGCCTAATTTAATTTACACAAAATTGGCATAAAGCAATTTATTAACATAAGCATGACATAGGCGTAAACTTGGCATCATCGGCATAGTCAATATGAACATCATAGGTGTGAACTTGCAAACTAATCAACCTGAATATCATAGGTGTGATCTTGCAGCGTAGACTGAACCAACATACATATATGTGAATTTGTAACATAGACTAAATCAACTTACATATATGTGAACTTGCAAATCAATCACGAACATATGAATAAGTGCGAACTTGAAATATGACATAGGTTTAACATATACACATAAACATGTAGATCTAACATTTGGTCACATATGTGATATGAATTCACAATCTAAAACTTGCATAACATGATAAACTGCACAACTTGTCATCATGTGTTATATTTCAAGTTCATATACATATGAATAGACTTGTTCATTAATTCCCAATTCAATATGATAATAAAATAGAACCACAGGCATAGATCAATATCATTCAATTCAACATATAACATTATAAACATTATTCTATTATCAATCTATTTTCAAGGCATAACATAACTAAATTGACTAAAACATCGCAGGCATATAGATCTGATAACATTATTGATCATGAAAAGGTTTGAATAATAATATAGTTTCAAGAACATGGATAGATCTAAAATAGAAAAATCCCCAAAATCAAGACCCAAGAACAAATAAGGAAAAGGTCTGAATAGAAAATCAAGCATAGGTCCGATTTCATAGTTATAATCCTAGACAATAACCTCACAGTCATGAACATTAGGTGATTAGTCATGATTGTCCTTGTCATAGTTATAGGCAATAGTCTTATATTCACAGTCATAGGCATAGGCATAGGCATAGTCTTATGTTCACCGTCATAGTCATAGGCATAGTCTTATGTTCACCATCATAGTCATAGGCATAGTCATAGTCTTATTTTCACCGTCATAGTCATAGGCATAGTCTTATGCCATTAACAATAGTTTTAACGTCGTAGACAATATTCCCAATAGTTAAGATGCAAGAAGAAAACAAGAATAGATATGAATCATACATAAATCACTTCCAATTTATACCATGCTCATATTAGATTTATAGTATTTATCTAAAAGTAACTGGAACTTACAGATCGTGGTCTAAGAAATTTAGATGTAGAAGTCAAGTCTAGAAATTTGTCGTAGAACGTTGCGGTGTCGCTGATCTATTCTCTTGAATTGTTGTAGAAGCGTTGATCTTTGATTTGAATTGAGTTTGAATGCTTAAGCTTTAATTTGGAGGCGGCGGCCATGGTTCAACGGGTAAATTAGCAGCATAGCAGTGTAAGAATGATTTGTATGAATTAGGCTAGGTCTTAGGATGTATTTATAGGGGTAGCAACTAGTTTAGGCCCTTAGATTAACCCTAGAATCAATCCGGACCATCAAAACACGTCTCAAGCTTCAAAAATGGGTTCTGGGTCAAAACAGGCCGACCAGGTCGACTACATGGTCGACCTCGGGGGTAGGTCCTGTGCTGCCTAAAATCTGCCTGGTCCTGTGCTGTGCTGCCTAAAATCTGCTGAATCTTCTGATGCCATAACTTCTTCATCTGGACTTCGATTTTCGAAAACTCGGACTCTATTTCATGTAAAATTTCGAGACGAACGCAATGGCGTAACCCGTTTCCCTTAATTCTTATTTTAAAATTTAATTATACCCTGATTTCTAGTTTTAACATGTTATTAAAATTTGGGTTGCTACATTTGAGGGCTCGATCTGGACGGAATACACAACGAGAATGGGTGCTACTTATATGGATGTGGAGCTCTTCGAATTCTCTTCAAAATGTTGAAATGGAGCAGGGTCTGAGTCTTCCTGGTTTAGTCAGAAAATGGATGAGAATGGAGGGAAGCAGTTCCGCCGTCGACACCAAAGGGGCGAGGGCTTTTCAGATATTTTTATTATTTTTAATTAATGAATGAATTATTTCTATTGGTCGACAATTATATTAAATTGAAAATTAGGTATTTCTAATACGAACACCAATTCAAACCCAACGACTGCCACCCCTAGCTAAATACCCCCACCCCGAACACAATGAGATATGTATCGTAGGCTAATTCAACTGTTTCAGTCAGTTTCTCTTCAAATTAAAATATAAAACATTCAATATTTGATTTGAACGTACATTTCAATTTGCCGGGTCCACATACTAATCCCAAAAATTCCCGAAAAATAAATCTAGTTATATTCCGACGATACAGTCCCAACAAAACTAGTTTCGTCGAATTCTGAGTTTGAAAAATGGCCTTTTTCTGGTCGATCCAGTTTAATTTAAATCGACCAAACACATTTTCCTTCGCCACGCTCACATATTAACTTCAAAAATTATGGAATTTGAAATCTAGAAATAATTTGACATCCCGGATCCAACGAAAGTGGTTTCGTCGAATTCTGAGGTCATTTGCAAAATGTCTATTTTCAAGGGCTATATATTCTCTATAGCGACCTTTCTGAAAATTCATTTGGCCATAACTTTTGATTCCCGCTATGAAACTTCGATTTTTCAGATTCGTTAGAAAGGTATTCACTAAATATTTAAATATTTTTGATTTCACTAAAATCCGTTTTATTTTGCACCCTGTACAGTCAGTCAAAGTTTGAATTCAAATTTTGAAACTGCCACGCCATTTTAGGCCTTCTTTATAATTTAAAATAATTATATTTATTTTCAAACATCGATTCTAACATACTTTTCGTCGTTATTATTTAAAATAATTTATTTTAAATATTTAAATCCACTAAAATAGCCAATTTAAAATTTTTAAATTGGTTCAGAATTTCTGGGTTGTTACAAATGGTGTGTCTGAACGGAGACATCACACCTTATATGATATAGTACGATTAATGATAAGTCATATAGATCTTCTAATAAATTAAATTAGAACAATTTTGTTAAATCAACTAAAACAATTTAAAGATGCCATATATGATATGGGCTAGGAAATGTTCTAGTGTGTCTAATACGATGATTTGTGATGTAAGACGTTTGTTAAACGTCTTTCCTCTGATAAGATCTGACCCAAATCAGATAACTTTTTTGTTTAATATCCATAAGAAACAAATGGATATTAATTTTATAAATCCTCTAACGATAAAAATGTTTTTTGCTCGAATTGGTATTCATTTAAAGGAGAACCGGTCTCTAAGATATCGATGGGGATGAAATAAAATCTGAAAGGTCTCGGAAACCACAAAATACCATTGAATCTTGTATAGATAAGAAATTCAATGGGAGTGATACAGTAATTCCAATGTTATATATTGATAACACATTAATTATTGTGAATAATGTTAGTTTGGAAAACAAGAAATAGATACTGATTCTAAGAAAGAAAATGTTTGGATTGAGAAGTTCGTAATTGAACTTAATTCATTATTGATCCAATGATTTACATTGCGATAACAATGTGGCTATTGCTCAAGCATAAAATGTTAAACTCATTATCGATCCAAACATATATTTAAGAAATATAATTCCTATATGAAGTTGTTCACAGAGGAAATGAACATATCTGCAAGTTACAAACGTTGTAATGTTGCAGACCTACTAAATTAAACTCTGTCGCAGTAGACGTTTAATAGTCACACTAGTTTCATGAGTATACAATACGTAAATGATAAACTCTAGTGCAAGTGGGAGATTATTAGAGTTTATGCCCTAGAGGCAATCCATTTGATTAGATTGATAACAACGTTGTTGTTATTATTTTATTTGGAATAAAATAATATTCTATTATATTATATTTACTACGTAATATAAATATTAATATAATAAAAGTCCTTAGAACTATAATACAGAATTATATAATTCAAGTAAGACTTGAATTTGAGATTATATAATATGATAAGTATTATAATGCTTAAATGTCCCTAGTCGAGTTTTATTGTTTGTAAAGGACAACAATAAAGCGTTGGACTAGTATGTTGATTGACTGATGATCACATCTCATTTATCATTAATATACGTAATATTAAAGTCAAGATATAAATACATATTGGAGAATAGTGTATTGGACTGACCCACAGTGAGATAACAACATGGAATTAATTAACAGTACCATAAGTTGTTCTCATAATGACAGTGATGTAATGGTCCTCAGACCTGAAATCATTAAAATTTTATTCGAGGATATTTGTGTTTTGATATCATCTATAGTTATTCATAACAGAGTAATGATAACGGTGGTAATTGGATACATCTCTAATCAAATGAAAATTATGAATGATCTAGATGGAATTTAACCCTACGATAGATTTGTAGTGATATCCATGGGCCTTTTGATTGAGTGAGACTGTGAAATGCATGGTCGTGCTCAAATATTGATTTGTTTTAAAACAATCTGCTCATCGATCAAGAAAACAAATTAAATTATAAAGAGGATGATACGATCAATGTCTCGAGTTTAATCCTGGATATATTGATTAAAAGGATTATATTACATTGATACACTAGTCACGGAAAGTTTGTATCAAATCGATAATATTATAATAACTTGGGTAGCAGCGACGTATTTCTAGATGCCAATCACTGTTTATGATTTTAAATACAATTTAAAATCATTGCCAACGTTGTAATAACCTATAGGGTCACACAAAAGAACATTTGAAAGGGATAAGAATCGTTCACAATAAAAAGGGAAATAAAAATGTTGACATTTTCTCTAATTTTGAAATGTTATAAGGGTTTGAAAGGTATTACTTAATTTAGATTTTTGTGGGCTACATAATAAAAGGGAAAGGTGCCGACTTTTCAATATAGAGTTTTTCATTTTTCAGATTCACAAAAATCGAAATTAGGAAACCCTAGAATCCTAAAATTGGCTAGCACCTTCTGTCGTTCATCTTAATTTTGTTTGACAAATTAGGGATCAATTGTTCATGGATACTCATAGAGGCATGGCACTTAACATGTTTTCAATTCGATACTCCATCATCTTCATATTGGTTCAAACTCATCTGGATTCAATTCGACAGGTACAAACCCAAATTGATGAATCAATTCTATTTTAATTTATTGTTATCGCATAGATCCATGTTTTTAAGTGTTTAAAATGTTATAGTTTAGGTTTCGATTAGATCTAAATATAACACTAAATATACTATCAACCGTGACCAAGCTCGCTACTAAGCTCAACAACCGGGACTTGGGTTGCATCCGGGACAACATCCAAGGATGAAGCAAGCGCCGAATCTGAAGCTGGCGCTGCTCTTAGCTCTTTTCCCTCCCCTTCATTTGATACACAACAGTGGATGGCGTTGTGTATTGAACTACAATAGGAGTCCCTGATGGGGAAACTTCATCTCCACAAACTGAGGGACAACACCCTCCCTCAAAGTCTGACCCTGTACTATTTTTATTCTCAATAATCGGAGAAGCATAAGGGAATTCCGTCTCATAGAAAACAACATCATGGAAATAAAATACTGATGCAAAGACAAATCAAATAATTTCCACCCTTTCTTATCAGCGGGATACCCAACAAATATGCATCTACGACTACGACTAGAAAACTTGTCTTTTTTAGACTGTATATCATAAGCAAAACAAAGACACTCAAACACTCGAATATTCTCATACAAAGTATGAGTGCCATATAAAATCTCATAAGGGGACTTAGAATTTAACAATCGAAAGGGAGTTCGATTAATTAAATATCTAGAAGCAAGAATGCACTCACCGCAAAACACAATAGGTAAAGACACCTGAAACCTCAAAGCTCGAGCTACATTGAGAATATGTCGATGTTTTCTTTCCACTCTCCCATTCTGCTAGGGTGTTCCAACGCAAGAGGTCTGAAACAGAATACCCTGTCTTGAAAAATAATCTTTTAAGTAATTAAACACAGTACCGTTATCACTACGAACACGACGTATATTACTATCAAACTGACGTTTAACCATTGCAATGAATTTCATAAACATCGAATATATCTCAGTTTTATCTATTAACAAAATCACCCATACTGCTCTAGAAAAATCATCAACTATAGTCTAAAAATAATTAGCACCACATGAAGAAACACAACGATATGGTCCTCACAAATTACAATGAATGAGTTCAAAGCGCTTAAGAGCTCTATTATTACTATCTAGAAAACTATCCCTTGTCTATTTAGCTTTGTGGCCAACATCACTTGCTTTATTTAAATGCAAAGAACTACTAATAAAAGGTAAATGCTTCATCACTTTCTTAGCCAGGTGACCAAGTCTACTATGCCATAGCTCCAAATCTCCACTTTGTACTGCCAAATTAGCTGAATATGTAACCTTTGAAGCATCACAAAAATAGTAAAGTCCGCCCCACCATTCACCCGCTCCAATCACTATCCTCGTACTTCGGTCCTGAATAATACACAATGCATGAATAAAGAGTACATCACATTGAGTATTATCAATTAAACGTGATATAGAAATTAAGTTGCAATGTAAATCTGTAACATAAAGAACATTGTTGAGCGCCAACTCACCAGACAAAACAATTTGGCCATACAAATTAGATGTAATCACGGCACCATCCGGTAAGGTCACAGGAAAAGAAGAACACTCTAATCGGTCAACCAAACAAACTAAACAACCCATCACATGTACGGTAGCACCTGTATCGACAATCCATGGGATACCGGAAAACTTACCCATTAAACGATCGGACATGGGAGGAGCATCAGAATTACCAATCAAACTCATGAGACGCTGATACTGTGAAGTAGTCAATGGAGGGACTGTCCCATTGGAACTTGCCACACATATCGGAGTACCAAGGATCGACGGCTGTCGGGAAGATAGATAATACGGGGAAGAGGGATCTTTGTTTGGGTCATAAGGTTAAGAGGTCAAGGGATTCAGAGAGGTTCCACTGTTGGCAGATCCATCAGAACTATGTTCATTGGCCATGATTGACGGCGCAAGGTTCAAAGATAGAGGAGGCTAGGGTTTTTAGGCTCTGATACCATGTAGGAAAATAATTCTTCTTATTCAAAACATTGCAGATGATACAAATTTATAGAAAAATGAGTTTATGTTTCCCAGTAAACATATCTTAGACAAATAAAAACAAATATAATCTTCTATACTGGGAAACATATAATAAAATAATGGAAACAAATATAATCTTCTATACTCGGAAACATATAATAAACTAATGGAAACAAATATATTTCTAACACTATGCAACCACGAAACCAAATATGGCTCGCCTCGATTGGCCAAGTTGTATTGCTTCTCTTGTTAAATGAGATCAAATCGCTTCATTACCTCAAAGCCATGAAAGAAATACTATCTCATCCTTTCGATGTTTTTCTTTGCTTCAATAGCTAAAACCTAAAGAAATGCCGTAGAAACCAAGGCTGAGAAAATGTATTGGAAGTAACATAATAAAAGCTGAAGAAAAGCAAGCAACGTTAAAGCAAAGCGATCGGGGAACAAAAGCAAAGTCTTTATTGATGGAAGTAAAGCAAGCCTAAACCCGCCTATAAATAGAGTGGGATGACATTGGTGAGCTGATTTCCCTCTTTTCTCATTTTTCCATTTTTGTAACTATATATCAAATTAAGGACAAAATACAATCTGGGCATTTTAAATTGATTTATGCATATGATGATTCAAACTTTGATAATACTTATGTTTATGCCTATGATTTCTTGAACAATGCATGCTGGACTTACTTCACATAAACATGGACTTTGCCTAGCATAGTTACCTTTTTTGATTTAGAACCATTGTATTTGCGTAACATATCTGTGAGACGACCCCAAATCCCGTTCCGACGGAGACAAGGGTTATCTTTGGAATATAACACAGAAATAGATAATAGCAAAACAAAATTAAATAAATACACCAGATAATGAACAATAGAATATACTGGATAAAATAATCATCAGAGTTACACAGTATACAGGATCTTACTTAGTACAAATACAGTTCAGCTATACATAAATGTCTACAGCAGGAAACAATCAAAATATGTACAATAGGAGCTGAACAACATAAAAAGAGATAAATGATAGAATCCATCTTCAGCTCCAGCTATCCAAAAAGAACCAGCTAAACCTGAATACAAGGCTACCCGTGCAGAAAAAGGGGCACCCGAGTTTGAGAGTGAAACAAACTACGAGTCAGTCATGGGACTGGTATGAGAAATCTACTCAACACATATATAATATGGCTAATCACAGGACCACGCCACTTTCGTGGAACGGGTTTACTCCATTGGATTGCCAGTGCTTTAAAACAAAACTTTCTTTTAAACATCGATATGCTTTTTGTAAAAATGGAGCCGTTATAAGACTTAGTTCCCATCACACAATGCAACGCAAACCAAACGATAGAGTTTTACCTTATAACGGCCAAAATATGCTTGATACGAATAAAACAAAGGCAGTTGATATTATTGCTAGTGTTTATATGTTTTGAAAACAATTTCAAATCATAACTATCAATCATAGACGACATGAGCGTCCCATGCCACTATGTCGCCAAATATATATATACAACCGAAACCGCACGATCACGTATTTGGAAATTGGATTTCTGTCATGAACCAAGGCAAAAGATAGTCCTTACCGAATTCGTGACTCTCTATCCCGAGCCACAGGCAAGTACTCAGTCAAGCCTTTGGATCGTAAGGGCCGGTCCACCGATGTGGATTAAAATGCCTGAACAATACGTTTCCCCGCCCTTTGGGGGCGTAAACGAGCCAACGAATGACTCCATCGGACCCAGATCGTCCGATCAAACCGAGGCGCCTCGCAACAGCAACAACCACATAGGTGAAAAGTATATAAATGTCAGGGCTGGTAGGTCACTGACACCACCCTAGCTAGAAAGAAACGCATGCCCTCCCTGAGGTCCTTCTCCCGTTTCTGGCTCATACCGGGGTGTGAGGCTCGCGAATTTACGTTATACACAAAGCTACGCCACACAGGCGGTGCTTTGATCATCACCAGAAGACTTTGCTTTTCAACAGATGCCCTGATCACTGCCTCTTAGCATGCCACACAGGCAATTCATGCCATGCGACTGATGTCCATCGATATACAACCTCTGAGCTCGTGCGTCTCAGAGAAGAGCGTTAAGCAAAAGAATAAATTCTCCGCCGCCAAACAGATGTATATTTAACAGAAATCAATCAACACAGATTACACTCCAATGTCAGACACACAGTCCATTTACAAGTCCGTTCTGTGTCTGAACGAAACCGGAGGCACTAAATACCTCGCAAACCCATCGATCACCACGTACGTCTGGACGATCACCACTCATTATCCATATTTCGGGATGCCTCCCAATCAGGACCTCGGTTACCATCCAGACGAGGTGAAGATCTCCGGTCTTCGACCATCGTCTTCATCTTCGACTTTCAATTGTCGGTCAATTATTTGAAATGAGAATCAACTCGGCCTTTTCAAACAATTCACGTATGTTTAGAATTTTAAATCAATTTATTTCAATGGTTAAATCATTCGACAACACCAATTTTGTTGTTTAATGTAATTTTCACACCAAACACATTCAACCATCAAATACAACATAAATCGAGCAAATTCAGTTTATTTCCATTCCATATTGTTTATGATATTTTATAACGATTTATCGCTATTTTTATTTATTTCAAAATAGCCAATTTATTCAAAACAACGCTTCGGGCCATAACGCGGCCGTGGCGCTGTTTTTCTTCAGATTTGATTTACACATATATGAAAATCTAACCGTTGGATCTTCACAAAATTTACATCATTAGAAAGGTCTTTTCAAAACGAATCCAGTGGTTCCAGTTTCAGGAAAATCCGACGGTCGGATCTCCCGGTACAATCGTTTGAATTTTTGATTTCAAAATACGAACTGCAGCGTCGTTATTCGAATAAATATATAACTATATTTATATATATATATATAAATATAATCGCTTCTGGCGCTGTTTTTCTTCATATTTGAATTAAACATTCAATACAATCCAACCGTTGGATTTTAACACAGTTGGTGCCGTTGGGAAGATATTTCCAAGGCGAACCCGACGGTTGAGGTTTCGGGAAAATCCCATGGTTGGATTTCCCGCACTAGTTGTTTGAAACCATGGTTTCAAAATGCGAACTGCACAACTACGTTTCATTTTAATTTTATTTATATTTATATATTTATATAAATATAGTTCATTCAATGATTTCAATATCGTTTTCACTTCAAATATTTCACTAACGCCTTAAAATTTTGGAAAATTTTGCCATAACCTCCCCTGCACCGGGAGCATCGGGAAATCTCAAATAGCTTCCCCGATCCTTCTAATCTCAAAAAGAAAAAGAAAAAGCCAAGCGGCTAGCCAACGGGCTCATAAAATCATCACCCAAACAAAACAGTAAATGTGTACCTATTTGTCGGGCAAAAATTTTATTCCTCTTCTCTAGCCCCTTTGCTATAACCTGTTCAATGAATATGCATGTACATATATAGAGTTCTTATCATTTATCATTTTCTATTCAACTTCATATTTGATTTCTATTTGGTTTAAAAAAAACACCATTCATTCTAATGTTACATACATAGGTACAAATCATATCATTAGCTAATTAATGAATATTTCAACTCATATATATTTATTTGAACAAGTGGCTATTTTTAACACTTCACATTTCAACGATTCCTGCATATAATAAAAATTTGATTTTTATTCTAAAACAACTCATTTCAAAACATTATTATTTTATATATTTCATATTGGTGATAAAAATAGGATTTTTCTTATAAAACAATTTCTTTCAAAACGAGATTATTTTACACAGTTCATATAGTCGATAAAAGGTGATTTTTATTATCAAACAATCTATTTCAAAATATGAATACCATTCTACACATGAATTTCAAATCAACGAATGAATATCGATTCAACACATGAAGGTTTTCTATAGTTTCTATATATAGATAAAAATGTGATTTTTATATTTAAAACGCGAATACCATTCAACACATGAATTTCTAATCAACGAATGAATATCGATTCAACACATGAAGGTTTTCTATTCAATGAATAAATATAGTTCAAGCAGATGAAAATAATTCAAACACACGAATATTATTCAAAATTTCGGCAGCATAACGGCAGGGTAGTTAAAACCGGGACCGTCCCTAGTACGGCTCCTCGCTCTACCTTAAAACCTCGCGGTTTTTGACAACGGGGATCATGCATCTAGTTCGCACGCAGGCGGCATGTATATATTTATTTCATTTCCACAAACTAATCCTATGTGGTTTCAACCAAATATTTCTCAACCACAAATGGGTATTTTTCAACCACAATCAATCAATATCAACCACAAAACAATCCCAAACAATCGTTCGCTATCAATCAATTTTCACACCAATCACAATCAATAAATATCGTCCATGGTTTGTGGACGAGGGGCGTATATATATATTTATATATAGCAATTCACTTTTATTTCAACACATATATAATTTTTAAATTAGAAATCTCACATTGGGTTCCACTCCGCCGGTTTTATCTGAAATTCTGTTCTGTTTCGATTTGCTTCCTCGTGTAGTGTTCTTCACCGTGTTTCCAACGCAATCTGTGTCACGCAGTTTGTATTAACAATCACACTTTTTTTATACTGCGTTAGTTCTTTTAAAAATCATGCTATTCATATTTTTTCCTTTAAAATCAATGCTATATATAAATTAAAAATCACATTTTTAATTTAAAACTATTTTTATAAAAATCCATATGTTATTTTTGTTTTTAAGAACAATAGAACATATGCTATTTATATTTTCAAGAATATCACTACTTATATTTTCAAATCAAAGATGTTTATATTAAAAGATTGATTTTCAAACTAATGATGATCATATAAAAGATTTGATGTTTACACTAATGATGTTCATATAAAAGATTTGATGTTTAAACTAATGATGTTCATATAAGAGTTTTGATCTTTAAACTGATGATGTTCATATAAAAGTTTTGATCTTTATTATTTCCCTAATCAAAGTCATTAAGGGTTAATTACCCTTCTAAAAATATATATTTTTTCTTCCCATAAAAATCTAATTTTTCCTATGCTAAAATATATATAAAAACTGATTTCTATTTACAATGCTTTTTCTTCTAAAAACTAATTTTAACAATGCATTTATATCATAAAAACATTGTCATTTGGTTAGTTAAAGAATTTCCTAAGCATAATAAATTAAATTAAATTAAATAAGGGTTTTACCCTTGTCATCTTCATCTTCCTCTTTCTGGTGCCATTCGAACCCAAGCACCAAAGCTAAAATCGAACGCTGCTCCACCCTGAGGTGATCGGACGCGGATCTGAGCACCCCCCAATGCGCCTTCGCGAGCGCAGCTACCTCCAGGAAGAGCCGCCACTGCGGTGAACCCCCACCACCAAAAATCCGCCGCGAACTTCGCCTCTTTCAGCCCCAAATTCAGCTTCGATAGCCCACCAAAGTCAATCACCTTAGATCAGAACGGAGATCGCTCTGAGTTGAACGGTTTTTTGTTTGGGGAGCTGGTGTTAATTTTCGTGGGTCGGAAGATAACGGAGGAGAAGGGGTAGAAGAAACCGATCGTCGAAATTGGGAGAAGGCGGTAGGTTTTCGTTTGACCACGAAATAAAGGGGATAGGGTTTGACCTAGTTTGACCGATAATTATATTAATATATTTTAATTATTTTAATTATAAAATTACTTGTTCGCCGATACGAACTCTAAACGAACTCCAACGACTGTCGCCCCTAACTAAATACCCCCACTCTGAACACAATGGGATATGTTTCGCAAGCCAATTCCATCGTTTCGATCAGTTTCCATTGAAATTAAAATATAAATCTATATATTGAATTTGAACGCGCATTTCTATTTACCGGGGTCACATACGGACCAGAAAAATTCCAGAAAAATATTATCTAACTTCGTATTGACGATACGGTCCTAACAAAACTAATTTCATCGAATTCTGAGACCATTTACAAAAAGGCCCATTTTTGGTCGATCCAATCTAACTGTAATTGACCAAAACACATTTTCTTTTGCCACGCCCATATATTAGCTTCAAAAATTATGAAATTTGAAATCTAGCAATAATTTGACATCACGGATCCAACAAAAGTGGTTTCGTCGAAATCCGAGGTCGTTTGCAAAATGTCCATTTTTAAGGGCCTGAATTCCATAGCGACTATTCAGAATTTTCAACTGGACATATCTTTTGATTCCCGCTATCAAATTTCGATTTGTCAGATTCGTTGGAAAGGCATTCACTAACAGATTTAAATATTTTTGGTTTCACTAAAATTTGTTTTGTTTTGTACCCGGTATAGTCCGACAAAGTTTGAATTCGATTTTTGAAACTACAGCGCCCTTTCAGGCCTTGTTTATAATTATAATTAATTATATTCGTTTTCAATTGTCGATTCAAACTCAGTTTTCATCGCCATTATTTAAAATATTTATTTTAAATATTTAAAATCCATTATTTTAGCCAATTTAAAATTTTTAAATTGGTTCAGATTTTCCGGGTCGTTACAATCTCCCCCACTTAAAACTTTTCGTCCCCGAAAAGGAACAAAGTCGAAAGTGGTTTGATAAATCTACAATCACACAACACAACAACCAATCCAATTGTTTTTAACTTTCAAAAATATACTAATCAAATCCTATACCCTTTAAAAATCATTCAGACTATATAATTAAAAGTGCATATCTATGAAAAGAAAATAACAATAGAGTAGAGAATTGAATGGTAGTGCAAATTAGGGTAAATGTACCTTGCACCAGAGTCAATCAGAGATATCTACTCGGCATCTAGGATAAGCCTTCTGAATGCTCTCCTCAGTTTCCCAAGTACAATCTCGCGGATCTCCACTCCATTGCACTTTGACTAAGTGAACCTTCTTGTTCCTCAGCTCTTTGGTTTCTTTGCCGATAATCTTTAGCGGCTCTCTTCTCACAGCTAATTCTGGGGTAATTTCAATGTCATGTTGAGCTGCTTCTTCCACGATCAAGTCTGGATCATGAACGTGCTTTCGAAGTTGGGATATGTGAAATACATCATGAACTCCAGGCAACCAATTAGGCAGTTTGACCCTATAAGTGAGAGTTCCGATCCGTTCCAAAATAGGAAACGGACCAATGAATTTGGGCACCAACTTTCCAGTTTTACCGAACCGGATAACTCCTCTCATCGGCGATACTTTCAAATATACATAATCGCCAACTTCAAAGGATATATCTCTTCTTCTTCTATCGGCATAGCTCTTTTGTCGGCTTTGAGCGACAAGTAATCGCTTCTTAATAAAATCGACTTTGTCGGCAGCTTCTCGAATCATATCAGGCCCTAACACAAGTCTATTTCCAAGCTCGACCCAACAAGCAGGAGATCAGCACGGTCTACTTTACAATGCTTCGAATGGCGACATTGTCAGACTCGCCTGGTAGCTGTTGTTATAAGAGAATTCAGCCAAATGCAGATGGTCTTCCCATGATCCACCGAAATCTAGAACACAAGCCCGCAATAGATCTTCTAAAATGCGATTCACCCTCTCAGTCTGACCGTCTGTCTGAGGATGATAAGCGGTGCTCAAGTTTAACTTCGTTCCCAGCTCGACTTGAAATGCCTCCCAGAATTTGCTAGTGAATATTGTATCTCTATCACTGACTATGCTGAGCGGCACTCCATGTAGTCTAACTATTTCCCTGAAGTAAATCTGCGCCAGACTCTGAGCAGTTCTGTTTGATCTGACAGGTATGAAATGGGCGGTCTTCGCGAAGCGATCTACGATCACCCAAATACTGTCATTCCCTTTTCTGGTTCTGGGCAGACCATCAATGAAATCCATGGAGATATGCTCCCACTTCCAACTAGGAACTTCCAGTGGTTGTAATAATCCAGCCAATTTCCGTTGGTCGCTTTTGACTAGTTGGCAAGTAGGGCATCGACTAACATATATCGAGATGTCTCTTTTTAACGACTTCCACCAGAATGTGTGTTTGATATCATTATACATTTTATTCACACCTGGGTGGATACTGAGCTTAGATTTGTGACATTCATCAAGCACATCTCTTCTGAGTTCAGGAATCTCTGGAACGCAAATTCTCCCTTCTAACCTCAGAATCCCTTCACTATCTAGCTGGAAATCCGAAACATTGCCTTCACGAATTCGCTGACTCATTCCTTTGATAAATTGGTCGTCTTCTTGGAGAGCCGATATCTTATCAATCAACGAAGTCGCAATGATGAAACTGGCGATCATTTCATTCTTTCGGCTTAACGCATCAGCCACGACATTGGCTTTTCCTGGAGTGTATATAATTTCAAAATCGTATGCTGCAAGAAACTCCAGCTAACGTTGCTGCCTCAAATTCAAGTCTTTTTGAGTTAACAGATACTTTAACGACTGGTGATCTGTAAACAGTTCAAATCTCTCGCCCAGAAGATAGTGCCTCCAGATTTTCAAAGCGAACACAATAGCCAATAACTCAAGATCATGAGTTACGTAGTTCTTCTCGTGCGGCTTCAATTGACGGCTAGCATAAGCGATCACTTGGCCCCTTTGCATTAACACTACGCCAAGGCCTTCTCTAGAAGCATCAGTCCAGACCTTTAAATCCTGGTTGCCATCGATGATGGTTAACACTGGAGCAGTCGTTAGTCTTAACTTTAGCTCTTCAAAAGCCTCTTCACTTTCTAGAGTCCATTTGAATTTAGAGTGCTTCTTTGTAAGCTTCGTTAAATGGCCAGATATCTTCGAAAAGTTTTTAACGAACTTCCGGTAATAACTAGCCAATCCGAGAAAACTGCGGACTTCAGTGGGAGTACTAGGCTGTTTCCATATTTGAATAGCTGTGATTTTACTTGGATCCACAGCGATTCCTTCTTTCGATACGACGTGGCCTAGAAATTTTACTTCATCTTGCCAGAAGATACACTTGGAAAATTTGGTTTTAATACATTCCGTCTCAGAATTTCTAGAACCTGTTCCAGATGCTTTTCATGTTCGGCCTTTGATTTAGAGAAGATTAGAATATCGTCAATAAAAACCAGAACAAATTTATTCAATACTCCTCTGAATACTCTGTTCATTAGATTGACGAAGTAAGCGGGAGCGTTACATAAGCCGAATGGCATTACTAACCACTCATAGAATAAGTCGGGGCCTCTGAACGCGGTCATTGGAACACACTCTTCGGCAATTCGAAGTTGATGGAAGCCTGTAGTTAGGTCCATTCGTGAGAATACTTGTGCGCCATTTAATCGATCCAACAAATCATCAATCCGCGGCAATGGATATTTGTTCTTTATTGTCTGTTTGTTCAGATCACGATAATCCATACATAGACGTAGAGTACCGTCAGATTTTGGGACAAATACCACGGCTGCACCCCAATCAGAGAAACTAGGCCTGATCAGACCTTTCCATACTAGCTGTCGTGTTTGATTGTCTAACTCCTCTTTCTCTTTCAAGGACATTCTTCGAATAGCGTGAACTACCGGCCTTGCATTGGGAATCAAAGCAATCTTGAAATCTATTTCTCTCTGCGGAGGTAAGCGAACAACTTCTTCGAACACATCCGCATAGTTCTTGACGACAGGAATATCTTTGATGAGGTCGGGAATATTCTCAGTAACTTCAGGGATATTTTCCATTTGGGCTGGAGAAACATTCAAAGCTGCCCAAAAGTCTTTTCTATTAGATTTCTGACTTTCACACGGTATGGTTATATAACTCCCTGATTTAATCTTAGCTTTAACAACTCTCTCGGCGCATCTAACCTCTGCTTCATATTTGGTTAACCAGTCCAACCCCAAGATAAGATCAAACTCTTTAAAATTCATGACGACTGCGATAGTAGGAAACCGATAACGAGAGAAAGAAACTGGGACTCCACAAACCCAACTGAGATCAATGGAACCCCCAACCGGATTCTGGGCAGTCATTGGTTCCTTGAGCTTTTTCAAATTCAAATCCAGTTTCTTAGCTGCATCCTTGGCAATGAAACTTCGTGACGCGCCTGTGTCAAACAGTACTTTGACTGGAATGTTTTTGACATTGAGCGTGCCTTCTAAAACATCGGCCCTTTCTTGACTAGCTGAGGGCCCAGAAGTTTCTGCTACTTCATTTATATATACGACTTCAGATTTCTTTGAGAGTTGGCATTCCCGTGAAATATGACCTACTTGATGACACTCATGGTATCTCCTTTCCCCATGTGGGTTCTTTTGTTTCATAGTGCACTTATATCCACTCCTAATCTGTTTCTCTAAAGATCGGCAACTTATCGAGAGATGTCCTCGCCTATTGCAGTTATTGCATACGGCGGTCGTTACGGGTTCTTTCCCAGATTCAGCCCTTTTTCTCTTGGCACTGGGCTTCTTATTTGCCCCAGACCTCGTACTGGCTTCCGGAATATCAGTTTCCGACTCTTCTTTGTCACTACAACGAACTTCTTCTTCGTCGCGCAACATTCCTTTCTTATGGAGATCTTCATACTGATAAGCCATGTATATCATTTCAGAAAAAGGAAGCTTCACATTCCTCATTACACTATTCTGATATCTCCTTTGAAGGCCATAAATAAATCTCAGATTTTTCCTCTTTGGGTCTTGAATCAGATGAGGAGCAAAGTGAGCAAGTTCGTTGAATTTCTTATGATATTCTGGGATGGTCATATCACCTTGTATCAAATAAGAAAATTCATCACATAATCTCTCGGTCGCTTCGGGAGGAGTAAATCTTTCTAAGAAAATCACTTTGAATCTGTCCCAAGTGAGATCACCTTCTGGATTATCTTTAATAACTGAATCCCACCAAAACAAAGCTTCTTCTTTGAGTGCCCAAGACGCTAGTAATCTTTTCTGATCGTCTCTTAGCTTTAATCCCTCAAATATTTTCTCTGCAGAACGAATCCAAGCTTGTGTTTCCATAATGGACTCTTTGCCTAAGAATGGCGATCCACCAAGATTTCAAAATCTCTTGAATAGAACTTCTACATCGGATTCTGGCGGTGGGAGCACAACAGGCTCATTTGCTGGTCGAGCCATACGATTATTTCTTCTATTCCTGTCACTCATTTTCTAGTACGTCTGCAATTAGCAGACAAAGTGTCAGGTCACAGAAAAGATATTTTCAAACATAGAAACATATACTTCAAGTGTAAATGGGTCTATCGATGTGTAATTTCATTCTGCTTTACTCATACTAGGATATTGCTGATCCTATCTGTATAGAGTTACCCGTCATAGAACACTACTGGTTCTATTTCTGACGAGTTCGTTCAAATGTCATATTCCAGAATTAAGCTTAACCAAAGCTCTGATACCACGTTGAGACGACCCCAAATCCCGCTCCGACGGAGACAAGGGTTATCTTTGGAATATAACACAAAAACAGATAATACCAGAACAGAATTAAATAAATACACCAGATAATGAACAATAGAATATACTGGATAAAATAATCATCAGAGTTACACAGTATACAGGATCTTACTTAGTACAAATACAGTTCAGCTATACATAAATGCCTACAGCGGGAAACAAACAAAATATGTACAATAGGAGCTGAACAGCATAAAAAGAGATAAATGATAGAATCCATCTTCAGCTCCAGCTATCCAGAAAGAACCAGCTAAACCTGAATACAAGGCTGCCTGTGCAGAAAAAGTGGCACCCGAGTTTGAGAGTGAAACAAACTACGAGTCAGTCATGGGACTGGTATGAGAAATCTACTCAACACATATATAATATGGCTAATCACAGGACCACGCCACTTTCATGGAACGGGTTTACTCCATTGGATTGCCAGTGCTTTAAAACAAAACTTTCTTTTAAACATCGATATGCTTTTTGTAAAAATGGAGCCGTTATAAGACTCAGTTCCCATCACACAATGCAACGCAAACCGGAGGATAGAGTTTTACCTTATAACGGCCAAAATATGCTTGATACGAATAAAACAAAGGCAGTTGATATTATTGCTAGTGTTTATATATTTTGAAAACAATTTCAAATCATAACTATCAATCATAGACGACATGAGCGTCCCATGCCACTATGTCGCCAAATATATATATACAACCGAAACCGCACGATCACGTATTTGGAAATTGGATTTCTGTCATGAACCAAGGCAAA
Source organism: Allium sativum (assembly GCA_030737875.1). Taxonomy (NCBI): domain Eukaryota; kingdom Viridiplantae; phylum Streptophyta; class Magnoliopsida; order Asparagales; family Amaryllidaceae; genus Allium; species Allium sativum. Next base: position 840,319,434 of record CM060924.1, read on the forward strand.
AGATAGTCCTTACCGAATTCGTGACTCTCTAGCCGAGCCACAGGCAAGTACTCGGTCAAGCCTTTGGCTCGTCAGGGCCGGTCCACCGATGTGGATTAAAATGCCTGAACAATACGTTTCCCCGCCCTTTAAGGTGTAAACGAGCCAACGAATGACTCCATCGGACCCGGATCGTCCGATCAATCCGAGGCGCCTCGCAACAGCAACAACCACATAGGTGAAAAGTATATAAATGTCAGGGCTGGTAGGTCACTGACACCACCCTAGCTAGAAAGAAACGCATGCCCTCCCTGAGGTCCTTCTCCCGTTTCTGGCTCATACCGGGGTGTGAGGCTCGCGAATTTACGTTATACACAAAGCTACGCCACACAGGCGGTGCTTTGATCATCACCACAAGTCTTTGCTTTTCAACAGAAGCCCTGATCACTGCCTCTTAGCATGCCACATAGGCAATTCATGCCATGCGACTGATGTCCATCGATATACAACCTCTGAGCTCGTGCGTCTCAGAGAAGGGCGTTAAGCAAAAGAATAAATTCTCCGCCGCCAAACAGATGTATATTTAACAGAAATCAATCAACACAGAATAAACTCCAATGTCAGACACACAGTCCATTTACAAGTCCGTTCTGGGTCTGAACGAAACCGGAGGCACTAAATACCTCGCAAACCCATCGATCACCACGTACGTCTGGACGATCACCACTCATTATCCATATTTCGGGATGCCTCCCAATCAGGACCTCGGTTACCATCCAGACGAGGTGAAGATCTCCGGTCTTCGACCATCGTCTTCATCTTCGACTTTCAATTATCGGTCAATTATTTGAAATGAGAATCAACTCGGCCTTTTCAAACAATTCACGTATATTTAGAATTTTAAATCAATTTATTTCAATGGTTAAATCATTCGACAACACCAATTTTGTTGTTTAATGTAATTTTCACACCAAACACATTCAACCATCAAATACAACATAAATCGAGCAAATTCAGTTTATTTCCATTCCATATTGTTTATGATATTTTATAACGATTTATCGCTATTTTTATTTATTTAAAAATAGCCAATTTATTCAAAACGACGCTTCGAGCCATAACGCGGCCGTGGCGCTGTTTTTCTTCAGATTTGATTTACACATATATGAAAATCTAACCGTTGGATCTTCACAAAATTTACATCATTAGAAAGGTCTTTTCAAAATGAATCCAACGGTTCCAGTTTCAGGAAAATCCGACGGTCGGATCTCCCGGTACGATCGTTTGAATTTTCGATTTCAAAATACGAACTACAGCGTCGTTATTCGATTAAATATATAATTATATTTATATATATATAAATATAATCGCTTCTGGCGCTGTTTTTCTTCAGATTTGAATTAAACATTCCAGACAATCCAACCGTTGGATTTTTACACAGTTGGTGCCGTTGGGAAGATATTTCCAAGGCGAACCCGACGGTTGAGGTTTCGGGAAAATCCCATGGTTGGATTTCCCGCACTAGTTGTTTGAAACCATGGTTTCAAAATGCGAACTGCACGACTACGTTTCGTTTTAATTTTATTTATATTTATATATTTATATAAATATAGTTCATTCAATGATTTCAATATCGTTTTCACTTCAAATATTTCACTAACGCCTTAAAATTTTGGAAAATTTTGCCATAACCTTCCCTGCACCGGGAGCATCGGGAAATCTCAAATAGCTTCCCCGGTCCTTCTAATCTCAAAAAGAAAAAGAAAAAACCAAGCGGCTAGCCAACAGGCTCATAAAATCATCACCCAAACAAAACAGTAAATGTGTACCTATTTGTCGGGCACAAAATTTTATTCCTCTTCTCTAGCCCCTTTGCTATAACCTGTTCAATGAATATGCATGTACATATATAGAGTTCTTATCATTTATCATTTTCTATTCAACTTCATATTTGATTTCTATTTGGTTTAAAAAAAACACCATTCATTCTAATGTTACATACATAGGTACAAATCATATCATTAGCTAATTAATGAATATTTCAACTCATATACATTTATTTGAACAAGTGGCTATTTTTAACACTTCACATTTCAACGATTCCTGCATATAATAAAAATGTGGTTTTTATTGTAAAACAACTCATTTCAAAACACTATTATTTTATATATTTCATATTGGTGATAAAAATAGGATTTTTCTTATAAAACAATTTCTTTCAAAACGAGATTATTTTACACAGTTCATATAGTCGATAAAAGGTGATTTTTATTATCTAACAATCTTTTTCAAAATATGAATACCATTCAACACATGAATTTCAAATCAACGAATGAATATCGATTCAACACATGAAGGTTTTCTATAGTTTCTATATATAGATAAAAATGTGATTTTTATATTTAAAACGCGAATACCATTCAACACATGAATTTCTAATCAACGAATGAATATCGATTCCACACATGAAGGTTTTCTATTCAATGAATAAATATAGTTCAAGTAGATGAAAATAATTCAAACACACGAATATTATTCAAAATTTCGGCAGCATAACGGCAGGGTAGTTAAAACCGGGACCGTCCCTAGTACGGCTCCTCGCTCTACCTTAAAACCTTGCGGTTTTTGACAATGGGGATCATGCATCTAGTTCGCACGCAGGCGGCATGTATATATTTATTTCATTTCCACAAACTAATCCTATGTGGTTTCAACCAAATATTTCTCAACCACAAATGGGTATTTTTCAACCACAATCAATCAATATCAACCACAAAACAATCCCAAACAATCATTCGCTATCAATCAATTTTCACACCAATCACAATCAATAAATATCGTCCATGGTTTGTGGACGAGGGGCATATATATATATATATATATATATATATATATATATATATATATATATAGCAATTCACTTTTATTTCAACACGTATATAATTTTTAAATTAGAAATCTCACATTGGGTTCCACTCCGCCAGTATCTGAAATTCTGTTCTGTTTCGATTTGCTTCCTCGTGTAGTGTTCTTCACCGTGTTTCCAACGCAATCTGTGTCACGCAGTTTGTATTAACAATCACACTTTTTTTATACTGCGTTAGTTCTTTTAAAAATCATGCTATTCATATTTTTCTTTCCTTTAAAATCAATGCTATATATAAATTAAAAATCACATTTTTAATTTAAAACTATTTTTATAAAAATCCATATGTTATTTTTGTTTTTAAGAACAATAGAACATATGCTATTTATATTTTCAAGAATATCACTACTTTTATTTTCAAATCAAAGATGTTTATATTAAAAGATTGATTTTCAAACTAATGATGTTCATATAAAAGATTTGATGTTTAAACTAATGATGTTCATATAAAAGATTTGATGTTTAAACTAATGATGTTCATATAAGAGTTTTGATCTTTAAACTGATGATGTTCATATAAAAGTTTTAATCTTTATTATTTCCCTAATCAAAGTCATTAAGGGTTAATTACCCTTCTAAAAATATATATATTTTCTTCCCATAAAAATCTAATTTTTCCTATGCTAAAATATATATAAAAACTGATTTCTATTTACAATGCTTTTTCTTCTAAAAACTAATTTTAACAATGCATTTATATCATAAAAACATTGTCGTTTGGTTAGTTAAAGAATTTCCTAAGCATAATAAATTAAATTAAATAAGGGTTTTACCCTTGTCATCTTCATCTTCCTCTTTCTGGTGCCATTCGAACCCAAGCACCAAAGCTAAAATCGAACGTTGCTCCACCCTGAGGTGATCGGACGCGGATCTGAGCACCCACCAATGCGCCTTCGCGAGCGCAGCTACCTCCAGGAAGAGCCGCCACTGCGGTGAACCCCCACCACCAGAAATCTGCCGCGAACTTCGCCTCTTTCAGCCCCAAATTCAGCTTCGATAGCCCACCAAAGTCAATCACCTTAGATCAGAACGGAGATCGCTCTGAGTTGAACGGTTTTTTGTTTGGGGAGCTGGTGTTAATTTTCGTGGGTCGGAAGATAACGGAGGAGAAGGGGTAGAAGAAACCGATCGTCGAAATTAGGAGAAGGCGGTAGGTTTTCGTTTGACCACGAAATAAAGGGGATAGGGTTTGACCTAGTTTGACCGATAATTATATTAATATATTTTAATTATTTTAATTCTAAAATTACTTGTTCGCTGATACGAACTCCAACGACTGTCGCCCCTAACTAAATACCCCCACTCCGAACACAATGGGATATGTTTCGCAAGCCAATTCCATCGTTTCGATTAGTTTCCATTGAAATTAAAATATAAATCTATATATTGAATTTGAACGCGCATTTCTATTTACCGGGGTCACATACGGACCAGAAAAATTCTAGAAAAATATTGTCTAACTTCGTATTGACGAAACGGTCCTAACAAAACTAATTTCATCGAATTCTGAGACCATTTACAAAAGGCCCATTTTTGGTCGATCCAATCTAACTGTAATTGACCAAAACACATTTTCTTTTGCCACGCCCACATATTAGCTTCAAAAATTATGAAATTTGAAATCTAGCAATAATTTGACATCATGGATCCAACAAAAGTGGTTTCGTCGAAATCCGAGGTCCTTTGCAAAATTTCCATTTTTAAGGGCCTAAATTCCATAGCGACTATTCAAAATTTTCAACTGGACATATCTTTTGATTCCCGCTATCAAATTTCGATTTGTCAGATTCGTTGGAAAGGTATTCACTAACAGATTTAAATATTTTTGGTTTCACTTAAATTCGTTTTGTTTTGCACCCGGTATAGTCCGACAAAGTTTGAATTCGATTTTTGAAACTACATCGCCCTTTCAGGCCTTGTTTATAATTATAATTAATTATATTCGTTTTCAATTGTCGATTCAAGCTCAGTTTTCATCACCATTATTTAAAATATTTATTTTAAATATTTAAAATCCATTATTTTAGCCAATTTAAATTTTTTTAATTGGTTCAGATTTTCTGGGTCGTTACAATCTGCCTTTTTGGAATAATTGAAGTTAGTGCATATTTCTCATATCGATTCAATATGAAACTTTGAACTTTCAAAGGTTGCATCAATTGGCAGGCCTGATGAAAAAAAACAATGCCTTGACCCATTATATGACATGGACTTTTTGAATGAGTTAATTTAGGTCAAAACCAGGAAAATTTCATTAATAGCTATACAAATTGCAACTATCAGATTTTCCCCAATAGGGATTACTTATCGGTGAAATAAATATAGAGAATTATCAAAACACCCCTCCCCGAGTCAAAGCACTCAAGCCGGTCTTCTCTTCAAGAGTATATGAGCTATTTCCTCTTTATCTCAAGCTAATTGGAAGCTCAAAGTTAATTCTTTAAGTCGAATCAAACTGAAGCATTTAAATTACGCTCAAATATTCTTAGAGCCAACATAATTTGAAATGACATGCTTTTCTTCAAGCGGAGATGAGGTGGTCCAATTTCATTTTGTTCAATGATAGAGAGTGTTAAACCATTTTTTGGATTAATTTTTTTTGGTGCCAGAAGCAGGGATTCGAACCTCTGATTCCTTTTTTTTAATATTCCGTTAGTAATCTTAACAAAATTATTTATGTTTTAGGAACAAATTTGTTAGGGACTAAGAAAACTGATGACCTTGCCGAAGCATCATCCAACAAGCAACATTGGAAGAAAACGTGGTGCTACATTTCAACCCAATAGTACAGAAGACAGACAATCTTTTGAACAACTCCTTCCTAGTACAAGCGAGGCCAAAATTAGAATTCTAACATAGCAACAAAATATTTGGGAAGAACCATTAGAAGATATACCTGATTATATGTCTTTCAAATTCACAGGAGGAGAAAAACATAACCCTTTAAGAAGATATATAAACATGTCCATACCCAAAAGTAATGAGAAAGATTCCAAAAGCATGAGAGTATTTTTAGGCTTCCCTTTGATATGTATAGCTGCATGCATTTTAGGATACATTATACATGATGCTTGCTTGAATCTTTGATGCTTATTTTGCTAAGAACACCGATCGGACCTCAATATGTTTGGGATCAATTGTCATGGATTAGTAGAGTTATCGTTACTAGGTCTGGCAGCCATGCAGAGCAAGATAGAACATAAGCATGTGATCACACTCTTATATTACTGCATTCATTATGACTTGTAATTCCATCGCATAACACTTTTCAGATTTCTAGTGCCTTTATTACTAAGATGAAATTATTTATGAGTTATCGTTTGAATTACAATTCAATTGCTTATAATGTGTACTATATGGATCTATGTGCTCTGAGTTTTATGATTCATCCAGCTATTACTTCCTCGGCCACTTTATATTTGAGTTTCTTAGTGTTATATTTTATTTAATACGTTGAGAGATATACAACACATTATGTTTGAATTACTTAATCTTACAATCTGATGGTCATCCTATATTGCCTAGGAACCATTTTAGTGCAAATTATAGGTTACCTTGGATGTCAAGGTGTAGGGTAGTTATCACACCTGTCATTGTCAAGCACCTAAAAATCCAAGCTTATGCACCAATACCTTAAAGCAACACCTCCCCCTCTTTTTTAATGCTAATGACCTCACCATGATCCAATCATTTTCCATGTTTCTTCAACTTTGACGATCCATGTTTCCGAAGGTGATCTAAGGTTATGGTTAAAGTTTGGTGAAGTTTGGAGGAGATTTGGAATCATTGGAGAAAGATCAATATAGAAGTAAATTAGTGCTAATTACTTATCATTTTGATCATTTATTTTCTTCCCAGTTTTTAAGGATAATGAAGTGAACAAAAGAGGAACCTAAGCCTCTCCTTTACTTCCATGGTACCCTTGGGCCGGCAAAAGCGCTCCCTTATGCTTTTCCTGTATACATTTTATGCCTTACTTCTGAAATGAAAATATCAAAATACTATTCGTTAAACTATCTTTTTCTTAGTCCTTCTACGAGTAATATTTTAGTTGTGAATTGCATTATTATTTAGTTAGACAAACACAAAAAATTCGAATAACTTCTGATGAGAAAAACTATATACCAATAAAATGAATTTTAAAAAATAAAATTTTACTACCATAAAGTACTTTGTAAAAGGATTCAACAAAGTTACTAAAACACTTTTTGTTGTGATTTGTGACATGAACTAACATATGTTAATGAAGATTGCTTTGATTAATTAATTGACTAATTGATTTGATTGATTGGTTGATTGTTGATTGGTTAATTGATTGATTGATTGTATCATAGAAGGAAAGAAATTAATAATTTTATTCTGCAGATATTTCTGAGGGGCAAATTGAAAATTTGCCTAGGCCTTCTACTCTCCTATATTAGCAGCATCTAGGATTGGATTAAGAGCATGAGATTGAGACCGAAATAGTTAATTCAAAGGTTGCCACTGTTTTTCATTGTTCTCCTTCTCCAACAAAAGTTGTAGTCATTTAGAATTCTTTCCCTATATCAATAAGGTTATTGATTCTTGTAATTTTGTTTATTTTTTTGTTGTAGATCCATTTTATGTAAAAAAAATTGTATTGTTGAATCAATAAAGAGGGTGGCTGGGTGAATATCTTGTTTGCACCTGTGATTTCATATTTGTGTTATTTTTCATAGAAATCATATGCGACACCCCACATCCGGTAATGTCACTCTTGAAGAGAATGCATTAAGTTTCGTGAAGCGTTATAGGTAAACAGAAATATCACAAGGCAAATATAAAATAGCAGCATAATTTAAAACTTTATTGAGCAAAAAACATCGTGGTTCAAAGCATAGGTACGTCATGATGTCTGAAATTGTAATGACCCGCATTTTTAGCTGTTGAATAATTAATTTATTTAATTATTTAATATTGAGCTGGCGATATCGATAACTGGAATTAAATAATAATTATATTTAATTAATATAAATAATAGAATAATATATTTAATTTAGAAATAATCAAAAATAGTGGAATTCACAATATAGTGTGAATTGGATTATTTAAAAATATATAATTCAGTTTAGAGTTGAATTATATTGACGAATATATTTAAATAATGACAGTTGAATGTATAATTATTTTATAATTATAATCGAGCCCGTAACGCCGCGGCAGTTCGCTATTTGGCGATTTGAACTTCAACTGAATATATAGGGTCTGTTTTAAATCGGATTTCTGTGAAACAAGAAACGTATGGAGCTAGTGAAGTATATTTTTCTAGTGGAAGAGAAAAATCGGGATTTCATCATGTAAATTTTTATTTATGTCCAAATCTAATTCTCAGAAAAACAACGCTATAACCATAACGATTTATTTATATTTTAAAAAGGGTTTAAAATATAAATCGAATATCGATATAACTTCGATGATGAAATATCGAGTTAGAAATCCATATAGGATTTTTTTGAGTTGTATGGTATTCCTCTGTGAATATAGACAACAATATTCATTTTTAAATATTAAATTTAATTATATTTAAATATATTTATATATTTAAACGGGTTATTTAGGGGTTTAAAAATAGCCACTTTTGGAAACGAAGTTGGAATTCGATGAAACTAATTTTGTTGGATCCGCAATATTAAATTATTGTTAGATTCCAAGTTTCGTGATTTTTAGAGTTAGTGTGTGGCCATACGTATTTTTAGAGTGAAAACAGTCGATATTCTGATGGTTAAAAATACGCTGTGTGAGCATACGAAGTCGGAATTCAACGAAACCAGTTTCTTTTTGTGTCCATAATGTCGAACTCTAGCAGTATGTTCAGTTTGGTGATTTTTGGGTGTTGTGTGTGATCACACGGATTTTTAGAAAGCAAAAACAAATATAAAATTTATAAAATAACTATCCTAATCTATTTCTGATCAAAAAAATGGCCACATCTATCCTTTCTCAGCCTCACACTCCCCTTTATAAACACAAAATATATCCGCCATTCTCATTCTTTTTACACAGCAAAAATAACGAGATAATAAAATCAAATCGAATAAAATGCTATAAATCATGGAATGCATATATTGTTGATCAGTGAGTGCTGCTCATCATTTCTATGTGGGTATCGGGTAGTTCGATCTTCATTTCCGTCGTAGTGTTTTTTTTACAGCAACGCTAGGGTTGGAATCGATGGACGTTGGGGGTCTCGATTCATGAAGGGGAGGTTGTATTTGGATTGAGTAAGAAAAACCGAGCTTGTACTCAGATTTTGAGTGGAATCGTTGACCAAAGGTGATGGACCGAAACTGCTGGGTTGTTCATCGTCACAGTCGTCATGAGGGTGGTGAGATGCATATGGTGGTGTCGGGATGGAAGAGGATTCAAAGGAGAGTGGAAGGGTGATCTCGATTTTGTTAAGCGAGGTGTACGGGAGGAGATATGGTGGGAAATATCGGCAATGGCTGTGTTCGTGAGGAGCAGCGGGTTTAAAGCTTTTGGGGGAGATGGACATAGCGGGTCACGGGTTTGGGCCCAAATTCAGAAGGGTGAGGCCTGGTTCAAAAATAAATAGCCTAGTATCCTTATAAATACGTATACAAACTTGAAATGTTGATATCTTTTACATACGTGATCAAAATTCAGTAAAACAAGATCCGTTGGGATCGTATGGACGACAGCCACGCAATGGAACTGACTCGGAGTCAATTGGAGTCCGTTACAATTTATAACAAAATAAATTGTCCGTCTGAATCAGCAGACGCAAATCGTTATTTAACGGTTAACGCGAAATGTGAGTAAAACTCACCAACTCTAAACAGTTTTATTTCTATAATATATTCTTAGAACTGATAATTTTCTGTTAGTTGTTGTGTGTTAACTGTTTGGTTGAATTGCTTATGTATGGGTTGAAATTATAGATAACGGTATATATGTATAAATTGTTAATCTAATATCGATTCTGTTTAGCAGAATATTTCATAGTGAAATATTATCGATGTTAATTATATTGTTTAACATCTGTGATGCAGGGAAACAAGTCAGAGGAATCCAACTGAATTCCTCAACATCTACTTTACTGTTTTCATATACTGTAATATATGATGTGATATATAATCTGTTGATGATTATGTGTGTTTGGATGATATCGATCACTGTGTTTAGTATTTTAAATACCATAAGAAATACCAGAATGATAAAAGGGGATTTTCAAAGTATATTTTGAAAATAATTTATTTATATAAAATTAATGGATTTTATATATATAAAAGAGGAAAAAAAAGATTTTTATAAAGGGAAATATTTGTGAAATCAAATATAAAGGAAAATATTTGTGAAATCAAATATAAAAGGAAAATATTTGTGAAATCAAATATAAAGGAAAATATTTGTAAAACAAATATAAAGGAATATATTTGTAAAAAAAATATAGAATAAATATATTTGTAAAACAAATATAGAGGAAAAATATTTGTAAAAAAATAAAAAGAGGAATATTTATAGAATATTTACAAATAGAAAATAAAAGGGAAATATTTGTAGAACATTTACAAATAGATTAAATGGGATTATTTATTATTTAGGGAATAAATAAAAGAAAAAGGGTTATTTATTTAGGAAATAAATAGAAGGATAAAAGAAATATTTATTTGTTAAATAAATAGAAAAGATAAAAGAAATATTTATTTGTTAAGTAAATAGTATTGAAAAGGGAATAGTTATCTGTTAAGTAAACAAATAGAAAAGGAATTAATCAAAGGAGATAAATTAAAGGAATAAATCAAAGGAGTTAATTCAAAAGAGTTAATCCGAAAGAGTTAATCGAAATAAGTTAATAGAATATTAGTTATTCGATTAGAGTTAAACAGTTAGAGTTAACCCAAAGGAGTTAAACCGATTAGAGTTAACCCAAAGGAGTTAAATAGATAGGGTTGATCAGTTAGAGTTAACCAGTTAGAGTTAATCAGTTAGAGTTAATCAGTTAGAGTTAATCAGTTAGAGTTAATCAGTTAGAGTTAATCAGTTAGAGTTAACCAGTTAGAGTTAATATGTAGAGTTAGACAGTTAAAGTTAATCGATTAGAGCTAGAGTTAATCGAATTAGAGTTAATTGATTTGAGTTAGAGTTAATCGAATATTAGTTATTTGAATAAAGAGTTAACCAGATAGAGTTAATTGAACATAGTAAATCGAATTAGGATTAATTGAATATTAGTTATTCAATTAGAGTTGATCGAATAAAGTTATTTGAGATAGAGTTAGTCAGACATAGTTATTCAGGATAAGTGAAGCGACCCGAATTTCCCCGGTCTACGAAGAGAAGAGAAAGAGTGAATTACTGTGACGACAAGACGAATCGGAACGCAAACAGAAGAACGTTGCATTGTTAATTACAACAATTCATCAGAATACCAAAATATACAGAGTATTAACAAATAATATACATTATAAAATTTCAGAAATTACAATACATTACATAGCAGCGGAAAATAATACAATACACAACTAGAAGAGATATACGGATACAGAGCTTTCCGAGTATCATTCTAGCTGTAAACCAGGTTCCTATGAATATAAATATGCAAAACCAAAACTACTAGCTGCCCGTGTCAAAATAAGGGTACCCAGAGTTTAGGTTAAAACAATAAACTCTAGGTCAGTCATGGGACTGGTGTGAGAACTAAAACAGTTATTAATCTTTATTTTAAAGTTAGGTAAATCAAGGGACCACGCCGTATAACACGGAACGGGTTTCCTCCCAAGAATACCAGTGCATAAAACAACAGCGCAATGCTAAATAAAGAAAAATGAAGCTATTATAAGACCCAGGTCCCGTCACACAATGCAACGCAAGCCAGAGGATAGGGTTTTTACCTTATAATAGCCAAGAATGCTTGATACGTTTAAATTAAATCATTTGATACTATTATAAGTGCATAGTATATAAAACAACTTCAAATCATAAGTATCAATCATAGACGGCATAAGCGCCCCATACCATTATGTCGCCATACTAGGCTCTACAATCAAAACCTCAAAGTCACGTATTGGAAGTTGGGTTTCCATCTGTGAACCGAGGCAAAAGATATTCCTCTACCAGTTCGAGACGCTCTAGCCCGTGTCTCAGGACCCAGACTCCGGTGGGCCTTTGGAGCGACAGGGCCGGTCCACCAATGTAGATTAAAATGCTTGAACACTGCGTTTCCCCACTCTTTGGGGGTGTTAATGAGTCCAATGACTCCATTGGTCCCGGATCGACCGATATATCCAAGGTGCCTTGCAACAGCAACAACCACATAAGTCAAACTCGTCAGGGCGTGTAAAACCACTGACGCCACTTCTAGCTAGAAAGAAACGCATGTCCTCCCTGAGGTCCTACTCCCGTTTTTGGTTCATAACCGGGGTGTGAGGCTCGCGAATCAATGCTACACAAAGCTATGCCACACAGGCCGTGCTTTGATCATCAACCACAAGACTTTGCTTTTCAACAAAAGCCTTGATCATATTGCCACTTAGGCATGCCACACAGGCAATTCACTTCATGCGTTTGATATCCATCAATATATAACCTCTGAGCTCGTACCTCTCAGAGAAGGGCGTTAAGCAAGAGAATAAATTCTCTGCCGCCAAACAGATATATATTTAATAGAAATCAATCACACAGAATAAAATCCAATGTCAGACACACAGTCCATTTACAAGTTCATTCTGGGTCTGAACGAAACCGGAGGCACCTTGTACCTCGCATATCCATCGATCTCCAAGTACGTCTGGACGATCACTAACTGATTCCCTCCTTCTGGGTGTACAGCCTAATCAAGATCATCAGTAATTATCCAAACGATGTTGAAGACCTCTGGTCTTCGACCGCCGTCTTCATCCTCGACACCACATCGAATCAGCTATTCAGAATGGGATAAACCCGGTCTTTCTGAATAACTCGCATGTATAATAAACAAGTGTTACACAAACACAACATATGCCTCATTCCAATTCAGAATATTCTTTTATTCAAATATTCTTGTACTTTGGGAAAGGTTCCCTTTAATTTTATCAAAGATAAATTCTTTAAATTTATTCTTTAATCTTCTTTTGAATATCAATTCGAACTAGTCGGGATTAGCGAACCACACCGAAGTAATCATTTACTTTATTTCCCAATCCCAACCTATTCATCCCATGAAGTAAAACTGGTAATACTTCATATTTAACACCACGGTGTTATCGGTAAATTCAATTACCATTTCACGCTCAAATCTAATTAAAGATTTAACTATCGCCTGGAGCAAAACTAGTGATACTCCATTCTCGACCATTTCAATCTAATTAAAGATTCATTAAAACTCGACTTAGTTTTAATCTTCCCCAAAACCAATATCCCGCCTTTAACTGGGTTAAAGAACCAATGTCATTTAAAACACGGTTCACTATAAACCCAAAATCACATTCCATTAATTATCGAGTGTTATTTAAAACACTGTTCACGATAAACACAAAAATCAATTTCAAATTCAATTCCAATTAAATACCATTTGATTGGTACACTTCATTAAATCTAAAATAAAAAGATTTAATCTTTTTCTCTATTGGGTTTAAGAACAGTTTAATGAAGACATCATTCACGACAAACCCAAATCACATTTGATATCAAATACAAGGCTCTGAATAGAAAATATATCGGCTTATATTCAATATCAAATTCTACGACCAACAAATATCGTATTGGAAATAACGATATAAATATCTTTCAAATTTCCATAACAATACATGTATAATCACGAAATCCACCATCGAAATATTGCAAAGACAATTTCGATTCAAATCCATTCCAATTCAATTATTGGAAATTCTGGTTATTTTCAAAACCATTTCAAATCCAATTTATTTATTTAAAAATAAATAAATTATTATTCTAATTCAAAACTAGTTCATTTCGATAAAAAATCTATTTTTATCCTTTCAAATATGGAGTTTCTCACCCCAATTCTTCACAAATCATTTCTTATGATTTTACAAAAATTATTATTATTTTTAATAATTTTATCAAGGCCCGTACAGTCGATTTCCATCAACGGCCATCGAACTGCACTTACAGCGACCTTTTCCAAATTTGATTTGGACATAATTCCAAATCTAACCGTTAGATTTCAAGTATCTAATATTCGTTAGAAAGCTCTTTTCGATACGAACCTAACGGTTCCGGTTTTAGGAGAATCCGACGGTCGGATCTCCCACAATATCCATTCGAAGTCAATGGTCGAAATTCGCGAACTACCGCGGCGCAGCGCGTTCTATTCAGGCCATTCTATATATATAATATATATTATATATATTTCGTCGATTTCCTTTCAAAACGTATTTTATAAATCGATTTAAATTCGTTTTCAAAACGATTTCAACTTCATATTCAATTTCTAGTCAAAATTGAATATTCCACATCATTGATATACAAATGATAATATTTTCAAAACGTTATATTTTGAAATCACCTTCTTTTCTATATTCATTATAAAAATGAATAAATTCGATATAAATATCGTTCACGTCAAAATGGCGTCAATCCAATCAACACGGCTTTTATATATTTCAATAACTTCATTATTCTATTCAACAAATGTATTTTCTTCTACACATGAATATATATTTTTTATTCAACACATGAATATATATTTTATTCAACACATGAATTTTCTTTTATATTCAACACATGAATTTTCTAAATTGGAATGAGGCCCAATCAATTACCATATAATGTTAATTATATGGATTCAATATAACACATGTATATAATAACAACGATAAATCATCAACCATCATCCAGAGTGCACCCCACAACTGCATAAGCATTAAATAAAAATAATTAACGCTTACACGGTCTGTCAACCCATCGATTGACATAAAACTAAACAATCGGGATTAGTGTATGTCAAATATCATCCCAATACCCGTGTAGGGTTTCATATCAACAAACACATTTTTTTATTTGTGCGGTTGGGCGATGTGTAAAATTTATCGTCCCAATCAATATCAGTCAAATCAGTGTATATAAACAAATCGCCCGATTCGTTTATAAATATTTATTTTATATACACATTAAAAATCATATTTTTTAACTATAAAATATTTTCCACTATAAAATATTTTATTTCATTCCACATCACACATCAGATTTCACAACACAGAAATCAAACAAACAAGTCATCCATGGTATGTGGACGACGGGTGTCGGGTGCTACTAAACACCGTCTGCATCCTAGCCTATATTTCAAACTAGAAATAAAAATAAAAGTGAGGAGTTCTCACCTTTGGGATCCACTTCTCCATTCTATTTTGAACGGTTCAGATTTGTCCGAAATTCCAACTCTCTCATTCCACGTTATTCATAAATAAAAATCACATTTTTATTCAACG
Source organism: Allium sativum (assembly GCA_030737875.1). Classification (NCBI taxonomy): domain Eukaryota; kingdom Viridiplantae; phylum Streptophyta; class Magnoliopsida; order Asparagales; family Amaryllidaceae; genus Allium; species Allium sativum. The sequence goes on from CM060924.1 coordinate 840,334,749, forward strand.
CTATAAAAATCAAATTTTTATTTCGCTACATATATAAAAATCCTATTCTTATATTTCCTATTATATAAAAATTCTATTTTTAATCCGCTACTCATATAAAAATCGAATTTTTATTTCATCACAACATATATAAAAATCGCATTTTTATATTCTCTACTACATAAAAATCATATTTTTAAGATGTCTACTATATAAAAATCATATTTTAACACGATGTTATTCATATACAAATCAAATCTTTCTTCATATAAAAATATAATCCTTCTTCATATAAAGATCAAATCTTCCTTCATAATAATAATTATAATTTTATGTTCTTCTCTTCATGATAAAAATTATATTTTTACCTATAAAAATCATTTCTTTAACTAACTAAAAATCTCTTTTTTATATGATAAAAATAGCTCCTTTGTTATGATAAAAATCAGAAAATAAATTCGATGTTCATATTATAAAAGATCATATTTTTATTTTGCTACATACATGGAAAAATTATATTTTTCTTCGCTACTTCATACGATTAAAAATCCCACCTTTTTACGATTAAAAATTGAATCTTTTTAATGATAAAAAATCAAACCTTTTGCTAATTAAAAATCAATTCTTTTACACTATGAACACACTTTAAAATTTTCAGAAATGCTAATCTATACATATATATATAATCAGATTAAATCATATGAATAAAAATAAATAAATATAGGTTTAAAAACTTACCTTTAATTGGAGGGGCTTTCTGCGAATTAAAGTTGAAAGGGGGGTTTTCACCATCGGTGGGAGGTCAGGGGGGTGTCGGCGGCGGATTATGGTGGTGGGTGGCGGATCTCGACGGGATGGGGGGTTCGACTAGCCAAGGGGAGAGAGGAGGGGCTGGGGGTGAGGGAGGGGAGCGGCTGCGAGAAGGGGGGCTAGAGGCCTAGACGACGACGGCAAGCGGCGCCATTTGGTGGAAGGGGGCGCGATGGCGGTCTTCGCATATTTTTTCTTTCTTTCTTTCTTTTTTATGAAATCGATCGTGTATAAAGGGGGATTTGACTTCGGTTATGGAGAGAGGAAGGGATAGAATTATATTATTTCTTTATATAATTTTTTTAATCCACTAAAAAGTAACTTTTTGTTTCGAACTCAGAATCGAACCCACCGCCAGTCATCCATAGCTAATTACCCCCATTCAGAACACAATGCGATATGTGTCGTAAGCGGATTCGATCGTTTCGATCAATTTTCGTCAAAATCAAAATATAACTCTATATATTGAATTTGAACGCACATTTCAATTTACCGGGGCTACATACTAACTAGAAAAATTCCCGAAAAATATTCTCTTACTTCGTATTGACGGTATGGTCCTAACAAAACCAATTTCATCGAATTTTGAGACTGACTGAAAAATGGCCATTTTCCAGTCGATTAAAATCAACTTAAACTGTAAAAACACGTTTTCTTTCGCCATGCTTACATATTAATTCGACAAATTACGAATTTTGGAATCTAGCAAAAACTAGACATCCTGGATCCAACAAAAGTGGTTTCGTCGAAAACCGAGGTCATTTGCAAAATTTCCATTTTTAAGTGCCTGAATTCCATAGCGACTATTCTGAATTTTCAACTGGACATAACTTTTGATTCCCGCTATGAAATTTTGATATTTTGGATTCGTTGGAAAGATATTCTCAATTAGATTCAAATATTTTGGGTTTCACTAAAATCCGATTTATTTTGAATCATGTACACTCATTTAAATTTGAAATCGAATTTTCAAACCACCGCGCCATTTCAGGCTCGTTATATAATTAAAATAAGTTATTTATATTCTAATGACGATCTATATAAATATATACGTTCGAATCCAATTCAAACTAAATTTCTCGACGTTATTATTTAAAGTAATTCATAATAAATAATCAAAATTCACTAAAATCGCCAAAATAAAATTTTTAATTGGCTCAGATTTCTGGGTAATTACAATAAGTTGCCATTTCGTACGACTGCCAGTGTAATTCGCAGGGCTGCAGATAGCCTACGGCGGTCAGATGTTTCCTGAGGGAATCAAGCGTAACCATTGTGATCATTTCGATCTAGCATCAGTCGAATATGGTTAATCAAATTTAGTTAATCGAAAGGAGTTAGCAGAGTATAGTTAATCGAATATTAGTGATTCAAATAGAGTTGAACGGATTTAATCGAATATTAGGGATTCAAATAGAGTTGAAAAGAGTTAATCGAATATTAGTTATTCTAATAGATTTAAAAGGAGTTAATCGAATATTTGTTTATTATAAGAAGAGTATCGAATATAGTTTATTCGAGAAGAGTAATCGAATATCACTTATTCGAAGTAGAGTTATCAAATATAGTTCATTCGAGAGGAGTTATCGAATATACACTACAACAAAAGCACCTTTTAACAACGTCTGATTTACAACGGGCACATAATGCCCCTTGTAATAGTGACGAAAAACAACGGTTCTCTAGAGGACCGTTGTAATAACAGGCCTGTAGGAGGACTTTTTGACAACGGGCTTCTCACGCCCCTTGTAATAAACCCTATTACAAGTGTCATTAGCAACCCGTTGTAAAAGGCTTCAGGTTTAGATCACCATTTACATATTTTACAGCGGGCTCTTCTTGCCCGTTGTAATAGGATTATTTTACGACGGTCTCCTGCCACTTGTAATAGATTTCTACGTAATCTCATTTTGACATCGGGCTTCTTTTGCCCGTTGTAATAGGGTTCAGTTTGACTACTAGGATATATATACTTTTACAACCTATTATACCTAACGATAATTAGATGTCCGTTGTAACAAATGTATGCTATGAATTTTGATAGCCAATAATTTATTTTTACAATGCTTTATTAATTTTTTTTAAATAATTAATCATTAATGATATTATATTAATTAATCATATGCTACTAATTGCTAATTATATTATTTTAGTACTTATGACTAATTAATAATATTATATTAATCGTAGGTAATTAATCGCTAATTATATTACTTATATTAATCATAGGTTATTAATCATTAATATTATTATTTTATTTTTTATTAATATTTTATAATTAATCATTAATGATATTATATTAATCATATATGCTATTAATTGCTAATTATAATATTTTAGTACTTATTACTTATCATTTATTATATTATATTAACAAATGTATGCTGTCATAGTTTAATTATGGTGTTAATTAATTTATACTTATAATTAAGTAATACTTAATAGGTAATAATCATATATATTACTAATTTTAATAGTGTTGTTTGATATCACTGTGGTAATTTTATCAGGTAGGATATATATTTATCAAAGTTTTTACCTAACTATATTTTTATATTTTAAAAAGAAACAGTTGTTAATCAACACTATACAATAGTTGAAATTTGGCCTCTTCGCCGCCACTTACAACCACATTACTCATCGCTCAACCTAAAACTTTTCAACTGAGCCTCCCTCCATGCCTTTATAGCCCTACACTCATCGCTATCACCACCTCCGATTGCCTTAGTCCCCTTCCGTCCAATCATTGGTCAGTTTCTTAGCCACCGTAAGCTTCTGTTTCATCACTGGAAGGTAATGTACCAACATTTGATGATCAAATGTATTTCAATTCTTAGCCTATGCAGTAGCCATCCATTTCAATTCTTAAAATATTATGACATTCTTAATTAATTTACAATATGATGATCAAATTTTAAGTGATTGTTATTAGTTTGAAAGGTTACACACTTATTATAGTCAACACTTAACATAATTTCGTGCTCGTTGTCGTCATTCATTTCCCCATTACTGTCTTTCGATTAACACATACCGTATCCCGTTAACCAAAACATAATTTCCTCTCGAAAATCAATCTTCCCACAAAATCGATCATGGCGGCTCCAGCGTTTTGATTTTTCCATAGCAACCGCATCACTTCTCCGAATCTACAATCCAGATCTACTTCTCTCGCTTCGAAGTTAGGGCAAACGAAATCGGGATCCAGATCTACTTCTCTCGCTACGAATAGGTATGGTTTTAGTTTAGTTTTCTATCTGTTGATGATGTGATTATGTGATTTAGGTTTTCTATCTGTTGATGATGTGATTATGCGAAAAGTTAGGGTTTCGATTATGTGATTTAGGTTTTCTATCTGTTGATGATGATTCTTGTGCTTTTGATATCGTTTAGCTTGATTTATTTGCATGTGAGTAAATCGAACCAAAACCATTGCATGGAACTATATTACCTTGTCAGCGTCGTACTGCAATTATGTGGCAAATTCGTTGCATGGAAATTAAATATGAGGCTTTGTCATTTAAATTGTATGCTTTAGGCCTTCTACCGTGTTGGTGGTGTTGATAGTGGCAATCGTGAGCCACTCTATAGTTAGGGTTTGGATTTTGATCAAATTAAAGAGGAGTTACGTAATTTTGAGTGTGCAGATGGATTGGTTAATGCTTGGAGCTGTTGTGGTAAGGTATTGGGTATATCAAAAGAATGGTAGAGAGGACGAAGGGGAAAACACATAGGAATATATATATATATATATGATCTTTTCTTCTTTTCTGCTTTAATAATAACTATTAATACAATCAAATTATTCAGTCAATCGTATAGCTCTCAAAATATCGTTGGATTCCAAGTGAAATAAATGGTTTGTATTGAATAGGATCTAGTGACATTCTTTTTTAAGATGTTAACTTATATTTGTTTCCATGGGTGGAACAGTGATAATAAAGACCAATGGACGCTGCTAATCCCAACAATCAAAATATGATGTTGACTTATTGCCATGAACAATAGTGTTAACGAAATTGAACTCCTTTGTGTACAAGTCAAATTTGAAAATGTTATTCAACATCATCCGTCTCTATCACTAAAATCAAATCCTAATGACAAAATACAACCGACATAATTAAGTTGAATTTATAGATTATATATATTATATAGCAGGCGACTTGGAAGACACCGTAAGCTATTAGTGATAATTAAAGCTGAACTACTGAGCTTATAAAATATATATTACAATACAGTACATATATTGTGAAAATTGGTTCACACTTTTCCATCGTCCATGCGTATGCAAATCATAATAGACTAGTGTAACTGATCCGCAGAATATCTTAGGGGATACAGTTAAAAATTTGCAGAGAGTTAAGTTGTTGTTGTTCTTTTATGAAGGGGCATATTGTACACACTCCACCCCTCACGCTAGGTTATTTAAAGTGATATCGATGGGTAGGTTTTGGAAATAAAAGGACTGTACGCATATATAACAGTAATAAGTTAATTAAAATCTATCATACAAGCCAATGTATGTTGTTGAGTAAGAGAAGGACTTAAACAGGCGTTGCCAATCTTAGTACAGTATCTACATTAATACATATAATACTTACAAAAAAAGATAAAGATAAACAAATAAATACCTGGGTATAAGGATATTCAAGAATTGTCTGAAAATATATGTTGTTGAGTAAGAGAAGGACTTAGACAGGCGTTGCCAATCGACCTTGTAGTTTACAAAAAACAGCACCTGCATCTGGAAATAATTAGCCCAACTGGTATGAATTAAGAAGTTGAGGTCATTTTGGCAGGCATAATTATTAACAAGGTAAAGTTATTTCTTTGTTATAAGACGTAGCTGGTGCATGCTTCCATATATTAGTTTTCATTGAGGGAAAAAGTGAGTGGGTTGGGGTGGAGTGAAGATCCCACTCTTTTGGGTTCCAACATGTAGTTTAAAGTCTGCAGTGAGAATAATTCAGAGAAGAAAGGTTACAAGAGTAATTAAAAACTAAGTGTAATTAGTGAAATCTTAGTGAAATGATTGTAATTAGTGAAATTTGATATTTAGTATGAATTACCAATTAAAATTATTTTTCAAATAGTTAAACATTTTGTCAGCGTAACAACCATACGTATGATTTGTTCTATATATAATTAAATAATCAACTGCGTATTTGTATGATAAAAAACTTCTAAATTTTTTTAAAAGTTCCAAAAGCATTAGACATGAATAAAAAAATAGTAATTAGACATGAATATACATATATATAGGCATTTGCAAAGATTTTTAACCTACAATTATAATGTTGTTAATTCCGTGAAGCATCAACGACTCCAAGTGTAAGAGTTAGAGTGATGTCTAAAGCGATATTCCATCATGAGAAGGACTCATAATTTTTTGGACATAACATCTTTTCATTAGGTTTTAACATCAGAGGATTATCAAGATGGACAAAGTATGGATCCACCTACCAAGGTTTTGTCAATTTTGATTATTAGTTTATACTTGTAATTATTTGTATACTGATTAGTGATTCGTTTGTGTCATAGAATGTCCGAAGAATATAGACAAGCTGTTCGGAATTTTGTTTATGGGCATGCAGAGAGGAAGGGAAATCCAGAAAAAATTGTTTGCCCCTGTTCAAAATGTAGGAATCTTATCCGCCATCCGTCAAGAGATGTCGTATCACACTTGATTATTTTTGGATTTGACCCAACATATGATGTATGGATTTTTCACGGAGAAGCACGCCGTTCAGGAAATGAAGGTAATGGGGAGACAAATGCATATAAAATGTACTTAGACACACAAATGTGTAATGACGAAATGGAGTATCATGGTAATGTAAGACATGGGGTAGAGATTAAGGAGATGATAGAAAATTCTGAAATTCCTTTGTACCCTGGTTGTGCAAGCCACACAAAGTTATCAGCGATAATACTTCTTTACAGGCACAAGGCTCGAAATGGTGTATCTGATACGGCTTTTACCGAACTCCTTAAACTTCTCAAAGATATGCTACCTATGGAAAACACGCTTCCTGATTCTACATATGCAACAAAGAAGCTGTTGAAATCATTTGGTTTAGGCTATAGTGTAACACCCCACCTCCGCCAGGGTGACTCTTGCAAGCACTCTAACTTTGGAGGGGCGTTTGAATCAGGTAAACATGCGTAATGATATATCAAGGCAGAACAAGAACATATGTATATATGTAAACAGAGTAAATAACATAGATAAAACAGCGGAAGATTTCAAACCATTTCAAAACAAGTCTGGTACAACATAATGTCAACTTTCCAAATACACAAGTCTAGATAAAAACAACATTTCTGAAAAACTGAAATACATAAGTACTATCCCCAAAATAAGTGATAACCATAGCTAGCTTCATGTCAAGACCGTACATGAGCTAAAATCCCACAAGCAAGCAATCCGAAATCCAAGCTAAGCTCCAATATTCCCTCCCTGAGAACCTGGGGGGGGGGGGGGGGACGGAAGAAAAGAGGCGAAAGAAAAACAGGTCAGTCAAAAAGACTGAGTAAGCCCTACTACAATCAATGTAAACTGATAAAGTTAACTGACATGATGAAAGCTGAGATGAACATATGGATAACTACATACTGGCATGATGATTAACTAACAAGGTAGATAAAGGTGTCATCGCATAATCAGGTTTAAGGTTTTTGCACCACAGGTGTACTAGCAAACTAACATGACTTGAATAAACAAGTATTGATCCCTTGGCCCAAGCTTTGGCCCAATAACATGAAGTGCCCCTAACACGAGGTCCAATAGCATGAAATGACCCTACGAGGTCCAACCAAACGGTCTAGTCGATCGGCTCCCTAAGCCTAACTCGTCACGTGTTGGTGTCAATGCGGCCCAAACATAATTGTAGTCAGACTGTGCAGGGTCTCCCGTCGGGTGTATCAAGCCCTAGGGTGGCAACCCATGGACGCCATAAACATAAGTGCACAGTCTCGATCTACTGGTACCCGTGCATGCTTTCCCCGGCTTCGGACTATGTGCACGACCATGGTCCGCCCGGAACTACACCAGCGTACCCTCTGCCGTCGCTTTTGGTCACTTACCTCCAGTCCAGTAATCGTGCTCCCTCCCTAGCCTAGACCCTAGGGCCTTAATGATACAAACTTGGGATTACTGCTGGAGTGGACCCCCATTGCTAGGATTTTTCTAGTGGGTTAAGTACGGTTTAACCCTCTTGGTAATCATGGATTAACTTGGTTAACTGTAACGATGAGTTCACGACTTAACCCTGATTAATCTACCAAGCCCAAATTGGTTAAGTATTAAGTGGACCATGACTTAACCCTAATCACGAGGCATTAATTAATTTAATGCGCCTTAACCTCTCACATTAGACCTTATTGTGGTTACTAGTTAAGCCGGGCGGGTCCGGGTAGCTTTACACCACAACTTGGTCTAACCTCGGGTTCAAGGTACAACATGACCAACTTCTCACATTGGGTCCTATTGTTTGTAGCAACTAGTTAAGCCGGTCGGTTCCGGGTAGGTTTACGCTACAAACTCAACCCAACCTCGAGTTGGTCACACTTATCTTTTCTAAGTGTCATGTCCATCATGTTTCCAAAACATGTTACGAGTTTTCAAGCATTTGGGTAGACCTAATTTAATAGGTAAATTCCCAAAGGGTAGACCTAACTTAATAGGTAAATTCCCAAGCTTATGTTTTTATGTCTTTTAAGTTTACCCAACCCCAAACGCAATCCCATCGCTTACATATCGCAATAGCGCATAAAGGATAGAAAGAGGGAACTTGGCATAATCATGACATTAAGGTGTTGAAGCCACAAGTTCAACATGGTGGCATATGAAATGCACATGTGTTCATATACTTGCATATTACATTTTTAGGCCTCAAAAGCATGCATAAAACCAAACCTAGCATATTGGTGATACATGGTGATAAATGACATGTAGAAATGGCCATAAGTTCGCATTTAGCCTCACATGCAAGTTATCATAAGAGATATGATAACCTACATGTTGCCAAAATGCAACCTTTAGCATAAAGCTTGAAGCTTTAGGCTCATAAACCCAAGATAAGCTTGCATAACATGATAACATGAACAAAAGGATCAACCCAAACTTGCATAACATAACTTGCATATCATATGACAAACTTGCATATCAAACTTGCATAACATAACATGATAGACTTGCATATCATAACATAGCAAACTTGCATAACATGATAAACTTGCATATCATACTTGCATAACATGATAAACTTGCATATCATACTTGCATAACATAATAAACTTGCATATCATACTTGCATAACATAATAAACTTGCATATCATACTTGCATAACATAATAAACTTGCATATCATATCATAATGATCAAACACAACTTGCATCATTCATTAACTTTAGAGTTTAAGTATGAAAGTAGAAAAGGGCTTACAATGCTTATGAAGACTCAAATGAGTATAAGCAAATATAAGATTGAGAAAAGCCCTTATGCAATCAAATAAACCCCAAAATGCAAGCTCCAAATCACTAAAAACCCTTGCTTTATGATGCAAATATAGAAACTTGACTTGAATGCAAGCTAATGATGCTCATACAAGCTTGAAAACACTTGTATGCATGGAAAATCTCATAGAAATTTATTTAGGAATTTTATGAAGAGAGTGGAGGCCATGAGAGGATTGATTTTGCCATAGTTTAGTTGTATGAAGGAATAATGATGATTTAGGGTTAGGTTAGGGCCTTATTTATAGAGATTAGGACTAGTTCTAGCCTTAGGATTAAACCCTAGTTCCAATCTCAGCCCTTAAAACCGAATCTGGCCCCCAAACTCAACACAAACCCAAAATGGTGCACCAGGCAAAACTGCCCGGCTGGACCAAGTCGACAGGGCTGTCGACTTGGGTCCAACCAAGTCGACTCCCAAGTCGACAGGGCTGTCGACTTGGGTGCTCTGGCGGGAATTTTCCCGCCTGGCCCAATTTTACCCTAATTTCCAAATTCAAACTTGAATTTGAAATCTGTTTTTACTTTGAAATTTTCTGAAAACTTCGTTGGGCCTTAATCGGGTCATACGGACTCCGATTTCCGAAAACTCGGACTCTATTTCGCGTATTTTTCCGAGACGAACGCAATGGCATAGCCCGTTTCCCTTGATTCAGGTTTATAAATTAAATTCTGCCTCGAATTATGTTATAATAGGTTATTGAAAATACGGGTTGTTACATTCTCCCCTCCTTAAAGGATTTCGTCCCCGAAATCTTCAAGTTAGGAAGAACGTATCCTACCATCCAACATCCATCTACTCAAAACATCATCCACGAGCAATCATTGTCCTTACAAGATTCTAAATGTTGTATGAACATATGCAAAGGTGTGTGTATATGTACTTATCTAATGCAAATATCATTAATGCAAATTATGTTAGTGAAATGAATCCATATGTATGCAATTCCTAGCATAATGTATAACATCTATATGTGTGCACATAACATACATCCATATGCAACATCCATGTGATAACACAAAAAATTTCATCCATGAATAAGCATAAACACTCATGCATATGCAATATGAGGAGTGTGTGAGCCGATATAGTGCCTAACGTGTATAATGCATCCACGAGTAACCACTTGCAAACACTTGCAACCACTTGCAACCATCAAGCATAACATGTTTCAAACACATGTTTCATCCAAAGGGTTTCTACCTAAGGTTCTCATGACAAGATTAACCCGAAAAACTAGATAAACATGGATAGCAAAGAGAAAGATATGCTAACAAAGAAAAGAGATTGAGAGTGTACCCTCAAAAAGGAATGGATAAAGCCCACGCATCTTCTCCTCGGTTTCCCAAGTTGCGTCTTCTTCGACTTCACCCCATTGAACCTTCACCAACTTAACCTCTCGATTCCTTAGCTTCTTGGTCTCCGTCCCCAAGATATGGATCGGAGCTCTCCTCAAGGTAGCCTCTTTCTCCACTTCCACATCTTTCAGAACACTTGGCTCAACAACCTCTGCTGATTCATGTAAACACTTCCGGAGATGCGAGACATGAAAAACATCGTGTACTCCGGCAAGCTTCTCGGGCAACTCCACTCTATAAGCCATCTGCCCGATCCTCTCTATAATAGGGAATGGTCCAACAAACCTCGGTGCCAACTTCCCAACGGCTCCAAATCGGACCACATTCCGCAAAGGAGAAACCTTCACGAAAACCATATCCCCAACATCAAACTCCAAATCAGTTCTTCGCTTATCAGCATAGGATTTCTGTCGGTCTTGGGCCGCTTTCATCCGTCTCCGAATCAACTCGACCTTCTTGGATGTATCTCTGATCGTATCAGGCCCAAGTATAAGCTCATCTGTAGTCTCCCACCAACATGTAGGCGACTTGCACGACCTCCCATATAAAGCTTCAAATGGTGCCATCCCTATGCTTGCCTGATAACTGTTATTATATGCAAACTCAACAAGAGGAAGATGGTCTTCCCAAGTACCACCAAAATCCAGAATACAAAGCCTCAACAGATCCTCGAGTACCCTATTCACCCTTTCGGTTTGACCGTCCGTCTGTGGGTGATAGGCCGTACTTAGATTCAACCTCGTGCCCATAGCTTCTTGCAAGCTATTCCAGAATTGACTTGTAAAGATTGGGTCACGGTCACTGACTATGCTAGAAGGGACTCCATGTAGTCTCACAATCTCACGAAGATATACAGACGCTAGCCAAGATGCGGTCCTCTTGCTCTTCACCAGAATGAAATGAGCACTCTTCGTAAGTCTATCCACAATAACCCAAATGCTCGTATTCCCTTTCCTTGACCTTGGTAGCCCATCGATAAAGTCCATGGAAATACTCTCCCACTTCCAAAGTGGGACGTCTAGAGGATGCAATAGCCCACCGGGCTTCTTCGACTCGGCCTTAACTTGCTGGCAAATGATACATCTAGAGACAAACTCTGCCACATCCTTCTTCATCCCAGGCCGAAAGAAAATGCGCTTCATATCTTTATACATCTTATCTCCGCCCGGATGTATAGTCAACTTAGAGTGATGCGCTTCCTCAAGAACTTTTCTTACTAAATCTTCTACCCTTGGAACACATAACCTTCCGTCTCTCCTTAGCCAACCCTTGTCATCAATAGAATATCGAGCGAGATGACTAGATGCCTCTCCTCGAATTAGCTTATCCATAATCTCAACTATCTGAGGGTCTTCTCTCTGCGAAGCCCCAACTTGATCAAGAAGGGTAGGTCTGAGTTCCAGAGATGCTAAAGAACCGGTCATCGACTCAATCGCCAAAGAGAAATCAAAGGTTGCCACATACTCTAAATTCTTCATCTCAACGAATAGAGGACTCAGAGTCAACATTTTTCTACTCAATGCATCTGCTACCACATTCTCCTTGCCAGGGGTATAAGCTATCTCAAAATCGTAGGACGCCAAGAATTCCATCCATCTTTGTTGCCTCAGATTCAGATCCTTCTGAGAAAAGAGATACTTCAATGACTTGTGATCGGTATAAAGCTCAAATCTTTCTCCCAGAAGATAATGGCGCCAAGCCTTGAGTGCATATACTATTGCTGCCAACTCTAAGTCATGAGTGGGATAATTCTTCTCATGCACTTTGAGTTGTCTACCGCCAAAGCATATCACTCTTCCTTCTTGTATCAGAACAGCTCCTAACCCCGTGCCACATGCATCGGTGTATACTGTAAACAACTTCCCTCCATCGGGCAAAGCTAGAACAGGTGCTGATGTGAGAGCTCTCTTGAGCTTCTGAAAAGCAAGCTCGCATTCTATGCTCCAAGCAAAAACTAAATTCTTCTTCGTCAATTTAGTGAGAGGAGCGGAAATCTTCGTGAAGTCCTTGATAAACTTCCGGTAAAAGCCTGTAAGACCTAGAAAACTTCTCACTTCGGTTGCATTCCATGGAGTCTTCCAATCCTGAACTACAACTACCTTAGCGGGATCCACCGCTAAGCCTTGCTTAGATACTATATGCCCAAGGAATCTAACTTCCCTTCTCCAGAAGTGACACTTGGAGAACTTGGCCTTCAACTGATGCGCTCTAAGCGTATCCATCACCTCCACGAGATGCCTTGCGTGCTCTTCCTCATCCTTAGAGAAAATCAGAATATCATCTACGAAGACCACAACAAACTTGTTCAAGAACTCCCTGAACACCCTACTCATCAAGTCCACGAAATATGCGGGTGCATTAGTCAAGCCGAACGGCATGACAAGCCATTCGAAGAATCCATCTGGCGTTCTGAACGCAGTCTTGTCTATACTATCTTCAGCTACCCTGAGCTGATGGAATCCAGTAGCAAGATCAAGCTGAGAGAAAACAGAAGCACCGACAAGCTGGTCAAAGAGATCATCAATCCTCGGTAACGGGTGTCTGTTCTTCTTAGTCAGCTTATTCAACTCTCGATAGTCAACACAAAGTCGGAGAGAACCATCTGCCTTGGTAGCAAATACCACAGGCGCTCCCCATTCAGATATACTTCGTCTAATGAAGTTCTTCTCAAGCAACTCCTTCACTTTCTTACTTAGCTCCCGCCTTTCACGCGGAGCCATGTGCCGAACGTGCAAAGAAACCGGCTTTGCATTATCCACCAGATAAATGCGGAAATCAATCTCTCGCTTTGGGGGCAACCCCCTAACTTCATCAAAAACATCTGGATACTCTCGAACCACTCTCACAGATTGAAGAGTTTCCATTGACGAGTCGAGTGATTCAAGATAGCACAACATGACGGGACCTCTCGGATCACAAGAAATCTCTAGGGTGTTTCCGAGGCGAGTCACGAGCCTCACAACCCTATGCTCACAATCAAGGATGGCTCCATATCTGGACAACCAATCCATGCCCAATATCAATCCGTATCCCCTAAAACCAAGAACATAAGCACTACACAAGAACTCTACACTCAGTATAGAGATCCTCAAATCCCCACATATCATAGACAGATGGGCGGAACCCCCAATAGGATTTGAAACACAAACGGGATCATCTACCAAGCTAGTACTAAGGTGCAAACTATCAACAAGATCAGATGAGATAAAGCTATGCAATGCACCAGAATCAAACAAGGTACGAACTGGAAAATCAGAAATATATACAAGGCTCTCAACAGAAATACTACCTCGATCGGGAACTGGAGCGACATTGAGAGCATGAACTTGCCCTCCTGAAGGTCCAGCACGCTGAGTCTGACCCTGGCCTTGCCCTTGCTTCCTTGGGCAATCCTTACTGAAATGTCCAGTCTCACCGCAGAAAAAGCATTCACCATTCTTCCTTTTCCTCTTCTTACAATCCTTAATAAGATGCCCAACTGAACCGCAATAATGGCACTTCCCCTTGTTGTTCTTGCCCTTGTTGTTGTTCCCCTTGTTGCCTTGACTCTTGTTCTTGTTCTGATTGCCTTGACTGCTCTGACCACTTGGATTTCCCTGATTTCCTTTCCCCTGGGAATCAGTCTTCTTGGCTTGAGTATCATTCACCTTGATCTCTTTCTTGACATCTCCCTGAAGTAATGCCATATCAAACAAGCTCTCAAACGTGGCCCCATGGGGAATATGTGACATAGCCAATCCCTATAACGGCTCATTCAATCCTCTAGCAAAACGAAGAGCCTTCTTCTGAGGAGTATTAACCATATCCAAGCCAAAACGAGCTAACTGATTGAACTTGTTCACATATTCTTTGACAGACATATCTCCTTGTTTCAAAGTTATGAACCTCTCCATTTGCAGATTCTCCTCAGCAGAAGATAGAAACTTAAGCACGAACCTTGCCCTGAAATCGGCCCAAGTCTCAACAGGCCTAGTACCATTGGTGACTTCCCACCAATAAGCGGCTTCATCCTTCATAAGCCAAACCGCCAACAAGATCTTCCTCTGATCGTCTAACCCAAAGATAGCAAATAAATCCTCGGTCTCTTTCAACCAATTTCTGGCCTCTACAAAAGTCTCAGTGCCTCGAAAGTTCTTGCCACCCATTGCTTTGAAATCTTTGCAAGTCTTTGCGAAGTCAGCTTGAGGATGCTGAGGGGGAGGAGGAAGAGGAACCTCAGCGACAAGAGGAGGAGGAACATTAACTACCGGAGGAGGAGGAGGAGGAACATTAACTACTGGAGGAGGAGGAGGAACATCTGCGGGGCCGGCTTCGGTCGCCCTAGCCTCCAAAAGTCTCCTATACCAAACAGGTACGTGTACTCCCTTCGGGATAGCAAAGTTATCGGCCATACTGAAATCGAAGAAAAAAAGACAGATTCAGAATGGGGAAAAACGAAGGAATTTTGCTAATGGCTTTTTGGGGAATAGCCTTTAAAATAAACTAGACTTTTCTTTGGAAAATACTTTATACTTGGTTTTGAAAATAGTTTTCCAAAAGCTTTAAAAACCTTTTTGTTCCTTCTCGTAAACCATATGCTCTGATACCAAATGTAACACCCCACCTCCACCAGGGTGACTCTTGCAAGCACTCTGACTTTGGAGGGGTGTTTGAATCAGGTAAACATGCATAATGATATATCAAGGCAGAACAAGAACATATGTATATATGTAAACAGAGTAAATAACATAGATAAAACAGCGGAAGATTTCAAACCATTTCAAAACAAGTCTGGTACAACATAATGTTAACTTTCCAAATACACAAGTCTAGATAAAAACAACATTTCTGAAAAACTGAAATACATAAGTACTATCCCCAAAATAAGTGATAACCATAGCTAGCTTCATGTCAAGACCGTACATGAGCTAAAATCCCACAAGCAAGCAATCCGAAATCCAAGCTAAGCTCCAATATTCCCTCCCTGAGAACCTTGGGGGGGGGGGGGGGGGAACGGAAAAAAGAGGCGAAAGAAAAACAGGTCTGTCAAAAAGACTGAGTAAGCCCTACTACAATCAATGTAAACTGATAAAGTTAACTGGCATGATGAAAGCTGAGATGAACATATGGATAACTACATACTGGCATGATGATTAACTAACAAGGTAGATAAAGGTGTCATCGCATAATCAGGTTTAAGGTTTTTGCACCACAGGTGTACTAGCAAACTAACATGACTTGAATAAACAAGTATTGATCCCTTGGCCCAAGCTTTGGCCCAATAACATGAAGTGCCCCTAACACGAGGTCCAATAGCATGAAATGACCCTATGAGGTCCAACCAAATGGTCTAGTCGATCGGCTCCCTAAGCCTAACTCGTCACGTGTTGGTGTCAATGCGGCCCAAACATAATTGTAGTCAGATTGTGCAGGGTCTCCCGTCGGGTGTATCAAACCCTAGGGTGGCAACCCCTGGACACCATAAACATAAGTGCACAGTCTCGATCTACTGGTACCCGTGCATGCTTTCCCCGGCTTCGGACTATGTGCACGACCATGGTCCGCCCGGAACTACACCGGCGTATCCTCTGCCGTCGCTTTTGGTCACTTACCTCCAGTCCAGTAATCGTGCTCCCTCCCTAGCCTAGACCCTAGGGCCTTAATGATACAAACTTGGGATTACTGCTGGAGTGGACCCCCATTGCTAAGATTTTTCTAGTGGGTTAAGTACGGTTTAACCCTCTTGCTAATCATGGATTAACTTGGTTAAGTGTAACGATGAGTTCACGACTTAACCCTGATTAATCTACCAAGCCCAAATTGGTTAAGTATTAAGTGGACCATGACTTAACCCTAATCACGAGGCATTAATTAATTTAATGCGCCTTAACCTCTCACATTAGACCTTGTTGTGGTTACTAGTTAAGCCGGGCGGGTCCGGGTAGCTTTACACCACAACTTGGTCTAACCTCGGGTTCAAGGTACAACATGACCAACTTCTCACATTGGGTCCTATTGTTTGTAGCAACTAGTTAAGCCGGTCGGTTCCGGGTAGGTTTACGCTACAAACTCAACCCAACCTCGAGTTGGTCACACTTATCTTTTCTAAGTGTCATGTCCATCATGTTTCCAAAACATGTTACGAGTTTTCAAGCATTTGGGTAGACCTAACTTAATAGGTAAATTCCCAAAGGGTAGACCTAACTTAATAGGTAAATTCCCAAGCTTATATTTTTATGTCTTTTAAGTTTACCCAACCCCAAACGCAATCCCATCGCTTACATATCGCAATAGCGCATAAAGGATAGAAAGAGGGAACTTGGCATAATCATGACATTAAGGTGTTGAAGCCACAAGTTCAACATGGTGGCATATGAAATGCACATGTGTTCATATACTTGCATATTACTTTTTAGGCCTCAAAAGCATGCATAAAACCAAACCTAGCATATTGGTGATACATGGTGATAAATGACATGTAGAAATGGCCATAAGTTCGCATTTAGCCTCACATGCAAGTTATCATAAGAGATATGATAACCTACATGTTGCCAAAATGCAACCTTTAGCATAAAGCTTGAAGCTTTAGGCTCATAAACCCAATATAAGCTTGCATAACATGATAACATGAACAAAAGGATCAACCCAAACTTGCATAACATAACTTGCATATCATATGACAAACTTGCATAACATAACATGATAGACTTGCATATCATAACATAGCAAACTTGCATAACATGATAAACTTGCATATCATACTTGCATAACATGATAAACTTGCATATCATACTTGCATAACATAATAAACTTGCATATCATACTTGCATAACATAATAAACTTGCATATCATACTTGCATAACATAATAAACTTGCATATCATATCATAATGATCAAACACAACTTGCATCATTCATTAACTTTAGAGTTTAAGTATGAAAGTAGAAAAGGGCTTACAATGCTTATGAAGACTCAAATGAGTATAAGCAAATATAAGATTGAGAAAAGCCCTTATGCAATCAAATAAACCCCAAAATGCAAGCTCCAAATCACTAAAAACCCTTGCTTTATGATGCAAATATAGAAACTTGACTTGAATGCAAGCTAATGATGCTCATACAAGCTTGAAAACACTTGTATGCATGGAAAATCTCATAGAAATTTATTTAGGAATTTTATGAAGAGAGTGGAGGCCATGAGAGGATTGATTTTGCCATAGTTTAGTTGTATGAAGGAATAATGATGATTTAGGGTTAGGTTAGGGCCTTATTTATATAGATTAGGACTAGTTCTAGCCTTAGGATTAAACCCTAGTTCCAATCTCAGCCCTTAAAACCGAATCTGGCCCCCAAACTCAACACAAACCCAAAATGGTGCACCAGGCAAAACTGCCCGGCTGGACCAAGTCGACAGCCAAGTCGACAGGGCTGTCGACTTGGGTCCAACCAAGTCGACCCCCAAGTCGACAGGGCTGTCGACTTGGGTGCTCTGGCGGGAATTTTCCCGCCTGGCCCAATTTTACCCTAATTTCCAAATTCAAACTTGAATTTGAAATCTGTTTTTACTTTGAAATTTTCTGAAAACTTCGTTGGGCCTTAATCGGGTCATACGGACTCCGATTTCCGAAAACTCGGACTCTATTTCGCGTATTTTTCCGAGACGAACGCAATGGCACAGCCCGTTTCCCTTGATTCAGGTTTATAAATTAAATTCTGCCTCGAATTATGTTATAACAGGTTATTGAAAATACGGGTTGTTACATATAGACAAATACATGCATGTGTAAATGATTGTTGTCTTTTCAGGAAAGAGCTTGCAGATAGTGATTTTTCCCCAAAATGTGGAAAATCTCGTTGGAAAAAAAATAAGACGAAGGAAGATGGAAAGCAAACCAAAGTAGCTGCAAAAATATTGAGATACTTTCCAATAATACCAAGACTGAAAAGAATGTTTATGTCTTAAGAAACAGCAGAGCAATTAAGATGGCATAGCACTCATAAGAGTGAAGATGGTAAATTACGTCATCCAGTAGATTCTTCTCAGTGGGCTACAATTGATAGTATGTATACTTTATTTGCATCTGATCCACGAAATTTAAGGCTTGGTCTTGCAAGTGATGGCTTTAATCCCTTTAGAGATTGGAATTGTAAATATAGTTGTTGGCCAGTATTTCTTGTTGCATACAACTTCGCTCCGTGGCTTTGTATGCACAAAGATAATATGATGTTATATTTATTAATTCCTGGACCACGACAACCGGGGAATGATATTGATGTGTATCTACAACCGCTTATCGAAGATTTGAAAAAATTATGGAATAAAGGGGTGAAGGCATATGATGCATACACTTGCAACAAATTTAGATTACATGCAGTTTTAATGTGGACAATAAATGATTTTCCAGCTTATGGAAATTTAGCAGGTTGTACCGTAAAGGGTAAGAAGGCATGTCCTATTTGTGGCGTTAATACATGCTCAATATGGTTACCATTTAGTAAGAAATGTGCATATTTAGGACATAGGCGATTCCTTGATCCTAATCATGAATATCGTCAAAGAAAAAACTTGTTTGATGGAACCATAGAAAATAGACAAAAGCCTCCAATACAAACCGGTATCCAAGTCTTTGATATTGTTAAAGATATTTGTAATGACTGGGGGACAAAATCAAAGGAGGAAGAGAAAGAGAAGGAAAAAAGGAAAAGAAAAAGGGGAGAAGAGAAGAAAAAAAGAAGTCAAATGTGGAAAAAGAAGTCTATTTTCTTTGATTTGCGTTATTGACAGGTAAAGTTTAATTAGAAATTGCTTCTTTTTTATCGATATAATCGTTACTTTATTATTAAATAGTTATAATTTATTTTTGATTTTCTTAGGTACTTCCTTTGCGTCACAATCTAGATGTAATGCATATTGAAAAAAATATCGGTGAAAGTATTCTTGGTACGTTACTTAATATTAAAGGAAAATCTAAAGATGGCATTAATTCACGTAAAGATCTAGAAGTATTGGGTATTAGGAAGAAGTTACATCCTATAGAGATGGGAAGCAAAGCATTACTTCCAGCCGCCCCATGCACCTTGACTGATCAAGAAAAGGAGATCTTTTACAATAGAATGAGGATTTGAAAGTACCAGATGGGTATAGCTCAAACATTGGGAAATGTTTTGCTAAAGAAAACAAAATTTCAAATCTTAAGTCTCATGATTATCATGTTTTGATGCAACAACTGTTGTCTGTATCACTGAGAGGACTTCTACCTAATGGGACAAGGAATGCATTACTACGACTATGCTCTTTTTACAACAACATTTGTCAAAGAGTGCTTGATAAAGATAAATTAGAATCCATCGAGAATCAGATCCCATTAACACTATGCGATCTTGAGAGATTTTTTCCTCCTTCATTTTTCGACATCATGATTCACTTAACAATACATTTATCAAGGGAAGCTAGAATTTGTGGGCCAGTACAATATCGGTGGATGTATCCATTCGAAAGGTAAAATTTGAAATTAGTACGTATAGTAGTTGATAACATATGTGCTTGTGAAAATATTTTATTTATGCATCTTGATTATAGATACATGAAAACACTAAAGGGGTATGTTAAAAATCAAGCACGACCTGAAGGATGCATAGTTGAGCATTATTCTGCTGATGAGTGCATGAAGTATTGTGCTGGCTATATTAATGGTGCATTAGAAATTGGACAAAGAAAAAATAGAAATGAAGTGGAACGAAGTGATTCCATGCTCGAGGGGCATCCTATATCTAAAGGAAATCCTATGGTACTAATAAGGAGGTGATTGATGTTGCTCATCGATATGTGTTGTTTAACATCGAGGAAGTAGAGCCTTATATAAAGTAAGCACAAGTTTAATTCAATTATTTTATATGAAATAAATTAGATTGACTTGTATGATTACGTATATAGGATGCACAATGAGGAGCTGAAACGTTTGCATCCTTGGCTTTCACGGTATGATTTGGAACTTTCAAAGTTGCATTCAGAGACTTTTAGTAATTGGTTTAAAAAAAAGGTTGGCAATGCTATATCTTTTAGGATGGATAAGTTCGGCATAGAAGTATATGTTATTGTAACTAGTCTTTATGTATAACATTATGCTTTTTCAGGTTTGAGATGATAGAAAAACTTCCGATGTTAGTGAACTAATAAATTGGCTTTCACATGGACCTCGTCATTAAGTAATTTCTTATACTGGCTATATAATTAATGGTCGCCGTTTTCATACTAAAGACAATGATAAATCTACACAAAATAGTGGTGTTTCAATTGAGGCAAGTACTGTTCGCATAGATGGATCCATTGAGAAAGTACCATACTATGCTGTTTTGCGTGAGATTTTGTTGTTTGACTACCGCCAGTTCCAAATTGCCTTGTTTAAGTGTGATTGGGCAAATATTGACCGTGGGGTTAAGGTCGAAGATGGATTCACATTAGTCAATTTACATCAATTTCAAAATCAATTTGCAAACGACCCTTTCATCTTGGCGACACAAGCTATACAAGTGTTTTTTTGTAGAGAAAATAGTTCTTCAAATTGGTATGTTGTGCTAAGAGCACCCACTAGAGGTTTCCATGAGTTGGAAAGCTATGATGAGGAGGATGAGTCAACTAGCAAACCGGTAGATGAGTCACTACTTGATGATAGAGATGTCGATGACGGGGACGAAAGTTATATAAGGAAGGATTGTAACGGTATTTTGGTATGATATAAGCACACTTTATTGATATTTGCACTACACGTATTTATAATTTTAAAGAGGGTAATTATACATAAGTTGTGCATAGTCATATTAATTAATCATGCATTATTGACCATGAATTTTGATTTTAATTTTGGGGGAAAAAGTTAAATTTTCTTTTGCGGGTATTGCTATTGTATGTTAGGATTTTCATATTTTGCAATAATGACTAATTAGTATGATGTTCTAATTATTTATATATATTATGATTTTTTTTCTAGGTTTCTCCCTTAGTCGAAGATAGTTGAACTTGAAACATCTGTGGGTAAAATGGTGCAAGATCAAGGAGAGGTACTTTGCACTTCTATTTTCATAATTACCTGTTTTGTTTTGGCCCTATATGTGCAGTAAAGTTAAGACAACTTATGTATATGCATATGTTTCTACTATCCATGTGTGCGTTATGATTATGAATATAATTATGCAGTTTACTTAATTAATTCATCTAATTACTTAGATTAGGATGGTAGGGATTGACTTTGTGGTAGAAGAATACAGTCCGGTTCCTTCCTTATTATTTCATCTGTACTCACGCAAAACCTTCCTTTACGTTGGTTTAAAGTAACACGGTCCGCGTTTTCCTTTTATTTCGGACCTTTAGAACAACAGTACAAGCCGACATTTAAGACTGCTCCCTTCACAACATCGTTCAAGCCACCATCCTCCTATACAAATGTTACGTTTTAGTTAGTATAAATTGATTAAACTAATTAATTCTTAAACATTTATTTTAATTAACTAAATTACGGTTAGGAGGAAGATTCGGCCAAACTCAAAATGTTTTCATCCCAGGTTTGTTCATTCGTTCTGTACTTTTCGCCTGCAACACACTCACAGACCACGGTTTCAGTAAACATTTTATAGTATAATTGATTTAATTACTAATTAACTTCTAACTAATGAAATAAATAACTTAATTACTCAGTGATTAAGAGCCAAATAGCAGATTTCATCCATTCACGTCCACTGTCCCCGATCAGCTGTAACATTCCTGTACAAGCCCCAGTGTTAATGAAATAGTTTTAACTTTTAAATAATAAATGTTATAGTTAGTATGATTACTTGATTAACAAATTTTAGGCCCAATAATACTTCCTTTTCACGTAGGTATCAAACAGCCTGCATACCCTTTTCATATTTTTTTGCAAAATACTTCATCATGCAAATCCCGTCTTCTTCACCTGTATACCCAGTTCTTCTTTGCTCTTCTTCACAAACCCACTTCCCGACGTTATACTGTACACACAGCTTCACTCTATCTTCTACCCGAACTACTGTACACACCACGCAGCCTCGTTCTGGCCTGTATCTTGTATACATTTTACCGTGTCAAACAAATGCCCGATACTTTGTTTGTTCGCAACATTTCCTTTTTGTTAAAACACTCAGGTCCGACCCCTTTAAACTGCCTGCACAGTCCACGATTCGTTCTCAAAGTTCATGATTATATATATATATATATATAATTATAGATTAATTGATTGTGCTAATACGTACTTAACCTGCCATTTAGAATTGAAGAGAATAAAAACACGGGTCCATTGTCTTCCTCATTCTTGCAACAGAACCCAAACCGCATATACCCATTTCTTTGCTCCGTCCATTTGCTTGACCACCTCCATCTTCTCCGACGATCCCACCAACCGCCGTATAAGTAACCCAGATCGACTTCTTCTCCCATGCTTGTCATGCCGACGCCATTACTCCCCCTTCCGGTGGCCTCCAGCGCCATCCAATGTTCAACATCCGTTGTCAGGTTTGACAAAAATTTTCGCCAAACATCACAAAAAAAATCCCATTCGAGTGTCGTTCTTTGCTGATCGTGAATCCGCACTCCAATTTGCATCTCGACCTCTAGAACTCAAGATAACGTTAAACCTAGATGATAATCTTTTAGAAATAGTATTGTGATGATGCTCCAACTGACTACTGTGTATTATTACTATAATTTGTAACAACAGTTTGGCAATCTTTGATACACGCCCGGATTAATTACCATTAAATTTTGGCACTAAAATATTCTTTTAACCCATTGTAGACGTGACGAGGAGCATTTCATCACTTTCATATATCTAGTTTGCTAATGGTTGGACTATAAATTTTGCCTAAATATTTGCTAAAAATTACCTTGTGTCCTACTTTAGTATGCTGCACAGTTTATTATGCTGCACAGTTTAACTTAACTAACTCAATAACCCATCAAACCCATACAAACATTTCAGAACTGTACTAGAATTTATGTTGACTGTGTATGCTAATTTCAGATATCAAAGGTAGCAATGAGATATTTGAAGAGGCAATCTCTAGCTGCAGTTGCAACTTCACATGTAAAAGATAAGACTGCTGGTGTGAAAATCAATGAAAAAAGATGTCCTGATGTTGCTTTTCAAAGTTTAAACAGTAATGTTAGAGGATCTCCTCGGAAGCGTATTGGAATGCTGCCTCTACCCGATGATATTCAGTCTCCGAATCCCAGTCCGGTTAGAAGATCCCCTCGCAAGCGTAATGAAATGCAGCCTCCACCCGATAATATTCACTCTTCGAATCTCAAACGGGTTAGAACATCCCCTCGGAAGCATAAGGAAATGCAGCCTCCACCCGATAATATTCACTCTCCAAATCTCAATCAGGTTAGAACATCCCCTCGGAAGCGTAAGAAAATGCAGCCTCCACCCGATAATATTCACTCTCCAAATCTCAATCGTGGCTCTAATTCAATCGGATCTACAAATATCACCCCCACAAACTTAGGTCCACACGACGCCATGGTTGCCTTGAACAATCCAAATTCTAATGATGGTATTCAACAAGAGACGGCAAGAAAAAAAAGAGGGAGGATGCTGATGAAAAAAATTTCTTTGACGCCGAATGAAAAGGCCGAAGTTATATTCAACGATCGAGGTCAACCAATAGGCTCCAACTCTAAACACTTATCATCGTATCTTGGTACCTTAGCAAGGAAGATGATACCTTTGACCGTTTCAGAGTGGAAAAAGGTTGACATAAACTTAAAAGGAAGATGTATGGACTTGTATTCAAGATGATTTTGATCTGTGCATTTAGTTTTTGGGTTTTTTTCCTTGGATAAATGTTCTCTTTTTGGCTTTAAACTACATATTGAATTTCTATTGTTCTTCGGTGTACTCTGACTTGCGTCCACATCAATAACACATACACGGGCGGATCCAGAAATACTAGTGTTTTCTATTTTAATTTTTTTTTCTTCTGAATTTTTTTTCTGGTGCAAATTCCTTCTTTCTGACCCTGGGCTGCAGCCCAGGGCCAGATCCGCCCTTGAACACATAGAAGAAATAAATAATTGAAGTTAATCCCTCGGAAAGATTCATCTCTTCAAGCTTAGCTCGGGTCTGAGTTCAATTGCGAAGCACAAAAACATTGAAACGTTGACCATTTTTGATTAAAAACCATAAAACAAAGTTTGGAATATTATAATGGTTTCAATACGTATGCAAAACCTAATTCATAAATTTTTATTGAAAAATAAAATTATTTACTTCCTGACTGAGTGTAGGAATTTATAACAAATTATTACATGAAAATTGCAACAAAAAGATTATATATCTATCGTTCATTGTATGAAATCTGAACATGTGGATATGTTGGAAAATGAAGATACCGTGTTACAAATTTTGTAAGATGCAGAGCTCGAATAGATAGTGTCCACATGCTGTAGAAAGCTGGCTGGTGACAGTAAACTACAGAAGTAAATTCCATGGAAAATATTTTCAAATAGGCGTACACCAAATTGGTTATCCTTCTTAAATTAAATATGGTAAATATATTTAAAAGGATAACATATAATTATTCTAAATATTCAACATTCTACAGTTTTTCAATGATATCATTATTTAGTTAGACTAATTTATCTTTATTAGTTTAATGCCCAATTGCCCAAGCAAGATCAAGAATGTTGGTAATTGGCAGGGACGCACGCAGAGATATTACACAGTGGGGGCGGATTTTACATTTTTTCAATTTTGAGTAACACATTAAATATTATAATTAAATAAATATATAGATCAAACACATATATGTTACCATTTAATAAAAAATCATACAGAATATCACCATAAAATATAAGTTTTAAAACACTGGGTTACGTTTGGTTTTTATTTTTAGTTTTGGGTTTTCATACGTACAAAGTATGAACGATACACACATATCGTGGAAAACGATTGTTTTACTAAACGAAGTTAGCGCACAAAACCAAAAACAACTTTTTATAATTTCCCTTATTTTAAGAAATAATTGAAGAATGACGACAAATTTATCTATCGACCATAGAGGAGTCATGATACTTTTCATTATAGAAAACTATTTCGAGTGTTACTCTTGTAATGGGCAGTAATAATGTAAACTTCTGAAGGAAATAAACAGGATATAGACATTACTAACAGGTTTGAATGAACTTAATCAAAATGTTGAATATTGAATTTAACAATTCAAGTAAAAATTCAATAAATACCATACATAAACATATCTTATGAGAAAAACAAAGCAATTCCAATTCCAATTCCTGTGTATTTAGTTCTTGTTTCAGGATTTTAACCCAAAATATACGGGTTGGGAGAAAAATATAAATACTGTACAACACATCATTCACCATTTTACCTAGGTGGTAACTCATCGTCTTTTCCTTTAAAGTTGAAACAACCAATAGGAAAATAATTAAGGCAGATCATTTACGGTAGGTAACCCGTTCTCTCAAGGAAGATGTTGAACTTTTCTTTAATCATTGGAGCCTTACTGTAATTAGAATTCGCTACTTTTTATACCATACATAAATAGGAACAAAATACTTATGTTTAATTTAAAGAAAAAAGAAAGAACAAATGAAATCTGTCTCTGCTGCTCTACTGAAACTGAAAACAAAGCATGAAAATACACACCTATATGCAACCTTTTCTATTGTATTTTTTACAAAATCCAGTGGGGTCGGCCGACCCCGCTGGGCCTATGCTCGGTCCGTCATTGGTAATTGGTAAATTTGCTTGTCATCCCAACTTGAATTCCCAATTCATTCTTCGACCATTTCTAAATACAACTATAACATTTCAAGTCATTTCAATTTGGTTTGAATTCCCTAAGCGTAGTTAAAGCTGTTTTGTCCCAAAAGCATAGGATAGCACCCCATCAACATATAGACAAATTATAATGGTTTATTTCACCTCGTCTATTATGAATGAATTTCTTTTGGCATAATAGAAGTTACAATTGCCATTATTTTGACCCCATCAACAAAAAGACAAATACTGGTGTTTGGACTCCTTTATTTTTACTTCATTTCATTCCAATGGTTTATCCATCATAATTCCTCCAAAATTACTTTATGCTTTGCCTGTCAACTAATCTTGTATTAGGTAAGAACTGAAATATTCTTATTTCTGTTTCCAGTATGTATAATAGATAACATGTATAGAACCATACAATTCAATACAAGGACATAAAAGATCCTGGAATCACCTCGTCTATCCGTCCTTGTCAAAATATCATACGTGTTATTTGTTTTAATTGTATTCATCTTAGTTTTGGTTGCTACCATCTCAGCACCGAGTCTTACCTTTGCTCTCTCAGTTCAGATTGTCAATGCAGCTCTTTTTTTTTTTTGTAGTTGTGTGGCATACGTGTTTTTTTGCCATAATGGGCAGTTCCAACCAATTCATAGTTGTTGGCTAAAAATTAATAATTGTTTGTTGTGCAGTCAAGATTTGTGGTGGATAAAGCATATAAGGGTCTGTTGCTTCAGATGGTGGGAGTACGATGGAGAGAGGCGAAGTCAAAATTGGTTTCCGCTATTAAAGCAGCTTCTCTGTGTTCTGACTCTTCCACTATATTGGCGATGCTAAAACCAGATACTACAGAAGATGTTCAAGAGTGGAACGACTTTGTTAAGGAAAAACTATCGGAGAAATTTGGGGTAATAAAAGTTGTATTTTATTCATTATAAATTAAAAGGTATATTATAGTTTATGAATGAATTTCTCCGATGTAGGAAATTAGCAAAAAATACAAAGCATTGAGAGATAAAAATAAAATTCCACATACAATGAGCAGAAAAGGTTATGCGAGATTAGAAGAGGATATGGTAAGAAATTCATGTACGTTTATATCAATAAAATCTTTTTTTTCCTTTGGTTCTTCCTTCTTACCATTGTTATTTGCAGAAAAATGAATCTGGAATATCAAATATTACCAGGGATGAGCTATGGTGCAAAGCCCATACCAAAAAAAATGGAGACCCACCGAACTCCGTTGTTGCCGATTGCATTGTGAGTTTTTTATTTATTATCAAATATTTCGCTGGATCTATTTTTACTACCATTGCATTCAGCATGCTGCTTGTCAGATTTTCCTTCAGTTGTTGCAACAAAGTAGTTTATTCATATTTCCTTTTTCTTGGAATAGACATCTTCCTGTTTCTGCTTACTTGCTCTTTTGGCAGTCAAATTTGTTTCATGTAGCAATTTTGGCATATTTACGGACATATAATCTAATGCACTTGTCTTCAACTGTGCATTGAAATCGGAGGACTGAACTTGATTTTTTAACTTTTGAAGATGCATGCATTTTTATGCGATGTGGTAACGTACACAAAATACATCGGTATACTGTTAATTAAACTATGGAACTCTAATCTTAAAATGCTCCAAATTCAATTTTGCAAGCTTGAAAATCATATACTGTAAAGGTAAATTAAAGCACTTGGTTATCTGGTTGCTGCAGTATTGCATAATACAATGTTAACCATTTCTTCAAAAGAATATTAAGGAACAGTCCTCATACAACTTAAAATTTAATTTGTAGGCTAAGATAAAAGAGCATAGTGGTGCTCAGAGCTCAAATGGAACAACATCGATGAGTGGGGATGGAGTGTCACATCTTTTTGGAAATGAACATAGGGGAAGGGTGAGAGGACTAGGTTTTGGTGTAGTACCATCTCAAATTGGTGCTTATGCAAGTAATTCAAAAAACGGTGATTGCATTGAAAAATCAAGTAACTCATTTGACCGCTAAAGTAGAAGAGCTGACTAATATCGTCATGACGGTAAGTTTACAGTTAATTAGTTATTTGTTAACAAATATGTAGTATGTGCTTATGAATTACCAAGTCATCTCTTGTACTTTTACAGAGAAAAAATGATATTGTGGCGGATAAGGAGATTCCTCAGGCTCATACACCTCAGGTTAGAATATAAAACTGGATTTTTATTTTTATTTTAAAAACCATATTAGGATATAATACTTAAAAGTATTATGATTTTTGATAGGATTGTTACTGTTTAGTTATCACCTTTTCTTGGTCTGCTGAAACTGTATATTGAAAATTTTGTGATCTGCTAAATTGTAGCTTAGATTTGGTTATAATTTGTTGGATTACATAGATAAATCATCAAATAAAAAAAAATGGAAGCATATCGAAAATTTTGCTAAACCACTATAAAAGTTATATAATAAAACTGGTTTGCTCTAACCTCCTTCATTTTTATTGTTCAATATTCGGTTAGTTTATTTTAGACAAATACTGGGATGTTCGTGTCAATTTTAAAACAGTCGATGCATAATAGAGTATCGCTTCTTCTTTTATTTAAAAATTAGTCAGCTAGGTTTTTGTCTTAATTAATTGGCCTGAAGGGCATCCCACAAAGTTTGTCTTCAAGCCAATTGAGTTTAGTCACTTTTATGATTTCATTCTGTTTTTGCCTGGAATACGTGTTAGCTGTTGTGGTAATTTTTTTGCTGCAATTAGTTTAGTGAGTGTGTTAGTGGGTATGTATGAAGTTTGAGTACTATATCTCCCTGCGTGGTGTTATTGCAATTTCCTTGGCAACAGATCTTGTTTTTTCCTTTGTGTCGTCTTAGGAAACCAATCTTGTAATGTAACACCCTTCGTGGTGTATGTGTCCACTTTAAAAAGCATTTTAGTGGCCTTCCCACTTTATATATATATAAAAAAAACCATGGATGTTAAAATAAGGGTTGATGGAGTGCAAAGAGGGATATGTGGCACATGGCATTTAGGTACCGATCTCATCTTCTTTATTTCCCCATCTTTGCGATAGAAATGGATTTTCTATTGGTTTTTAGGCTTTCAATTGGATCATCAAACTCTTTTTTTCTTTTTTTGGTGAAATTATTTTGTCAAAGATGCTTTTATCAGATTGATTAAGGGAGGATAATTGGACATTGAATATGCTGACCCCCCTCCTCCTCCCAACACACACACACCCCAGTTTTATGTTCTTGTATATACTCACTGGTTTGTGCACCTTATCATCCCATCAACTAAGTTGAAGCCTTTGTGAGATTTAGTATTCACTTCAGTTGCTTGAAACTTAACTGTCGGCCATTAATGCTGTGACATAATGTTGGGAGGGATGAGTTCGGGTAATAAATTGGTTATAATTAGGATCTTTGTTCTTCATCATTATTTGTATGTTGCTCCATATACACAAATCAAATATACACTAAGATTTCAGGTCGACTAATTTTGCTGTCTGATTTTCACTGGAAGCTATGGTTAACCTTTTCATAGTGAGAAAAATATTTCAAATTTATGCACTACTTTCTGCATTTGGTTAACAACAATTACTACTTGTATTCAAAAATATTATCAGAATTTAGTGCAATGCTGTATAATAAGTTCTGAATGGTGTATTTGGTTAATAGTTTTTTCTGCATTTTGTATCCATGTTGGAGTGATATGAGCAGTCGAACGGGTTTTGTGCTGCAATAGATACATTCTTAAGTCCAATGAGAATATCAGTGATTAGAACTAGGCTTAAACCAGAATGGTTCATGCATCATTGTTGTTCAAAACAAAGCAACTGACAGGAACTTGTATTTCTGAATGGCGCAGTGCAATGCTGTAATGTTACAGCAATATATTCTTTCTGCATTCGGTTCACATTTTTTTTTTTTTTTG
Organism: Allium sativum; assembly: GCA_030737875.1. Classification (NCBI taxonomy): domain Eukaryota; kingdom Viridiplantae; phylum Streptophyta; class Magnoliopsida; order Asparagales; family Amaryllidaceae; genus Allium; species Allium sativum. Next base: position 840,365,101 of record CM060924.1, read on the forward strand.
CAGTCACACCGTGCTAGTAACAGTATGCATGCTCAAGATCAACAGGATCGGGTTACTATGAACGGTTTGGTGAACAAAAAGTGCAATCTATTGGGTTGGGAGAGAAACATAGTTGCAGAGGGGACAATAGCTAGTATCGATCCCGATGCTTTGGTACATTTTAAAAGGCTTGGTGCTGATGCTTGGAAGATATGTGTGAATGTAGCGGTGGAACCGGAAGCTTTTTTGTTTAGGCCAACTTCGGAGATGTCCACTATCGGACAGGCCGTTGGATCTTTCATCGCGTGGCACAAAGATCACATTTCCTTGGTCTAGGGTTGGTACTTATGAAACTACTTATGTACTTATGTACTTATGTTAGAACTTAGAACTAAGTGGCTGGAAAACTAGTTATGTACTTATGTTAGAACTTAGTACTATGTCGCTGCAACTTATCTGGATCTTTTGGGTTGTAAACTTATCTAAATCTTTTGGATCGGATGTAAACTTATCTAACTTTTTGAAACGTGTTGGAATTTTAAGACTTTTGCTTTAGTCTGTTATTATGCGTTGAAATGTGTTGCATCACAATATTTACTGCATGTTAAAATATTAATATTATTATTATAAATCAATATGGCGTCAGGTATGTATATAAATCTATAATTTCGCAATGGGCAAACCCTGTTGTTATATGATATTGTTGACAGTCTACCAAGTAGTATATTACAACGGTTGAAGACTCTTGTAATTTCGCAACGGGCAAAACCTGTTGTTACACGATACTGTAGGCAGTTTAGAAAGTTGTATATTACCACGGTCGACGACTGTTGTAATATAATGTATTACAACGGGTACAAGCCCGTTGTTATTAATCAGCTATTACAACGGGTTTACAGCCATTGTCATAGAGCCCGTGCACGTGATAGAGGCACGTTATTACAACGGGTATTTACGACAGTCAATGACCGTTGTAAACTGGAAAGGATCTATAACGATGGTGCATATTCGGACGGGCTACTGCCCGTTGGGAAAAGCATATAACAACGGGTTTTGCCCGTTGTAAAAGGACTGTTTTGTTGTAGTGATAGTTGATTCGAAAGGAGAAATCGAATATAGTTTATTCAAATAGAATTATCGAATAAGTTATTCGAAGTAAGATATTCGAATAAGTTATTCGAAGTAAGATAATTGAATATAAATCATTCGAAGTACGATAATCGAATATAAGTTATTCGAAGGGAGTTAATCAAATACTAGTTATTCAAAGGAGTTAATCGAATAGAGATTACTCGAAGGATAATTATACGTCGAGTTCGATTATATCGAATTCGGGAAAGTATTATTTACTTTCCAGCTTTTAAATCAAGATTTATTTATTTATAAACAAATTAGTTGTTAGGTTAATTATTCAAAGCAAGAAATAAAAAGTTAGAATTTAAGTCAAATATTGCAGAAGTAGGATTTATAACGTTAACGTTATAATATATGTTTTCATACAAGAAGTGGATTCGTAATCTGAATCCAAGAATTTGTGTAAGCTAATGATTATAGAATTAGAGCGGTAAACTTTGTCTATTCCGAAGTTAAAACGTTGTTCAGTTAAGGTCTGAGAGGTAAGTATACCCCAACTTGATTGATTTATTTCTTAACTAAGGAATGGCTAAGGTTTGATAGTAAAGGATGGTTAAGTGAATTTGGTTAATAAGTGTAATGGTTTGAGTTGGCATCGTGATGGTTTATTTAAAACATCTGTCTAAGTCCAATGTAGGAGTTCTGGAAATGTTTTCCAAATAAGAATCAGAAATGTTTTCTAATATAGAAAACAATAAATGGAAATGTTTTCCAGTGTTAATAACATATATTTTCTAAATTTTGAAAATAAGAAATGTTGAATATATGGAAACAGGAAATGACAAATGAAATAAATTAATGATAAATTAATTTAAAGGATAAAAGGTTATTGGTGATTAATCAATGTAATTTCCATTTGGAAATAATATCGTTGTTTGCACACGAGTTTTCTTTTGATAGTTAAATCACAGACTATCAAAGTTTTGACCATTTTAACGTTGTTAATATGGAGAGACCGGTTGGATTATTATCCGAAGAACCACTCCGTATTGGCATAAGCGTTGCGAATCATATATACCAAAGATAATTGAAGACGGAGTAAAGTGCAAGGGCTGTTGTATAAATCTTAAGTAAAGATTTTCCTAGGACGGATGTACGGAATAGTGCCTTCGGTTTGTCCAGTCCCATGCCGACCTGCATGGAAGAATGTCTGACAGAGTATATTTAATAGATCGCATAAGTTCATCTCTTCAAACGTATTTACGTTTAGTGGCGGAGGAATTCGTTTCTCTTAGCTGTATACCCGTGGTAATTTTGGGGAAATCAATTTGTGATTTGGCGGGTATGAAGATGTGACATTCAAAGTGAATAAACGTGTGATCTGTCAGAGATAAACGTGACCTCTAGCCTCACAACTGGGAAATGACAGAAATCGGGCAGGTAGCACGGCTATGTAGGTCACACCTATTAGGGTGTATAACCACCTGATCTAGAGTTTCATTTACTTCTAAAAAATCTATTGTCGACGCTGTCGCATTCGGGAAACGGTTGCTGATCCCAACCGTTGGTGATATACATTCGATACACTCAAGCGAAATGAGTGGTCGGTCATGTGTGGCTGGGTTACTAGATGTTCTTGTTGAACCCAGTGTATTCCTCTCTAGGGTTACACTAGCGAAAGGGGGTTCCATACCTTGTCATAGTTGGAAATCTATTACCCAATACGTGCTTACGTTTTTGATTGTATACTATATATGTAGAACGTGAGATGGAAGTGTTTCTGCTAGATGATTATTATATTGTGGTTGATAGACAATATTATAATATCAATGAGTTTTGATATAAAGATTATTTTGAATTCTCATAAGGGTAAAACCCATTCTATTATACTGCGTGGTCTTATGAGATATCGTTTAACGGCTCAAGCTGTTTTAAACTGTTTTACTCATACCAGTCCCATGACTGACCCGGAGTTTATTTTATTTTATTTCCCTAAACTCTTGGGTGCCCAATTTTATACGGGCAGTCAAGTAGTTAGGATTTTACAGATATACTTGGATAGCTTGGAGCAGGAGGCTTCAGGATTACATAGCTATAGTTATTTCCGCTGTATTGTAAGTGTTGTACTCTGATAATGTTGTTGTATACATATACTGATTTTATTTCAAGGATATGTTATCTATTATATGTTGTTCGTTCCGCTGTGAGATTCGTGTTACTCTGATGTTGTATCTTCTTCTTCTTCTATTCTAAGTTTCTATTTTATCTTTCCTCACTCTCTAATTTCTTTCATTAACTACCGGTATTTTTGATCCTTGGATGTTCGATATGTGTTGTATATCGGATAACCAAGACCGACTTTTTCCGGGTCGTTACAGTTGGTATCAGAGCTTAAGGTTAAGTGAATTACCTTGGCTCTGTGGCATGACTCAATAGAGATAGGGTTAGTAATACCCTAGATTGAGTTGAGTGTATATATACGAGCGCGTATTTGTTATTTAATATAAAAGTGGTTTTGTATTATGGAGATTTATTGGTTGAGTTGTTTATGGGTTCTGGTTGATCAGTTTGATCCACTGTATCGGTAGGAGTTTCTAAACACTCGAATACGATGGGTCGACACGATATGTTTGAAAAGAGGGTAAATGAAATAATTTTACCCAAATTATATTTTGATATAGAGAAGATATATATATATATATTGGAATGAATATACATATAGGATATATTGGTTGTTATTATAATTGAATAAGATTATAAAAATGAGAAACGGTTATGTAAATTACCATTCAGAATTCAGATGAGTATAATGAATTAAATTAAATATAAAATTAAAATCAGAATTGGAATTAAAAGTTGGAGAAGTGTTTGTAAATGGAATTGAATTAAATATACGTGAATTTCAAAATCCTGGGAGATTTTAAATTATTTTGCAAACATTGTGGATGGTATTTTGAAATATATTTCAAATGGCAGTATTTAGAAACGTTTTTAAAAGTGATATAGTATTGAACTCACTTCGATCACTGGAAAATAAATTCTGATGATGACAGCTGCATCATCAGTGCTCATTTTCGAGTTGTTGAGTGATGGATTACTACCAAAGATTTTATTTTAAATTTTTTGCGAAAACAAGTTATTCATAAAATCAAAAGTTTTGAATTCTGATAAACCCAGGAATTTAAAATTTCTAGAATTTAAATTTAACTTGTGAAGTTAAGTAAAGGAGATGATAAAAGTATTTAAATCTGAAATTGATCAGAGAATAATCTGAAATGGAATGGAGGGATAAGTTAGGAGTTCAGAAAATTGTGATTGGGGTTAGAATGAAATTGGGCTTTGATATAAGTGAATGGTTGTATTGGAGATAAAAGTGATTGCAGAATTTGATTGGGATAACATTGGTATATGCTGAGTTGATAGCATATGGAAGTGATAGAGTTGATACGGCCGACAAAAAGGTACAAGTTTATATTTCTATTGGACATGAAATTTATGAGCCTGTTTGACAAGCCGCTTGGCTGTTTGATTTTCTTTTGGACTGGAGAAGGCCTAGAGAGGCGAGTTGTGGTTTTACCGATAGGGCTGTACAAAGGAGATTATGATGAAATTTTCCGAAAATTTAAGGTGTTAGAAAATTTTCAGAATTTTTGAAAATTTTAGTTAGTCGGAAGGAATTAATATTTTAGTCGATATTAATTGGTTCGGAGAAACAGGAGATAAGAAGTAAAAAGATAAATTTTTACCCAATAGATAGGGTCATCCTCTACCTTAGCAATTTCGAGGACGAAATCATTTTAAGGGGGAAAGCTTGTAATGACCCGCATTTTTAGCTGTCGATTAATTAATTAATTTAATTACTAAATATCGAGTTGGCGATATCGATAACTGGAATTAAATAATAATTATATTTAATTAATATAAATAATAGAATAATATATTTAATTCAGGAATAATCAAAAATAGTGGAATTCACAATATAGTGTGAATTGGATTATTTAAAAATATATAATTCAGTTTAGAGTTGAATTATATTGACGAATATATTTAAATAATGACAGTTGAACGTATAATTATTTTATAATTATAATCGAGCCCGTAATGTCGCGGCAGTTCGCTATTTGGCGATTCGAACTTCAACTGAATATACAGGGTCCGTTTTAAATCGGATTTCTGTGAAACAAGACACGTATGGAGCTGGTGAAGTATATTTTTCTAGTGGAAGAGAAAAATCGGGATTTCATCGTGTAGATTTTGATTTATGCCCAAATCAAATTCTCAAAAAAACAGCGCCATAACCATAACCATTTATTTATATTTTAAAAAGGGTTTAAAATATAAATCGAATATCGATATAACTCCGATGATGAAATGTCGAACTCTAGCAGTATGTTCAGTTTGGTGATTTTTGGGTGTCGTGTGTGATCACATGGATTTTTAGAAAGCAAAAACAAATATAAAATTTATAAAATAACCAAAAATATCCTAATCTATTTTTGATCAAAACAATGGCCACATCTATCCTTTCTCAGCCTCACACTCCCCTTTATAAAAGCAAAATATATCTACCGTTCTCATTCTTTTTACACAGCAAAAATAACGAGATAATAAAATCAAAATCAAATCGAATAAAATGCTATAAATCATGGAATGCATATATTCTTGATCAGTGAGTGCTACCCGTCATTTCTATGTGGGTATCGGGTAGTTCGATCTTCATTTCAGTCGTAGTTTTTTTTTACAACAATGCTAGGGTTGAAATCGATGGACATTGGGGGTCTCGATTCATGAAGGGGAGGTTGTATTTGGATTGAGTAAGAAAAACTGAGCTTGTTGTCGGGTTTTGAAGGGAATCGATGACCAAAAGTTACGGACTGAAACTGCTGCGTTGTTCATCGTTGCGGTTGTCATGAGGGTGGCGAGATGCTTATGGTGGTGTCGGGATGGAAGAGGATTCAAAGGAGAGTGGAAGGGTGATCCCGATTTGGTTAAGCGAGGTGTACGGGAGGAGATATGGTGAAGGGAAATATCGGCAATGGCTGTGTTCATGAGGAGCAGCGGGTTTAAAGCTTTGGGGGAGAATGACATAGCGGGTCAGGGGTTTGGGTCCAAATTCAAAAGGATGAGGCCCGGTTCGAAAATAAATAGCCTAGTATCCAATTAAATACGTATACAAACTTGAAATGTCGATATCTTTTACATACATGATCGAGATTCAGTAAAACAAGATCCATTGGGACCGTATGGACGACGGCTACGCAATGGAACTAACTAGGAGTTAATTGGAATCCGTTACAATTTATAACAAAATAAATTGTCCGTTTGAATCAGTAGACACAAATCGTTATTTAATGGTTAACGCGAAATGTGAGTAAAACTCACCAACTCTGGACAGTTTTATTTCTATAATGTATTCTTAGAACTGATAATTTTCTGTTGATTGTTGTGTGTTAACTGTTTGGTTGAATTTCTTATGTATTGGTTGAAATTATAGATAACGATATATATATATATAAATCGTTAATCTAATATCGATTCTGTTTAGCAGAATATTTCATAGTGAAATATTATCGATGTTAATTATATTGTTTAACATCTGTGATGCAGGGAAATAGGTCGGAGGAATCCAACAGGATTCCTCAACATTTACTTTACTGTTTTCGTATATTATAATATATGATGTGATATATAATCTGTTGACGATTATGTGTGTTTGGATGATATCGATCACTGTGTTTGGTATTTTAAATACCATAAGAAATCCCAGAATGATAAAATGGGATTTTCAAAGTATATTTTGAAAATAATTTATTTATACAAAATTGATGGATTTTATATATATAAAAGAGAAAAAAATGATTTTTATAAAAGGAAAATATTTGTGAAATCAAATATAAAGAAAAATATTTGTGAAATCAAATATAAAAGGAAAATATTTGTGAAATAAAATATAAAGGAAAATATTTGTAAAACAAATATAAAGGAATATATTTGTAAAACAAATATAGAGGAAATATATTTGTAAAACAAAAATAGAAGAAATATATTTGTAAAACAAATATAAAGAAAAATATTTGTAAAACAAATAAAAAGAGGAATATTTATAGAACATTTACAAATAGAAAATGAAAAGGAAATATTTGTAGAACATTTACAAATAGATTAAATGGGATTATTTATTTATTTAGGGAATAAATAAATGAAAAAGGGTTATTTATTTAGGAAATAAATAGAAGGATAAAAGAAATATTTATTTGTTAAATAAATAGAAAAGATAAAAGGAATGTTTATTTGTTAAGTAAATAGAATTGAAAAGGGAATAGTTATCTGTTAAGTAAACAAATAGAAAAGGAATTTATCAAAGGAGATAAAGTAAAGGAATAAATCAAAGGAGTTAATTCAAAAGAGTTAATCCGAAAGAGTTAATCGAAATAAGTTAATCGAATATTAGTTATTCGATTAGAGTTAAACAGTTAGAGTTAAACCAAAGGAGTTAAATCGATTAGCAGTTAACCCAAAGGAGTTAAATAGTTAGGGTTGATCAGTTTAACCAGTTAGAGTTAATCAGTTAGAGTTAACCAGTTAGAGTTAATCATTTAGAGTTAACCAGTTAGAGTTAATCAGTTAGAGTTAACCAGTTAGAGTTAATCTGTAGAGTTAAACAGTTAAATTTAATCGATTAGAGCTAGAGTTAACCGAATTAGAGTTAATTAATTTGAGTTAGAGTTAATCGAATATTAGTTGTTTGAATAAAGAGTTAACCGGATAGAGTTAATTGAACATAGTAAATCGAATTAGGATTAATTGAATATTAGTTATTCAATTAGAGTTGATCGAATATAGTTATTTGAGATAGAGTTAGTCAAACATAGTTATTCAGGATAAGTTGCCATTTCATACGACTGCTAGCGTAATTCGCAGGGCTGCAGATAGCCTACGGCGATCGGATGTATCCTGAGGGAATCAAGCGTAACCATTGTGATCGCTGCGATCTAGCGTCAGTCGAATATGGTTAGTCGAATTTAGTTAATCGAAAGGAGTTAGCCGAGTATAGTTAATCGAATATTAGTGATTCGAATAGAGTTGAAAGGAGTTAACCAAATATTAGTTATTCAAATAGAGTTAAAAGGAGTTATTGAATGTTAGTTATTCGAATGGACTTAAAAGGAGTTAATCGAATATTTGTTTATTCGAAGAAAAGTATCGAATATAGTTTATTCGAGAAGAGTAATCGAATATCACTTATTCGAAGTAGAGTTATCGAATATAGTTCATTCGAGAGGAGTTATCGAATATAGTTGATTCGAAAGGAGAAATCGAATATAGTTTATTCGAATAGAATTATCAAATAAGTTATTCGAAGTAAGATAATCAAATAAGTTATTCGAAGTAAGATAATCGAATATAAGTCATTCAAAGTGCGATAATCGAATATAAGTTATTCGAAGGGAGTTAATCGAATATTAGTTATTCGAAGGGGTTAATCGAATAGAGATTACTCGAAGGAGAATTATACGTCGAATTCGATTATATCGAATTTGGGAAAGTATTATTTACTTTCCAGTTTTTAAATCAAGATTTATTTATAAATAAATTAGTTGTTTGGTTAATTATTCAAAGCAAGAAATAAAAAGTTAGAATTTGAGTTAGACGACACGACCCGAACTTCCCCGTGAAGGAAAGCACGGATTGCATTGAGATTATTCATATGTTGAAAGAAATATAGATTCATGTGTTGAATAGAAAATATTCATTTGTTGAATAGAATAACGAAGTTATTAAAATATATAAAGTCGTGTCAGTTTGGTGTCAGAGCTTTGGTTTACAGAGCTCGAGAACAAGACACATTAGAACCATATGAAAGAATTCATCAGATATTGGATTAGTAATATCCTAGAACGAGTGTGAAGAGTATATTTTTCAAATGAGAACAAGTTTTGTTTTGAAAATTTAAATCATCGTATACGTATTTGAATATTTTATATATATTGAATTTGGACAATCGAGTATATAAAGATTTTGCATATACGCGTCATGAACGTATATTCGAAGTTTTAATATGCTGGATAGATATAGAATCATATTCTAGTCGCCCAGGGATGATTCTGATGATGTGGCCACATCATCAGTATTTATGTTCGAGTTTCGAAGGTGGGATTTATATATATTTCCATTAGACTGGTGTGAGAACCAAAAAGAATTGCATCAAAACCATGATTTTCTGTATATATGTCAAGTTATGAATTTGAAACGATAATTCACTAATTGATTGATAGTTGTATTGTTTTATTGATGGTTTAATTAATTAAAATGTTGAACTATTATGCCAAATTGAATCGAATATTGAACTGTATTGAAAAATGATTACAATCGCATGCATATACATGTATTTACATTGAACAGGTTATAGCAAGGAGGCTAGAGCAGAAGAATAAAATTGTTTACCCGACAAATAGGTACATGTTTACAAATTTATTGGGTTTTGGATGATTTTATGAGCCGATTGGCTAGCTGCTTGGCTGTTTCTTTTTCTTTTTGGATTGGTGAGGGCCATGGGTGGCTATTTGAAATATCCCGAAGTCCCCGATGCAGGGGAGGTTATGGCGAAATTTTTCGGAAATTTAGGGTGTTAGCCAAATTTTTGAGAATTTGAAAAGTTCTTAGAAACTGAAAAGTTGAAGAACTTAAGCCGTAAAGAAAATAATGAAAGTTGAGTTGATTAGAAAACAGCTTTCAGCTTCGTTCCTTTCCGGGGACGAAAAGTTTTAAGTGGAGGAGATTGTAATAACCCGGAAATTATGAGCCAATTTAAAATTTTTATTTTGGCGAATTTAATGAATTTTGAATATTTAAAATGAATTATTTAAAATAATGTCGACGAGAAATTTATATTGAATAGAATAAATAGTCATGTCTTGACGATGCTCATGTGTTGAGAATATTCATGTGTTGAAAGAAATATAGATTCATGTGTTGAATAGAAAATATTCATTTGTTGAATAGAATAACGAAGTTATTAAAATATATAAAGTCGTGTCATTAGATATTGCAGAAGTAGGATTTATAACGTTAACGTTATAATAAATGTTTTCATACAAGAAGTGGATTCATAATCTGAATCCAAGAATTTGTGTAAGCAAATGATTATAGAATTGGAGCGCTGAACTTTGTCTATTCCGAAGTTAAAACATTGTTCAGTTAAGATCTGAGAGGTAAGTATACCCCAACTTGATTGACTTCCTTCTTAACTAAGGAATTGTAACACCCCACGTCCATTAATGTCACTCACGAAGGGAATGCATTAATTTCCATGGAGGTTATAAGTGAATATAGAACAGAAAAATTACAACAAGACAGATAGTAAATAGTACTTGGAAATCTAAAACTTCATTTTATTGCAGCGGAAATTAAACATGTTTGTTACATCATAAAACCATAGATCATAACCAAGTACAATATCCATCTTCATTAAAACAAAATACATAATCCCATTACATAAATAGCCACTAAAAAGATAACAAGTTGGACTTTACTTCTACGGTCCAAGCTTTCCAAGAGAGATGAAGCAATTTAATCAAACTCCACTAGAACTGGGCCCAACCTGAGGACCTGGAGGGGGAAAAGGATAGAAATAGAGGGGGTCATACATAAAGTCTGGCGAGTATGATAATTCTAACAATACTATTATCAAAATAACTAGACTAAGGCACAAGCTGGATGACAAGTAAATGTCTATGAACTCTTAGGAAGATAAAGATAGCGTTTAAGATAACGTTAAAGATAACGGTAAAGGCACACCTAATTACTAACGAATGATTACTACACTGCACCGCACATTACTACACTGCACCACACCAGTCACCCTATTATTTGATCCCACTTGCTTCACACAGAAACTTTATAAATAGCCTTACGTACCCCTAGCTGACTACATAGGTGCCGTCTGCCCCTATCTACACTAGGTGTACCCCACTACCCACTTTCGAACGGCTCCCTACTCGTAGATACCCGTGCCGGCCCCACAGTGGGGTGTATCACTCCCCTAAAGTGGCAACCCGATACAACTTGAGAATGCACGGCTTATACCTACACGATGCAACGTCTTACCTACCAGCCCGGGTCCACACACGCATACGAAACCCGTTGGACTTGCGTTGCCACCGCTCCCCGTTTTGGCCTCTTACAGGCGAACCCAGCATGCGTGTCCCGTCCTCGACTTGGGTCGAGCCCACAAAGATACGTTTGGGATACTGGTCGAAATGGGCCCCCACAAGCAACCCACCTAAGCTTGTCACAAGTATATCCCACTTAACCCTCTTAGTCATGTTCATTTACATGTGTGTTTGGTTAAGTCTTGCTAATCGTATTTCACATGCCACTAAAGGCACCCCCTAGATTCCTCATGCCACCCAAGGAACCTACTTAACCCCCATGTCCCACCTTACATGTTTATCTAGTTAAGTATTTCTTAATTCATTTAGGCCATAACCTCATAAAGACCTCTCACATTAGACTGGCATTTATGGCAGCTGGATTTGCCAGGCGGGTCCGGGCAGTCTTACACCATAAAAGAGTCTAACCTCGTGTCTTTACAACCGTTATGCTTTAGTTTAGGCCTAGGACCTCTCACATTGGGCTGACATTTGTGACCACCGGATTTGCCGGGCGGGTCCGGGCAGGTTTACGTCACAAACGAGTCCAACCTCGTGTCCTAAGCATTGATTAAAACTTAAAATCTTTTACCCCAGTTTTAATAATTCCCTATTCAAATTATTAATTAAGTCAACTTTTAATGATGTCCATAATTGACTCAATTATGGCCATCCACTTATGGCATGCAAAATCATATCAATTGCACCCCAACTTTTTAATATTAAATCCTTAATATTACCCCTACCCCACGTTTATACGTTCTCTTATTCAACGCATAATATAGGCTAGACTTGTATAGTCTAACACCTAGCACAAAGATAAATTATCACAACATATAGACAATTAAAATAAATCTAATCATAATAGGGGTGAAACTTGTATAAACTACACATGTTAAGGATCAAAAGGTGTCAACTTGTTAAATGTCTCAATTTACATGATATGATCATAGCCCAAATATATACATAAACTTGCATATGGGGTTTTTAGGCAACATAATGATGGTGTGAACTAGCATAGGGTTTCACATATGTCATAGCATAATTCTAGATGTCATAATAGATGTCATGGCATATATTCATAACTTTTCTAATCAATCTAACTTGCATATGTGACTTGTCATATAGATCAACATAACCCAAACATGATGATTTAATTAACATGAACTAACTAGCATAAATGGTAACATCATGACCTTTTTAACATGTATGATTCATCACAACTTAGCATAGAAACTTTCAACATACATAACATCATCATAGCATGATTTACAACATATAAGATATCATCATCACATAACATTGGATTTACAATATACATGATAGCAAAAGGGGTTTACAACAACATATATGATAATTCACATCATCTACTCATAATCCATTCATAACTCAACCTAATTAAAATGATAATAATCTTGTTAAGATCATCATACTCACAATTTAGAGAAGAAAAGAGAGAGTTTTGCTTTGTTTTAGGGTTGAGAGAATTAGAATTGAATTTGCTTTTCTTCTTTCTTAGTTGGCGGTGGCTCCATTGATTTCCATGGCGACGGTATGACGGTAACTATTCTATTTTAATTAGGTTTAGGGTTAGCATTAGGATGTATTTATAGGTGTAGGAAGTTATTTAGGACCATTAGATTAACCCTGAACCATGAGAACCAATCAAATGCAAAATCTGCATTTGAGCGAATCGGCCTACGGGTTGACAGCCAAACACCTTGGATTAACCTCTAGTCGACCCAACAGGGCTCGGGTCGACCTCAAAAATGGGTCGGTTCGGTTATTCCCCCTCCCAATTCGCCGTTTTGAACTTTTTCGCATATTTATTTATTTAATTTTTAATTTATATATATATCAATATATATATATATATATATATATATTTCTCTGTGCAATCCATTTCACTTAATTCTTTTCTAAAAATTAAGTATACTTTAATTTGTGAAATTTAATGTTATAAAATTACGAGGTGTTACATTCTCCCCTCCTTAAAGGATTTCGTCCCCGAAATCTCCAAGTCAAGAAGAATGTATATCCTACCATCTAATCGTCCATCTACTCAACCATCAAACACTAGCATCCATTGTCCTTAAAAGACTTCTAATGCTTTAATGTTTATATGCACAGTGTGTATATGTCCATATCTAATGCAAAATTAGGCGGTCTATTGATTCAGTCGACCTCCTTAGTGCAATTCATGATAGTGCCATGCGTCCAATATGTATGCAAAAGATTCCTAATGATACATATTAATTCTATATGCGTGCACAACCATCCACCCGAATGCAGCAACTATATGATAATACAACCATTATACATCCATTTTACTAAATACATCCATATATATGCAATATGCAATATGAAGTGACTGAGCCGATCTGGTGCCTAATAGTGTGTGTATATGCATCCACGAGCAACCACTAGCAAACACTTGCATCCACCATACATAACATGTCTCAAACACATGTTTCAACCATAGGATTATCCTAACTAAAGGTCAAAGATACTAGCGAGAGGATATACTAAAGATAAGATAAGTACAAGCTAAGCGATAAAGGAGAAATTAATGGACATACCCTCAAAAAGAAAAGGGTATCGTGAACGCATCTTCTCTTCTGTCTCCCAAGTAGCGTTGCTCTCATCATCTCCCCATTGCACTTTGACTAGTCTGACCTCTCAATTCCTCAACCTCTTGATCTCCGACCCAAGAATGCGCGTAGGAGCTCGTCAAATTGTCACATCACGCTCTATCTCCACCTCTCTAAGCAAGCTCGGCTCTACCACTTCCGCGGTCTCGTGCAAGCACTTCCTCAAATGTGACACATGAAATACGTCATGTACACCACTAAGTCTCTTGGGCAACTCCACTCTATACGCCATCCGTCCAATCCTCTCCTTAATAGGAAACGGCCCGACAAACCTTGGTGCTAATTTCCCAACGGACCCAAAGCGAACAACGTTTCATAATGGAGACACTTTGACAAAGACCATGTCCCCAACTTCAAACTCGAGATCTGTCCTCCTCTTATCCACATAAGATTTCTGCCTATCTTGCGTTGCTTTCATCCTCCTTCGAATCAAGTCAATCTTCTCCAAAGTCTCCCTAATCATATCGTGCCCAAGTAAGATCTTATCTATAGATTCCCACCAACATGTAGGTGAACGACAAGGTCGTCCATATAGAGCTTCGAATGGTGCCATACCAATGCTGGACTGAAAACTATTATTATATGCGAACTCAACCAATGGAAGATGCTCTTCCCATGTACTCCTAAAGTCTAGGATACATAGCCTCTACAGATCCTCTAGAATGCGATTCACCCTCTCGGTCTGGCCGTCCGTCTGAGGATGATATGCAATGCTCAAACATAACTGAGTCTCTACCGCCTCTTGTAAGCTTCTCCAAAATTCGCTAGTGAAAATAGGATCACGGTCGCTCACTATGCTAGAAGGAACACCGTGCAAACGAACTATCTCTCGAACGTATACAGAAGCTAACCATGGAGCAGTCCTCTTACTCTTCACGGGAATAAAATGGGCGCTCTTAGTAAGTCTATCTACTGTAACCCAAATTCCCGTATTACCCTTCCTCGATCGCGGTAATCCATCCACAAAATCCATCGAGATGCTTTCCCATTTCCATAGTGGAACCTCCAATGGGTGAAGCAACCCACCGGGTTTCTTTTGCTCCGCTTTTACTTGTTGGCACACCAAGCATCTAGCGACATACTCGGCCACGTCTTTCTTCATGTCGGCCCAAAAGTAAACTCTCTTCATGTCTTTGTACATCTTGTCCCCGCCGGGATGAATGGTCATCTTCGAATGATGTGCTTCGTCAAGAATAGTCTTCCTTAGGTCATTGTCTTTTGGTACACAAAGTCTACCATCCCTACGTAACCAACCCTTATCGTCTACGGTATACTTACGGAGATGGCTTGATGACTCCCCTCCTTTGAGTTTTTCTACTAACTCAACCAACTGCGGGTCGTCTCGCTGTGCCTCGCCAATCCGTCCCAAAAGCGTAGGTCTGACCTCCAAGGATGCTAGCAAACCGGGTACGAAGTCAACAGAAGGCCTAAAGTCAAACATCGAAATGAATTCTAAACTTCGCCGCTCAACAAACAAAGGACTTAAGGATAATCTTTTTCTAATTAAGGCGTCTGCCACCATGTTACCCTTGTCAGGGGTACAGGCTATTTCGAAGTTGTAGGACGCTAAGAACTCCATCCACCTTTGCTGCCTTAAGTTCAAGTCCTTTTGAGAGAATAGGTATTTTAAAGACTTGTGGTCAATGAATAATTCGAATTTCTCGCCAAGAAGACAATGACGCCAAGACTTAAGCGCGAAAACAATAGCGGCCAATTCTAGGTCATGTGTAGGATAATTTTTCTCATGCGCTCTCAACTGCCTTCCACCATAGGCTATTACCCTACCCTCTTGCATTAAGAATGCGCCTAGTCCTGTCCCACAAGCGTCAGTATAAACGGTAAACGGCTTACTCCCGTCTGGCAATACTGAGACTAGGGATGAATTCAAAGCTCTCTTCAAACGTTGGAACGCATCATCACAATCTACGTCCCATGTGAAAACTAGGTTCTTCTTCGTCAAGCATGTCAATGGAGCTGATATCTTTGCGAAGTCTTTGATAAACTTCCTATAGTAGCCAGTCAACCCCAAGAATCTTCTCACTTCGGTAGCATTTTTAGGAACCTTCCAATCTTGGATGGCCACCACCTTCGCGGGATCTACTGCTATCCCTTCTTTGGAAACCACGTGTCCTAAGAACTGTACTTCCTTCCTCCAAAAGTGACACTTAGAAAATTTAGCTTTAAGCTTATGCGCTCGAAGAGTCTCCAACACTTGCCTAAGATATAGCGCATGCTCTTCTTCATCCTTAGAAAAGATCAAGATGTCATCTACAAAGACTACCACAAATTTGTTAAGGTACTCCCTAAACACCTTACTCATCAAATCAACAAAATATGCTGGGGAGTTTGTCAAACCGAAGGGCATCACTCGCCATTCATAGAAACCATCCGGAGTCCTAAAGGCAGTCTTGTCAATGCTATCCTCAGCCACTCTCAACTGATGGAAACCAGTGGCTAAGTCCAACTGCGAAAACACTGAGGCGCCAACTAACTGATCGAAGAGATCGTCAGTCCTCGGCAGTGGGTGTCTGTTCTTCTTAGTAAGCTTATTAAGTTCTCTATAGTCCACACAAAGTCTAAGGGACCCATCCGCCTTTGTAGCAAATACTACGGGAGCACTCCACTCCGATATACTTCGTCTTATGAACCCCTTATCAAGCAACTCCTTCACTTGCTTACCGAGTTCCCTCCTTTCACGTGGAGCCATGTGGCGTACTGGCAAAGATACTGGTTTCGCATTATCCACAAGATATATTCGAAAATCTATCTCCCGCTTCGGAGGCAAGCCCTTCACCACCTCAAACACATCCGAGTATTCTCGGACCACTCTAACAGATCATAGATTTTCCTCAGACGCGTCAAGCGATTCTATATAACTTAGCATAACCGAATTTATGGGATTACAAAAGATTTCGAGAGTGTTGCCAAGGCGAGTCACGAGCCTAACTACTCTTCTTTCACAGTCAAGAACGGCCCCATTTCTGGATAACCAATCCATTCCTAAAATTAGCCCATAGCCCGTGAAGCCCAACACATAAGCATCACATCTAAATTCAATACTAAGTATGGAAATTTTCAAATCCAAACACATCATAGACAAATAAGCTGAGCCCCCAATTGGATTCGAAACAACTAAGGGATCCTCTACTAAACTGGTGTTTAAGTGCAGTGATTCAACTAATGATGTAGAGATAAACGAATGCGATGCGCCCGAATCGAATAGGGTACGGACAGGATGACCAAACAGAAAAACTAAGCTTTCAACAGAAATGGTTCTACCTCGTTCTTGCAGTGGTGGGACCGCGAGAGCCTGAACTTGTCCCCTTGCCTGCCCTGGTGCTATAAGAGCCTGCACCTGTCCTCCCGAGGTAGCTCCTGCCCTCTGCCCCTTCTTTGGGCAGTCCTTCACTAAATGTCCCGCATCGCCACAATGAAAACAGCCTGTCTTCTTTTTCTTTCGGCAATCCTTGCTGAGATGGCTTGGGGTTCCACAGTTAAAACATTTCTTCTTTCCCTTGCCGTTATTGTCTTTACCACCCTTCTTGTTTTGCTGTTGTGGTTTCTTCTGATCCCCCTTCTTCTCGGGTGCCTTATCAGCTTTAGCGCTTTTCTCCTCATGCATAAGCGCCATTTCTACTAACTTCTCAAAGGTGCCCCCCATAAGGATGTGGGTCATAGCCAACCCTTGCAATGGTTCATTCAAGCTATTCACGAACCTCAGCGCCTTCTTCTCCGGCATGTCACTAAGTCCAAGCCAAACCTTGCTAACTGATTAAATTTATTGACATATTCTTTCGCTGATGAGCTTCCTTGCCTCAATGTCAAGAAACTTTCCATATATAGATTTTCTTCCGCCCTTGAGAGAAACTTCGCCTCGAACCTACGTCTGAAATCCGCCCAAGAGTCAACAGGACGCTCCCCATTAGTGACCTCCCACCAAAACGAGGACTCTCCCTTCATCAACCAAGCTGCTAAACGAACTCTCTTTCCTTCTTCTACTTCAAAGATTTCTAGCAATTCTTCCACCTCCTTAAGCCAATCTCTAGCTTCCACAAACGTTTCTGACCCTTGAAATGGTTTTCCACCCATAGCCTTGAATTCCTTGCACGTCTTTGCAAAAGTATCTACGCGAGGAGGAGGAGGAGGAGGAGGAACGGGTGCAACTGGTGGTGGAGGAACATTGGCTGGACCTACAGCGGCCCTAGCCTCTAATAACCTCCTATACCATCCTGATATCGTTACACCGTCGGGTAGATTAAGATCTTCAGTCATGCTGAAACGAAAAAGGAAAGATTCAAAATGGAGAATTCGAAAGATAACGATATATGGCTATTGGGGATTATGTTTTTTTTTCTTAAAAACTTTTCTCTTTAAATTTCTCATTAAAACATGTTTTTGAAAACACTTCTTCCAAAAATAACTATTTTTCTAAAGTATTTTTATTTGTTCTGGTAACCTTAAGCTCTGATACCACGTGTAACACCCCACGTCCATTAATGTCACTCACGAAGGGAATGCATTAACTTCCATGGAGGTTATAAGTGAATATAGAACAAAAAAATTACAACAAGATAGATAGTAAATAGTACTTGGAAATCTAAAACTTCATTTTATTGCAGCGGAAATTAAACATGTTTGTTATATTATAAAATCATAGATCATAACCAAGTACAATATCCATCTTCATAAAAACAAAATACATAATCCCATTACATAAATAGCCATTAAAAAGATAATAAGCTGGACTTTACTTCAACGGTCCAAGCTTTCCAAGAGAGATGAAGCAATTTAATCAAACTCCACTAGAACTGGGCCCAACCTGAGGAACTGGAGGAGGAAAAAGGATAGAAATAGAGGGGGTCAGACATAAAGTCTGGCGAGTATGATAATTCTAACAAAACTATTATCAAAATAACTAGACTAAGGCATAAGTTGGAAGACAAGTAAATGTCTATGAACTCTTAAGAAGATAAAGATAGCGTTTAAGACAACATTAAAGATAACGGTAAACGCACACCTAATTACTAATGAATGATTACTACAATGCACCGCACATTACTACACTGCACCACACCAGTCACCCTATTGTTTGATCCCACTTGCTTCACACAGAAACTTTATAAATAGCCTTACATACCCCTAGCTGACTACATAGGTGTCGTCTGCCCCTATCTCCACTAGGTGTGCCCCACTACCCACTTTCGATCGGCTCCCTACTCGTAGATACCCGTGCTGGCCCCACAGTGGGGTGTATCACTCCCCTAAAGTGGCAACCCGATACAACTTGAGAATGCACGGCTTATACCTACACGATGCAACAACATCTTACCTACCAGCCCGGGTCCACACACGCATACGAAACCCGTTGGACTTGCGTTGCCACCGCTCCCCGTTTTGGCCTCTTACAGTCGAACCCAGCATGCGTGTCCCGTCCTCGACTTGGGTCGAGCCCACAAAGATACGTTTGGGATACTGGTCGAAATGGGCCCCCACAAGCTACCCACCTAAGCTTGTCACTAGTATATCCCACTTTACCCTCTTAGTCATGTTCATTTACATGTGTGTTTGGTTAAGTTTTACTAATCGTATTTCACATGCCACTAAGGGCACCCCCTAGATTCCTCATGCCACCCAAGGCACCTACTTAACCCCCATGTCCCACCTTACATGTTTATCTAGTTAAGTATTTCTTAATTCATTCAGGCCATAACCTCATAAAGACCTCTCACATTAGACTGGCATTTATGGCAGCTGGATTTGCCGGGCGGGTCCGGGCAGTCTTACACCATAAAAGAGTCTAACCTCGTGTCTTTACAACCGTTTTGCTTTAGTTTAGGCCTAGGACCTCTCACATTGGGCTGACATTTGTGACCACTGGATTTGCCGGGCGGGTCCGGGCAGGTTTACGTCACAAACGAGTCCAACCTCGTGTCCTAAGCATTGATTAACACTTAAAATCTTTTACCCCAATTTTAATAATTCCCTATTCAAATTATTAATTAAGTCAACTTTTAATGATGTCCATAATTGACTCAATTATGGCCATCCACTTATGGCATGCAAAATCATATCAATTGCACCCCAACTTTTTAATATTAAATCCTTAATATTACCCCTACCCCACGTTTATACGTTCGCTTATTCAATGCATAATATAGGATAGACTTGTATAGTCTAACACCTAGCACAAAGATAAATTATCACAACATATAGACAATTAAATAAATCTAATTATAATAGGGGTGAAACTTGCATAAACTACACATGTTAAGGACCAAAAGGTGTCAACTTGTTAAATGTCTCAATTTACATGATATGATCATAGCCCAAATATATACATAAACTTGCATATGGGGTTTTTAGGCAACATAATGATGGTGTGAACTAGCATAGGGTTTCACATATGTCATAGCATAATTCTAGATGTCATAATAGATGTCATGGCATATATTCATAACTTTTCTAATCAATCTAACTTGCATATGTGACTTGTCATATAGATCAACATAACCCAAACATGATGATTTAATTAATATGAACTAACTAGCATAAATGGTAACATCATGGCCTTTTTAACATGTATGATTCATCACAACTTAGCATAGAAACTTTCAACATACATAACATCATCATGGCATGATTTACAACATATAAGATATCATCATCACATAACATCGGATTTACAATATACATGATAGCAAAAGGGGTTTACAACAACATATATGATAATTCACATCATCTACTCATAATCCATTCATAACTCAACCTAATTAGAATGATAATAATCTTGTTAAGATCATCATACTCGCAATTTAGAGAAGAAAAGAGAGAGTTTTGCTTTGCACTAGGGTTGAGAGAATTAGAATTGAATTTGCTTTTCTTCTTTCTTAGTTGGCAGCGGCTCCATTGATTTTCATGGCGACGGTATGACGGTAACTATTCTATTTTAATTAGGTTTAGGGTTAGCATTAGGATGTATTTATAGGTGTAGGAAGTTATTTAGGACCATTAGATTAACCCTGAACCCTGAGAACCAATCCAATGCAAAATCTGCATTTGAGCGAATTGGCCCACGGGTTGACAGCCAAACACCCTGGATTAACTCCTAGTCGACCCAGCAGAGCTCGGGTCGACTTAAAAAAATGGGCCGGTTCGGTTATTCCCCCTCCCAATTCGCTGTTTTGAACTTTTTCGCATATTTATTTATTTAATTTTTAATTTTATATATATATATATATATCAATATATATATATTTCTCTGCGCAACCCATTTCACTTAATCCTTTTCTAAAAATTAAGTATACTTTAATTTGTGAATTTTAATGTTATAAAATTACGGGGTGTTACAGGAATGGCTAAGGTTTGATAGTAAACGATGGTTAAGTGAATTTGGTTAATAAGTGTAACGGTTTGAGTTGGCATCGTGATCGCTTGTTTAAAACATTTGTCTAAGTCCAATGTAGGAGTTTTGGAAATGTTTTCCAAATAAGAATCAGAAATGTGTTCTAATTTAGAAAACAAGAAATGGAAATGTTTTCCAGTGTTAAAAACATATATTTTCTAAATTTAGAAAATAAGAAATGTTGAATATATGGAAGCAGGAAATGACAAATGAAATAAATTAATGATAAATTAATTTAAAGGATAAAAGTTGATCGGTGATTGATCGATGTAATTTCCATTTGGAAATAATATCGTTGTTTGCACATGAGTTTTCTTTTGATATTTAAATCACAGACTATCAAAGTTTTGACCATTTTAACGTTGTTAATATGGAGAGACCGGTTGGATTATTATCCGAAGAACCACTCCGTATTGGCATAAGCGTTGCGAATCATATATGCCAAAGATAATTGAAGATGGAGTAAAGTACAAGGGCTGTTGTATAATCTTAGGTAAAGATTTGCCTAGGATGGATGTATGGAATAGTGCCTTCGGTTTGTCTAGTCCCAAGACGACCTGTATGGAAGAATGTCTGACAGAGTATATTTAATAGATCGCGTAAGTTGATCTCTTCAAACATATTTATGTTTGGTGGCGGAGGAATTCGTTTCTCTTAGATGTATACCCGTGGTATTTTTGGGGAAATCAATTTATGATTTGGCGGATATGACGATTTGACATTCAAAGTGAATAAACGTGTGATCTGTCAGAGATAAGCGTGGCCTCTAGCCTCACAATCGGGAAATGAAAGAAATCGGGCAGGCAGCATGGCTATGTAGGTCGCACCTATTAGGGTGTATAATCACCTGATATAGAGTTTCATTTACTTCTAAAAAATCTATTGTCGATGCTGTCCCATTCGGGAAACGGTTGCTAATCCTAACCGTTGGTGATATACATTCGATACACTCCCGCGAAATGAGTGGTTGGTCATGTGTGGTCGGGTTGCAAGATGTTCTTGTTGAACCCAGTGTATTCCTCTCTAGAGGTACACTAGCGAAAGGTGGTTCCATACCTTGTCATAGTTGGAAATCCATTACCCAATACGTGCTTGCGGTTTTGATTGTATACTATATATGTAGAACGTGAGATGGAAGCGTTTCTGCTAGATGATTATTATATTGTGGTTGATAGACACTATTATAATATCAATGAGTTTTGATATAAATATTATTTTGGATTCTCACAAGGGAAAAACCCGTTCCGTTATACGGCGTGGTCTTATGAGATATCGTTTAATGGCTCAAACTGTTTTACTCATACCAGTCCCATGACTGACCCGGAGTTTATTTTGTTTTGTTTTCCTAAACTCTTGGGTGCCCAATTTTATACGGGCAGTCAAGTAGTTAGGATTTTACAGATATACTTGGAGAGCTTGGAGCAGGAGGCTTCATGATTATATATCTATAGTTATTTCTTCTGTGTTGTAAGTGTTGTACTCTGATAATGTTATTGTATACATATACTGATTTTATTTCAAGGATATGTTATCTATTATATGTTGTTCGTACCGCTGTGAGATTCGTGTTACTGTGGTGTTGTATCTTCTTCTTCTTCTTCTATTCTAATTTTCTATCTTATCTTTCCTCACCCTCTAATTTCTTTCATTAACTACCGGTATTTTCGATCCTTGGATGTTCGATATGTTTTGTATATCGGATAACCAAGATCGACTTTTTCCGGGTCGATATAGAAATACATAAAACCAAGTACATCAACTTAAAACTTCTATCTTGTGCTAAAATCATCAGAGTACAATATATAAAGAAGCATAATCTCCAAAATATAGCAATAGTAGAGAAGACATGAAATCAAGTAGTACATCTAAGCAACTCCTAGCAGAAGGAAAGAAGAATCCTGATCAAGCTTGAGTATTCCCGCCATGAGAACCTAGGGGGGAACGGAATAGAAATAAGAGGAAACAAAATAGATCAGACATAAAGTCTGGCGAGTCCAGTTACTTTTAACATTTAAATAAGTAAAATTATCATGACAGGCACATAAATTGGATAAGAGGGATAATAACATATAAGGCAGGTATGACAAGGTAAAAAGGATAAACCGAATAGAACATATATGTATAGCGCTTCTCTAATACTTTTCTCTGTCTGCACCAATACTAGTATACTAGACACGATGGAAGACTTAGGCATACTTCTAGTGAGATGTTTTACCCCATACAATAATAGGAAGCCCAACTGAACATACCGAGGTTACCCCTAAGGATAATAATGGGCTCCTAAACAAGCGAGACTAGATGTACCTTAATTACTACTGTTTGCGAACAAATTTTAAAATTGAAACAACTGTAAAATCCGTTTGGCTTTCCTAAACAACAAGGATTGTTGTAGAGGGTGTCGAACTCTGGGACCAAAAATATTTTAATTAATAAATCCAATCAAGTTATTCCAAGATTTTGATTGATTGAAAACACAGAAAATAACAACAATTAAATAAAGAAGAGAGAATTATCTAATAAGAGAAAGCAATTAGGGAGCGATGACATAAATTAGATTAATATTGATCAATAGCCAAACAGATTAATCAGATCTAATTCATGTTTCTGTCACAAACATGAATCAACGATAATTGGGTTTATAGAAACAAATAAGTAAATAACAACAAGTATAGCCTATGCAGAAGCTCAGCTCTTAAACAACCATAGGCTATCAGGACAGATTCACAAATTAATTTCTAAAAACCTAAAATTATATCTAAATCTAATAAGTGTTAGATCGAACTCGAATATACCCTGTGAAGGAGCACAGCTCTTAAACGACACAGGGTATGAAGGTTCAGATCTAACCCTTAGTTCAAATCTAGATCTACATACATGAAGTTCTAATCTTTTGGCTATGTGATTCATATTGAATCATAACTATTAGCTTCATCACCCCCTAATTAAAGAGGATTAGCTAGACATAGCTAAAAGAAAAGAAAATAAAAAGAAAATAAACGACATAAATAAAATGCAATAAAAACTAAATAGAAGAGAGAAAGAAGAGTTTTATTCCAAGAAAAGGATTACAGAATAAAACTGAGTGTGTTTTTACATGAATGAGATACAAGGTATTTATAGCTGATATGACAAAGACTACATGGCAAATTACACAATGTGGGACTAAAGAATTAGCCCAAATAACACATAAGCTAGTGTGAACGGGGTTGTAGAGTAAGAGGCCTTGTAAGTGAGCCAGTGTGAACGCGTGCAGTGCATGAATGAGAAGCCTTGCAAAGGAGCTAATGTGAACGCAATATGAGTCTTTAGTGAGCCAAATCTACCCAAATGAACTCTATTTGCAACCGTTCTTCAAGCTTTAAACTCTTCAAGCTTTAGTAATTTTAACTTCACTCTTTTTCAGCAAATTCTTCATGCTTTATTCATCAAATGCTCTAAACGATGATTCTTGTCAACAATCTGAAAACACAGCTATAAATACACAATATCAATTATTTAAAAGATAAAATAAGATAAATATGCGGATAAAATATACACATTTACGTGTATATCAAATACCCCCACACTTATTTTTTTATTCGTCCTCGAATAAACTAAACTAAGATATGTCACACTTTCGTAGGAAACACGATTGCATTTAGCGTATGCAACAAGCCGTTAAACCTCTGGGTGTCCCCAGTAGGACGAGTGTTGTCTCGTGAGGGTTTTCAGCGGATACTACCCACAAAATCCAAAGCGTCTTATGTACGCAGATTAATCAAACAATATATTTAAGGTCTTTCACATTCCAAGGATTTTACCTAACTTCAATAATAACGGTTTAGCCCCAAATTGTCCATCCCATAATTAGTGCAAAAATGAACAAAAATTTTCAAGCTGAATCGTAATTCCTTGATAATACTGTAATTGTCTTGAAGGTTAAGAGCGTGGTGTCAACCAAAGTTCTACACATCGACAATGTGCACCCAATCATTTCTTTATTCTTTTTTTTTCTCTTTTTTTTCTCTTTTTTTTCTCTCTTTTTTAATAATTTTGCACCAATGTAACTGTAATGTATTGGATATGAGTTATGCATAGATGAAGGAAAATTTTTGTATGTTCTAAAAATATTCTAGATAAGAGGGAAAGTGTATTAGTTGAATTTCAAGCTACAAAAGATAAAGTAATACTAAGGCACATATGGACATTTTGTTTCCTTTCATCTCCTCAACTACAATCCTGGCTTCTAAGTACGGTATGATGGATGTGGATGGAATGGAAATGAATGCTTTATAGTCAAGAATGATGAATGACTATTTTATTCAGAGAGACTCTCTCTTTATTTCATTTTTTTTTTCTTTTTTTTCCTTTTTTTTTTCTTTCACTTTTTTTCATATTTGCATGATGAATGATGAGCGGAAATGGAATGGAATGACACCGTAATATTTCATTTGATTCCTCTTCTACTAAACCAATCTTAACCAACACTTCATGAAAGGAAAGTTTTGTGCCCTAGTCACTCTACTTCTATAACTCTAATTCAACACACAAGTCTGGATTGATGTTATACAAAAAGCTGAAAGGAATGATAAGCAAAGTTCCGTAAGATAGATAACCCATATAAAATAAGATGTGGTATATGGTTATCCTACCTTAAAACAAGTACGGAGTGGGTAGTGTAATATTGGTATAAAAAGTGACGTTTTTTTGACCTTTAAACAAAGGTTCTTGAGTATACCAATATAAGATAAACTTGTCGAAACATGGATGAAAATCGACTAAAAACTTGGGTTTGAATAATGTGGGGTATCGAAGAAGAATGCTACAATGAGTCATTTCTCCTTAATTGGGCCAAGTGGATTTTAGAACTTACGATTTTGAATTTTAGAGTGAAAAGAAAATATTATGCATGAAAACGAACTCAGAAAATCCAATCAAATGTAAGTGCAAAATCATTTTTATTTCTTGATTTTTTTTTTGATTATTTTTACTTGCACATTCTAACACGTATAACAAGGGTTGACACGCTTACTCCAGAACACGACTAACATCTGCACAATCTCAAGCTAGCATCTTAAAAAGACACATTATGACTCAATGAATAAATAATGTTCATTCTCATCACCCAAAAATTCAACTTATCAAACAAGAACCAAGGTGTTATTTATGAATTTAAGTTAATCCTTGTTCAATGAATGACCTAGTTTATAAAATTTTATTGCTGATGTAATGTAAACTCCCCCCCCCCCCCCCACACACTTGAGTGTGACTGTGTACTCACAGTTATTAATCATACATATCTTAATGATAGGGAAATAAAATAAGAGGGTCAGCACGGCTTACCGGATGTGTGTGCAGAAAAACGCAGTCATCGAATAGATAAACCGGTCCACAATGGACCAATGGATCAGCCTCATTAAGCTTATGAGATACAGCTGAAGCACAGAAAACCAAATCATAAAGGATTGTATATTACGTGACAGATTTGGAAAAACAAATTTCGTTTTTTCAAAAGTTTGAGTTGCTAGTTTAAAAGCTTGAGCTTACAATTGATCCTGAAATCGAATTGAATTTTTATAGCAACAAAAGAGAGGTCATCGAGCTGGGGTTCAACAAAAGTTTCAAAAACAAAGTTTGACTTGTTCAGATGATGTATAAATTGAGAGGCATGTGCATTGTTCTCACCCCCACACTTGTTTTGAGAAATATTGTTCGGTTTTGCTTTAATATTTGAAATTTTATTAACTAAAGGTTCATTCCCAAACCTAAAGTTAAAACCAAACAAATGAATTTTTAGTAAATTTCGAAATCGTGTTTTCTCAAAAATAGTGTTATCCCAAAAAGAGTTCATATACTGCAGAAATTTATCAATGAAAAATAAGTGATCACAGTGAGGTTCAACTGAAACGATCAAGTCGCAAGGAGTTTCAACAGTTTCAGAAAAAATGTCATTTTGTTTAAGATCACAATCAGTAGTTTCGTTGTTTTCACCCTCAAGAATTTCAAAGTTTTGAAATGTTTCATTTTCAGACCCAACAACATTATCGTCTATCAGTTCAAGAAGTTTTCGCTCATCAAAGTCGTCCTCACCTAAACAGTCGTTACCAACTTCGTCTTTTCTTTCAAGTTGACAATCTAAAGTTGCAAAATTTTCAAAATTTTTAGAACCTGAGAGAGGAAGATCAAATTGAAGATTGACGTCTTCGTTTTTAAGAGAATTTGAATTCAAATCAATTGCAGAGATTTCAACAATTTTATTAAGATTTTTATCAATTTCAAAAGTTGTTAGTTGAAAATTTTCGATTTCAGCAAGAGTTGAATTTTCAGCAGAAGCATCAGTTTGAGTTTGAATTTCAGTTTCACAGAAATCAGTGTTTTGCACAAGAGATTTCCCAAAATTTTCATCAATGGTCATATCGTCAGAATCATCAATAATCATGATATAATATTGTGACGAAGTTACTGGCTGATTGTTGTTTTCAAAAGAAGCGTTGGCAGAAACTTGTTTGTCACTAGATTGGGATTTAAAGTTGTTGTACAATTCCATAACTTCAGTTTGAAGAAGAGAAATTTGATACACTATCCTAGTGCAACGTTGTTTGCTATCTGTTATTCTTTGAGCTAGTTCTTCAATGTAAGTCAAGCCAAGTTTCATTAAATCCTCAAATTCATCAACGTCATCAATTCCCTCAAGTAAGAATTTTTCTAGATTTTGTCAAAATTCAATGGTGTATTGAGACAGTTGTTCAATGATACGCGTGTTTTCGATATCTTTATTTTCAGAATCCTTCTCATCTAAAGTTCGCGCCCATTCCTTGATTTCCTCGCGACAAATTCAAATTTCATGCAATAATTTATCAATTTCACTCAGGCCCTCGTCAATAAAATCGGTAGACACATTAGACCTCAAAATGTCGTTTTTAAGATTTGTCGTTTCAATGTGTTCCTCACTGGTTGACCTTAAAAATTCATCCACCTCATCTCTTAGAAGTCGTCCATTATTTATTTTCCAAAACCAACATCGCCAAGAATTTAGCTTGTTCGTAACACATTTTTCATATTCGATAACCATCGTATTATGAAAATCATTTTGGTATTCAAAATTTTCGTTGAAACCCGTGTTGAAATCAAGCATTTTGCTTATCTATTTGCGCTAATAGTCTCCTCATCTCAGATAAATTCGCCTCAATCGTAGAATGGCAGTTTTCATACTGTGGAGCAACAGTTTGTTGAGCGTTGTGGAAATTATTCGAAAAGTTTTCAGCTTGAAATTCATTTTGATTTGAATTGAAACCAAAATCATTTAAATTTTGAAAAGAATCGAAATTTTGGTTATACATGGGGCAAGCACGCATGTGCTAGAAGAAGAGAGTTTTTTTTTTGTTGGTGAAGAAATCAATTGCAAAGCTTGTCGCTCAAAAGAAGCTCCTAAAAAATATGTTAAAATTAACAATTTCGGATTATATAAATACAAGTCTGGGCCAGGTTCGGACAGGGATTATCAGTGTGCCACGAATCACCATAGAAACACGACTGAAGGTTTAAGAACCTATTTGAGTTCTAGACTCTACCGTTCCTTAGACACCTCAGAGAGTATCAATCCTAATTGTCAATTTAACAAATATTTTGTCCTATGTGCTTTGGGGAATCCTCCATTCGATTTCAAAAATATTCTTTTCAATTAATCCCACGTTCGTTTTAAACTTTTAAACCACACATCAACAGGCAAAATATCCAGTCATAGAACAAACAAAGAATAATAAATTGCAGAAATAAAAAATTTACAAGCAAGCCGCGGCACCTGCAGAAAATTTTTACATGCAATTTCTATATATTTTTCTTTGCAGCAGAGCACCTGTAGAGTTAAGAAAATTTTACAGTGATTGGCAGTCCGTCCAGTGCAATTGAGTAGCGCTAGCGCGTTCACACCCCCACTTAGTGTGCAACCGCTCCAATCAAATCTGTTTGCAAATCACTAGGCTGAACTCTTCACTTCTCGTTGGCCTTTGAATTGATTTCTTTGCTTGACTTCGATTCCTTAATTTGTTTGCTTGAGCCTTGAATTCTTTCTACTTTGGCCTTTGTTTGAGTTCTCTCTTTCTCTTTTTTGACTTTTTTTTTTGAAAGGAAAACTAAAATGGCCCTAAAACAAAAACAAAAGAAAACTAAGGCTAATAAAAAAAATTAAACAAAGAGATGAAATCTCTTTTTTTTTAAGAAACACAAGAAAATATATAACAAACAAAGAAAACAAATTTAAAAAAAAAAGGATTTGGGAAAAGAAAGCTAGAACCAACTTACAAAATTCAAAGAAGAGAAAAGGATTTTTTTTAAAAGGGAACAGGGAGAACTATAAAATATGAGAAGAAGAAAAAACAAAGGAAGAGGATGGGGTATTGGTTTGAGAAGTGGTTGTGGTGACTATTATTTGTGATGAAGAGGTTGGAGAGGATGGGTACATGTAGAACAGAAGAAAGAAAATTGGAAAGAATTGAAAAGGATTTTTTTTTTTGGGAAAAGGAATGTATTTATACAAGGAATATTGGAAAGTAGAGAAGTTTGGAAAGAAATTAAAGAAAAGAAAGGGAAGGAATTGTAATAAAAGCAATTTTTTTTCTTTTTTATAGAATTGCTGAAAAATAGAAAGAGATAGTAGAGATTTGGAAAGAAATAATGGAAAAGAGGGGAACGAAATTGGAAAAAGTTGGAACGAAATTAATGAAAGAAAGGGAAAGAAATAAATGAAGAAAG
This sequence comes from Allium sativum, assembly GCA_030737875.1. Lineage (NCBI taxonomy): Eukaryota > Viridiplantae > Streptophyta > Magnoliopsida > Asparagales > Amaryllidaceae > Allium > Allium sativum. The sequence continues at coordinate 840,395,088 of CM060924.1, forward strand.
AATGGTAATGAATAGAAAAGAAAGTAGAAAAGGAAAGAGAACAAACTAAATTTGCAAGTTTTTTTTGTTTAGTTAGAATTGTTGTAAAAGTAGAGGTGTGGAAAGGTGGAAAGAAATTTGAAAGAAAAATAAAAGAATTAAAAGAAAGCAATTGTTAGAAAAGTTGAATTTTTTTATATGGAAATGTTGAAAGGAGGAAGCAAGATGCAGATAAAAGTGGAAAGAAATAAATAAAAAAATGCAATTTTTTTTATTGTTGTCAAAATAGAAGAGAGAGAAGAGATTGTGTAGAAGAAAAATCGGAAAGAAGTAATTGAAAGATTAGGATAGAAATAGATGGAAAGAAATTAAATGGACATTAATTAGAAAAATTGGCAAAATTTTATTTTTTAGAAACTTGGAAAGAAATCAATTTGTGAAACAATTGCAAGGAGGAAGAGAAATAGAAGAGAAGGAAAGAAAATCACAAAAAGATTTGTTTTTTTTTAATTTATAAAAATTGTAAAAAGGAAAAAAAATTATGGAGAGATGTCAAGAAATAAGGAAAGCAACAAAGAAAGGAAACAAAACAAAAGACAAGAATTTTTTTCTCTTATTTGGTAGATATACGGTATCACAAATCAAATACCAAATCAACCAAAAAGATTTTTTTTTATCTATGCTAGAAAACAAAAGGGAACAAAATAAAATAAAAATATTTTTCTGTGTTTTTTTTAATATTAAGAAAAAGAAAATTATAACCCGAAGGATTTAAAAACAAAAATTATTTTGGTCCCCGGCAACAGCGCCAAAATTTGTTTGCAAACAAATTTTACAATTGTAAACAACTGAAAAATCCGTTCGACTTTCCTAAACAACAAGGATTGTTATAGAGGGTGTCGAACTCTGGGACCAAAAATATTTTAATTAATAAATCCAATCAAGTTATTCCAAGATTTTGATTGATTGAAAACACATAAAATAACAACAATTAAATAAAGAAGAGAGAATTATCTAATAAGAGAAAGCAATTAGGGAGCGATGACATAAATTAGATTAATATTGATCAATAGCCAAACAGATTAATCAGATCTAATTCATGTTTCTGTCACAAACATGAATCAACGATAATTGGGTTTATAGAAACAAATAAGTAAATAACAACAAGTATAGCCTATGCAGGAGCTCAGCTCTTAAACAACCATAGGCTATCAGGACAGATTCACAAATTAATTTCTAAAAACCTAAAATTATATCTAAATCTAATAAGTGTTAGATCGAACTCGAATATACCCTGTGAAGGAGCACAGCTCTTAAACGACATAGGGTATGAAGGTTCAGATCTAACCCTTAGTTCAAATCTAGATCTACATACATGAAGTTCTAATCTTTTGGCTATGTGATTCATATTGAATCATAACTATTAGCGTCATCACCCCCTAATTAAAGAGGATTAGCTAGAAATAGCTAAAAGAAAAGAAAATAAACGACATAAATAAAATGCAATAAAAACTAAATAGAAGAGCGAAAGAAGAGTTTTATTCCAAGAAAAGGATTACAGAATAAAACTGAGTGTGTTTTTACATGAATAAGATACATGGTATTTATAGCTGATATGACAAAGACTACTTGGCAAATTACACAATGTGGGACTAAAGAATTAGCCCAAATAACACATAAGCTAGTGTGAACGGGGTTGTAGAGTAAGAGGCCTTGTAAGTGAGCCAGTGTGAACGCGTGCAGTGCATGAATGAGAAGCCTTGCAAAGGAGCTAATGTGAACGCAATATGAGTCTTTAGTGAGCCAAATCTACCCAACTGAACTCTATTTGCAACCGTTCTTCAAGCTTTAAACTCTTCAAGCTTTAGTAATTTTAACTTCACTCTTTTTCAGCAAATTCTTCATGCTTTATTCATCAAATGCTCTAAACCATGATTCTTGTCAACAATCTGAAAACACAGCTATAAATACACAATATCAATTAAAAGATAAAATAAGATAAATATGCGGATAAAATATACACATTTACGTGTATATCAACTACCCAATTGATCAGCTCCCTACTCTGTAGATACCCTTTGCTGGCCTTACAGTAGGATGTATCACTCCCTAAAGTGGCAACCCTTCGTTTACAGGATGAGCACAACCATATCTACTGATGTCACGGAGTCTTAGCCTCCCTTGTCCAGACCCATGCATGCACATGACCCCGTTGGAGGCCCACACGGTCCCCTCTTTAGAATCTCTTACAATCAGCTCAAAAAACGCGCCCCGACTCCAACCTAGTTCGGAGTACTCGTTTAATACCTATATATAGGTTACTGACTGAAACGGTTCCCACACACAAGATGATACAAGATTCCCCCTAGGCTTGCATCCCCACTACTAGGATTTCCACAGGCTAGGCCTACCAGAGTAACAAGATTGCATAACCCCAACAGGTTTAGTTTGTGGGCCTATATATAAATATTACCCACCACCCTAGGATATACTAAACCCTCCCACTGTTACAAGCAAGTTTACTTAACCCCTACTCAAGTTAACACGTTCATGTAATCCTTATGGATTCAAACAGGTTAAGTATTACAAGTTCATTACCATATATTCATTTATGGTTATAATGCGCTATACCTCCCACATTTAGCCTACCACTTATGGATGCCGGATATGTCGGGCGTGTCCGGGCATACTTCTTCCACAAGTCAGACTTAACCTCTTGTCTTAGCACGTTACATGTTTATGCACGTAGACCTCTCACATTAGATTCACCACTTGTGGTCGTTGGATATGCCGGTCGAGTCCGGGCAGACTTCTACCACAAGTGTAATCTAACCTCGTGTCTAAGCGCGGTTACAGTTTCTAATCACTGTAAATCTAGGCATTTTCATTATTTAACAATTATCACTATTTCATTATAGGTTTTCATGCCCCTTTTCCAAGTCATATTTATCATGTATCATATGCCCCAAATAAAGATCTTTAATCACAGTTTGGTTTATGCCTCAAATCCATATGTTTTCAATTTAGGTTTTGCCCCAAATTTCCCAATACAAGTTATGCTCCAATTTTAACGTTTTCCCCTCGTTCCCAATTTCGCACGATCGCATATTTCATCGGTATGCCTAGGCTCGAAGGTAGCCTGGCTATAAAATAAAAAGGGAAAAGAAGAAGGAAAAAGAATAGAAATAAGCATAATAACAAGATAGACATATGATGGCAGAAATAGGCATAGTAATAGAATAAGCATATAGTGACATAATTGGGCATAATGACAAGATTGGCATATAGGAACAGACGTGATGAACATGTGATAATAGAACTGATTAGGCATAGTGACATGATTAAACAACTAGCATAATAGGGACATCATAAACAAGCATGATGAGAACTAAACAATGAATTAGATGTACAAATAGTGGCAGATCGGTTATGACTCAGATTACTCAATAGGCATAGGCTTAGATCCAAACTCATAGGCATGTCAATATTACGTTTTAATTATTTCTATCTAAAAATAAGATAGACTCATTGTGATGGATCTAAAGAACAAGAGATTTGATTGTAGCTATTGAAGAATAGATCTCTAAAATTGAACGTTTGTTGAAGAAGAATAGGCTTTTTTAATCTAGGCAGAGGCAGCATCTAGTTCTCCATTGTTTTAGAATGTGTAAAACAATGAGAATGAGGTCTTATCTATAGCCTAGAGCTCATGAATCTAGTCAGCAAACAAGTCCACATACGCAGGAATGTATCAGGCTCGGATCTGGGGGTGTCAACCTAGGTGTCGACACCCGCTTATGGTGTCGAACCGTGGGTCGACACCTCTAGGGCAGGGGTCGACCCCCAAGGGGCCTGATTCCCGCGTTGTCCCGCCTTCGATTTTCGAACTGATTTTGAATTTCTGAAATGTTTATTATATATATAATTATCTTATATATGTGAAAACTTCAAACGTTAGTAACTTTTTCATACGATATTCGTTTTTCGCAAACTCGGAGTCTATGTCAAGTAGAATTCCGAGACGAACGCAATGGCATAGTCCGTTTTACTTAATTCCCAATATTTAGTTAAGAATTACTTAGTTTATCATCTTAATGTGTTATAAATTACGGGGTGCTACATTCTCCCCTACTTAAAGGATTTCGTCCTCGAAATCTCCAAGTTAAGAAGAATGTATATCCTAACATCCATCAACTCATCCACCAATCATAGGCATCCATTGTCCTTAAGGACTTCTAATGCTTACATGAACATATGTAAAGGTGTGTGTATATGTCCCTATACTAATGCGAAAGATCGGGCGGTCTACTGATTCAACCGACCTCCTTAATGCAATGTATGTTAGTGCCATGAATCCAACATGTATGCAAATAATCCTATTATAACATGTAAGTTCTATATGCGTGTGCAATCATTCATCCAAATGCAACATTCATATGATGATACACTCATTTCCATCCATTAAAAGAAGAAGAAAAATGCACACACATCAATATGTAGTATGAGAGTGATTGAGCCGATCTAATGCCTAATGTGTGTGTGTATAGGCACCCATGGCAACCACTAGCAAACACTTGCATCCATCAAACATAACATGTCTCAAACACATGTTTACATCCATGGGATTCCTACCTAAAGGTCAAAGATTTGATCAATAGGATATACTTAAACGATAGAAGCAAGCCTGAATAAAAGATTCGGAAAGGAAGTTAAGAACATACCCTTGAAAAGAAAAGGGTACGAAGCACAGATCTTGTCTTTGGTCTCCCAAGTTGCATCCTCTTGGTTATCACCCCACTGAACTTTCATCAACTTGAATTCTCGGTTGCATAGCTTCTTAACCTCCGATCCAAGAATACAGGTAGGAACTCGTCTAACTGTCGTCTCTTGTTTTACCTCTACTTCCTAAAGTATACTCGGCTCAACTAATTCTGCAGTATCATGCAAACACTTCCATAAATGAGAAACGTGGAAAACATCATGAAAGCCATACAATCTCTCTGGTAGCTTCACTCTATATGCCATTTAGCCAAGCCTTTTTGTTATGGGAAAGGGCCCAAAAAATCTTAGTGCCAATTTCCCTACAGATCCAAAGCGGTCCACATTCCTCAAAGGTGATACCTTAATGAAAACCATGTCTCCCACCTCAAACTCAATGCCAGTCCTCTTTATATGCATAGGATTTTTGGCTGTCCTGAGCTGTCTTCATGCATCGACGAACAAGATCAATCTTCTCTGAACTTTCCTTAACCATCTCAGGTCCAAGTAGAATCCTTTCTGTAGATTCCCACCAACAAGTCGATGATCTACATGGTGGTCCGTATAATGCTTCGAAGGGTGCCATGCCAATACTAGCTTGATAACTGTTGTTATAGGCGAACTCTGCTAATGGAAGATGCTATTCCCAAGTCCCTCTGAAGTCTAGGATACACAGTCTTAAAAATTCCTCAAGAACTCTGTTCACCCTTTCCGTCTGTCCATCGGTCTAAGAGTGATAGGCGGTGCTCAGACACAACTGTGCACCTAATGCTTCTTGCAAAATCCTCCAAAATTCACTGGTGAAAATGAGGTCATGATCACTTACGATACTGGAAGGTACTCCATGAAGACAGACTATCTCTAGAACGTAAATTGCTGCCAACCAGTCGTCCTCTTACTCTTAACCAGAATGAAATGAGCGCTCTTAGTAAGTCTGTCCACTATAACCCAAATACTAGTATTTCTTCACCTTGATCTAGGCAAATCATCAATGAAATCCATCGAGACACTCTCCCACTTCAACCGTGGGACCTCCAAAGGATGAAGTAAACCACCGGGCTTCATTTGCTCAACATCGAGAAACAAATTCTACCATATATTTCTTCATCCCGGCCCAAAAGAAAACCCTCTTCATATCTCTATAAATTTTATCACCTCCTGGATGAATAGTCATCCTAGAATGTTGAGCTTCCTCAAGGACTGTCTTCAACAAACTCTCAACTCGGGGAACACAAAGTCTTCCATCTCGTCGCAACCGCCCTCTATCATTCGTGGAATATCTACTAAGGTGACTAGAAGTCTCCCCTCTACCGAATCTATCCAAGATTTCTGAAATCTATGGATCTCTCGCTGCGAAGTTCCTATATGATCCAAAAGAGTTGATCTCACCTTTAATGATGTCAATAAACCAGTTATAAACTTGTTAGATGGTCTAAAATCAAAAGTCGATATAAACTTCAAGGTTTTCCTCTCCACAACAGAGGACTTAAGGCCATCTTCTACCTACTCAATGCGTCTGCCACCACATTCCCCTTGCCAGGGGTATATGCAATCTCAAAGTCATACGATGCTAGGAACTGCATCCATATTTATTGCCTTAAATTAAGAACTTCTGCGAGAACAAGTACTTGAGAGATTCATGATCAGTGTACAACTCGAACTTCTCTCCAAGTAGACAATGGCGCCACATCTTAAGCGCAAATACTATGGTAGCTAGCTCTAAGTCATGGGTAGGGTAGTTCTTCTCATGAACCCTTAGTTGTCTACCTCCATAACATACAACCCTTCCCTCTTGCATCAGAACCGCACCAAGCCCTGTACCACATGCATCAGTATATACTATGAACACTTTGTTCCCATCGGGCAAGGTCAAGACTGGGGCTGTTGTCAGAGCCCTCTTCATTCGTAGGAAACCATCGGCACAATCTACATCCCAAGAAAATGTAAGATTCTTCTTTGTCAGCCTAGTGAGTGGGGTTGATATCTTTGTGAAGTCCTTAATGAACTTCCTATAATAGCCTGCTAATCCAAGAAAACTCCTCACCTCTGTTGCATTCTTTGGGATTTGCCAATCTTGAACTGCAACTACCTTCGCGGGATCAACTGTTATCCCATCTTTAGAGACCACATGCCCTAGAAACCTCACTTCTTTTCTCCAAAAATGACATTTGGAAAATTTCGCCTTAAGCTGGTGTGCACGGAGAGTTTTCAAAACCACCCTTAAACGTAATGCATGCTCTTCCTTGTCATTCGAGAAAATCAAGATGTCATCAAAGAAGACCTCAACGAACTTATTTAGAAACACCCGAAACATCAGATCAACAAAATAGGCAGATGCATTCGTCAACCTAAAAGGCATAATGAGCCACTCAAAGAAACCATCTAGAGTTCTAAAAGTGGTCTTGTTTATACTGACCTCAGGCACCCTCAACTGATGAAACCCTGTGGCCAAGTCTAACTGAGAGAAAATAGATGCACCAACAAGCTGGTCAAAAAGATCATATATCCTCGGAAGTGGGTGCCTGTTCTTTTTAGTGAGTTTATTCAACTCCCTATTATCCACGTATAAGCAAAGCGAACCATCCGCCTTAGTTGCGAATACTACTGGAGCATGCTATTCAGATATGCTTCGCCTAATAAACCCTTTCTCAAGTAGCTCCCCTACTTAAGCTCCCTCATTTCTCTTGGAGCCATGTAGCGCACAGGCAAAGCGACTCTAGGAAACTAAGCATGATGGACACCTTAGGGTCATAAGAAATCTCGAGGGTCCTCCCATGTCAAGTCAAAAGTCTAACGACCCTCCACTCACAATCCCGAATGCCACCATACATGGCTAGCCAATCCATCCCTAGAATCAAACCATTGCCCAAGAAACAAAACACATATGCATCGGATTCAAATTCGACGCCAAACACGGATATTCTCAAACCCCGACAAATCATAGACAGATGAGTAGTACCCCGGTTGGGGTTTGAGACAACAACGGGAAACAAAACCATACTAGTACTAATGTGCAGAGACTTAACCATAGAATCAGATATAAAAGAACGTGAAGTGCCCGAATCAAAAAGAGTTCTAATAGGATGATTGGAAAGAGAAATCAAACCTTCAACGGAAACTTTCCTACCTCTAGCTAGCGCACTGGCCACGAGAGCATGCTCCTGCCCTCCCGATGATCCTGCCCTTTGACCTTGTCCTTGATTTTTTTGGGCACTCCTTAGAAAAGTGTCCGACCTCTACATAATTGAAACAAGCATTCTTCTTTCTTTTGCAGTCCTTGATCAAGCGACCCTCGCGTCCGTAATTATGGCACTTCCTCTTATCTCTAGCCTTGCCATCCTTTCAGCCCTTGTTTTGTTGTTGTCGTTACCCTTTCTTGGGCCACACTTTCTTATTTGTGTTTCCTCAACCCTAGCCTCTTTTTTTCACCTTTTTCTTTCTCATTCATTAATGCCATATCAACGTGTTTCTCAAAAATTGCACCCATCGGAATATGAGACATAGCCAGCCCATGAAGGGGTTCATTCAATCCTCTAGCAAACCGCAAAGTTTTCATATGCAGGGTATCTACTTGCTCCAAACCAAACCTCGCCAATTGATTGAACTTATTAACATATTCCTTGACAGTCATGCCTCCTTGCTTGAGCGCCAAAAACCTTTCCATTTGCATGCTTTTCTCGGCTTGGGAAAGAAACTTCATTTCGAATTTCTGTTGGAAATCATCCCAAGTCTCCATTGGACGCCGTGCTTGTGTCACTTCCCACCAGAATGAAGCCTCATCTTTCAGTAGCAAGCGGCCAACTTAATCTACAGTCGTCAACCTCGAAAATCCCAAACAAATCCTCCATTTCTTTAAGACAATTCCTTGCCTCTATGAAAGTTTTCGTTCCTCGGAATGGCTTTCCACCCATAGCATACAAATCTTTTCATATCTTAGAGAAATTATCAGCACGCGGTGAAGGAGGATGAACAATGGGTGCAGCTGGGGGAGGAACGTCTGCTTGACCACCAGTAGGCGTTGTGGCCTCAAGCTACCTACAGAACCAGCCTGGTATCATAACACCCTTAGGAATATTAGGTTCCCCAGACATGCTGAAAAGAAAAGGAAAAGGGGATTCAAACAGAGAATCGAAAGATATTACATATGGCTTTGGGGAATATGTTTTTCAAAGGGGGATTTTACTATAAGGGCTTATTTACCTTATATAATTAATTTCTAGGACATAGGTTGCCAATAATTACTTTCCAGGACATTTTTCATTTCCCGCTTTTAGTTACTTTAAAAAAACCTAATTACTAAATCAGTCGAATCATTACTTTCAAACTTTACCAAAACATCATTTCGACAAAATCGATCTTCGCCATATTCGTAGATCAAGCATCTACTATAAAAGTAAGTTTTAATTAATAGTGAATGAATAGTAAGTATACTTTTTCTCTAAGTGTTGTCTATTATTAGTTAATTGTTTGCCATTTGTTGATTATATTGCTTTAATCAATCGATTTTATTTGCTAATCAGTGTTTAGTCCTACAAACTCTTTTATTACGAGTCGATCTAGTAATTACTTATCGTTTTTGTTGATGATATTGCTTGAGTTGAACGAGGATAATTACTAGTTAGTGTTTAAAAATACAGCCGTGCATACTCTTTTGTTAAGAAATAATACTTATATATTACAAGTTACTAATAATTTTCTTTTGTGGAAAAGATAAACGGTTTTCTCTTTCCGTGAAAAGTGGCTATAAAATTGATTTGTCATTATTTATGTAATGTAATTTGTTTGATTGATTGCACCTTCGAATATTTTGAAATGGTTATTTGACTAAATGGATACTCAAAGTTGTTAGTTTTCAGAAAAATATAAATTCATATATCTTTTTTACTACTTTGTGTTTTGGTTTAGTTCAAAAATTGAATAATTGTGTATATTTATCCAGGATAAAAATGGAGACAAGGTTAGAAAGAAAACAAGTTATCTTTAAATATAGTACATGCATCTTCATGGACAAAGGAATTCAATGCATAAACAGTAGACCAATTTCTTCTCCGTACCGTGAAGAACACAGTCAAACAAAATCATTGTTAAAAATAGCACCGGTAACCTTTTTTACTTAAATTGTGTGTACAATAATTATCTATTTTGATTTTTATTGCACAACAATATGAAAGTTATACAACATGCTATCAATAAAAGAAAGTGATACAATATAATATCAGTAAAAGATAAATGCATGTATATTTTTAACAAAGAGTTATAAACATTACAATTTCAATAATGTTTAGATATACTAATTTTTGAAAATAAGTGATATATATTACTCAAGTTTTGTTATAAAACGAACACAGAACAGAAAAACAATGGAGAGAGGACATTTCTATTCATTCTGATGTGTGTTTATTTCTATTACATTGGCATCTTTATATGTAGGCTTTGGAGCTAATGTTTAACTTATTCCCATGATTTGGGACTAAACAGAGAACTAATAAAAGCATATTCACTCTTATATATATTACAACATTTACATATATTACAATACTCCCCCTTGAGTATGCGTCTTCAAAATCTTGAATGCTCTGCTAACTTGAAGTTGTCCCTTTTAAAACATATATGATGATTCCTCCCCCTTATAGTTATCTTTCTTGCATATATCCGTTCAGTCGATATAACTATTGTCTGTTGCCTTCAAAACTCTATCAGGAAACCCCAATGGGAAAAACCTTGAACGAGAAAAAGAGTATAACGTCTAACATTATGAATATCAAATTAAAATGATATTCCTTAAAAGAGTCTGATGCTTCAGGATCAAAATAATCCCTCATTAAAAACCTTTTTATGAAAAACTCTGTAGGAAAAATCATAAACAAGGAAAAAGTGCAAATTTATTTCATCTTTAGGTAACATGTTTTATAATGTTTCCGTAAGGGTTGATACTTTAGGATCAAGATAATGCCTCATTAAAAACCTTACTAACAAAAACCCAGTGGGAAAAATATTAGTAAAGGAAATGTAATAACCCGAAAATCTGGGCCAGTTTGAAATTTTTATTTTGGCAATTTTAGCGAGTTTTGATTATTTAAAATGAATTATTTTAAATAATATCGACGAGAAATTTATTTAGAATATAATTCGAACGTATATATTATATACGTCGTCGTTAGAATATAAATAATTATATATAATTATAAAAGGAATTGAAAATGGCGCGGTAATTCGATAATTCGATTTCAAACTTCAATTGAATGTACTGGGTGCAAAACAATCCGGATTTTAGTGAAACCAAAAATAATGGGATCTAATTGATAATATCTTTCCAACGAATCCGAATAATCGAAATTTCATAGCGAGAATCAAAAGACATGTCCAGTTGAAAATTCTGAATAGTCGTTATAGAATTCAGGCCCTTAAAAATGGACATTTTGCAAATGACCTCGGATTTCGACGAAACCACTTTTGTTGGATCCGCAGTGTCAAATTATTGCTAGGTTCCAAATTTCATAATTTTTCGAATCAATATGTGAGCGTGGCAAAGGAAAACGCATTTGACCAGTTTCAGTTGATTTTAGTCGACTGGAAAATGGCCATTTTTCAAACGGTCTCAGAATTTGACGAAATTAGTTTTGTTAGGACCGTATCGTCAATACGAAGCTAGATAATATTTTTCGGGAATTTTTAGAGTTAATATGTGGCCCTAATAAATTGAAATGTGCATTCAAATTCAATATATAGAGTTATATTTTGATTTTGACGAAAACTGATCGAAACGGCCAAACCGGCTTACGAAACATATCCTATTGTGTTCGGAATAGGGTTAATTAGCTAGGGACGACAGGCGGTGGGTCTCGTTTAGAGTTCGAAAATAAAAGTCAACGCAAGAGGATAAAAATATTAATTAATTAAACTAATATAATTAAACCCTCCTTGGTCAACCCTTATTCTTCCAAGCCTCGTTCAGATCTAGGAAGATAAAAAAAAACAAAGAAAAAAACCCCGTGGACCCTCGCAGTTCCTCCGTCGCCCCCCTCGTTCAGACCGCCTCCGCCGACGATGAGCCCTCCGCCACCGTCGCCTAGTCCCGTCGCACCACCCTCCTCCTCCCCCTTTCCGTTCGGTTTTCCCCAAACCCCTCGAACCAATTGAAAACCGCGAAGCCCCTGTTGAACCCAAATCGAGGAACCCTAAAACCCTCACCGCGAGCACCCCCTTACCTGAAGACCGCCGACGTGGACCCCCTGCTGCCACCTCCGGCGAACAGCAGTAAACCTCGCCCCCCCCCCCTCTGCCTAAACCCGCGAACCCTCCTCGCCCAAGCACGAAAACCCGACGCTCCCCTCTCGCAGCAGCTCCTCCGCCCCATCCCAAACCTCTACAGCAAAAAGCAGCGCCTCCACAGTCCCGGGTCAGCAGATCCAAGCACCAAGGCCGAAAAACAGTGAGCCCCTTTTCTATTTTATTTTGAATTCAGTTTTTAATTTAAAAACATTGATTAAAATTTCAGTTTTAAAGGTATAATCTTTATATATAGAGAGTTATAATTTTTACAATTAAAAATGTGATTTTGATATATGAATGAGCATCATAAAAGAAGGATTTTTATTTATACGAATAGCATATAAAAATGTGGTTTTTATATGAGTAACAAATAAAATATGGTTTTTATTTAGAAAATAGCGAAAAAAATATGATTTTTATATTTTTAAAGTAATAAAAATATGACTTTTATATTTTTAAAGTATTAAAAATATAGTCTTTACTATATAGATGATATAAAAATATGATTTTTATATAATAGAGAATATAAAAAGGTGATTTTTATATATACAGTGTATACGGGCAACGAAGATGACGAAGATGCGATAGCGATGAAGATTTCTATCAATGAAGTGCCGTGGAGCTTGGATAGCTATTTGTGAGAATTTCTCACCTTTCAATTTCTTTTCTAGTTATATATATATATACTAGGATGCAGACGGTGCTTAGTAGCACCCGACACAATCGTCCACAGACCATGGACTTGTTTGTTTGATTGCAAAAATTAGTTAGATTATTTGATTGAAATTGAATTGTGTGGTGAAATGAATTGATTTGATTGATGTGTGAATGGCGTGGGCCTTCACTAGACCGGGGATAAGGCTAGGCCTTGTCCCGTTTCTAGTATCGTGCCGTTATGCCGCCGAAATTTTCTAAAATATGTTAGAAAAATAAAAATAACATTTTATTGAATAAATGAACCAAATAGAATATTCATAGGTTGAATAAAATGTTTTATCGTTAAAAATATAATTTTTAAACGTGAATGTGAATAAATAAATATTCATTTACAAACCGGACGGTTTGTTTATGTACACCTATTTGAAGGACATTGATTGGGACGATAAATTTTACACATCGCCCAACTGCACAAATAAAATATGTATTTGATTGTTTGAAACCCCACACGGGTGTTAGGATGAAATTTGAAGTTCACTCATCCTGATTGATTAAATATGTCGATCGATCGATTGACAGGCTGTTATAAGCGTTAGATATCTATATTTGATGCTTATACAGTGTAGTGCACTTTGGTTGATGGTTGATTAATTTCCAATGCTATTATATGTGTGTAATGCATGAAAATCCATATAATTAACTTTATATGGTAATTGATTGGGCTTCATTCCAATTTGAAAAATAAAGAATATTATAAAATAAAAGTTCATGTGTTGACAGTACTCATCCATTGAGATTGGTCATGTGTTGAACGAAATATTTTAGTAATAAAATTTACATCTTTATAATATAAAATAAAGGTTCATGTGTTGACAGTACTCATCCATTGAGATTGGTCATGTGTTGAACGAAATATTTTGATAATAACAACTATTTTGAAAAAGAAATATTTGAAATAAAATATTTGAAATAGAAATTTATGAAGCCGTGTTGATTAGATTGACGCCATTTTGACGTGAACGATATTTATATCGATTTTATTCATTTCGAAATGAAATGAATTGAATTGAAAACGATTTCGAAATGAATTGAATATATAACGATTTCGAAATGAATTGAATATATAACGATTTCGAAATGAATTGAATTGAAAACGATTTCGAAATGAATTGAATATATAACGATTTCGAAATGAATTGAATATATAACGATTTCGAAATGAATTGAATTGAAAACGATTTCGAAATGAATTGAATATATAACGATTTCGAAATGAATTGAATTGAAAACGATTTCGAAATGAATTGAATATATAACGATTTCGAAATGAATTGAATATATAACGATTTCGAAATGAATTGAATTGAAAACGATTTTGAAATGAATTGAATATATAACGATTTCGAAATGAATTGAATATATAACGATTTCGAAATGAATTGAATATATAACGATTTCGAAATGAATTGAATTGAAAACAATTTCGAAATGAATTGAATATATAACGATTTCGAAATGAATTGAATATATAACGATTTCGAAATGAATTGAATTGAAAACGATTTCGAAATGAATTGAATATATAACGATTTCGAAATGAATTGAATATATAACGATTTCGAAATGAATTGAATTGAAAACGATTTCGAAATGAATTGAATATATAACGATTTCGAAATGAATTGAATATATAACGATTTCGAAATGAATTGAATTGAAAACGATTTCGAAATGAATTGAATTGAAAACGATTTCGAATTGAATTGAAAACGAATCCAAATTGAATTGAAAGCGAATTGAAATGAATTCAAATTGAATTGAAATTTGAATTGAATAGACATGAATTTTAAAACGAATTTATAAAGAAGAATTCAATTTTGAATTGAAAAGAAAGTTGAAATTGCTTTTGAAACGATTTTAAAACTATTTATATAATTCGTTTTATATAGAAATCGACGAAATATATATTATATATATAATATAATGGCCTGAATAGAACGCGCCGCGCCGCGGCAGTTCGTGAATTTCGACCATTTATTTCAAACGGACATTATGGGAGATCCGATCGTCGGATTCTCCTAAAACCGGAACCGTTGGGTTCGTATCGAAAAGAGCTTTCTAATGAATATTAGAAATTTGAAATCTAACGGTTGGATTTGGAATTATGTCCAAATCAAATTTGAAAAAGGTCGTTGTAAGTGCAGTTCGATGGCCGTTGTTGGAAATCGACTGTACAGGCCTTGATAAAATTATTAAAAATAGTAATAATTTGTGTAAAATCATAAGAAATGATTTAGAAAGAGTTGGGATGAAAAACTCCATATTTGAAAAGATAAAAATAGATTTTTATCGAAATGAACTAGTTTTGAACTAGAATTATAATTCTATTTATTTTTAAATAAATAAATTGAATTTAAAAAGGGTTTTGAAAATAACCAGAATATCCAATGATTGCATTGGAGTAGATTTGAATCGAAATTGTCTTCGGAATATTTCGATGTTGGAATTCGTGATTATACAGGTGTTGTTATGGAAATTTGAAAGATATATATTTATATCGTTATTTCCAATACGACATTTGTTAGTCGTAGAATTCGATATTGAATATAAGCCGATATATTTTCTATTCAGAGCCTTGTATTGAATATCGAATGTGATTTGGGTTTGTCGTGAATGGTGTCTTCACTAACACTGTTCTTGAACCCAGTTGAGAAATGATTAAATCTTTTTATTTAGATTTAATGAAGTGTACCAATTAAATAATATTTAATTGGAATTGAATTGATATTGATTTTTGGGTTTATCGTGAACAGTGTTTTAAATAACACTTGTTCTTTAACCCGATAATTAATGAATGTGACTTTGGGTTTATCGTGAACCGTGTTTTTAAATGACACGGATTCTTTAACCCAGTTAACGATTAAAACTAAGTGGAGTTTTAATGAATCTTTAATTAGATTGAAATGGTCGAGAATAGAGTATCACCAGTTTTGCTCCAGGCGATAGTTAAATCTTTAATTAGATTTGAACGTGAAATGGTAATTGAATTTACCGATAACACCGTGGTGTTAGATATGAAGTATTACCAGTTTTACTTCATGGGATGAATAGGTTGAGATTGGGAAATTAAAACAAATGATAACTTCGGTAAGGTTCGTTAATCCCGACGAGTTTGAATTGATATTCAAAAATAGATTAAAGAATAAATTCAAGAAATTTATCTTGGATAAAATTAATGGGAACCTTTCCCTATGAATGTGAAATTTAGAAACTAACTGTCGGTTAGCTAAGCAGAATGGTTTTGTGGATATTGATCTGATGTTGGTTTCGGCCTTCGGGGTTAATATTTGGGGAATTATTCTCTTGATTAATTTACGGTTAGTGACTGATGAATTGGAATGAGGCGTATGTTGTGTTTGTGTAACACTTATTTAAAATATACGCGAGTTATTCGGAAAGACCGGGTTTATCCCATTCTGAATAACTGATACGACGATAAGTCGAAGATGAAGACGATGGTCGAAGACCGGAGGTCTTCACGTCGTTTGGGTAATTACTGATGATCTTGATTGGGCTGTACACCCAAGAAGATGGAAACAGTTGGTGATCGTCCAGACGTACTTGGAGATCGATGGATATGCGGGGTACTAGGTGCCTCCGGTTTCGTTCAGCCCCAGAACGGACTTGTAAATGGACTGTGTGTCTGACATTGGATTTTAGTCCGTGTGATTGATCTCTATTAAATATATATCTGTTTGGCGGCGGAGAATTTATTCTCTTGCTTAACGCCCTTCTCTGAGACGTACGAGCTCAGGGGTTATATATCGATGGATATCAAACGCATGGAGTGAATTGCCTGTGTGGCATGCCTAAGTGGCAATTGATCGAGGCTTCTGTTGAAAAGCAAAGTCTTGTGGTGATGATCAAAGCAAGGCCTTTGTGGCGTAGCTTTGTGTAACGTTTACTTCGCGAGTTTCACACCCGGTATGAACCAAAAACGGGAGAGGACATCAGGGAGGACTTGCGTTTCTTTCTAGCTAGAAGTGGCGTCAGTGGTTTTACACGCCCTGACGAGTTTGACTTATGTGGTTGTTGCTGTTGCGAGGCGCCTCGGATTGATCGGTCGTTCTCGAACCGATGGAGTCATTTAGTTGGCTCATTTACGCCCCAAAGGGCGGAGAGACGTATTGTTCAGGCATAATAATCCACATCGGTGGACCGACCCTGACGATCTAAAGGGTTGATGCGTTCTGATTCTGAGACATGGGCTAGATTGTCTCGAATCGGTTGAGGACTATCTTTTGCCTCGGTTCATAGATGGAAATCCAATTTCCAAATACGTGACTTTGCGATTTTGATTGTATAACCTAGTATGGCGACATGATATATGGTACCCATGCCGCCTATGATTGATACTTATGATTTGAAGTTGTTTTATACACTATGCACTTATAATAGTATCAAATGATTTGTTTTAAACGTATTAAGCATTCTTTGGTTGTTATAAGGGAAAACCCTATCCCCTGGCTTGCGTTGCATTGTGTGATAGGACCTGGGTCTTATAACAGCTTCATTTTTCTTTATTTAGCATTGCGCTGTTTGTTTTTGCACTGGTATTCTTGGGAGGAAACCCGTTCCGTGTTATACGGCGTGGTCCCTTGACTTACCTAACTTTAAAAATAAAGGTTAACTGTTTTAGTTCTCACACCAGTCCCATGACTGACCTGGAGTTTATTGTTTTAACCTAAACTCTGGGTGCCCTTATTTTGACACGGGTAGCTAGTAGTTTTGGTTTTGCAGATTTATATTCACAGGATCCTGGTTTACAGCTGGAATGATATCCGGAAAGCTTTGTATCCGTATATCTCTTTCTAGTTGTGTATTGTATTATTTTCCGCTGCTATATATTTAAATGTAATTTAAATCTCTGATATTTCTGTGTAATATTCATTTATACTCTGTATATTCTTGTAATCTGGTGCATTGTTGTAATATACAATGAAATGTTCTTTTGTATGCGTTCTATTTTGTCGTGTTCTCAAACGATAGGGCGTTTTCGAATGGTCTGGGTCGGTTTAGCGACTGATTCGAACCGAGCGAAATTCCTTCTCGTCACAGGAAAATAGTACATTTTAGCATATTTTTATATGCTCCCTCTTATTTATAACTCATTATTCAATTAGTCTATTGATGTAGTTGATGCATGCCAATTTGTACATTATCTTCTGGATTGTTGATTTGGAAATTGCCTTTGAGAACAGATCTACTTGCTTTTCTTGAACTGAAAATGTTTCTCCTATTTCTTGCTATCCTTTCATTCATGTGTAAAGAGAAATTTAGAAGAAATGTGCTTCATCCTATCACCCTTGATATAATTCACTTGAATCTAAGCCATGCAAACTGCCTTGTCTTCTTAGTAAATAATAGTTTACTGCATCAAAAGATATTTGATACTTCTGGATCAAAATGTTGCCTCGTCAAAGCCTTACTAAGAAAAACCCAATGGGAAAAATCTTAGTGAAGGAAAAAGAGTACAATATACAATGTCATATTTACTACGTCAAAAGTAGTATGCTACTTCTGGATCAATGTAATGCCTCGTTAAAACCTTAATAAGAAAAACCAAGTGGGAAAAATCTTAAATAAGGAAAATGAGTGCATTATAACTTATTTTTGTATGTTACTTTTGGGTTGATACTTTTGGATCATGACAATGCCTCATAAAAACCTTACTAAGAAAACCCAGTGGGGAAGAACTTAGTTAAGGAAAAAGAGTGCATTATAACATACTTATGGATGCTCCCCCTGATTTAATACTTTCCTCTGAATTCGTATTCTTCTTTCAATAACTAAAATTGCTTACAAATACTTCTTAATGAATTGTTATTTTTAAAACTTGTTGTGCATTTCCATGCTTCAGGCATGTTTTCTTATTTAAAATGCCTTCCTTTTGTGATTTATTTGTTACTAATATTCATTTATGAATACACTTTAGGTGCTTATAATTTTCTGTTTCAATGGACTTATATATTGCAATACATATTTGATGAATACGACAACTTTTATTACTAAGAAGGAAATAATCTGCTCATCTTGAAGTATATCAAGATTTTCATTACAATAATACTTAGAAGAATGAAGTATATCAATATTTTCATTATAACAACACTAAGCAGGAAGTAATCTACTCACCTTGAAGTATATCAAGATTTTTATTACAACAATACTTAGAAGAATGTTGTAATCTATTATCCATGTTCTTGGTATTCTTTATATTAACAAATGTTATTTATGTTCTTCAGGAACATATATATTATAATAAGTTTTTCATATCGCAACTACCACTTCAATGGATATTAAGAGTTTCATTACAACAATTCTTGAAAGCAGGAAGTGATCTACTCATCATCAAATATATCAATATTTTCATCACAACAATACTTAAAAGAATGTTGTAATCTACATTTCTTCCTTTTTGCATTATTTATCACTAACAACGTAATTTAAATTCTTCTGGAATTTGTATACTTTCATTGTTTATACCTTCAGGGTATTGTAAGCATTTTAAACACTTTCACTACTTTAATAAATTCAATTTTCTCTGAAAAATACAATGCTCATGCACTTAATACTCTATGGTGCTTTAGTAACTTCCATGTTCTTTTGTCAATATATATTTCTATTTTTATCTTATGAACTACAGGTTCATATCTTATGGAATACAGGTCTATATATCTTATTTAGGAGAATTTCATGATGGCCAATCATGTTTCTCTCTAATATGGCATTTTTAATCCATTTATAAATAAGTGCTTCATTATTTATTAATTTGTCATCGATGATTATTTCTTGTCAGTTCTATACATGATTTATTGACATCTCAAAAATTATCATGCTTTAGGTACCTAAATCACTTCTGGGTTATTTTGACAATCATGTCATGGGTTTCTTTCAAAGCACCCTTAAGTGTTTCTTCAGGAATACTCACCTACTTTATTTTGCATCTTTATAACTTACTTCAAAAATATTTTGAATTGACTTTTATACCACATTTTCAGCTGTGATTTACACCTTTTGATCCTTAAAGGATTCAAATCTATATTGGAGAAAGTCTGTAAGAACCCAGAAATTCTGAACCAATTTAAAATTTTATATTAGCTATTTTAATGGATTTTGAATATTTAAAATGATTTATTTTAAATAATAATGACTAAAAATTTATTTTAATCGAAGTTAGAACGTAATAATTTATTTTAATTATAAAAGGAGATAAATGGTATATTGACCTGAAGCGTCATTAAATTAAATTGGACTATTTCTATATAAATAAAAATAAAGATAATCATTATAAAACAATATTAACAATATGAAATGATTTAAATTATATATATTCGAGAATTATTTGAAAAGACCGAGTTCAATCTCATTTCAAATAATTATACGACGATTTAAAGTTGAAGACCTTGAAGATGGTGGATAAAGACCGACGATCTTCACATCGAATGGATTACTACTGATGGCCTGAATTTTGTAGCTCCCAGTAAAGGGTTAAAAGTGGTAGTTTGTCAGGACATACTTGTTGATTGTACGGATATGCGAGAACCTCTCTTCTGTATTGGACATACGGGACGAGGAATAAGGTGTCTCCGGTTTCGTTCAGACCCAGAACAGGCTTGTAAATGGATGTGTGTCTGACATTGGATTTCATTCTGTGTTAATTGATTTCTATTTAATATAAATCTGTTTGGTGGCCGAGGATTTATTCTCTTGCTCAACACCCTTCACTGAGACATACGAGCCCAGAGGTTATATATTGATAGATATCAATTGCATGGCGTGGACTGTCAATGTGGCATACCAAGATGCAGATGATCAAGGCTTTTGTTGAAAAGTAGGGCCGTGTGGTTGATGATCAAAGCACAGCTTGTTTAGGCATAGCTTTGTGTATAGCATAACTTCACGAGCCTTACACCCCGGTATGAGTCAAAAATGGGATAAGGACCGTAGGGAGTGCATGCATTTCTTTCTAGCTAGAAGTGGTGTCATGGTATGGAGCTGTAACGACCCGTATTTTTGGTCGTCATATATTTAATTTAATTTATTATTTTAAATATTTTATTTGGAATAATAATGGATTTTAATATTTAATTCGTTATTTAAGACGAAGTATGGATGTTATATATTTATATAATTATAAATCGAGCTCCGAATGGTGCAGCAGTTCGTAATATGTAGTTTTGAACTTCAATTGAATATACAGGATTTGATATAAGTCGGATTTCTATGAAATAAGAAACATTGGGATCGTGTGATTATAATTTTCTAATGGAAGAGAAAATTACAGATTTCGTGCTATAAATTGTTAGTTATGGCCAAATCAAATATTGAAATAGTCGCTATAGAACTGTTTTTAAATTATAACGATCTGTTTTAAAAATTAAAGGGTTTTTATATAAATGGAATACCATGTAAAACCAGAGCTTGAACTGTTGAGTTTTGAATTGTGTACTGGTTCAGATTGAAACTGTTTGTTTTAATAAATACAATAATATAAATACATTATCGTTAATTTAGTTGTTTGAATCTAATTTAATTCGTATTTATATGAGTTTAAATAATAAACCAAACTTAAGCTTGTAAACAATATATATGCACAATTTATATTTTAGTACAAATCTCTGGATGTATAGGTATATACTCCTCCGAGTTTCCACTAGGTTCGGCAATACAAGTAAAATCCGAATACATATCTTACTTGTACAACAAAACCAAAAATGCTACATGAACATAAAAACTGAAATATGCAACATAAAATCTACGAGTGTTCGACACAAAAGTGAAGAAGAAAATAAAATCAACATATAATAAACTATATGTACACATGCAAAACCAATAGAACCAAAACAATATTTCTTTTTAAATTTATGTACAACGTGCCCATGTTTCTTTCAGTAAGAAAACAGTGAAATTCAACAGCTAAGGTCATAGTAAAATATCTGTACATCAAATCTGCAAAGATGAACAAAGGAAACAACATAAATATATATATACACACCATCAATCTACAGACAATTGAGACAGCTAAGAATATATGAATTTGTACCAAAAATTTATAGACAAATCGAAACAGGATATCCTCATGTAGACAGAAAATTTCAAATACATTTTCTTAGACCGTTCTGACATACACATGCATGTTCCAATTCTAATCTACAAATGAAATAAACAAATCAAAAGCTTCATGTATCCAGAATATATGAATAGACAATGTGAAGAAACTATACAAATTTCTTTATAACTTTACCTAATCTACATAGGGTCAGTACATGAGAATCAATCATAAATCTTGACACTACTCTGCTAAGCATACATAGCAGCCTCCATCAAGGTACCAACATTTCGATCCTAATAGTTAAATGAAGAAAAAATATATTAACAGACAGCTAAATAATCAAATCAGAACAGCTACAGATACAAAATCAAATGAACAACATAAATTTAACAAAACAATGTGATGTACAGCTCAAAGCAGTACAATGAACAACTGCAGGAAAACAAATATATGTATATATATTTCTACCATCAATGAAGTATGTATATTCATGTATATACAAGTTTATACAGGGATTGTGACATGTATATATAAAGTTTGGACATTCAAATCTGATTAAATGACAACTCATAGACTCAATCTCACCAAATCTCTACAAGTCGAACACTGTCTTTTTGAACAGAAACAGTATTGGAAAATACAATACTGAACTCAGCAAAAATCTCTGAAAAAACCAATGGCCTAAGAGTTATAGCTGAACCTACCTATGGTAAGACTCTGATAGACACTATTCTCATCTAAAAATCAACATCATACAGTTTCAAATTTCCGTATTAAGTAAAAACAATTCGTTGGCAATTCGATCAATATTTCCTGCGAACAGACCATCTATACTGAAAGGAATCCAGCCAAATCTCAGTTAGAAAACCACGTAACATCAACACTTCCATCACCAGTGTACGAAAAATCTGAAAAGGGTAAAAAGAAGATAGCCTAAGCTTATAGTAGCCGACCTACCTTAGAACAGCCCTTGATAGACATCGATCTGATCTAAATCAACAACACTATATACATATACGCAGTGTGTTTCTCAACTTCCAGTGAAACAATATGAACCAATACAACAAAACAGAAATAGTTCGAATAAAAAAATCAAAAACAAAAATAATACAGTAGTTTAAAATCAAATAAATCTTATATGTATTCAAGGATCCACGTGCTTCACCTTTGTGACTGATTTACTGATGTTTTGTTTCGAAAGTGGAGGCTAGGGTTCGGGAATATGCACGGTGAAGTCTCGGGTTGGTTTGGTTGTCTGTAGTGGATGTAGAAGGAGGCTCGCTTGTTTTCTGGAGGGTTGGGGGTTGACCGGCGAAGCCTTGTGGTTGGAGTGGTCGTTGAGGGGTAACCGATTGGAGTGAAGAGCAGAGGGGGTGACTGGAGCATGGTTGATGCGTTCAATTCTCGCTGAAGGAAGCATAGATGGAAGAGGATTTGTTTTCGGCATGGAAGTGGATTTTCCATTTCTTTTTGGAGGGTGGTGGAGGGTTTGAGAAATAGATGTAGATCCGGTGGTTTAAGGGTTGGATACGGGTTATACTCGGGTTGGGCTGAATGATAATAAGTAAGGCCCAAGTTCAAATTTAATTAAAGTTTATTTAATTTAAATGTTTGTATAAATTTAGATTTTTAATTTCAAATGCACACGTGATCAGAATTCGATGAAAGAAAAAGCATCGGAACCGCGTCGACGAGTACTACGCGTTGGAAGAGAACTGGACATGGAAGGAAATAGCTAAATTTTTTCAGTAAAATTAAATGTCGTTTAATTTAACCGAAACGAGCTGATTTAACAACGGAATCAAACCAAAGGTGAGTTAAACTCACTCAGTTCTTCCCATTTATATTTTATATAAATTGGGTTTTTATTTTATGTGCTCTACTTACTAATGGCTGACTGTTTGCTAATTATATATTTATTTGTTGATTTAGCCGATGAAATTAAACCGTCGTTTAATTTCAGTAAAATACCAAATCGTTATTTTAACGACTGGTCCCAATAAAGGTAATTTACCTTGTTGGTCACGTTTATAAAATAAATGTGTTTAATGGTTTGAATTGTTTGATCTGACTAAATCGTTTTTTTAATTAGTTGATGTGAAGTAGTCATGATTTACTATTATATATCAGTTAAATGGAAGTGAAAGATCTGATTTGGAATAACTAGTCGGATATAGTGAAGAACAGGTTGGAGGGATCCAACGGGATTCCTCAAATATATTATTTATGTTCATATTATCATATATGAACTATCATGATTGGGTAATTGATTTTAGTAGTGATCATTGACTGAAAATTTTACATGTGTCCTGTTTTAACCAGTGGGCTATATTGGTTGAGTAATCGGTAGTAAATGGCCTATAAGTAATTTTTTTTGTTTATATTGATTTACCGTTAGGTAGATCGATAGAATTGAAGTTGTAAAATTTATTTTATAACTGGAAATAGATTTTGAAATATATTATTTTGAATAAAAGTTTATTAAAAGGAAATAAATATTTATTATTTATTTCTTTAGTTATAATTAATTATTAATTGATTTAATAAAGTAAATTCTGAGGTAAAGTCAGATTTATAAGTACGAGTATAAGAAATAAATCAAATGGGTAGGCTTGGATAATTGTTTGGTTAAGAAACAATTAAAGAGAATTATTTGAATTAATTATAATATTAATTAATTTAAAGTGATAACTAATTGGAATCGGTTAACAAGATAACCGTGTTTTGAGTGACTAAATCGATCGTTTTTAATTGAGATTGATTATTAAATTAGTATGGTTTGAACAAAATAGCTTAATGAATATTGTTTATTTGTAAGTAAGGTTTTAAAAAGGGAATTTACTACTTATTTATTTTAAAGAAATTGACTACTAAAGTAGTTAATGATTGAAGTAAGTTATTATTTTAATTAATAATAATTTAGTGAATTACTTTTTAATTGACATTCATTTAAAAGTAATCGAAATTGAAATAAAATTTAATTGGATGGTGAAGGGAATTTACGAACAAGTTTTATTTTAAATCTGAGATTTATAACGAGGTTTTAAAAAGGAAATTTAAGCGATACCTTAAATAAATGTGACTTAAATATTTGAATTAAATACAAAAGGGAATTGAGAGCAGAAAAGGTTTAGATTAAACCAAAATTTATTTAAACAAGATTTATAAAAGCGATGAGGTGTTATATCGTTAATTTTAAATCAACGTTACTTAATGGTGGGACTAAATAAGAAGGGGAAATCAAAATAAGATTTCCAAAGTTTGGAACGATTGAATGGATTTGAAAAGGAATTAGTGAAAATGAATTTGGTGAAAGAAGTGGGTCGTAAGATTTTGTAAACAAAACCCGAATTTATAAAGGAGTTTGGTTAAAGTGGCAGAGTTAAAAAGTGGGGTTTTGTAAAAAAAATCTTAATTATGGAATTAAAGAATAATGGTTATATCCCAGAAAGAGATTTTCAAAAAGTAAGGAAGTTTTATGAAACTGTATTCGAATAAAATAGCTAAATGGAAATGGTGTGGATATTGGAATGAAATATTAGGTTACAACTCATATCTGTCTTAAGATAAGAACGTTGTTGATCATGGTCTGAGAGGTAATTAAAATACCCCAACTTGAACGACTTCAGGATTATCTGAGGACGATATTAGTTGTAATGATAAAGAGGTTAGTAATAATATATTATTTCCATTGGTGGAATAATAATGCAACGTATGGAGAAATTCGGAGAATATATAATGAGAGATCCGAAATAAAGGAAATTAGCAAGAAGTGAGCATATATACATAATAATGATTCCAAAGTAAAAGGAAAACAAAAAGGAATTGCAGGAGATAATAATGATATTTTCGAGTTAGAAAGGAAACGTAAAGTGGAGTTTTATTCTATCAAAACAGGCATGGATTGTTGGTTCAAGTAATGAAATAGATGATATTTCATAACATCGCTTTACCAGTAATAAGAAAAAAAAAATGATCTTTCCACTATTAGATAATAACATGGCGAATGTTTGGAAGTGAAATAGAAAACTGGATATGATATAGGATTTTCCTAAGTAATAAAATGAATTTGTTTTAAAGAGTAATCTTATGCTAAATAAAGAAGCGTAAAGCTACATTTATAATATCGAAGTATTTAAGAGCATTAAATTTACATTTGTTTTAGTTAAAAGGCCAAGTGATGCTGAATATTGAACCAGTGAACTCATTTGATTTCCATGATTGAATCACTGTTCATTTTAATAGTGAAATAACCGACTATCAAATCTATCTAATATGATTGTTGGTACGGAAAGACGAGGATCGAATTTATATTTGAAAACCATTCCGACCAATAAATACGTGAAAATATTATAAGATGATCGAGGTGGAGCATTGAAGACCGTAGAATTTCATAAACGGAAGGACTGCTAATAATCCTCGGTCTGCAGCCAAGGATGTACTGTGGTTCTATCGTGGTTGGAATCTACGGGTTGCAAGGACTTCTCCCTACTGATCCATGGGGTGATTCGTATATTGGATGCAGTAGGATAGTACCTTCGGTTCATCCTGTTCCTGGATGACATGTCTAGACGGATGTCTGACAAAGTATTTCCAAAGGAATTATGTATGTTGATTTCTTCAAACGTACCATAGTTGGTGGCGGAGGACGACGGTTCTCTTAGCTTAACCACTAGAGTATTTTTTGTGGACATCAATTAGTGATATCTGGCGGATCTGATAATGTGGCATTCAAAGTGAATGATGGCCAGGTGTTGTAAAGGAAATTCAAACCTCAAGCGTTGTAACACCCCACCTCCGCCAGGGTGACTCTTGCAAGCACACTAGCTTTGGAGGGGCGTTTAAACAAGGTAAACATGCATGCAGATATCACAAGACCGAACATATAAGTAAAACAGAGTAGTAAAGCAGCGGATAAAACTTGCATTTCCAAAACCATAGTTAAGTTACAATAAAGTACTTAGTCATTATTTTCCAACAAACAAAGTCTAGCATAAACTTAAAAACTGAAATACATAAAGTACTATCCCCAAAGTGAAGTGATAAACCATAGCTAGCTCAATGTCCAAAACCGTACATGAGCAAATCCAGTAAGCAAGCTGTAAAGATCCAAGCTAAGCTCCAATGTTCCCACCGTGAGAACCTGAGGGGGGGGGAGAATGGAAGAAAAGAGGCGAAAGAAAACAGGTCATTCAAAAAGACCGGTAAGCCCTAACTACTATCTGTCCATGAACTAGTAAAGTTAACTGGCATGAGAAGCTGAGATGAACATAAGGATAACAACATACTAGCTTGATGATTAACTAACAAGATAGATAAAGGGGTCATCGCATAATCAAGGTTAAGTTCTGCACCACGGGTGTACTAGCATTCTAACATGTCAAGTAAAAACAAGAATTGATCCCTTGGCCCAAGCTTGGCCCAACATCATGAGATGACCTAAATCAAGGTCCAACTACTCGGTCTAGTCGATCGGCTCCCTATAAGCCTAACTCGTCAAGTGTCGGTGTCATACGACCTAATCATGTAATGTAGTTGACTGTGCAGGGTCCACCCTAGGGTGTATCAGGCCCTATGGTGTAACCCTCTGACACCATTACAGGATGCACAGTCCAAACCTACCGGTGCCCGTGTTCAACTCCGGACTTGATGTGCACGACCATGGTCCGCCTGAACAACCGGGGCATCATTCAGCCATCTCTTTTGGTCTCTTACAATCAGCCCAGTAATCGTGCCCCACCCTAGCCTAGTCCTAGGGTCTTATGATACTACCTAGAAGGTTACTGCTGAAAAGGACCACGCAACTAGGGTTTCTTAACGGGTTAAATGTGGTTAACCCGATCCACACGTGGATTAAATTGGTTAAGAGTACCCAAGGCTCCTGACTTAACCTCGGTTAATCCATCAAGCCCAAATTGGTTAAGTATTAAGTGGACCATGACTTAACCCTAATCAGAAGGCATTAATTAACTTAATGCGCTTTAACCTCTCACATTAGACTTTGTTGTGGTTACTAGTTAAGCCGGGCGGGTCCGGGTAGCTTTATACCACAACTAGGTCTAACCTCGGGTTCGAGCACAACATGACCAACTTCTCACATTGGGTCCTATTGTTTGTAGCCACTAGTTAAGCCGGGCGGGTCCGGGTAGATTTATGCTACAAACTCAACCCAACCTCGAGTTGGCCACACTCATATTTGCTAAGTGTCATGTCCATTATGTTTCCAAAACATAATTACAAGTTAACATATCACGTTATGTTATAAAAACCATGTTTATGTCATAATGTTACCCAACCCCAACGTAATCCCATCGTTTACATAATCGCAACAACGCACAAAGGATAAAATGGGGAACTTATCATAATCATGACATAAAGGTATTGAAGCCACAAGTTTATCATGGTGGCATATGAAATGTACATATGTTCATATACTTGCATATTGCATTATTAGGCTTCAAAAGCATGCATAAAACCAAACTTAGCATATGAGTGATACATGGTGATAAATGACATGTAGAAGTTGCTAGAAGTTCGCATTTAGGCTCACATGCAAGTTATCATAAGGGATATGATAACTTCCATGTTGCCAAAATGCAACCTTCAACATAAAGCTTGAAGCTTTAAGCTCACAACTTCAAGTTTAACTTGCATAACATGATAACATGATCAACCCAAACTTGCATAACATAGCAACATGTGTCATACATAATGATTAAACCAACTTGCATAATGATCATCCAAACTTGCATATAATGATCAACCAAACTTGCATATAATGATCAACCAACTTGCATATAATGATCAACCAAACTTGCATATAATGATCAACCCCAAACTTGCATCATTCATTTAACTTTAGAGTTCAAAGAAAGAAAGTAGAAAAGGGCTTACAATGCTATGAAGACACAAATAATTATTTATTATAAAGATTGAGACGAAGCCCTTATGCAAGCACCAAAAACCCAAATATGCAAGCTTCAAATGAAAACCCTTGAGCCAAATCAATAAAAACCCTTGCTTTGTAATAGAAATGTTGCAACTTGACTTGAATGCAAACTAAGAACACTCATACAAGCTTGAAAATACTTGTATGCACTCAAAATCTCTTATAGAAATAAACTTAGGAATTTTAGCATGAGAGTGGAGGCCATGAGAGGAATAATTTTGACATAGTTTAGTTGTAGGAATGAATAATGATGATTTAGGCTAGGTGTTAGGTCCTTTTTATAGAAGATTAGGGTAATATTAGCCATAGGATTAACCCTAGATTCAATCCAAGCCATCAAAGCATGTCTTGGGGAAGAAGTCAAGTGTAGGAACCATCTAGGGCCTTTAGATTAAAGCTGAACCATAAGAACCATTCAAATGCAAAATCTGCATTTGAGCGAATCGGCCCACGGGTTGACAGCCAAACACCCTGGATTAATCCCTAGTCGACCCAGCACGCTCGGGTCGACCTCAAAAATCGGCCGGTTCGGTTATTCCCCTCTCCCAATTCGCTGTTTTGAACATTTTTGCATATTTATTTATTTAATTTTCAATTATATATATATATATATATATCAATATATATATTTATCTGCGCAACCCATTTCACTTAATTAAGTATACTTTAATTTGTGAATTTTTCGTGAAACTTCGCGAGGCCATATCTTGGTCATACGGACTCCGATTTTCGAAAACTCGGACTCTATTTCGCGTATTTTTATGAGACGAACGCAATGGCCCAGCCCGTTTCCCTTGATTCAGATTTTACAGTTTAATTCTGCCTCCATTTATGTTATAACATGTTATTCAAAAATACGGGTTGTTACATTCTCCTCTCCTTAAAGGATTTCGTCCCCGAAATCTCCTAGTTAGGAAGAACGTATCCTACCATCCATCATCCATCTACTCAAAACATCATCCACGAGCAATCATTGTCCTTAAAAGGTTCTAAATGCTGTATGATCATATGCAAAGGTGTGTGTATATGTACTTATCTAATGCGAAAATCAGGAGGTTACTGATTCAGTAAACCCCCTTAATGCAAAATATGTTAGTGAAATGAGTCCATATGTATGCAAATTCCTAACATAATTTATAATCTCTATATGAGTGCACATAACATTCATCCATATGCAACATCCACGTGATAGCATAACAAGTTTTCATCCATGAATAAGCATAAACACTCATGCATATGCGGTATGAAAGTGTGTGAGCCGATCTTAGTGCCTAACGTGTATTATGCATCCACGAGTATCCACTTGCAAACACTTGCAACCACTTGCAAACACTTGCAACCACTTGCAAACATCAAACATAACATGTTTCAAATACATGTTTCAACCAAGGGTTTCTACCTAAGGTTCTCATGACAAGATTTATGAAACAAGATAAACTAGATAAGCATGGATAGCAAGGGAAGATATACCAATCTAGGAAAAGAGATTGAAAATGTATCCTCAAAGAGAAATGGATAAAGCCCACGCATCTTCTCCTCGGTTTCCCAAGTTGCATCTTCGTCGGCTTCACCCCACTGAACATTCACCAATTTGACTTCTCGATTCCTTAATTTCTTGATCTCCATTCCCAAGGTACGAATCGGAGCTTTTCTCAAGGTTGCTTCTTTCTCTACCTCAATATCTTCAAGAATGCTTGGTTCAACCACCTCAGCGGACTCATATAGGCACTTTCGGAGATGCGAGACATGAAAGACATTATGCACTCCGGCCAGCTTCTCGGCAATTCCATCTTCACGACTCTTTCTATAGTAGGGAAGGGTCCTACGATCCTTGGTGTCAGCAAACCATATTTCGCAAAGGAGAAATCTTCACAAAGACCATATCTACAATTTTAAATTCCAAGTCTGTCCTTCGCTTGTCTGCATAGGATTTCTGTCTGTCTTGGGCCGTTTTTATCCATCTTCGAATTAATTCAACCCTCTCGGATGTGTCCCTTATCATGTCGGGCTCAATTATAAGCTTATCCGTCGTCTTCCCACCAACATGTTGGTGGCCTGCACGGCCTCCCATACGAAGCTTCAAACGGTGCCATCCCTATGCTGGCTTGATAGTTATTATTATAAGCAAACTCTACAAGAGGAAGGTGGTCTTCCCAAGTACCACCGAAGTCGAGAACACAAAACCTCAAAAGATCTTCTAGCACTCTATTCACCCTTTCGGTTTGGCCATCTGTCTGGGGGTGATAGGCTGTACTCAGATTCAATCGCGTACCCATTGCTTCTTGCAAACTGTTCCAGAACTGGCTAGTGAAAATTGGGTCATGAGCGCTAACTATGCTAGAAGAAACTCCATACAACCATACTATCTCTCGAAGATAAACAGATGCTAGCCATGATACGGTCCTCTTGCTCTTCACCGGAAAAATGGGTTCTCTTCGTAAGTCTATCAATTATTACCCCTATCCCATAAAGCCCAAATAGTTTGGTGACGAACTTCTTCACCCCAACCATATATCACAAATAGGCTAGTCATACTCCTTAGGGGGTTTGCAACAGATCTAAGATTGAGGATAGGGCCGAGAGGATATACTTAAAAGATAGCATGCGAGTAAGCTCTACGGAACAATAGGGATCAAGGATATACTCTTAGAAAGAGGTTAAATGCGCGTATCTAGTCTTCGATCTTCTAAGCCGCATTTTCTTGTGCTTAATCCCATCGTGCCCTGACCGTCTTTTAACTTCGCAATTCCATAATTCTTAATTCTTATTCCCAAAATATGAGTTAGAACTCATTTCACCGTTTCCTCTCGTTCCACTTCCACTTATTCTTTGCCTAAAATACTTGGCTTAAACATAACTGCGTGCTCATGGTTTCGTGCAAGCTTTCCAAGATTCGTTAGTGAATCTTGGATCTCGTTTACATATTATACGGTATCCCACGCAGAAAACTATCTCTTGAAAACAAGTGCCAATCCATGTTGCCAAAACTGGAGCTGAGGTAAGGGCTCTCTTGAGCATTTGAAAAGCAAGCTCACACTCCAAGTCCCATGCAAAGACTAAGTCCTTCTTTGTTAACTTAGTAAGAGGGGTCGAAATCTTAGCGAAGTCCCTGATGAACTTCCTATAGTAGCCTGCCAGACCGAGAAAGCTTCTTACTTCGGTTGCATTCCTCGGAGTCTTCCAGTCTTGAACCACAACCACTTTCGCGGGATCCACCGCTATGCCTTGCTTAGAAACTATATGTCCAAGAAACCAAACTTCCCTTCTCCAGAAATGACATTTGGAGAACTTGGCTTTCAACTGATGCGCTTTAAGCGTATCCATCACTTCCTTGAGATGTCTGGCATGTTCTTCCTCGTCCTTTGAGAGGATCAGAATATCATCCACGAAGACAACAACAAACTTGTTGAGGAACTCCCTGAACACCCTACTCATCAAGTCTACGAAGTATGCGGGTGCATTAGTCAAACCGAATGGCATGACAAGCCATTCAAAGAATCCATCTGGAGTCCTAAACGCAGTTTTATCAATACTATCCTCAGCTACTCTAAGCTGATGGAATCCGGTAGCTAGATCGAGCTGAGAGAAAACAGAAGCACCAACAAACTGGTCAAAGAGATCATCAATCCTCGGTAACGGGTGCCTATTCTTCTTTGTCAGCTTGTTCAATTCTCGATAATCAACACATAGACGAAGCGAACCATCCGCCTTAGTAGCGAATACCACCGGAGCACCCCATTCAGAAATGCTTTGTCTAATAAAATTCTTCTCAAGCAACTCCTTGATTTGCTTACTGAGCTCCCTTCTTTCACGAGGGGCCATGTGCCTAACAGGCAATGATACTGGCTTGGCATTATCGACTAGATAAATGCGGAAATCTATCTCTCGTTTAGGGGGTAACCCCTTAACTTCTTCAAAGACATCGGGATAGTCTCGGACCACCCTTACAGATTGCAGATCATCGATGGACGAGTCGAGAGATTCAAGATAACATAACATGACGGGACCTCTAGGGTTACAAGAAATTTCTAGGGTATTACCGAGGCGAGTCATGAGCCTCTCCACCCTGTGCTCACAATCGAGGATGGCTCCATAACTGGACGACCAATCCATGCCCAAGACCAACCCATATCCCGTGACCCCGAGAACATAAGCACTACACGTGAATTCTACGGCCAAAATAGAAATTTTCAAATCCACCCAAATCATAGACAGATGGGCGGAACCCCCAATTGGATTTGAAACACAAACGGGATCCTCAACTAGGCTGGTACTTAGGTGCAAACCTTCAACAAAATCAGAAATAAAACTATGCGATGCGCCAGAATCAAACAAGGTATGAACAGGGAAATCAGAAATGTAAACAAGGTTTTCTACAGAAATACTACCTCGATCAAGAACTGGAGCGATGTTGAGAGTATGCACTAGCCCTCCAGAAGGTCCTACACGCTGATTCTGCCCTTGACCTTGCTTCTTGGGGCAATCCTTGCTAAGATGTCCAGGCTCTCTACAGTGAAAGCATTTGCCCAACTTCCTCTTCTTCTTCCTACAGTCTTTGGCTATGTGCCCAGTAATCCCACAGAAGTTGCACTTCCTCCTTTCTCTTGACTTGTTGTTCTTGCTATGGTTGTTCTTATCTCTTTCCTCGGTATCTTCCTTCTTGCCTTGGGACTCATTTGCCTTGACCTCCTTCTTGCCACTCTTATCTTCCTCTTGAAGTAAGGCCATATTCACCAAATTTTCGAAGGTCGCCCCCAGGGGTATATGAGATATGGCCAAACCACGCAATGGCTCATTCAATCCTAGAGCAAAGCATAGGGCCTTCTTCCAAGCGGTGTTAACCCATTCTAGACCGAACTGAGCAAGTTGATTAAACTTATCCACGTATTCTCTAACGGTCATGTCCCCTTGCTTTATTGATAGGAACCTCTCTATCTGAAGATTCTCTTCTGCTGATGATAAAAACTTTAGTCCAAACCTTCTCCTAAAGTCATCCCAAGTCTCGATGGGTCTAGTAGTGGTGGTGACTACCCACCAATAAGCAGCTTCCCCTTTCAATAACCATACCGCCAACAGAAATTTACTACGATCTTCCACATCAAAGATAGCAAAGAGGTCTTCAGTTTCCTTTAACCAGTTTCTTACCTCCACAGAAGTCTCCGTTCCGACAAAATTCTTGCAACCCATCGCCTTAAAGTCTTTGCAAAGCTCCGCGAAATTCACTTGTGTATGCTGAGGGGGAGGAGGAACCTCAGCTACGGGAGGAGGAGAGATGTTAGCGACGGGGGAAGGAGGAGGAATGTTCGCGGGGCCGGCTTCATTCGCCCTTGCCTCCATAAATCTCCGAAACCAGACGGGTACTTGTACGCCTTCCGGGATGATAAAGCGATCGGCCATACTAAAACGAAGAAAAAGATAGATTCAGAACGAAGAAACGAAGGATAGTGCTATGGCTTTTGGGGAATAGCCTTTTAAAATAAACTAGACTTTGCTTGGAAAATACTTAATTGGTTTTGAAAATAATTCTTCAAAAGGTAAGTTTTTTAAAAAAAAACAACCTTTTGTCCAATCTCGTAAACCTTATGCTCTGATACCAAATGTAACACCCCACCTCCGCCAGGGTGACTCTTGCAAGCACACTAGCTTTGGAGGGGCGTTTAAACAAGGTAAACATGCATGCAGATATCACAAGACAGAACATATAAGTAAAACAGAGTAGTAAAGCAGCGGATAAAACTTGCATTTCCAAAACCATAGTTAAGTTACAATAAAGTACTTAGTCATTATTTTCCAACAAACAAAGTCTAGCATAAACTTAAAAACTGAAATACATAAAGTACTATCCCCAAAGTGAAGTGATAAACCATAGCTAGCTCAATGTACAAAACCGTACATGAGCAAATCCAGTAAGCAAGCTATAAAGATCCAAGCTAAGCTCCAATGTTCCCACCCTGAGAAACTGAGGGGGGGGGGGGAAACAGAAGAAAAGAGGCGAAAGAAAACAGGTCAGTCAAAAAGACTGGTAAGCCCTAACTACTATCTATCCATGAACTAGTAAAGTTAACTGGCATGAGAAGCTGAGATAAACATAAGGATAACAACATACTAGCATGATGATTAACTAACAAGATAGATAAAGGGGTCATTGCATAATCAAGGTTAAGTTTTGCACCACGGGTGTACTAGCATTCTAACATGTCAAGTAAAAACAAGAATTGATCCCTTGGCCCAAGCTTGGCCCAACATCATGAGATGACCTAAATCAAGGTCCAACTACTCGGTCTAGTCGATCGGCTCCCTATAAGCCTAACTCGTCAAGTGTCGGTGTCATACGGCCTAATCATGTAATGTAGTTGACTGTGCAGGGTCCACCCTAGGGTGTATCAGGCCCTATGGTGTAACCCTCTGACACCATTACAGGATACACAATCCAAACCTACAGGTGCCCGTGTTCAACTCCGGACTTGATGTGCACGACCATGGTCCGCCTGAACAACCGGGGCATCATTCAGCCGTCTCTTTTGGTCTCTTACAATTAGCCCAGTAATCGTGCCCCACCCTAGCCTAGTCCTAGGGTCTTATGATACTACCTAGAAGGTTACTGCTGAAAAGGACCGCACAACTAGGGTTTCTTAACGGGTTAAATGTGGTTAACCTGATCCACATGTGGATTAAATTGGTTAAGAGTACCCAAGGCTCCTGACTTAACCTCGATTAATCCATCAAGCCCAAATTGGTTAAGTATTAAGTGGACCATGACTTAACCCTAATCAGGAGGCATTAATTAACTTAATGCGCTTTAACCTCTCACATTAGACTTTGTTGTGGTTACTAGTTAAGCCGGGCGGGTCCGGGTAGCTTTATACCACAACTAGTTCTAACCTCGGGTTCGAGCACAACGTGACCAACTTCTCACATTGGGTCCTATTGTTTGTAGCCACTAGTTAAGCCGGGCGGGTCCAGGTAGATTTATGCTACAAACTCAACCCAACCTCGAGTTGGCCACACTCATATTTGCTAAGTGTCATGTCCATTATGTTTCCAAAACATAATTACAAGTTAACATATCACGTTATGTTATAAAAACCATGTTTATGTCATAATGTTACCCAATCCCAACGT
The DNA here is from genome assembly GCA_030737875.1 of Allium sativum. Lineage (NCBI taxonomy): Eukaryota > Viridiplantae > Streptophyta > Magnoliopsida > Asparagales > Amaryllidaceae > Allium > Allium sativum. The sequence continues at coordinate 840,430,937 of CM060924.1, forward strand.
AATCCCATCGTTTACATAATCGCAACAACGCATAAAGGTTAAAATGGGGAACTTAGCATAATCATGACATAAAGGTATTGAAGCCACAAGTTTATCATGGTGGCATATGAAATGTACATATGTTCATATACTTGCATATTGCATTATTAGGCTTCAAAAGCATGCATAAAACCAAACTTAGCATATGAGTGATACATGGTGATAAATAACATGTAGAAGTTACTAGAAGTTCGCATTTAGGCTCACATGCAAGTTATCATAAGGGATATGATAACTTCCATGTTGCCAAAATGCAACCTTCAACATAAAGCTTGAAGCTTTAAGCTCACAACTTCAAGTTTAACTTGCATAACATGATAACATGATCAACCCAAACTTGCATAACATAGCAACATGTGTCGTACATAATGATTAAACCAACTTGCATAATGATCATCCAAACTTGCATATAATGATCAACCAAACTTGCATATAATGATCAACCAACTTGCATATAATGATCAACCAAACTTGCATATAATGATCAACCCCAAACTTGCATCATTCCTTTAACTTTAGAGTTCAAAGAAAGAAAGTAGAAAAGGGCTTACAATGCTATGAAGACACAAATAATTATTTATTATAAAGATTGAGACGAAGCCCTTATGCAAGCACCAAAAACCCAAATATGCAAGCTCCAAATGAAAACCCTTGAGCCAAATCAATAAAAACCCTTGCTTTGTAATAGAAATGTTGCAACTTGACTTGAATGCAAACTAAGAATACAAGCTTGAAAATACTTGTATGCACTCAAAATCTCTTATAGAAATAAACTTAGGAATTTTAGCATGAGAGTGGAGGCCATGAGAGGAATAATTTTGACATAGTTTAGTTGTAGGAATGAATAATGATGATTTAGGCTAGGTGTTAGGTCCTTTTCATAGAAGATTAGGGTAATATTAGCCATAGGATTAACCCTAGATTCAATCCAAGCCATCAAAGCATGTATTGGGGAAGAAGTCAAGTGTAGGAACCATCTAGGGCCTTTAGATTAAAGCTGAACCATGAGAACCATTCAAATGCAAAATCTGCATTTGAGCGAATCGGCCCACGGGTTGACAGCCAAACACCCTGGGTTAACCCCTAGTCGACCCAGCGAGCTCGGGTCGACCTAAAAAATCGGCCGGTTCGGTTATTCCCCTCTCCCAATTCGCTGTTTTGAACATTTTTGCATATTTATTTATTTAATTTTCAATTATATATATATATATATCAATATATATATATATATTTCTCTGCGCAACCCATTTCACTTAATTAAGTATACTTTAATTTGTGAATTTTTCGTGAAACTTCGCGAGGCCATACCCTGGTCATACGGACTCCGATTTTCGAAAACTCGGACTCTATTTCGCGTATTTTTCCGAGACGAACGCAATGGCATAGCCCGTTTCCCTTGATTCAGATTTTACAGTTTAATTCTGCCTCCATTTATGTTATAACATGTTATTCAAAAATACGGGTTGTTACAAGCCTCATCAACCAGGAAATGACAAAAATCGGGCAGGCAGCATGGCTATGTGGGTTGCTCCCATTAGGGTGTATAATCACCTATCTAGAGAAATTCCTTTTGCTTATTTAATCTATTTCGATGTTGTCCCTTTCAAGAAACGGTGGTTTGAGCCCAACCGTTGGTGATATACATTCGATACACTCAAGCGAAATGAGTGGTCGGTCATTTGTGGGCCGGGTTGCAAGAATTTCTTGTTGATCCCAGTGTATTCCTCTCTAGAGATACACTATCGGCAGGTGGTACCATACCTTGTCATAGTTGGAATCCAATCCCCAATAAGCGCCCGCGGTTTTGATTGTATACTGTATATGTGGAGTGTGAGATACAAGTGTTCCTGTAATGACCCGCATTTTTATGGTGTACTAACTAATTTATTTAATTAGTGATGTAGAGGATTTAATGGTCGTTTAAATTAAATAACTTTGAGTATTTAATTAAAATAATAATTAAATAATATATTTAATTCTGAAATAATCAGAATTGGCTGAAATGGCGATATGGTGTGAACTGGATCATCTGTGATATTTTATTTAGCTTGGAATTTAATTTGAATAACGAATATATTATATAAACGACAGTTTGAACATAGAGTTATAATATAATTAAAATCGAGCTCGAAATGGCGCAACAGTTCGTAAATTGGCGATTCGAACTTCAACTGAATGTACAGGATTCGTTTTAAGCCGGATTTCTGTGAAACAAGAAACGTGTGGAGCTGGTGGAGTATATCTTTCTAGTGGAAGAGAAAAATCTGGATTTCATCGGGTAGATTTTGATCTATGTCCAAATCAAATTTTAGAAAAGTCATTGTGGAATTCCTTTATAATTTATAAAGGAAATATTTATATTTTTAAAAAAGGAATTTCATTTTTAAATCGAATATCGATTCAATCGGGATTTGAAATATCAAGTTATAAATCCCAGTAGAGCTGTATGGTAATCCACTATGAGTATATACGATAATATAAATTTATTTGTATTTAATTTAATTATATTTAAATATATTTATATATTTAAATGGGTCATTTAGGACTTTACAAATAGCCACTTTTGCAAACGAAGTCGGAATTCGACGAAACTAATTTTGTTGGATCCACAATGTCAAATAGTTGTTAGCTTTCTAGTTTCGTGATTTTTAGAGTCACTGTGTGGCTGTACGGATTTTTAGAATGAAAAACAGTTAGTATTTTTATGGTTAAAAATACGCTGAGTGAGCAAACGTTGTCAGAATTCGACGAAACCAGTTTTGTTAGGACCGAAATGTCAAACTCTAGTGGCATGTAAATTTTCATGATTTTTGGATATCATGGGTGACCACATAAATTTTAAGGACATAAACCAACAACGTTATATTTAAATTTGAACTAAATAACAAATATAAAAATATCCTAATGTATTGGTGGACCTAAATTAGGCCACACACCATCCCTTTTCAGCCACACAAAAGATACGATCCCCCTATATAATTTCTCTTAAGCCGCTGTAACACCCCACCTCCGCCAGGGTCACTCTTGCAAGTACACTAACTTTGGAGGGGTGTTGGACAAAGTAAACGTGCGTGCAGATATCACAAGATAGAACATATAAGTAAAAACAGAGTAAATAAAGCAGCGGATAAAAACTAACATTTCAAAACCATAGTCAAGTTACATCATAATACTTGGTCATTATTTTCCGACAAAACAAAGTCTAGAAACATAAACTGGAAAAAGCATAAAGTAACTATCCCCAAAGTAGAATAAAGCCATAGCATGCTCAAGTCCAAACCATACATGAGCTATCCAGAAAAGCAGCTAAAGATCCAGCTAGGTACCAGTGTTCCCACCCTGCAAACCTGGGGGGGGGGGGGGAACGGAAGAAAAGAGGCGAAAGAAAACGGGTCAGTCAAAAAGACTGGTAAGTCCTATCTACTATTAGTATAAAACTAATAAAGTTAACTGGACATATAAAGCAGAGATGAAACATGGGGTGATAACTGGCATGGTGAAGAGACAGATCAAGTGTGGCATCGCATATACGAGGTTAAGTTGCACCAAGTGTGTACTAGTAATCTATGTCAAGTATCAACGAGAAAAGATCCCTTGGCCCAATCTTGGCCCAACAGCCTGAGGTGACCTAGATCAAGGTCCAACAACACGGTCTAGTCGATCGGCTCCCTAAAAGCCTAACTCGTCAAGTGTTGGTGTTATATGGACCAATCACGAAGTGTAGTCAAACTGTGCTAGGTCCACCCTAGGGTGTATCAAGCCCTAGGGTGCCAACCACGGACACAAATCAAGCACGCACAGTCTAAACCTACGGGTGCCCGTGTTTGCTTTTTCAACTCCGGACTATGTGCATGACCATAGTCCGCCTGAACCTACGCCGACGCACCTACTCAGCCGTCGTTTTGGTCACTTACATGTCAGCCCAGTAATCGTGCCCCACCCTAGCCTAGTCCCTAGGGTATCATGATACAATGAAGAGGGTTACTGGTGAAAAGGACCACGTAACTAGGGTTTCTAACGGGTTAAATGTGGTTAACCCTACCCCGTCAAGTTGGTTAAGTGTACCCAAGGTTCATGACTTAACCCTATCAACCCATCGTGTTTAATCGGTTAAATATTCAAGTGGTCCATGACTTAACCCTATCATGTGGCATTAATTAATTTAATGCACCCAACCTCTCACATTAGACCTTGTTGTGGTTACTAGTTAAGCCGGGCGGGTCCGGGTAGCTTTACACCACAACTTGGTCCAACCTCGGGTTTCAAGTGCGCCATGACCAACTACTCACATTGGGTCCTAGTGCTTGTAACCACTAGTTAAGCCGGTCGGTTCCGGGTAGATTTATGCTACAAACTCAACCCAACCTCGAGTTGGCCATTCCCATGTTTTCTAGAAGTCATGTCCAAGTTCATGTTTCAAGCATAATCACATGTCATATTTCCTGTCATCTTTTCAAGTCATGTTTTTATGTCATTTTAGTTTACCCATAACGTAACCCCGTCGCATGTAAGTTCGCATAAACGCAAATAGATCTCAAAGGGGAAACTTAGAAGCATGACATAATTAATATGGTTTTGGGCCACAAGTTAAACATGGTGGCATATGAGGCAAATGTGTTCATAAACTTGCATATTACATCATAGGCCTCAAAACATGCATGATATCAACTTTAGCAAAATAGATGAAACATGGTCATAAATGACATAGGATGATAGCAAGTGATTCGCATATAACATCATATGCAAGATGACATAAGGTAGATCATAAACTTGCATATTAGATTATAAGCCTCAAAATATGCATGATATCAAACTTTAGTGAATAGGTGAAACATGATCATAAATGACATAGGATGGTGGCTAATGATTCGCATATAACATCATATGCAAGATAACACAAGGTTTATGAGAGTTTCTATGTTGCTTTATGCAACATTTCCAATCAAAGCTCATAGCTTTCTATGCATAAGGTAAAGGTGTTAGCTTTACAATCATGCATAGAATAAATTTATGCATAACATGATAGGATCAAAGCACATATCATACTTAGGCCCAAACTCAAACTTGCAACATGTCATATTTAACTTCATAGTTAGAATCTAAGAGTAGTATAGGGCTTACAATGCTATGAAGACTTATAAAATATAAATAAGATTGAGACGAAGCCACTAGCAACTCTAAAGACCCCCCAAATAGAAAGCTTTAATGAAAAACCTTGAGAAATTGGAAGAAGATCCTTGCTTTGATGAAGAAAGATTGAACTTTGGCCTTAGAAACTCTCAAACAAGCTTAGGAACTCTCATATGAATGAAGATGGAGGTTATGACAAGAGGGTGGAGGCCATGATTAAATATTTTGGCATAGTTTAGTTGTTGGATTGATTTATGATGATTTAGGCTAGGTATTAGGGTCCTTTTATAGAAGATTAGGTTAGTTTAGACCCTAGGATTAACCCTAATTCAGATCTGGGCCATCAATTCACGTCACTAGCCTCCAAACATGTCTTGAGAAACAAGTCAGGTGCACCCAGGCCAGACTGGCCGACCACCCAAGTCGACAGGGGTGTCGACTGGGCAGTCGACACAACTTGGGGTGTGTCGACTCCCATGTCGACTCCCCAGTCGACTTGGGGAGCGGCGGGATCTTTTTCCGCCTCCCTGCCCAACTGAATTTGAAATCTGTTTTTAAATTTAAATTTTCTGAAAACTTCCAAGGGCCTTAACTGGGTCATACGGACTCCGATTTTCGAAAACTCGGACTTTATTTCGCGTCTTTTTCCGAGACGAACGCAATGGCACAACCCGTTTCTCTTGATTCAAATTTTATCATTGAATTCTACCTTGATTTATGTTATAACTTGTTATTCAAAATATGGGTTGTTACATCCTCCCCACCTTAAAGGATTTCGTCCCCGAAATCTCTAAGTTAGGAAGAACGTATCCTACCATCCATCACCCATCTACTCAAAACATCATCCACGTGCAGTCAATATCCTTAACAAATTCTAAATGCTGTATGATTACATGCAAAGGTGTGTGTATATGTACTTATCTAATGCGAAAATCAGGCGGTTACTGATCCAGTAAACCCCCTTAATGCAAAGTATGTTAGTGAAATGAGTCCATATGTATGCAAAATCCTAACATAATTTATAATCTCTACATGAGTGCACATAACATTCATCCATATGCAACATCCATGTGATAGGATAACAAGTTTCATCCATGCAAACATCAAGCATAACATGTTTCAAATACATGTTTCATCCAAAGGGTTTCTACTTAAGGTTCTCATGACAAGGTTAACGAGATAACAAGATAAACAGGATAAACATGGATAGCAAAACAGAAGATATGTAAAAGGAAAAGAGGTCGAGAATGTACCCTCAAAAAGAAATGGATAAAGCCCACGCATCTTCTCCTCGGTTTCCCAAGTTGCATCCTCTTCGGCTTCACCCCACTGAACTTTCACCAATTTGACTTCTCGATTTCTTAGCTTCTTGATCTCTGTTCCCAAGATACGAATCGGAGCTCTCCTCAAGGTTGCCTCTTTCTCTACCTCCACGTCTTCAAGAATGCTTGGTTCAACCACCTCAGCGGACTCATGTAGGCACTTTCGGAGATGCGAGACATGAAAGACATTATGCACCCTGGCTAGCTTCTCGGGCAATTCCACCTTATAAGCCATCTTTCCAATTCTCTCTATGATAGGGAAGGGTCCTACGAATCTTGGTGCCAGCTTCCCAACTGCTCCAAAACGTACCACATTACGCAAAGGAGAAACCTTCACGAAAACCATATCCCCAATTTCGAATTCCAAATCTGTCCTTCGCTTGTCAGCATAGGATTTATGTCTATCTTGGGCTTCCTTCATCCGTCTTCTCACCAATTCAACTTTCTCGGATGTGTACCGTATCATATCGGGCCCAAGTATAAGCCTATCCTTTGTCTCCCACCAACAAGATGGTGACCTACACGACCTCCCATACAGAGCTTCAAATGGTGCCATCCCTATGCTAGCTTGGTAGCTATTATTATAAGCAAACTCTACAAGAGGAAGGTGGTCTTCCCAAGTACCACCAAAGTCAAGAACACAAAGCCTCAAAAGATCTTCTAGCACTCTATTCACACTTTCGGTTTGGCCATCCGTCTGGGGGTGATAGGCTATACTCAGATTCAATCGCGTACCCATCGCTTCTTGCAAACTATTCCAGAACTGGCTAGTGAAAATTGGGTCACGGTCGCTAACTATGCTAGAAGGAACTCCATGCAACCGCACTATCTCTCGAAGATAAATAGATGCTAGCCTTGATGCGGTCCTCTTGCTCTTTACTGGAATGAAATGAGCATTCTTCGTAAGTCTGTCAACTATGACCCATATGCTCGTATTCCCTTTCCTTGACCTAGGCAATCCATCCACAAAATCCATAGAAATACTTTCCCACTTCCATTGCGGGACCTCCAATGGATGTAATAGCCCACCGGGTTTCTTCGACTCGGCTTTCACTTGTTGGCACACCATGCACTTTGAAACATACTCTGCCACATCTTTCTTCATTCCAGCCCAAAAGAAAATGCGCTTCATATCTCTATACATCTTATCTCCTCCAGGATGTATAGTCATCTTCGAGTGATGCACTTCTTCGAGAACTTTATGCACCAAGTCTCCTACTTGTGGAACGCATAGCCTCCCATCACGCCTTAGCCAACCCTTGTCATCAACAGTATATCTAGCAAGGTGACTAGACGTCTCACCACGAATCAACTTGTCCATGACCTCGACTATCTGCGGGTCTCCTTTATGGGAAGCCCCAACTTGATCAAGAAGTATAGGTCTAAGCTCAAGGGATGCTAACGAACCCGTCATCGACTCAACAGCTGTTGTGAAATTAAAGGTTGCCAAGAACTCTAGGCTCCTCATCTCAACAAACAAGGGACTCAAAGTCAACTTACTTCTGCTTAATGCATCTGCCACAACATTACCCTTGCCAGGGGTATAAGATATCTCGAAGTCATAAGATGCCAAGAATTCCATCCACCTTTGCTGCCTTAGATTTAGATCTTTCTACGAGAAGAGGTACTTGAGCGACTTACGATCAGTATATAACTCAAACCTTTCGCCTAGAAGATAGTGGCGCCAGGATTTGAGTGCAAAGATAATCGCCACCAACTCCAAATCATGAGTGGGATAGTTCTTCTCATGAACTTTAAGTTGCCTACCCCCATAACATATGACTCTTCCCTCTTGCATCAGAATAGCACCTAACCCCGTGCCACATGCATCGGTGTACACGGTAAACATCTTACCGCCATCGGGTAATACCAAAACTGGAGCTGTAGTAAGAGCCCTCTTGAGCCTTTGAAAAGCAAGCTCACACTCTAAGTCCCATACAAAGACTAAGTTCTTCTTCGTCAACTTAGTAAGAGGGGCTGAAATCTTAGTGAAGTCCCTGATGAACTTCCTATAGTAGCCCGCCAGACCGAGAAAGCTTCTTACTTCGGTTGCATTCCTAGGAGTCTTCCAGTCTTGAACTGCAACCACTTTCGCGGGATCCACCGTTATGCCTTGCTTAGAAACTATATGTCCAAGAAACCGAACTTCCCTTCTCCAGAAATGGCATTTGGAGAACTTGGCTTTCAAATGATGAGCTCTAAGCGTATCCATCACTTCCTTGAGATGTCTGGCATGTTCTTCCTCATCCTTTGAGAAGATCAGAATATCATCCACGAAGACAACCACGAACTTGTTAAGGAACTCCCTGAACACCCTACTCATCAAATCTACGAAGTAGGCGGGTGCATTAGTCAAACCGAATGGCATGATAAGCCATTCAAAGAATCCATCTGGATTCCTAAACGCAGTTTTATCAATACTATCCTTAGCCACTCTAAGCTGATGGAATCCAGTGGCTAGATCGAGCTGAGAGAAAACAGAAGCACCAACAAGCTGGTCAAAGAGGTCATCAATCCTCGGTAATGGGTGCCTATTCTTCTTTGTCAGCTTGTTCAACTCTCGATAATCAACACATAGATGAAGCGAACCATCCGCCTTAGTTGCGAATACCACAGGAGATCCCCATTCAGAAATGCTTCACCTAATAAAGTTCTTCTCAAGCAACTCCTTGATTTGCTTACTGAGCTCTCTTCTTTCTCGTGGGGCCATGTGCCTAACGGGCAATGAAACTGGCTTGGCATTATCAGCAAGATAAATGCGGAAATCTATCTCTCGTTTAGGGGGCAATTCCTTAACCTCTTCAAAGACATCAAGATAGTCTCGGACCACCCTTACAGATTGCAGATCATCGATGGACGAGTCAAGAGATTCAAGATAACATAACATGACGGGACCTCTAGGGTTACAAGAAATCTCTAGGGTATTACCGAGGCGGGTATTGAGCCTCACCACCCTATGCTCACAATCGAGGATGGCTCCATAACTAGACAACCAATCCATGCCCAAGATCAACCCGTATCCTGTGAATCCGAGAACATAAGCATTACACATGAATTCTACGGTCAAGATAGAAATCTTCAAATCCACACAAATCATAGATAGATGGGCAGAACCCCCAATTGGATTTGAAACACTAACGGGATCCTCAACTAGACTAGTACTTAGGTGCAAACTTTCAACAAGATCAGAAGAAATAAAACTATGCGATGCGCCAGAATCAAATAAGGTGCGAACAGGAAAATCAGAAATATAAACAAGGCTTTCTAAAGAAATACTACCTCGGTCCTGAACTGGAGCAGTGTTGAGAGCATGCACTTGCCCTCCAGAAGGTCCTGCACGCTGAGTCTGCCCTTGCCCTTGTCCTTGCTTCTTGGGGCAATCCTTTTTAAGGTGTCCAGGCTCTCCACAGTGAAAGCATTCGCCCAACTTCCTCTTCTTCTTTCTGCAATCTTTGGCTATGTGCCCAACAATCCCACAGAAGTTGCATTTTCTTGGGTCTTTTGCCTTGTTGTTGTTGGCCTTATTGCCCTTATTGTTCTTGTTGTTCTGATTGCTCTGATTTCCTCCCCACTTGGAGTCCGTCTTCTTGGTTTGAGTCTCATTAGTCTTGACTTCTTTCTTGCCATTCTTATCGTCTCCTTGAAGAAATGCCATGTCCACTAGGCCTTCAAAAGTGGCCCCCATGGGTATATGAGATAGGGCTAAACCTTGTAATGGCTCATTCAACCCTCGTGCAAAGCGTAAAGCCTTCTTCTGGGGAGTATTAACCATGTCCAAACCGAATCGAGCGAGCTGGTTAAACTTATTCACATACTCCCTCACTGTCATGTCCCCTTGCTTCAAAGATATAAACTTCTCCAATTGCAGATTTGCCTCAGCTGATGTTAGAAACTTAAGCCCAAACCTCGTCATAAAGTCGGCCCAAGTCTCTATAGGTCTAGTAGCATTGGTGACCTCCCACCAATAAGCAGCTTCTTCTTTTAATAGTTATGCTGCCAATAAAACCTTTCTATGGTCTTCCACATCAAAGATGGCGAAGAGATCTTTAGTTTCTTTCAACCAATTTCGTGCCTCTACAAAAGTCTCCGTCCCAATAAAATTCTTGCCGCCCATCGCCTTAAAGACCTTGCAAACCTTTGCGAAATCTGCTTGTGGATGCTGAGGAGGAGGAACCTCAGTTACGGTGGGGGTATTTGCTGGGCCCACATCGTTGGCCCTAGCTTCCAAGTACCTCCGGACCCATCCGGGAATGGTTACTCCTTCGGGAAGGTTAAGATCGGCCATGCTGAAAAAGGAAAAGATAGATTAAGAACGAGGAAACAAAGGATAGTGCTAATGGCTTTTGGGGAATAGCCTTTTAAAATAAACTAGACTTTTCTTGGAAAATACTTAATTGGTTTTGAAAATAGTTTTCCAAAAAAAGTAAGTTTTAAAAACACTTTTGCTCAAATCTTGTAAACCTGGCTCTGATACCAAATGTAACACCCCACCTCCACCAGGGTCACTCTTGCAAGTACACTAGCTTTGGAGGGGTGTTGGACAAGGTAAACATGCATGCAGATATCACAAGACATAACATATAAGTAAAAACAGAGTAAATAAAGCAGCGGATAAAAACTAACATTTCAAAACCATAGTCAAGTTACATCATAGTACTTGGTCATTATTTTCCCACAAAACAAAGTCTAGAAACATAAACTGAAAACTGGAAAAAGCATAAAGTAACTATCCCCAAAGTAGAATAAAGCCATAGCATGCTCAAGTCCAAACCATACATGAGCTATCCAGGAAAGCAGCTAAAGATCCAGCTAGGTACCAGTGTTCCCACCCTGCAAACCTGGGGGGGGGGGGGGGAACGGAAGAAAAGAGACGAAAGAAAACGGGTTAGTCAAAAAGACTGGTAAGCCCTATCTACTATTAGTATAAAAACTATTAAAGTTAACTGAACATATAAAGCAGAGATGAAACATGGGGTGATAACTGGCATGGTGAAGAGACAGATCAAGTGTGGCATCGCATATACGAGGTTAAGTTGCACCAAGTGTGTACTAGTAATCTATGTCAAGTATCAACGAGAAAAGATCCCTTGGCCCAATCTTGGCCCAATAGCCCGAGGTGACCTAGATCAAGGTCCAACAACACGGTCTAGTCGATCGGCTCCCTAAAAGCCTAACTCGTCAAGTGTCGGTGTCATACGGCCCAATCACGAAGTGTAGTCAAACTGTGCTAGGTCCACCCTAGGGTGTATCAAGCCCTAGGGTGCCAACCACGGACACAAATCAAGCACGCACAGTCTAAACCTATGGGTGCCTGTGTTTGCTTTTTCAACTCCGGACTATGTGCACGACCATAGTCCGCCTGAACCTACACCGGCGCACCTACTCAGCCGTCGTTTTGGTCACTTACATGTCAGCCCAGTAATCGTGCCCCACCCTAGCCCAGTCCCTAGGGTATCATGATACAATCAAGAGGGTTACTGGTGAAAAGGACCACGTAACTAGGGTTTCTAACGGGTTAAATGTGGTTAACCCTACCCCGTCAAGTTGGTTAAGTGTACCCAAGGTTCATGACTTAACCCTATCAACCCATCGTGTTTAATCAGTTAAGTATTCAAGTGGTCCATGACTTAACCCTATCATGTGGCATTAATTAATTTAATGCACCCAACCTCTCACATTAGACCTTGTTGTGGTTACTAGTTAAGCAGGGCGGGTCCGGGTAGCTTTACACCACAACTTGGTCTAACCTCGGGTTTTAAGTGCGCCATGACCAACTACTCACATTGGGTCCTATTGCTAGTAGCCACTAGTTAAGCCGGTCGGTTCCGGGTAGATTTATGCTACAAACTCAACCCAACCTCGAGTTGGCCATTCCCATGTTTTCTAGAAGTCATGTCCAAGTTCATGTTTCAAGCATAATCACATGTCATATTTCATGTCATCTTTTCAAGTCATGTTTTTATGTCATTTTAGTTTACCCATAACGTAACCCCATCGCATGTAAGTCCGCATAAACGCAAATAGAACTCAAAGGGGAAACTTAGAAGCATGACATAATTAATAAGGTTTTGGGCCACAAGTTAAACATGGTGGCATATGAGGCAAATGTGTTCATAAACTTGCATATTACATCATAGGCCTCAAAACATGCATGATATCAACTTTAGCAAAATAGATGAAACATGGTCATAAATGACATAGGATGATAGCAAGTGATTCGCATATAACATCATATGCAAGATAGCATAAGGTAGATCATAAACTTGCATATTAGATTATAAGCCTCAAAATATGCATGATATCAAACTTTAGCAAATAGGTGAAACATGATCATAGATGACATAGGATGGTGGCTAATGATTCACATATAACATCATATGCAAGATAACACAAGGTTTATGAGAGTTTCTATGTTGCTTTATGCAACATTTCCAATCAAAGCTCATAGCTTTCTATGCATAAGGTAAAGGTGTTAGCTTTACAATCATGCATAGAATAAATTTATGCATAACATGATAAGATCAAAACACACATCATACTTAGGCCCAAACTCAAACTTGCAACATGTCATATTTAACTTCATAGTTAGAATCTAAGAGTAGTATAGGGCTTACAATGCTATGAAGACTTATAAAATATAAATAAGATTGAGACGAAGCCACTAGCAACTCTAAAGACCCCCAAATAGCAAGCTTCAATGAAAACCCTTGAGAAATTAGAAGAAGATCCTTGCTTTGATGAAGAAAGATTGAACTTTGGCCTTAGAAACTCTCAAACAAGCTTAGGAACTCTCATATGAATGAAGATGGAGGTTATGACAAGAGGGTGGAGGCCATGATTAAACATTTTGGCATAGTTTAGTTGTAGGATTTATTTATGATGATTTAGGCTAGATATTAGGGTCCTTTTATAGAAGATTAGGTTAGTTTAGACCCTAGGATTAACCCTAATTCAGATCTGGGCCATCAATTCACGTCACTAGCCTCCAAACATGTCTTGAGAAACAAGTCAGGTGCACCCAGGCCAGACTGGCCGACCACCCAAGTCGACAGGGGTGTCGACTGGGCAGTCGACACAACCTGGGGTGTGTCGACTCCCAAGTCGACTCCCCAGTCGACTTGGGGAGTGGCGGGATCTTTTCCCGCCTCCCTGCCCAACTGAATTTGAAATCTGTTTTTAAATTTAAATTTTCTGAAAACTTCCATGGGCCTTAACTGGGTCATACGGACTCCGATTTTCGAAAACTCGGACTCTATTTCGCATATTTTTCCGAGGCGAACGCAATGGCACAGCCTGTTTCCCTAGATTCAGATTTTATCATTGAATTCTGCCTTGATTTATGTTATAACTTGTTATTCAAAATATGGGTTGTTACAGCCGCCATAGGAAAAAATGGAAAACGTAGAAATCCTCCTATGAAAATAAAACTAAAATCATGGAAAAAGTTTATAAATTACAACATAAATATATTTGGGATCCTTATGGCTTGCTCTTCATTCTGGTATACGTTTTGACCAACTCGATCGCTGTGTTGGAGGTTGTTGTTTACAACAGAAAATCTAGGGCTGACGATTTCAGCAAATTGAAGCATTGATTCTCTCCGTGGTTTGTTTTGGGATCGGGAGGTGAATCCGCACCTTGGGTGCAAATTTGGTGGATTTTCGTCGAGATGAATGTCAATACATGTATGGTATCCATCGGGTTTGTCCCGTCGACGCGCTTCAGCTGGAGCCACAGAGTTCAAAATGAAGAGTATAGGGAGGAGCGAATTTTGATGGCCTGACGTTTGGCGGTGGTGGCAAGCGGAAAGAATGGATGGAGAAGGTTGTGAGGGCGGTCAAAACGTCAGCCATGGTATTGAAGGAGCAGGAGTTGAGTTCGGGGAAGAAGTGTTTGGAGCGGACGGGTTTAAATGAGTAGGCTTGGGCCCTGGGTGAAAGGGGTGAGCCCAATATTTAATTAGAATAGTTTTAGTTTTAAATTTTAATAAGGTATGAACTTATAAATTATAACTTTCACATACTATATCAGAATTGGATGAAACAATATCCGACCGGATCGTATGGACGGACACTACCCAATGGGACTGACTGGGAGTGGATTGGAGCTCGTACGAATTTATGGCGAAATAAACTGTTTGATTCAAACCAAACAACAATTTATCGTTCTTTAACGATGAACAGCCAAAGTGAGTAAATCTCACTAACTCTGAACAGTTTATAATTTCATGTTGTATTTTTAGAACTGTTAAATATTGTCTGATTGACTGTGTGTTGACTGTTTGATTGAACTGCTAGTCAGTTAGTTGAATTTCTATATTGATTATGTTTAACAGAATATATCATATGGAACTGAAAGTGATGTTGATATTATTGTGTAACATCTGTGGATGCAGGGAAACAGGTTGGAGGAATCCGACTGGATTCCTCAACAGCTATTTTATTATTTTCATATGTTGTGATATATGACGTGGTTTATAATTTGTTGTTGATTATATGTGTATGGACGATATTGGACATCGTAATTTGATATGTTAAACACCATAACACATCGGAATTTGGAAAAAAGGGGATTTTCAAAATGAATATTGAAATTAGATTATTTATAAAATAAAAAGGGTTTATAAAAGAGATAATGCTTATAAAATTAAAGAAGATTTTATAAAGGAAACTATTTATAAATGGAATACTTATAAATAGAAATTTATTTATAAATGGAATATTTATTACTAGGAAATATGTTTAAGTGGAATTTTATATGAAGGGAAATCTTTATAAATGGAATATTTATAAAGTGAATTGTTTATTTAGAATAAATAAATTAGGTATTTAAATGGATTGTTTATTTGTTAAATAAATAGGATAAGATAAAGAGATATTGACTTAGCAAATAAATAAGTTATAAAAAGGGATTATTTATTTAGATAATGAATAAAGAAATATTTGTGAACCATTTACAAATAAAATAGAAAGAGAAATATGTGTAAAACATTTACAAATAGATTATAAAGGAAATATTTATCTTTGGATAAATATATATATATATAAGTCTGAACTTATATATAAAGAAGTAAACAGATAAACGGAGCAGATTGATTTTTAAATGATATTTATAAATTAAGTTAAATATTTATCATTTGGATAAATAGAATATATAAGTCAGGACTTATATAAAGAAGTAAAAATCTATTTCAACATCGATGTTTGAAATTGAATAAGGACAAAGGGTTAATCTGTTTGGGTTAATCAGTTAGAGTTAAACCAGTTACGTTAAACCGTAGAGTTAAACCAGTTAGGGTTAATCAGTTAGAGTTAAACCAGTTAGGTTAAACCATAGAGTTAAACCAGTTAGAGTTAATCAGTTAGAGTTAATCGATAGAGTTAAATCGAACTAGAGTTATTCAAATGGAGTTAATCGAATTTAGTTTATTCGAATAAAGTTAAAGTGAGTTAATCGAATTTAGTTATTCGAAGAAGTGAATCGAATCAGAGATATTCGAAGTGAGATAATCGAATAGTAGATATTCGAAGTGAGATAATCGAATCAAAGATATTTGATGTGAGTTAGTCGAATCAGAGATATTCGAAGTGAGATAATCGAATCAGAAATATTTGAAGTGAGTTGATCGAATCTAGTTATTCGACAGGAGTTAAATCGAATAAGATTTATTAGAAGAAATAGATTTTCGAATATAAGTATTCAAAAGTAAGAAAATCGAATATAAGTTATTCGAATAAGTTATTTGAATAAGAGTTAATCCAGTAAGAGTTATTAGGTTGGAGTTATTCAAATAAGAGTTATAGATTGGATTTAACTGAATAGGAGTAAATAAATTAGTTGTCGTTATATTATTCGAGTTAGGAAATAAAAGTCATATTAAAGATAATATATTTCGGATGCAGAAGATTGTAACACCATTGTAATAATCACGTAAACTTGTAAAAGAAGGGGGTTCGTAAATAGAATCCTAGGGTTCGTAAGGAAGTGCTAAAGGGTAAAAAGATGAACTTACCCTATTTCGAGATTTGAAATGTTGTTCAATTAAGTTCTGAGAGGTAGTTATACCCCAACTTGATTGACTTCGTTTTTAATTTAGAAATGGTTAAAGTTCGAGAGTGAAAGTGGTTAAGTGATTTTAGTAAATAAGTATAGTGGTTTGAGTTGTTGTCGCGATGTTGATTTAAACATCTATTTAAATCCAAGTAAAGAAGATTTGGAAATGTTTTCCAAATAGAATCAGAAACGTAATCAAATATTGAAATTTGAAATATGAATTAGAAAAGGAAGTGCTCATGTATAAGGAGTTAAGAAATGGAGTTAAACTAAATCAGAATTTGACTGGAGACTTGTTAAGTTGAATGGTTTCCTAAGTGTCTATCTGATGTTGGTTCGACCTTCTGGATTGGTACTTAGGGAATTGTTCTTATACTAGTTTACAATCAGAGACTGATAGTTGTAGAAGAGTAGTGATACGTAAATAAGTTATGGAAATGTTTTCCAGCGTTAACGTATATTTTCTAAACATAGAAAATAAGGAACATATGAATATATATACATATATATATATATATATATATGATTAATGATTGATTTGTTAGAATTTCCATCTGGAAATAATATCGTTGTTTGCACATGTATTTTTCTTTGATAGTTAACTCACCGACTATCGAAGTTTTTTACCATTTTAACATTGTTAATATGGAGAGACCGGTTGGATTATTATCCAAAGAACCACCCTGTATTTGCATAAGCATTGTGAATCATATATGCCAAAGATAATTGAAGACGGAGTAAGGTGTAAGGTCTATTGTATAAGTCTTAGATAACAGTGCCTAAGATGGATGTACTGAATAGTGCCATCGGTTCATCCTGTTCCTGGATGACTTGTATGGATGAATGTCTGACAGAGTATTTCCAGAAAGGTCACGTACATTGATTTCTTCAACCATACCAAGAGTGGAAGCGGAGAAGGAAACTTCTTTAGCAAACACGTAATGCACTGTTGTAGACGTCAATTAGTGATTTTCATGGATCTGACAATGTGGCATTCAAAGTGAATCTGATGTGATGATAAAGCGTAACCTCAAGCCTCATCAACCGGGAAATGACAAAAATCGGGCAGGAAACATGGCTATGTAGGTCGCACCTATTAGGGTGTATAATCACCTGATCTAGAGTTTCATTTACTTCTGAAAATCTATTGTTCATGCTGTCCCATTCGGGAAACGGATGCTGATCCCAACCGTTTGTGATATACATTCGATACACTCAAGCGAAATGAGTGGTCGGTCATGTGTGGCCGGGTTGCAAGATGTTCTTGTTGAACCCAGTGTATTCCTCTCTAGAGGTACGCTAGCGAAAGGTGGTTCCATACCTTGTCATAGTTGGAAATCCATTACCCAATACGTGCTTGCGGTTTTGATTTTATACTATATTTGCAGAACGTGAGATGGAAGCGTTTCGGCTAGATGATTATTATATTGTGGTTGATAGACATTATTATAGTATCAAAGGTTTTGATATAAAGATATTTTGGATTCTCATAAGGGAAAACACCATTCCGTTATACGGCGTGGTCTTATGAGATATCGTTTACTTGTTCAAACTGTTTTATTCATACCAGTTACATGACTGACTCGGAGTTTATTTTGTTTTGTTTTCCCTAAACTCTTGGGTGCCCAATTTTGTATCGGCTGTCAAGTAGTTGGGATTTACAGATACTTGAAGAGCTGGAGCAGGAGGCTTCAGGATCATATAGCTATAGTGTATTTCTGCTGTGTCGTAAGTGCTGTACTTTGAAATGATATGTATATTCAAATATAGATTTATATTTCAAAGATATGTTATTCATTCCGCTGTGAGGTTCGTGTTACTCTGATGTTGTGTTCTTCTTCTTCTGTTCTAAGTTCTATCTTATCTTTTCGCACCCTCTAATTTCTTTCATTGACTATTCAGTAAATTTTCGATCCTTGGATGTTCGATATATGTCTTATATCGGATAACTAAGATCGCAAATTTTCGGGTTGTTATGGTTGGTATCAGAGCATAAGGTTAAGTGAATTACCTTGGCTTTGTGGCATGACTCGGTAGAGATAGGGTTAGTAATACCCTTGATTGAG
This sequence comes from Allium sativum, assembly GCA_030737875.1. Lineage (NCBI taxonomy): Eukaryota > Viridiplantae > Streptophyta > Magnoliopsida > Asparagales > Amaryllidaceae > Allium > Allium sativum. The sequence continues at coordinate 840,449,547 of CM060924.1, forward strand.
TTGAGTGTATATATAGGAGTGAACGTATTTGTTATTGATATAAAAATTTGTTTTATATTGTGGAGATTTATTGGTTGAATCGTTTATGAGTTCTGGTCAATCAGTTTGATCCACTGTATTGGTAGGGATTTTGTAAACACTCGAATACGATGAAACGTCATGGTATGATTTGAAAAGAGGGTAAACGAAATAATTTTACCCAAATTATATTTTGACATAAAGGATTTATATCAGAGTGATTATAATATATTGGATATATTGGTTGTTATTATAATCGAGTAAGATCATAATGGAGATGGTTATATATATAACCAAATAAAATTCGTATAAGTATTACGAAGTGAATTAAATCTGAAATTTAAATCAGAATTGAAAGTATAACCCTGGGAAATTTGGAAAGGTGTTTGTAAATGGATTTGGATTAAATATATGAGAATTTTAAAATCCTGGGATATTTTAAATTGTTTTACAAATGGTGTGAATGGTATTTTGAAATTGATTTCAAAATGGGAAGTGTTTAAATATGAGGTTTGAAAAGTGATATAGTATTGAACTCACTTCGATAGCTGGAAAATCTATTTCGATGATGATCTAGACATCATCGGTGTACGTTTTTGAGTTGTAAGTGACGGATTACTACCAAAGATTTTGTTTTCAAATATGTTTTGCGAAAACAAGGTGTTCAGAAATTCAAGGGTTTTGAATTGTTATTGTGATTTCAAATTGATTCGAAATAAAAACCCAGGAATTTAAATTCTAGAATTTAAATTTAACTTGTGAAGTTAATTCGAATGGGATGATGAAAGTAAATAATAAACCAGAAATTTAACTTGAGATGATAAGTTAAGAAAAAATGAAATGGATTAGAGGATAATCTGGAATGGAATTGCATTGATAAGTTCAGAGTTTGAAATTTGATATTGGAGTTTGAATGGAATTTGGCTTGGGTAAAACCAAATGTTTGAGTTGAGGAGTTTGATTAAATGATATTGGTATATGTTAAATTGGTAACAGATGCAAAAGATATAATGATATGCCTGACAAAAAGGTGCAAGTTTATATTTATATTAGGTATGAGATTTATGAGCCGATTAAGCCAGCCGCTTGGCTGTTTGATTTTCTTTTGGGTTGGAGAAGGCCTAGAGAGGCGAGTTGTGGTTTTACCGATAGGGCTGTACGAAGGAGGTTACGGCGAAATTTTCCGAAAAATTAAGGTTTAGAAAATTTTCAGAATTTTTGAAAATTTTAGTAAGTCGGAATAAAGTTATATTTTAGTCGATATTAATTGTTTCATTTGAAACTGAAGTTAAGGGGTAAATCGACAAATATTTACCCGGTAGATAGGGTCGTCTTCTAGCTTAGCAATTTCGAGGACGAAATTATTTTAAGTGGGGAAGAATGTAATGACCCGCATTTTTACGGTGTAATATTAATTTATTTAATTAGTGATGTAGAGGATTTAATGGTCGTTTAAAATAAATAAGTTTGAGTAATTAATTAAAATAATAATTAAATAATATATTTAATTCTGAAATAATCAGAATTGGCTGAAATGGCAATATGGTGTGAACTGGATCATCTGTGATATTTAATTCAGCTTGAAATTTAATTTGAATAACGAACATATTATATAAACGATAGTTTGAACGTAGAGTTATAATATAATTAAAATCGAGCTCGAAATGGCGCTGAAGTTCGTAAATTGGCGATTCGAACTTCAACTGAATGTACAGGATTCGTTTTAAGCTGGATTTCTGTGAAACAAGAAACATGTGGAGCTGGTGGAGTATATCTTTCTAGTGGAAGAGAAAAATCTGGATTTCGTCGGGTAGATTTTGATCTATGTCCAAATCAAATTTTAGAAAAGTCGCTGTGGAATTACTTTATAATTTATAAAGGAATTATTTATATTTTTTTGAAAAGGAATTTCATTTTTAAATCGAATATCGATTTAATCGGGATTTGAAATATCAAGTTATAAATCCCAGTAGAGCTCTATGGTATTCCACTGTGAGTATATACGATAATATAAATTTATTTATATTTAGTTTAATTATATTTAAATATATTTATATATTTAAATGGGTCATTTAGGACTTTAAAAATAGCCACTTTTGCACACGAAGTCGAAATTCGACGAAACTAATTTTGTTAGATCCGCAATGTCACATAGTTGTTAGATTTCTAGTTTCGTGATTTTTAGAGTCACTGTGTGGCCATACAGATTTTTAGAGTGAAAAACAGTCAGTATTTTTACGGTTAAAAATACGCTGTGTGAGCAAACGGAGTCAGAAATCGACGAAACCAGCTTCGTTGGGACCGAAATGTCAAACTCTAGTGGCATGTCAATTTTCATGATTTTTGGGTATCATGTATGACCACAGAAATTTTTAAGGACAGAAACCAACAGCGTTATATTTAAATTTGAATTAAATAATAAATATAAAAATATCCTAATGTATTGGTGGACCTGAACTAGGCCACGCACCATCCCTTTTCAGCCACACAAAAGATACGATCCCCCGATATAATTTCTCCTAAGCCGCCACAGGAAAAAAAAGGAAAACGTAGAAATCCTCCCATGAAAATCAAAATAAAATCATGGAAAAAGTTTATAAATTACAACATATATATGTTTGGGATCCTTATGGCTTGCTCTTCATTCTGGTATATGTTTTGACAAACTCGATTGCTGTGTTGGAGGTTGCCGTTTACAACAGAAAACCTAGGGCTGATGATTTCAGCGAATTGAAGCATTGATTCAAGTCTTCGTGGTTTGTTTTGGGATCGGGAAGTGAATCCGCACCTTGGGTGCTAATTTGGTGGATTTCCGTCGAGATGAATATCGATACCTGTATGATATCCATCGGGTTTGTCCCGTCGACGCGCTTCAGCTGGAGCAACCGAGCTCGAAATGAAGAGTATAGGGAGGAGCGAATTTTGATGTCCTGACGTTTGGCATTGGTGGCAGGCGGAAAGAATGGACGGAGAAGGTTGTGAGGGCGGTCAAAACGTCGGCCATGGTATTGAAGGAGCATGAGTTGAGTTCGGGGAAGAAGTGTTTGGAGTGGACGGGTTTAAATGAGTGGGCTTGGGCCTTGGGAGAAAGGGGTGTGCCCAATATTTAATTAGAATAGTTTTACTTTTAAATTTTAATAAGGTATGAACTTATAAATTGTAACTTTCACATACAATATCTGAATTGGACAAAACAAGATCCGACAGGATTGTATGGATGGACACTACCCAATGGGACTGACTAGGAGTGGAATGGAGCTCGTATGAATTTATGGCGAAATAAACTGTTTGATTCAAACCAAACAACAGTTTATCATTCTTTAACGATGAACTGCCAAAGTGAGTAAATCTCACTAACTCTGAACAGTTTATAATTTCATGTTGTATTTTTAGAACTGTTAAATATTAGCTGATTGACTGTGTGTTGATTGTTTGATTGAACTGCTAGTCAGTTTGTTGAATTTCTATATTGATTATGTTTAAGAGAATATATCATATGGAACTGAAAGTGATGTTGATTTCATTATGTAACATCTGTGGATGTAGGGAAACAGGTTGGAGGAATCCGGCTGGATTCCTCAACAGCTATTTTATTATTTTCATATATTGTGATATATGACGTGGTTTATAATCTATTGTTGATTATATGTGTATGGACGATATTGGACATCGTAATTTGATATGTTAAACACCATAACACACCGAAATTTGGAAAAAAGGGGGATTTTCAAAATGAATATTGAAATTAGATTATTTATAAAATCAAAGGGGTTTTATAAAAGAGATAATATTTATAAAATCAAAGAAGATTTTATAAAGGAAATTATTTGTAAACGGAATACTTATAAATAGAAATTTATTAATAAATGGAATATTTATAAATAGGAAATATGTTTAAGTTGAATTTTATATGAAGGGAAATCTTTATAAATGGAATATTTATAAAGTGAATTGTTTATTTAGAATAAATAAATTATATATTTAAATGGATTATTTATTTGTTATATAAATAGGATAAGATAAAGAGATATTGACTTAGGAAATAAATAAGTTATAAAAAGGGATTATTTATTTAGAGAATGAAAAAAGAAATATTTGTAAACCATTTACAAATAAAATAAAGAGAGAAATATGTGTAAAACATTTACAAATAGATTGTAAAGGAAATATTTATCTTTGGATAAATAGATATATATAAGTCTGAACTTATATATGAAGAAGTAAACAGATAAAAGGAGCAGATTGATTTTTAAATGATATTTATAAATTAAGTTAAATATTTATCATTTGGATAAATAGAATATATAAGTCAGGACTTATATAAAGAAGTAAAACTCGATTTGAACATTAATGTTTGAAACTGAATAAGGAAAAAGAGTTAATCAGTTAGGGTTAATCAGTTAGAGTTAAACCAGTTAGGTTAAATCGTAGAGTTAAACCAGTTAGGGTCAATCAGTTAGAGTTAAACCAGTTAGGTTAAACCACAGAGTTAAACCAGTTTGAGTTAATCAGTTAGAGTTAGTCGAAAGAGTTAAATCGAACTAGAGTTATTGAATAGAGTTAAATCGAACTAGAGTTATTCTAATGGAGTTAATCGAATTTAGTTTATTCGAATAAATTTGAAGTGAGTTAATCGAATTTAGTTATTCGAAGAAGTGAATCAAATCAGAGATATTCGAAGTGAGATAATCGAATAATGGATATTCTAAGTGAGATAATCGAATCAGAGATATTCGAAGTGAGATAATCGAATCAGAAATATTCAAAGTGAGTTGATCGAATCTAGTTATTCGGCAGGAGTTAAATCGAATAAGATTTATTCAAAGAAAGAGATTTTCGAATATAAGTATTCGAAAGTAAGCAAATCGAATATAAGTTATTCGAATAAGTTATTCGAATAAGAGTTAATCTAGTAAGAGTTATTAGGTTGGAGTTATTCAAATAAGAGTTATAGATTAGAGTTAAACGAATAGGAGTAAATAAATTAGTTGTCATTATATTATTCGAGTTAGGAAATAAAAGTCATATTAAAGATAATATATTTCGGATGCAGGAGATTATAACACCATTGTTATAATCATGTAAACTTGTAAAAAAGGGGGTTCGTAAATAGAATCCGAGGGTTTGTAAGGAAGTGTTAAAGGGTTAAAAGATGAACTTACCCTATTTCGAGATTTGAAATGTTGTTCAGTTAAGGTCTGAGAGGTAGTTATACCCCAACTTGATTGACTTGGTTTTTAATTTAGAAATGGTTAAGGTTCGAAAGTGAAAGTGGTTAAGTGATTTTAGTAAATAAGTATAGTGATTTGAGTTATCGTCGCGGTTTTGATTTAAACATCTGTTTAAATCCAAGTAAAGAAGATTTGGAAATGTTTTCCAAATAGAATCAAAAATGTAATCAAATATTGAAATTTGAAATATGAATTAGAAAAGGAAGTGTTCATGTATAAGGAGTTAAGAAATGGAGTTAAACTAAATCAGAATTTGACTGGAGACTTGTTAAGTTGAATGGTTTCCTAAGTGTCTATCTGATGTTGGTTTCGACCTACGGGATTGGTACTTAGGGAATTGTTCTTATACTAGTTTACAATCAAAGACTGATAGTTGTAGAAGAATAGTGATACGTAAATAAGTTATGGAAATGTTTTCCAGCGTTAACGTATATTTTCTAAACATAGAAAATAAGGAACATATGAATTTATATACATATATATATATATTTGATTAATGATTGATTTGATAGAATTTCCATTTGGAAATAATATCGTTGTTTGCACACGTATTTTTCTTTGATAGTTAACTCACCGACTATCGAAGTTTTTGCCATTTTAACGTTGTTAATATGGAGAGACCGGTTGGATTATTTTCCAAAGAACCACTCTGTATTGGAATAAGAGTTGCAAATCATATATGCCAAAGATAATTAAAGACGGAGTAAGGTGCAAGGGCTATTATATAAGTCTTAGATAATAGTGCCTAAGATGGATGTACTGAATAGTGCCTTTGGTTCATCCTGCTCCTGGATGACTTGTATGGATGAATGTCTGACAGAGTATTTACAGAAAGGTCACATACATTGATTTCTTCAACCATACGAAGAGTGGAAGCGGAGAAGGAAACTTCTTTAGCTAACACGTAATGTACTATTGTAGATGTCAATTAGTGATTTTCGATGGATCTGACAATATGGCATTTGAAGTGAATCTGATGTGATGATAAAGCATAACCTCAAGCCTCATCAACCAGGAAATGACAAAAATCGAGCAGGCGGCATGGCTATGTAGGTCGCACCTATTAGGGTGTATAATCACCTGATCTAGAGTTTCATTTACTTCTAAAAATTTATTGTTGATGCTGTCCCATTCGGGAAACGGTTGCTGATCCCAATCGTTGGTGATATACATTCAATACACTCAAGAGAAATGAGTGGTCGGTCATGTGTGGCCGGGTTGCAAGATGTTCTTGTTGAACCCAGTGTATTCCTCTCTAGAGGTACACTAGCGAAAGGTGGTTCCATACCATGTCATAGTTGGAAATCCATTACCCAATACATGCTTGTGGTTTTGATTGTATACTATATATGCAGAATGTGAGATGGAAGCGTTTCTGCTAGATGATTATTATATTGTGGTTGATAGACATTATTATAATATCAAAGGTTTTGATATAAAGATATTTTGGATTCTCATAAGGGAAAAACCCGTTTCGTTATACGGCGTGGTCTTATGAGATATCGTTTACTTGTTCAAACTGTTTAAACTGTTTTACTCATACCAGTCCCATGACTGACCCGGATTTTATTTTGTTTTGTTTTCCCTAAACTCTTGGGTGCCTAATTTTGTACGGGCAGTCAAGTAGTCAGGATTTACAGATACTTGAAGAGCTGGAGCAGGAGGCTTCAGGATCATATAGCTATAGTGTATTTTCGCTGTGTTGTAAGTGTTGTACTTTGAAATGATATGTATATTCAAATACAGATTTATATTTCAAAGATATGTTATCTATTATATGTTATTCGTTCCGCTGTGAGGTTCGTGTTGCTTTGATGTTGTGTTCTTCTTTTTCTTCTGTTCTAAGTTCTATCTTATCTTTTCTCACCCTCTAATTTCTTTCATTAACTATTCGGTAAATTTTCGATCCTTGGATGTTCGATATGTGTCGTATATCGGATAACCAAGATCGCAAATTTTTGGGTCGTTACAGTTCCGCTAGATTGATATCTACTTGTATTTAGACACTATTATAATATCAGAAAAGATATTGATTTCAAAAATGTTTTGGATTATCGTAAGGTAAAAACCGCCCATATTTATATATGGATTGGGTCTTATGATTATCCTTTTCTTTTGAAAGGATTTTTGAACTTAAAAATCAAGGTGGATGATATTGTAAAACTCAGTGTGTTTTTCTCACTCTGGTTCACCAGACTGACCTGGTATTTTGTAAATGCTCGGGTTAGAACGGGGTGTACAGGTCCAGGGTATCGGAGGCTGCGAAGTCTAGAGACGAGCTGGAGGTGTTCAGATATATGCTATCTAGATTTATTCCGCTGTGTGTTGTATATGAGGGCAGATTATTATAATTGTCTAGTGGTGTTGATGTAATCTAATATTGTAAGTATTTTTAAAAGCTCTCAATAAAGATTTATTTCTGTATTATATTTTGTTCCGCTGTAATGTGAGACTCTGATTATGTGTTGTGTTGGTTCTTCTTCTAATCTAATATTTCTTTCTTTCTTATCTCACCCTCTAATTTCTTTCTAATAACGTTCCAGTATTTTCGGTGTTTGGAAGGTCGGCATGTGATACAGAATTGTATTTGTGTCGATTTTCGGGTTGACGATCCCTGGGTCATTACAGTGGTATCAGAGCGATTGGTTTAGTAATAATCTTGGCTCTGTGGTGTAACTCGATAGAGATTGGGTTAGTAATACCCCAGATTGAGATTGAGTGTATGTATATGAGAGCGTATTTGTAAATTTTATATACAAATGTTTTGTATTGTGTTGGTTGATCAGTTCAAGCGTTGAGAAGCATTGAACTGTCAATGGATACAGTATTATTTTGAAAAGAGGATAAATGAAATAATTTTACCCAAATTATATTTATATAGAAAATAAATAATTTTATTAAATTATTGAGATATTAGTGTGTTTGACTGATTTGAATGGAATTCAAATTGAATTGAAAATTTGAATTGGAATTTAACCTGGGTAAGTGAAATTAAATAAAACAAATTTGGAAATTGGAAATTTGTTGAATAAATAATAATCAAATTGAAATCAATTGGATATTAATCAATTGATATTCAAATATGGGAAACCAAAATAAAATATCAATATTGAATGTAAATTCAATTGATTAGTTGATTTGGTTGTGTATTGGTTGTTGATGGTGGATTGTTTGTTTTTGGATGATAGTTGTTTGAATAGGAATAATCAACAATTTAATGGAGCTAAATGAATTATAGAATAGTGAATAACTTTTGGTATAATTAAATTGGAATGAAATTGCATATGAATTGTAATTTATAATTTAACCCTATATTTGATAATGAATTAATGATATCTGTTTGATTTTAGAATTGGAGTAGTTATACTTGTTGATTAGTGAAATATTACTTAAAAAATTCATGTATTTATTACTCATATATTGAATTGAGTTAAGTACAGGTGTCAGATGACAAGGCAAATTGATATTGGTTGAGTAAATCGCATATACATTGAGCAATTATGCTCAATAGCGCTCGTAAAAGGTATGCCCATGCGAAAATATAAAATTTTGGGTTTTGATTCTTGTTTTCCGACCGTGTGGGTTGATGTACATATTATTTGTTCCTGCGATATCGCAGATGTCACTTCGTACAGGGGAGACTCTGCCAAATTTTTCTGGGAATTTAAAGTGTTAGAATTTTTTTGATATTTTCGAAAATATTTATATATGATATTGAATTGATTTTCAATTTTAAAATAAATTGGATTTGAAAGTAAATGGATTTGTAACGTTCTTTCCTACCTTAGCAATTTCGCGGACGAAATTATTTTAAGGGGGGATGACCCGTATTTTTGGCCGTCATATATTTAATTTAATTTATTATTTTAAATATGTTATTTGGAATATTATGGATTTTAATATTTAATTCGTTATTTAAAACGAGGTATGGACGTTATATATTTATATAATTATAAATCGAGCTCGAAATGGTGCGGTAGTTCGTAATATGGAGTTTTGAACTTCAATTGAATATACATGATTCGATATAAGTCGAATTTTTGTAAAATAAGAAACATTGGGATCGTGGTGATTATAGTTTTCTAATGGAAGAGAAAAATCCAAATTTCGTGTTATAAATTGTTAGTTATGGCCAAATCAAATTTTGAAATAGTCATTATAGAACTGTTTTTAAATTTTAATGATTTATTTTAAAAATAAAAGAGTTTTTATATAAATGGAATACCATGTAAAACCAGAACTTGAACTGTTGAGTTTTGAATTCTATACTAGTTGAAATTGAAACTGTTTGTTTTAATAAATACAATAATATAAATTTATTATCGTTAATTTAGTTGTTTGAATCTAATTTAATTTGTGTTTATACGATATTAAAATAATAAACCAACCTTAAGCTTGTAAACAAAATATATACACAGTTTATATTTTAGTGCAAATCTCGGGATGTATAGGTATATACTCCTCCACGTTTCCACTGGGTTCAGCAATACAAGTAAAATCCGAATACATATCTTACTTGTACAACAAAACCAAAACTGCTACGTGAACATAAAAACTGAAATATACAACATAAAATCTGGGAGTGTCTAACACAAAAGTGAAGAAGAAAATAAAAACAACATATAATAAACTGTATGTACACATGCAAAACCCATACAACGAAAACAATATTTCTTTTTAAATTTATGTACAACGTGCCCATGTTTCTTTCAGTAAGAAAACAGTGAAATTCAACAGCTAAGGTCATAGTAAAATATCTCTACATCAAATCCGCAAAGATAAACAAAGGAAACAACATAAATATTTATATATATATACCATCAATCTACAGACAATTGAGATAACTAAGAATATATGAATTTGTACCAAAAATTTACAGAAAAGTCGAAATAGGATATCCTCATGTAGACAGAAAATTTCAAATACAGATTCATAGGCCATTCTGACATACACATGCATGTTCTAGTTCTAATCTACAAATGAAATGAACAAATCAAAAGCTTCATGTACCCAAAATATATGAATAGACAATGTGAAGAAACTATACAAATTTCTTTATAACTTTACCTAATCTACATAGGGCTAGTACATGAGAATCCATCACCAATCTTGACAATACTCTTCTAAGCATACATAGCAGCCTCCATCAAGGTACCAACAGTTCGATCCTAACAGCTAAATGAAGAAAAAAATATATTAGCAGACAGCTAAATAATCAAATCAGAACAGCTATAGATACAAAATCAAATGAACAACAGAAATTTAACAAAACAATGTGATGTATAGCTCAATGCAGTACAATGAACAACTACAGGAAAACAAATATATGTATATATATTTTTACCATCAATGAAGTATATATTCATGTATATACAGTAGGATTATATACAAGTTCATACAGGGATTGTGACGTTGAGACGACCCGAATTCCCGTTCTCACGGAAACAGGGCTATCTTTGGAATATAACACAGAAACAGATAATAGCAGAACAAAATTAAATAAATACACCAGATAATGAACAGCAGAATATACTGGATAAAGTAATCATCAGAGTTACACAGTATACAGGATCTTACTTAGTACAAATACAGTTCAGCTATACATAAATGTCTACAGCGGAAATAAACAAAATATGTACAATAGGAGCTGAACAGCATAAAAAGAGATAAATGATAGAATCCATCTTCAGCTCCAGCTATCCAGAAAGAACCAGCTAAACCTGAATACAAGGCTGCCCGTGTAGAAAAAGGGGCACCCGAGTTTGAGAGTGAAACAAACTACGAGTCAGTCATGGGACTGGTATGAGAAATCCACTCAACACATATATAATTGGCTAATCACAGGACCACGCCACTTTCGTGGAATGGGTTTACTCCATTGGATTGCCAGTGCTTTAAAACAAATCTTTCTTTTAAACATCGCTATGCTTTTTATAAAAATGAAGCCGTTATAAGACTCAGTTCCCATCACACAATGCAACGCAAACCGGAGGATAGAGTTTTTACCTTATAACGGCCAAATATGCTTGATACGAATAAAACAAAGGCATTTGATATTATTGCTAGTGTTTATATGTTTTGAAAACAATTTCAAATCATAACTATCAATCATAGACGGCATTAATGCCCCATACCACTATGTCGCCATATATAGGTATACAATCAAAACCGCACAGTCACGTATTTGGAAATTGGTTTTCCGTCATGAACCAAGGCAAAAGATAGTCCTTACCGAAATCGAGACTGCCTAGCCCGAGCCTCAGGGTCAGAGCGCATCGACCCTTGGATCGTCAGGACCGGTCCACCGATGTGGATTAAAATGCCTGAACACTGCGTTTCCCCGCCCTTTGGGGCGTAAATGAGCCAACGAATGACTCCATCGGACCCGGATCGTCTGATCAAACCGAGGCGCCTCGCAACAGCAACAACCACATAGGTGAAAAGTATATAAATGTCAGGGCTGGTAGGTCACTGACACCACCCTAGCTAGGAAGAAACGCAGGCCCTCCCTGATGTCCTCTCCCGTTTTAGGTTCATACCGGGGTGTGAGGCTCGCGAATTTACGTTATACACAAAGCTACGCCACACAGGCGGTGCTTTGATCATCACCACAAGACTTTGCTTTTCAACAGAAGTCCTGATCACTGCATCTTAGCATGCCACACAGGCAATTCACACCGTGCAACTGATGGCTATTAATCACACAGAACAAATTCCAATGTCGGACACACAGTCCATTTACAAGTCCGTTCTGGGTCTGAACGAAACCGGAGGCACTAAATACCTCGCAAACCCTTCGATCACCACGTACGTCAGGACGATCACCACTCATTATCCATATTTCGGGATGCCTCCCAATCAGGACCTCGGTTACCATCCAAACGAGGTGAAGATCTCCGGTCTTCGACCACCGTCTTCATCTTCGACTTTCAATCGTCGGTCAATTATTTGAAATGTGAATTAACTCGGCCTTCTCAAATAATTCACGTATATTTAGAATTTCAATTCAATTTATTTCAATGGTTAAATTATTCGACAACACCAATTTCGTTCTTTAATGTAATTTTCACACCAAACACATTCAACCATCAAATATCACATAAATCAAGCAAATTCCGTTTATTTCCATTCCATAACGTTTCCAATATTTTATAACGATTCATCACTATTTTTATTTATTTTAAAATAGCTATTTTATTCAAAACGACGCTTCGGGCCATAACGCGGCCGTGGCGCTGTTTTTCTTCGGATTTGATTTACGCATATCTGAAAATCTAACCGTTGGATCTTCACAAAATTTACATCATTAGAAAGGTCTTTTCAAAACGAATCCAACGGTTCCAGTTTCGGGAAAATCCGACGGTCGGATCTCCCGGTACAATCGTTTGAAGTTTCGATTTCAAAATACGAACTGCAGCGTCGTTATTCGATTAAATATAATTATATTTATATATATATAAATATAATCGCTTCTGGCGCTGTTTTTCATCAGATTTGATTTAAACATTCCAGACAATCCAACCGTTGGATTTTTACAAGGTTGGTGTCGTTGGAAAGATTATTCCAAGGCGAACCCGACGGTTGAGGTTTCGGGAAAATCTAATGGTCGGATTTCCCGTACTAGTCGTTTGAGATCACGGTTTCAAAATACGAACTGCACGGCTTCGTTTCATTTTAATTTTATTTATATTTATATAGTTATATAAATATAGTTCATTCAATGATTTCCATATCGTTTTCACTTCAAATATTTTTCTAACACCTAAAAATTTTGGAAAATTTCGCCATAACCTCCCCTGCACCGGGAGCATCGGGAAATCGCAAATAGCGTTCCCGGTCCTTCTAATCTCAAAAAGAAAAAGAAAAAGCCAAGCGGCTAGCCAACAGGCTCATAAAATCATCACCCAAACAAAACAGTAAATGTGTACCTATTTGTCGGGCACAAAATTTTATTCCCCTTCTCTAGCCCCTTTGTTATAACCTGTTCAATGAATATGCATGTACATATATATATAGTTCTTATCATTTATCATTTTCTATTCAACTTCATATTTGATTTCTGTTTGGTTTAAAGACACCATTTATTCTAATGTTACATACATAGGTGCAAATCATTTCATTAGCTAATTAATGAATATTTCAACTCATATATGTTTATTTTGAACAAGCAGCTATTTTTAACACTTCGCATTTCAACGATTTATGCATACAATAAAGATGTGATTTTTATTGTAAAACAATTCATTTCAAAACACAATTCTTCTATATAGTTCAAGTTGGTGATAAAAATGGGATTTTTATCATAAAACAATTTATTTCCAAAATATGAATACCATTCAACACATGAATTTCTAATCAACGAATGAATATCAATTCAACACATGAATGTTTTCTATACTTTGAATAAGTATAGTTTAAGCATATGAAAATAATTCAAACACACGAATATTATTCAAAATTTCAGCAGCATAACGGCAGGGTAGTTAAAACCGGCACCGTCCCTAGTACGGCTTCTCGCTCTACCTTAAAACCTCGCGGTTTTTGACAATGGGGATCATGCATCTAGTTCGCACGCAGGCGGCATGTATATATTTATTTCATTTCCACAACTAATCCTATGTGGTTTCAACCAAATATTTTTCAACCACAAACGGGTATTTTTCAATCACAATCAACCAATATCAATCACAAACAATCCCAAACAATCATTCGCTATCAATCAATTTTCACAACAATTTCAACCAATAAATATCGTCCATGGTTTGTGGACGAGGGGCGTATATATATATACATATATATATATATATATATATATATATATATAGCTATTCACTTTCATTTCACACATATATAATATTTTTAAATCAGAAATCTCACCAATAGCTATCCAATACCAAGACTCTTCCTTTATAGAAATCTTCGCCAATCTCTCTTGCTTGTCGCTTTCGTTGCCCGTATTCTCTACATATGTAAAAATCGAATTTTTTTTCTATGTTATTCAATATATAAAAATCGAATTTCAAAAATATAGATTCCGCCTTTTCCATTTTAAAGATCAAACCTTTTCTAAATCAGTTTTTTTAAACGCTTTTAAAAAAAATCTGTTTTTAATCCTTTTAAAAATCAATTCAGTTTTTAAACCTTTTTCAAAAATCAGTTCTTTAATCCTTTTAAAAATCAATTCAGTTTTTAATCCTTTTAAAAAACAATTCAGTTTTTAAAACTTTAAAAAAACTGTTTTTAATCCTTTTTCAAAAATCAGTTCAGTTTTTAAATCCTTTAAAATCTGTTTTTAATCCTTTTAAAAATCAATTCAGTTTTTAAACCTTTTTCAAAAATCAGTTTAGTTTTTAAACCCTTTAAAATCTGTTTTTAAAATTCAGTTTAAAATTCTTAAAAAAACTCAGTTTTAAGTCCTTAAAAAAAAACTCAGTTTTTTTTCTTTTCAAGAAAATCAGTTTTAAATGTTTATAGAAATCAGCTTTTTCCCTTTTTAAAAACCCAGTTTTTAACTACATAAAAATAAAATAACTAAACAAAAAAAAACTTACAGAGGGGGGGGGGGTTCGCAGTTCGTCGGAGGGGAGGCGGAGTATGGCTTCGAGGAGGGCGGTGCTAGGGTTTCGAACGGGGGAGGCGGCTGCGAGGTCTCGAACGGGGGAGGCGGTTGGGTCGCGAGGGGGAGGAGCGGTATCGGCGCGTGGTGGGGGGTTCGACAGTCGTCTTGGCGGTGGCGTCGATGCTTCAGGGGCGTCGATCCTTTTTTTTTTTTTCTGATTAATGAAATCGGGGGGGGGGGGGGGGCAGGAAGAAAGATAAAGGGAGGGGGGGTTCGACAGTTGACTTTTACATACGACCTCGAAACGAGGCCCACCGCCTGTCGCCCATAGCATTTTACCCCCATTCCGAACACAATGGGATATGTATCGCAAGCTGATTTGATCGTTGCAATCAGTTTCCTTTTGAATTTTCATTTAAATCACTATATTGAATTTTAAACGCACATTTCAAATTACCGGGGTCACATACTAACTAGAAAAATTCCAGAAAAATATTTTCTAGCTTCGTATTGATGATACGGTCCTAACAAAACAAGTTTCGTCGAATCCTGAGACCGTTTGAAAAATGGCCAATTTCCAGTCGATTAATATCAACTGAAATCGGTCAAACGCGTTTTCCTTTGCCACGCTCGCATATTGATTCGAAAAATTATGAAATTTGGAATCTAGCAATTACTTGACACTGTGGATCCAACAAAAGTGGTTTCGTCGAAATCCGAGGTCGTTTGCAAAATGTCCATTTTTAAGGGCCTGAATTCCATAGCGACTATTCAGAATTTTCAACTGGACATATCTTTTGATTCCCGCTATCAAATTTCGATTGGTCGGATTCGTTAGAAAGATATTACCAATTAGATCCTAATGTTTTTGGTTTCACTAAAATCCGGATTGTTTTGCACCCGGTATATTCAATTGAAGTTTGAAATCGAATTATCGAACTACCGCGCTATTTTCAATTCTATATATAATTATAATTAATTATATTCGTTTTCAAATGTCGATTCAAACTCAATTTTCATCGCCATTATTTAAAATATTTATTTTAAATATTTAAAATCCCTTATTTTAGCCAATTTAAAAATTTTAAATTGGTTCAGATTTTCTGGGTCGTTACAGACATGTAAATATAAAATTTGGACATTCAAATCTGATTAAATGGACAACTCATATACTCAATCTCACCAAATCTCTACAAGTCGAACACTGTCTTTTTGAACAGAAACAGTATTGGAGAATACAATATTGAACTCAGCAAAAATCTCTGAAAAACCCAATGGCCTACGAGTTGTAGCTGAACCTACCTAGGGTAAGACTCTGATAGACACTGTTCTCATCTAACAATCAACAACATACAGTTTCAAATTTTCGTATTAAGTAAAAAGAATTCATTTCAATTCGTTCAATATTTCCTGCGAATAGACTAGCTATGATGAAAGGAATCCAACCAAATCTCAGTTAAAAACACCACGTAACATCAACAGTTCCATCACCAATATACGAAAAATCTGAAAAGGGAAAAAGAAGATAGCCTAAGCTTATAGTAGCTGACCTACCTTAGAATAGTCCTTGATAGACATCGATCTGATCTAAATCAACAACAATATATATATACGCAGTGTGTTTCTCAACTTCCAGTAAAACAATATGAAACAATACAGCAAACCAGATACAGTTCGAACAAAAAAAATCAAAAACAAAAATAATACAGTAGTTTAAAATCAAATAAACCCTTATCTGTATTCAAGGATCCACGTGCTTCATCTTTGTGACCGATTTACTAACGTTTTGTTTTGGAAATGGAGGCTAGGGTTCGGGAATATGCACGGTGAAGTCTCGGGTTGGTTTGGTTGTCTGTAGTGGATGTAAAAGGTGACTCACTTGTTTTCCGGAGGGTTGGGGGCTGACCGGCAAAGCCTGGTGGTTGGAGGGGTCGTTGAGGGGTAACCGATTAGAGTGAAGAGCAGAGGGGGTGGCTGGAGCATGGTTGATGCGTTTGATTCTCGCTGAAGGAAGCATAGATGGAAGGGGATTTGTTTTCGACATGGAAGTGGTTTTTCCATTTCTTTTTGGAGGGCGGCGGAGGATTTGAGAAACAGATGTGGATCCGGTGGTTTAAGGGTTGGATGCGAGTAATATTCGGGTTGGGCTGAACGATAATAAGTAAGGCCCAAGTTCAAATTTAATTAAAGTTTATTAATTTAAATGTTTATATAAATTTAGATTTTTAATTTCAAATGCACACGTGATCAGAATTCGATAAAACAAAAAGCATCGGAACCGCGTCGACAAGTACTACGCGTTGGAAGAGAACCGGACATATTGGAAGTAGCTGGATTTTTTTAGTTAAATTAAATGCCGTTTAATTTAACTGAAACGAGCTGATTTAACAACGGAATCAAACCAAAGGTGAGTTAAACTCACTCAGTTCTTCCAATTTATATTTTATATAAATTGGGTTTTTATTTTGTGTGCTCTACTTGCTAATGGCTGACTGTTTGCTAATTATTTATTTATTTGTTGATTTAACTGATGAAATTAAACAGTCGTTTAATTTCAGTAAAATACCAAATCGTTATTTTAACAATTGGTCCCAATAAAGGTAATTTACCTTGTTGGTCACGTTTATAAAATAAATGTGTTTAATGGTTTGAATTGTTTGATCTGACTGAATCGTTTTGTTAATTAGTTGATTTGAAGTAGTCATAATTTATTATTATATATCAGTTAAATGGAAGTGAAAGATCTGATTTGGAATAACCATTTGGATAAAGTGAAGAACAGGTTGGAGGGATCCAACGGGATTCCTCAAATATATTATTTATGTTCATATTATCATATATGAATTGTCATGATTGGGTAATTGATTTTAGTAGTGATCATTGACTGAAAATTTAACTTGTGTCCTGTTTTAACTAATGGGCTATATTGGTTGAGTAATCGGCAGTAAATGGCCTATAAGTAAAATGTTTTGTTTATATTGATTTACCGTCAGGTAGATCGATAGAATTGAAGTTATAAAATTTATTTTATAACTAGAAATAGATTTTGAAATATATTATTTCGAATAAAAGTTTATTAGAAGGAAATAAATACTTATTATTTATTTCTTTAGTTATAATTAATTATTAATTGATTTAATAAAGTAAATTATGTGGTTAAGTCAGATTTATAAGTACAAGTATAAGAAATATATCAAATGGGTAGGCTTGGATAATTGTTTGGTTAAGAAACAATTAAAGGGAATTATTTAAATTAATTGTATTATTAATTAATTTAAAGTGAGAACTAATTGGAATCGGTTAACGTGATAACCGTATTTTGAGTGACTAAATCGATCGTTTTTAATTCAGATTGATTATTAAATTAGTATGATTTGAATAAAATAGCTTAATGAATATTGTTTAATTGTAAGTAAGGTTTTGAAAAGGGAATTTATATTTATTTATTTTAAAGAAATTAACTAATGAAGTAGTTAATGATTGAAGTAAATTATTATTTCAATTAATAATAATTTAGTGAATTACTTTTTAATTGACATTAATTTAAAAGCAATCGAATTGAAATGAAACCTAATTGGATGGTGAAGGGAGTTTACGAACAAGTTTTATTTTAAAACTAAGATTTATAACGAGGTTATAAAAAAGAAATTTAAGCGATGACTTAAATAAATGTGACTTAAATATTTGAATTAAATAAAAAAGGGAATTTAGAGGAGAAAAGGTTTAGATTAAACCAGAATTTATTTAAACAAGATTTATAAAAGCGATGATGTGTTATATCGTTAATTTTAAATTAACATTACTTAATAGTGGGATTAAGTAAGAAGGGGAAATCAAAATAAGATTTCCAAAGTTTGGAACGATTGAATGGATTTGAAAAGGAATTAGTGAAAGTGAATTAGGTGAAAGAAGTGGATCGTAAGATTTTGTAAACAAAACCTGAATTTATAAAGGAGTTTGGTTAAAGTGGCAGAGTTAAAAAGTGGAGTTTTGTAAAAAAAAATCTTAATTATGGAATTATGGAATAATGGTTATATCCCAGAAAGAGATTTTCAAAATGTAAGGAAGATTTATGAAACCGTATTCGAATAACATAGCTAAATGGAATTGGTGTGGATATTGGAATGAAATATTGGGATACAACTCGTATCTATCTAAAGATAAGAAGGTTGTTGATCAAGATCTGAGAGGTAATTAAAATACCCCAAGTTGAACGACTTTAGGATTATCTGAGGACGATATTAGTTGTAATGATAAAGAGGTTAGTAATAATATATTATTTCCATTGGCGGAATAATAATGCAACGTTTGGCGAAATTCGGAGAATATATAATGAGAGATCTGAAATAAAGGAAATTAGCAAGAAGTGAGCATATATACATAATAATGATTCCAAAGTAAAAGGAAAACAAAAAGGAATTGCAGGAGATAATAATGATATTTTCGAGTCAGAAAGGAAACGTAAAGTGGAGTTTTATTCTATCAGAATAGGCATGGATTATTAGTTCAAGTAATGAAATAGATGATATTTCGTAACATCGTTTTACGAGTAATAAGAAAAAAATGATGTTTCCACTATTAGATAATAACATGGAAAATGTTTGGAAGTGAAATAGAAAACTGGATATGATATAGGAATTTCCTAAGTAATAAAATGAATTTGTTTTAAAGAGTAATCTTATGTTAAATAAAGAAGCGTAAAGCTATATTTATAATATCGAAGTATTTAAGAGTATTAAATTTACATTTATTTTAGTTAAAAGGCCAAGTGATGCTGAATACTGAACCAGTGAACTCATTTGATTTCCATGATTGAATCACTGTTCATTTTGATAGTTAAATAACCGACTATCAAATCTGTCTAATATGATTGTTGGTACAGAAAGACCAGGATCGAATTCATATTCGAAAACCATTCAGACCAATAAATACGTGAAGATATTAGAAGATGATCGAGGTGGAACATTGAAGACCGTAGAATTTCATAAACGGAAGGACTGCTAATAATCTTTGGTCTCCAGCCAAGGATGTACTATGGTTCTGTCGTGGTTGGAATCTATGGGTTGCAAGTACTTATCCCTACTGATCCATGGGGTGATTCCTATATTGGATGCAGCAGGAGAGTACCTTTGGTTCATCCTGTTCCTGGATGACATGTCTGGACGGATGTCTAACAGATTATTTCCAAAGGAATTATGTACGTTGATTTCTTCAAATGTACCATAGTTGGTGGCGGAGGACGACAGTTCTCTTAGCTTAACCACTAGATTATTTTTTGTGGACTTCAATTAGTGATATCTGGCGGATCTGACAATGTGGCATTCAAAGTGAATGATAGCCAGGTGTTGTAAAGAAAATTCAAACCTCAAGCCTCATCAACCGGGAAATGACAAAAATCGGGCAGGCAGCATGGCTATGTGGGTCGCTCCCATTAGGGTGTATAATCACCTATCTAGAGAAATTCCTTTTGCTTCTTTAATCTATTTCGATATTGTCCCTTTCGGGAAACGGTGGTTTGAGCTTAACCGTTGGTGATATACATTCGATACACTCAAGCGAAATGAGTGGTCGGTCATGTGTGGGCCACGCTGCAAGACGTTCTTGTTGAACCTAGTGTATTCCTCTCTAGAGATACACTTTTGGTAGGTGGTCCCATACCTTCTCATAGTTGGAATCCAATCCCTAGTAAGCGCCCGCGGTTTTGATTGTATACTATATAAGTGGAGGGTGAGATGCAAGCGTTCCGCTAGATTGATATCTACTTGTATTTAGGCACTATTATAATATCAGAAAAGATATTGATTTCAAAAATGTTTTGGATTATCGTAAGGTAAAAACCGTCTGTATTTATGTGTGGATTGGGTCTTAGGATTATCCTTTTCTTTTGAAAGGATTTTTGAACTTAAAAATCAAGATGGATGATATTGTAAAACTCAGTGTGTTTTTCTCATTCTGGTTCACCAGACTGAACTGGTATTTTGTAAATGCTCGGGTTAGTCCGGGGTGTACAGGTCCAGGGTATCAGATGCTGCGAAGTCTAGAGACAAGCTGGAGGTGTTCAGACATATGATACTTAGATTTATTCCGCTGTGTGTTGTACATGAGGGTAGATTATTATAACAGTCTGGTGGTGTTGATGTACTTTGATATTGTAAGTATTTTTAAAAGCTCTCAATAAAGATTTATTTCTGTATTATATTTTGTTCCGCTGCGATGTGAGACTCTGATTCTGTGTTGTGTTGATTCTTCTTCTATTCTAATGTTTCTTTCTTTCTTATCTCACCCTATAATTTATTTCTAATAATGTTCCAGTATTTTCGGTATTTGGAAGGTCGGCATGTGATACAGAATTGTATTTGTGTCAATTTTCAGGTTGAAAATCCCTGGTTCGTTACAAGAGCCTAGACATTTTTACATATGTGGATGATGGATTTTGCAAGGCCTCGATTTATTGGTCATTACTGGCCAAATGATAGGTCCAATAGGACCGGGAAACGTGTGTTCAAGAATTGCCAATCCACTAAGGTATATTTGTGGACAGACCCTACCACATCCAAGGGTTCACTATGGGGGATCTTGAGACATTTGCTAGAGTGTCTCGAATCGGTGAGGTTAATCCCTATCCTTGACTCATGATGGAAACCCAATTTCCAATAAGACATTACGGATTTGACTGTAAACCTATATATGGTGACATAGTAGGATGGGGTACTATGTCGTCTAGGATTGCTACATTTACTTTGAAAGTATTTTTAAACTGATTAGACACTAATAATAATAAATATTGTTTTATACGTATCAAGGATGTTTGGTCAATATAAGGTAAAACTCTACCCTCCAGTTTGCGTTGCATTGTGTGATGGGACATGAGTCTTATAATGATTTCATTTTTCTAAAAAGCATTACATTGTTTTCAAAAGACTTATTAAATTTATGCACTGGCAATCCAATGTAGTAAACATGTTCTGCGTTAGGGGCATGGTCCTGTGATTAGCCTTATTATTAAATAAGTTTAGTAAGATTTCTCATAACAGTCCCATGACTGACTCGTAGTTTGTTTCACTTGCAAACTCGGGTGCCCTTATTTTCCACATGGGCAGTCGAGCAGCTTATTTTGCAGATATATTGAGCAGGATTCTGGATCGAAGCTTAAAGCTATGTCCAGAGCATTGATAGTCTTCTGCTTTGTTAGTTTATTCGGTTCCGCTGCATTGGATAACATTTATTGTAAATTAATCTTCCGCTCTATTATTATTTTTCGATGTACTCTGATATATTATGTACTCTGATGTAACATTATTATGATGTAATAAAAAGTCTTATGTTGTTGTTCTGATGTGTTATATGCCCAAAGTTAGCGTATGCGGGATTCGAATGGTCTTGGTCGATTTAGCGATCGATTAGCTGGTATCAGAGCTTTGGTTAACTCAAATCTTTGGGGTACAACTCGGTAGAACTGAATAAAAGACTCATCAAAGGTAAGATTAGAAATATCCTATAAAAGAATACTCATTAGAGATAGGATCAGTAGTATCCTAGAATGAGAAAATTCATTAGAGATGGGGTTAGAAATGCCCTAGAATGGGTTAAGAGAGACAAGTTTATAATTAACGTATTTATGATTATATATAAAATCCGATCTTAGAAAACATGATTTTTGAATATATAAAAGTTATATATATTTAAAAAGTTAATCAACTAATTGATTGATGATTGTGTTGTGTGATTATTAGTTCAACAAATAAAATTATTGAAATTAATAAAAGAATGAAAGTTGTGTTGGTTAGTTAAACACTTTCAGCTACGTTCCTTTTCGAGGACGAAAAGATTTTAAGTGGGGCAGATTGTAACAATCCGGAAATTCTGAACCAATTTTAATTTTTTATTTTAGCTATTTTAATAGATTTTGAATATTTAAAATGATTTATTTTAAATAATAATGACGAAAAAAATATTTTAATCGAAGTTAGAACGTAATAATTTATTTTAATTATAAAATGAGTTTGAAATGGCATGGCAGCTTGAAAATTCGATTTTAAATTTCAATTGAATGTACAGAATTCAAAATGAACCGGAATTCAGTAAAACTAGAAATATTTGAATCTGTTTAATAATATCTTTCTAACGAATGTAAGAAACTGAGATTTCATAATATAAATTGAAAGATATGTCCAGTTTAAAATTTAGAATAGTCGCTATAGAATTTATATATATTTTAATATAATATATAGCCCTTAAAAATAATCAATTTACAAATGACCTCCGTTTTCGACAAAACCACTTTTGTTGGATCTGAAATGTCAAACTATTTTTAGATTCCAATTTTCATAATTTTTGGAATTAGTATGCAAGCGTGGCAAATTAAAACGTGTTTTGTCGATTTCAATCAAATTTGATCGACCAGAAAAAGGCCATTTTTCAAATGGTCTCTAAATTCGATGAAATGAGTTTTGTTAGGACCGTATCATCTAAATATAGCTAGATTTATTTTTTGGGAATTTTCGGAGTCTGTATGTGGCCCTGGTAAATTAAAATGTACGATCAAATTAAATAATTAAATGGTTTATATTTTAATTTAAAGAAAAATGGGCTAAAACGATCAAATGGGCTGATGATACCTAGTTCATTGTGTCCGTAAAAGGTGTATTTGGCTAGGGGCAACATTCGCTGGGCTGAACTTGGAGTTAGTTAGAATTAACGGGCCTTTTAGTGAATTAATGAATTTAAAAAATATTATATTTATAAATGCCCTAGGATTAGAAAACCCTAATTCTAAAACAGCCGCCGCCTTTCCTTTTGATGGCCAGAAAGCTCCCAACTTCCAAGCGATTGTTCGCTGAATCCATCACTTCATTATCAATGAAATTAAAACAAAAAATCGAAGAGGAAAGTGAGCTCTACGATGTGGACGGTGGAGATCGAGTATGGGTTGGCGGATCGGGAGAATTTTGACCCAAAGTAACACGGTTCGGATGCGGATTCAGGGAGGAGGGGCCCATCGAGATGGCCAGCTTGGTGGCGCAGATAGACGACGGGTCGGGCTTTGCCGTGGACGTCTTGGATCGATCGACGGTGGTCGGATTTGGCACGCGCAGGTGGAGGTAGTGAGCGGAGTCGGGTTCGACAGTTTACTGAAGGATTACGATGTAGAAGAAGCAAATTAGAGAAGTAATTAACTTATTAACTTCATTAATTATTTGATTAAATGTAACTGAAGTTTTAAATGGCCATAACTTATTCATTAGGAATCAGAATTCAGCGATTTCGGATCCATCGGGATTGTCATGACAAGATCTACGACAAGGAACAAACCAGAACTGAAACGGAGCTAGAAGGAATTTTTGATAAAATTAAACGCTTATTTAATTTTATTAAAACAGTCATTATTAATCGACTTCTGAAACTAATCAAGGTGAGATTTCTTTTTAAATAATTAAAATTAATTAATTATTATCGTGTTTAGAAATTTTTACAAATACGCTATTAAATTCAGTTTGTTGTTATACGCGATTTGATTTGGATTGGTTGATGCTATTTGGTGTGATCTGTTTGAATTAATTGTATGTAATGGAATTATTGAAATTTGTAGACGAATTAAAATATCTTTTTTATTTGTCATGTTAATGTAAGAATTTGTATACAAATAAAATATCATTTTTATTTGTTATGTTAAGAATAGGAATTGTATACACAAATAAAATATCACTTTTATTTGTTATGTTAAAACAGATTTGTAAACAAATAAAAATATCATTTTTATTTGTTATGTTGGAATTAGATTTGTAAACAAATAAAAATATGTTGAAATTAGAATTGTAAAACACATTAAAATATCATTTTTATGTTACGCGTTAATGTAGGAATTGTAAAACACATTAAAATATCATTTTTATGTTACATGTTAATGTAAGAATTGTAAACAAATAAAAATATCATTTTTATTTGTTATGTTAAAAAAATAGATTTATAAACAAATAAAAGTATCATTTTTATTTGTCATATTAATGTAAGAATTTTTATACACATTAAATTATCATTTTTAAGAATAGATTTGTATACACATTAAAATATCATTTTTTTTGTTATGTTGAATTAGAATTGTCAGCAAACAAAAGTATCATCTTTATTTGTTATGTTGAATTAGAATTATCAGCAAACAAAAATATCATTTCTATTTGTTATGTCGAATTAGAATTGTCAACAAACAAAAATATTCATTTTTATTTGTCCTGTTAAAAATAGAATTTGTATACAAAGAAAAGTAGTCATTTTATTTGTCAAGTTAAATATTGAATTTGTATACAAATAAAAATAGTCATTTTTATTTGTCATGTTAAACCTTGAATTTGTATACAAATAAGAATATTCCATTTTACTTGTTATGTTAAAATAGATTTGTATACAAATAAAAATATCATTTTTTATTTGTTATATTAAAAATAGATTTGTACATAAATAAAAATATTCATTTTTATTTGTCATGTTGAATATTGAAATTATATACAAATAAAAATATCCTTTTTATTTGTCATGTTAAAAATAAAATTGTTGTCAAATAAAAATTTCCCTTTTGTTTGTCATTAGAAAACATTGGACATGTTATGCAAGTAAAGCTTTCTTTTATTTATCATTAGAAAATATAGGACATGTTGTGCAAGTAAAACACTTCTTTTATTTGTCATGTTAAACATTAAAATATGTTATGTGAACAAATTCTTCTTTATATTTTGACATTAGAAATGTGAACATGTCATGAAAATAAAAATTATCTTTTTATTTTGACATTAGAACTGTAAAACATGTCATGTAAATAAAATCATCTTTTTATTTTGATATTAGAATTGTAAAGCATGTCATGTAAACAAAATTGTCTCTTTATTTGTCATTAGTAACCTAGAAATGACATGAAAATAAAAATGATCATTTTATTGATTATTAGCAACATAGAGAAGTTACGCAAATAAAATACATTTTTATTTGACATTAGTAACATGTAGAGAAGTCATGCAAATAAAATACATTTTTATTTGACATTAGAAACATGTAGAGAAGTTATGCAAATAAAATATATTTTTTATTTGACATTAGAAACATGTAGATATGTTATGCAAATAAATACATTTTTATTTGACATTAGAAACATGTAGATATGTTATGCAAATAAAACTTCCCCTTTTAATTAACATTAAAAAACATTGGAAATGTAGGCAAAAAAAAAATCTCTTTTTATTTGTTATTAGAAAAATATAAGAATTTGTTTGCAAATACAACATCTCTTTTTATTTATCATTAGAAACATTTAAATGGTTATGCAAAATAAAACATTCTTTTATTTGGCATGTTAAACATGTTAGTGGAATCATCGAATGATTTATATATACATATATAAATATATACATATATATATATATATATATATATGTATTAAAACCAAAATTAAACGAATCACGCGCGGTAGTTTGTGTTTTGGCAATCGTAACTTTAAACGATTATATAGAATGATCCGACCATCGGATTTTCCCAAAATTGGAACCGTTAGGCCCGCTTTGGGAAATTTTTTCCAACGATGTTAAGTTTGTTAAAATCCAACGGTTAGATTTTGAGAAATGTGTAATTCAAATTTGGATAAAAACAGCGCCAGGACCGCCTATTGACCCGAAGCGTTATTAAATTAAATTGAACTATCTTTATATAAATAAAAATAGAGATAAATCGTTATAAAATGATATTAACAATATGATATTATTTAAATTATATATATTCGAGAATTATTTCAAAAGACCGAGTTCAATCTCATTTCAAACAATTAAACGACGATTTAAAGTCGAAGACCTTGAAGACGGTGGATGAAGACCAGCGATCTTCACATCGAATGGACGACAACTGATGCCCTAAATTGGGTAGCTCCCGGTAAAGGGTTAAAAGTGGTAGTTTGTCCGGACGTACTTGTTGATTTTTTGAATATGCGAGAACCTCTCTTCTGTATTGGACATACGGGATGAGGAATAAGGTGTCTCCGGTTTTGTTCAGACCCAGAACGGACTTGTAAATGGATGTGTGTCTAACATTGGATTTCGTTCTGTATTAATTGGTTTCTATTTAATATATATATATATATATATATATATATATGTTTGGTGGCGAAGGATTTATTCTCTTGCTCAACACCCTTCTCTGAGATGTACGAGCTCAGAGGTTATATATTGATAGATATCAGTTGCATGGCATGGACTGCCAATGTGGCATACCAAGATGCAGATGATCAAGGCTTTTGTTGAAAAGCAGGGCCTTGTGGTTGATGATCAAAGAACAGCTTGTTTAGGCATAGCTTTGTGTATAACGTAACTTCGCGAGCCTCACACCCCGGTTTGAGCCAAAAATGGGATAAGGACCATAGGAAGTGCATGTGTTTCTTTCTAGCTAGAAGTGATGTCATGGTATGGAGCCCAGATATTTTTACTTTTGTGGATGCTGGATTTTCCAAGGCCTCGATTTATTGGTCGCTACTGGCCAAATGATAGGTCCAATAGGACCGGGAAACTTGTGTTCAGGAATTTCCAATCCACTAAGGTATATTTGTGGACCGGCCCTATCGCATCCAAGGGTTCACTACGGGGGATCCTGAGACATTTGCTAGAGTGTCTCGAATCGGTGAGGATAATCCTTAGCCTCGACTCATGATGGAAACCCAATTCCCAATACAATATTATGGATTTGATTGTAAACCTATATATGGCGACATAGTAGGATGGAGTACTATGTCATCTAGGATTGCCACATTTACTTTGAAAGTATTTTTAAACTGATAAGACACTAATAATATTATTAAATATTGTTTTATACGTATCAAGCATGTAATAACCCGGAAAATCTGGGCCAGTTTAAAATTTTTATTTTGGCAATTTTAGCGAATTTTGAATATTTAAAATAGATTATTTTAAATAATATCGACGAGAAATTTATTTTGAATATAATTCGAACGTATATATTATATACGTCGTCGTTAGAATATATAAAATTATATATAATTATAAATAGAATAGAAAATGGAGCGGTAGTTGATAATTCGATTTCAAACTTCAATTGAATGTACCGGGTGCAAAACAATCCGGATTTTGGTGAAACCAAAAACATTAGGATCTAATTAATGATATCTTTCCAACGAATCCTAAAAATCGAAATTTCATAGCGGGAATCAAAAGATATGTCCAGTTGAAAATTCTGAATAGTCGCTATGGAATTCAGGCCCTTAAAAATGAAAATTTTGCAAACGACCTCGGATTTCGACGAAACCACTTTTGTTGGGTCCCTGATGTAAAATTATTTCTAGATTCCAAATTTCATAATTTTTCGATTCAATATGTGAGCGTGGCAAAGGAAAACGCGTTTGACCAGTTTCAGTTGATTTTAATCGACTGGAAAATGGCCATTTTTCCAACGGTCTCAGAATTCGACGAAACTAGTTTTGTTAGGACCGTATCGTCAATACGAAGCTAGAAAATATTTTTTTGGAATTTTTCGAGTCCGTATGTGGCCCCGGTAATTTGAAATGTACGTTCGAATTGAATATGTACTGATTTACATTTTGAATTTGATGGAAACTTAGCGTAACGGTCGAATTGGCCTGCGATACATATCCCATAGTGTTCGGAATGGGGTTAAAACACTAGGGACGACAGTCGGTGGGTCTCGTTTCGAGTTCGACAATAAAAGTTGCTTTTTGGAGGATAAATAAAATAAAGTAAAATAATTAATAAAACCCCTTACTTCCTCCTCCCCCTTTTGTTTTGAAATCAGTCAACGCCCCTTTCAGATCTGGAGAAAAAACCCGACGCTGCTCTCGTTCCCACCCCTCCTCGCGTCATCGTTCATCGTCTCTCCGTCCATCGTCCATCGTCCACTGCGCCATCGCCACCTTCCCTCCGCTCCACCATCGTTCATCCCCTCTGATTCCTTTTCCCTCTCAAACCCAAATCGAGCCCCCTTCCTCATCACGACAGCACCCTCAATGTCGCCCCCTCGATCGACGCCTCCACTTCGATAGCCGGACCCCTCCTCCCGCAGCACTCCCTTCCCCTCCCCTCTCGTTCTCTCTCCTCGCTGCTAAAGACGCAGACACCCCCACCACGAACCCTAACACCAATGGAACCCCAATCCGCCTAGACGAGCTCCGCCACCACCATGGATGGACACCCCCGCGACCTGCAGATCTTCGGCACCCCCTCCTCTAACTCGAGACTACTGCTGTGGGCCCCTCCTCAAGCCAAGACTCGATTTTTTTTATTTACAGAGAATGTGAGTTCTCCCTTTCCTTTTATTTCTTATTTTCGGTTATTTTATAATGTAAGGAAGCCCCACTTTGAATTTATTTACATGGATTTTAATTTTCAATTTTGATATAACTTTAAAAATATAAATTTTTAAAGGAATAACGTATAGAAAGGGTGAGGTTTTTAGTAGAGGAAAAATGAGATTTTTATAGTGATGATATAAAAATTCAATCTTTATTTTTGAAAAGGAGAAATCTTTGTATAGAGAATAGCGAGATAAAAATAGAATTTTTATCTATACAGTAGCGTGGTAAAAATAGAATTTTTATCTATATAGCATCGAAGTAAAAATTCGATTTTTATATATTGAATAGCGAAGTAAAAATTCGATTTTCACATATGTAGAGAATACGGGCAACGAAGATGAAAAAAAGGTGAGAACGACGAAGATTTCTATAAATGAAGTGTCGTGGAGTTGGAATAGCTTTCGGTGAGAACTTCTCACTCTTCAATTTCTTTTTCTAGTTATATATATACTAGGATGCAGACGGTGCTTAGCAGCACCCGGCACCCGTCATCCACAGACCATGGATGGCTTGTTTGTTAAATTGTTTGGTTGTGTAGTTAGTTAGAATATTTGGGTTGAATTGAATTGTTTGGTGAAACGAAATTTATTTGATTGATGTGTGAATGGCGTGGGCCTTCACTAGACTGGGGATAAGGCTAGGCCTCGTCCCGTTTCTAGTATCGTGCCGTTATGCCGCCGAAATTTTCTAAAATAAATTAGAAAAATAAAAATATCATTTTATTGAATAAATGAACTGAATAGAGATTCATGTGTTAGAATAAAATGTTTAATCGTTAAAAATATAATTTTTAACGTGAATGTGAATAAATAAATATTCATTTACAAACCGGACGGTTTGTTTATGTACACCTATTTGAAGGACATTGATTGGGACGATAAATTTTACACATCGCCCAACGACACAAATAAAAATCTGTGTTTGTTTGTTTGAAACCCCACACGGGTGTTGGGATGAGATTTGAAGTTCACTCATCCTGATTGATTAAATATGTCGATCGATTGATTGACATGCTATTATAAGCGTTAGATATCTATATTTGATGCTTATACAATGTAGTGCACTATGGTTGATGGTTGATTATTTTTCAATGCTATTATATACGTGTGATGTATGCAAATCCATATAATTAACATTATATGGTGATTGATTGGGCCTCATTCCAATTTAGAAAATAAAGAATAATATAAAATGAAGGTTCATGTGTTGGCCGTACTCATCCGTTGAGGTTAGTCATGTGTTGAACGAAATATTTGAATAATAAAATTTACATCTTTATCAATATAAAATAAAGATTCATGTGTTGACCGTACTCATCCGTTGAGATTAGTCATGTGTTGAACGAAATATTTTAATAATAAAATTTACATCTTTATCAATATAAAATAAAGGTTCATGTGTTGACCATCCTCATCCGTTGAGATTAGTCATGTGTTGAACGAAATATTTGAAATAGAAATATTTGAAAAGGAAATATTTGAAAAAGAAATATTTGAAATAGAAATATTTGAAAAGGAAATATTTGAAAAAGAAATATTTGAAATAGAATATTTGAAAATAGAAATATATGAAGCCGTGTTGATTAGATTGACGCCATTTTGACGTGAACGATATTTATATCGATTTTATTCATTTTGAAATGAATATTGAAAAGTGATTTCGAAATCGAATATTTTGAAATGAAATTTGAATTAAATTGAATAGAAAACGAATTCGAATTGAACATATAACGAATTGAATTCGAATTG
Organism: Allium sativum; assembly: GCA_030737875.1. NCBI lineage: Eukaryota > Viridiplantae > Streptophyta > Magnoliopsida > Asparagales > Amaryllidaceae > Allium > Allium sativum. Next base: position 840,480,459 of record CM060924.1, read on the forward strand.
AACATAAAACGAATTTAATTTCAATTGAATATATAACGAATTTGATTTCAATTGAATATATAGTGAATTTGATTTGAATAGAAAACTGATTTGAATTTGATTTGAATAGAAAATGATTTGAATTTGGTTTGAATAGAAAATGAATTGAATTTAAATTGAATAGAAAACGAATTTGAATTGAATTGAAAAGAAAACGAATTTGAATCGAATTGAATTGTAAAGGAAATGAATTCGAATCGAATTAAAATCGATTTGAATTGAAATCAAATAGAAATGAAAGCAAAAAGGATTTATAAGAGAAAATTCAATTTTTATTTGAATTTGAAATAAAGGTTGAAATTGTTTTTGAAACGAATTCAAAACTATTTATATAATTCGATTTAAATAGAAATCGATGAAATATATATTATATATATAATATAATGGCCTGAATAGAACGCGCCGCGCCGCGGTAGTTCGTGAATTTTGACCATTTATTTCAAACGGACATTACGGGAGATCCGACCGTCGGATTCTCCTAAATCCGGAACCGTTGGGTTCGTATCGAAAAGAGCTTTCTAACGAATATTAGAAATTTGAAATCTAACAGTTGGATTTGGAGATACATCCAAATAAAATTTGAAAAAGGTCGCTGTAAGTGCAGTTCGATGGCCGTTGATGGAAATCGACTGTACGGGCCTTGATAAAATTATTAAAAATAGTAATAATTCGTGTAAAATCATAAGAAATGATTTGAGAAAAATTAGGATGAAAAACTCCACATTTGAAAATATAAAAATAGATTTTTATCAGAATGAACTAGTTTGGAACTAATATTAAAACCCATTTATTTTTAAATAAATAAATTTGATTTGAAATGGGTTTTAAATAGAATTTATGTGGGTTTATCGGGAACAGTGTTTTGAATAACACCAGTTCTTTAACCCGATAATAAATAAAATGTGATTTGGGTTTGTCGTGAACTGTGTTTTAAAAGATATTAGTTCTTTAACCCAATAAAAGAAGTTTTAATGAATCTGCAATTAGATTGAAATGTGAATTTGTAATCTAAATTATCAAATTTAGAAAGCGAGCGAGAATGGAGTATCACCAGTTTTGCTCCAAAGCGATAGTTAAATCTTTAATTAGATTTGAACGTGGAATGGTAATTAATTTTACCGACAACACTGTGGTGTTAGATATGGAGTATTACCAGTATTGCTTCATGGGATGAATAGGTTGGGATTGGGAAATAAAATAAATAATTACTTCGGTGTGGTTCGCTAATCTCGACTAGTTGGGAAAACCATAATTTGGTTTGATATGACATCCAAAGGAAGATTAAAGGATAAATTTTAAAGAATTTATCTTGGATGAAATTAATGGGAACCTTTCCCTAAGAATATGAAATTTAGAAACTAGCGGTAGGTTAGTTAAGCAGAATGGTTTCCTGGATATTGATCTGATATTGGTTTCGGCCTTCGGGGTTAATATTTGGGGAATTGCTTTCTTACTGATTTACGGTTAGTGACTAATGAATTGGAATGAGGCGTATGTTGTGTTTGTGTAAAAATTGTTTTTAATATACGCGGGTTGTTCGGAAAGTCCGGGTTTATACCCATTCTGAATAACCGATTCGACGATATGTCGAAGATGAAGACGGTGGTTGAAGACCGGAAGTCTTCACATCGTTTGGATAATTACTGATGATCCTGATTGGGCTGTACACCCAAGAGGACGGAAATAGTTGGTGGTCGTCCAGACGTACTTGGAGATCGATGGATATGCGAGGAAAGTTCCTCTGGTTTCGTTCAGACCCAGAACGAACTTGTAAATGGATTGTGTGTCTGACATTGGATTTTATTCTGTGTTGATTGATTTTTGTTAAATATATATCTGTTTGGCGGCGGAGAATTTATTCTCTTGCTTAACGCCCTTCTCTGAGACATACGAGCTTAGAGGTTATATATCGATAGATATCAATCGCATGGCATGAATTGCCTGTGTGGCACGCTAAGTTGCATGGATCAAGGCTTCTGTTGAAAAGCAAAGTCTTGTGGTTGATGATCAAAGCACGGCCTACGTGGCAGCTTTGTGTATAGCGTGGATTCGCGAGCCTCACACCTCGGTATGAGTTAAAAACGGGATACGGACCGTTGGGAGAACCTGACGTTTCCTTCTAGCTTTGGTGGTGTCAGTGACTTACCAGCCCTGACATTTATATACTTTTCACCTTTGTGGTTGTTGGAATGAGGCGCCTCGATTATAGGTCTGTAAGGACCGGGAAACGTGTGTTCAGGAATAATTAATCCTCAAACGTAAGAGAGGACCGGCCCAGCTGAATCCGGGGTTGCCCAGAGTGTGTAGTCCCGAGGCATTTGCCAGAGTGTCTCAAAGCGGAGAGGAGCTTGCCCCTTGCCTCGACTCATGACGGAAATCCAATTTCCAATACGTGATATTGCGGTTTTAATTGTAGAACTAGTATGGCGACATGATATATGGTACGCATGCCGTCTATGATTTATATTTATGATTGAAATTGTTTTGACACTATACACTTATTATAGTATCAAATGATTTGTTTTAAACGTACCAAGCATGTTTGGCTATTATAAGGGAAAACCCTATCCTCCGGCTTGCGTTGCATTGTGTGATGGGACCTGGGTCTTATAATAGCTTCATTTTTCGGAAAAGCATTGCGTTGCCTTCTCTATGCACTGGTATTCTTGGGAGAAAACCCGTTCCGTGTTATACGGCGTGGTCCCTTGAATTACTCTCTTTTAAAGTAAAGTTTTAAATAACTGTTTTAGTTCTCACACCAGTCACATGACTGACCTGGAGTTTATTGTTTTAACCTAAACTCTGGGTGCCCCTATTTTCCGCACGGGCAGCTAGTAAGTTTGGTTTTGCAGATTTATATTCACAGGATCCTGATTTACAGCTGGAACGATGCTTGGAAAGCTCTGTATCCGTGTATTACTTTCAATTGTGCTTTGTATTATTTTTCCGCTGCAATACTGTATTTAAATCTCTGATATTCTTTGTTGTATAATATTTATTCATACTCTGTATATTCTTGTATCTAATGGAATTGTTGTAATATCAATGAAATGTTCTTCCGTCTGTGTTCTGATTAGTCCTGTTCTCAAACGATCAGGGGTTTCGAATGGTCTAGATCGGTTTAACGACTGATTCGGATCGAGCGAAATTCACGGCCGTCACATTTGGTATCAGAGCTTTGGTTTACAGAGCTCGAGAACAAGACCCATTAGAACCATACGAAAGAATTCATCAGATATTGGATTAGTAATATCCAATTAGAATTACTCGTTAGAGATAGGATCAGTAGTATCCTAGAACGAGTGTGAAGAGTATATTTTTCAAATGAAAACAAATTTTGTTTTAGAAATTTAAATCGTTTTATACGTATTTGAATATTTATTTACTTTGAATTTGGACAATCCGATATATAAAGGTTTTGCATATACGCGTCATGAACGTATATTCGAAGTTTCAATATACTGGATAGATATAGAATCACATTCTAGACACTCGGAGATGATTCTGATGATTGATATATCATCATCAGAATTTGTGTTCGTGTTTCGAAGGTGTGATATCTATATATTTCCATTAGACTGGTGTGTGAACCCAAACCTATATAGATAGATTTATTTGTTTTGAATTGGCATCAAAAACAATATTTTCAGTGTATATATCAAAATTATGAATTTGAAACGTTAATTCACCAATTGATTGATGTTTGTGTTATTTGCTTATTTGTTTGATAATTTTGAACCATTATGCCTAATTGAATCACATATTGAATTATATTGAAAATTAGTCGCATTTGCTTGCATATACATGTACTTACATTGAACAGGTCATAGCAAGGAGGCTAGAGCAGAGAATAAAATTTGTTTTCCCGACGAATAGGTACATATTTACTATAATTTACTGTTTTGTTTGGGTGATGATGATTTTATGAACCTATTGGCTAGCCGCTTGGCCTTTTCTTTTACTTTTTGAGATCAGAAGGCCTATATGGCAATTTCGGGATTTTCCCGTGGCTCCCGGTGCAGGGGAGGTTATGGCGAAATTTTTCGAAAATTTAGGGTGTTAGCCAAATTTTTGAAAATTTGAAATTTCTTAGAAACTGAAAAGTTGGAGAATGGAAGCCAGATCGAACGTAGAGTTGATTAATCAAACCACTTTCGACTTTGTTCCTTTTCGGGGATGAAAAGTTTTAAGTGGGGGAGATTGTAATAACCCGGAAAATCTGGGCCAGTTTAAAAAATTTATTTTGGCATTTTAGCGAATTTTGAATATTTAAAATAGATTATTTTAAATAATATCGACGAGAAATTTATTTTGAATATAATTTGAATGTATATATTATACACGTCGTCGTTAGAATATATATAATTATATATAATTATAAATAGAATTGAAAATGGCGTGGTAGTTCGATAATTCGATTTCAAACTTTAATTGAATATACCGGGTGCAAAACAATCCGGATTTTGGTGAAACCAAAAACATTAGGATCTAATTGATGATATCTTTCCAACGAATCCGAAAAATCGAAATTTCATAGCGGGAATCAAAAGATATGTCCAGTTGAAAATTATGAATAGTCGCTATGGAATTCAGGCCCTTAAAAATGGAAATTTTGCAAACGACCTCAGATTTCGACGAAACCACTTTTGTTGGGTCCATGATGTAAAATTATTGCTAGATTCCAAATTTCATAATTTTGCGATTCAATATGTGAGCGTGGCAAAGGAAAACGCGTTTGACCAGTTTCAGTTGATTTTAATCGACTGGAAAATGGCCATTTTTCCAACGGTCTCAGAATTCGACGAAACTAGTTTTGTTAGGATCGTATCGTCAATACGAAGCTAGAAAATATTTTTCTGGAATTTTTCGAGTCCGTATGTGGCCCGGGTAATTTGAAATGTACGTTCGAATTGAATATGTACTGATTTACATTTTGAATTTGATGGAAACTTAGCGTAACGGTCGAATTGGCTTGTGATACATGTCCCATTGTGTTCGGAATGGGGGTAAAACGCTAGGGATGACAGTCGGTGGGTCTCGTTTCGAGTTTGATAATAAAAGTTGTTTTTTGGAGGATAAATAAAATAAAGTAAAATAATTAATAAAACCCCTTACTTCCTCCTCCCCCTTTTGTTTTGAAATCAGTCAACGCCCCTTTCAGATCTGGAGAAAAAACCCGACGCTGCTCTCGTTCCCACCCCTCCTCGCGTCACCGTTCATCGTCGTCGGCGCTCCGTCCATCGTCCACCGCGCCATCGCCACCTTCCCTCCGCTCCACCATCGTTCATCCCCTCCGATTCCTTTTCCCCCTCAAACCCAAATCGAGCCCCCTTCCTCATTGCGACAGCACCCTCGATGTCACCCCCTCGATCGAAGCCTCCACTTCGATAGCCGGACTCCTCCTCTCGCAGCACTCCCTTCCCCTCCCCTCTCGTTCTCTCTCCTCGCTGCTAAAGACGCAGACACCCCCACCACGAACCCTAACACCAATGGAACCCCAAACCGCCTAGACGAGCTCCGCCGCCACCCTGGATGGACACCCCCGTGACCTGCAGATCTTCGGCACCCCCTCCTCTAACTCGAGACAGCTGCTGTGGGCCCCTCCTCACGCCAAGACTCGATTTTTTTTGATTTACAGAGAATGTGAGTTCTCCCATTCCTTTTATTTCTTATTTTCGGTTATTTTATAATGTAAGGAAGCCCCACTTTGAATTTATTTACATGGATTTTAATTTTCAGTTTTGATATAACTTTAAAAATATAATTTTTTAAAGGAATAATGTATAGGAAGGATGAGGTTTTTAGTAGAGGAAAAATGAGATTTTTATAGTGATGATATAAAAATTCAATCTTTATTTTTGAAAAGGCGAAATCTTTGTTTAGAGAATAGCGAGATAAAAATAGAATTTTTATCTATATAGCATCGAAGTAAAAATTCGATTTTTATATATTGAATAGCGAAGTAAAAATTCGATTTTCACATCTGTAGAGAATACGGGCAACGAAGATGACAAAAAGGCGAGAACGACGAAGATTTCTATAAATGAAGTGTCGTGGAGTTGGAATAGCTATCGGTGAGAACTTCTCACTCATCAATTTCTTTTCTAGTTATATATATACTATGATGCAGACAGTGCTTAGCAGCACCCGACACCCGTCATCCACAGACCATGGATGGCTTGTTTGTTAAATTGTTTGGTTGTGTAGTTAGTTAGAATATTTGGGTTGAATTGAATTGTTTGGTGAAATGAAATTGATTTGATTGATGTGTGAATGGCGTGGGCCTTCACTAGACCAGGGATAAGGCTAGGCCTCGTCCCGTTTCTAGTATCGTGCCGTTATGCCGCCGAAATTTTCTAAAATAAATTAGAAAAATAAAAATATCATTTTATTGAATAAATGAACTGAATAGAGATTCATGTGTTAGAATAAAATGTTTTATCGTTAAAAATATAATTTTTAACGTGAATGTGAATAAATAAATATTCATTTACAAACCGGACGGTTTGTTTATGTACACCTATTTGAAGGACATTGATTGGGATGATATATTTTACACATCGCCCAACGGCACAAATAAAAATCTGTGTTTGTTTGTTTGAAACCCCACACGGGTGTTGGGATGAGATTTGAAGTTCACTCATCCTGATTGATCAAATATGTCGATCGATTGATTGACATGCTGTTATAAGCGTTAGATATCTATATTTGATGCTTATACAGTGTAGTGCACTTTGGTTGATGGTTGATTATTTTTCAATGCTATTATATACGTGTGATGTATGAAAATCCATATAATTAACATTATATGGTGATTGATTGGGCCTCATTCCAATTTAGAAAATAAAGAATAATATAAAATAAAGGTTCATGTGTTGGCCGTACTCATCCGTTGAGGTTATTCATGTGTTGAACGAAATATTTGAATAATAAAATTTACATCTTTATCAAAAAAAAAGGTTCATGTGTTGACCGTACTCATCCGTTGAGATTAGTCATGTGTTGAACGAAATATTTTAATAATAAAATTTACATCTTTATCAATATAAAATAAAGGTTCATGTGTTGATTGTACTCATCCGTTGAGATTAGTCATGTGTTGAACGAAATATTTGAAATAGAAATATTTGAAAAGGAAATATTTGAAAAAGAAATATTTGAAATAGAAATATTTGAAAAGGAAATATTTGAAAAAGAAATATTTGAAATAGAATATTTGAAAATAGAAATATATGAAGCCGTGTTGATTAGATTGACGCAATTTTGACGTGAACGATATTTATATCGATTTTATTCATTTTAAAATGAATATTGAAAAGTGATTTCGAAATCGAATATTTTGAAATGAAATTTGAATTAAATTGAATAGAAAATGAATTCGAATTGAACACATAACGAATTGAATTCGAATTGAATATAAAACGAATTTGATTTTAATTGAATATCTAACGAATTTGATTTCAATTGAATATATAGTGAATTTGATTTGAACAGAAAACTGATTTGAATTTGATTTGAATAGAAAATGATTTGAATTTTATTTGAATAGAAAATGAATTGAATTTGAATTGAATAGAAAACGAATTTGAATTGAATTGAAAAGAAAATGAATTCGAATCGAATTGAATTGAAAAGGAAATGAATTCGAATCGAATTAAAATCGATTTTAATTGAAATCAAATAGAAATGAAAGCTAAAAGGATTTATAATAGAAAATTCAATTTTTATTTGAATTTGAAATAAAGGTTGAAATTGTTTTTGAAACGAATTCAAAACTATTTATATAATTCGATTTAAATAGAAATCGACGAAATATATATTATATATATTATATATATATATAATATAATGACCTGAATAGAACGCGCCGCGCCGCGGTAGTTCGTGAATTTCGACCATTTATTTCAAACGGACATTACGGGAGATCCGACCGTCGGATTCTCCTAAAACCAGAACCGTTGGGTTCGTATCGAAAAGAGCTTTCTAACAAATAATAGAAATTTGAAATCTAACAGTTGGATTTGGAGATACATTTAAATAAAATTTGAAAAAGGTCGCTGTAAGTGCAGTTCGATGGCCGTTGATGGAAATCGACTGTACGGGTCTTGATAAAATTATTAAAAATAGTAATAATTCGTGTAAAATCATAAGAAATGATTTAAGAAAAATTAGGATGAAAAACTCCACATTTGAAAATATAAAAATAGATTTTTATCAGAATGAACTAGTTTGGAACTAATATTAAAACCCATTTATTTTTAAATAAATAAATTTGATTTGAAATGGGTTTTAAATAGAATTTATGTGGGTTTATCGGGAATAGTGTTTTGAATAACACCAGTTCTTTAACCCGATAATAAATAAAATGTGATTTGGGTTTGTCGTGAACTGTGTTTTAAAAGATATTAGTTCTTTAACCCAATAAAAGGAGTTTTAATGAATCTGCAATTAGATTGAAATGTGAATTTGTAATCTAAATTATCAAATTTAGAAAGCGAGCGAGAATGGAGTATCACCAGTTTTGCTCCAAAGCGATAGTTAAATCTTTAATTAGATTTGAACGTGGAATGGTAATTAATTTTACCGACAACACTGTGGTGTTAGATATGGAGTATTACCAGTTTTGCTTCATGGGATGAATAGGTTGGGGTTGGGATGAATGGTAATTATTTTTCCGCTGCAATACTGTATTTAAATCTCTGATATTCTTTGTTGTATAATATTTATTCATACTCTGTATGTTCTTGTATCTGATGGAATTGTTGTAATAGCAATGAAATGTTCTTCCGTCTGTGTTCTGATTAGTCCTGTTCTCAAATGATCAGGGGTTTCAAACGGTCTAGATTGGTTTAACGACTGATTCAGATCGAGCGAAATTCACGGCCGTCACAAAGCACGTTTGATCATTATAACGAAAAACTCTATCCTCCGGTTTTCTTTGCATTGTGTGATGGGACTTGAGTCTTATAATGATTTCTTTTTTCTAAAAAGCATTGCGTTGTTTTCAAAAGATTTATTAAATTTATGCATTGGCAATCCAATGGAGTAAACCCGTTCTGCGTTAGCAGCGTGGTCCTGTGATTAGCCTTATTGTTAAATAAGTTAAGTAAGATTTCTCATAACAGTCCCATGACTGACTCGTAGTTTGTTTCACTTGCAAACTCGGGTGCCCTTATTTTCCACACGGGCAGTCGAGTAGCTTATTTTGCAGATATATTGAGCAGGATTCTGGATCGAAGCTTAAAGCTATGTCCAGAGCATTGATAGTCTTCCGCTGTGTTAGTTTTTTCGGTTCCACTGCATTGGATAACATTTATTGTAAATTAATCTTCCACTCTATTATTATTTTTCGATGTACTCTGATGTAACATTATTATGATGTAATAAAAAGTCTTCTTTTGTTGTTCTGATGTATTGTATGCCCAAAGTTAGCGTATGCGGGATTCGAACGGTCTTGGGCAATTTAGCGATCAATTAGGTCAGGGTGAAATCCGTGTCGTTACGTTGGTATCAGAGCTTTGGTTAACTCAAATCTTTGGGGTATAACTCGTTAGAACTAAACAAAAGACTCATCAGAGGTAGGATTAGAAATATCCTATAAAAGAATACTCATTAGAGATAGGATCAGTAGTATCCTGGAATGAGAAAATTCGTTAGAGATGGGGTTAGAAATGCCCTAGAATGAGTTAAGAGCGACAAGTTTATAATTAATGTATTTGTTATTATATATATAATTCAATCTTAGTAAACATGATTTTTGAATATATAAGAGTTATATATATTTAAAAAGCTAATCAACTAATTGATTGATGATTGTATTGTGTGATTATTAGTTCAACAAATAAAATTATTGAAATCAATAAAAGAATGAAAGTTGAGTTGGTTAGTTAAACAACTTTCAGCTCCATTCCTTTTCGAGGACGAAAAGATTTTAAATGGGAGAGATTGTGACAACCCGGAAATTCTGAACCAATTTAAAAATTATTTTTAGTTATTTTAATGGATTTTGAATATTTAAAATGATTTATTTTAAATAATAACACTAAAAATTTATTTTAATCGAAGTTAGAAAGTAATAATTTATTTTAATTATAAAAGGAGTTTGAAAAGGCGTGGCATTTTGAAAATTTGATTTCAAATTTCAGTTGAATGTACAGAATTCAAAATGAATTGGATTTTAGTAAAACCAGAAATATTTGAATCTGTTTAATAATATCTTTCTAAGAATGTAAGAAACTAAGATTTCATAATATAAATTGAAAGATATGTCCAGTTTAAAATTTAGAATAGTCGCTATAGAATTTGTATATATTTTAATATAATATATGGCCCTTAAAAATAGCCATTTTACAAACGATCTCCGTTTTCGACGAAACCACTTTTGTTGGATCCGGAATGTCAAATTATTGTAGATTCCAATTTTCATAATTTTTGGAATTAATATGTGAGCGTGGCAAATTAAAACGTATTTTGTCAATTTCAGTCTAATTGGATCAACTATAAAAAGGCCAATTTCAAACGGTCTCCAAATTCGACGATTTTAATTTTATTAGGACCATATCGTCAAAATATAGCTAGATTTATTTTTTGGGAACTTTTGGAGTCCGTAGGTGGCCCCGGTAAATTATAATGTATGATCAAATTAAATAATTAAATGGTTTATATTTTAATTTAAAGAAAAATGGGTTGAAACGATCAAATGGGATGATGAGACTTAGTCCATTATGTCCGAAATAGGGGTATTTGGCTAGGGACAACATTCGCTGGGCAGGATTTGGAGTTAGTTAGAATTAATGGGCCTTTTTGTGATTTAATGAATTTAAATAATATTATATTTATAAATACCCTAGGTTTAGAAAACCCTAATTCTAAAACAGCTGTCGTCATTCATTTTGATGGCCAGAAAGCTCCCAACATCCAATCGATTATTTGTTGAATCCATCACTTAATTATCAATGAAATTAAAACAAAAAATCGAAGAGGAAAGTGAGCTCTACGTTATGGACGGGGGAGATCGAGTATAGGTTGGCGGATTGGGAGGATTTGTGACCCAAAGTCACATGGGTTAGACGCGGATTCAGGGAGGAGGGGCCCATCGAGATGGTCGGGCTTGGTGGCGTAGATGGAGGACGGGTCGGGCTTCGCCATAGAGGTCTCGGATCGATCGATGGTGGTCGGATTAGGCGCGCGCAGGTGGAGGTATTGAGCGGAGTCGGGTTCGACAGTTCATTGAAGGATTACGATGTAGAAGAAGCAAATTAGAGAAGTAATTAACTTATTAACTTCATTAATTATTTAATTAAATGTAATTAAAGTTTTAAATGGCCATAACTTATTCATTTGGAATCAGAATTCAGCGATTTTGGATCCATCGGAATCGTCATGATAGGATCTAAAACAAGGAACAAACCAGAACTGAAACGGAGCTAGAATGAATATTTGATAAAATTAAATGCTTGTTTAATTTTATTAAAACAATCATTATTAATCGACTTCTGAAATCGATCAAGGTGAGATTTATTTTTAAATAATTAAAATTAATTAACTAATATCGTGTTTAGAAATTTTTACAAATATGCTATTAAATTCAGTTTGTTGTTATACACGATTTGATTTGGATCGGTTGATGCTGTTTGGTGTGATCTGTTTGATTTAATTGTATATAATGGAATTATTGAAATTTGTAGACAAATTAAAATATCATTTTTATTTGTCATGTTAATGTAAGAATTTGTATACAAATAAAATATCATTTTTATTTGTTATGTTAAGAATAGGAATTGTATACGCAAATAAAATATCACTTTTATTTGTTATGTTAAAATAGATTTGTAAACAAATAAAAATATCTTTTTTATTTGTTATGTTGGAATTAGATTTGTATGCAAATGAAAATATCATTTTTATTTGTTATGTTGAAATTAGAATTGTAAAACACATTAAAATATCATTTTTATGTTACATGTTAATGTAGGAATTGTAAAACACATTAAAATATCATTTTTATGTTACATGTTAATGTAGGAATTTTAAAACACATTAAAATATCATTTTTATGTTACATGTTAATGTAATAATTGTAAACAAATAAAAATATCATTTTTATTTGTTATGTTAAAAAAATATAGATTTGTAAACAAATAAAAATATCATTTTTATTTGTCATATTAATGTAAGAATTTGTATACACATTAAATTATCATTTTTAAAAATATATTTGTATACACATTAAAATATCAATTTTTATTTTTTATGTTAAATTAGAATTGTCAACATACAAAAGTATCATTTTTATTTGTTATGTTGAATTAGAATTGTCAGCAAACAAAAATATCATTTCTATTTGTTATGTCGAATTAGAATTGCCAACAAACAAAAATATTCATTTCTATTTGTCCTGTTAAAAGTAGTCATTTTATTTATCAAGTTAAACATTGAATTTGTATACAAATAAAAATAGTCATTTTTATTTGTCATGTTAAACCTTGAATTTGTATACAAATAAGAATATCCCTTTTTACTTGTTATGTTAAAATAAATTTGTATACAAATAAAAATATCATTTTTTATTTGTTATATTAAAAATAGATTTGTACACAAATAAAAATATTCATTTTTATTTGTCATGTTGAATATTGAAATTATATACAAATAAAAATATCCTTTTTATTTGTCATGTTAAAAATAGAATTGTTGTCAAATAAAAATTTCCCTTTTATTTGTCAGTAGAAAACATTGGACATGTTATGCAAGTAAAACTTTCTTTTATTTATCATTAGAAAATATAGGACATGTTGTGCAAGTAAAACACTTCTTTTATTTGTCATGTTAAATGTTAAAATATGTTATGTAAATACAAATTATCTTTTTATTTTGACATTAGAATTGTAAAGCATGTCATGCAAACAAAATTGTGAACATGTCATGAAAATAAAAATTATCTTTTTATTTTGACATTAGAAATGTGAACATGTCATGAAAATAAAAATTATCTTTTTATTTTGACATTAGAATTGTAAAACATGTCATGTAAATAAAATCATCTTTTAATTTTGACATTAGAATTGTAAAGCATGTCATGCAAACAAAATTGTCTCTTTATTTGTCATTAGTAACCTAGGAATGACATGAAAATAAAAATTATCTTTTTATTGATCCTTAGCAACATAGAGAAGTTACGCAAATAAAATACATTTTTATTTGACATTAGTAACATGTAGAGAAGTTATGCAAATAAAATACATTTTTATTTGACATTAGAAACATGTAGAGAAGTTATGCAAAAAAAATACATTGTTTATTTGACATTAGAAGCATGTAGATATGTTATGCAAATAAAATACATTTTTAATTGACATTAGAAACATGTAGATATGTTATACAAATAAAACTTCACCTTTTATTTAACATTAGAAAACCTTGGAAATGTAGGCAAAAAAAAAAAATCTCTTTTTATTTGTTATTAGAAAAATATAAGAATTTGTTTGCAAATACAATATCTCTTTTTATTTATCATTAGAAACATTTACATGGTTATGCAAAATAAAACATTCTTTTATTTGGCATGTTAAACATGTTAGTGGAATCGTCAAATGATTTATATATATATATATATTAAAACCAAAATTAAATGAATCGCGCGCGGTAGTTCGTGTTTTCGGCAATCGTAACTTTAAACGATTATACCGAAAGATCCGACCGTCGAATTTTCCCAAAACTGGAACTGTAAGGTCCGCTTAGGAAAATTCTTTCCAAAGTTGTTATGAAGCGACCCGTAACTTCCCCATCTCCGAATAGAGGAGAAAGAACGAATTACTATGAGGACAAGACAAATCAGAACGCAGACGGAAGAACATTTCATTGCTATTACAACAATGCCATCAGATACAAGAATATACAGAGCATAATTGAATAAATTACATTCGACAAATATCAGAGATTACAATAAATTACATAGCAGCGGAAAATAATACAAAGCACAACTGAAGGTGATATACGGATACAGAGCTTTCCCGATATCATTCCAGCTGTAAACCAGGATCTTGTGAATATAAATCTGCAAAACCAAAACTACTAGCTGCTCGTGTCGAAAATAGGGGCACCCGGAGTTTAGGTTAAAACAATAAACTCCAGGTCATTCATGTGACTGGTGTGAGAACTAAAACAGTTATTTAAAACTTTACTTTAAAGGAGAGTAATTCAAGGGACCACGCCGTATAACACGGAACGGGTTTCCTCCCAAGAATACCAGTGCATAGAATAAACAACGCAATGCTTTTTTGAAAAATGAAGCTATTATAAGACCCAGGTCCCATCACACAATGCAACGCAAGCCGGAGGATAGGGTTTTACCTTATAACAGCCAAACATGCTTGGTACGTTTAAAACAAATCATTTGATACTATAATAAGTGTATAGTGTCAAAACATTTTCAATCATAAATATCAATCATAGATGGCATAAGTGCCCCATCCCACTATGTCGCCATACTAGGCTCTACAACTAAAACCGAAATACACGTATCGGAAATTGGATTTCCGTCATGAGTCGAGGCAAGGGGCAAGCTCCTCTCCGCTTCGAGACACTCTAGCAAATGCTCAGGACTACACACTCTGGGCAGCCACTTGGATCGGTTGGGCCGGTCCTATCTTACGTTTGAGGATTAGTTATTCCTGAACACACGTTTCCCGGTCCTTACAGACCTAATATCTAGGCGCCTCATTCCAACAACCACAAAGGTGAAAAGTATATAAATGTCAGGGCTAGTAAGTCACTGACACCACCAAAGCTAGAAAGAAACGTCGTGTTCTCCCAACGGTCTGTATCCCGTTTTTGACTCATACCGAGGTGTGAGGCTCGCGAATCCATGCTAAACACAAAGCTATGCCACATAGGCCGTGCTTTGATCATCAACCACAAGACTTTGCTTTTCAACAGAAGCCTTGATCCATGCAACTTAGCGTGCCACACAGGCAATTCATGACATGCGATTGATATCTATCGATATATGACCTCTAAGCTCGTACGTCTCAGAGAAGGGCGTTAAGCAAGAGAATAAATTCTCCGCCTCCAAACAGATATATATTTAACAGAAATCAATCAACACAGAATAAAATCTAATGTCAGACACACAATCCATTTACAAGTCCGTTCTAGGTCTGAACGAAACCGGAGGCACTTTCCTCGCATATCCATCAATCTCCAAGTACGTCTGGACGACCACCAACTGATTCCCTCATCTTGGGTGTACAGCCCAATCAAGATCATCAGTAATCACCCAAACGATGTGAAGACTTCCGGTCTTAAACCACCGTCTTTATCTTCGATATATCGTCGAATCGGTTATTCAGAATGGGTATAAACCCGGCCTTTCCGAACAACCCGCGTATATTAAAAACAAATGTTACACAAACACAACATACGCCTCATTCCAATTCATTAGTCACTAACCGTAAATCAGCAAGAGAACAATTTCCCAAATATTAACCCCGAAGGCCGAAACCAACATCAGATCAATACCAGGAAACCCTTCTTCTTAGCTAACCTACAGCTAGTTTCTAAATTTCATATTCCTAGGGAAAGGTTCCCATTAATTTTATCCAAGATAAATTCTTTGAATTTATTCTTTAATCTTCCTTTGGATGTCATTTCAAACCGGATTATGGTTTCCCAAACTAGTCGAGATTAGCGAACCACACCGAAGTAACTATCTATTTTATTTCCCAATCCCAACCTATTCATCCCATGAAGCAAAACTGGTAATACTCCATATCTAATACTATGGTGTTATCGGTAAAATTAATTACCATTTCACGTTCAAATCTAATTAAAGATTTAGCTATCGCTTTGGAGCAAAACTGGTGATACTCCATTCTCGCTTATTTTTCAAATTTGATAATTTAGATTATCAATTCACATTTCAATCTAATTGTAGATTCATTAAAACTCCTTTTACTGGGTTAAAGAACTAGTGTCATTTAAAACACAGTTCACGATAAACCCAAATCACATTCTATTTATTATCGGGTTAAAGAACTAGTGTTATTTAAAACACCTTTCACGATAAACCCACGAATCAATTCTATTTAAAACCCATTTCAAATCTAATTTATTTATTTATAATAAATGGGTTGTTACTTTAGTTCTAAACTAGTTCATTTCGATAAAAATCTATTTTTATCTTTTCAAATATGGAGTTTTTCATCCCAATTTTCCCCAAATCATTTCTTATGATTTTACACAAATTGTTACTATTTTTAATAATTTTATCGAGGCCCGTACAGTCGATTTCCAACAACGGCCATCGAACTGCACTTAAAGCGACCTTTTCCAAACTTGATTTGGACGTATCTCCAAATCCAACCGTTAAATTTCAAATTTATAATATTCGTTAGAAAGCTCTTTTCGATATGAACCCAACGGTTCCGGTTTTAGGAGAATCCGACGGTCGGATCTCCCGTAATGTCCGTTCGAAATCAATGGTCGAAATTCACGAACTGCCACGGCGCGGTGCGTTCTATTCAGGCCATTATATTATATATATAATATATATTTCGTCGATTACTATTTAAAACGAATTTTATAAATAGTTTTGAATTCGTTTCAAAAACATTTCAACTTCCATTTCCAATTCAAATCAAATTGAATTTTTTTTCTTATGAATTCGTTTTAAAATTCATTTCAATTCAATTCAAATATCAGTTCATTTTGAATTCATTTCAAATTGATTTATCTCCTATTTCGATTTGTTTTCAATTCAATTTAGATTCATTTTCTATTCGAATTCTTTTATATTCAATTCAATTCAAATTTGTTTTCTATTAAATTCAATTCAAATTCGTTTTCTATTCAATTCAATTCGAATTTGTTTTCTATTCAATAAAATTCAAAAACGAACATAATCGATATAAATATTGTTCGCGTCAAAATAGCGCATCTCTAATTAACACGGCTTTATATATTTCAATAATTCCGTTATTCTGTTCAACAAATGAATATATATTTTTGTCAACACATGACTAATCTCAACGAATGAGTACTGTCCACGTGTGACTACTTTTGTTATTTAATATATTTTATAAAAATTATGGTATCTATCGTTTGATATCAAATCAGACTCCAATCGTTAACTAGTAAGAGAACGATTCCCAAAATATTAACCCCGAAGGCCGAAACCAACATCAGATCAATATCCAGGAGACCACTCATCTTATCTATTTTCCAGTTAGTTTCTAATTTTATATATGATAAAGATGTAAATTTTATCGTTTAAATATTTCGTTCAACACATGACTAATCTCAACGGATGAGTACGGTCAACACATGAACCTTTATTTTATAATATTCATTATTGTTAAAATATTTCGTTCAACACATGACTAATCTCAACGGATGAGTACGGTCAACACGTGAACCTTTATTTATAATGTTCTTTATTTTCTAAATTAGAATGAGGCCCAATCAATTACCATACAAAGTTAATTGTATGGATTCCGTACAACAAATGTATATAATAGCAACGATACATAATCAACCATCATCCAAAGTACTCTACACTGTATAAGCATCAAATATAGATATCTAACGCTTATAACAGCCTGTCAATCAATCGATCGACATACAACTAATTATTGGGATTAGTGTATGTCAAATATTATCCCAATACCCGTGTGGGGTTTCGAACAATCAAACACAGATTTTATTTGTGCAGTTGGGCGATGTGTAAAATTTATCGTCCCAATCAATATCAGTCAAATCAGTGTATATAAACAAATCGACCGATTTGTTTATAAATATTTATTGATTATATTCACGTTAAAATTTATATTTTTAACGATAAAATATTTTTTTAACTATATAAATATTTTATTTTATTCCACATCACACAATGAATTTTCCTCACAACAAACAATCAAACATACAAGCCATCCATGGTCTGTGGATGACGGGTGTCGGGTGCTACTAAACACCGTCTGCATCCTAGTATATATATATATATAACTAGAAAAAGAGATTGAAGAGTGAGAAATTATCACCAAATCTAATCCAATCTCCATGACTCTTCATACTTAGAAAATCTTCGTCGTTCTCGCCTTTTGTCACTTTCTTTGCCCGTATTCTCTACATATATAAAAATCGAATTTTTACTTTGCTATTCAATATATAAAAATCGAATTTTTACTTTGCTATTCAATATATAAAAATCGAATTTTTACTTTGCTATTCGATATATAAAAATCGAATTTTTATTCTTTCTAGAATATAAAAATCATATTTTTATAATTTCTTCGCATGGATAATAACTCTATTTTTACATCGCTACTATATAGATAAAAATTCTACTTTTACATCGCTACTATATAGATAAAAATTCTATTTTTACCACGGTATTCTCTATATAAAGATTTCGCCTTTTCAAATATAAAGATTATATTTTTATTCGCTGCATATCTATAAAAATCACATTTTTATATTTACTTTGTTATAAAAATTATATTTTTATATTGCTATTCTCCTAATAAAGATTATATTTTTATTACTCCACTTTATATATATTTACAACACTTCATTCTCTATAAAAATTATATTTTTATATTTCTACTTCGCCACTTCATATATAGAAAGATCAAATTTCTATTTAGCTATTCAATATATACAAATCACATTTTTATACTGTTGTTTTTTTTAAAATAAAACAAAATCACATTTTTATTTGTTAGCTTTCAATTTAAAAATCATATTTTTATACTGCTACTATAAAAATAAAAATTCTATCTTTACTTCGATGCCCATATAATAGAGATTATATTTTTATCGTGCTATACTCTATATTTTGAATCTGAACGTGCATTTCAATTTACTGGGGTCGCATACTAACTCTATAAATCCCAGAAAATTATTTTATAGCTTCGTATTGACGATATGGTCCTAACAAAACTAATTCCGTCGAATTCTGAGACAGTTGTAAAAATGGCCATTGTCCAGTCGATTAAAATCAACTGAAACTGGACAAACACGTTTTCCTTTGCCACGCTCACATATTGAATCGAAAAATTATGAAATTTGGACTCTAGCAATAATTTGATATCACGGATCCAACAAAAGTGGTTTCGTCGAATTCCGAGGTCGTTTGCATAATGGCTATTTTTAAGGGCCTGAATTCCATAGCGACTATTCAGAATTTTCAACTGGACATATCTTTTGATTCCCGCTATGAAATTTCGATTTTTCGGATTCGTTGGAAAGACATTCCCAAATAGATCCTATTATTTTTGGTTTCACTAAAATCCGGTTTGTTTTGCACCCGGTACGTTCAATTGAAGTTTGAAATCGAATTATCGAACTATCGCGCCATTTTCAATTACTTTTATAATTATAAATAAATATTTATATTCTAACGACGATCTATATAATATATACGTTCGAATTCTATTCAAAATAAATTTCTTGTCGTTATTATTTAAAATAATCTATTTAAATATTCAAAATTCACTAAAATCGCCAAAATAAAAATTTTAAACTGGCTCAGATTTTCCGGGTTATTACAATCTCCCCCACTTAAAACTTTTCGTCCCCGAAAAGGAACAAAGTCGAAAGTGGTTTGATTAATCAACTCCACGTTCGATCTGGCTTCCATTCTCCAGCTTTTCAGTTCTTGATAATTTTCAAATTCTTCAAAAATTTGGCTAACACCCTAAATTTTCGAAAAATTTCGCCATAACCTCCCCTGCACCGGGAGCAACGAGAAAATCCCGAAATTGCCATATAGGCCTTCTGATCTCAAAAAGAAAAAGCCAATCGGCTCATAAAATCATCATCACCCAAACAAAACAGTAAATTATAGTAAACATGTACCTAATTGTCGGGCAAATAAATTTTATTCTCTGCTCTAGCCTCCTTGCTATGACATGTTCATTGTAAGTACATGTATATGCGATCAATTCTTAGTATAATTCACTATTTGATACAATTAGGCTAATGGTTCAAAATTATCAAACAAATAACCAATCAACACAAACATCAATCAATTAGTGGATTAACGTTTCAAATTCATAACTTTGATATATATACAAAAAATCATGTTTTTGATGCCAATTTACAATAATAAACCTATGTAAGTTTTGGTTCTCACACCAGTCTAATGGAAATATATAGATATCACACTTTCGTCACTCGAAAATAAATGCTGATGATGTTTCGAACCACCATCAGAACATCTCCGGGCTACTAGAGTGCGGTTCTATATCTATCCGGTATATTAAAACTTCGAATATACGTTCATGACGCGTATATGCAAAATCTTTATATATCGAATTGTCCAAATTCAAAATAAATAAATTATTCAAATACGTATAAGACGATTTAAATTTCAAAACAAAATTGTTTTCATTTGAAAAATATACTCTTTACACTCGTTCTAGGATACTACTGATCCTATCTCTAACGAGTCATTCTAATTGGATACTACTAATCCAATATCTGATGAATTCTTTCGTATGGTTCTAATGTGTCTTGTTCTCGAGCTCTGTAAACCAAGGCTCTGATACCAAATGAAGCGACCCGTAACTTCCCCATCTCCGAAGAGAAGAGAAAGAACGAATTACTGTGAGGACAAGACAAATCAGAACGCAGACAGAAGAACATTTCATTGCTATTACAACAATGCCATCAGATACAAGAATATACAGAGCATAATTGAATAAATTACATTCGACAAATATCAGAGATTACAATAAATTACATAGCAGCGGAAAATAATACAAAGCACAACTGAAGGTGATATATGGATACAGAGCTTTCCGGATATCATTCCAGTTGTAAACCAGGATCTTGTCAATATAAATCTGCAAAACCAAAACTACTAGCTGCCCATGTCGAAAATAGGGGCACCCAGAGTTTAGGTTAAACCAATAAACTCCAGGTCAGTCATGTGACTATTGTGAGAACTAAAACAGTTATTTAAAATTTTACTTTAAAGGAGAGTAATTCAAGGGACCACGCCGTATAACACGGAACGGGTTTCCTCCCAAGAATACCAGTGCATAGAATAAACAACGCAATGCTTTTTCGAAAAATGAAGCTATTATAAGACCCGGGTCCCATCACACAATGCAACGCAAGCCGGATGAGACGACCCCAAACTCCGTACTCACGGCGGCAAGGGTAATCCTTGGAATATAACACATAAACGGATAATAGCATAACAGAATTTAATAAATACAGCAGATGATGTACAATAGAATACACTGGATAAAAGTAATCATCAGAGTTACACAGTATACAGGATCATACTTAGTACAAATACAGTTCAGCTATACATAAATGTCTACAGCGGAAAACAAACAAAATATATACAATAGGAGCTGAACAGCATAAAAAGAGATAAATGATAGAATCCATCTTCCACTCCTGCTATCCAGAAAAAACCAGCTAAACCTGAATACAAGGCTGCCCGTGTAGAAAAAGGGGCACCCGAGTTTGAAAGTGAAACAAACTACGAGTCAGTCATGGGACTGGTATGAGAAATCTACTCAACACATTTAAAATTATGGCTAATCACAGGACCACGCCACTTTCGTGGAACGGGTTTACTCCATTGGATTGCCAGTGCTTTAAAACAAATCATTCTTTTAACCATCGCATTGCTTTTTATAAAAATGAAGCCATTATAAGACTCAGTTCCCATCACACAATGCAACGCAAACCGGAGGATAGAGTTTTACCTTATAACGGCCAAAATATGCTTGATACGAATAAAACAAAGGCAATTGATACTATTGCTAGTGTTTATATGTTTTGAAAATAATTTCAAATCATAACTATCAATCATAGACGGCATGGGTACCATATATCATGTCGCCATATATATATATACAATCAAAACCGCACGATGTCGTATTTGGAAATTGGATTTCCGTCATGAACCAAGGCAAAAGGTAGTCCTTACCGAATTCGCAACTCTCTAGCCCGAGCCACAGGATCAGAGCTCGAGTGACCCTAGGAGCGACAGGGCCGGTCCACCGATGTGCATTAAAATTCCTGAACAATACGTTTCCCCGCCCTTTGGGGCGTAAACGAGCCAACGAATGACTCCATCGGACCTAGATCGTCCGATTAAACCGAGGCGCCTCGCAACAGCAACAACCACACAGGTGAAAAGTATATAAATGTCAGGGCTGGTAGGTCACTGACACCACCCTAACTAGAAAGAAACGCATGCCCTCCCTGAGGTCCTTCCTCCCGTTTCTGGTTCATACCGGGTGTAAGGCTCGCGATTTCACGTTATACACAAAGCTACACCACACAGGCGGTGCTTTGATCATCACCACAAGACTTTGCTTTTCAACAGAAGCCCTGATCATTTGCCACTTAGGCATGCCACACTAGCAATTCATGCCATGAGACTAATGTCCATCGATATACAACCTCTGAGCTCGTGCGTTTCAGAGAAGGGCGTTAAGCAAAAGAATAAATTCTCCACCGCCAAACAGATGTATATTTAATAGAGATCAATCAACGTAGAATAAAATCTAATGTCAGACACACAGTCCATTTTCAAGTCCGTTCTGGGTCTGAACGAAACCGGAGGCACTATATACCTCGCAAACCCATCGATCACCACGTACGTCTAGACGATCACCACTCATTATCCATATTTCGGGATGCCTCCCAATCAGGACCTCGGTTACCATCCAAACGAGGTGAAGATCTTCAGTCTTCGACCATCGTCTTCATCTTCGACTTTCAATCGTCGGTCAATTATTTGAAATGAGAATTAACTCAGCCTTTTCAAATAATTCATGTATTTTTAGAATTTCAAATCAATTTATTTCAATGGTTAAATCATTCGAAAACACCAATTTTGTTCTTTAATGTATTTTTCACACCAAACACATTCAACCATCAAATACCACATAAATCGAGCAAATTCAGTTTATTTCCATTCCATATCATTTATGATATTTTATAATAATTTATCGCTATTTTTATTTATTTTAAAATAGCCAATTTATTCAAAACGACGCTTCGGGCCATAACGCGGCCGTGGCGCTGTTTTTCTTCAGATTTGATTTACACATATCTGAAAATCTAGCCGTTGGATCTTCACAAAATTTACATCATTAGAAAGGTCTTTTCAAAACGAATCCAACGGTTTCAGTTTCGGGAAAATCCAACGGTCGGATCTCCCGGTACAATCGTTTGAATTTTCGATTTCAAAATACGAACTGCAGCGTCGTTATTCGGTTAAATATAGTTATATATATATATAATCTATTCTGGCGCTGTTTTTCTTCAGATTTGAATTAAACATTCCAGACAATCCAACCGTTGGATTTTTACAAAGTTGGTGCTGTTGGAAAGATTTTTCCAAAGCGAACCCAACGGTTGTGATTTCAGGAAAATCCGATGGTCGGATCTCCCGTACTAATCGTTTGAAATCACGGTTTCAAAATACGAATTGCAGCATCGTTATTCGATATATTTTAATTCTATTTATATTTATATATCGATTCTTCGATTTCAAAGCTACATTCTATTCATTCATTTGATAAAAATGATATTTTTTCTAACTTTCTTCTATTTCAACACTTCGCTTATATAATAAAATTGTGATTTTTATTGTAAAAAAATTTATTTCAAAACACTATTATTTCGTATAGTTAATATAGCGGATAAAATAGGATTTTTATTGTAAAACGATTTATTTCAAAACAGGACTATTTCATACTTTTCATATTGTTGCTAAAAATGGGATTTTTATTATAAAACAATTTCTTTCAAAATATGAATACCATTCAACACATGAATTTCAATTCAACGAATGAATACCGATTCAACACATGAAGATTTTCTATAGTTTATATATATAGATAAAAATGTGGTTTTTATATTTAAAACACGAATACCATTCAACACATGAATTTCTAATCAACGAATGAATATCGATTCAACACATGAAGGTTTTCTATTCAACGAATAAATATAGTTTCAACAAATGAAAATAATCCAAACACATGAATATTATTCAAAATTTCGGCAGCATAAAGGCAGGATAGTTAGAACCGGGACCGTCCCTAGTATGGCTCCTCGCTCTACCTTAAAACCTCGCGGTTTTTGACAATGGGTATCATGCATCTAGTTCGCACGCAGGCGGCATGTATATTTTTATTTCATTTCCACAAACTAATCCTATGTGGTTTCAACCAAATATTTCTCAACCACAAATGGGTATTTTTCAACCACAATCAATCAATATCAACCACAGACAATCCCAAACAACCATTCGCTATCAATCAATTTTCACACCAATCACAACCAATAAAAATCGTCCATGGTTTGTGAACGAGGGGCGTGTGTATATATATATATATATATATATATATATATATATATAGCAATTCACTTCTATTTCAACACATATATAATTTTTACAACGCACATATAACTTATACATCGAACATACAACTTATACATGGCTTATACAAGAGGTGTACAACGCTTATATAACTCATACATCGACTATATAATTTATACATCATTGTTTTCCATATCGTTTATAAATTAGAAATCTCACATTGGGTTCCACTCTACCAAAAATAGCAGAAGGCTCAGAAAAATATGCGGTCTCTTCTAAAATGCAGAAGACGTCCACACAGGTCCACTGTCTCTTGTTTCACTGAATATCGTTACCACAGCAAAAAGATGTGATTTTTCAAAGTTTGCAACACTTTAAAGTGTGAAAATCAGTTGAAAAAAAACAAGGTCGTACCTTTCAAAAGTTGTTCAAAACTAGGTATGGATTTATTGCGAAATCCGCTGACCTAGATGAGGATCAGGGAGTTGGACGTCGACGAGGGGAGTGAGGCACGTCCAGGGGTGGTGGTCAGAGGTGGTTCGGTGATCGGAGCGAGGCGGGGCGGCGGGTTGAAGCGTCGAACTTCTCGGGGCTTGTTCTCGTCGATGGGGGCACGAGGCGGAGCGAGGCTGGGGTTGATTTGAAGAGGAGGAGGAGGCGAACAAAGTCCGGGTGGTGGTGGAGGAAGGAAGTGGTTGTGGTGGCGGGAAAAGAGGGGAGAAGTTTGAAACAACTTCCGCCGTATATCGCTTCAGCGGGGAGAGGAAAAAAAAGGATTTTTTTTTTTTATATATAAAAATTCTGATTGGCCGGCGGAGTTTTAAAGGGGTTTTCTGACACGGCCACCAATCCAAACCCAACGACTGTCGTCCCCAGCGTTTTACCCCCATTTCGAACACAATGGGATATGTTTCAAAGGCCCATTCGAATGTTTCAGTCAGTTTTCTTTCAAATTAAAGTATAAAACATTCAATATTTAATTTGAACGTACATTTCAATTTGCCAGGGCCACAAACTGATTCGAAAAATTCCAAAAAAATAAATCTGGCTATGTTTTGACGATATGGTTCCAACAAAACTAGTTTCATCGAATTCTGAGACCGTTTGCAAAAAGGCCCATTTCTGGTCGATCCAATTTAACTTTAATTGACCAAAACACGTTTTCCTTTGCCACGCTCACATACTAGCTTCAAAAATTATGAAATTTGAAACCTAGCGATAACATCACATCCCGGATCCAACAAAAGTGGTTTCGTCGAATTCCGAGGTCGTATGCAAAATGGCCAATTTCACGGGCTATATAAATTCCATAGCGACCTTTCTGAAAATTCATTTGGCCATAACTTTTGCTTTCCACTGTGAAAATTCGATTTTTCAGATTAGTTAGAAAGGTATTCACTAACAGATTTAAATACTTTTGGTTTCACTAAAATCCGTTTTGTTTTGCACCCGGTACAGTCCGACAAAGTTTGAATTCAATTTTTGAAACTGCAGCGCCTTTTCAGGCCTTGTTTATAATTATAATTAATTATATTCGTTTTCAATTGTCGACTCAAACTCAGTTTTCATCGCTATTATTTAAAATATTTATTTTAAATATTTAAAATCCATTATTTTAGCCAATTTAAAAAAATTAAATTGGTTCAGATTTTCTGGGTCGTTACAATCTCCCCCACTTAAAACTTTTCGTCCCCGAAAAGGAACAAAGTCGAAAGTGGTTTGATTATTCAACTCTACGTTCGATCTGGCTTCAATTCTCCAACTTTTCAGTTTCTGAGAATTTTCAAATTCTTCAAAAATTTGGCTAACACCCGGAATTTTCGAAAAATTTCGCCATAACCTCCTTTGTACGGAGAGAGGTTTGGAAATTTATTGGGCCGTATTAGGTACCCAATAAATCCTAATAAGCATACACATATTTAT
The DNA here is from genome assembly GCA_030737875.1 of Allium sativum. Classification (NCBI taxonomy): domain Eukaryota; kingdom Viridiplantae; phylum Streptophyta; class Magnoliopsida; order Asparagales; family Amaryllidaceae; genus Allium; species Allium sativum. The sequence continues at coordinate 840,506,776 of CM060924.1, forward strand.
AGTGATATATTCTAGTGTTTACAGGGGAGCATGTATTGATAATAACTCCAGAGAATAAATTCTCGTCACCCTGCCCCGTGTGGGAAATAAATAGTCCATGTGCCGTATCTAATGACTAGAGAGACATGATTATTGTCAACTCCAGACCCGTGTGGGGTTTTTATTAATCTGGCAATTTTATCTTTACAATTTAAATAGTCCATATCAGTCATCAGTTCAACCTGTAAAATATAGTCATCGCCATACAAGCCTCTCGTTGTATGGTAAATCTTCCACCTCGTCACACAAGCTCTAGATGCTTATGTGGTATATGATGAAGTATGCCTACCTTCAGAAGTATTCCATGTAATGTAGTTCAAAATTAATTGTTACTATCCTATGGCGACGTTTATTATTTCACACAGAAAAACCAGCACTCCGCATCCAATGGCATTCACAGGAGTTGATATAATAATATTTCGCATCCAACTCATTAAGGTTTACTTATTTGTCGGGCACGCAAATAAAATCTTTACTCAACAGCTAATCCATTTACCTGTTCAAACATATATAATACACATGTATATATTTCTATTTATTTTCTAACCAGTTCAATGTGTGGTTTAATCGAATAAATTCTACCATTATTCTATTGTTGATTAAATTAACTATCGTTTCAACAATTTTAATTAATCAAATCTACAATCACACAACACAACCAACAATCAAATTGTTTTTATCTTTTCAAACCATACAAATTAATTCCTATTCTCTTTTAAAACCATTCCGACTATAGAATTAAAAGTGCACATCCATGGAAAGAAAATAATAGCAGAATAGAGAATTAAATGATAAGGCAAAGTATGGTAAATATACCTTGCACCGGAGTCAATCAGAGATATCCACTCGGCATCTAGGATAAGCTTTCTGAATGCTCTCCTCAGTTTCCCAAGTACAATCTCGAGGATCTCCGCTCCATTGCAATTTGACTAAGCGAACCTTCTTGTTCCTCAGCTCTTTGGTTTCTTTGCCGATAATCTTTAGCGGCTCTCTCCTCACAGCTAATTCTTGAGTAATTTCAATATCCTGTTGAGCTGCTTCTTCCACGATCAAGTCTGGATCATGAACGTGCTTTCGATGTTGAGATATATGAAATACGTCATGAACTCCAGGCAACCAATCAGGCAGTTTGACCCTATAAGCGAGAGTGCCGATCCGTTCCAGAATAGGAAACGAACCAATGAATTTGGGCGCCAACTTTCCAGTTTTACCGAATTGGATAGCTCCTCTCATCGGCGATACTTTCAAATATACATGGTCGCCAACATCAAAGGATATATCTCTTCTTCTTCTATCGGCATAGCTCTTTTGTCGGCTTTGAGCGGCCAGTAATCGCTTTTTAATAAAGTCGACTTTGTCGGCAGCTTCTCGGATCATATCAAGACCCAACACAAGTCTATTACCAGGTTCGACCCAACAAGCAGGAGATCAACACGGTCTACCGTACAATGCTTCGAATGGCGACATTGTTAGACTCGCCTGGTAGCTGTTGTTATATGAGAATTCAGCCAAATGCAGATGGTCTTCCCATGATCCACCGAAATCTATAACACAAGCCCGCAATAGATCTTCTAAAATACGATTCACCCTCTCAGTCTGACCTTCTGTCTGAGGATGATAAGCGGTGCTCAAATTCAACTTTGTTCCCAGCTCGACTTGAAATGCCTCCCAGAATTTGCTAGTGAATATTGTGTCTCTATCACTTACTATACTGAGCGGCACTCCATGTAGTCTAACTATTTCCTTGAAGTATATCTGCGCCAGACTTTGAGCAGTCCTGTTTGATCTAACAGGTATGAAACGGGCGATCTTCGTGAAGCGATCTACGATCACCCAAATACTGTCATTCCCTATCTGGTTCTGGGCAGACCATCGATGAAATCCATAGAAATATGTTCCCACTTCCAACCAGGAACGTCTAGCGGTTGTAACAATCCAGCCAATTTCTGTTGGTCGCTTTTGACTAGCTAGAAAGTAGGGCATCGGCTAACATATAAAGAAATGTTCCTCTTCATCGACTTCCACCAGAAAGTGCATTTAATGTCATTGTACATTTTGCTTACTCCCGGATGGATACAAAGTTTTGACTTATGGCATTCATCCAGTACTTCCTTTCGAAGCGCAGGAATGTTAGGGACACAGATTCGACCGTTGAGCCTTAGAATCTCATCATTATCAACTTGAAAACTTGAGGGTTCGCCTTATTGAATTATCTCTCTGATCTTCCGAATGAAGTGATCATCCTTTTGAAGAGTAGATATTTTATCTATCAATGAAGTCGTGACAATAAAGCCGGCGATCATCTCATTCTTTCTGCTTAACGCATCGGCCATGACATTGGCTTTCCCTGGAGTGTATATAATTTCAAAGTCATATGCTGCAAGAAACTCCAGCCAACGCTGCTGTCTAGGATTCAAGTCCTTCTTTCTCTTTCAAGGTCATTCTTCGAAGAGCGTGAACTACCGGCCTTGCATTGGGAATCAAAGCGATCTTGAAATCTATTTCTCTCTGCGAAGGCAAGCGAACAACTTCTTCAAACACATCCGCATAATTTTTGACGACAGGAATGTCTTTGATGAGGTCAGGAATATTCTCCGTGACTTCAGGGATATTTTCTATTTGGGCTGGAGAAACATCCAAAGCTGCCCAGAAGTCCTTTCTATTTGAAGTCGGGCCTTCACATGGTATGGTTATATAATTCCCTGATTGGGCCTTTGCCTTAACAACTCTCTCGGCGCATCTAACCTCTGCTTCATATTTGGTTAGCCAATCCAATCCCATAATAAGATCGAATTCATTAAAATTCATGACGATAGAGATAATAGGGAATTTATAGCAAGAAAAAGAGACAGGTACTGCACAAATCCAACTAAGATTGATGGAACCCCCAACTGGATTTTGGACAGTCATTGGCTCTTTGAGCTTCTTCAAATTCAAATCCAGTTTCTTGACTGCACTCTTTGCAATAAAGCTTCGTGACGCGCCTGTGTCAAACAGTACTTTAACTCGAATGTTCTTGACATTGAGCATGCCTTCTAAAACATCAGACCTTTCCTGAGCAGACGAGGATGCAGGTACTTCTACCACTTCATTTACATGTACTGCTTTAGGTTTTCGGAATAGCGGGTAGGCCTTTGAAAGATGACCGGACTGATGACATTGGCTACACTTCCTATTCTCTTGAAATTTTTCCGGATTTAGACCCATCCCTTACTCGTTTCTTGAGAGATCTGCAACTTACCAAAAGGTGCCCTTGCCTATTGCAGTTACTGCATACAGCTGTCGTTACTAGTTCTTTTTCGGATCTGGCCCTTTTCCGATTTACTTCGGGCCCCTTACTGACTTCAGACATTGTACCGGCCTCAGGACGATCAGTTTCAGACTCAATTTTATTACTAGAGCTGACTTCTTCGTACTGTAGCGTACCTTTCTTGTCTAGATCTTCGTACTGATAAGCCATGTATATCATTTCAGAAAATGGGAGCTTCACGTTCCTCATTACACTATTCTGATATTTTCTTTGAAGCCCGTGAATAAATCTCAGATTTTTCCTCTTTGGGTCTTTAATCAGATGAGGAGAAAAATGAGAAAGTTCATTGAATTTCTTATGATATTCTGGGATGGTCATGTCACCTTGTATCAGATAAGAAAATTCGTCGCATAAACGCTCAGTCGCTTCTGGAGGAGTAAATCTTTCTAGGAAAATCACTTTGAATCTGTCCTAGGTGATATCACCTTCTGGATTATTCTCTATAACCGAATCCCACCAGAACAAAGCTTCGTCTTTGAGTGCCCAGGAGGCCAGTAATCTTTTCCGGTCATCTCTTAGCTTTAAACCCTCAAAGATCTTCTCAGCAGAACGAATCCAAGCCTGTGTCTTCATAATAGATTCTTTAACAGAGAACGGTATTCCACCCATATTTCAATATTTGATTAATAGGGCCTCAATATCCGGTTCTGTATTCCTTCTGTTTCTGACACTCATTTTCTAGTACTTCTACAAACAGCAGATCAAGTGTCAGGTCATAGAAAAGATAATTTAAAATATAGAAACGTATACTTCAATGTAAATGTGTCTATTGGGTGTAATTTCATTCTGCTTTACTCATACTAGGATATTACTGATCCTATCTGTATAGAGTTTCCCGTCCTAGAACACTACTGGTTCTATTTCTGACGAGTTCGTTAATATGTTATTTCCCAGAACTAAGCTTAACCAAAGCTCTGATACCAAATGAGATGACCCCAAACCCCGTACTCACGGCGGCAAGGGTAATCCTTGGAATATAACACATAAACGGATAATAACATAACAGAATTTAATAAATACACCAGATGATGTACAATAGAATACACTGGATAAAAGTAATCATCAGAGTTACACAGTATACAGGATCATACTTAGTACAAATACAGTTCATCTATACATAAATGTCTACAGCGGAAAACAAACAAAATATGTACAATAGGAGCTGAACAGCATAAAAAGAGATAAATGATAGAATCCATCTTCAGCTCCAGTTATCCAGAAAGAACCAGCTAAACCTGAATACAAGGCTGTCCGTGTAGAAAAAGGGGCACCCGAGTTTGAAAGTGAAACAAACTACGAGTCAGTCATGGGACTGGTATGAGAAATCTACTCAACACATTTAAAATTATGGCTAATCACAGGACCACGCCACTTTCATGGAACGGGTTTACTCCATTGGATTGCCAGTGCTTTAAAACAAATCATTCTTTTAACCATCGTAATGCTTTTTATAAAAATGAAGCCATTATAAGACTCAGTTCCCATCACACAATGCAACACAAACCGGAGGATAGAGTTTTACCTTATAACGGCCAAAATATGCTTGATACGAATAAAACAAAGGCAATTGATACTATTGCTAGTGTTTATATGTTTTGAAAACAATTTCAAATCATAACTATCAATCATAGACGGCATGGGTACCATATATCATGTCGCCATATATATATACAATCAAAACTGCACGATGTCGTATTTGGAAATTGGATTTCCATCATGAACCAAGGCAAAAGATAGTCCTTACCGAATTCGCGACACTCTAGCCCGAGCCATAGGATCAGAGCTCGAGTGACCCTAGGAGCGACAGGGCAGGTCCACCGATGTGGATTAAAATTCCTGAACAATATGTTTCCCCGCCCTTTGGGGCGTAAACGAGCCAACAAATGACTCCATCGGACACGGATCGTCCGATCAAACCGAGGCGCCTCGCAACAGCAACAACCACACAGGTGAAAAGTATATAAATGTCAGGGCTGGTAGGTCACTGACACCACACTAGCTAGAAAGAAACGCATGCCCTCCCTGAGGTCCTTCCTCCCGTTTCTGGTTCATACCGGGTGTGAGGCTCGCGATTTCACGTTATACACAAAGCTACACCACACAGGCGGTGCTTTGATCATCACCACAAGACTTTGCTTTTCAACAAAAGCCCTGATCATTTGCCACTTAGGCATGCCACACTAGCAATTCATGCCATGCGACTAATGTCCATCGTTATACAACCTCTGAGCTCGTGCATTTCAGAGAAGGGCGTTAAGCAAAAGAATAAATTCTCCGCCGCCAAACAAATGTATATTTAATAGAGATCAATCAACACAGAATAAAATCTAATGTCAGACACACAGTCCATTTTCAAGTCCGTTCCGGGTCTGAACGAAACCGGAGGCACTATATACCTCGCAAACCCATCGATCACCACGTACGTCTAGACGATCACCACTCATTATCCATATTTCGGGATGCCTCCCAATCAGGACCTCAGTTACCATCCAAACGAGGTGAAGATCTCCGGTCTTCGACCACCGTCTTCATCTTCGACTTTCAATCATCGGTCAATTATTTGAAATGAGAATTAGCTCGTCCTTTTCAAATAATTCACGTATTTTTAGAATTTCAAATCAATTTATTTCAATGGTTAAATCATTCGACAACACCAATTTTGTTCTTTAATGTAATTTTCACACTAAACACATTCAACCATCAAATACCACATAAATCGAGCAAATTCAGTTTATTTCCATTCCATATCGTTTATGACATTTTATAACGATTTATCGCTATTTTTATTTATTTAAAAATAGCCAATTTATTCAAAACGACGCTTCGGGCCATAACGCGGCCGTGGCGCTGTTTTTCTTTAGATTTAATTTACACATATCTGAAAATCTAACCGTTGGATCTTCACAAAATTTACATCATTAGAAAGGTCTTTTCAAAACGAATCCAACGGTTTCAGTTTTGGGAAAATCCGACGGTCGGATCTCCCGGTACAATCGTTTGAATTTTCGATTTCAAAATACGAACTACAGCGTCGTTATTCGATTAAATATAATTATATTTATATATATACAAATATAATCGATTCTGGCGCTGTTTTTCTTTAGATTTGAATTAAACATTCCAGACAATCCAACCGTTGGATTTTTACAAAGTTGGTGCTGTTGGAAAGATTTTTCCAAAGCGAACCCAACAGTTGTGATTTCAGGAAAATCCGATGGTCGGATCTCCCGTACTAATTGTTTGAAATCACGGTTTCAAAATACGAACTGCAGCGTCGTTATTCGATATATTTTAATTCTATTTATATTTATATATCGATTCTTCGATTTCAAAGCTACATTCTATTCATTAATTTGATAAAAATGATATTTTTATTTAACTGTCTTCTATTTCAACACTTCACTATTTTTAACAATTCACTTATATAGTAAAAATGTGATTTTTATTGTAAAACAATTTATTTCAAAACACTATTATTTCGTATAGTTAATATAGGGGATAAAATAGGATTTTTATTGTAAAACGATTTATTTCAAAACAGGACTATTTCATACTTTTCATATTGTTGCTAAAAATGGGATTTTTATTATAAAACAATTTCTTTCAAAATATGAATACCATTCAACACATGAATTTCAATTCAACGAATGATATCGATTCAACACATGAAGATTTTCTATATTTTATATATATAGATAAAAATGTGGTTTTTTTTATTTAAAACACGAATACCATTCAACACATGAATTTCTAATCAACGAATGAATATCGATTCAACACATGAAGGTTTTCTATTCAACGAATAAATATAGTTTCAGCAAATGAAAATAATTCAAACATATGAATATTATTCAAAATTTCGGCAGCATAACGGCAGGGTAGTTAAAACCGGGACCGTCCCTAGTACGGCTCCTCGCTCTACTTTAAAACCTCGCGGTTTTTTACAATGGGTATCATGCATCTAGTTCGCACGCAGGCGGCATGTTTATTTTTATTTCATTTCCACAAACTAATCCTATGTGGTTTCAACCAAATATTTCTCAACCACAAATGGGTATTTTTCAACCACAATCAATCAATATCAACCACAAACAATCCCAAACAACCATTCACTATCAATCAATTTTCACACCAATCACAACCAATAAATATTGTCCATGGTTTGTGGACGAGGGGCGTATATATATATATATATATTTATTTATTTATATAGCAATTCACTTCTATTTCAACACATTTATAATTTTTACAATGCATATGTAACTTATACATCGAACATACAACTTATACAACGCTTATACAAGAGGTGTACAACGCTTATATAACTCATACATCGACTATATAATTTATACATCGTCGTTTTACATATCGTTTATAAATTAGAAATCTCACATTGGGTTCCACTCTACCAAAAATAGCAGAAGGCTCAGAAAAATATGCGGTCTCTTCTAAAATGCAGAAGACGTCCACACGGGTCCACTGTCTCTTGTTTCACAGAATTTCGTCAACACAGCAAAAAGATATGATTTTTCAAAGTTTGCAACACTTTAAAGTGTGAAAATCAGTTGAAAATAAAGAAGGTCGTACCTTTCAAAAGTTGTTCAAGGTATGGATTTATCGCGAAATCCGCTGACCTAGATGACGATCAGGGAGTTGGACGTCGATGAGGGGAGTGAGGCGCGTCCAGGGGTGGTGGTTGGAGGTGGTTCGGTGGTTGGAGCGAGGCGGGGCGGCGGGTTGAAGCGTCGAACTTCTCGGGGCTTGTTCTCGTCGATGGGGGCACGAGGCGGAGTGAGGCTGGGGTTGATTTGAAGAGGAGGAGGAGGCGAACAAAGTCCGGGTGGTGGCGGAGGCTGGAAGTGGTTGTGGCGGCGGGAAAAGAGGGGAGAAGTTTGAAACAACTTCCGCAGTACATCGCTTTAGCGGGGAGAGAGAAAAAAAAGGATTTTTTTTTATATAAAAATTCTGATTGGTCGTTGGAGTTTTAAAGGGGTTTTCTGACACGGCCACCAATCCAAACCCAACAACTGTCGTCCCTAGCGTTTTACCCCCATTTCGAACACAATGGGATATGTTTCGAAGGCCCATTCGAATGTTTCAGTCAGTTTTCCTTCAAACTAAAGTATAAAACATTCAATATTTAATTTGAACGTACATTTCAATTTGCCAGGGCCACAAACTGATTCGAAAAATTCCAGAAAAATAAATCTGGCTATGTTTTGACGATACGGTCCCAACAAAACTAGTTTCATCGAATTCTGAGACCGTTTGCAAAAAGGCCCATTTCTGGTCGATCCAATTTAACTATAATTGACCAAAACACGTTTTCCTTTGCCACGCTCACATACTAGCTTCAAAAATTATGAAATTTGAAACCTAGCGATAACTTCACATCCCGGATCCAAAAAAAGTGGTTTCGTCGAATTCCGAGGTCGTATGCAAAATGGCCAATTTCACAGGCTATATAAATTCCATAGCGACCTTTCTGAAAATTCATTTGGCCATAACTTTTGCTTTCCGCTATGAAAATTCGATTTTTCAGAATCGTTAGAAAGGTATTCACTAACATATTTAAATATTTTTGGTTTCACTCAAATCCGTTTTGTTTTGCACCTGGTACAGTCCGACAAAGTTTGAATTCAATTTTTGAAACTACAGCGCCTTTTCAGGCCTTGTTTATAATTATAATTAATTATATTCATTTTCAATTGTCGACTCCAACTCAGTTTTCATCGCTATTATTTAAAATATTTATTTTAAATATTTAAAATCCATTATTTTAGCCAATTTAAAAATTTTAAATTGGTTCAGATTTTCTGGGTCGTTACACCGGAGGATAGGGTTTTACCTTATCACAGCCAAACATGCTTGGTACGTTTAAAACAAATCATTTGATACTATAATAAGTGTATAGTGTCAAAACATTTTCAATCATAAATATCAATCATAGACGGCATAAGTGCCCCATCCCACTATGTCGCCATACTAGGCTCTACAAATAAAACCGAAATACACGTATCGGAAATTGGATTTCCGTCATGAGTCGAGGCAAGGAGCAAGCTCCTCTCCGCTTCGAGACACTCTAGCAAATGCTCAGGACTACACACTCTGGGCAGCCACTTGGATCGGTTGGGCCGGTCCACTCTTACGTTTGAGGATTAGTTATTCCTGAACACACGTTTCTCGGTCCTTACATACCTAATATCGAGGCGCCTTATTCCAACAACCACAAATGTGAGAAGTATATAAATGTCAGGGCTGGTAAGTCACTGACACCACCAAAGCTAGAAAGAAACGTCGTGTTCTCCCAACGGTCCGTATCCCGTTTTTAACTCATACCGAGGTGTGAGGCTCGTGAATCCACGCTAAACACAAAGCTATGCCACATAGGCCGTGCTTTGATCAACAACCACAAGACTTTGCTTTTCAACAGAAGCCTTGATCCATGCAACTCAGCGTGCCACACAGGCAATTCATGCCATGCGATTGATATCTATCGATATATAACCTCTAAGCTCGTACGTCTCAGAGAAGGGCGTTAAGCAAGAGAATAAATTCTCCGCCGCTAAACAGATATATATTTAACAAAAATCAATCAACACAGAATAAAATCTAATGTCAGACACACAATCCATTTACAAGTCCGTTCTGGGTCTGAATGAAACCGGAGGCGCTTTCCTCGCATATCCATCGATCTCCAAGTACGTCTGGACGACCACCAACTGATTCCCTCATCTTGGGTGTACAGCCCAATCAAGATCATCAGTAATCACCCAAACGATGTGAAGACTTCCGGTCTTAAACCACCGTCTTCATCTTCGATATATCGTCGAATCGGTTATTCAGAATGGGTATAAACCCGGCCTTTCCGAACAACCCGCGTATATTAAAAACAAATGTTACACAAACACAACATACGCCTCATTCCAATTCATTAGTCACTAACCGTAAATCAGCAAGAGAACAATTTCCCAAATATTAACCCCGAAGGCCGAAACCAACATCAGATCAATACCAGGAACCCTTCTTCTTAGCTAACCTACAGCTAGTTTCTAAATTTCATATTCCTAGGGACAGGTTCCCATTAATTTTATCCAAGACAAATTCTTTGAATTTATTCTTTAATCTTCCTTTGGATGTCATTTCAAACCGGATTATGGTTTCCCAAACCAGTCGAGATTAGCGAACCACACCGAAGTAATTATTTATTTTATTTCCCAATCCCAACCTATTCATCCCATGAAGCAAAACTGGTAATACTCCATATCTAATACTATGGTGTTATCGGTAAAATTAATTACCATTTCACGTTCAAATCTAATTAAAGATTTAACTATCGCTTTGGAGCAAAACTGGTGATACTCCATTCTCGCTTATTTTTCAAATTTGATAATTTAGATTATCAATTCACATTTCAATCTAATTGCAGATTCATTAAAACTCCTTTTACTGGGTTAAAGAACTAGTGTCATTTAAAACACAGTTCACGATAAACCCAAATCACATTCTATTTATTATCGGGTTAAAGAACTAGTGTTATTTAAAACACCTTTCACGATAAACCCACGAATCAATTCTATTTAAAACCCATTTCAAATCTAATTTATTTATTTATTTATAATAAATGGGTTGTTACTTTAGTTCTAAACTAGTTCATTTCGATAAAAATCTATTTTTATCTTTTCAAATATGGAGTTTTTTGTAACAACCCGTAAAATGCGAGCCAGTTTGAAATTTTTGTTTTGGCAATTTTATCGAATTTTGTTTATTTAAAATGAATTATTTTAAATAAAATCAACGAGAAATTTATTTTGAATGGAATTAGAACGTATATATTATATACGTCGTCGTTAGAATATAAATAATTATATATAATTATAAAAGGAATTGAAAATGGCGCGGTAGTTCGAAAATTCGATTTCTAATTTCAAATGAATATACAGAATTCAATATAAGTCAGAATTGAACGAAACAAGAAATATTTGAATCTGTATAACTATATCTTTGTAACGAAGTTAACAAAATGAGATTTCATCTTAGAAAAGATAAGATATGTCCAGTTTAAAATTAGAAATAGTCGCTATGGAATTCAGGCCCTTAAAAATAGCCATTTTGCAAACGACCTCGGATTTCGACGAAACCAGTTTTGTTGGGTCCGTGGTGTCAAATTATTGCTAGGTTTTAAATTTCATAATTTTTCGAATCAATATGTGAGCGTGGCAAAGGAAAACGCGTTAGACCAGTTTCAGTTGATTTTAATCGACTGGAAATTGGCCATTTTTCTAACGGTCTCAGAATTCGACGAAACTAGTTTTGTTAGGACCGTATCGTCAATACGAAGCTAGAAAATATTTTTCTGGAATTTTTCTAGTTAGTATGTGACCCCGGTAATTTGAAATGTACGTTTAAAAGTCAATATAGTGATTTAAATGTAAATTCAATGGAAACTGATTGTAACTATCGAATCAGCTTGCGATACATATCCCATTGTGTTCGGAATGGGGGTAATACGCTAAAGACGACAGGCGGTGGACCTCGTTTCGAGTTCGTTTGTAAAAGTCAACCTTTTAAATTAATTAAATAAATAAAATAAATAAAATAAAAATAAATATCTCCTCCTTTAACCGTTCAGGCCCCCCCCCTTTTCTTTTTCATTCGATTCAGTTTTAGGAAAAAAAAAATAAAAAAAAAAAAGAGGAAGAAGAAATCGCGCCGCCGCCTGGAGCTTCCCGCCGTCGTCGGGGAGGCGCCCCCCCCTCAGCCATCGCGCCGCTGCCTGATGCGAGCCCCTGAAGCCCGACGAACCCACAAAACCGATGCGCCCTAGCCACCCGATACCCTAGCCCCGCCCCGTTCAGCAACCCCGCGCCCTCCTGCCACCCTCGCCTCCACCTTCCCCTCCTCCTCCGCTCCCCTACAGCCCCCCTCCTTCGTTCGAAAACCCCCAAAGCCACTGACCCCTTTTCCCTTCACACACTGTAAGTTTTTTTATTTTTGCTTTTTGTTTATTTAATTTTAATTAACTGATTTTTTTTTTAGAATTTTAAAAACTGATTTTTAGGAAATTTTAAAACTGATTTTAGTTAAAAAGAAAAAAACTGATTTTAGTTAAAAGGAAAAAAAACTGAATTTGATTTTGTTTAAAATCTGAATATTTTTTTTTTAAAAAACTGAATTTTATTTACTTTAAAAACTGGTTTTTAGTTATGTTGTAAAGTTATAACAATATAATCTTTTATATCGTTGAAATAAAAATTCGATTTTTATATATTGAACTTTGAAATAAAAATTCGATTTTTATATATTGAACTTTGAAATAAAAATTCGATTTTTATATATTGAACTTTGAAATAAAAATTCGATTTTTATATATTGAACTTTGAAATAAAAATTCGATTTTTATATATTGAACTTTGAAATAAAAATTCGATTTTTATATATTGAACTTTGAAATAAAAATTCGATTTTTATATATTGAACTTTGAAATAAAAATTCGATTTTTATATATTGAACTTTGAAGTAAAAATTCGATTTTTATATATGGAATAGCGAAGTAAAAATTCGATTTTTACATAGGTAGTGAAAGCGGACAACGGAGGTTCAAAAAGGGCGAAACGACGAAGACTTCTGCAAAAGAAGAGCCGTGGAGCTAGGATAGCTATATGTGAGAATTTCTCACCTTTCAATTTATTTTTCTAGTTATATATATATATATATATACTAGGATGCAGACGGTGCTTAGTAGCACCCGACACAATCGTCCACAGACCATGGACTTGTTTGTTTGGCTGTTTGGTAATTTATTGCGATATTGGTTTGAATGTGGTTTGTGGTGTGAAAAATCGAATCGATAAATTGGTTAGGATTAGACGTGCGCCGTTATAAGGCGAAGGAGTAAGGCTAGGTTAGACGCTTACTCCAAACTTTGTGGTTTGCATAATGAAATTGATTTGATTGATGTGTGAATGGCGTGGGCCTTCACTAGACCGGGGATAAGGCTAGGCCTTGTCCCGTTTCTAGTATCGTGCCGTTATGCCGCCGAAATTTTCTAAAATATGTTAGAAAAATAAAAATATCATTTTATTTAATAAATGAATTGAATAGAAATTCATAGGTTGAAATAAAAGGTTTTAATCGTTAAAAATATAATTTTTAATGAGAAGTGAATAAAATAGAATATTCATTTATAAACCAGACGGTTTGTTTATGTACACCTATTTGAATGACATTGATTGGGACGATTAATTTTACACATCGCCCAACAGCACAAATAAAATATTTGTTTGATTGTTTGAAACCCTACATGGGTGTTAGGATGAAATATGCAGTTCACTCATCCTGATTGATTAAATATGTCGATCGATTGATGGACAGGCTGTTATAAGCGTTGAATATCTATATTTGATGCTTATACAGTGTAGTGCACTTTGGTTGATGGTTGATTATTTTCAATGCTATTATATACATGTGTTGTATGAAAATCCATATAATTAATTTTATATGGTAATTGATTGGGCCTCATTCCAGTTTTGAAAAAAGAAATATTTGAAATAGAATATTTGAAAATAAAGAAATATATGAAGCCGTATTGATTAGATTGACGCCATTTTGACGTGAACGATATTTATATCGATTTTATTCATTTTAAAATGAATATTGAAAAGTGATTTCGAAATCGAATATTTTGAATTGAATTGAAAACGATTTCGAAATAAATTGAATTGAAAACGATTTCGAAATAAATTGAATTGAAAACGATTTCGAAATAAATTGAATTGAAAACGATTTCGAAAGGAATTGAATTGAAAACGATTTCGAAATAAATTGAATTGAAAACGATTTCGAAATAAATTGAATTGAAAACGATTTCGAAATAAATTGAATTGAAAACGATTTCGAAATAAATTGAATTGAAAATGATTTCGAAATAAATTGAATTGAAAACGATTTCGAAATAAATTGAATTGAAAACGATTTCGAAATAAATTGAATTGAAAACGATTTCGAAATAAATTGAATTGAAAACGATTTCGAAATAAATTGAATTGAAAACGAATTGAAATGAATTCAAATTGAATTGAAATTTGAATTGAATAGAAATGAATTTTGAAACGAATTTATAAAGAAGAATTCAATTTTGATTTGAATTGAAAAGGAAGTTGAAATTGCTTTTGAAACGAATTTAAAACTATTTATATAATTCGTTTTAAATAGAATCGACGAAAAATATATATTATATATATATTATATATATAATATAATGGCCTGAATAGAACGCGCCGCGCCGCGGCAGTTCGCGAATTTCGACCATTAATTTCAAACGGACATTACGGGAGATCCGACCGTCGGATTCTCCTAAAACCGGAACCGTTGGGTTCGTATCGAAAAGAGCTTTCTAACGAATGTTAGAAATTTGAAATCTAACGGTTGGATTTGGAGATACGTCCAAATCAAATTCGAAAAAGGTCGCTGTAAGTGCAGTTTGATGGCCATTGTTGGAAATCGACTGTACGGGCCTTGATAAAATTATTAAAAATAGTAATAATTTGTGTAAAATCATAAGAAATGATTTGGGAAGAATTGGGATGAAAAACTCCATATTTGAAAAGATAAAAATAGATTTTTATCGAATTGAACTAGTTTTGAACTAGAATTATAATTCTATTTATTTTTAAAATAAATAAATTGAATTCGAAAAGGGTTTTAAAAATAACCAGAATATCCAATGATTGCATTGGAGGGGATTTGAATCAAAATTGTCTTCGGAATATTTCGATGTTGGAATTCGTGATTATACAGGTGTTGTTATGGAAATTTGAAAGATATATATTTATATCGTTATTTCCAATACGACATTTGTTAATCGTAGAATTTGATATTGAATATAGGCCGATATATTTTCTATTCAGAGCCTTGTATTGAATATCGAATGTGATTTGGGTTTGTCGTGAATGGTGTCTTCACTAACACTGTTCTTGAACCCAGTTGAGAAAAGATTAAATCTTTTTAATTAGATTTAATGAAGTGTACCAATTAAATGATATTTAATTGGAATTGAATCGATATTGATTTTTGGGTTTATCGTGAACGGTGTTTTAAATAACACTCGTTCTTTAACCCGATAATTAATGATTGTGATTTTGGGTTTACCGTGAACCGTGTTTTAAATGACACTGATTCTTTAACCCAGTTAACGATTAAAACTAAGTGGAGTTTTAATGAATCTTTAATTAGATTGAAAAGATCGAAAATGGAGTATCACCAGTTTTGCTCCAGGCGATAGTTAAATCTTTAATTAGATTTGAACGTGAAATGGTAATTGAATTTACCGATAACACTGTGGTGTTAGATATGAAGTATTACCAGTTTTACTTCATGGGATGAATAGGTTGGGATTGGGAAATTAAAACAAATGATTACTTCGGTAAGGTTCGCTAATCCCGACTAGTTTGAATTGATATTCAAAAATGGATTAAAGAATAAATTCAAGGAATTTATCTTTGATAAAATTAATGGGAATCTTTCCCTATGAATGTGAAATTTAGAAACTAACTGTCGGTTAGCCAAGCAGAATGGTTTTCTGGATATTGATCTGATGTTGGTTTCGGCCTTCGGGGTTAATATTTGGGGAATTATTCTCTTGATTAATTTACGGTTAGTTACTAATGAATTGAAATGAGGCGTATGTTGTGTTTGTGTAACACTTTTATAATATATACGCGAGTTATTCGGAAAGACCGGGTTTATCCCATTCTGAATAACTAATACGACGATAAGTCGAAGATGAAGACGATGGTCGAAGACCGAAGGTCTTCACGTCGTTTGGGTGATAACTGATGATCTTGATTGGGCTGTACACCCAAGAAGATGGAAACAGTTAGTGATCGTCCAGACGTACTTGGAGATCGATGGATATGCGAGGTACTAGGTGCCTCCGGTTTCGTTCAGACCCAGAACGGACTTGTAAATGGACTGTGTGTCTGACATTGGATTTTAGTCCGTGTGATTGATCTCTATTAAATATATATCTGTTTGGCGGCGGAGAATTTATTCTCTTGCTTAACGCCCTTCTCTGAGACGTACGAGCTCAGGGGTTATATATTGATGGATATCAAACGCATGGAGTGAATTGCCTGTGTGGCATGCCTAAGTGGCAATTGATCGAGGCTTCTGTTGAAAAGCAAAGTCTTGTGGTGATGATCAAAGCACGGCCTTTGTGGCGTAGCTTTGTGTAACGTTTACCTCGCGTGTTTCACACCCGGTATGAACCAAAAACGGGAGACGGACCTCAGGGAGGACTTGCGTTTCTTTCTAGCTAGAAGTGGCGTCAGTGGTTTTACACGCCCTGACGAGTTTGACTTATGTGGTTGTTGCGGTTGCGAGGCGCCTCGGTTATATCGGTTTCGGCCGATGCATTCTGGTCGGCTGACGGACCAGACTTACACCCCATAGGGTGGGGAGACGTAGTGTTCAGGCATAATAATCCACATCGGTGGACCGGCCCTGTCGCTCCATGGGGCAGTTGCGGCTGTTCCTGAGACACGGGCTAGAGCGTCTCGAATCGGTTGAGGACTATCTTTTGCCTCGGTTCATAGACGGAAATCCAATTTCCAAATACGTGCCATTTGCGGTTTTATTTGTAAACCTATATATGGCGACATAGTGGTATGGGGCATTCATGCCGCCTATGATTGATACTTATGATTTGAAGTTGTTTTATACTCTATGCACTTAAAATAGTATCAAATGATTTGTTTTAAACGTATCAAGCATTCTTTAGCTGTTATAAGGGAAAATCCTATCCCCCGGCTTGCGATTGCATTGTGTGATAGGACCTGGGTCTTATAACAGCTTCATTTTTCTTTATTTAGCATTGCGCTGTTGTTTATGCACTGGTATTCTTGGGAGGAAACCCGTTCCGTGTTATACGGCGTGGTCCCTTGATTTACCTAGCTTTGAAAATAAAGATTAATAACTGTTTTAGTTCTCACACCAGTCACATGACTGACCTGGAGTTTATTGTTTTAACCTAAACTCTGGGTGCCCCTATTTTGACACGGGCAGCTAGTAGTTTCGGTTTTGCAGATTTATATTCACAGGATCCTGGTTTACAGCTGGAACGATATCCGGAAAGCTTTGTATCCGTATATCTCTTTCTAGTTGTGTATTGTATTATTTTCCGCTGCTATGTATTTAAATGTAATTTAAATCTCTGATATTTCTGTGTAATATTCATTTATACTCTGTATATTCTTGTAATCTGATGCATTGTTGTAATATACAATGAAATGTTCTTCCGTATGCGTTTTGTTGTGGTTTGTTCTCGAACTATCCGACGCTTTCCTGTACGGGGAAGTTGCGGGACTTTACATTTGGTATCAGAGCTTTGGTTTACCAAGCTCAGAGAACAAGACACATTAGAACTATATGAAAGAATTCAACAGATATTGGGTTAGTAATATCCAATGGGAATGACTCGTTAGAGATGGGATCAGTAGTATCCTAGAACGGGTGTGAAGAGTATATTTTTAAAATGAAAACAAATTTTGTTTTGAAAATTTAAATCAATTGTTCGTAGTTGATTATCTATTTATATTGATGTGGACAATCCAGTATATATAGATTTTGCGTATACGTCTGATCCGCGTGTATTCGAAATTTTAATATACTGAATAGATATAGAGTCACACTCTAGTCGCCCGGACGTGATTCTGATGATTGACGCGTCATCATTAGTAATTATTTTCGTGTTTCGAAGGTGTGATATCTATATATTTCCATTAGACTGGTGTGAGAACCAAAACTTATATAGTTAGAATACATTGTTGTGAATTGGCATCAAAAACATGATTTTTGTGTATGTATCAAAATTATGAATTTCAAATGATAATTCACTAATTGATTGATGATTGTGTTGTTTGTTTAATTGTTTGATAATTTTGAACCAATTAGCCTAATTGAATCAAATATTGAACTATATTGAAAATTGGTCGCATTTGCTTGCATATACATATATATCTTTGAACAGGTCATAGCAAGGAGGCTAGAGCAGAGAATAAAATTTGTTTGCCCGACAAATAGGTACATGTTTACTACATAATTTCCTGTTTTGTTTGGGTGATGATGATTTTGTGAGCCTATTGGCTAGCCGCTTGGCTTTTTCTTTTTCTTTTTGAGATCTGAAGGACCGGGGAAGCTATTTGAAATTCCCCGATGCTCCCATTGCAGGGGAGGTTATGGCGAAATTTTTCAAAAATTTAGGGTGTTAGCCAAATTTTTGAAGTTTTGAAAATTCTCAGAAACTAAAGAGTTGGAGAATGGAAGTTAGACCGAGCGTACAGTTGAATAATCAAACCACTTTCGACTTTGTTCCTTTTCGGGGACGAAAAGTTTTAAGTGGGGGAGATTGTAACAACCCGTAAAATGCGAGCCAGTTTGAAATTTTTGTTTTGGCAATTTTATCGAATTTTGTTTATTTAAAATGAATTATTTTAAATAAAATCAACGAGAAATTTATTTTGAATGGAATTAGAACGTATATATTATATACGTCGTCGTTAGAATATAAATAATTATATATAATTATAAAAGGAATTGAAAATGGCGCGGTAGTTCGAAAATTTGATTTCTAATTTCAAATGAATATACAGAATTCAATATAAGTCAGAATTGAACGAAACAAGAAATATTTGAATCTGTATAACTATATCTTTGTAACGAAGTTAACAAAATGAGATTTCATCTTAGAAAAGATAAGATATGTCCAGTTTAAAATTAGAAATAGTCGCTATGGAATTCAGGCCCTTAAAAATAGCCATTTTGCAAACGACCTCGGATTTCGACGAAACCAGTTTTGTTGGGTCCGTGGTGTCAAATTATTGCTAGGTTTTAAATTTCATAATTTTTCGAATCAATATGTGAGCGTGGCAAAGGAAAACGCGTTAGACCAGTTTCAGTTGATTTTAATCGACTGGAAATTGGCCATTTTTCTAACGGTCTCAGAATTCGACGAAACTAGTTTTGTTAGGACCGTATCGTCAATACGAAGCTAGAAAATATTTTTCTGGAATTTTTCTAGTTAGTATGTGACCCCGGTAATTTGAAATGTACGTTTAAAAGTCAATATAGTGATTTAAATGTAAATTCAATGGAAACTGATTGTAACTATCGAATCAGCTTGCGATACATATCCCATTGTGTTCGGAATGGGGGTAATACGCTAAAGACGACAGGCGGTGGACCTCGTTTCGAGTTCGTTTGTAAAAGTCAACCTTTTAAATTAATTAAATAAATAAAATAAATAAAATAAAAATAAATATCTCCTCCTTTAACCGTTCAGGCCCCCCCCTTTTCTTTTTCATTCGATTCAATTTTAGGAAAAAAAATAAAAAAAAAAAGAGGAAGAAGAAATCGCGCCGCCGCCTGGAGCTTCCCGCCGTCGTCGGGGAGGCGCCCCCCCCCTCAGCCATCGCGCCGCTGCCTGATGCGAGCCCCTGAAGCCCGACGAACCCACAAAACCGATGCGCCCTAGCCACCCGATACCCTAGCCCCGCCCCGTTCAGCAACCCCGCGCCCTCCTGCCACCCTCGCCTCCACCTTCCCCTCCTCCTCCGCTCCCCTACAGCCCCCCTCCTTCGTTCGAAAACCCCCAAAGCCACTGACCCCTTTTCCCTTCACACACTGTAAGTTTTTTTATTTTTGCTTTTTGTTTATTTAATTTTAATTAACTGATTTTTTTTTTAGAATTTTAAAAACTGATTTTTAGGAAATTTTAAAACTGATTTTAGTTAAAAAGAAAAAAACTGATTTTAGTTAAAAGGAAAAAAAAACTGAATTTGATTTTGTTTAAAATCTGAATATTTTTTTTTTTTAAAAACTGAATTTTATTTACTTTAAAAACTGGTTTTTAGTTATGTTGTAAAGTTATAACAATATAATCTTTTATATCGTTGAAATAAAAATTCGATTTTTATATATTGAACTTTGAAATAAAAATTCGATTTTTATATATTGAACTTTGAAATAAAAATTCGATTTTTATATATTGAACTTTGAAATAAAAATTCGATTTTTATATATTGAACTTTGAAATAAAAATTCGATTTTTATATATTGAACTTTGAAATAAAAATTCGATTTTTATATATTGAACTTTGAAATAAAAATTCGATTTTTATATATTGAACTTTGAAATAAAAATTCGATTTTTATATATTGAACTTTGAAGTAAAAATTCGATTTTTATATATGGAATAGCGAAGTAAAAATTCGATTTTTACATAGGTAGTGAAAGCGGACAACGGAGGTTCAAAAAGGGCGAAACGACGAAGACTTCTGCAAAAGAAGAGCCGTGGAGCTAGGATAGCTATATGTGAGAATTTCTCACCTTTCAATTTATTTTTCTAGTTATATATATATATATATATACTAGGATGCAGACGGTGCTTAGTAGCACCCGACACAATCGTCCACAGACCATGGACTTGTTTGTTTGGCTGTTTGGTAATTTATTGCGATATTGGTTTGAATGTGGTTTGTGGTGTGAAAAATCGAATCGATAAATTGGTTAGGATTAGACGTGCGCCGTTATAAGGCGAAGGAGTAAGGCTAGGTTAGACGCTTACTCCAAACTTTGTGGTTTGCATAATGAAATTGATTTGATTGATGTGTGAATGGCGTGGGCCTTCACTAGACCGGGGATAAGGCTAGGCCTTGTCCCGTTTCTAGTATCGTGCCGTTATGCCGCCGAAATTTTCTAAAATATGTTAGAAAAATAAAAATATCATTTTATTTAATAAATGAATTGAATAGAAATTCATAGGTTGAAATAAAAGGTTTTAATCGTTAAAAATATAATTTTTAACGAGAAGTGAATAAAATAGAATATTCATTTATAAACCAGACGGTTTGTTTATGTACACCTATTTGAATGACATTGATTGGGACGATTAATTTTACACATCGCCCAACAGCACAAATAAAATATTTGTTTGATTGTTTGAAACCCTACACGGGTGTTAGGATGAAATATGCAGTTCACTCATCCTGATTGATTAAATATGTCGATCGATTGATGGACAGGCTGTTATAAGCGTTGAATATCTATATTTGATGCTTATACAGTGTAGTGCACTTTGGTTGATGGTTGATTATTTTCAATGCTATTATATACATGTGTTGTATGAAAATCCATATAATTAATTTTATATGGTAATTGATTGGGCCTCATTCCAGTTTTGAAAAAAGAAATATTTGAAATAGAATATTTGAAAATAAAGAAATATATGAAGCCGTATTGATTAGATTGACGCCATTTTGACGTGAACGATATTTATATCGATTTTATTCATTTTAAAATGAATATTGAAAAGTGATTTCGAAATCGAATATTTTGAATTGAATTGAAAACGATTTCGAAATAAATTGAATTGAAAACGATTTCGAAATAAATTGAATTGAAAACGATTTCGAAATAAATTGAATTGAAAACGATTTCGAAAGGAATTGAATTGAAAACGATTTCGAAATAAATTGAATTGAAAACGATTTCGAAATAAATTGAATTGAAAACGATTTCGAAATAAATTGAATTGAAAACGATTTCGAAATAAATTGAATTGAAAACGATTTCGAAATAAATTGAATTGAAAACGATTTCGAAATAAATTGAATTGAAAACGATTTCGAAATAAATTGAATTGAAAACGATTTCGAAATAAATTGAATTGAAAACGAATTGAAATGAATTCAAATTGAATTGAAATTTGAATTGAATAGAAATGAATTTTGAAACGAATTTATAAAGAAGAATTCAATTTTGATTTGAATTGAAAAGGAAGTTAAACTTGCTTTTGAAACGAATTTAAAACTATTTATATAATTCGTTTTAAATAGAATCGACGAAAAATATATATTATATATATATTATATATATAATATAATGGCCTGAATAGAACGCGCCGCGCCGCGGCAGTTCGCGAATTTCGACCATTAATTTCAAACGGACATTACGGGAGATCCGACCGTCAGATTCTCCTAAAACCGGAACCGTTGGGTTCGTATCGAAAAGAGCTTTCTAACGAATGTTAGAAATTTGAAATCTAACGGTTGGATTTGGAGATACGTCCAAATCAAATTCGAAAAAGGTCGCTGTAAGTGCAGTTCGATGGCCATTATTGGAAATCGACTGTACGGGCCTTGATAAAATTATTAAAAATAGTAATAATTTGTGTAAAATCATAAGAAATGATTTGGGAAGAATTGGGATGAAAAACTCCATATTTGAAAAGATAAAAATAGATTTTTATCGAATTGAACTAGTTTTGAACTAGAATTATAATTCTATTTATTTTTAAAATAAATAAATTGAATTCGAAAAGGGTTTTAAAAATAACCAGAATATCCAATGATTGCATTGGAGGGGATTTGAATCGAAATTGTCTTCGGAATATTTCGATGTTGGAATTCGTGATTATACAGGTGTTGTTATGGAAATTTGAAAGATATATATTTATATCGTTATTTCCAATACGACATTTGTTAATCGTAGAATTTGATATTGAATATAGGCCGATATATTTTCTATTCAGAGCCTTGTATTGAATATCGAATGTGATTTGGGTTTGTCGTGAATGGTGTCTTCACTAACACTGTTCTTGAACCCAGTTGAGAAAAGATTAAATCTTTTTAATTAGATTTAATGAAGTGTACCAATTAAATGATATTTAATTGGAATTGAATCGATATTGATTTTTGGGTTTATCGTGAACGGTGTTTTAAATAACACTCGTTCTTTAACCCGATAATTAATGATTGTGATTTTGGGTTTACCGTGAACCGTGTTTTAAATGACACTGATTCTTTAACCCAGTTAACGATTAAAACTAAGTGGAGTTTTAATGAATCTTTAATTAGATTGAAAAGATCGAAAATGGAGTATCACCAGTTTTGCTCCAGGCGATAGTTAAATCTTTAATTAGATTTGAACGTGAAATGGTAATTGAATTTACCGATAACACTGTGGTGTTAGATATGAAGTATTACCAGTTTTACTTCATGGGATGAATAGGTTGGGATTGGGAAATTAAAACAAATGATTACTTCGGTAAGGTTCGCTAATCCCGACTAGTTTGAATTGATATTCAAAAATGGATTAAAGAATAAATTCAAGGAATTTATCTTTGATAAAATTAATGGGAATCTTTCCCTATGAATGTGAAATTTAGAAACTAACTGTCGGTTAGCCAAGCAGAATGGTTTTCTGGATATTGATCTGATGTTGGTTTCGGCCTTCGGGGTTAATATTTGGGGAATTATTCTCTTGATTAATTTACGGTTAGTTACTAATGAATTGAAATGAGGCGTATGTTGTGTTTGTGTAACACTTTTATAATATATACGCGAGTTATTCGGAAAGACCGGGTTTATCCCATTCTGAATAACTGATACGACGATAAGTCGAAGATGAAGACGATGGTCGAAGACCGGAGGTCTTCACGTCGTTTGGGTGATAACTGATGATCTTGATTGGGCTGTACACCCAAGAAGATGGAAACAGCTAGTGATCGTCCAGACGTACTTGGAGATCGATGGATATGCGAGGTACTAGGTGCCTCCGGTTTCGTTCAGACCCAGAACGGACTTGTAAATGGACTGTGTGTCTGACATTGGATTTTAGTCCGTGTGATTGATCTCTATTAAATATATATCTGTTTGGCGGCGGAGAATTTATTCTCTTGCTTAACGCCCTTCTCTGAGACGTACGAGCTCAGGGGTTATATATTGATGGATATCAAACGCATGGAGTGAATTGCCTGTGTGGCATGCCTAAGTGGCAATTGATCGAGGCTTCTGTTGAAAAGCAAAGTCTTGTGGTGATGATCAAAGCACGGCCTTTGTGGCGTAGCTTTGTGTAACGTTTACCTCGCGTGTTTCACACCCGGTATGAACCAAAAACGGGAGACGGACCTCAGGGAGGACTTGCGTTTCTTTCTAGCTAGAAGTGGCGTCAGTGGTTTTACACGCCCTGACGAGTTTGACTTATGTGGTTGTTGCGGTTGCGAGGCGCCTCGGTTATATCGGTTTCGGCCGATGCATTCTGGTCGGCTGACGGACCAGACTTACACCCCATAGGGTGGGGAGACGTAGTGTTCAGGCATAATAATCCACATCGGTGGACCGGCCCTGTCGCTCCATGGGGCAGTTGCGGCTGTTCCTGAGACACGGGCTAGAGCGTCTCGAATCGGTTGAGGACTATCTTTTGCCTCGGTTCATAGACGGAAATCCAATTTCCAAATACGTGCCATTTGCGGTTTTATTTGTAAACCTATATATGGCGACATAGTGGTATGGGGCATTCATGCCGCCTATGATTGATACTTATGATTTGAAGTTGTTTTATACTCTATGCACTTAAAATAGTATCAAATGATTTGTTTTAAACGTATCAAGCATTCTTTAGCTGTTATAAGGGAAAACCCTATCCCCCGGCTTGCGATTGCATTGTGTGATAGGACCTGGGTCTTATAACAGCTTCATTTTTCTTTATTTAGCATTGCGTTGTTGTTTATGCACTGGTATTCTTGGGAGGAAACTCGTTCCGTGTTATACGGCGTGGTCCCTTGATTTACCTAGCTTTGAAAATAAAGATTAATAACTGTTTTAGTTCTCACACCAGTCACATGACTGACCTGGAGTTTATTGTTTTAACCTAAACTCTGGGTGCCCCTATTTTGACACGGGCAGCTAGTAGTTTCGGTTTTGCAGATTTATATTCACAGGATCCTGGTTTACAGCTGGAACGATATCCGGAAAGCTTTGTATCCGTATATCTCTTTCTAGTTGTGTATTGTATTATTTTCCGCTGCTATGTATTTAAATGTAATTTAAATCTCTGATATTTCTGTGTAATATTCATTTATACTCTGTATATTCTTGTAATCTGATGCATTGTTGTAATATACAATGAAATGTTCTTCCGTATGCGTTTTGTTGTGGTTTGTTCTCGAACTATCCGACGCTTTCCTGTACGGGGAAGTTGCGGGTCTTTACATTTTTCATCCCAATTTTCCCCAAATCATTTCTTATGATTTTACACAAATTGTTACTATTTTTAATAATTTTATCGAGGCCCGTACAGTCGATTTCCAACAACGGCCATCGAACTGCACTTAAAGCGACCTTTTCCAAACTTGATTTGGACGTATCTCCAAATCCAACCGTTAAATTTCAAATTTATAATATTCGTTAGAAAGCTCTTTTCGATATGAACCCAACGGTTCCGGTTTTAGGAGAATCCGACGGTCGGATCTCCCGTAATGTCCGTTCGAAATCAATGGTCGAAATTCACGAACTGCCGCGGCGCGGTGCGTTCTATTCAGGCCATTATATTATATATATAATATATATTTCGTCGATTACTATTTAAAACGAATTTTATAAATAGTTTTGAATTCGTTTCAAAAACATTTCAACTTCCATTTCCAATTCAAATCAAATTGAATTTTTTTCTTATAAATTCGTTTTAAAATTCATTTCAATTCAATTCAAATATCAATTCATTTTGAATACATTTCAAATTGATTTTTCTCCTATTTCGATTTGTTTTCAATTCAATTTAGATTCATTTTCTATTCGAATTCTTTTATATTCAATTCAATTCAAATTCATTTTCTATTCAATTCAATTCAAATTCGTTTTCTATTCAATTCAATTCAAATTTGTTTTCTATTCAATAAAATTCAAAAACGAACATAATCGATTAAATATCTTTAGCGTCAATATAGCGCATCTCTAATCAACACGGCTTTATATATTTCAATAATTCCGTTATTCTATTCAACAAATGAATATATATTTTTGTCAACACATGACTAATCTCAACGAATGAGTACTGTCCACGTGTGAATACTTTTGTTATTTAATATATTTTATAAAATTATGGTATCTATCGTTTGATATCAAATCAGACTCCAACCGTAAACTAGTAAGAGAACGATTCCCTAAATATTAACCCCGAAGGCCGAAACCAACATCAGATCAATATCCAGGAGACCACTCATCTTATCTATTTTCCAGTTAGTTTCTAATTTTATATATAATAAAGATGTAAATTTTATCGTTTAAATATTTCGTTAAACACATGACTAATCTCAACGGATGAGTACGGTCAACACGTGAACCTTTATTTTATAATATTCGTTATTGTTAAAATATTTCGTTCAACACTTGACTAATCTCAATGGATGAGTACGGTCAACACATGAACCTTTATTTATAATGTTCTTTATTTTCTAAATTGGAATGAGGCCCAATCAATTACCATACAAAGTTAATTGTATGGATTCCATACAACAAATGTATATAATAGCAACGATACATAATCAACCATCATCCAAAGTGCACTAGACTGTATAAGCATCAAATATAGATATCTAACGCTTATAACAGCCTGTCAATCAATCGATCGACATACAACTAATTATTGGGATTAGTGTATGTCAAATATTATCCCAATACCGGTGTGGGGTTTCAAACAATCAAACACAGATTTTATTTGTGCAGTTGGGCGATGTGTAAAATTTATCGTCCCAATCAATATTAGTCAAATCAGTGTACATAAACAAATCGGTCGATTTGTTTATAAATATTTATTGATTATATTCACGTTAAAAATTATATTTTTAACGATAAAATATTTTTTTAACTATATAAATATTTTATTTTATTCCACATCACACAATGAATTTTCCTCACAACAAACAATCAAACATACAAGCCATCCATGGTCTGTGGATGACGGGTGTCGGGTGCTACTAAACACCGTCTGCATCATAGTATATATATATATATATAACTAGAAAAAGAGATTGAAGAGTAAGAAATTCTCACCAAAGCTAATCCAATCGCCACGACTCATCATACTTAGAAAACCTTCGTCGTTCTCGCCTTTTGTCACTTTCTTTGCCCGTATTCTCTACATATGTAAAAATCGAATTTTTATTTGCTATTCAATATATAAAAATCGAATTTTTTACTTTGTTATTCAATATATAAAAATCGAATTTTTACTTTGCTATTCAATATATACAAATCGAATTTTTATTCTTTCTAGAATATAAAAATCATATTTTTATAATTTCTTCGCATGGATAAAAACTCTATTTTTACATCGCTACTATATAGATAAAAATTCTATTTTTACCACGCTATTATCTATATAAAGAATTTGCCTTTTCAAATATAAAGATTATATTTTTATTCGCTGCATATCTATAAAAATCACATTTTTATATTTACTTTGTTATAAAAATTATATTTTTATATTGTTATTCTCCTAATAAAGATTATATTTTTATTACTCTACTTTATATATATTTACAACACTTCATTCTCTATAAAAATTATATTTTTATATTTCTACTTCGCCACTTCATATATAGAAAGATCAAATTTCTATTTACCTATTCAATATATAAAAATCACATTTTTATATTGTTGTTTTTTTTAAATAAAAAAAATCACATTTTTATTTGTTAGCTTTCAATTTAAAAATCATATTTTTATACTGCTACTATAAAAATAAAAATTCTATCTTTACTTCGATGCCCATATAATAGAGATTATATTTTTATCGCGCTATACTCTATATATTGAATCTGAACGCGAATTTCAATTTACTGGGGTCACATACTAACTCTATAAATCCCAGAAAAATATTTTCCAGCTTCGTATTGACGATACAGTCCCAACAAAACTAATTCCGTCAAATTCTGAGACCGTTGGAAAAATGTCCATTGTCCAGTCGATTAAAATCAACTGAAACTGGTCAAACACGTTTTCCTTTGCCACGCTCACATATTGAATCGAAAATTTTTGAAATTTGGAATCTAGCAATAATTTGACATCACGGATCGAACAAAAGTGGTTTCGTCGAATTCTGAGGTCGTTTGCAAAATGGCTATTTTTAAGGGCCTGAATTCCATAGCGACTATTTAGAATTTTCAACTGGACATATCTTTGGATTCCCGCTATGAAATTTCGATTTTTCGGATTCGTTGGAAAGATATTCCCAAATAGATCCTATTATTTTTGGTTTCACTAAAATCCGGTTTGTTTTGCACCCGGTACGTTCAATTGAATTTTGAAATCGAATTATCGAACTACCGCGCCATTTTCAATTCCTTTTATAATTATAAATAAATATTTATATTCTAACGACGATCTATATAACATATACGTTCGAATTCTATTCAAAATAAATATCTCCTTGTTATTATTTAAAATAATCTTTTTTAAATATTCAAAATTCACTAAAATCACCAAAATAAAAATTTTAAACTGGCTCAGATTTTCCGGGTTATTACATGTTAAGTTTGTTAAAATCCAACGGTTAGATTTCAAGAAATGTGTCAGTCAAATTTGGATAAAAACAGTGCCAGGGCCGCCTATTGACCCGAAGCGTCGTTAAATTAAATTGGACTATTTTTATATAAATAAAAATAGTGATAAATCATTATAAAACAATATTAACGATATGAAATGATTTAAATTATATATATTCGAGAATTATTTGAAAAGACCGAGTTCAATCTCATTTAAAATAATTATACGACGATTTAAAGTCGAAGACCTTAAAGACGGTGGATGAAGACCGGCGATCTTCACATCGAACGGATGACTACTGATGCCCTAAATTGGGTAGCTCCCAGTAAAGGGTTAAAAGTGGTAGTTTGTCCGGACGTACTTGTTGATTGTCCGGATATGCGAGAACCTCTCTTCTGTATTGGACATACGGGATGAGGAATAAGGTGTCTCCGGTTTCGTTCAGACCTAGAACGGACTTGTAAATGGATGTGTGTCTGACATTGGATTTCCTTCTGTGTTAATTGGTTTCTATTTAATATATATCTATTTGATGGCGGAGGATTTATTCTCTTGCTCAACACCCTTCTCTGAGACGTACGAGCTCAGAGGTTATATATTGATAGATATCAATTGCATGGCATGGACTGTCAATGTGGTATACCAAGATGCATATGATCAAGGCTTTTGTTGAAAAGCAGGGCCTTGTGGTTGATTATCAAAGCACAACTTGTTTAGGCATAGTTTTGTGTATAGCTTAACTTCGCGAGCCTCACACCCCGGTATAAGTCAAAAATGGGATAAGAACCGTAGGGAGTGCATGCTTTTCTTTCTAGCTAGACGTGGTGTCATGGTATGCAATCCAGACATTTTTACTTATGTGGATGATGGATTTTCCAAGGCCTAGATTTATTGGTCGCTACTGGCCAAATGATAGGTCCAATTGGACCGAGAAACGTATGTTCAGGAATTGCCAATCCACTAAGGTATATTTGTGGACCGGCCCTACCGCATCTGAGGGTTCACTGCGGGGGATCCTGAGACATTTGCTAGAGTTTCTCGAAACGGTGAGGATAATCCCTAGCCTCGGCTCATGATGGAAACCCAATTTCCAATACGACATTACGGATTTGATTGTAAACCTATATATGGGGACATAGTAGGATGTGATACTATGTCGTCTAGGATTGCTATATTTACTTTGAAAGTATTTTTAAACTGATTAGACACTAATAATAATATTAAATATTGTTTTATACGTATCAAACATGTTTGATCATTATAAGGTAAAACTTTATCCTCCGATTTGTGTCGCATTGTGTGATGAGACTTGATTCTTATAATGATTTCATTTTTCTAAAAAGCATCGCGTTGTTTTCAAAAGATTTACTAAATTTATGCACTGGCAATCCAATGGAGTAAAGTCGTTCCGTGTTAGCAGCGTGGCCCTGTGATTAGCCTTATTGTTAAATAAGTTAAGTAAGATTTCTCATACCAGTCCCATGACTGACTCGTAGTTTGTTTCACTTGCAAACTCGGATGCCCTTATTTTCTACACGGGCAATCGAGTAGTTTATTTTGCAGATATGTTGAGCAGGATTCTGTATCGAAAGTTTATTCGGTTCCGCTGCATTGGATATCATTTATTGTAAATTAATCTTCCGCTGTATTATTATTTTTCGATGTACTCTAATATATTTTGTGCTCTGATGTAATAGTATTATGATGTAATAAAAAGTCTTCTGTTGTTCTTCTAATGTGTTGTATGCCCAAAGTTAGCGTATGCGGGATTCGAACGGTCTTGGTCGATTTAGCGATCGATTAGGTCCGGGCGAAATCTGTGTCGTTACAAAGGCTATTAGGGACATAATTGATAATTTATGCAAGTTGCTTAATACTTTGTATAATTTTACATGTTAGCATCTATGATCAACATGAACTTATATCCCTTTATCCTCCCCCTCAATGTTGACAAATATTGCCTCATTAAATAATATACCTTCTTTGGATTCTCATTTTTAGTCCATTATCACTTTATTGCTAGCAAATACATTATATGTATTTCAATGGTAGAGGATAATGCTCTTATTAATTGATAAGATGCATTCATATTATATTGTTTATTCCCTTTCATTGATCTAGTAATTTGGAAGAGTTTTCTAATTATATAAATCATTTGGATACACATATGACTTCAGGTCATTCAATATTGACGACAATCAACTTTTTGAATTACTAAATAATATGAGCTAATAACAACTTCATGTTGTTAATTAAATATTCACGTATATGTGTACACACCTATGTCTACGTATTACATATGTAACTGTTTTACATATTCTTTCGCATTTGAGTTATCAATTTTAGAACAAATTGATTATAAAATTCCAAATTATTAAAAAAAATCTTATCAAGCAATATCAATGCGAATCTTAAATATTGTATTATAATGTCCAAAATATCCGGTTTGGAACTGTATCGAACTTCTAGTTCAAATAATATATATAAACAACTTCAAATTGTTAAACTGTTTTGAACTTCTGGTTCAAATAAAATATATAAACAACTTCAAGTTACTAAAATGTATTGAACTTTTGGTTTGAATAAAATATATAAACAACTTCAAGTTGTTAAATTTATTTCTTTATTATACCTGAAGTGTTACTATCGAACATTAATTATATATCTTTTCAAGAAGATATTAAAACTTCCACAAAAATATGATATGACATATTCATGATCTCTTCGGGAGAACTTCTAAGATATTTCTTTAAGAAATAGTTGCGCATTTGATATGCAGTTGATAGAGTACTTTCAAAATAATAACAACAACAACAACAACAAAACAACAACATAGTATAATTGAATTGTCGATCCACTAAAGCCAACTTAAAATTTGATGTAAGCCAAGTATATGTGAATGAATTAGATGCTCTAATAGAATCATTTTCAGCTTCCATAAGCAGTTTATTACTTAAAAGTATTTCATGATTTGCTGTCCATCAATCCTAATATAGGAGCATTTTACATAAACTTGGGCATAAGCTCAGTTGACATATGCTGAGTTGTATAAAATGACCATAGCTCAAGTTTTATATAAATGAGCATACACAGTTATTCTAGGTCCATATAAGCTTAGCATAACTCAGCTATAAATTTTATGTTAAATTAAACTGAGCATGTTATCATCCATCTATACTATGCAGATCATACAGAAGTCTCGTGGTACCCCATACTCAAAATAATCATTGCAATCTAAGTAATTAATGTAAATATCGGTGCATATTGATAAGTAAAATGTGCAATATTTGAAAATATTAAAACTATATCGTATTGGGAAATATTAAACAATTATCAACCAAACCGATATATGGATATTTATTATGCAAATACTACCAAGAACTGATTGCATAACAGCTAGTTTATAGACTGTAACCTACCATACTTAAATATTCTGCTAGAGAACATACTACATAACAGCTAGTTTACAAACCACTGAAAATAATCTATGACTTCAGTACTTCTCCACCTTTTCGACCATTTTTTTTCTTTATAGAAATAAGATACAGATCTGCAAGTCTACAAAAGTGATTGTAACAACCCGGAAATCTGAGCCAATTTAAAAATTTTATTTTGGCAATTTTATTGAATTTTGAATATTTAAAATGATTTATTTTAAATAATAACAACGAGAAAATTATTTTGAATAGAATTAGAATGTATATATTTATTTGAATCGTCGTTAGAATATAAATATTTTATTTTAATTATAAAAGGAATTGAAAATGGCGCGGTAGTTCGAAAATTCGATTTCAAAGTTCAAATGAATGTACATGATTTAAAATAAACCGGAATTTAGCGAAATCAAAAATATTAGAATCTATTTGAAAATATCTTTCCAACGAATCCGAAAAATTGAAATTTCATAGCGAGAATAAAAAGTTATGTCCAGTTGAAAATTCGGAATAGTCGCCGTGGAATTCTGGCCCTTAAAAATGGAAATTTTGCAAACGACCTCGGTTTTCGATGAAACCACTTTTGTTGGATCTGGGATGTCTAGTAATTGCTAGATTCCAAAATTCATAATTTTCCGAATCAATATGTGTACGTGACGACGAAAAAAGTGTTTTAACAGTTTCAGTCAATTTCGATCGACTGAAAAATGGCCATTTTTCAAACGGTCTCAGAATTCGACGAAATTAGTTTTGTTAGGACCGTATCGTCAATACAAAGCTAGAAAATATTTTTTGGGAATTTTTAGAGTCCGTATGTGGCCCCGGTAAATTGAAATGTGCGGTCAAATTCAATATATAGATTTATATTTTAAATTTAACGGAAACTGATCGTAACAGCCGAATTGGGTTGCGAAACATATCCCATTGTATCCGAGATGGGGGTATTTGGCTAGGCGTGACAGTCGTTAGGGTTCGTTTGGAGTTCGTGATGGTAAACAACTAATTAGAGAATTAAATGGAATAGAATATTATTAAAATATATAACATATATATAAAAATCCAAGTGCCAAGCCCTATCTCTCCCACTTAGAAATAACGCGCCGCCTCCCTACAAAATCATCGAACCACATCACTCTGATTTCCCTCCATTTGATCCCTCAATCCCCTTAATATTTTTGAATCATTTCAATGGGAAAATCAAAGCCAACACTGAGCTCTGATCATCCAGCGGAGGGGATCGAAAATACCAAAGCTTCTTGCTCGATTTTTGGCCGAGAACCACCGCCGTTTCTCCTTGAACTGCGGTTAGATGGGGGCGTCGGAAGGCGCGCTATCGCCTGCGAAGAGGGGACAGCTCAGGGCGGTTCTAGTGATGTCGTCGGATCGGGTCCAAGTCCCCTTAATTGGCGTGCGTTCTAGGATGAAGGGGGCGACATTTTAGGGTTCATCGGCTACAGACAGAACGAAGAAGAAACAGGGGCAAGGTTTTTAGCAAGGTAATTAGTTTTTTTTCTATTTTCTATTTAGACTTAATTAAGAGTTTTACATATAAAATGTGAAAAGAAAAAAAATATGACATTGTTTTTAATTATAAAATTATCATGTTTTGATGAAAATAAAATTAGCAATGTTTGATGAAAGATAAAATTGTTTTTGTTTGAAAATATAAACCTCTTTGTTTGAAAAATATAACCTCTTTGTTTGAAAATATAAACCTTATAAACCTCTTTGTTTCAAAGTATACACCTCTTTGTTTGAAAATATAAATATTATTGTTTTAAAAAGTGAATTTTTACATATATTGCTTGAAAATAAAAATATGATTTTTATTATATAAATAGCACGAACTTTTAAAAATAAAAATAACAATGTTTTAAAAATATAAAAGTATGATTTATATATACATATACCATAGTATAAAAATATGTTTTTATATATGAGCACAACGAATAAAAATATGATTTTTATAATATATGTTTCGACATAAAGATATAATCTTTATTAGAAGTGGAGCGATATAAAAATATAATTTTTATACCAAAGTAGCGAAGATAAATATGATTTTTATGTATATGTAGCGTTATTAAAAATGTGATTTTTATATATGAACAGCGTGAAAAGGATGCGTTGGAATTTCAAACAAATTCAAACCGTTTAGAAAAAAAGACTGATGGAGTGGAACCCCAAGGTGAGAACTTCTCACTTTAATTCTTGTTTTCTAGTTAAAAATATATACTAGGATGCAGGCGGTGCTTAGCAGCACCCAACACCCGTTGTCCACAGACCATGGATGACTTGTTTGATTTTGATGTGTGGTGAAAATTGATTGTGATGTGGAATGAATGGAAATATATTCATGTCTTGAAATAAATTATTTATCATTAAAAATATAAATTTAACGCGAATGTGAATAAATAAATATTTATTTACAAATCGAACTATTTGTATATGTACACCCATTTGACCGATATGGATTGGGACGATAAATTTTACACATTGCCCAACTGCACAAATAAAAATCTGTGTTTGTTGATTTGAAACCCCACACGGGTGTTGGGATGATATTTGACGTATACTAATCCCGATTGTTTAGTTGTATGTCAATCGATAGGTTGACAGACAGTTGTGTAGTGCACTTTGGATGATGGTTGATTATTTATCATTGCTATTATACACATGTGTTGTATGGAATCAGTATAATTAACATTATATGGTAATTGATTGGGCCTCATTCCAATTTGGAAAATAAAGAATATTATAAAATAAAGATTCATGCGCTGACAATACTCATGTGTTGAGAATATTCATGTGTTGAAACTATTCATGTGTTGAACGAAATATTTATACAATAAAATTCACATTTTTATTGTAAGTAAGAATTAATTAATATTCATGTGTTGAATAAAATATATATTCATGTGTTGAAGAAAATGTTCAATTGTTGACTAAAAGAACGAAGTTATTGAAATATATAAAGCCGTGTTGATTAGAGATGCGTCATTTTGACGCGAACGATATTTATATCGATTATATTCGTTTTTAAAAGAAAGTGATTTCAAAATATAACGTTTTGAAAATATTATCATTTATATATCGATGATATGAAATACAGGAAAATATTGTGAAGGACAAAAATATTGGGCTTTTTGTCCACAAGGACAGTCCATCTTTTTTTTTCTCCAGGACAATATATAAGTTTTTCTCACATCATCGCGCGCGCAATTGCTTCTGAAATTATCTTACCCTAATTTCGCTCCTTCCATCGTGCAAAATCGATTTGCAAATTTTTGTGCGCGTTTGAAAATCCAGGTGCGATTTTCTCCGTCGTGATTGCAAAATCGATTTTCCTTTGCGTGATTTTTTCATTCGTGATTTTTTTGTCAGGTGCGATTTTCTCATTCGTGATTTTCTCGGTCGTGATTGCAAAATCGGTTGAGCATTACTTGTCAGGTGTGATTTTCTCATTCGTGATTTTTTATTTTTTTTTGCTTTTCTTGTTCTGAAATTCCTTTGCGCGATCTTCTTTTAAAAAAAAAATATGTGATCGATTCTCTTTAGGTTTTCTCCTATTGATTTGAATTGGTTGATTAATGGATTCGATTTGCAGCAACAGGTTATATGTTTTACACTGAGTAATTTTTTTTCCTTTAGACTGTGTTCATATATGTATCAAACAGTCCTCATTTACGATGTTTTCATTTAGATTACATTATTGTAATGTGTTATGTTATGTGCTTAATGGATTTAGTATCAGTTTTATCCTGTCAAATAGCATAAGTTGGAGTAACTCTATATTGCAATCTCTTGAGGCATGTGGTATTGGTGATATGTT
Source organism: Allium sativum (assembly GCA_030737875.1). Taxonomy (NCBI): domain Eukaryota; kingdom Viridiplantae; phylum Streptophyta; class Magnoliopsida; order Asparagales; family Amaryllidaceae; genus Allium; species Allium sativum. The sequence continues at coordinate 840,542,775 of CM060924.1, forward strand.
CATAAATATTATGTTTATATCTGGGTATCAGTTTTATGTCATTGGTGGTATCAGTTTGTTCTCTGTTGTTAAGTGCACAACAATACAGTATCAGTTTTATGTCATTGGTGGTATCAGTTTGTTCTCTGTTGCTAAGTGTACAGCAATACAGTATTAGATTTTTGTCATTGGTGGTATCAGTTTGTTCTCTGTTATTAGTTGTACAGCAATACAGTATCAGTTTTGAATCAAAATTTGTATCAATTATATAATAATTTGCTGACTGCTTTTTTTTCTTTTTCAGTGGTGATGATAGTCTCTTGGTTTTGTTTTTGTTCAACAATCTTACCTTTAGTACTCGGTTGACCGTTAATTGTTCATTATATGATTTGAAGAATGAATTATGCCATCATTGGTCTCAACTTACTCCTGATTCAATTGAGATTAGTTATTTGCTTGAGAACAAAATAATATATGTTGATACTAATTCTGATCTTCAAAGTACAATTTGCTTTCAACTACATAAAAAGAGTGCTTTCTTTTCTTTCACTATTAAGCGGAAGGATTGTCAGCTCCAAAATATTGATACTTGTTCTCATTCAACTGCATCTTAAGTCTGGTCTAATGCATCTTTGTGTTCTACTATTGTTGTACATGGAAAAAAATTACTTAAAAGACATGATGAAGAGAGGATCTAATCTTTCCATTTCTGATTTTAAAGGGTTCTGTTTTGGGGGTGCTAATGACTTTAGGGGATTATTGATGGCATATCAAATTCAGACAGGGTATGAACTACTTTTTTTAAAGAATAGTTCTTCTAGGATAACAGTTGTTTGCTCTTCTTTGTCGTCTACTGGATGTTAATTTAAAGTTCATGCTACTTGTGATTCCGAACAACTTAATAGGTTTTTCATACGGAATTCAGTTAGTGAGCATTCTTGTGGTGGTGGACTTAAAAATTTGAGCAATCCGCCTATTTCTAGCTCGTTTATTAAATCATTGATTATAGATGAAATTCGTAATCATCCAAGCAAGAAGCCTAAGGAGATCATAGATGATTTTCGTAGAGAATATAATATTGAGTTGAATTATGCGGTTGCTTATTCTGCAAAAAAACTTGCTTTGACTGAATTGTATGGTAATGATGCTATGTCTTATGATGACTTGAGATGGTATTAGGAGGCACTACAAAATCATAACCCAGGTAGTTATGTTGATTTAGAGGTTAATGCCAGTACTAACCAGTTTGAGAGAGTGTTTATTGCCCTTTCTGCATGTATACGTGGGTTTAAGTATTGCCGAGCCATGATTTTTTTTGAACGCTACTCACTTAAAGGGACGACCAGGTGTATTGATGGGAGCTACTGCAAAGAATGGTAATCAAGGTATTTTTTTATGTTGTCAAGTTTTTTTTAATTCTTACATATTGGTGTTAGGTGACATGTAGTATCAGCTTATGTTAAGTCTTATTTTTAGTTGTTTTTATATATCAGTTTTAGAAGCCTGGTAGTATCAGTTTCTTTAAATATTAGTTAATGTTTATTTTTCTAGTTAGTTGGTATCACTTTTCATAGTATGATAGTATCAGTTTTTATGATGTCTTGTTAAAAATTAATTTTCCAGTTTTCAGGTATCAGTTTTATGTGCCTGGTAGTTTCAGTTTTTTAAACTTTTATTTAATAATTATTTTCTCCAGTTTCCTGGTATCAGTTTTCATAGCCTGGTTGTATCTGTTTTTATGATTCTTGTAAGAAATTTAATTTTTCAGTTTTCTGGTATCAGTTTTATGTGCCTGGTAGTATCAGTTATTTTTTACATGTAATTTGATTGTCTATTTAACTGTTATTTAATTTGCAGGCTTTTTCCCCTTAGCTATGGGTGTAGTCTCCATTGAAAATGTGGATAATTGGAGATGGTTTTTAAGTCACTTGAAGAAAATGCTTGAAGAAACTCGTGATTTAGTTTTTATTTCAGATCGTCATCAATGGTTAGTTTTGGGTATTCGTGAAGTTTTCCCTAATGCATTTCATAGTTTTTGTTATCTTCATATGGAACAAAACTTTCTTTCAGCTGTTAAGTCGAAGAATACAAATGTTTCGATTGTTGAGTTGTTTAAGTTGTGTTCTCGAGCTTCAAATTTAAATGAATTTGAAGCTGCACATTCTAAATTTTTGGATGTTGGAGGTACTGCAGCTATGAACTTTTTAAAGGATAAACCGTTTGATAAGTGGACTGATTTGTTTTTTAAGGGTAAACGATATGGAGAGTATAGTTCAAATGTAGCTAAAAGTTTTAATAGTTGGATTATAGAGGAAAGAGCGTTGCCAATTACTTCATGCTTAGATGGAATTAGGATTAAAATTATGGAACAAATGGCTAAAAGGAGAGAGGAGTGTCATTTGTGGACTACCATTCTTTGTCCATCTATGGAGCATAGGTTAAAAGGGTTGATTGATGAAGGGTTTGGTTGGGTTGTTTATAAATCTTCGAAATTCATATTTGAAGTCAAGTCTCCATCTTCGCATCGTGTTGATCTTCAAAATCGAAGTTGTACTTGCAATCAATGGAAAGTTACCGGATTTCCTTGTGTTCATGCTATCAAGTGCATTACTAGATCTAAACTTCGGGTATACGATTTTGTTGAACACTATTTCACCGTAGACGCTTATCGATCTTCTTATGCTAATCCAGTGAATCCAATTCCTAACTATGATAAGCCCATTGTTGATCCTTGCAATGAAGATTTCATTAAGCCTCCTAAAGACAAACGTGGTGCTGGTAGACCTTCTACCAAACGAAAAGGTGGATTCGCATTTCTCCAGAATAAACAAAATCAGTGTGGTGTGTGTAAGCAATATGGTCACAACAAGCGCAACTGCCAAGCTTCGAAGAATTGATACTTTCTTACAATTGTATTACAGATTTTACAGTTTTTTCCTTCACTTTATGCATTAAAATTTGGAAATGTAATAAATTTGATATTAGTTGTGAGTATTCATTGAATTTTTGGTTTACTTTCATGTTTTAGTTGATGCTTTTTTTATATGTATGTATGTATGTATGTTCTGTGTCTATTTTATGTTGCTTGTTTTGTAGATATCAATTATTGATGATATTGGTATCCTTCAATGTTGTAATATACAGTTTCTGGTATCAGTTTTGAAGCATAATGGTATCAGTTTTGGTACTGTAATTATGTTTAAACAAATGTGGTATCAGACTTTCAAGCTAACTGATATCAGTTTTGGTCGTGAGATTTGTTTATGTGAATATGGTATATTTTTGTCAAATTACCTAGTATCAGTTTTGAACGAAATCTAGTATCATTTTTTGACTGTGACTTTATTTACATGATTAAGGTGTCCTTTTGATATAAAAATAGGTTGGTATATGAATTTTAAAGCCATAGTTACTTGATTAGGTTTTTCTATAAGATATATTTTATGTGCAATAGGTATGTACTTGATTTAAGAATTCCTATGAGGTATGGTTGTGTTCCCAATCATGGGCTATTATATGTTGTAATAGCATAGTCAATGTATTACTTTTGGAAGCACACTAATAATATAGTGTCAGATTTCTTTCTGAAATTATGTATACATTAACATGGTATTAAATTATGTATACATTAATATGGTATCAGATTTCTTTCTGAAACTATGTATACATTAATATGGTATGATCGAGCCCATAATCGAGTCCATGACCGGACAGTTGACCGAGCATGTGATCAAGCACATGATTGTGAACATAACCAAGCCCTTGACGGAGCCCATAACTGAGTCCATGATCGGACACTTGATCGAACCCATGACCTGGTACATTACTGAGCACCTGAATGAGGACAGGATTGAGCACGTGACAGAGCACATGACCAAACCCATGACCAAGCCCATGACTTTGCCATAAAAAAGCATATAACTGGACACATAACCAAGCACATGATCGAGCACATGAACAAGTGCATGGTTGAGCATATAACAAATCACATGGTGGTATAAGTTATGGTATAGTTAGTAGTTTTCTAGTATCAGTTTTGCATTCATGCTGGTATCAGTTTGGGATTATTATATTTAACATCAGTAGGGTATCTGTTTTGAACCAAATCTGGTATCAGTTTTTCATCTTTTATCATGTTTTGTTCAAATTATATTATTTAGGTATCAGTTTCGTGTTAATGTTGGTATCAGTTTTTTTTAAAATATGTATGTCAGTTTGGAAAAAAATGAGATATCAGTTTCATAGATACAACCATAAAACAGTTCACAACACATGATTCAATGCATTTTGACAGCATAAAACTCATTAGTAACATGGCAGCAATTTCAAACTAAAATCATATCATCATATAAAAAAAAATACCCACAAGAAATGTTGAACATTTGCAACATTTGACATCCATTACAATAGCTAAAAACAAGTAGTTTTGAAACAAATATCATCATATGTACATTTCTAACAACCAACCAATTTCAACTACCAACTATAATCATTTTTCCTCCTAAGAAAGATTAGACATAAAGTTTGCTAAATCCCAACAATAACCACTGTTTGCCAAAATTTCATACACTAGTTGCGCTCTACATTTCAGCATGTTCTTCGGGTCAACCTTTAGAGGAATTTCTTTTCTGTTCATTGATATTATGAAAATCATAACATATATCGCACAATCAAGCATGTACAAAGGAAATCATGTCGTTAGTTGTATAAATACTCATTCATTCTGGGTATTAAAATTAATATATGGTAAAGAATTACGTGTCACAGCCTTGTTGTGTGCACTTTTCTTGAACCATTTCAGATGTGTTGAGCTGCTTATTTGTAACATTATGTTTTTGCCATAACCGCGGCAGTAATTCCTCTACTACAGCTCTCTGTAAAATATATAGCAGGTTATATGTTGGTGACATAACTGCAGCAGTAGTTTCAAACATATACAAGTAGTGACTTCGTACCAATGTTAGTGCAGCTTTCAAACTTGCATTAGTGTTCGTGGTTGATCTTCTAGGCCGATTGGAGTCGAAATGTGCCCACTGCATATTTGCATATGTTAAAGTCACTAGCGTCCAGTGACTTTCACAATGCAATGGAAAGTAAATAACCTCCGTGAACTCGTCTTTCACAGCCTTTTCTAAAATGGGAAGAGCTATTGCCTTTATAAGTGATTCGATTTTGTCAGCCAGTGCTTTCTATTCATAAAAAAATATTGTTTGTTATTTACTAATTTAAGAAATAATATTGCACAAAAGTGAATTAAAATTTTACTTACTGTTCCCATCGTTGGCATTGCGTAATTGTTTACCGTTAAAGCACAGTATCTTGTAAACCAGTCGATAATCTGTAATACATATGTATATAAGAAGTCATATGATATTGCGAAATAAATATGATACTATCAGGCTATGAAAACTGATATCAAGATACTGGTAAAATAATTTTTAAATAGAAATAAAAACAAACTGATACTATCAGCCTATGAAATCTGATATCACAATACTGGAAAAATAATTTTTAACGGGTAATCAAAAAAACTGATACTACCACTCTATGAAATCTGATATGTTAAAACCGATACAGGTTTAGTCCTTGTTAAAACTGATACAGATTTATGTTTGTGAGTGTACACATAAATGTGCATCATTTCAACATAAACACGTGCACAATCAAACCTGCACACAATGCACGTACAAGAAGATCAGTATCAAAAACAGAGATGCTTACTAGCTAAAATTTACTAAAAATAATTTTTAACTAGAAATTAAAAAAATGATACTACCAGGCTATTATAACAGATACCAAGAAACTGCAAAAATAAAATTTACTATAACTCAAAAAAATGATACTAGCAGGCATTGAAAACAGATACTAACAAGCATATATATGGTACCTGTCCATCCGTGAAGCTCCCTTCCAGAACATTAACAAGCATACGTTTCGTTATGACACAACCACCTAAAATTGTGTCATCATTTATCATAACATCCCTGTTATGTAGAAATGAAAATTATAGTTAAGTTTTGAACAAATCTCTAGTAATATCGATAGAAAAAATGTGTACTTACAAATTTCTTTCTTTTGCAATAGAGAATTTTTCTTTAACCAAGGCTTGTTGTTTTTAGTCAGATATTTAACACTGTCGCAATGTGACAAATTCAATTCTGCCCATGATGCTTCCAAAATAGCTAGTGGCTTTTCAATTCTAATTGATTCTTGCTCTACATTTTTCTCCGTTTTCTCACTTTGTTTTTCTTCATGCTGCTGCTCTTGCTTTTTTTCTTTTTCTGATTCTTCTGTAGGCTGATCTTCCCTATTTTTTCCTGCTTCAATACTTGTTTTTTTCCTTTTTTTTTAAATTGTAGGATAGTCAAATGAATCTCTTCTTATTGTCTTCTTCCTTTCTCTCTTTTTTATTCTGTCTACATATGAAGGCGATTCGTCTTCTGATGGCATTTTTTTTCCCTTCTTGCTCGGCTGATTTTCTTTCTTCTTGTATTTTCTTAATAATTTGTGTGATACCAAAGTCGAAGTTGGGCGGACTGATTTCAACCGATACATTTTTTCTGATTTCTGAGCTTTGTTCAGCTGGAATTGTTTTTTCTACAGTTTCAAAATTTTCATTTTGTTCACATTTCTCTTTCTCGACTTGAATATTGCATTGATTTTCATTCTCAACATTCTCATTGTCATTTTTTCCTTCTTCTTCATCATTATGTTGAGAATGTGAATCACTTTTAGTCTCTTCCGAATCAGATTCCGGAAGTTCCGTTTGTTCAAAATCTATATTTCTTCCTTGCAACTGTTGTTCCAAACTAACAACCTTTTTTCTGCTTCTCTTCTCAAAAATCTTTCATTTGTCAAATCTTTTTTCAGTTTCTTGTTTTCAGCTTCAATTTTGTCAATATGAATTTTCAACACTCTCATAGTCACATCAACCTCAAAAGAATCCATTTCTGTTTGTTGTTCTCGACATTTTTTTTTTTTTTTTTTGCTGGGCGTTCTTTTGCTCCCTTTGATTTAGAAGAAATTTCATCTGTTGTTTCCAATTTTTTCAATTCATGTGGATGTATGTCTGAAATTTCATGAACCTAAAAAATTAAATTTGTTTTGATAATATCAGTTTTGATAATAAGAATGTTTAAGTTCTAATACCACTCGACACTTCAGAATGAAACCGAGAATGTGAAAAATTAAATTTCAATTAACAAAAAGAAAAACAGATACTACCATCCTAATAAAACTGATACAATGCTACTGGAAAAATAAATATACTGGAAAAATTGATACCACCAAGCTAGTAAAATTGATACCACCAGGCTAGTAATATTGATACCACCAGGCTAGTAAAATTGATACCACCAGGCTAGCACTTAAAAAAACTGATACCACCAGGCTAATAAAATTGATATCAATATACTGGGAAAAATAATTTTTAAGCAGAACTAAAAAAACTGATACTACCAGTCTCCTATAACTGATACCAAGAAAATGCAAAATTAAATTTTAACTAAAACTCAAAAAAACTAATACCACCAGCCTAGAAAAACTGATATTACATAAAGACTTAACAATTTTATTTAAACAAGAAATCATAAGAAATGATACTACCATAATCCTAAAACTGATACAACTGAAATTAAAAAACATATACCTCTCCTTCATTGATGTCATTCAGGAACTTTTGGGTAACATATTACTTCAAGTCTCGTAGATCCCATCTAGCAAATCTTGGGTATATCTCGCTAGCTGAGCATCGTGGCTTTATTATCTTCATTTTTTCACATATGCAATACTTCGTAAAAAAACAAAATTTTTTTTAATAAAAGTTGTGCTAAATTCACAAATGTTAGAAAAAATCAAATAAAAAACAAATAAATTACCAGTGGAAGCATTGCACATCCAGACATATTCCTTGGATTATGAATGAAATTTTTAACAAATTTATGGAAATTCTTTTCAATGGTCAACGGCCAAGAAACTGTTTTCATTTTTTCCAAATCACACAAGTACTGCAGAAGTCCCCATCTCAATTTATGTTGATTATTGGGGAAGAAAAAAGTAACTACAATGTCCATGATAAGAAGAGTAGGCAAGTCTTCCATCTTGTACTCATCCTCTTTATCTATTACTTTCTTTATCCTAGATTCAATCAAAGGTCTTGTGATATATGCTGATGATCCAAAATTCTGTAAAGCGTAATTTTTACAAGCTAATGGAATTGTTTTGCTAGTCATCATTTTGGGAGGCTCTATATTATTTCCAAGCATCGGCAACCCAAAAAGTAAGCTAATATCTTTGGCCGTTACTGTCATTTTTTCTTAGCCAAAGATAAAAGCTCCTTCTTCCACAGAATAACGCTTGTAAATCGCATCCAAATTTTCCGTATATTTCTTACATTCCTTCAAATTTATTTTTCCTTCATAGAAAACATTGAAAAGGTTGAAGAATGGTAATCTTTTCAGTAGTTCTAGTTGTTTTTTGCTTAATGCTTTTTTCTACTTCACAAGCTTTATGATTTTATAAGAAGGTTGCGGCCCACATCTATACGCAGATTCAGTTTTTTCTTTTGTAGTTGTTCTATCTTTTGTTTCTCATGGCCGAGGATTAGCAAAATCATCGTCCTAATGTAAAATAGAAACATTATTGAAAACTGATAAATTACTATTTAGATAACAAAATGACACAATATTCATGTAAATAGAAATTCAGTAATAATACTGATACCATTTTGGATTCAGAAATGATAACAAAATGCATTCAAAAATTGTACCATTAATCTCAATATCAAAACTGATACCAGTTAACTGGAAGAACTGATACCACATTCACATAATCAAAATTTTATTAGCATAACTGGTACCAGTTAACTGGAAGAACTGATACCACATTCACATAAACAAAATTTTATTAGCATAACTGATACTAGTGTGCTTCCATAACAGATACCAGTTTCATGCAAACAAAATTTTATTGTCAACACTGATACTAGTGTGCTTTTAAGACTGATACCATGATAAAGTATATTACAACATTTAAGATATAAATCATACGAACACAATATTCAAAGCTTAGTTTTATACAAATTACAACACAGTTTCAGTTTTTAACATTCGTAACTACCAGCTTTCATACAATATTTCATAATGAATTACATACTATTAAAAAAATTAATATAATATTTCAAAATAAAAGCTCACTGGCATCAGTTTTTATACTACAAAATAAAAGCTCACTGGCTAAGTGTTATCATTTATGATACTACAATTCTGATTTTTTTAATTGTAGTATCAGTTTTCCAAATTATGTAGTATCAGTTTGATACTGAAGGTAATGTACCAATTTTCAAAGCATTCTGGTATCAGATTTTTAAAAACAATGTGGTATCATTTTTAAAAACAAATCTAACTATAAGTTTTTATGGTATATTATTACCGAATTTTCTTCTCCACTTTTAGCCTCTTCAACCTTCTTTCTAGTACTCCTCTGATCTTTCTTAGTATTTTTTCCATCGTTCCTTTTTTTGCTCCTTCTTTCTCTCTTTTGAAGTATTTCTTCTTTCATCTGTTGTAGGGTTTCATCATCTTGAGGTTCTTGTGCAGTAGAAACTTCTACTGTTTCTCTAGGCTTTCCAGACGTGTTTTGTTGACCTTCCACTTCCTGATTCCCCTGTCCTTCTTGCTCGACTACAATTTTTTCGATTTCTAGGGTTTCGGCTTCCGCCTTCTGTTGATCACATCGTATTTCGATTTGATTTTCTTCAGATTCAACTTATGTCGATTTTGTTTGTGCTTCTTCAACAATCAAATTCTCAGGGTTTTTGGTAGACATTTTTTTTTTACTTTTTTGAGAATACGAATGATCAATTTTTCTAAAATAAAACGGATTGAAAATGAAATACGAGAGTGTTTTCTAAGTGAACAGACGGAAGTGTTTTTGGCTGAACGATTAAATGGGCCAGGCTTTTGTCCTTCAAATTAATTATTTAACGGCCTGTCCTTTTGGATAAAAAATTTAAACTTTTTGTCCTTCTCAATTTTTTTCCCTATGAAATATTCGATTTTGATTTGAAATTGAATATGAAGTTGAAATCACTTTGAAAACGAATTATAAAATACGTTTTTAAAAGGAAAGCGACGAAATATATGTATAATATTTATATTATATATATGATGGCTTGAATAGAACGCGCTGCGGCAGTTCGCGAATTTCGACCATTGGCTTCGAATGGACACTACGGGAGATCCGACCGTCGGATTCTCCTGAAACCGGAATCATTGGGTTCGTATCGAAAAGAGCTTTCTAAAGAATGCAAGAAATTAGAAATCTAATGGTTATATTCGGAATTATGTCCAAATCAAATTTGGCAAAGGTAGCTGTAAGTGCAGTTCGATGGCCATTGATGGAAATCGACTGTATTGGCCTTGATAAAATTATTAAAATATCAATAATTTGTGTAAAATCATAATAAATGATTTGGAAAGAATTAGGATGAAAAATTCCATATTTGAAAAGATAAAAATGGATTTTTATCGAAATGAACTAGTTTTGAACTAGAATTATAATCCCGTTTATTTTTAAAATAAATAAAGTGGATTTGAAATGGTTTTGAAAATAACCAGAATTCCCAATATATAAAGTGGAAATGGATTTGAATCGAAATTGTCTTTGGAATATTTCGGTGTTAGATTTCATGATTATACAGATATTGTTATGGAAATTTGAAAGATATATTCATATCGTTATTTCCAATACGATATTTGTTGGTCGTAGAATTTGATATTGAATATAAGCCGATATATTTTCTATTCAGAGCCTTGTATTTAATATCAAATGGGATTTGGGTTTGTCGTGAATGGTGTCTTCATAAACACTGTTCTTAAACCCAGTTGAGAAAAAGATTAAATCTTTTTATTTAGATTTAATGAAGTGTACCAATTAAATAATATTTAATTGGAATTGATTTTTGGGTTTATCGTGAACGGTGTCTTAAATAACATTTGTTCTTTAACCCGATAATTAATAGAATGTGATTTTGGGTTGTCATGAATGGTATCATTAATACTGTTCTTAGACCCAGCGGAGTTAAGAAAATCAGAAACTAACTGGAGATTAGTTAAGTTGAATGGTTTTCTGGGTATTGATCTATTGTTGGTTTCGGCCTTCGGGGTTATCACTTAGGGAATTGTTCACTTTCTAATTTATGGTTAAAGGCTGATGGAATAGAATGTGATTTTGGGTTTATCGCGAACCGTGTTTTCAATGACATTGGTTCTTTAACCCAGTTAAAGACAGGATATGATTTCCCCAGTTAAACAATCATTAATATTGATTTTTGGGAAGATTAAAACCAAGTGGAGTTTTAATGAATCTTTAATTAGATTGAAATGATCAAGAATGGAGTATCACCAGTTTTGCTCCAAAGCGATAGTTAAATCTTTAATTAGATTTAAACGTGAAACGGTAATTAATTTTACCGATAACACAGTGGTGTTAGATATGGAGTATTACCAGTTTTGCTCCATGGGATGAATAGGTAGGGATGGGGAAATGAAATAAATCATTACTTCGGTGTGATTCGCTAATCCCGACTAGTTTAAATGATATTCAAAGGAAGATTAAAAAATAAATTTAAAAGAATTTATCTTTGATAAAATTAATGGGAACTTTTCCCTATAAAAGTGAATATTTGAATAAAAGAATATTCTGAATTGGAATGAGGCGTATGTTATGTTTGTGTAACACTTGTTTATTATATACGCGAGTTATTCAGAAAGACCGGGTTTATCCCATTCTTGTAACGACAAGGATTTCGCCCGGACCTAATCGATCGCTAAACCGACCAAGACCGTTCGAATCCCGCATACGCTAACTTTGGGTATACAACACATCAGAACAAATAACAGAAGACTTCAATAAACATCATAATAATGTTACATCAGAGTACAGAATATCAGAGTATATCGATAATAATACACAGCGGAAGATAAATTTACATAAATGTAATACAATGCACAGCGGAAATATAAACTACACAGCGGAAGACTGTAAATGCCTGGACACAGCTTAAAGCTTCAATCCAGACTCCTGCTCAAAACATCTGCAAAATAAAACTACTCGACTGCCCGTGTGGAAAATAGGGGCACCCGAGTTCGCAAGGGAAAAGCAAACTACAGGTCAGTCATGGGACTGGTGTGAGAACTCAAAAACAGTTGTTAAACTTGTTTAAAAATAAGGCAAATCACGGGACCACGCCACTTTCGCGGAACGGGTTTACCCCCATGAAAGCCAGTGTATAAGCAATAATCAATATAGATATATGGATCTACTATGCATCACACAACACGCAATATCCCAATCTACCCACTTAGATTAATCACAACACTTAGATTTTCCAAATCCAATTCAATTTACAGAAATTATTCCTTTGGATTTTATTCCCGATTTCTTATTTCAAATCATTTGAAATAACTATCTAACTTTCTATATCAAAGTAGATTTCACTTCGGGATTTCAAATCAAATCATTTGGAAATGTGAATTCCAAAACATAACAATGCATACAAACAAGTATGCAACCAAATATCGTGCTCCCCATCGACAAGGAAAAGGGTACGCACCTCGCAACTCGATATATATATGTGCACCTACCCCACATAGGAGTAGGCTACACCGACGATGCACCTCCCACTCAGGAGAGCATACACCGCCCTCTCACCCATACTTTTAGTCTCAGGGTTACCCGAATCTTTAGTCACATACTAAATCATTTCATATCCCGAAGTAGGGAAAATCATTTCACAACGTAATAATCACAAGTACTTTCAAAATATAGTACTTCACATCAGTAATTCACGCATATGATCAGTCACTATTAATCACATAACCTTTGAGCTCGTACGTCTCAAAGAAGGGTGTTAAGCAAGAGAATAAATTCTCCGCCACCAAACAGATACATCATCAATAGCAACTAATCGAATATGCGATGAACCACAATGTAACATATAATACATTTTCTAAATCACTTTAGAAATCATCGGGTTTTGGGCCTCGAAATCCTTTCTGTTTTATAAAACATTTTTATAAAACATTCCCTGTCCAAAATCGGGAATACATTTCTTTTCACTTAAGAAAAATATCATTTCACAATCATTCGTTAAATTTGAAATGAACACAACATCGCTAAACACCTTATCGTCAAATCGTGAAGTGTTTCACAAGGCGTTAGCACACAGATATTTTCAACCCAACCCAATGCTAAATGTAAAAGCATATTCTGCTCATAAACTGGTCGAGCACAATCCAAACCATCCATCAATCAAATTTGACATTAAATATAAGGTTTTAAATAGAGAGAGTATTGACTTATATTTAACATCAAATCCTGGAACTAACAGATATCATATCGGGAATAACGATATCGATATCTTCCAAATTCCTATCACAATATCTGTAATCACGGAATCCAATATCGAAAATATCCATTGATAATTTCAATTCAAATCTAATCCAATTTATTTATTTTTAACCATTGGATTATTTTTCTAGTTAATAACTAGTTCATTTCGATAAAAATCTATTTTTATCTTTCCAAATATGGAGTTTTTCATCCCAATTCTTCACAAATCATTTCTTATGATTTTACACAAATTATTACTATTTTTAATAATTTTATCGAGGCCCGTACAGTCGATTTCCATCAACGGCCATCGAACTGCACTTACAGCGACCTTTTTCGAATTTGATTTGGACGTAATTCCAAATCCAACCGTTAGATTTCAAATTTCTAATATTCCTTAGAAAGCTCTTTTCGATACGAACCCAACGGTTCTGATTTCAGGAGAATCCGACGGTCGGATCTCCCGTAATGTCCGTTCGAAGTCAATGGTCGAAATTCGCGAACTGCCGCGGCGCGGCGCGTTCTATTCAGGCCATTATATTATATATATAATATATATAATATATATTTCGTCGATTTCCTTTTAAAACGAATTTTATTAATCATTTCAAATTTGTTTCAAAAACAATTTCAACCTTTATTTCAATTTCAAATCAAAATTGAATCTTCCTTTATAAATTCTTTTAACATTCACTTCGATTTGATTTCAATTCAAATCGATTTCAATTTTATTTCAATTCGAATTCGTTTTCTATTCAGTTCAATTCGAATTCATTTTCTATGTTATTCAATTCGAATTCGTTTTCTATTCAATTCATTTCGAATTCGTTTTCTATTCAATTCATTTCGAATTCGTTTTCTATTCAATTCAATTCGAATTCGTTTTCTATTCAATTCAATTCGAATTCGTTTTCTATTCAATTCATTTCGAATTCGTTTTCTATTCAATTCATTTTGAATTCGTTTTCTATTCAATTCATTTCGAATTCGTTTTCTATTCAATTCATTTCGAATTCGTTTTCTATTCAGTTCAATTCGAATTCGTTTTCTATTCAATTCATTTTCAATATATTCGATACTTTCTCTTTCACTATATATAATATTTTCACTTTCGATATATATAATATTTTCACTTTCGATATATTCGATATTTTCACTTTCAATATATTCGATATTTTCTCTTTCACTATATATAAATTTCACTTTTCATATATTCGATATTTTCACTTCGCTATATATATAAATTTCACTTTTCATATATTCGATATTTTCACTTCCTTTTATATATATAAATTTCACTTTTCATATATTCGATATTTTCACTTCGCTATATATATAAATTTCACTTTTCATATATTCGATATTTTCACTTTGCTATATATATAAATTTCACTTTTCATATATATGTTATTTCACTTCGCTATCAATCAATTTTCACAACAATTTCAACCAATAAATATCGTCCATGGTTTGTGGACGAGGGGCATATATATATATATATATATATATATATATATATAGATATTTATATATAGCAATTCACTTCCACTTTCAACACATATATAAAATTATAAAAAGAAATTGAAGAGTGAGAAATCCTCACCAATAGCTATCCACTCACACGATTCTTCCTTAATAGAAACTTCGCCTTCTTGTCCTTCTTGTTGCTTTCGTTGACTGTATCCCCTACATAGGTAAAAATCGAATTTTACTATGTTATTTAATATATTTTTATTATTCTTATGATGCAACAATTATATTTTTATTGCTTTAAAAATATAAGAATCATACTTTACTATTTCTACTTAACAAAAATTCTATCTTTTCTGTTTTTAAAAATACGATCTTTATTTTCAAGTTCAAAATTTTTTCTATTAAAAGATCAAACCCTCTTCTTATTTCAAAGTTAAAAAATAAAAATCATTTCCTTTTCCTTTTCAAACCAGTTTTTGATTTCTTTTAAAAACAGTTTTTGAATCTCTTTTTAAAAATTCTGTTTTAACTTCTTTTAAAACTCTGTTTAAAAACCCTTTTAAAAATTTCTGTTTATGCTTCTTTTAAAACTTTCTGTTTTAAAATCCTTTTAAAAAAAATTCTGTTTTTAAAACTAAAAGAAATCAGTTTTTAAATTTATTAAAAATACAGTTTTTATTACCCAGTTATAAAAATAAAAATAAATTAACTAACTAAAAAAAAAAAAAAAAAAAAACTCACCGAGCTTCGAATGGGAGGAGGAAGTCGGCGGTTCTCGTGGCGGCGTTCGGAGTTGTCGCGGCGGTGGTTTCGGAGTTGTCGAGGTCGAGGGTTTCTGCGATAGTTCGTTCGGTGGGAGGAGGAGGTTGCGAGGGCGGCTTAGGCGAAGGGTTCGGCGGTCAGGCGGTGGGGCTTCGGCGGTCAGGCGGCGGCTTCGGCGGTCAGGAGGGCGGCGGCTCGTATTATTTAGGGTTTCTTTTTTTTTTTTTTTATTTGCTTTGTGAATACTGATCGGGGGGGCCAACGAGGAAGAAAAGGGGGAAATGTATTTTTTTTATTATTTTATTATATTATTTAATTATTAAATTATGCACAAGGGTTGACTTTTACATATGACCTCGAAATGAGGTCCACCGCCTGTCGTCCATAGCGTTTTACCCCCATTCCGAACACAATGGGATATGTATCGCAAGCTGGTTTGATCGTTACAATCAGTTTCCGTTGAATTTACAATTTAAATCCTTATATTGAATTTTAAACGTACATTTCAAATTACCGGGGTCACATACTAACTAGAAAAATTCCAGAAAAATATTTTCTAGTTTCGTATTGACGATACGGTCCTAACAAAACTAGTTTCGTCGAATTCTGAGACCGTTTGAAAAATGGCCAATTTCCAGTCGATTAAATTCAATAGAAACTGGTCAAACGCGTTTTCTTTTGCCACGCTCACATATTGATTCGAAAAATTATGAAATTTGAAACCTAGCAATAGTTTGACATCCCGGACCCGACAAAAGTGGTTTCGTCGAAATCCGAGGTCATTTGCAAAATGTCCATTTTTAAGGGCCTGAATTCCATAGCGACTATTCAGAATTTTCAACTGGACATATCTTTTGATTCACGTTATGAAATCTTGATTTTTCGGATTCGTTGGAAAGATATTCACTATTAGATTCCATTATTTTTGGTTTCACTACAATCCGGATTGTTTTGCACCCGGTACATTCAATTGAAGTTTGAAATCGAATTATCGAACTACCGCGCCATTTTCAATTCTATTTATAATTATATATAAATATTTATATTCTAACGACGACGCGTTTAATATATACGTTCGAATTATATTCAAAATAAATTTCACGCCGATATTATTTAAAATAATTCATTTTAAATAATCAAAATTCCCCAAAATTGCCAAAATAAAAATTTTAAACTGGCCCAGAATTTGCGGGTTGTTACAATCTCCCCCACTTAAAACTTTTCGTCCCCGAAAAGGAACAAAGTCGAAAGTGGTTTGATAATTCAACTCTACGCTCGACCTGGCTTCCATTCTCCAACTTTTCAGTTTCTGAGAATTTTCAAAATTTCAAAAATTTGGCTAACACCCTAAATTTTCGAAAAATTTCGCCATAACCTCCCCTGCAATGGGAGCATCGGGAAATTGCAAATAGCGTTCCCGGTCCTTCAGATCTCAAAAAGAAAAAGAAAAAGCCAAGCGGCTAGCCAATAGGCTCACAAAATCATCATCACCCAAACAAAACAGGAAATTATGTAGTAAACATGTACCTATTTGTCGGGCAAACAAATTTTATTCTCTGCTCTAGCCTCCTTGCTATGACCTGTTCAATGTAAGTGCAAGTATATGCATGCATTTGCAACCAAATTTCAATACAGTTTACTATTTGGTTCAATTGGCTAAATGGTTAAAAATTATCAAACAAGTAAACAAACAACACAAACATCAATCAATTAATTGATTATATTTTCAAATATATAATTTTATATATTTAAAATCATATTTTCTAAAATCAGATTATATATATAATCACAAATACGTTATTTATAAACAAATAACTCTCGACTCATTCTGGGGCATTTCTAACCCCATCTCTAACGAGTCACTCATCCTAGAATGCTACTGATTCTATCTCTAATGAGGATTCTTTTATAGGACATTACTAATCCTACCTCTGATGAGTCTTTTGTTCAGTTCTAATGAGTTGTACCCCAAAGATTTGAGTTTAACCAAAGCTCTGATACCACGTTGTAACGACAAGGATTTCGCCCGGACCTAATCGATCGCTAAACCGACCAAGACCGTTCGAATCCCGCATACGCTAACTTTGGGTATACAACACATCAGAACAAATAACAGAAGACTTCAATAAACATCATAATAATGTTACATCAGAGTACAGAATATCAGAGTATATCGATAATAATACACAGCGGAAGATAAATTTACATAAATGTAATACAATGCACAGCGGAAATATAAACTACACAGCGGAAGACTGTAAATGCCTGGACACAGCTTAAAGCTTCAATCCAGACTCCTGCTCAAAACATCTGCAAAATAAAACTACTCGACTGCCCGTGTGGAAAATAGGGGCACCCGAGTTCGCAAGGGAAAAGCAAACTACAGGTCAGTCATGGGACTGGTGTGAGAACTCAAAAACAGTTGTTAAACTTGTTTAAAAATAAGGCAAATCACGGGACCACGCCACTTTCGCGGAACGGGTTTACCCCCATGAAAGCCAGTGTATAAGCAACAATCAATATAGATATATGGATCTACTATGCATCACACAACACGCAATATCCCAATCTACCCACTTAGATTAATCACAACACTTAGATTTTCCAAATCCAATTCAATTTACAGAAATTATTCCTTTGGATTTTATTCCCGATTTCTTATTTCAAATCATTTGAAATAACTATCTAACTTTCTATATCAAAGTAGATTTCACTTCGGGATTTCAAATCAAATCATTTGGAAATGTGAATTCCAAAACATAACAATGCATACAAACAAGTATGCAACCAAATATCGTGCTCCCCATCGACAAGGCAAAGGGTACGCACCTCGCAACTCGATATATATATGTGCACCTACCCCACATAGGAGTAGGCTACACCGACGATGCACCTCCCACTCAGGAGAGCATACACCGCCCTCTCACCCATACTTTTAGTCTCAGGGTTACCCGAATCTTTAGTCACATACTAAATCATTTCATATCCCGAAGTAGGGAAAATCATTTCACAACGTAATAATCACAAGTACTTTCAAAATATAGTACTTCACATCAGTAATTCACGCATATGATCAGTCACTATTAATCACATAACCTTTGAGCTCGTACGTCTCAAAGAAGGGTGTTAAGCAAGAGAATAAATTCTCCGCCACCAAACAGATACATCATCAATAGCAACTAATCGAATATGCGATGAACCACAATGTAACATATAATACATTTTCTAAATCACTTTAGAAATCATCGGGTTTTGGGCCTCGAAATCCTTTCTGTTTTATAAAACATTTTTATAAAACATTCCCTGTCCAAAATCGGGAATACATTTCTTTTCACTTAAGAAAAATATCATTTCACAATCATTCGTTAAATTTGAAATGAACACAACATCGCTAAACACCTTATCGTCAAATCGTGAAGTGTTTCACAAGGCGTTAGCACACAGATATTTTCAACCCAACCCAATGCTAAATGTAAAAGCATATTCTGCTCATAAACTGGTCGAGCACAATCCAAACCATCCATCAATCAAATTTGACATTAAATATAAGGTTTTAAATAGAGAGAGTATTGACTTATATTTAACATCAAATCCTGGAACTAACAGATATCATATCGGGAATAACGATATCGATATCTTCCAAATTCCTATCACAATATCTGTAATCACGGAATCCAATATCGAAAATATCCATTGATAATTTCAATTCAAATCTAATCCAATTTATTTATTTTTAACCATTGGATTATTTTTCTAGTTAATAACTAGTTCATTTCGATAAAAATCTATTTTTATCTTTTCAAATATGGAGTTTTTCATCCCAATTCTTCACAAATCATTTCTTATGATTTTACACAAATTATTACTATTTTTAATAATTTTATCGAGGCCCGTACAGTCGATTTCCATCAACGGCCATCGAACTGCACTTACAGCGACCTTTTTCGAATTTGATTTGGACGTAATTCCAAATCCAACCGTTAGATTTCAAATTTCTAATATTCCTTAGAAAGCTCTTTTCGATACGAACCCAACGGTTCTGATTTCAGGAGAATCCGACGGTCGGATCTCCCGTAATGTCCGTTCGAAGTCAATGGTCGAAATTCGCGAACTGCCGCGGCGCGGCGCGTTCTATTCAGGCCATTATATTATATATATAATATATATAATATATATTTCGTCGATTTCCTTTTAAAACGAATTTTATTAATCATTTCAAATTTGTTTCAAAAACAATTTCAACCTTTATTTCAATTTCAAATCAAAATTGAATCTTCCTTTATAAATTCTTTTAACATTCACTTCGATTTGATTTCAATTCAAATCGATTTCAATTTTATTTCAATTCGAATTCGTTTTCTATTCAGTTCAATTCGAATTCATTTTCTATGTTATTCAATTCGAATTCGTTTTCTATTCAATTCATTTCGAATTCGTTTTCTATTCAATTCATTTCGAATTCGTTTTCTATTCAATTCAATTCGAATTCGTTTTCTATTCAATTCAATTCGAATTCGTTTTCTATTCAATTCATTTCGAATTCGTTTTCTATTCAATTCATTTCGAATTCGTTTTCTATTCAATTCATTTCGAATTCGTTTTCTATTCAATTCATTTCGAATTCGTTTTCTATTCAGTTCAATTCGAATTCGTTTTCTATTCAATTCATTTTCAATATATTCGATACTTTCTCTTTCACTATATATAATATTTTCACTTTCGATATATATAATATTTTCACTTTCGATATATTCGATATTTTCACTTTCAATATATTCGATATTTTCTCTTTCACTATATATAAATTTCACTTTTCATATATTCGATATTTTCACTTCGCTATATATATAAATTTCACTTTTCATATATTCGATATTTTCACTTCCTTTTATATATATAAATTTCACTTTTCATATATTCGATATTTTCACTTCGCTATATATATAAATTTCACTTTTCATATATTCGATATTTTCACTTTGCTATATATATAAATTTCACTTTTCATATATATGTTATTTCACTTCGCTATCAATCAATTTTCACAACAATTTCAACCAATAAATATCGTCCATGGTTTGTGGACGAGGGGCGTATATATATATATATATATATATATAGATATTTATATATAGCAATTCACTTCCACTTTCAACACATATATAAAATTATAAAAAGAAATTGAAGAGTGAGAAATCCTCACCAATAGCTATCCACTCACACGATTCTTCCTTAATAGAAACTTCGCCTTCTTGTCCTTCTTGTTGCTTTCGTTGACTGTATCCCCTACATAGGTAAAAATCGAATTTTACTATGTTATTTAATATATTTTTATTATTCTTATGATGCAACAATTATATTTTTATTGCTTTAAAAATATAAGAATCATACTTTACTATTTCTACTTAACAAAAATTCCATCTTTTCTGTTTTTAAAAATACGATCTTTATTTTCAAGTTCAAAATTTTTTCTATTAAAAGATCAAACCCTCTTCTTATTTCAAAGTTAAAAAATAAAAATCATTTCCTTTTCCTTTTCAAACCAGTTTTTGATTTCTTTTAAAAACAGTTTTTGAATCTCTTTTTAAAAATTCTGTTTTAACTTCTTTTAAAACTCTGTTTAAAAACCCTTTTAAAAATTTCTGTTTATGCTTCTTTTAAAACTTTCTGTTTTAAAATCCTTTTAAAAAAATTTCTGTTTTTAAAACTAAAAGAAATCAGTTTTTAAATTTATTAAAAATACAGTTTTTATTACCCAGTTATAAAAATAAAAATAAATTAACTAACTAAAAAAAAAAAAAAAACTCACCGAGCTTCGAATGGGAGGAGGAAGTCGGCGGTTCTCGTGGCGGCGTTCGGAGTTGTCGCGGCGGTGGTTTCGGAGTTGTCGAGGTCGAGGGTTTCTGCGATAGTTCGTTCGGTGGGAGGAGGAGGTTGCGAGGGCGGCTTAGGCGAAGGGTTCGGCGGTCAGGCGGTGGGGCTTCGGCGGTCAGGCGGCGGCTTCGGCGGTCAGGAGGGCGGCGGCTCGTATTATTTAGGGTTTCTTCTTTTTTTTTTTATTTGCTTTGTGAATACTGATCGGGGGGGGCCAACGAGGAAGAAAAGGGGGAAATGTATTTTTTTTATTATTTTATTATATTATTTAATTATTAAATTATGCACAAGGGTTGACTTTTACATATGACCTCGAAATGAGGTCCACCGCCTATCGTCCATAGCGTTTTACCCCCATTCCGAACACAATGGGATATGTATCGCAAGCTGGTTTGATCGTTACAATCAGTTTCCGTTGAATTTACAATTTAAATCCTTATATTGAATTTTAAACGTACATTTCAAATTACCGGGGTCACATACTAACTAGAAAAATTCCAGAAAAATATTTTCTAGTTTCGTATTGACGATACGGTCCTAACAAAACTAGTTTCGTCGAATTCTGAGACCGTTTGAAAAATGGCCAATTTCCAGTCGATTAAATTCAATAGAAACTGGTCAAACGCGTTTTCTTTTGCCACGCTCACATATTGATTCGAAAAATTATGAAATTTGAAACCTAGCAATAGTTTGACATCCCGGACCCGACAAAAGTGGTTTCGTCGAAATCCGAGGTCATTTGCAAAATGTCCATTTTTAAGGGCCTGAATTCCATAGCGACTATTCAGAATTTTCAACTGGACATATCTTTTGATTCACGTTATGAAATCTTGATTTTTCGGATTCGTTGGAAAGATATTCACTATTAGATTCCATTATTTTTGGTTTCACTACAATCCGGATTGTTTTGCACCCGGTACATTCAATTGAAGTTTGAAATCGAATTATCGAACTACCGCGCCATTTTAAATTCTATTTATAATTATATATAAATATTTATATTCTAACGACGACGCGTATAATATATACGTTCGAATTATATTCAAAATAAATTTCACGCCGATATTATTTAAAATAATTCATTTTAAATAATCAAAATTCCCCAAAATTGCCAAAATAAAAATTTTAAACTGGCCCAGAATTTGCGGGTTGTTACAATTCTGAATAACTGATATGACGATTAGTCAAAGATGAAGATAGTGGTTGAAGATCGAAGGTCTTCACGTCGTTTGGATAATTACTGATGATCTTGATTGGGCCGTACACCCAAGAGGAGGGAATCAGTTGGTGATCGTCCAGACGTGCTTGGAGATCGATGGATATGCGAGGAATAAAGTTCCTTCGGTTTCGTTCAGACCCAGAATGGACTTGTAAATGGACTGTGTGTCTAACATTGGATATCATTCTGTGTGATTGATGGATATCGGTTGCATGGAGTGGTTTGCCTATGTGGCATGCTAAGATGCAATTGATCAAGGCTTCTGTTGAAACGAAGAGTCTTGTGGTTGATGATCAAAGCATGGCCTTTGTGGCATCGCTCTGTGTAGCGTTAATTCGCGAGCCTCACACCCTGGTGTGAACCAAAAATGGGAGAAGGACCTCAGGGAGGGCATGCATTTCTTTCTAGTTAGAAGTGGCATCAGTGGTTTACAAGACTTGACGAGTTTGACTTATGTGGTTGTTTGAATGCGAGGCGCCTCGGATATATCGGTCGACCCGGGACCGATGGAGTCATTAGACTCATTTACGCCCCATAGGGCGGGGAAACGCAGTGTCTAGGGTTTAAGTTTAATCCACATCAGTGGACCGACCCTGACGATCCAAGGGACGATGCGTTCTGTTCCTGAGGGGCGGACTAGAGGCTCTCGAATCGGTGAGGACTATCTTTTGCCTCGGTTCACAGATGGAAATCCAACTTCCAATACGTGACTATGCGGTTTTGATTATAAACCCATGTATGGCGACATAGCGGTATGTGGCCCTTATGCCGTCTATTATTGATACTTATGATTGAAATTGTTTTGACACTATGCACTTATAATAGTATCAAATGATTTGTTTTAGCGTACGAAGCATTCTTTGGCTATTATAAGGTAAAACTGTAATAACCCAGAAATCCGAGCCAATTTAAAATTTTTATTTTGGCTATTTTAATGAATTTTGATTATTTAAAATGAATTATTTTAAATAATAACGACGAAAAAATTTATTTTCGACAAAGTTAAAACGAATATTTCATTTTAATTATATAACGAGCCTGAAATGGCGCGGTAGTTTGAAATTTCGATTTCGAATTTCAAATGAATATACAGAATTCGTTTTAAGTCGGAATTAGACGAAACAAGAAATATTTGAATCTGTTTGACGATATCTTTCTAACTGATATAAGAAACTGAGATTTCACATTAGAAGTTGAAAGATATGTCCAGCTTAAAATTCTGAAAAGTCGCTGTGGAATTTATATATATTTTAGTATATATAAAGGTCTTTGAAAATGGAAATTTTGCAAACAACCTTCGTTTACGACGAAACCACTTTTGTTGGATCCGGGACGTCAAATTTTTGCTAGGTTTCAAAATTCATAATTTTCTGAATCAATATGTGAGTGTGGCGAAGTTAAATGTGTTTTGACAATTTCAGTCAATTTCGATCGACTAGAAAATGGCCATTTTTCAAACGGTCTTCAAATTCGACGAAATTAGTTTTGTTAGGACTATATCCTCAATACGAAGTTAGAAATAATTTTTTTGGAATTTTCAGAGTTAGTATGTGTCCCCGGTAAATTGAAATGTGCGTTAAAATTGAATATATACTGATTTATATTGTAAATTTAACAAAAATCGATCATAACGATCGAATTGGCCTTCGTGACATATCCCATTGTGTTCGGAATGGGGGTTATTAGCTAGGGACGACAGTCGGTGGGTTCGCTTTCGAGTTCGAAATAAAAAGTTGCTTTATTGATAATTAAATATATATATTATTAAAATTGGTAAACTCCTTTATCCCTCTCTCCCCCCTCCCTATCGTTCATTTCAAATAGGATTAAAAAAAACCTAAAGCCTTCGATACCCCGTCGTGCCCATTCCCTTCGCCCTTCACTTCCATCACCGCCGGCGAGCCTCGCCGCACCCCCCCAGTCGTCGCCACCTTCCTCTACCCCTCTCCACTTCGATTTCTGCAACCCTAGGCCCCCCAAAACCCTTGGTCGACGGAAGGAGCCCCACCACCCTCGCCGCACCTCCTGGGCCCGCCTCCAGCCTGCTCTGGCCACGCCTGGACACCCCTCCACCGACTCTAACGATATGCGCCCTCCTCCAACTCGAGACAGCTGCCGTGGGCCCCTCCTCAAGCCAAGACTCGATTTTTGTTTGATTTACAGCAAAAATGTGAGTTCTCCCTTTCCTTTTATTTCTTATTTTCATTTATTTTATAATGTAAATAGCATATGGTTAAAAATCTGAAAGTTTAGAATAACATGGATATAAAATATAGATTTTTGTTTATATGAAAGATCGAATTTTTATAATTAAAGCTGTGATTTTTATTTACAAAAGATTTGATTTTTATAAGCAAAAGATTTAGATTTGTAGTAACAAAAAGATTACATCTTTAATAGCAAAAAGACTGGATTTTTATCTAAGAAAGAGATTTTTAATCGTATAAAGGAGAGATTTTTAAATCGAAAAAGGAGTGATTTTTATTAGAAAAGATAATATTTTTATTAGAGAAAAAGTTTTATTTTTATATATGCATATAAAGTTAGGATTTTTAGTCGTGTAAAAATAGAATTTTTAATGATGTAAAAATAGAATTTTTAAATAATAGAGAAGTTAAAAATATAATTTTTATACTAATGGCATATTAAAAATATGATTTTTATATAGTAGAGTTATAAAAATATAATCTTTATTAGAAGAAGAGATAATAAAAATATAATTTTTATTTAGTAAAGATAATAAAATATGATTTTTATATGGTAGGGATAATAAAAATGTGATATTTTATATACATGGCAACAACATAAAATTGCGATTTTTATATATGTAGTGGATACGGACAACGAAAGTGACGAAAGAAAACACGATGAAGATTTCCTACATATGAAGAGTCGTGGCGTTTTGTCTAGCTTATCGGTGAGAACTCCTCACTTTTATTTTTATTCCTAGTTGAAATATATACTAGGATGCAGACGGTGTTTAGTAGCACCCGACACCCGTCTTCCATAGACCATGGATAACTTGTTTGTTTGGTTGCTGTGTTGTGAAATTTGTTTGTGTGATGTGAAATGAAATAAAATATTAAATAGTGGAAAATATTTTATAGTTAAAAATATAATTTTTAACGTGTATATAAAATAAATATTTATAAACAAATCGACGATTTGTTTATATACACTGATTTGACTGATATTGATTGAGACGATAAATTTTACACATCGCCCAACTGCACAAATAGAATCTGTGTTTGTTGATTTGAAACCCCACACGGGTATTGGGATGATATTTGATGTACACTAATCCCGATTGTTTAGTTGTATGTCAATCGATGGGTTAACAGACTGTGTAAGCGTTAATTATTTATATTTAATGCTTATGCAGTTGTGTGGTGCACTCTGGATGATGGTTGATTATTTATCGTTACAGTTTATATACATGTGTTGTAGAAAATCCATATAATTAACATTATATGGTAATTGACTGGGCCTCATTCCAATATAGAAAATAAATTCATGTGTTGAATAGAAAATAAATTCATGTGTTGAATAGAAAATTAATTCATGTGTTGAATAAAAGCCGTGTTGATTAGATTGACGTCGTTTTGACGTGAACGATATTTATATCGATTTTATTCATTTTATAATGAATATCGAAAGTGATTTCAAAGTTTGATATATTGAAATGAATTGATATTCGAATTAAATTGAAATGGATAGAAATTCGAATTAAATTGAAAAGAATTGAAATTCGAATTAGATTGAAATAGAATTGAAATCGTTTTGAAAACGAATTTAAAACGATTTATATAATACGTTTTAAAAGGAAATCGGCGAAGTATATATTATATATATAATATAATGGCCTGAATAGAACGCTCCGCGCTGCGTTAGTTCGTGAATTTCGACCATTGACTTCGAATTGACATTACGGGAGATCCGACTGTCGGATTCTCTAAAACCAGAATCGTTGGGTTCGTATCGAAAAGAGCTTTCTAATGAATATTAGAGATTTGAAATCTAAAAGTTGGATTTGGGTTTATGTCCAAATCAAATTTGGAAAAGGTTGCTGTAAGTGCAGTTCGATGGCCGTTGATGGAAATCGCCTGTACGGGCCTTGATAAAATTATTAAAAATAGTAATAATTTGTGTAAAGTCATAAGAAATTATTTAGGAAGAATTGGGGTGAAAAGCTCCATATTTGAAAGAATAAAAATAGATTTTTATCGAAATGAACTAATTTTGAATTAGAATAATAATTTATTTATTTTTAAATAAATAAATTGGATTTGAAATGGTTTTAAAAGAAACCAGAATTTCCAATAGTTGATTTGGAATGGATTTGAATCGAAATTATCTTTGGAATATTTCGATGTTGGATTTCGTGATTAAAAAGATATTGTTATGGGAATTTGAAAGATATATTTATATCGTTATTTCCAACATGATATTTGTTGGTCGTAGAATTTGATATTAAATATAAGCCGATATATTTTCTATTCAGAGCCTTGTATTTAATATCAAATGTGATTTGGGTTTGTCATGAGTGGTGTCTTCATTAACACTGTTCTTAAGCCCAGTTTAGAAAATGATTAAACCTTTTATATAGATTTAATGAAGTGTACCAATTAAATAGTATTTAATTGGAATTGAATTCGAATTGATTTTTGGGTTTATCGTGAATGGTGTTTTAAATAACACTTGTTCTTTATCCTGATAATTAACGGAATGTGATTTTGGTTTGTCGTGAACGGTATCTTCAATAATACCGTTCTTAGACCCAACCGAGTTAAGAAAATCAGAAACTAACTAGAGAATAGTTAAGTTGAATGGTTTCTTGGGTATTGATCTGATGTTGGTTTCGGCCTTCGGGGTTAATATTTAGGTAATTGCTCACCTGCTAATTTACGGTTAGGGACTGATTGAAATGTGATGTGATTTGGGGGTTTATCGTGAACCGTGTTTTAAATGACATCGGTTCTTTAACCCAGTTAAAGATTAAAAATAAGTGGAGTTTTAATGAATCTTTAATTATATTGAAAAGATCGAGAATGGAGTATCATCAGTTTTGCTCCAGGCGATAGTTAAATCTTTAATTAGATTTGAATGTGAAATGGTAATTGAATTTACCGATAACACTGTGGTGTTAGATATGAAGTATTACCAGTTTTACTTCATAGGATGAATAGGTTGGGATTGGGAAATTAAAACCAATGATTATTTCGGTAAGGTTCGTTAATCCCGGCTAGTTTGGATAAACCATAATTTGGTTTGAATTGATATTCAAAGGAAGATTAAAAAATAAATTTAAAGAATTTATCTTTGATAAAATAAATGGGAACCTTTCCCTAAGAATGTGAAATTTAGAAACTAACTATAGGTTAGCTAAGTTGCTTGGATATTGATCTAATGTTGGTTTCGGCCTTTGGGGTTAATATTTGGGGAATTATTCTCTTGCTAATTTACAGTTAGTGACTGATGAATTGGAATGAGGCGTATGTTGTGTTTGTGTAACACTTGTTTATTATACACGCGAGTTATTCAGAAAGACCGGGTTTACCCCATTCTGAATAACTGATTCAACGATTAGTCGAAGATGAACACGGTGGTTGAAGACCGGAGGTCTTCACTTCGTTTGGATAATTACTGATGATCTTGATTGGGATGTACACCTAAGAGGAGGGAATCAGCTGGTGATCGTTCAGACGTACTTGGAGATCGATGGATATGCAAGGAATAAGATTCCTCCGGTTTCGTTCAGACCCAGAACGGACTTGTAAACGGATGTGTGTCTGACATCGGATTTCACTCTGTGTGATTGATATTGGTTGCATAGAGTGGTTTGCCTGTGTGGCATGCTAAGATGCAAAAGATCAAGGCTTCTGTTGAAAAGCAGAGTCTTGTGATTGATGATCAAAGCACGGCCTGTGTGGCATAGCTTTGTGTAACATTGATTCGCGAGCCTCACACCTCGGTTGTGAACCAGAAACGGGAGAAGGATCCAGGGAGGACATGCGTCTCTTTCTAGCTATAAGCGGCGTCAGTGGTTTTACATGCCCTGACGAGTTTGACTTATGTGGTTGTCGTTGTTGCGAGGCGCCTCAGATATATCGGTCGTTCTCGAACCGATGGAGTCATTCGTTGGCTCATTTATGCCCCATAAGGCGGGGAGACGTAGTGTTCAGGGTTTCATCTAATCCACATCGAGTGGACCGGCTCTGTGGCTCCAAGGGTCGATGCGTTCTGATCCTGAGACATGGGCTAGAATATCTTGAATTCGGTAGAGGACGAACCCTTGCCTCGGTTCATAGATGGAAACCCAACTTCCAATATGTGACTTTGCGGTTTTGATTATAGAGCCTATATATGGCGACATAGTGGGATGGGGCACTTATGCTGCCTATGATTGATACTTATGATTTGAAGTTGTTTTATACACTATACACTCATATTAATAATAAAAGATGAAATTTGGTGTATCTAGGCGGCGCGTTGAACGAGAGGCGCCTCTTTTTTTCTGACCTAATTGATTCTAACGGGGATAGATAAAAGAGTGGGGGGAGGGTGTTTTATTATTAATATAATTTATTATTTTATTATTTTTCTTCTATAAAAAGGTAGGGTCTTTATTCGAACTCGAAATCGAACCTGACGACTGTCGACCCCAGCGTTTTACCCCCATTCCGAACACAATGGGATATGTTTCGTAGGCCAATTCGATCGTTATGATCAGTTTTCATTTGAATTTAAAATATAAATCCACATATATTGAATTCAAATGTACATTTCAAATTACTGGGGTCACATACTAACTAGAAAAATTCCAGAAAAATATTTTCTAGCTTCATATCGACGATACGGTCCTAACAAAACTAGTTTCGTCAAATTCTGAGACCGTTTGAAAAATGTTCATTTTCCAGTCGATTAAAATCAACTAAAACTGGTCAAACGCGTTTTCCTTTGCCACGCTCACATATTGAATCGGAAAATTATGAAATTTGAAACCTAGAAATAACCTTACATCCTAGATCCAACAAAAGTGGTTTCGTCGAAATCCGAGATCGTTTGCAAAATGGCTATTTTCGAGGGCCGAAATTCCATAGCGACTATTCAGAAATTTCAACTGGACATATCTTTTTATCCTCGCTATGAAATTTCAATTTTCCGGGTTCGTTGGAAAGAAAGTCACAATTAGATTCCATTATTTTTGGTTTCACTAAAATCCGGTTTGTTTTGCACCTGGTATATTCAATTGAAGTTTGAAATCGAATTATCGAACTACCGCGCCATTTTCAATTCCTTTTATAATTTAAAATAAATATTTATATTCTAACGACGATCTATATAAATATATACGTTCGATTCTATTCAAATATATTTATCGTCGATATTATTTAAAATCATCTATTTTAAATATTCAAAATTCGCTAAAATCGCCAAAATAAAATTTTTAAACTAGCTCGCATTTCCGGGTTATTACACAAGCATTCTTTGGCTATTATAAGGTAAAACCCTATCCTCCAGCTTGTGTTGCATTGTGTGATGGGACCTGGGTCTTACAATAGCTTCATTGTTCTTTATTTAGCATTGCGTTATTGTTTTATGCACTGGTATTCTTGGGAGGAAACCCGTTCCGTGTTATACGGCGTGGTCCCTTGATTACCTAACTTTAAAATAAAGATTAATAACTGTTTTAATTCTCACACCAGTCCCATGACTGACCTGAGGTTTGTTGTATTAACCTAAACTCTGGGTGCCCTTATTTTGACACGGGCAACCAATAGTTTTGGTTTTGCAGATTTATATTCACAGGATCCTGGTTTACAGCTGGAATGATACTCGGGAAGCTCTGTATCTGTGTATTACTTCTAGTTGTGTTTTGTATTATTTTCCGCTGCGATGTATTTAAATGTAATTTAAATCTTTGATATTTTATGTGTAATATTTATTCTTACTCTGTATATTCTTGTATTCTGATGGAATTGTTGTAATATACAATGAAATGTTCATCTGCTGCGTTCTTTTATGTGTTGTTCTCAAAGCAATCCGCTCTTTCCTTACCGGGGAAGTTTGGGACGTTTCATCGTGGTATCAGAGCTTTGGTGTACAAAGCTAGAGAACAAGACATGTTAGAACCAAACGAAAGAATTTGTCAGAAATTGGATTAGTAATATCCAATGAGAATGACTCGTTAGAGATGAGATCAGTAGTATCCTAGAACGAGTGCGAAGAGTATATTTTGAAAATGAAAATAACTTTTGTTTTGAAAATTTAAATCAATTATTCGTATTTGATTATTTATTTTATATTGAATTTGTACAATCCAGTATATAAAGATTTTGTATATACGCCTTGGAAACGTGTATTTGAAGTTTTAATGTACTGGATAGTTATAGAATCATACTCTAGTTGCCTGGGGATAATTCTGGTGATGGGGCACCATCGCCAGTATTTATATTCGAGTGACAAAAGTGAGATTTCTATATATTTCCAATTGACTGGTGTGAGAACCGAAACTAGATAGGGTCTATTATTGTGATTTGGCACCAAAAATGTGATTTTTGACTATATATCAAAATTATGAATTTGAATAGTTAAATTCACTAATTGATTGATGGTTGTGTTGTATGATTATCCCTTTAAACCATTATATGAAAGAACGGTGAATTTATGCCAAATTGGTCAAATAGTGAAATGTATTGAAAAATGATCGCATTTGCATACATATACATATACTTACATTGAATAGGTCACAGCAAATAGGCTAGAGAAGAGGAACAAAATTGTTTGCCCGACAAATAGGTACATATTTACCATAATTTACTGTTTGGTTTGGGTGATGATGATTTTATGAGCCGATTGGCTAGCCACTTGGCTTTTTCTTTTTCTTTTGGATTGAAGAAGGCCATGGGAGGCTATATGAAATATCCCGAAGTCCCCGGTGCAAGGGAGGTTATGGCGAAATTTTTCGGAAATTTAGGGTGTTAGCCAAATTTTTGAAAAATTTGAAAAGTTCTTAGAAACTGAAAAGTTGAAGAACTTAAGCCGTAAGGAAAATAATGAAAGTTGAATTGATTAGTTAAACAACTTTCGGCTTCGTTCCTTTTCGGGGACGAAAAGTTTTAAGTGGGGGAGATTGTAATAACCCGAAAATCCGAGCCAATTGAAAATTTTTATTTTGGCTATTTTAATGAATTTTGATTATTTTAAATAATAAGGACGAAAATTTTTATTTTCAACAAAGTTAAAATGAATATTTTATTTTAATTATATAACGAGCCTGAAATGGCGCGGTAGTTTGAAATTTGGATTTTGAATTTCAAATGAATATACAGAATTCATTTTAAGTCGGAACTGGACGAAACAAGAAATATTTGAATCTGTTTGACGATATCTTTCTAACGAATATAAGAAACTGAGATTTCACATTAGAAGTTGAAAGATATGTCCAGTTTAAAATTTAGAAAAGTCGCTGTGGAATTTATATATATTTTAAAATATATAAAGGCCTTTGGAAATGGAAATTTTGCAGACGACCTTCGTTTTCGACGAAACCACTTTTGTTGGATCCAGGACGGCAAAATATTGCTAGGTTTCAAAATTCATTATTGTCTGAATTAATATGTGAGCGTGGCGAAGTTAAACGTGTTTTAACAGTTTCAGTCAATTTCGATCGACTAGAAAATGGCCATTTTTCAAACGGTCTTCGAATTCGACGAAATTAATTTTGTTAGGACCGTATCCTCAATACGAAGCTAGAAATAATTTTTCTGGAATTTTTAGAGTTAGTATGTGGACCCGGTAAATTGAAATGTGCGTTAAAATTGAATATATACTGATTTATATTGTAAATTTAACGAAAATTGATTTTAACGATCGAATTGGCCTTCGTGACATATCCCATTGTGTTCGGAATGGGGGTTATTAGCTAGCGACGACAGTCGGTGGGTTCGATTTCGAGTTCGAAATAAAAAGTTGCTTTATGGATAATTAAATACATATATTATTAAAATCGGTCAACTCCTTTATCCCTCTCTCTCTCCCCCTCCCTATCGTTCATTTCAAATACGTTAAAAAAACCCGAAGCCTTCGATACCCCGTCGTGCCCATTCCTGTCGCCCTCTACTTCCATCACCGCCGGCGAGCCTCGCCGCACCCCCCCCCCCAGCCGTCGCCACCTTCCTCTGCCCCTCTCCCCTTCGATTTCCGCAACCCTAAGCCACCAAAACCCTAGGTCGACGGAAGGAGCCCCACCACCCTCGCCGCACCTCCTAGGCCCGCCTCCGGCCTCCTCCGGCCACGCCTGGACACCCCTCCGCCCACTCTAGCCATTTGCGCCCTCCTCCAACTCGAGACAGCTGCCTTGGGCCCCTCCTCAAGCTAAGACTCGATTTTTGTTTGATTTACAGCGAAAATGTTAGTTCTCCCTTTCCTTTTATTTCTTATTTTCAGTTATTTTATAATGTAAATAGCATAAGGTTAAAAATCTGAAAGTTTAGAATAACATGGATATAAAATATAGATTTTTGTTTATATGAAAGATCGAATTTTATAATTAAAGCTGTGATTTTTATTTACAAAAGATTTGATTTTTATAAGAAAAAGATTTAAATTTGTAGTAACAAAAAGATTACATCTTTAATAGCAAAAAGATTGGATTTTTATCTAAGAAAGAGATTTTTAATCGTATAAAGGAGAGATTTTTAATCGTATAAAGGAGAGATTTTAATCGTATAAAGGAGAGATTTTTAAATCGAAAAAGGAGTGATTTTTATTAGAAAAGATAATATTTTTATTAGAGAAAAAGTTTGATTTTTATATATGCATATAAAGTTAGGATTTTTAGTCGTGTAAAAATAGAATTTTTAATGATGTAAAAATAGAATTTTTATATAATAGAGAAGTTAAAAATATAATTTTTATACTAATGGCATATTAAAAATATGATTTTTATATAGTAGAGTTATAAAAATATAATCTTTATTAGAAGAATAAATAATAAAAATATGATTTTTATATAATAAGGATAACAAAAATATGATTTTTATATGGTAGGGATAATAAAAATGTGATATTTTATATACATAGCTACAATATAAAAATGCGATTTTTATATATGTAGAGCATGCGAACAACGAAAGTGACGAATGAAAACACGATGAAGATTTCCTACATATGAAGAGTCGTGGCGTTTGGTCTAGCTTATCGGTGAGAACTCCTCACTTTTATTTTTATTCCTAGTTGAAATATATACTAGGATGCAGACGGTGTTTAGTAGCACCCGACACCCGTCGTCCACAGACCATGGATAACTTGTTTGTCTGGTTGCTGTGTTGTGAAATTTGTTTGTGTGATGTGAAATGAAATAAAATATTAAATAGTGGAAAATATTTTATAGTTAAAAATAAAAATTTTAACGTGTATATAAAATAAATATTTATAAACAAATCGACGATTTGTTTATATATACTGATTTGACTAATATTGATAGGGACGATAAATTTTACACATCGCCCAACTGCACAAATAAAACCTGTGTTTGTTGATTTGAAACCCCACACGGGTATTGGGATGATATTTGACGTACACTAATCCCGATTGTTTAGTTGTATGTCAATCGATGGGTTAACAGACTGTGTAAGCGTTAATTATTTATATTTAATGCTTATGCAGTTGTGTGGTGCACTCTGGATGATGGTTGATTATTTATCGTTACAGTTTATATACATGTGTTGTAGAAAATCCATATAATTAACATTATATGGTAATTGACTGGGCCTCATTCCAATATAGAAAATAAATTCATGTGTTGAATAGAAAATAAATTCATGTGTTGAATAAAAGCCGTGTTGATTAGATTGACGTCGTTTTGACGTGAACGATATTTATATCGATTTTATTCATTTTATAATGAATATCGAAAGTGATTTCAAAGTTTGATATATTGAAATGAATTGATATTCGAATTAAATTGAAATGGATAGAAATTCGAATTAAATTGAAAAGAATGGAAATTCGAATTAGATTGAAATAGAATTGAAATCGTTTTGAAAACGAATTTAAAACGATTTATATAATACCGTTTAAAAGGAAATCGGCGAAGTATATATTATATATTATATATATAATATATATAATATAATGGCCTGAATAGAACGCTCCGCGCTGCGGTAGTTCCTGAATTTCGACCATTGACTTCGAACAGACATTACGGGAGATCCGACCGTCGGATTTTCCTAAAACCGGAACCGTTGGGTTCGTATCGAAAAGATTCTAATGAATATTAGAGATTTGAAATCTAATGGTTGGATTTGGAATTATGTCTAAATCAAATTTGGAAAATGTCATTGTAAGTGCAGTTCGATGGCCGTCGATGGAAATCGACTGTACGGGCCTTGATAAAATTATTAAAAATAGTAATAATTTGTGTAAAGTCATAAGAAATGATTTCGGAAGAATTGGGGTGAAAACTCCATATTTGAAAAGATAAAAATAGATTTTTATCGAAATGAACTAATATTGAATTAGAATAATAATTTATTTATTTTTAAATAAATAAATTGGATTTGAAATGGTTTTAAAAGAAACCAGAATTTCCAATAGTTGAATTGGAATGGATTTGAATCGAAATTATCTTTGGAATATTTCGATGTTGGATTTCGTGATTAAACAAATATTGTTATGGGAATTTGAAAGATATATTTATATCGTTATTTCCAACACGATATTTGTTGATCGTAGAATTTGATATTGAATATAAGCCGATATATTTTCTATTCAGAGCCTTGTATTTAATATCAAATGTGATTTGGGTTTGTCGTGAGTGGTGTCTTCATTAACACTGTTCTTAAGCCATGTTTAGAAAAAGATTAAACCTTTTATTTAGATTCAATGAAGTGTACCAATTAAATAGTATTTAATTGGAATTGAATTCGAATTGATTTTTGGGTTTATCGTGAACGGTGTTTTAAATAACACTTGTTCTTTATCCTGATAATTAATGGAATGTGATTTTGGGTTGTCGTGAACGGTATCTTCAATAATACCGTTCTTAGACCCAACCGAGTTAAGAAAATCAGAAACTAACTGGAGATTAGTTAAGTTGAATGGTTTCTTGGGTATTGATCTGATGTTGGTTTCGGCCTTCGGGGTTAATATTTAGGTAACTGCTCACTTGCTAATTTACGGTTAGGGACTGATTGAAATGTGATATGATTTTGGGGTTTGTCATGAACCGTGTTTTAAATGACATCGATTCTTTAACCCAGTTAAAGATTAAAACTAAGTGGAGTTTTAATGAATCTTTAATTAGATTGAAAAGATCGAGAATGGAGTATCACCAGTTTTGCTCCAGGCTATAGTTAAATCTTTAATTAGATTTGAATGTGAAATGGTAATTGAATTTACCGATAACACCGTGGTGTTAGATATGAAGTATTACCAGTTTTACTTCATAGGATGAATAGGTTGGGATTGGGAAACTAAAACCAATGATTACTTCGGTAAGGTTCGTTAATCCCTGCTAGTTTGGATAAACCATAATTTGGTTTGAATTGATATTCAAAGGAAGATTAAAGAATAAATTTAAAGAATTTATCTTTGATAAAATTATTGGGAATCGTTCCCTAAGAATGTGAAATTTAGAAACTAAATGTAGGTTAGCTAAGTTGAATGGTTTCTTGGATATTGATCTTATGTTGGTTTCGACCTTCGGGGTTAATATTTAGGGAATTATTCTCTTGCTAATTTACGGTTAGTGACTGATGAATTGGAATGAGGCGTATGTTGTGTTTGTGTAACACTTGTTTATTATATGCGCGAGTTATTCAGAAAGACCGGGTATACACCATTCTGAATAACTGATTCGATGATTAGTCGAAGATGAAGACGGTGGTTGAAGACCGGAGGTCTTCACATCGTTTCGATAATTATTGATGATCTTGATTGGGATGTACACCCAAGAGGAGGGAACCAGCTGGTGATCGTCCAGACGTACTTGGAGATCGATGGATATGCGAGGAATAAGGCTCCTCCGGTTTCGTTCAGACCCAGAACGGACTTGTAAACGGTTGTGTGTCTGACATCGTATTTCACTCTGTGTGATTGATATCGGTTGCATAGAGTGGTTTGCCTTTGTGGCATGCTAAGATGCAAAAGATCAAGGCTTCTGTTGAAAAGCAGAGTATTGTGGTTGATGATCAAAGCACGACCTGTGTGGCATAGCTTTGTGTAACATTGATTCGCGAGCCTCACACCCCGGTTGTGAACCAGAAACGGGAGAAGGATCCAGGGAGGACATGCTTCTTTTTCTAGCTAGAAGCGGCGTCAGTGGTTTTACATGCCCTGATGAGTTTGACTTATGTGGTTGTTGCTGTTGCGAGGCGCCTCGGATATATCAGTCGTTCCCGAACCGATGGAGTCATTCGTTGGCTCATTTACATCCCATAGGGCGGGGAGACGTAGTGTTCAGGGTTTCGTCTAATCCACATCGAGTGGACCGGCCCTGTAGCTCCAAGGGTCGATGTGTTCTGATCCTGAGACATGGGCTAGATTGTCTCGAATTCGGTAGAGGACGATCCCTTGCCTCGGTTCATAGATGGAAACCCAACTTCCAATACATGACTTTGCGGTTTTGATTATAGAGCCTATATATGGCGACATAGTGGGATGGGGCACTTATGCCACCTATGATTGATACTTATGATTTGAAGTTGTTTTATACACTATAAACTCATAGTAATAATAAAAGATGAAATTTGGCGTATCAAGCATTCTTTGGCTATTATAAGGTAAAACCCTATCCTCCGGCTTGTGTTGCATTGTGTGATGGGACCTGGGTCTTATAATAGCTTCATTGTTATTTATTTAGCATTGCGTTGTTGTTTTA
This sequence comes from Allium sativum, assembly GCA_030737875.1. Classification (NCBI taxonomy): domain Eukaryota; kingdom Viridiplantae; phylum Streptophyta; class Magnoliopsida; order Asparagales; family Amaryllidaceae; genus Allium; species Allium sativum. Next base: position 840,580,358 of record CM060924.1, read on the forward strand.
TGCACTGGTATTCTTGAGAGGAAACCCGTTCTGTGTTATACGGCGTGGTCCCTTGATTTACCTAACTTTAAAATAAAGATTAATAACTGTTTTAGTTCTCACACTAGTCCCATGACTGATCTAGGGTTTATTGTTTTAACCTAAACTCTGGGTGCCCTTATTTTGACATGGGCAGCTAGTAGTTTTGGTTTTGCAGATTTATATTCACAGGATCCTGGGTTACAGCTGGAATGATACTCGGGAAGCTCTGTATCCGTGTATTACTTCTAGTTGTGTTTTGTATTATTTTCCGCTGCGATGTATTTAATTGTAATTTAAATCTCTGATATTTTCTGTGTAATATTTATTCTTACTCTGTATATTCTTGTATTCTGATGGAATTGTTTTAATATACAATGAAATGTTCATCTGTCTGCGTTCTTTTGTTTGTTGTTCTCAAAGCAATCCGCTCTTTCCTTACCGGGGAAGTTCGGGTCGTTTCATCAACCCTATCCTCTGGCTTGTGTTGCATTGTGTGATGGTACCTGGGTCTTATAATAGCTTCATTGTTCTTTATTTATCATTGCGATGTTGTTTTATGCACTGGTATTATTGGGAAGAAACCCGTTCCGTGTTATACGGCGTAGTCCCTTGATTTATCTAACTTTAAAATAAAGATTAATAACTGTTTTTGTTCTCACACCAGTCACATGACTGACCTGGAGTTTATTGTTTTAACCTAAACTCTGGGTGCCCCTATTTTCCACATGGGCAGCTAGTAGTTTTGGTTTTGCAGATTTATATTCACATGATCCTGGTTTACAGCTGGAATGATATTCGGAAAGCTTTGTATCCGTATATCTCCTTCAGTTGTGTTTTGTTTTCCGCTGCTGTGTAATTTATTGTAATCTCTGATATTTATCGAATGTGTAATATTTATTCATACTCTGCATATTCTTGTATTCTGATGAAATTGTTGTAATAAGCAATGAAATGTTCTTCTGTTTGTGTTCTGATTGGTCTTGTCCTCAATTCAATCCGTGATTTCCCGTAAGGGGGATTTCAGGTCGTTTCAGTGATTCCTGACAATGTATGGATGTAAGTGTCATTACGAAAAAAATTTAAAGCTGCATGTTGTAGTTGTCTAATTTAATATGGGATCCTGTGAACATAGCAAATTGTGTTCATTTAGGAACCACGTAATATGATGTTATCATATAACAGCATTTAATATCTATTCACATAACTAGATGTGATGTAAGTGGCTTATTATGCAAGCTTTATAATTCAACTTGACCAAATATGTTGATAATGTCTTCTGTGGCCTTATACTATGCATTACCTATATATAAAATTTTGAAAAAATCAAAAAATTGACAAAATCAACAAATTTTCCAAATGGCTTTACAAAAGTTTCACCATCGCTAGATCCTTTTATAATCATCAAATTGTTTCTTTGAATGACTAAATAAATGAATAAAAACATGAATGACCAACTAGCTGAGTACAACATGAATGACTAGTTTGGAATGTAATCAATAATGAGGTAATCTGCTTAAAACTAAAACAATAGGTAGAGCAACATTATTTGTTTCATGCCATACCATTAAAACCTGCTGTTAAATCTCAAACCACATGCAAACTTCAGAATAGTCGGATTAAATTTAAATATATGCAATAACCAAAATATTATTAAAAAAAATCAAAAAAGGGATGACATACAAGCTGAGCGAGTATAATTAGCCAAATGCATATTTATGGAAAATATTTACGAAAGATAGATGTTATCATAAACTAAACGTTTTCTCAATAAGACCAACCATGGTTTCATGGCTATAATAGTTCATAGCTTTCACTCTCAGTAATAAGCGAAAGAAAAACCAAACTTTCAGCAAAGACTGTATTCACAATTTATAGATTTGTGGAGTATGAAGCCTACATCTAATGCATTACCAACTGAACTAATGAACAGACATGCTACACATTGCAAATTGAAGATATATGTGTAGCTTTTATATGAATTGTTGGTCATATTCATAGGAATATTATGCTTATTTTCAATGCATCTCAAATCTTATAATAAATGTTTGGCATGCCATTTACCTTCTTTGACTCTTCAGGTTACAAGTTAGACAAATTTTTCATCTTAGGTAATGTCAGCTAGATGTTAGTTTATGATGAAGACCAGGTGCAAGTTTATTGTAGTTATGTTCAACATAAAAACAAAATTACTCAAACAAAATCTAAGCTTTCTGCAAAAGCCATGGAATTTCTAAAATAAAATAAAAGGTTAGACATATGGATATAAATGAATCTCTGCAAGTAACATAGTAACTACGATATGCAGTTCAAAAACAAAAGTATAAATCTAAAACTACGTCAATATAGATCTGCTCGCCTACTAAAGTGGCCCCACTAAATACATGCTACTTATCTTAGCACAAGTAAGTAATAATAATATCTAGAATCAAACTTAATACATAAAAATATGCGGATCTAAAAAGAAATGTTCAAAGCTATGAGCATATTGAAGACGGTTTCTACGAGCTCTCTCTCACCTCTATTTCTAATTTTAACCAAAGTTTCATGAAAAAGAAAAATAATAACCAGAACACAAGATAGAGGCTGAATCCATAGTTATATTTTAAAGTTAATTGAAATATAATATCATATATGGCATGATAACAAAACCAGAAACATGTAGATCAAACGAATCTGTAGATTTAACCCTAAACGAAATAGGAAATTCTCAACAATATCAAACGAAGCAAACCTGAATTTCTAATGAAGAAGGAAAAAAAATCAGCTTGATCTTCCAAATTAACACAAACCTTAGATCTGATCTATATCTAGAGCTTCGTACTGATAACGTGTTATAAAACGAACACAGAACAGAAGAAACAAGGAAGAGAGGACATTTCTATTCATTCAGATGTGTGTTTATTTCTATTACATTGGCTCCTTTATATATAGGCTTTGGAGCTGATGTTTAACTTATTCCCATGATGTGGGACTAAACAGAGAACTAATAAAAGCATATTCACTCTTATATATATTACAACAAGTTTAATGTTTTAATAATTAACACTCCTTATACACCTAGTTTTCAAACTATGTCAAAAAAAATCATATTATCTTTTTGTACACATTATTGTGCATGAATGTTATTTTTTGGATGATATAGCATTTAATTTTTGTTCAGTATTGTTTTCATACAATATAATAATATCTTAAACATCCTAAACTAATAATAAGATTTTCATGAATGCAGGAACAATATGAACATGAACAGTATGAACCAAGTAATACAGAAATACAAAGAGAGTCTGTAAAAGAAAATTCAAAGTCAGATAACCAAACTGAGGAAACAGATACTAACTTGGATGATGCAGATAACAAAAGCGAGGAAACAAATACTGACTTAGATGATGCAGATAAGTATGAAATTGTGGAAACAGGGAGAAAAAGAAAAAAGCAACAGTACACTGGCACATATAGATGCAATGTATAAAGTGACGTCAGTTATTAGAAAGGAAAATATTCTTTCTCGGGAGGCAAAAGATTTCATAGAGAAAACACCTTTTAAAAATATTTTCAAAATTTTCTCAATGATTCAGTAACAAGACAAGATATAAGGAAATGTGCTTCAAATCTAGATGATATAGTTACTTCTTTCGATGTTACTGAAAATGATTTTAAAGCAGAAAACAAAATTTTGAAAATAACTCCCAAAGAAGTGGGTCTTATATTTGGAATGCCACTAGTTGGAGAGGAATTATTTCCTATTCCGACTTCAAGCAAAGCTTCCACCATGGAAAGTTTTTCTGACTTTTTAAGTTCCAATTTCAATGAAGAAAATGTAATAAGTAGTGAAACAGTGACAAGCAGGTTGATTCAACGATTAAAAAGAAAAAAGGAGGTAAAAATATAGTGAAGTTATTGTTATTACTACTTATCATAACATTCCGTTTTCCCAACAATCAAAGCTATTTTCCATGAGGTTTTTTGGGTAAATTGTTAAATCTTAATAAAATGAACTCAATCTCTTGGCCGCGATCAATTTGTCAAAATGTTTTAAAACATGTTAAAAGATACCATGCTGATCCAAGGAATACACCAGGTTGCACTTTGCTTTGTTGGTATGTTTTTATAATACTTGCTTAATAAAAATTCACTGAATATTATATTTATTATAAAAATATAAATACATTTATCTTTTTCTTGCAGTAAATACATTTGTCTTTTTCTTGCAGTACCGGTTCTGTGAAAGAACCCAAATCATTGATCAAAAAGCAGGCGTTGAAGAAAAATCCTAAGAATGCAGAAATGAGATTTATCGAAACTAAAGGACATTGACTTAATAGAAGTTGATGATAACAAGGTATCGTGTTTATAAATTTTTAGTTTTGTAATTAATTTAGTTAAATGTTTGCATTAGTTTCTTCTTATAAATTTCAGTATCATAGTACTATTTTTTTAAATGGTTGTTCAACTGAATTTTCGTCTGTACATACTGCATTTTGTTCAACTAATTATTCTAATGCTATATAGAACTGTTTCAAATGAAGTTCAAAATTATACTACATGTTACTATATACATCAATTAAAATGATAAATGCTTTTCTCTTTTCATATTGATTAATAAATAACAAATTAATCTGTAATTATATCTCATAGTTACTACTACATGATAAACAAATTTATCATTTTTGACGTGATTTGAAGTTCTTACATAAGGTATATAAATAACTTAAACAGCATATAAAAAACATAAATGCATTTACCTTTTCAGATCAATAAATAAATAACATATTGTACAGTAATTTTATATACTACTTCCGAATACATATTAAATCTATTTTTCATTTTTATCATGATTTGAAGTTCTTGCATAAGGCGTACAAATGATATAAACATAATATAGAAAAGATAAATGCATTTATCTTTTACAAGTTCTAATATAAGTCTTGGTATTGTATGCATTAATTGTGTAACATATTTTTGCAATTTGTACCTTTTCTGCATAGACTACAATTTCAAGTAACAAAAAAAAATTATGAATTGCCTCTTAGAATACAGATTCAAGCTAAGAAGAATTATATATATAGTAATGATTGTCTTTCCTAATACAGATTTTGTGTAACAGTGATGAATACTTAATCTGACTATTTTTTTCCATGTAGATTTTAAATTTCTTTTCAGATGTTACAAAAGAGGAGAAGGATCTTTTTTCAAAAAAAAATAAACCAGTTGAAGATGATGAGGAGAATTGTAAAAGAAGGAAATTTGATGACAATATGGAAGTTCAAAGTTTGAAGGAGTTGGAAACAAAATTCAACTTTTATAATAATGAGTTAAAAAAATTTGGGCAGCAATTGTGACGGCCCACCCTGCACTAGCCGACATTTCCAATGAAAGTGCGTTGTGCTAATGCCCGACTAGCACGGGACGGTCTCCAAAGAAAGGAATTTGAACTAACAAGGAACCTGTAGAATGTCTCATAGCACATTAGATAAAATATAATAATAACTTTGACACAAAACAGGCGAGACAGTGCATAAGTTGAAAATTAAACTATCATAACAGCGGAAATCCAAAATATATCTTATCATCCAAACCAGCATTATTACAACTTTGAAATACTGTCTCTAAAGCAAAAGAAAGAGGTACATTACTAATGCCCAAAGTAGTGACCAGCAACAACACAGGGAGTATATATATATATATATCACACGTGGAAGCCTCCTGCTCGTCTAAGGTACAGCTACTCGTGCATAATCACCTGACATGTCTCTAGTCTGGCCGTTTAAGAGCACCCAGAGTAATAAGAAGAGACATAAAACTCTGGGTCAGACAAAAGTCTAGTATGAGCGATAAGCAGCAAAACAGAACAATAACAGGTATACATAACCATACCTGAACCTGGGCCTGCAACCAAAGAGTTAGCACAACAGGATGTACAATACTCTAAGGTGACACCAACACATGGTGTGAAAATAATGGGGAGGTGGTGTGCATGACATGGTGATAGCAAACATCAAAGATAGCAACCATCCTCACATCTCTCACTCAGTGTGTAAAGCATACAATATCTACCACTTTGATCACCCAATCCTTTGCTACGATTACTCTACCCCATGGAGTCACAGTAACTCCACTGCACTGATCCATAGCCACTAATCCTTTGCTATGTCCACTCTGCCCCATGGAGTCATGACAACTCCACTGCACTGGCTCATAGCCTTGCTATGATCACTCTGCCCCATGAAGTCATGACAACTTCACTACACTGATCCAAGGCCAATAATCCGTTCCCCAGTGGTGAGTCAAAGCTATAGACATCGAGAACCCATTTGCACATGTCCCGCATCAAAGCCTAACTCATGAAGTTAACTCGTTGATCTCCATTTGGATCCTGAGTAATAACCTCCCATTTGGACTTCCTTTGCATCCCGGGTTTTGGTCGAATTGGAGTTGGTCTTCAAAAGAGTCGTCGCGTAATATTAGTGGAGGATCTAACTCGGTTCGGTTCAAGTGAAGCAACTCGGTTCGGTTCGGGTACTTAATAATTCAAGTCCTTCAAGCTCCGTCTTATCACAATCGGTTCGGTTCATATATTGCTTCCAGTTCGGTTCGTAATATAGTATCCAGGCCCCTCCTTTTGGTTCGTGCTCCATCCCTTTAACTTCGGTTCGGTCCATATAAACCTGATCCCACACCCTCATGCCGTTTCGATCTGATCTCAACTCCAACTCTATATAAATGGCCTTCCTTCTTTCCAAGCCTCTTCTTATGCCAAGCTCTGATCCGGTTCGAATCTCCTTACTCGGTCCTCCGATCTGATCCGAGCCCTATTATCCGATCTGATCCGAAGCCCTACACATTTTCCAGCGAGCATATATCGTCCATTTTCACAATACGACGGCGTTTTCAACCATTCTAACTTTCCTACAAGATTACTTAACATTCCAGATAGTAATAACAACAAATGGAGTCAACCATAAACATTCAAACATCAATCATATGAGTTATTTTGGATCAAACATGCCCAAATATATGGTTTTTCCCCTTAATCCCCTTAATCCCCTTAATCATGATTTAAGCATACAATTAGCAAAACATATCTAAATTAACCTAAATTTCTATCAGAGCCCTAAAATAATATTCAAGAATTTTTACATATTTTTCTAGAATTTTAACATGCATAATTTCGCTAAATAACACTAATCACCCCTAATTAGCCGTCATTAGTGAAAAATAATGCAAATCACTCACCTTAGCCACAAATAAAACTTAGATCTGAAACTATCTCTGATTTGGGTCGAATCTCTATGCAACACAACATCTCTACCTCGATCTCTATGCTAATTCGCTTTAATTTGACGTCGGTTTGGCTAATATTGGATTAGAATGTTATTAGAAGGCGAATTGGGGGTTGGAGGCCATTGTTAGGGTTTCAAGGACGAAAAGTGACGACTGAAAAATGACAAAAACTGAATTCCCTAACTCTATCAGGCCTCCCATAACCCTAATTCCGAAATGGGTTATGGGCCTAGTTGCTAATCACCTTAATTAGGCCCGGTTAAGCTGTTTTCACCTCCCAAACGTTGTTTCAGCCATATCTCCCAAATGGTAAGTCTGTTTGGCTAATGTGACCGCTCTACGGAAAGCTAAACTATCAACCGAAACCAATGGAAGTGGTATCAAGTCAAAACTCCTTACCAATCAAAAGTAATAGGCAAAACAAGATTTGCTAGGGCAAAATGGTCATTTAAAAATCGGCAAAAATCGTGAACATTGGAAATGACCCCAATAGTCGTTCCCCAAAGTTACACGACTATATGACCTCATACTAAAATGAAATAAATATTCTACATTCCTCTGATGCATAGAATGGAGGTCGTTACATTCTCCCCCCTTAAGAAATTTCGCCCCCGAAATTCCTTAACTAAGAAACAACAATGGGTCTTGCATGCCTATCAATCATTTGCAACAATCAAACAAACATAGAAACATAACAAGCCTATCCTAGCATGCAGTTTTCTAACAAGAGGATAACTAAATGGTCGTTAAAATCTTACCAGGCAAAGAGTTCTGGATACGTCTTCCTTATGCTCTCCTCTATTTCCCAAGTACACTCATTCTCGTTCTCGCCCCACAGAACCTTGACCAGTTTCACCGCCTTCCTTCGAAGGTGCTTCGTGTCGTACTCGACAATACGGATTGGCCTGTGGTTCCCAACCGCCTCGGGTTCTACCTCGATATCATCCAACTGATCTGGTGAAATAGTCATATCGGGGTCGTGTACGAACTTCCTTAACTGGGAAACAGAAAATACGTTGTGAACACCCGCCATCTTGTTAGGTAATTCAACTTTATATTCCAAATTTCCAACTTGTTCGAGAACTGGGAATGGACCAACACATCTTGGTGTTAACTTGCCTCTCCTACCAAATCTAATCACGCTCTTTAATAGAGAAATCTTGACAAATACCAAGTCGCCAATGAAGAATTTTAAATCTCTTCGCTTCTTATCATCATAACTCTTATGCCTATCTTGGGCAGCTTTCATTCACTGTTGGATAACCTTGATTTTATCTGAGGTTTCTCTTATCACATCCGGTCCAAGCACAAATTTCTAACTGGTTTCTAACCAACATGCTGGTGAGTTGCACGGTCTTCCGTACAAGTTTCATATGGAGCCATACCAATATTGGACTGATAACTATTATTATATGTGAACTCCACTAGATGCAAATGGTCATCCCATGATCCACCAAAATCCAATATACAAGTTCTCAATAAATCTTCTAATACTCGATTCACCCTCTCTGTTTGACCGTCGGTTTGAGGATGATACGCGGTACTGAGATGTAATTATGACGCTAAAGCCTCTTGTAAGCTTTTCCAAAATCCACTAGTAAACAACGGATCTCAGTCACTCACGATGCTTTTGGGTACTCCATGATATGTCACTACCCACTTCATATACAGTTCTGCTAACTTAGTTGTTGTTCTATTCGACTTGACGGGTATAAACCTTGCACTCTTGGTTAATCGGTCCATAATCACCCAAATGCTATAATGGCCCGATCTAGTACTTGGTAACCCATCAATGAAATCCATTGAGACTTGTTCCCATTTCCATTCGGGAATTTCCAATGGTTGTAACAAACCACTAGGCTTCTTTTGCTCGGCTTTAACTAGCTGGCAATTCATGCAATTGGATATAAACTTCCCAACGTCTCTTTTCATCCCTTCCCAGTAGTAAGTCTGCTTCATGTCTCGATACGTCATGTTACCAACGGGGTGTATAGTCAGTTTTGAGTGATGACATTCTCTAAGCACTTCATCTCTCAATCCATTGACATTGGGCACAACTAATCTCCCATTCTTTCTAAGCCATCCATCTCGATCAACCCCATACTTGTTCATCTCCTCGTCAATTCCCATTTCTAACTTGGAGATGATTTCTAACAGATTAGGATCGTTCCTCTGACTGGAACCAATCTGCTCAATTAAAGTGGGTTTGATCGTCAAACTTGCTAACATTTTCGGATCCAATTCGCACTTTGGTCTGAAATAATACCCAGCGATATACTCCAGTTGCTTCCATTCCAGAAACATAGCCCCTAAACTGGCATGTCTTCTACTCAATGCATCAGCTACCGCATTGCCCTTTCTTGGTGTATATGCGATATCGAAATCATAGAAAGCCAAGAATTATAACCATCTTTGATGTCGGAGATTTAGATCCTTCTGAGATAAAAGGTACTTTAACAACTTATGATCGGTAAACAACTCGAATCTTTCTCCCAAGAGATAATGTCTCCACATCTTCAACGCGAAAACGATTGCTGCCAATTCCAAATCATTGGTAGGATATCTTTTCTCATGCGGTTTCAGTTGTCAACTAGCGTAAGCTACGACTCTTCCTCCTTGCATCAATAACACGGTACTACAGGCATCCGTGTATACTGCCATCTCTTCATTCCCTTTAGGAATGACTAACACTGGCGCACGCATCAACTTTTCTTTTAGGCTCTTGAATGCATCTTCACACCTTCCGTCCCAGACGAAAGCTTGATTCTTCTTGGTCAACTGAGTTAATGGTGCCGCTATCTTGGAGAAGTCTTAGATAAACTTACAATAATATCTAGCTAATCCCAAGAAACTTCTAACGTCTGTTGCATTCTTGGGCGTAGACCAATCTTGTACCGTAGCCACCTTCGTAGGGTCCACGGCAATATCATTCTCTAAAACAACATGGCCCAAGAATCTTACTTCCCTCCTCCAGAAGTGACATTTAGAAAAATTCGCTTTCAATTAGTGTTTTCTCAACACCTCCATCACTATCCTAAAATGTTCCTTGTGTTCTTCTTCTATCCTCGAATAAACAAGTATATCGTCCATGAACACAAGAAAAAACTTATTCAATTGATCCTTGAATATCCTATTCATAAGATCCACAAAATAGGCTGGTGCATTGGTCAACCCGAATAGCATGACCAACCACTCATAGAATCCAGATGTCATCCGAAATGTTGTTTTTGGAACACTCTCAGCTGCTACTCGGAGCTGATGAAATCCTGTCGCGAGGTCCAACTGGGAGAACACTCTTGCTCCTTCCAGTTGATCAAAATCATCTATCCGTGGAAGAGGATAATTATTCTTTCTAGTCACCTTATTCAACTCGCGATAGTCCACACACAAACGAAGGGAACCATCTGCCTTGGTGGCAAATACAACTGGTGCTCCCCACTCGGAAACACTTCTTCAGATAAATCCCTTCTTCAAAAGATCGACTACTTGCACCCCGAGCTCTCGTTGCTCCCTTGGTGCCATACGACGAAATGGCATCACTATAGGTCTGGCATCTTTCACTAAACCAATACGGAACTAAATCTCTCGGTGTGGTGGAAGTCCGGCCACTTCCTCGAAGATATCCGGATACTGGCCAGCAATGAGAACTCCTGATAACTCGTCTTGTGGAATGTCGAGGGAATTTAGAAAACTAGCCATCACCTCATCACTAGGTAGGCCACCAAAAACTATCCTCCGCTCATCATCTTCCCTAATAGTCCCCGAAAGTCCCTCACAGTCTACCACCACCCCGTATCTTTGGAGCCAATCGACTCCAAAAATAATGCCAAACCCAGTAAAGCCCAAAACAAAGCAATCACAAGCAAATATACATCCATGACTCGATAAGACCAAATTTCTACAAATCATACTAAGGCTAGTCGAACCACCAATCAGGTTCGTCGCCACTAAAGATCTACTGACTATCTCGGGTTCCAATCCCAACCTATCTACCAGGTCACTAGATATGAAGGAACGGGAAGCCTTAGTATCAAATAATACTCAAACATGAACATCATAAACAGAAAGCATACCTTGAATGACGACATTCTTTCCTTTCTCCGCCTCAGTTGGGGCATTCGACGAAGAAGAACAACATTAATAGCATATGCTTTCACTATCTGCTTCTCTTTAGGACGTTGCGGAGATTTATCCTTATGATGTCCCACTTGGCCGCAGTTGAAGCACTTCCTGTCCGCTGGCTTTGCTTAACATTCTTTAGCATAATGGCCCTTCTTGCCACAGCTAAAGCACTCTACATCTTTCATGTCTTTCTTTTTATGACCATCCTTGGTCTGACTCTGCTTTCTTTTATTCTGAGAATTATTCTTGCCTCCACAGCTTAGTTGCGGCTTTGGCCCCTCTGCAGATGCAACAGCGACTTCATCCTCGGGTTTTGGATAAAGGCTCTCCGATCTCAGTGCTTTCCCAATAATCGATTCAGAAGTCTCATCAATATGGTTTATAATCCTTTCCCCTAAGTACTAATCTAATCCTGTTATGAACTTCTCATTCTTCTTTTCTGGAGTGTCAATGAGGGATAATCCATACTTCGATAAAGTATCGAACTCAGCTATATACTCCGAGATTGCCCTACCATTCTACTTAAGCTCCAAGAACTTCCTAAACAATTCTGATTTTTGAGCAGCTGGGATAAACTTATCACTGAATCGGGTCTTAAACTAATCCCAAGTAACTTGATCCTCAGGGGTAGCTGCCTTAATAGCATTCCACCAATTCATAGCCCATCTTTGCAGTTGGCGCGATGTTATCTTTCTCTTTATCGCGTCATCAATCCCTAAGTCCTTGAAGATGCGCTCACAACTATCAAGCTAATCCTGAACTTCAGTACCTGATTCCGTTCCGTGTTCCCACCAAGACTAATGTAGTCCTTATAGAGCTCGGCGAAATCGGCCCTAGGCGCCTGCACCGCTGCACCACCACCATTTGCGGCATTAGGAGCTGTTCTCTGAACTTCCCTAAGAATCTCTCTCATGAAGTCAGTAAACATTCTCCTCATATCAGGAGCATTCCGATTATTAGCTCCTGAACCAGTATTCCTCGTATATCGGCTCATCGTTCAATCTGTAAGGAGAAAACGATTAACCATCTCTTCAGTGGTGCCAGTGCAGTGCGACTCCATCCTTAGATATACTAATAGTATATATAACTTTTAAAAACCAAAATATCACAAATATGCGCTCTTATATACGTATACTATCTCTCCCTGGAGTCTTTCCCTAGGTTAACTACGCAACCTAAAGCCCTGATACCAAGTGTGACGGCCCGCTCCGCACGAGCCGACATTTCCAATGAAAGTGCGTTGTGCCAATTCCCGACTAGCACGGGACGGTCGCCAAAGAAAGGAAAAGAAAGCAATTTGAACTAACAAGGAACCTGTAGAATGTCTCACAACGCATGGGATAAAATTTAATAGTAACATAACTTTGACACAAAATAGGCGAGACAGTGCATAAGCTGAAAACTAAACTATCATAATAGCGGAAATCCAAAATACAGCTTATCATCCAAACCAACATTATTACAACTTTAAAATACTGTCTCTAAAGCAAAAGAAAGAGGTACACTACTAATGCCCAAAGTAGTGACCAGCAACAACACAGGGAGAATACACACACACACACACACACACACACATATATATATATATATATATATATATATATAATACGTGGAAGCCTCCTGCTCGTCTCCGGTACAACTACTAGTGCATAATCACCTGACTTGTCTCTAGTCTGCCCGTTTGAGAGCACCCAGAGTAATAAAAAGGGAAATGAAACTCTGGGTTAGACAAAAGTCTGGTATGAGCGATAAGCAGCAAAACAGAACAATAACAGGTATACATAACCATAACTGAACCTGGACCTGCAACCAAAGAGTTAACACAACAGGATGTAAAATACTCTAAGGTGACACTAACACATGGTGTGAAAATAATGGGGAGGGGGTGTGCATGACATGGTGATAGCAAACATCAAACATAGGAACCATCCTCACATCTCTCACTCGGTACGTAAAGCATACGATATCTACTACTTTGATCACCCAATCCTTTGTTACGATCACTCTGCCCCATGGAGTCACAGTAACTCCACTACATTGATCCATAGCCACTAATCCTTTGCTATTTCCACTCTATCCCATGGAGTCATGACAACTCCACTGCATTGGCTCATAGCCTTGCTATGTTCACTCTGCCCTATGAAGTCATGACAACTTCACTGCACTGGTCCATAGCCAATAATCTGTTCCCTAGTGGTGAGTCAAAGCTATAGACATCGATAACCCTTTGCACACGTCCCGCAGCAAAGCCCAACTCATGAAGTTAACTCATTAATCTCCATTTGGATCCTGAGTAATAACCTCTCATTTGGACTTCCTTTGCATCTCGAGTTTTGGTCGAATTGGAGTTGGTCTTCAAAAGATTCGTTGTGCAATAGTAGTGGAGGCTCTAACTCGGTTCGGTTTAGGTGAAGCAACTCGGTTCGGTTCGGGTGAAGCAACTCGGTTCGGGTTGGGTGAAGCAACTCGGTTCGGGTCGGGTGCTTCATAGTTCAAGTCCTTCAGGCTCCGTTACAATCAGTCCGGGTCATATATTGCTTCCGGTTCGGTTCGGAATATAGTATCCAGGCCCCTCATTTTGGTTTGTGCTCCATCCCTTTAACTTCGGTTCGGTCCATATAAACCCGATCCCGCGCCCTTCTGCCGTATTGATCCAATCCCAACTCCAACTCTTTGTAAATGGCCTTCTTTCTTGCCAAGCCTCTTCTTATGCCAAGTTCCGATCCATTTCGAATCTCCTTACTCGGTCCTCCGATTCGATCCGAGCCCTATGATCCGACCCGATCTGAATCCCTACACATTTTCCAATGAGCATATATCATCCATTTTCGCCATACGATGGCATTTTCAACCATTCTTACTTTTCTACAAGATTACTTAACATTCCAAACAGTAATAACAACAAATAGAACCAACCATAAACATCCAAACATCAATCATATGAGTTATTTTGGATCAAACATGCCCAAATCTATAGTTTTCCCCTTATCCCCTTAATCATGATTTAAGCATACAATTAGCAAAACATATCCAAATTAACCCACATTTCTATCAAAGCCCTAAAATAATATTTAAGAATTTTTACATATTTTTCCAGAACTTTAGCATGCATAATTTCGCTAAATAACACTAATCATCCCTAATTAGCCGTAATTAGTGAAAAACAATGCAAATCACTCACCTTAGCCACAAATAAAACTTATATCTGAAACTATCTCTGATTTGGGTCGAATCTCTATGCAATACAGCAGCTCTACCTTGATATCTATGCTAATCCGCTTTAATTTGACGTTGATTTGGCTAATATTGGATTAGAATGTGATTAGAAGGTGATTTGGGGGTTGGAGGCCATTGTTAGTGTTTCAAGGACGAAAAGTTGCTGTTGAAAAATGACAAAAACTGAATTCCCTAACCCTATCAGCTCTCCGATAACCCTAATCCCGAAATGGTTTATGGGCCTAGCTGCTAATCACCTTAATTACGCCCGGTTAAGCTGTTTTTCACCTTCCAAACCTTGTTTCAGCCATATCTCCCAAACGGTAAATCCGTTTGGCTAATGTGACCACTCTACGTGTAACAACCCGGAAAATACGAGCCAATTTAAAAATTTTAAATTGGTTATGTTAAAAGAATTTAAACAATTGAAATAGAATATTTCAATGAAATAATAAACTGGAAATAGTGTGGCAGTTTGAAATTTTGAATTCAAACTTTGACTGACTGTACCGGGTGGAAAATATAACGGATTTTAGTGACACCATAAATATTTAAATCTGTTTATGAATATCTTTCTAACGAATCTGAAAAATCGAAGTTTCCTAGCGAGAATCAAAAGTTATGGCCGAATGAATTTTCAGAAAGGTCGCTACAGAGAATATATAGCCCTTGAAAATAGACATTTTGCAAACGACCTCGGAATTCGACGAAACCACTTTTGTTGGATCTGGGATGTCAAATTATTGCTAGGTTTCAAATTTCATAATTTTTGAAGCTAGTATGTGAGCGGGGCAAAAGAAAATGTGATTGGTCGATTTCTATTAAATTGGATCGACCAGAAAATAGCCATTTTTCAAACGGTCTCAGAATTCGACGAAACTAGTTTTGTTGGGACCGTAGCGTCAAAACATAGCTAGATTTATTTTTCTGGAATTTTTTGAATCAGTTTGTGGCCCCGGCAAAATAAAATGTACGTTCAAAATGAATATTGAATGATTTATACTTTAATTTGAAGAATAACTGACTGTACAGTCGAACTGGCCTATGAAACATATCCCATTGTGTTCGAAATGGGGGTATTTAGCTAGAAGCGACAGTCGTTGGGTTGGAATTGGTGTTCGTATGAGAAAATCCTAATTTTTGGAATATATATATATATATATATATATATATCGGCCAATAAGGAAATTCCTTTCATTTAATTTCAAATATAAAAACCTCTCAGAAACCCCCCCTCCCCCGTAACCGACGACGAAACCGCTTTCTCACCTTCCGCCTCCAATTCCGGCCGCCACGCTCACCAAAACCACCCCCTCCTTTGGAACTTTTTGAAGATCCCAACGCCCTCTACAAATCCATACAAAGAACTCACCCTATCGTTGCTCCATCGCGAAGAACTGCTCCTCCGAAGTTTCCACATTTCAACCGCTGCCGACGATCGGATCTGCCACTGCACCGGGCCCCATTCTTGGCGAAGGTGCGCCCCTCTGAGCACTTCACAGTGGTGTTATCCGATCCTTACCTCGAGCTACGGATTGAAACAAATTACTAAACCAAGTTTTGAACCCCAAACCTGAAAGGTGCGACTTTTTTAATTTAAAACAGTTTTAACACTTTAAAGTCGTTGCAAACTTTGAAAAATCGTATCTTTATCGTGTGTTAACGAAATTCGATGAAACAGGAAACATCGTGATCGCAAGAACGCTCTCTACAATCTAGAGGAGACCATGGATTTTTCTGATCTAGCTACGATTTTTAGCATCTCGAACACCAATGTGAGAAATCTAAATTGAAATGTGTGAATGAAATCGTGTTGTATAAGTTATATAAGCGAAGTGTAAATTATATACGCATTGTATACCTCATGTACATGTGTTGTACAAGTTATATGAGCGATGTATAAATTATACAAGCATTGTATGAAACATATATGCTTTGAATTGTGTTGAAATGGAAGTGAAATATATTTATATACGAATATATATATACTCCCCTCGTCCACAAACCATGGACGATATTTATTGCTTATGATTGGCGTGAAAATACGTGGTATGACGAATGGTTGAAAATAATTGTTTGTGTTATATTGTGGTTGAAAAATACCTTTGTGGTTGAAAAATACCCTCTTGTGGTTGAAACAAATTAGAATAGGATTGTGGAAATGAAAATAAAACAAGTCGCCTGCGTGCGAACTAGATGCATGAAATCCTCATTGTCAAAAACCGCGAGGTTTTAAGGTAGAGCGAGGGGCCGTACATCGGAAAGGTGTCAGTTTTAACTACCCTGCCGTTATGCTATTGAAATTTTCTGAAATATTCATGTGTTAGAATTATTTTCATTTGTTGAAATTATTTTCATATGTTGAAACCGCATTCATGTGTTGAATAGAAATTCATTCGTTGAATAGAAATTCATGTGTTGAATGGTATTCGTGTTTTAAATAAATTACTTTAACAATAAAAATCACATTTTTATTATATATATGAACTATAGAAAACATTCATGTGTTGAATAGAAATTCATGTGTTGAATGGGTATTCGTGTTTTAAATAAATTGCTTTAACAATAAAAATCACATTTTTGTTATATATATGAACTATAGAGAACATTCATGTGTTGAATAGAAATTCATTCGTTGAATAGAAATTCACGTGTTGAATGGTATTCATGTTTTAAATAAATTGCTTTAACAATAAAAATCACATTTTTATTATATATACAAACTATAGAGAACATTCATGTGTTTAATAGAAATTCATTCGTTGAATAGAGATTCATGTGTTGAATGGTATTCGTGTCTTAAATAAATTGCTTTTCACAAGGAAAATTTACATTTTTATTTTGAATATGAAGTGCTAAAACATTCATGTGTTGAATAAATATTTCTGATGATAAAAATATTACTTTTATCATGTATACGCCTCGCAAAAAATACACACGAGTTGAAATAAATGTTCGGGGGTTATAAATATTATTTTTAATATGTTTAGGATCTAAATAAAATAGACAAGAGTTGAAATATATTTTTTTTTGTCAAAAATATCATTTTATCCTGTGTATAAGTGTTAAAAATAACAGTGCATTGAAATAAATATTTGTTCGCTAGGAATATTATTATTAGCTTTGTCCCGCATATATATATATACATGTGTTGAACAGAGAAAATGGATTAGCTGTTGAGTAAAGAATTTATTTGCGTGCCCGACAAATAGGTAATCCTTAATGAGTTGGCTGCGCAATTTTATTTTTATATCAACTCCTGTGAATGCCATTGGATGCGGAGTGTTGGTTATTCTGTGTGTAATAATAAACATCGCCATAGGATAGTAACAATTAGTTTTGAACTACACTACATGGCATATTCTTGACGATGGGCATACTTCATCATATACCACATAAGCATCAGGAGCTTGTGTGACGAGGTTGAAGATTTACCATACGAGCGAGAGGCTCGTATGGCAATGACTATATGTTACAGGTTGAACTGATGACTGAGCTGAACTATATAAATTGTAATGGTAAATTGCCAGATTAATAAAAACCCCACACGGGTCTGGAGATGACAATAAACACGTCTCTCTGGTCATTAAGGCACAAAAACCATTTATAGGGTGAAGAGAATTTATTCTCTGGAGTTATGATCTATACACACTCCCCTGTGGACACCGGAATATATCACTATAAATATGTGCATGCTTATTAGGATTTATTGGGGTACCTAACACGGCCTAATAAATTTCCAAACACCTTCTCGTACAAAGGAGGTTATGGCGAAATTTTTCGAAATATAAAGGCGTTAGTGAAATATTTGAAGTGAAAACGATATTCAAATCGTCGAATGAAATATATTTATATTTATATATATATATAAATAAATTAAATTAAAACGAATCAAGGCCGTGCAGTTCGCGTTTTGAAATCGTAACTTCAAGCGACTATACCGAAAGATCCGACCGTCGGATTTTCACGAAACTGAAACCGTTGGGTTCGCTTTGGAAATATCTTCCCAGTGATATAAACTTTGTAGAAATGCAATGGTTAGTTTCCCGATATGTGTAAAACAAATTTGGGGGAAAACAGCGCCAGTGCCATGGCACGACCAGAAACGGCGTTTATTTAAATATGACCATTTTTAAATAAATAAAAATGGCGAAAAATCGTTATAAAATATTATAAGCGGCATGGAATGCAAATAAACCAATTTTACTTGGTATGCTTGATATTTGATGGTTGAATGTGTTTGACATGAAAAATATACTAAAGAACTGAAATGTGAATGTCGAATAATTTAACCATGGAAAGAATTGATTTGAATTCTAAATATACGTGAATTATTTGAAAAGGCCGATCTAACCCTCATTTCAAATAATTGATCGAACGATTCAAAGTCGAAAATACGAAGACGGTTCAAGACCGACGATCTTCGTATCGGACAGATAGGCGCTGCTGAGGTTCCTGATTGGAGTAACTACCTTGAAGGGACAGAAGTAGTAGCCGTCTGGACGTATGTGTTGATTGTACGGATATGCGAGGAATATGGTGCCTCCGGTTTCGTTCAGACCCAGAACGGACTTGTAAATGGACTGTGTGTCTGACATTGGATTTTGTTCTGTGCTGATTGATCAATGTTAAATATATATATATATATATATATATATATATATATATATATATATATCTGTTTGGCGGTGGAGAATTTATTCTCTTGCTTAACGCCCTTCTCTGAGACGTACGAGCTCAAAGGTTATATATCGATAGAAATCAGTCGTATGGAGTGGATTGCCTGTGTGGCATGCCAAGATGCAGTGATCAAGGCTTCTGTTGCAAAGCAAAAGCCCGGATTTCTTTGAGAACAACACACATCGGAACGCAAACAGAAGAACATTTCATTGTTAATTACAACAATTCCATCAGAATATACAGAGTATGAATAAATAAAATACACTCGATAAATAAAAGAGATTTAAATTACATTTAAATACATAGCAGCGGAAAAATAATACAATACACAACTGAAAGTAATACACGGATACAGAGCTTTCCGAGTATCGTTCCAGCTGTAAATCAGGATCCAGTGAATATGAATCTGCAAAACCTAAACTACTAGCTGCCCGTGTCAAAAATAGGGGCACCCAGAGTTTAGGTTAAAACAATAAACTCCAGGTTAGTCATGTGACTAGTGTGAGAACTAAAACAGTTATTAATATTGGTTTTTGGTTTTTGGTTTTTAAAGTTCGGTAAATCAAGAGACCACGCCGTATAACACGGAACGGGTTTCCTCCCAAGAACACTAGTGCATATAACAAAACAGCGCAATGCTTTTTAAAAAAATGAAGCTATTATAAGACCCAGGTCCCATCACACAATGCAACGCAAGGCGGAGGATATGGTTTTCTTTTATAATAGCCAAAAATGCTTGGTACGTTTAAAACAAATCATTTGATACTATTATAAGTGTATAGTGTCAAAACAATTTCAATCATAAATATCAATCATAGACGGCATGGGTGCCATATATCATGTCGCCATACTAGGCTCTACAAATAAAACCGCAATATCATGTATTGGAAATTGGATTTTGTCATGAGTCGATGCAAGGGGAAAGATCCTCACCGCTTCGAGACACTCTAGTAAATGCCCCAGGACTACACACTCTGGGTAACCCTTGGAATTGGCTGGGCCGGTCCTCTCCTATGTTTGAGGATTGGCAATTCCTGAACACATGTTTCCTGGTCCTTACAGACCTATAATCGAGGCGCCTCCCAATACAACATCCACATAGGCATAATAA
The DNA here is from genome assembly GCA_030737875.1 of Allium sativum. NCBI lineage: Eukaryota > Viridiplantae > Streptophyta > Magnoliopsida > Asparagales > Amaryllidaceae > Allium > Allium sativum. Next base: position 840,600,789 of record CM060924.1, read on the forward strand.
TCAACGATGTCAGGGCTAGTAAAACGCTGACACCACCCATAACTAGAAAGAAACGTCGTGTTCTCCAAGTGGTCCGTATCCCGTTTTTAACTCATACCGAGGTCGAGGCTCGCAAATTACGCTATACACGAAACTATGCCACGTAGGCCGTGCTTTGATCATCAACCACAAGACTCTGCTTTTCAACAGAAGCCTTGATCACTACATCTCAGCGTGCCACACAGGCAATTCATGCCATGCGACTGATATCTATCGATATATAACCTCTGAGCTCGTACGTCTCAGAGAAGAGCATTAAGCAAGAAAATAAAATTCTCTGCTGCCAAACAGATATATATTTAACAGAAATCAATCAACACAGAACAAAATCCAATGTCAGACACATAATCCATTTACACGTCCGTTCTAGGTTTGAACGAAACCGGAGGCACTTTATACCTCGCATATCCATTGATCTCCAAATACGTATGGACGATCACTAACTATTTCCATCTTCTTGGGTGTACAGCCCAATCAAGATCATCAGTAATTATCCAAACGATGTGAAAACCTCCGGTCTTCGACCACCGTCTTCCTCTTCGACATATTGTCGAATCGGTTATTCAGAATGGGTATAAACCCGGCCTTTTCGAATAACTCGCGTATATAATAAACAAGTGCCAGAAAACACAACATACGCCTCATTCCAGTTCATCAGTCACTGACCATAAATTAGCAAGAGAACAATTCCCCAAATATTAACCCCGAAGGCCGAAACCAACATCAGATCAATATCCAAGAAACCATTCTTCTTAACTAACCTACAGTTAGTTTCTAAATTTCACATTCTTAGGGAAAGGTTCCCATTAATTTTATAAAAGATAAATTCTTTTAAATTTATTCTTTGATCTAACTTTGGATATCATTTCAAACCATGTTATGGTTTTCCAAACTAGTCGGGATTAGCGCACCACATCAAAGTAATTATTTATTTTATTTCCCAATCCCAACCTATTCATCCCATGAAGCAAAACTGGTAATACTTCATATCTAACACCACGGTGTTATCGGTATAATTAATTACCATTTTACGTTCAAATCTAATTAAAGATTTAACTATCGCTTTGGAGCAAAACTGGTGATACTCCATTCTCGCTCACTTTCCAAATTTGATAATTTAAATTTTTAATTCACATTTCAATCTAATTACAGATTCATTAAAACTCCTTTTACTGGGTTAAAGAACTAATGTCATTTAAAACACAGTTCACGATAAACCCAAATCACATTCTATTTATTATCAGGTTAAAGAACAAGTGTTATTTAAAACACCATTCACGATAAACCCACAAATCAATTCTAATTCAATTCCAATTAAATATATTAATTAGTTGGTATACTTCATTAAATCTAAATAAAAAGATTTAATCTGTTCTCAACGGGGTTAAAGAACAGTGTTGATGAAGACACACTTCACGATAAACCCAAATCACATTTGTATTAAATACAAGGCTCTGAATAGAAAATATATCGGCTTATATTCAATATCAAATTCTGAAACCCACAAATATCGCTTTGGAAATAACGATGTAGAATATATCTTCCAAATTTCTTCCAAAATATCAGTATAATCGCAGAATCTAATATCGAAATATTCCAAAGACAAATTCGATTCAAATCCATTCCAATTCATATATTGGAAATTCTGGTTATTTAAGACTCATTTCAAATCCAATTTATTTATTTAAAAATAATTGGATTTTAAATCTAGTTCAAAACTAGTTCATTTCGATAAAAATCTATTTTTATCTGTTCAAATATGGAGTTTTTCATCCCAATTCTTCACAAATCATTTCTTATGATTTTACACAAATTATTGATATTTTTGATAATTTTATCAAGGCCCGTACAGTCGATTTCCAATAACGGCCATCGAACTGCACTTACAGCGACCTTTTCTGAAATTTATTTGGACGTATCTCCAAATCCAACCTTTAGATTTCAAATATTTTGTATTTGTTAGGAAGCTCTTTTCGATACGAACCCAACAGTTCCGGTTTTAGGCGAATTCGACGGTCGGATCTCCCGTAATGTCCGTTCGAAGTCAATGGCCGAAATTCACGAACTGCCGCGGCTCGGCATGTTCTATTCAGGCCATTATATAATATATATATATATATATATATATATATATATATATATATATATATATATTTCATCGATTTCCTTTTAAAACGAATTTTATAAATTGTTTCAAATTTGTTTCAAAAATAATTTCAACTTTCATTTCAAATTCAAATAAAAATTGAATTTTCCATTATAAATTCTTTTTACATTCATTTCTACATGATTTCAGTTCAAATCGATTTCAATTCAATCTTACTTCGTTTTCAATTCGATTTGAATTCATTCCAAATCGATCTCACTTCGATTTCCAATTGCATTTCTATTTAACTCAATTTCAATTCAATTACAATTCGATTTGAATTCATTTTAAATTCAATTCAATTCGAATTCATTTTATATTCAATTTTATTTGAATTCATTTTATATTCAATTAAATTCGAATTCATTTTATATTCAATTCAATTTGAATTCATTTTATATTCAATTTTATTCGAATTCATTTTATATACCATTTAATTCGAATTCATTTTATATTCAATTTAATTCGAATTCATTTTATATTCAATTTAATTCGAATTCATTTTTTATTCAATTTAATTTGAATTCATTTTATATTCAATTCAATTCGAATTCATTTTATATTCAATTCAGTTCGAATTCAGTTTATATTCAATTTAATTCGAATTCATTTTATATTCAATTCAATTCGAATTCATTTTATATTGAATTCAATTCGAATTCATTCTATATTCAATTCAATTCGAATTCATTTTATATTCAATTTAATTCGAATTCATTTTATATTCAATTTAATTCGAATTCATTTTATATTCAAATTTTCAATCTCTTTTCAATATTCATTATAAAAATGAATATAATCGATATAAATATCTTTCTCGTCAAAATAGCGCATCTCTAATTAACATGGCTTTATATTTTTCAATAACTTCGTTATTCTATTCAACAAACGAATATTTATTCTATTCAACACATGAATCTATATTTCTTTCAACACATGACCAATCTCAACACATGAGTACTGTCAACACGTGACTATTTTTGTTATTTAATATATTTTATAAAATTATGATTTCTATCGTTTAATTTTTAATCAAACTCTAACCGTAAATTAGCAAGAGAGCAATTCCCTAAATATTAACCCCGAAGGCCGAAACCAACATCAGATCAATACCTAGGAGACCACTCATCTTATATATTTTCTAGTTAGTTTCTAATTTTATATATGATAAAATGTGAATTTGATTGTTAAAATATTTCGTTCAACACATGAATCTATATTTCTTTCAACACATGACTAATCTCAACACATGAGTACTGTCAACACCTGAATCTTTATTTTATAATATTCTTTATTTTCCAAATTGGAATGAGGTCCAATCAATTACCATATAATGTTAATTATATGGATTCCATACAACACATGTATATAATAGCAATGATAAATAATCAACCGTCATCCAAAGTGCACCACACAACTGCATAAGCATTAAATATAAATAATTAACGCTTACACAGTCTGTCGACCAATCGATCGACATACAATTAAATAATTGGGATTAGTGTACGCCAAATATCATCCTAATACCTGTGTGGGGTTTCAATCCATAAACACCGAACAATATTTGTGTAGTTGGGCGACGTGTAAAATTTATCGTCCCAATCAATATCCTTCAAATAGGTGTTCATAAACAAACCGTTCAGTTTGTAAATAAATATTTATTTAATCACATTCAAGTTAAAAATTAGATTTTTAACGATAAAATATTTTTAACTATTTAAATATTTCATTTTATTTCACATCACACAATCAATTTTCATCACAAACAAACAATCAAATATACAAGCCATCCATGGTCTGTGGATGACGGGTGTCGGGTGCTACTAAACACCGTCTGCATACTAGTATATATTTTTAACTAGAAAACAAGATTAAAAGTGAGGAGTTCTCACCGACTAGCTAAACCAACGCCACGACTCTTCTTATGTAGAAATCTTTATCGTGCCCGCCTTTTTGTCAATTTCATGTGGTAGATGATCAAAGTACGACCTACGTGGCCTAGCTTTGTGTATAGAGTGGATTCGCGAGCCTCACACCTCGGTATGAGCTAAAAACGGGATAAGGACTACAGGGAGAGCACGACGTTCTTTCTAGCGAACGGTAGTGTCAGTGCTTAAACTGGCTGACATTTATATTATTTTATCACCTCTGAGGATGAGGAAGATACAGTAAGGACTTGGGAGGAGTTCAAGACATTGTTCAAGGGGAAGTTCATCCCCGAGCAAGCATTAGAGCGTATGCGTGATGAGTTTGCTAATCTCCAGCAGGGAGACCGCTCTATTCAAGACTGTCTCAACAAATTCACACAGCTATCACGTTAGGCTCCAGAGCTTATCTTGACATCAAAAGCAAAGAATAAGAGGTTCATATTGGGGCTACAGCGCAAGTATCCGGACCGGGCCATGTGCAACATCCAACTTCCATTTTCAGAACGGGTAGAGATGGCCTGTAACTACAAAGACTTGGATGAGAGTAACTCCAATATAAATCGTGCTAAGAACCAAGCAGGAAACAAGTGCAAAGCATTTGGAGATCAGCCTGAGTCCAGCAATGCAGCAGCCGCTACTCAGCAAGTTGGTAAGCCACCCAAATGCAGTTGTTACAATTGCGGTAAGAAGGGGCATTATTCAAATGTGTGCACCGCTCCAAAGCGGCTAGAGGAAAACCCGCAAAGCTCAAATCCGAAACCCCGCAGCTTGGTTGAATGCTACAACTGCCATCAGAAGGGGCACGTTAGCAAAAATTGTTCGTTGAAGAAGAATGCACAGGTAGCACATGTTTATGACGAGGGAAACCCACCAACTATCACTGATGGATCAGGTAAACCCGATGTCTTGGGAGGTACCCTTACAATTAAAAATATTTCATTTCTGTACTTTTTGACACTGGTGCATCACGTAGCTTCATTTCTGGTAACACTGTTTACAAGTTAAAATTAAAACAAAGGAAGCTTAAAGAACCGATTAAAGTTCAAAATCCGATAAGAGGTTCTATTATTCTCAGTTCATATTGTAGAGTGCCTGTCTTTTATTCTTGCTACATGTTCTCTTTTGATTTGATCACCATGATTTTTTATGAATTTGATATTATACTTGGACTGGACTGGTTAACAAAATACGAGGCTGAAGTAAATTATGCGGAAAGGATAGTGAAAATTAAAACAAAGGTTGGGCATATATATATATACACACCATGCCATGGCTCAGAAATAGATAGAAAAGAATTTTGGTCTGCTTTGGAAGTTATTCCCACTTCGTTAGAAAAGATTTCTATCGTTAAAAACTATGCGGATGTGTTTGAAGAAGTCGAAAACTTACCTCCGCAAAGAGAAATTGAATTCAGAATCGATCTAATTCCGAATGCCAGACCAGTGGTACATCCAATTCGAAGAATGGCTCCGAAAGAATAAGAAGAGTTAGGAAACCAAACTCGAGAATTGATGTGGAAAGGTCTGATCAGGCCAAGTTTTTCAGATTGGGGAGCATGAGAACCATTTGAAACAATTGTTGGAAATTCTGAGAAGAAATATCTTGAAAGCTAAATTTTCTAAATGTTTCTTCTGGCAAGATGAAGTTAAGTTCCTTGGCCATGTTGTATCAAAAGAAGGAATTGTTGTTGATCCAAGCCAAATTTCGGCAATCTAGGACTGGAAACAGCCTACTACCCCCACTGAAGTTCGAAGTTTTCTTGGATTGGCTAGTTACTATCGGAAATTCATTAAGGATTTTTCGAAGATATCCGGTGCATTAACAAATCTTACAAAGAAGCATGAGAAATTCAAGTGGACTCCCGAATGTGAGGAAGCTTTCCGAGAGCTGAAATTGAAATTGACAACTGCTCCAGTTTTAACAATTATTGATGGCAACCAGGACTTAGCGGTATGGACGGATGCTTCTATTAGAGGTTTTGGCGCAGTATTAATGCAAAGAGGCCAAGTGGTCGCTTATGCTAGCCATCAGCTGAAGCCGCATGAGAGGAACTATGCAACTCATGATCTTGAGTTGTTAGCCATCGTGTTTGCTTTGAGAATCTGGAGGAATTATTTATTGGGTGAGAAGTTCGAGTTGTTTACTGATCAACAATCAGTGAAGTATCTATTCACTCAGAAAGATCTAAACTTGAGACAACAGCGTTGGTTAGAATTCCTTGCAGCATACGATTTTGAGATTCTGTACACTCCAGGAAAAGCCAATGTTGTGGCGGACGCGCTTAGCAGAAAGAATGATCGCCAGTTTTATCGTTATGTCTTCCTTGAATGATAAGATTGTCGTTCTTCAGAAAGACGATGAATTTATTCAGAGGATCAAGGAGGGTGAACCTACGAGCTTTCAAATTGATAACCAAGGGGTTCTAAGAATAAAAGGTCGAATATGTGTTCCAAACATTTCTGAGCTCTGGAAAGAAGTACTTAATGAATGTCATAAGTCCAAACTGAGCATCCATCCAGGGGTGATCAAAATGCTTAATGATATCAAGCGCACATTCTGGTGGAAATCAATGAAAAGGACATCTCCTTATACGTTAGCAAGTGTTCTACTTGTCAACTAGTCAAGAGTGATCAGCAGAAACTGGCTGGATTATTGCAACCATTAGATATTCCAGGATGGAAGTGGGAACAAATTTCCATGGACTTCATAGATGGTTTTCCTCGAACTAAGAGAGGAAACGACAGTATTTGGGTGATCGTAGATCGTTTCACGAAGACCGCCAATTTCATACCTGTCAGATCCAACAGAATGTCTCAAAGTTTAGCGCATATTTACTTCAAAGAAATAGTTAAACTGCATGGAGTGCCGCTCAGTATAGTCAGCGATAGAGATCCAATATTTACTAGCAAATTCGGGAAGCATTCTAGATAGAATTGGGAACCAAGTTGAATCTGAGTACCGCTTATCACTCTCAGACAGATGGCCAAACTAAGCGGGTGAATAGAATTCTAGAAGATTTACGACGGGCTTGTATTATTGATTTTGGCGGGTCATGGGAGGATCACTTGCATTTGGCAGAATTCTCTTATAACAACAGTTATCAGGAAAGTTTAAAAATGTTGCCATTTGAAGAATTATATGGTAGACCATGCAGATCTCCCGCATGTTGGGTAGAACCTGGAGACAGACTTGTGTTGGGACCCGATATGATTAGAGAAGCATATGATAAAGTCGATTTCATCAAGAAACGATTGAAAATCGCGCAAAGTTGACAGAAAAATTATGCAGATTCTAGAAGAAAAGATGTGGCATTCGCTGTTGGTGATTATGCTTATTTGAGAGTTTCTTCGATGAGGGGAGTAATCAGATTTGGCAAAATTGGGAAGTTGGCACCGAGATTTATTGGTCCCTTTCCTATACTTGAACGAATTGGAACTCTTGCTGATAAGGTTTCATTACCTGATTGGTTGCCTGGTGTGCATAATGTGTTTCACGTATCTCAACTCAGAAAACATGTGCATGATCCGGATCTTATTGTAGAAGAAGAGTGCAGCAGGACTTGGAAATTACTCCAAAATTAGCAGTCAGAAGAGTGCCATTAAAGATTGTTGGCAAAGAAACTAAAGAGCTAAGGAACAAGAAGGTTCATTTAGTTAAAGTGCAGTGGAGTAGTGATCCTAGAGACTGTACTTGGGAGACTGAGGAAAGCATTAAGCAAGCTTACCCCAAATGCAGATTGGACATCTCTAACTAACTCTGGTGCAAGGTACCTATACAATACTTTGCATTTCCATTTCTATTTCCTACTATACTGCTCTTTCCTTTTCGGGGACGAAAAGTTTTAAGTGGGGGAGATTGTAACAACCCGGAAAATACGAGCCAATTTAAAATTTTTAAATTGGTTATTTTAAAAGAATTTAAACAATTGAAATAGAATATTTCAATGAAATAATGAAGGAAATAGTGTGGCAGTTTGAAATTTTGAATTCAAACTTTGACTGACTGTACCGGGTGGAAAATATAACGGATTTTAGTGAAACCAAAAATATTTAAATCTGTTTATGAATAACTTTCTAAGAATCTGAAAAATCGAAGTTTCCTAGCGGGAATCAAAAGTTATGGCCGAATGAATTTTCATAAAGGTCGCTATAGAGAATATATAGCCCTTGAAAATAGACATTTTGCAAACCACCTCGGAATTCAACGAAACCACTTTTGTTGGATCCGGGATGTCAAATTATTGCTAGGTTTCAAATTTCATAATTTTTGAAGCTCGTATGTGAGCGGAGCAAAAGAAAATGTGATTGGTCAATTTTTGTTAAATTGGATCGACCAGGAAATTGCCATTTTTCAAACGGTGTCGGAATTCGACGAAACTAGTTTTGTTGGGACCGTAGCATCAAAAAATAGCTAGATTTATTTTTCTGGAATTTTTCGAATCAGTTTGTGGCCCTGGCAAAATAAAATATACGTTCAAAACAAATATTGAATGTTTTATACTTTAATTTGAAGAATAACTAACTGTAACAGTCGAATTGGCCTACGAAACATATTCCATTATGTTCGGAATGTGGGTATTTAGCTAGGGGTGACAGTCGTTGGGTTGGAATTGGTGTTCGTATGTGAAAATCCTAATTTCTGGAGTGTGTGTATATATATATATATATATATATATATATATATATATCGGCCAATAAGGAAATTTCTTTCATTAAATTAAAAATATAGAATCCTCTCAGAAAACCCCCCACCCTCCTCCCCCCCCGGTAACCGACGACGAAACCTCTTTCTCACCTTCCCCCTCCGATTCCGGCCGCCACGCTCACTAAAACCACCCCCTCCTTTGGAACTTTTTGAAGATCCCAACGCCCTCTACAAATCCATACCAAGAACTCACCCTATCGTTGCTCCATCGCGAACAACTGCTCCTCTGAAGTTTCCACCTTTCAACCGCAGCCGACAATCGGATCCGCCACCGCACCAGGCCCCACTCCTGGCGAAGGTGCGACCCTCCGATCACTTCACAGTGGTGTTGTCCGATCCTTACCTCGTGCCACGGATTGAAGAAATTGCTAAACCTAGTTTTGAACCCCAACCTGAAAAGTGTGCCTTTGTTAATTTAAGACAGTTTTAACACTTTAATACCGTTGCAAACTTTGAAAAATCGTATCTTTATCGTGTGTTAACGAAATTCGATGAAACAGGAAACATCGTGACCGCAAGGACGCTCTTTACAATCTAGAGGAGACCGCAGATTTTTTTGAGCTAGCTACGATTTTTATTATCTCGAAAACCAATGTGAGAAATCTAAATTGAAATGTGTGAATGAAATCGTGTTGTATAAGTTATATAAGCGAAGTGTAAATTATATACGCATTGTATACCTCATGTACATGTGTTGTACAAGTTATATGAGCGATGTATAAATTATACAAGCATTGTATGAAACATATATGCTTTGAATTGTGTTGAAATGGAAGTGAAATATATTTATATACGAATATATATATATACTCCCCTCGTCCACAAACCATGGACGATATTTATTGCTTATGATTGGCGTGAAAATATGTGGTATGACGAATGGTTAAAAATAATTGTTTATGTTGGATTGTGGTTGAAAAATACCTTTTTGGTTGAAAAATACCCTCTTGTGGTTGAAACAAATTAGAGTAGGATCATGGAAATGAAAATAAAACATGCCGCCTGCGGGCGAACTAGATGCATGAAATCCCCATTGTCAAAAACCGCGAGGTTTAAAGGTAGAGCGAGGAGCCGTACATCGGGACGGTGCCGGTTTTAACTACCCTGCCGTTATGCTGTCAAAATTTTCTAAAATATTCATGTGTTAGAATTATTTTCATTTGTTGAAATTATTTTCATATGTTGAAACCGCATTCATGTGCTGAATAGAAATTCATTCGTTGAATAGAAATTCATGTGTTGAATGGTATTCGTGTTTTAAATAAATTGCTTTAACAATAAAAATCACATTTTTATTATAAATACGAACTATAGAAAACATTCATGTGTTTAATAGAAATTCATTCGTTGAATAGAAATTCATGTGTTGAATGGTATTCGTGTTTTAAATAAATTGCTTTAACAATAAAAATCACATTTTTATTATATATACGAACTATAGAGAACATTCATGTGTTGAATAGAAATTCATTCGTTGAATAGAAATTCATGTGTTGAATGGTATTCATGTTTTAAATAAATTCTTTCACAATAAAATTCACATTTTTATTATATATACGAACTATAGAGATCATTCGTTTGTTGAATAGAAATCCATTCGTTGAATAGAGATTCATGTGTTGAATGGTATTCGTGTTTTAAATAAATTGCTTTCACAAGAAAATTTACATTTTTATTTTGAATATGAAGTGTAAAAACATTCATGTGTTGAATAAATATTTCTGATGATAAAAATATTACTTTTATCATGTATACGCCTCGCTAAAATTTCACATAGGTTGAAATAAATGTTCGGGGGTTATAAATATTATTATTAATATGTTTAGGATCTAAATAAAATAGACAAGAGTTGAAATATATTTTTGTTTGTCAAAAACATCATTTTATCCTATGTTTAATGGATGCGGAGTACTGGTTATTCTATGTGTAATAATAAACATCGCCATAGGATAGTAACAATTAGTTTTGAACTACACTACATGGCATATTCTTGACGATAGGCATACTTCATTATATACCACATAAGCATCTGGAGCTTATGTGACGAGGTTGAAGATTTACCATACGAGCGAGAGGCTTGTATGACGATGACTATATGTTACAGGTTGAACTGATGACTGATCTGAACTATATAAACTGTAACGGTAAATTGCCAGATTAATAAAAACCCCACACGGGTCTGGAGATGACAATAAACACGTCTCTCTGGTCATTAAGGCACAAAAACCATTTATAGGGTGACGAGAATTTATTCTTTGGAGTTATGATCTATACATACTCCTCTGTGGACACCGGAATATATCACTATAAATATGTGCATGCTTATTAATATTTTTTGGATACCTAACACGGCCCAATAAATTTCCAAACCCCTTCCCGTACAAAGGAGGTTATGGCGAAATTTTTTGAAATATAAAGGCGTTAGTGAAATATTTGAAGTGAAAACGATATTGAAATCGTCGAATGAATTATATATATATACATATATATATAAATTAAATTAAAACGAATCGAGGCCGTGTTGTTCGCGTTTTGAAATTGTAACTTCAAACGACTATACTGAAAGACCCGACCGTCGGATTTCACGAAACTGGAATCGTTGGATTCGCTTTGGAAATATGTTCCCAGTGATATAAACTTTGTAGAAATCCAACGGTTAGATTTCCCGATATGTGTAAAACAAATTTGGGGAAAAAAGCGCCAGTGCAACGGCACGACCTGAAACATCGTTTAATCAAATATGGCCATTTTTAAATAAATAAAAATGGAGAAAAATCGTTGTAAAATATTATAAGCGGCATGGAATGGAAATAAACCAATTTTACTTGGTTTGCTTGATATTTGATGGTTGAATGCGTTTGACATGAAAATTATACTTAAGAACTGAAATGTGAATGTCGAATAATTTAACCATGGAAAGAATTGATTTGAATTCTAAATATACGTGAATTATTTGAAAAGGCCGAGCTAACCCTCTGTAATGACCCGGAATTCTGAATGAAAAACAAATTTATGTAAGAACTTAAATTTTGAATAATACATTTATAAATCAACTTATAAATGTGTTAACTCATTTAAGACGACCAGAAATTATGAATAAGATTTATTTGCTACATCATGAAGCGTAGCTGAAACTTAACAACTTCAAGCGTAACTAAAATTTCATTAGTAACAGCAGTAGTAAAACACATTAGCAGCGTTAGTAGAACACGGTAGTGAAGCGTTATTAAAACTGAGGTATAGTAAAATTAAGTAACGACAACGCTACTGAAAACATTGTGGCAAAACGTTACCGTAAAACACTATGGACCAAGCATTTACTAAAGCGCTATGGAAAGCGTTACTAAAGAAACTATAGATAAACCGTTGCAAAAGCTTAACTAAATTTTACTTGATTTTTGAAGACAAATCGAGTAGCTTGTCAACTAGATAAGGATTGCACTAGTATATATTTTTCCCTAGTTAGCTAATGCATATGCATATAACCACCATTTGATCCCATACATTTGCGCATAGAATTAGACAAAAGCAAGACCAAATGACCAAGACTTAAAACACCATGTGACATACAACATAGAAGGCCCAAGACTTCACCATCCTTGCGCAAACCAAACCGAAGTGCCGCTGCGTTTTTAAGCCCACAGCCCACCCATGATGATGCAGCCAAACCCATCCAAAAACAAGGCCCATTAGTGTAGGATACTTCATGGAGAAGTCTAGGGGGACAAGGGTGATAATGACATATGATTTGAGGGTTTAAACACTTGAGTGTTTTGGAGATTTTGCCAAGATCAAAAGGACTAGGCGCAGGCAACATTAAATGAAAACATGCACTTGAGTTCATCCATTTTGTTAAATACGTTAATAGGTGTAATCCTTTCAACCACTTGACATGTATATTCAAAAGCAAATGTTGCTATCAACAAATATTTTCCCCTGTGTACAAATCCTTGCGAAAGAACAAGCATAAGCTTTGTTTAATACAATCCTTCTAGAAACAAGGACAAGTAGCTAGGAACCTTTGCCATGAATTAAAACATGTGTATGGACAACCTTCATCCACCACACCAAAACCATATAAAGCCAAGAGAAGAGTTGCTTTCAAACATATATTGCCTGCTGTAAATTCTCTATGCAACATATTGTATTAGAGAATCAAAGATTAAGTAAATAACAATGCATGGACCTCCTTCTTCCACCAAACCCGAGAGCAAGAAATGCCAAAGTAGAAGTTGCTTTCAATGAACAATGTTTTGGCTGTACATCTCTGCGCAAATATTTGATAGGAATAAAATAAGATTTAGTTAATAAAGTAAATTAATAAACCAATATAAAACAATATAATTATGCCTATATATATGAAGCTCCTTCTACATCTTTGCTGCGGTTAAAAACTGCATGAAATAAATCAAAACTGGCGCATTTATGCTGTCAAACCCGCAAGCATTTAGAGAGAAACTGGCCATGGTGCTGCTGTTAAAGCCGTAGGCAATAAGAGTGAAAATGGACATCTTAATGCTGTCAAACCGTGAGCTAAAAGGGAGAAGAGATCTAGAAATCCAATGCTACATTTCAGCTATATATATGTGAGTAAACATTCACTTTACACCCCTTTGATCATAATGTGAATTGCTTTAAATACTAGAAGTTTAGTATGATGTTTGCTGCTAGTTTACCATGTGAAAATGCTTGCTGTTCTTCACTGTTTTGCCTGCTACGAACCTTTGCATAACTGCATGAACAACCTGTGAGTAAACATTCACTTTACACCCCTTTGATCATAATGTGAATTGCTTTAAATACTAGAAGTTTAGTATGATGTTTGCTGCTAGTTTACCATGTGAAAATGCTTGATGTTCTTCACTGTTTTGCCTGCTACGAACCTTTGCATAACTGCATGAACAACCTGTGAGTAAACCCTCACTATCATTATTTTATAAATTCATGGAAGTTGATATAGAATTATATAAGTTTGTATGGCTTGAACCTTACTGCTATATGTATGTTGCCTACTCGAAAATACCTTGGACATTATGTTAAATGCAAAGAAATCTGACAGAAATGTAAGTCGATAAAATGATGCTGTGAGAATGATTGAAATGCAAAGAAATCTTATAGAAATGTAAGGCAATAAAATGATGTCAAATGATATTGTGGTTGATCTCAAACCATGTTAGATATGTAAAGTGATCTCATACATGCATAAGCTAGTCAAATGGGTGATGTAAACTAATCTCGTACTTGTGTAAGCCAATCAAAAGATAGTGTGACGTGCCCAGAGTATGCCTAAGATATAGAGTAACCTCGTGCATGTGTAGGCTAATGAATGGTGCTTTACACTGTATTAGTACTGAAATTTTACAGTAGGGTCCTGGACTTATCCGAACATTTGCTGCATAGCATGAAACATGCTACAGTGATTAATGGAGTTCCTGAAACCTCAAACTTTTGTACCCAGTCGACTTATGGACATATTTATGTGTATGAAGTGATTTGTTGCAACCGTCTACAAAGTCCTCGGTGTTAAAGCCTTATAACTTCCAGTTAGCTATCCATAAGCAGCATCCCACTGTTTGGTTACGAAAATGGAAAGAAATGATCACTCATGGGTGAAAGAACGGTTTGAGGGGTGATGTTCGGTGATGGACAGCGGTTGGTGATCTTTGTGAAGGAAGAGGGCTGTTGCACAAGTTTAGGTGTATGGAAATGATTGCATGCACGACGGGTTTAAGATTTATAGGGGAAGACGAGTTCGAACGCGTCAGCCAAGTGATGGAGGCGTCGGAGATTATGTGGAGGTGGTTCCGATGGCAAGAGGGAAAGAGGAAGAACCGAAGCGGGGGCAGTTTTCGTGGCATGGTCTCGACCTGATGGGGAGGGTACGACAGCCTATGGGAAGAAAGAAATGAAGACATGAAGTGGAGCAAGCATCAGGGAGTGAAAGTGATAAAAAGAGGATAGGAACTTTGTTAGCAGGTCTCGGTTATATTGGTGTGTGAGTTTCTAAGCTTGGCCACGTGTGAACATTTAAATGAAAAAGGAGAAGACATGGACGTGGAAGAGTTGGGCGGAGGAACTGAGATTTGGGCGGAGGAGCGATGGTTCACTGCGGATGAAATCGAAGGGGAAGCATGAAGATAGGAAACATCAGGAAATGGCAAGCAAACAATAGTTAAAATTGTTCACAGCAGCTCTAGACATAATGTAAAGAAAAAAAAACAAACTAGGCGTGTGTCTTCTTTTAGTGGATCATGAAGCCACGTGTTTTCAACAGAATGAAATAGAAAGAGTGTGAAGATGATTGGCCACGTGTGAACAATAATTAGTAAACGAAAATGAAAACGCGGGGTGGCACATCTCTGGGTCACGGAAAGAATGTATAGGAATAAAAGGAGTAAATAAAGTATGGACCGAAGATTTTAAATGGGCCGGTGAAAAGTAAATTAAGTAAATAAATTATAAAGGTTTTTGTTAAAAATATATATATTTGTTAAATAAAGCATTTGGTTTGATAACAATAAAATATGTAGCCTTATAACGATAAAAGAAATTATATAGGAATCAAAGTGTGTTAATTCAATTTTAATTATTCATTTGAAAAATGCACTTAAATAAATAAAGAAGAATTATATAATTAAATAAAAAGAGAAGTTTTATTTAAAGATCGTAGACAAGTGAAAGAAAGAAAATAGCCGAATTGAAAAGTGCAGAACTTGACTGTGAGAAGGCGACGAATTTGAATTTGTAATATAAAAGGAATGGTTTAAATAAATTATAAATTTCAATTATTTATGATAAAGTAAAAGTAAGAAGATAGTGTACAAGAAGAACAGAAATATTAAACATCGTATAAACACAGACAACAAACGATGTAACAGACCGTGTGCGACGCACACACTCTATTTGTTCAAATTTAAAGTATGTGTAAACTGAATTAAATAAACGATAAGCTGATCGGTGTGAATCGAATGTTAGATATTCGAGATAGAGATGATTAAACAGAAGTGATGAATCGAGTTTAGTTGATTAAACGTAGTTAATCAAGTTAAGTTGATTAGAAGTAGTTAATCAGATTAAGTTGAACATACGTAGCTAATTAATGATGATCGAATATCAGATGTTCGAGATGAACAGAAATAGTTAATCAAGTTAGAATGGATTAGATGTAGTTAATCAAGATAAAGTTGAATAGAAGTAATGAGTCGAGATAAAGTTGATTAAGCTAATTAATTAGATTATAATTTAATTGAATATTAGTTATTCGATTAAAGATGATCGGATGTTACACATTCGAGTTAAAAATGATTAAACATAGTTAATCAGTGAAGTTAATCAAGTGAAGTTAATCAATTGAAGTTAATCAATTGAAGTTAATCAAGTGAAGTTAATCAAGTAAAGTTGATGAAGACAGATTAATTAAGTGAAATTGATTAGTAAAGTTTAGCCCGTGCTCCGCGCACGAATATAAAATGAAGTAAATTAAAAGAAGATTTTTCACTAGAAAGGATTAAAGCCCGTGCTCCGCACACGGTATAACATGATATTAAATAAAGAGGTTAAGTTAATATTTGTCGAAATAAAAATATTAAAAGAACATGTAAATTGTTGAAATAAGAATTCATATGAAGTTACTGAAATTAGAAACTGACTAGAATTAATAAGTCGAATGATTTTTCTGAGTATTTATCTAATGTTGGTTTCGGCCTTCGGGGTTTATACTTATGAAGTTGTTCTCTTAATGATTACAGTCAGCGACTGATTGATGTAGTGATACGTAAACACAGAAACATGAATATATATATATAGATGATTGATCAAATAGGAATTTCAATTCGAAATAAGATTGTTGTGTGCACACGTATTTTCATTTGATAGTTAAGTCATCGACTATCAAAGTTTGACCATTTTAACGTTGTTAATATGGAGAGACCGGTTGGATTATTATCCGAAGAACCACTCCGTATTGGCATAAGCGTTGCGAGTCAAATATGCCGAATATATTGAAGACGGAGAAAAATGCAAGGGCTATTGTATAAATCTTAGATAACATTGGCTAAGATGGTTGTACGGAATAGTACCTTCGGTTTGTCCAGTCCCAGGACAACTTGTATGGACGAATGTTTGACGGAGTACTCTTAACTAATCACGTACGTTGATCTTTTCAAACGTAGTTATAAGTGGTAGAGAAATTCGTTTCTCTTACTTTATACTTGTAATATATTTTTGGAGAAGTCAATTAGTGGATTAGCGGGTTTGACGATGTGACGTTCAAAGCAAATCAAAAGAGTGTCAGGGTACGTTTAGCTTCAAGCTTCACAACCGGAAATGACAAAAATCGGGCAGGCAACATGACTATGTGGGTAGCTCCCATTAGGATGTATCATCATCTGATCTAGAGTTTCATTTACTTCTTAAAAATCTATTGTCGATTCTGACCCATTTCGGGAAACGGTTGGCTTGCTACCACCGTTGGTGATATACATTCGATACACTCAAGAGAAATGAGTGGTCGGTCATGTGTGGCTGGGTTAATAAGATGTTCTTGTTGAACCCGTGTATTCGTATCTAGAGATACACCTCCGGAAGGTGATTCCATACCTTGTCATAGTTGGAAACCAATATCCATAAGCACTTAACGGTTTTTGTTTGTATACTATAAGTAGAATGTGAGATGAAAGCATTCTACTAGATTGTAATTATTTGTGGACACATAGACATTATCATAATAACTGTTTAAATATGAAAACTGTTTTGATCTCATAAGGTAAAAACCCGTTCCGTATTCACGGCGTGGTCTTATGAATCATTGTGATTTATTTAAACTTGTTTATAAATCGTTTACTCATACCAGTCCATGACTGACCCGGAGTTTATTTTCTGTGTTTTCCTTAAACTCTTGGGTACTCATAATATTTATTATGAGTAGACAAGTGATCCAGGTTTTAAGGTAACTTTGGAGTAGCTGGATGGCAGGATCTGAAGTGTTGGCTTATCTATCATATGTTATGTAGAATTATCTGCAAGTTAGTATCACAAGTGTTAAGTATGTAATTGTGATGACATGTATCCCTATGTATGAAGTATTCCAATGTACTTGAATTATGTTATGTAATATTTTGGGTTATAATATTATGTTTCCAAGTTCCGCTGTGAGATTCTGATGTCTTTTTCTTAGTTCTATCTTCTATCTATTTCTTTTCTTTCATAATTATCTGGATTTTTTCGACTCTTGGACGCTCGATATGTGAGATATATCGGATATCCAAGGTCTCTGAAATCCGGGTCGTTACAGTTGGTATCAGAGCTTAGCTATCGTATACCTAGGCTTTGGGTTAGTGTTGAGAGAGCGTATTTTATAAGTTGGATGCTATTATATATATAGAATATATATCTAGGAGAAATCAACTTAAGTTAAGGTAATTAGGGTTAGCCTTAGAATCAATTTAAGAAGGGTTGAATTGAATTAGAATAACATCTAATCATATTGATATAGGAAATAAGTTAGGATTTTAAATTGAATTAAAATTTGTATTTTCACCAAATTAAGTCTAGACTTAAGTTAAACTTAAGAAAAGTGAACTTACTGGTTATTGAAATAAAATCAGATTTAAGGAGTCTTGAAAACGAAGATAACTAATTTAGAAATTAATTGGTATAAAACTTAACGGAGTTAAGTGAAGTGGACTTGGGATCGTTGGATATAGATTCAAGTGAAAAGAGGATTCAGAGTAGATGAATATTTTTGGAAATGAGTCAATTCAAATGGAGGGAGTTAATAAAGATTTGGGATTTATTTTCCGAAATATAATTGAAGAGATTTTGAGTAATATGGATGATGAGGAATTGAGATGTGAAGAAATTGGAACCTAACTGGAAATTGATTTAGTTGGATGATTTTCTAGGTACCAATCTGATGTTGATTTTGATCTTCGGGATTGATATTTAGAGAGTTATTCGCTTACCAATGTACGGTCAGGAACTGATGGATATTGAGATAGTGATGCAGTGGTGGAGGTGTTTTCAAACTGTAGTAACAGATATTTGAAGTTAGGGAAATAAACTGGGATAAATAACAATTGACGGATGTAAGTTGATTATTTATGGATATAAGTTTATAACTTTAATTATAACTTGAATTTACGCCTTACGTACAAATTTCGAGGACGAAATTTTTATAAGGGGGAAAGATTGTAATGACCCGGAATTCTGAATGAAAAATAAATTTATGTAAGAACTTAAATTTTGAATAATACATTTATAAATCAACTTATAAATGTGTTAACTCATTTAAGACGACCAGAAATTATGAATAAGATTTATTTGCTACATCATGAAGCGTAGCTGAAACTTAACAACTTCAAGCGTAACTAAAATTTCATTAGTAACAGCAGTAGTAAAACACTTTAGCAGCGTTAGTAGAACACGGTAGTGAAGCGTTATTAAAACTGAGGTATAGTAAAATTAAGTAACGACAACGCTACTGAAAACATTGTGGCAAAACGTTACCATAAAACACTATGGACCAAGCATTTACTAAAGCGTTATGGAAAGCGTTACTAAAGAAACTATAGATAAACCGTTGCAAAAGCTTAACTAAAGTTTTACTTGATTTTTGAAGACAAATCGAGTAGCTTGTCAACTAGATAAGGATTGCACTAGTATATATTTTTCCCTAGTTAGCTAATGCATATGCATATAACCACCATTTGATCCCATACATTTGCGCATAGAATTAGACAAAAGCAAGACCAAATGACCAAGACTTAAAACACCATGTGACATACAACATAGAAGGCCCAAGACTTCACCATCCTTGCGCAAACCAAACCGAAGTGCCGCTGCGTTTTTAAGCCCACAGCCCACCCATGATGATGCAGCCAAACCCATCCAAAAACAAGGCCCATTAGTGTAGGATACTTCATGGAGAAGTCTAGGGGGACAAGGGTGATAATGACATATGATTTGAGGGTTTAAACACTTGAGTGTTTTGGAGATTTTGCCAAGATCAAAAGGACTAGGCGCAGGCAACATTAAATGAAAACATGCACTTGAGTTCATCCATTTTGTTAAATACATTAATAGGTGTAATCCTTTCAACCACTTGACATGTATATTCAAAAGCAAATGTTGCTATCAACAAATATTTTCCCCTGTGTACAAATCCTTGCGAAAGAACAAGCATAAGCTTTGTTTAATACAATCCTTCTAGAAACAAGGACAAGTAGCTAGGAACCTTTGCCATGAATTAAAACATGTGTATGGACAACCTTCATCCACCACACCAAAACCATATAAAGCCAAGAGAAGAGTTGCTTTCAAACATATATTGCCTGCTGTAAATTCTCTACGCAACATATTGTATTAGAGAATTAAAGATTAAGTAAATAACAATGCATGGACCTCCTTCTTCCACCAAACCCGAGAGCAAGAAATGCCAAAGTAGAAGTTGCTTTCAATGAACAATGTTTTGGCTGTACATCTCTGCGCAAATATTTGATAGGAATAAAATAAGATTTAGTTAATAAAGTAAATTAATAAACCAATATAAAACAATATAATTATGCCTATATATATGAAGCTCCTTCTACATCTTTGTTGCGGTTAAAAACTGCATGAAATAAATCAAAACTGGCGCATTTATGCTGTCAAACCCGCAAGCATTTAGAGAGAAACTGGCCATGGTGCTGCTGTTATAGCCGCAGGCAATAGGAGTGAAAATGGACATCTTAATGCTGTCAAACCGTGAGCTAAAAGGGAGAAGAGATCTAGAAATCCAATGCTACATTTCAGCTATATATATGTGAGTAAACATTCACTTTACACCCCTTTGATCATAATGTGAATTGCTTTAAATACTAGAAGTTTAGTATGATGTTTGCTGCTAGTTTACCATGTGAAAATGCTTGCTGTTCTTCACTGTTTTGCCTGCTACGAACCTTTGCATAACTGCATGAACAACCTGTGAGTAAACATTCACTTTACACCCCTTTGATCATAATGTGAATTGCTTTAAATACTAGAAGTTTAGTATGATGTTTGCTGCTAGTTTACCATGTGAAAATGCTTGCTGTTCTTCACTGTTTTGCCTGCTACGAACCTTTGCATAACTGCATGAACAACCTGTGAGTAAACCCTCACTATCATTATTTTATAAATTCATGGAAGTTGATATAGAATTATATAAGTTTGTATGGCTTGAACCTTACTGCTAAATGTATGTTGCCTGCTCGAAAATACCTTGGACATTATGTTAAATGCAAAGAAATCTGACAGAAATGTAAGTCGATAAAATGATGCTGTGAGAATGATTGAAATGCAAAGAAATCTTATAGAAATGTAAGGTAATAAAATGATGTCAAATGATATTGTGGTTGATCTCAAACCATGTTAGATATGTAAAGTGATCTCATACATGCATAAGCTAGTCAAATGGGTGATGTAAACTAATCTCGTACTTGTGTAAGCCAATCAAAAGATAGTGTGACGTGCCCAGAGTATGCCTAAGATATAGAGTAACCTCGTGCATGTGTAGGCTAATGAATGGTGCTTTACACTGTATTAGTACTGAAATTTTACAGTAGGGTCCTGGACTTATCCGAACATTTGCTGCATAGCATGAAACATGCTACAGTGATTAATGGAGTTCCTGAAACCTCAAACTTTTGTACCCAGTCGACTTATGGACATATTTATGTGTATGAAGTGATTTGTTGCAACCGTCTACAAAGTCCTCGGTGTTAAAGCCTTATAACTTCCAGTTGGCTATCCATAAGCAGCATCCCACTGTTTGGTTACGAAAATGGAAAGAAATGATCACTCATGGGTGAAAGAACGGTTTGAGGGGTGATGTTCGGTGATGGACAGCGGTTGGTGATCTTTGTGAAGGAAGAGGGCTTTTGCACAAGTTTAGGTGTATGGAAATGATTGCATGCACGACGGGTTTAAGATTTATAGGGGAAGACGAGTTCGAACGCGTCAGCCAAGTGATGGAGGCGTCGGAGATTATGTGGAGGTGGTTCCGATGGCAAGAGGGAAAGAGGAAGAACCGAAGCGGGGGCAGTTTTCGTGGCATGGTCTCGACCTGATGGGGAGGGTACGACAGCCTAGGGGAAGAAAGAAATGAAGACATGAAGTGGAGCAAGCATCAGGGAGTGAAAGTGATAAAAAGAGGATAGGAACTTTGTTAGCAGGTCTCGGTTATATTGGTGTGTGAGTTTCTAAGCTTGGCCACGTGTGAACATTTAAATGAAAAAGGAGAAGACATGGACGTGGAAGAGTTGGGCGGAGGAACTGAGATTTGGGCGGAGGAGCGATGGTTCACTGCGGATGAAATCGAAGGGGAAGCATGAAGATAGGAAACATCAGGAAATGGCAAGCAAACAATAGTGAAAATTGTTCACAGCAGCTCTAGACATAATGTAAAGAAAAAAAACAAGCTAGGCGTGTGTCTTCTTTTAGTGGATCATGAAGCCACGTGTTTTCAACAGAATGAAATAGAAAGAGTGTGAAGATGATAGGCCACGTGTGAACAATAATTAGTAAACGAAAATGAAAACGCGGGGTGGCACATCTCTGGGTCACGGAAAGAATGTATAGGAATAAAAGGAGTAAATAAAGTATGGACCGAAGATTTTAAATGGGCCGGTGAAAAGTAAATTAAGTAAATAAATTATAAAGGTTTTTGTTAAAAATATATATATTTGTTAAATAAAGCATTTGGTTTGATAACAATAAAATATGTAGCCTTATAACGATAAAAGAAATTATATAGGAATCAAAGTGTGTTAATTCAATTTTAATTATTCATTTGAAAAATGCACTTAAATAAATAAAGAAGAATTATATAATTAAATAAAAAGAGAAGTTTTATTTAAAGATCGTAGACAAGTGAAAGAAAGAAAATAGCCGAATTGAAAAGTGCAGAACTTGACTGTGAGAAGGCGACGAATTTGAATTTGTAATATAAAAGGAATGGTTTAAATAAATTATAAATTTCAATTATTTATGATAAAGTAAAAGTAAGAAGATAGTGTACAAGAAGAACAGAAATATTAAACATCGTATAAACACAGACAACAAACGATGTAACAGACCGTGTGCGACGCACACACTCTATTTGTTCAAATTTAAAGTATGTGTAAACTGAATTAAATAAACGATAAGCTGATCGGTGTGAATCGAATGTTAGATATTCGAGATAGAGATGATTAAACAGAAGTGATGAATCGAGTTTAGTTGATTAAACGTAGTTAATCAAGTTAAGTTGATTAGAAGTAGTTAATCAGATTAAGTTGAACATACGTAGCTAATTAATGATGATCGAATATCAGATGTTCGAGATGAACAGAAATAGTTAATCAAGTTAGAATGGATTAGATGTAGTTAATCAAGATAAAGTTGAATAGAAGTAATGAGTCGAGATAAAGTTGATTAAGCTAATTAATTAGATTATAATTTAATTGAATATTAGTTATTCGATTAAAGATGATCGGATGTTACACATTCGAGTTAAAAATGATTAAACATAGTTAATCAGTGAAGTTAATCAAGTGAAGTTAATCAATTGAAGTTAATCAATTGATGTTAATCAAGTGAAGTTAATCAAGTAAAGTTGATGAAGACAGATTAATTAAGTGAAATTGATTAGTAAAGTTTAGCCCGTGCTCCACGCACGAATATAAAATGAAGTAAATTAAAAGAAGATTTTTCACTAGAAAGGATTAAAGCCCGTGCTCCGCACACGGTATAACATGATATTAAATAAAGAGGTTAAGTTAATATTTGTCGAAATAAAAATATTAAAAGAACATGTAAATTGTTGAAATAAGAATTCATATGAAGTTACTGAAATTAGAAACTGACTAGAATTAATAAGTCGAATGATTTTTCTGAGTATTTATCTGATGTTGGTTTCGGCCTTCGGGGTTTATACTTATGAAGTTGTTCTCTTAATGATTACAGTCAGCGACTGATTGATGTAGTGATACGTAAACACAGAAACATGAATATATATATATAGATGATTGATCAAATAGGAATTTCAATTCGAAATAAGATTGTTGTGTGCACACGTATTTTCATTTGATAGTTAAGTCATCGACTATCAAAGTTTGACCATTTTAACGTTGTTAATATGGAGAGACCGGTTGGATTATTATCCGAAGAACCACTCCGTATTGGCATAAGCGTTGCGAGTCAAATATGCCGAATATATTGAAGACGGAGAAAAATGCAAGGGCTATTGTATAAATCTTAGATAACATTGGCTAAGATGGTTGTACGGAATAGTACCTTCGGTTTGTCCAGTCCCAGGACAACTTGTATGGACGAATGTCTGACGGAGTACTCCTAACTAATCACGTACGTTGATCTTTTCAAACGTAGTTATAAGTGGTAGAGAAATTCGTTTCTCTTACTTTATACTTGTAATATATTTTTGGAGAAGTCAATTAGTGGATTAGCGGGTTTGACGATGTGACGTTCAAAGCAAATCAAAAGAGTGTCAGGGTACGTTTAGCTTCAAGCTTCACAACCGGAAATGACAAAAATCGGGCAGGCAACATGACTATGTGGGTAGCTCCCATTAGGATGTATCATCATCTGATCTAGAGTTTCATTTACTTCTTAAAAATCTATTGTCGATTCTGACCCATTTCGGGAAACGGTTGGCTTGCTACCACCGTTGGTGATATACATTCGATACACTCAAGAGAAATGAGTGGTCGGTCATGTGTGGCTGGGTTAATAAGATGTTCTTGTTGAACCCGTGTATTCGTATCTAGAGATACACCTCCGGAAGGTGATTCCATACCTTGTCATAGTTGGAAACCAATATCCATAAGCACTTAACGGTTTTTGTTTGTATACTATAAGTAGAATGTGAGATGAAAGCATTCTACTATATTGTAATTATTTGTGGACAGATAGACATTATCATAATATCTGTTTAAATATGAAAACTGTTTTGATCTCATAAGGTAAAAACCCGTTCCGTATTCACGGCGTGGTCTTATGAATCATTGTGATTTATTTAAACTTGTTTATAAATCGTTTACTCATACCAGTCCATGACTGACCCGGAGTTTATTTTCTGTGTTTTCCTTAAACTCTTGGGTACTCATAATATTTATTATGAGTAGACAAGTGATCCAGGTTTTAAGGTAACTTTGGAGTAGCTGGATGGCAGGATCTGAAGTGTTGGCTTATCTATCATATGTTATGTAGAATTATCTGCAAGTTAGTATCACAAGTGTTAAGTATGTAATTGTGATGACATGTATCCCTATGTATGAAGTATTCCAATGTACTTGAATTATGTTATGTAATATTTTGGGTTATAATATTATGTTTCCAAGTTCCGCTGTGAGATTCTGATGTCTTTTTCTTAGTTCTATCTTCTATCTATTTCTTTTCTTTCATAATTATCTGGATTTTTTCGACTCTTGGACGCTCGATATGTGAGATATATCGGATATCCAAGGTCTCTGAAATCCGGGTCGTTACACCCTCATTTCAAATAATTGATCGAACGATTCAAAGTCAAAAATACGAAGATGGTTCAAGATCGACGATCTTCGTATCGGATGGATGGGCGCTGCTGAGGTTCCTGATTGGAGTAGCTACCTTGAAGGGACAGAAGTAGTAGCCGTCTGGACGTATGTATTGATTGTACGGATATGCGAGGAATATGATGCCTCTGGTTTCATTCAGACCCAGAACGGACTTGTAAATGGACTGTGTGTCTGACATTGGATTTTGTTCTATGTTGATTGATCTCTGTTAAATATATATCTGTTTGGCAGCGGAGAATTTATTCTCTTGCTTAACGCCTTTCTCTGAGACATACGAGCTCAGAGGTTATATGTTGATAGAAATCAGTCGTATGGAGTGGATTGCCTGTGTGGCATGCCAAGATGCAGTGATCAAGGCTTCTATTGCAAAGCAAAAGCCCGGATTGCTTTGAGAACAACACTCATCGGAACGCAAACAGAAGAACATTTCATTGTTAATTACAACAATTCCAACAGAATACAAGAATATACGGTGTATGAATAAATAAAATACACTCGATAAATAACAGAGATTTAAATTACATTTAAATACGTAGCAGCGGAAAAATAATACAATACACAACTGAAAGTAATACACGGATACAGAGCTTTCCGAGTATCGTTCCAGCTGTAAATCAGGATCCTGTAAATATAAATCTGCAAAACCAAAATAACTAGCTGCCCATGTCGAAAATAGGGGTACCCAGAGTTTAGGTTAAAATAATAAACTCCAGGTCAGTCATGTGACTGGTGCGAGAACTAAAACAGTTATTAATATTGGTTTTTAAAGTTCGGTAAATCAAGGGACCACGCCGTATAACACGGAACGGGTTTCCTCCCAAGAACATTATTGCATATAACAAAACAGCGCAATGCTTTTTGGAAAAATAAAGCTATTATAAGACCCAGATCCCATCACACAATGCAACGCAAGCCGGAGGATAGGGTTTTCCCTTATAATAGCCAAACAAGCTTGGTACGTTTAAAACAAATCATTTGATACTATTATAAGTGTATAGTGTCAAAACAATTTCAATCATAAATATCAATCATAGATGGCATGGATACCATATATCATGTCACCATACTAGGCTCTACAAATAAAACCGCAATATCATGTATTGGAAATTGGATTTTCGTCATGAGTCGAGGCAAGGGGCAAGATCCTCACCGCTTCGAGACACTCTAGTAAATGCCCCAGGACTACACACTCTGGGTAACCGTTGGAATCGGCTGGGCCAGTCTTCTCTTACGTTTGAGGATTGCCAATTCCTGAACACACGTTTCCCGATCCTTACAGACCAATAATCGAGGCGCCCCGCAATCCAACATCCACATAGGTTTAATAATCAACGATGTTAGGGCTAGTAAAAAGCTGACACCACCCATAACTAGAAAGAAACGTCGTGTTCTCCCAGCGGTTCGTATCCCGTTTTTAACTCGTACCGAGGTTGAGGCTTGCGAATTCACGCTTTACACAAAGCTATGCCACGTAGGTCGTGCTTTGATCATCAACCACAAGACTCAGCTTTTCAACAGAAGCCTTGATCACTACATCTCAATGTGCCACACAGGAAATTCATCCCATGCGACTGATATCTATCGATATATAACCTCTGAGCTCGTACGTCTCAGAGAAGGGCGTTAAGCCAGAGAATAAAATTCTCCGTCGCCAAACAGATATATATTTAACAGAAATCAATCAACACAGAACAAAATCCAATGTCAGACACACAATCCATTTACACGTCCGTTCTGGGTCTGAACGAAACCGGAGGCGCTTTATACCTCGCATATCCATTGATCTCCAAATACGTCTGGACGATCACTAACTATTTCCGTCTTCTAGGGTGTACAGCACAATTAAGATCATCAGTAATTATGTGAAGACCTCCGGTCTTCGACCACCGTCTTCCTCTTCGACATATCGTCGAATCGGTTATTCAGAATGGGTATAAACCCGGCCTTTCTGAATAACTCGCGTATATAATAAACAAGTGCCAAAAAACACAACATACGCCTCATTCCAATTCATCAGTCACTGACCGTAAATTAGCAAGAGAACAATTCCCTAAATATTAACCCCGAAGGCCGAAACCAACATCAGATCAATATCCAAGAAACCATTTTTCTTAACTAACCTATAGTTAGTTTCTAAATTTCACATTCTTAGGGAAAGGTTCCCATTAATTTTAGCAAAGATAAATTCTTTTAAATTTATTCTTTAATCTTACTTTGGATATCATTTCAGACCATGTTATGGTTTTCCAAACTAGTCGGGATTAGCGCACCACACCGAAGTAATTATTTATTTTATTTCCCAAGCCCAACCTATTCATACCATGAAGCAAAACTGGTAATACTCCATATCTAAAACCACGGTGTTATCGGTATAATTAATTACCATTTCACGTTCAAATCTAAATAAATATTTAACTATCGCTTTAGAGCAAAACTGGTGATACTCCATTCCCGCTCACTTTACAAATTTGATAATTTAAATTATCAATTCACATTTCAATCTAATTACAGATTCATTAAAACTCCTTTTACTGGGTTAAAGAACTAATGTCATTTAAAACACAGTTCACGATAAACCCAAATCACATTATATTTATTATCGGGTTAAAGAACAAGTGTTATTTAAAACACCGTTCACGATAAACCCACAAATCAATTCTAATTCAATTCCAATTAAATATATTAATTAATTGGAATACTTCATTAAATCTAAATAAAAAGATTTAATCTTTTCTCAACGGGGTTTAAGAACTGTGTTGATGAAGACACCATTCACAACAAACCCAAATCACATTTGATATTAAATACAAGGCTCTGAATAGAAAATATATCAGCTTATATTCAATATCAAATTCTGAAACCCACAAATATCGCTTTGGAAATAACGATATAAAATATATCTTCCAAATTTCCTCCAAAATATCTGTATAATCAGGAATCTAATATCGAAATATTCCAAAGACAATTTCGATTCAAATCCATTCCAATTCATATATTGGAAATTCTGGTTATTTAAGACCCATTTCAAATCCAATTTATTTATTTAAAAATAATTGGATTTTAAATCTAGTTCAAAACAATTTCATTTCGATAAAAATCTATTTTTATCTGTTCAAATATGGAGTTTTTCATCCCAATTCTTCACAAATCATTTCTTATGATCTTACACAAATTATTGATATTTTTGATAATTTTATCAAGGCACGTACAATCGATTTCCAATAACGGCCATCGAACTGCACTTACAACGACCTTTTCTGAAATTGATTTGGACGTATCTCCAAATCCAACCATTTGATTTCAAATCTTTTATATTCTTTAGAAAGCTCTTTTCGATACGAACCCAACAGTTCCGGTTTTAGGATAATCCGACGGTCGGATCTCCCGTAATGTCCGTTCGAAGTCAATGGTCGAAATTCACGAACTGCCGCGGCTCGGCATGTTCTATTCAGGCCATTATATAATATATATATATATATATTATTTCATCGATTTCCTTTTAAAACGAATTTTATAAATCGTTTCAAATTTGTTTCAAAAACAATTTCAACTTTAATTTCAAATTCAAATAAAAATTGAACTTTCCATTATAAATTCTTTTTACATTCATTTCTATATGATTTCAATTCAAATCGATTTCAATTCAATTTCAGTTCGTTTTTCAATTCTATTTGAATTCATTCCAAATCGATTTCACTTCGATTTCCAATTGCATTTCTATTTAACTCGATTTCAATTCAATTACAATTCGATTTGAATTCATTTCAATTCGAATTCATTTTATATTCAATTCGAATTCAATTTAATTCGAATTCATTTTATATTCAATTCAATTATAATTCATTTTATATTCAATTCAATTCGAATTCATTTTTTATTCAATTTAATTCGAATTCATTTTATATTCAATTCGAATTCATTTTATATTCAATTCATTTCGAATTCATTTTATATTCAATTTAATTCGAATTCATTTAATATTCAATTTAATTCGAATTCATTTTATATTCAATTCAATTCGAATTCGTTTTATATTCAATTTTTCAATCTCTTTTCAAAATTCATTATAAAAACGAATATAATCGATATAAATATCTTTCGCGTCAAAATAGCGCATCTCTAATTAACACGGCTTTATATTTTTCAATAACTTCGTTATTCTGTTCAACAAACAAATATTTATTCTATTCAACACATGAATCTATATTTCTTTCAACACATGACTAATCTCAACACATGAGTACTGTCAACAAGTGACTATTTTTGTTATTTAATATATTTTATAAAATTATGATTTTTATCGTTTAATTTTTAATCAAACTCTAACCGTAAATTAGCAAGAGAGGAATTCCCTAAATATTAACCCCGAAGACCGAAACAAACATCAGATCAATACCCAGGAGACCACTCATCTTATCTATTTTCTAGTTAGTTTCTAATTTTATATATGATAAAATGTGAATTTGATTGTTAAAATATTTCGTTCAACACATGAATCTATATTTCTTTCAACGCATGACTAATCTCAACACATGAGTACTGTCAACACCTGAATCTTTATTTTATAATATTCTTTATTTTCCAAATTGGAATGAGGTCCAATCAATTACCATATAATGTTAATTATATGGAATCCATACAACACATGTATATAATAGCAATGATAAACAATCAACCATCATCCAAAGTGCACCACACAACTGCATAAGCATTCAATATAAATAATTAACGCTTACACAGTCTGTCGACCAATCGATCGACATACAATTAAATAATTGGGATTAGTGTATGCCAAATATCATCCTAATACCCATGTGGGGTTTCAATCCATAAACACCGAATATTATTTGTGCAGTTGGGCGACGTGTAAAATTTATCGTCCTAATCAATATCCTTCAAATAGGTGTACTACATAAACAAACTGTCCGGTTTGTAAATGAATATTTATTTAATCACATTCACATTAAAAATTATACTTTTAACGATAAAATATTTTTAACTATATAAATATTTTATTTCACATCACACAATCAATTTTCATCACAACAAACAATCAAACATACAAAACATCCATGGTCTGTGGATGACGGGTGTCGGGTGCTACTAAACACTGTCTGCATCCTAGTATATATTTTTAACTAGAAAACAAGATTAAAAGTGCGGACTTCTAACCGACTAGCTAAACCAACGCCACGACTCTTCTTATGTAGAAATCTTCGTCGTGCTCGCCTTTTTGTCAATTTCATGTGGTAGATGATCAAAGTACGGCCTAGTGGCCTAGCTTTGTGTATAGAGTGGATTCGCGAGCCTTACACCTATGTATGAGTAAAAAAGGGACAAGGACTGCAGGGAGAGCACGATGTTTCTTTCTAGCTAACGGTAGTGTTAGTGCTTAAACTGGCTGACATTTATATTATTTTATCACCTCTGAGGATGAGGAAGATACAGTAAGGACTTGGGAGGAGTTCAAGACATTGTTCAAGGGGAAGTTCATCCCCGAGCAAGCATTAGAGCGTATGCGTGATGAGTTTGCTAATCTCCAGCAGGGAGACCACTCTATTCAAGACTGTCTCAACAAATTCACAAAGCTATCACGTTATGCTCTAGAGCTTATCTTGACATCAAAAGCAAAGAATAAGAGGTTCATACTGGGGCTACAGCGTAAGTATCAGGACCGGACCATGAGCAACATCAAACTTCCATTTTTAGAACTGGTAGAGATGGCCTGTAAATACGAAGACTTGGATGAGAGGAACTCCAATCTAGATCGTGCTAAGAGCCAAGCAGGAAACAAGCGCAAAGCTTCTGGAGATCAGCCTGAGCCCAGCAATGCAGCAGTCACTACTCAGCAAGCTGGTAAGTCGCGCAAATGCAGCTGTTACAATTGCGGTAAGAAGGGGCATTATTCAAATGTGTGCATCGCTCCAAAGCGGCTGAAGGCAAACCCGCAAAGCTTAAATCTGAACCCCCGCAGCTTGGTTGAATGCTACAACTGCCATCAGAAGGGGCACGTTAGCAGAAATTGTCCTTTGAAGAAGAATGCACAGGCAGCACATGTTTATGACGGGGGAAACCCACCAACTATCACTGATGGATCAGGTAAACCCAATGTCTTGGGAGGTACCCTTACAATTAAAAATATTCCGTTTCTGTACTTTTTGACACTGGTGCATCACGTAGCTTCATTTCTGGTAACACTGTTCACAAGTTAAAATTAAAACAAAGCAAGCTTAAAGAACCAATTAAAGTTCAAAATCCGATAGGAGGTTCTATTATTCTCAGTTCATATTGTAGAGTGATTGTCTCTTATTCTTGCTACAAGTTCTCTTTTGATTTGATCACCATGAATTTTTATGAATTTGATATTATACTTGGACTGGACTGGACTGGTTAACAAAATACGAGGCTGAAGTAAATTGTGCGGAAAGGATAGTGAAAATTAAAACAAAGGTTGGGCATATATATATATATATATATATATACACACACACACACACACCATGCCATGGCTCAGAAACAGATAGAAAAGAATTTTGGTCTGCTTTGGAAGCTATTCCCACTTCATTAGAAAAGATTTTTGTCATTAAAAACTATACGGATGTGTTCGAAGAAGTCGAAAACTTACCTCCGCAAAGAGAAATTGAATTCAGAATCGATCTAATTCCGAATGCCAGACCAGTGGTACATCCAATTCGATGAATGGCTCCGAAAGAATAAGAAGAGTTAGGCAACCAAACTCGAGAATTGCTGTGGAAAGGTCTGATCAGGCCAAGCTTTTCAGATTGGGGAGCATGAGAACCATTTGAAACAATTATTGGAAATTCTGAGAAGAAATATCTTGAAAGCTAAATTTTCTAAGTGTATCTTCTGGCAATATGAAGTTAAGTTCCTTGGCCATGTTGTATCAAAATAAGGGATTGCTGTTGGTCCAAGCAAAATTTTAGCAATCCATGACTGGAAACAGCCTGTTACCCCCACGGAAGTTCGAAGTTTTCTTGGATTGGCTAGTTACTATCGGAAATTCATTAAGGATTTTTCGAAGATATACGGTGTACTAACAAAGCTTACAAAGAAGCATGAGAAATTCAAGTGGACTCCAGAATGTGAGGAAGCTTTCCGAGTGCTGAAACTGAAATTGACAACTGCTCCAGTATTAACAATTATTGATGGCAACTAGGACTTGACGGTATGGACGGATGCTTCTATTAGAGGTCTTGGCGCAGTATTAATGCAAAGAGGCCAAGTGGTCGCTTATGCTAGCCGTCAGCTGAAGCCGCATGAAAAGAATTATGCAACTCATAATCTTGAGTTGTTAGCCATCGTGTTTGCTTTGAGAATCTGGAGGCATTATTTAGTAGGTGAGAAGTTCGTGCTGTTTACTGATCAACAATCATTGAAGTATCTATTCACTCAGAATGATCTAAACTTGAGACAACAGCGTTGGTTAGAATTCCTTGCAGCATACGATTTTGAGATTCTGTACACTCCAGGGAAAGCCATTGTTGTGGCGGACGCGCTTAGTAGAAAGAATGAAATCATCGCCAGTTTTATCGTTACGTCTTCCTTGAATGATAAGATCGCCGTTCTTCAGAAAGACGATAAATTTATTCAGAGGATCTGTCAGAGGATCAAGGAGGGTGAACCTACGAGCTTTCAAATTGATAACCAAGGGGTTCTAAGAATAAAAGGTCGAATATGTGTTCCAAACATTTCTGAGCTCCGGAAGGAAGTACTTAATGAATGTCATAAGTCTTAACTGAGCATCCATCCAGGGGTGAGCAAAATGTATAATGATATAAAGCGCACATTCTGGTGGAAATCAATGAAAAGGGACATCTCCTTATACGTTAGCAAGTGTTCTACTTGTCAACTAGTCAAGAGCGATCAGCAGAAACTGGCTAGATTATTACAACCATTAGGATGGAGGTGGGAGCAAATTTCCATGGACTTCATAGATGGTTTGCCTTGAACTAAGAAAGGAAACGACAGTATTTCGGTGATCGTAGATCGCTTCATGAAGACCGCCCATTTCATACCTGTCAGATCCAACAGAACGGCGCAAAGTTTAGCGCGGATTTACTTCAAAGAAATAGTTAAACTGCATGGAGTGCCGCTCAATATAGTCAGCGATAGAGACCCAATATTTACTAACTAATTCTGGGAAGCATTCCAGACAGAATTGGAAACCATGTTGAATCTGAGTACCGCTTATCACCCTCAGACAGATGGCGAACCTAAGCGGGTGAATATAAATCTAGAAGATTTCTGCGGGCTTGTATTATTGATTTTGGCAGGTCATGGGAGGATCACTTGCATTTGGCAGAATTCTCTTATAACAACAGCTATCAGGCAAGTTTAAAAATGTCGCCATTTGAATAATTATACGGTAGACCATGCAGATCTCCTGCATGTTGGGTAGAACCTGGAAACATACTTGTGTTGGGACCCGATATGATTAGAGAAGCATCTGATAAAGTCGATTTCATCAAGAAACGATTGAAAACCGCGCAAAGCCGACAGAAATGTTATGCATATTCTAGAAGAAGAGATGTGGCATTCGCTGTTGGTGATTATGTTTATTTGAGAGTTTCTCCGATGAGGGGAGTAATCAGATTTGGTAAAACTGGGAAGTTGGCACCGAGATTTATTGGTCCATTTCCTATACTTGAACGAATTAGAACTCTTGCTTATAAGGTTTCATTACCTGATTGGTTGCCTGGGGTGCATAATGTGTTTCACGTATCTCAACTAAGAAAACATGTGCATGATCCGGATCTTGTTGTAGAAGAAGCAGCACAACAAGACTTGGAAATTACTCCAGAATTAGCAGTCAGAAGAGAGCCATTAAATATTGTTGGCAAAGAAACTAAAGAGCTAAGGAACAAGAAGGTTCATTTAGTTAAAGTGCAGTGGAGTAGTGATCCTAGAGACTGTACTTGGGAGACTAAGGAAAGCATTAAGCAAGCTTACCCAAAATGCAGATTGGACATCTCTGACTAACTCCGATGCAAGGTACCTATACAATACTTTGCATTTACATTTCTATTTCCTACTATACTGCTGTTTCCTTTTCGAGGACGAAAAGTTTTAAGTGGGGGAGATTGTAACAACCCGGAAAATACGAGCCAATTTAAAATTTTCAAATTGGTTATTTTAAAAGAATTTAAACAATTGAAATAGAATATTTCAATGAAATAATGAATTGGAAATAGTGTGGCAGTTTGAAATTTTGAATTCAAACTTTGACTGACTGTACCAGGTGGAAAATATAATGGATTTTAGTGAAACCAAAAGTATTTAAATCTGTTTCTGAATATCTTTCTAACAATCTGAAAAATTGAAATTTCCTAGTGGGAATCAAAAGTTATGGCCGAATGAATTTTCAGAAAGGTCGCTATAGAGAATATATAGCCCTTGAAAATAGAAGTTT
Organism: Allium sativum; assembly: GCA_030737875.1. Taxonomy (NCBI): domain Eukaryota; kingdom Viridiplantae; phylum Streptophyta; class Magnoliopsida; order Asparagales; family Amaryllidaceae; genus Allium; species Allium sativum. The sequence continues at coordinate 840,635,607 of CM060924.1, forward strand.
TGCAAACGACCTCAGAATTCGAGGAAACTACTTTTGTTGGATCCGGGATGTCAAATTATTTCTAGGTTTCAAATTTCATAATTTTTGAAGCTAGTATGTGAGCGGGGCAAAAGAAAATGTGATTGGTCAATTTCTGTTAAATTGGATCGACCAGAAAATGGCCATTTTTCAAACGGTCTTAGAATTCGACGAAACTAGTTTTGTTGGGACCGTAGCATCAAAACATAGCTAGATTTATTTTTCTGGAATTTTTCGAATCAGTTTGTGGCCCTGGCAAAATAAAATGTACGTTCAAAACGAATATTGAATGTTTTATACTTTAATTTGAAGAATATCTTACTGTAACATTCGAATTGGCCTACAAAACATATCCCATTGTGTTTGGAATAGGGGTATTTAGCTAGGGGCGACAGTCGTTAGGTTGGAATTGGTGTTCATATGTGAAAATCCTAATTTTTGGAATATATATAATATATATCGGCCAATAAGGAAATTACTTTCATTAAATTAAAAATATAAAAACCTCTCAGAACCCCCCCCCCCCCCCCGGTAACCGACAACGAAACCGCTTTCTCACCTTCCCCCTCCGATTCCGACCGCCACGCTCACCAAAACCACCCCCTCCTTTGGAACTTTTTGAAGATCCCAGCGCCCTCTACAAATCCATACCAAGAAATCACCCTATCGTTGCTCCATCGCGAAGAACTGCTCCTCCGAAGTTTCCACCTTTCAACCGCCACCGACGATCGGATCCGCCACCGCACCGGGCCCCACTCCTGGCGAAGGTGCGCCCCTCCGAGCACTTCACAGTGGTGTTGTCCAATCCTTATCTCGCGCCACGGATTTAAAGAAATTGCTTAACCTAGTTTTGAACCCCAACCTGAAAGGTGCGGCTTTGTTAATTTAAAAAAGTTTTAACACTTTAAAACTGTTGCAAACTTTGAAAAATCGTATCTTTATCGTGTGTTAACGAAATTCGATGAAACAGGAAACATCGTGACTGCAAGGACGCTCTCTACAATCTAGAGGAGACCGCGGATTTTTCTGAGCTAGCTACGATTTTTAGCATCTCGAAAACCAATGTGAGAAATCTAAATTGAAATGTGTGAATGAAATCGTGTTGTATAAGTTATATAAGCGAAGTGTAAATTATATACGCATTGTATACCTCATGTACATGTGTTGTATAAGTTATATGAGCGATGTATAAATTATACATGCGTTGTACGAAACATATAGGCTTTGAATTGTGTTGAAATGGAAGTGAAATATATTTATATACGAATATATATACATATACTCCCCTCGTCCATAAACCATGGATGATATTTATTGCTTATGATTGGCGTGAAAATATGTGGTATGATGAATGGTTGAAAATAATTGTTTGTGTTGGATTGGGGTTGAAAAATACCTTTGTGGTTGAAAAATACCCTCTTGTGGTTGAAAGAAATTAGAATAGGATTGTGGAAATGAAAATAAAACATGTCGCCTGTATGCGAACTAGATGCATGAAATCCCCATTGTTAAAAACCGCGAGGTTTTAAGGTAGAGCGAGGAGTCGTACATCGGGACGGTGCCGGTTTTAACTACCCTGCCGTTATGCTGTCGAAATTTTCTGAAATATTCATGTGTTAGAATTATTTTCATTTGTTGAAATTATTTTTATATGTTGAAACCGCATTCATGTGTTGATTAGAAATTCATTCGTTGAATAGAAATTCATGTGTTGAATGGTATTCGTGTTTTAAATAAATTGCTTTAACAATAAAAATCACATTTTTATTATATATACGAACTATAGAAAACATTCATGTGTTGAATAGAAATTCATTCGTTGAATAGAAATTCATGTGTTGAATGGTATTCGTGTTTTAAATAAATTGCTTTAACAATAAAAATCACATTTTTATTATATATAAGAACTCTATAAAACATTCATGTGTTGAATAGAAATTCATTCGTTGAATAGAAATTCATGTGTTGAATGGTATTCGTGTTTTAAATAAATTGCTTTAACAATAAAAATCACATTTTTATTATATATACGAACTACAGAGAGCATTCATGTTTTGAATAGAAATTCATTCGTTGAATAGAGATTCATGTGTTGAATGGTATTCGTGTTTTAAATAAATTTCTTTCACAAGAAAATTTACATTTTTATTTTGAATATGAAGTGCTAAAAACATTCATGTGTTGAATAAATATTTCTGATGACAAAAATATTACTTTTATCATGTATACGCCTCGCTAAAAATACACACGGGTTGAGATAAATGTTCGGGAGTTAAAAATATTATTTTTAATATGTTTAGGATCCAAAAAAAATAGACAAGAGTTGAAATATATTTTTGTTTGTCAAAAATATCATTTTATCCTATGTATAAGTGTTAAAAATAACAGTGCGTTGAAATAAATATTTGTTCGCTAGGAATATTATTATTAGCTTTATCATGCATATATATATACATACATATGTTGAACAGAGAAAATGGATTAGCTGTTGAGTAAAGAATTTATTTGCGTGCCCGACAAATAGGTAAGCCTTAATGAGTTGGCTGCGCAATTTTATTTTTATATCAATTCCTATGAATGTCATTAGATGCGGAGTGCTGGTTATTCTGTGTGTAATAATAAACATCGCCATGGGATAGTAACAATTAGTTTTGAACTACACTACATGGCATATTCTTGACGATAGGTATACTTCATCATATACCACATAAGCATCTGGAGCTTGTGTGACGAGGTTGAAGATTTACCATATGAGCGAGAGGCTTGTATGACGATGACTATATGTTACAGGTTGAACTGATGACTGATCTGAACTATATAAATTGTAACGGTAAATTGCCAGATTAATAAAAAAAACCACACGGGTCTGGAGATGATAATAAACACGTCTCTCTGGTCATTAAGGCACAAAAACCATTTATAGGGTGACGAGAATTTATTCTCTGGAGTTATGATCTATACACACTCCCCTGTGGACACCGGAATATATCACTATAAATATATGTATGCTTATTAGGATTTATTGGGTACCTAACACGGCCCAATAAATTTCCAAACCCCTTCACGTACAAAGGAGGTTATGGCGAAAATTTTCGAGATATAAAGGCGTTAGTGAAATATTTGAAGTGAAAACGATATTGAAATCATCTAATGAATTATATATATATATATATATAAATTAAATTAAAACGAATCGAGGCCGTGCAGTTCGCGTTTTGAAATCGTAACTTCAAACGACTATACCGAAAGATCCTACCGTCGGATTTTCACGAAACTGGAACCATTGGGTTCGCTTTGGAAATATCTTCCCAGTGATATAAACTTTGTCGAAATCCAACGGTTAGATTTCCCGATATGTGTAAAACAAATTTGGGGGAAAACAGCGCCAGGGCCATGGCACGACCTGAAACATCGTTTAATTAAATATGGTCATTTTTAAATAAATAAAAATGGTGAAAAATTGTTATAAAATATTATAAGCGGCATGGAATGGAAATAAACCAATTTTACTTGGTTTGCTTGATATTTGATGGTTGAATGTGTTTGACATGAAAATTATACTAAAGAACTGAAATGTGAATGTCGAATAATTTAACTATGGAAAGAATTGATTTGAATTCTGAATAAACGTGAATTAATTGAAAAGGCCGAGCTAACCCTCATTTCAAATAATTGATCGAACGATTCGAAGTCGAAAATACGAAGATGGTTCAAGACCAACGATCTTCGTATCGGATAGATGGGCGCTGCTGAGGTTCCTGATTGGAGTAGCTACCTTGAAGGGACAGAAGTAGTAGCCGTCTGGACGTATGTGTTGATTGTACGGATATGCAAGGAATATGGTGCCTCCGATTTTGTTCAGACCCAGAACGGACTTGTAAATGGACTTGTGTCTGACATTGGATTTTGTTCTGTGCTGATTGATCTTTGTTAAATATATATCTATTTGGCGGTGGAGAATTTATTCTCTTGCTTAACGCCCTTCTCTGAGACGTACGAGCTCAGAGGTTATATATCGATAGAAATCAGTCGTATGGAGTGGAATGCCTGTATGGCATGCCAAGATGCAGTGATCAAGGCTCTGTTGCAAAGCAAAGTCTTGTGGTAGATGATCAAAGTACGGCCTACGTGGCCTAGCTTTGTGTATAGCGTGGATTCGCGAGCCTCACACATCGGTATGAGTTAAAAACGGGATAAGGACTGCAGGGAGAGCACGACGTTTCTTTCTAGCTAACGGTAGTGTCAGTGCTTAAACTGGCTGACATTTATATTATTTTTTACCTATGTGGATTTTGGAATGAGGCGCCTCGATTTTAGGTCTGTTAGGACCGTGGAATGTGTGTTCAGGAATTGCCAATCCTCAAACGTAAGAGAGGACCGGCCCTGAAGATCCAAGGGTTACCCAGAGTGTGTAGTCCCGAGGCATTTGCTAGAGTGTCTCGAAGCGGAGAGGAACTTGCCCCTTGCCTCGACTCATGACGAAAATCCAATTTCCAATACGAGATAACGGATTTGATTGTAGAACTAGTATGGCGACATAGTATATGGTAGTTATGCCGTCTATGATTGATATTTATGATTGTATTCGTTTTTGAAACATATATGCACTAGTAATAATATCAAGTGATTTTGCTTTGCACGTATTAAGCATATTTGGCCATTATAAGGTAAAACTCTATCCTCCGGTTTGTGTTGCATTGTGTGATAGGACTTGAGTCTTATAACGGCTTCATTCTTTTTAAAAGCATTGCGTTGTTTAAAGAATTTACTTTGTTTTAAATGCACTGGCAATCACTGGAGTAAACCCGTTCCACGAAAGTGGCGTGGTCCTATGATTTGCCTTATTACTGTTGTTTAACCAGTTAAGTAGATTTCTCATACCAGTCCCACGAATGACTCGTTGTTCGTTTCACTTTGCAAACTCAGGTGCCCTTATTTTCACACGGGCAGCCTAGTTGACAGATGACAGGTTATTTTAGCTTAGCACTGCAGCACCCAGTGCGTTTTTGGCTTGATGGCGAGGATTAGATTTACTTGTATTTTGGCTATTGACTTTCCGCCATTCTTATCTTATGCATATGATTCCGCCTATGGCGATGTAGACTGATTTACTTCCAGCATTTATTATCTTATGTATATGTACCGCCTAAAGCGATGTAGACTGATATCTTTATTATGTCTCACTGTATGTATACATCCCGCTATGGCGATGTTGACTGATCATTCACTTTTTATGCACTAAGTTATATCCTACACTGTGCTACTCTGATGTTGTTATATGTTATGATTCCACTGTCATATCTATGCAAAATTAATCTATTTGTTGTTTATGCAATTATCTGTAATCTGCTAATGATGATTAATGTGTTATATTCCAATGATTATCCTTAACACCGTAGTACGGGTTTTGGGATCGTCACACTACGGAAAGCTAAACCATCAATCCGAATCCAATTGAAATGGTTTCAGGTCGAAACTCCTTACCAATCAAAATTTATAGGCAAAACAAGATTTTCTAGGGGCAAAACGGTCATTTAAAAATCGGCAAAAATCGTGAACATTGGTGTTTACACCAAAAATGGTCTAAACACCCAAGGTGCTAAAATGTACTTCACCAATTTGGTAGGAAATAAGTGGAACCATGTTTTACTTAACAATTAAAAATGAAAAATGCGAGAAAAGTAAAATAGAGATGAGATTTATAGTGGTTCAGCGTTAATTAGGGTACATCCACTATGAAGGTGATTTCCAATCTTATAATGAGGATTACAAAGTACATCAATTCTCCCATTCTACACATCTTTACATTCACTCAATATACCCTCATTTATATATTTCAATCTTGGAATTATACAAGAGAATGATGATATTTGAGGAGAAGAAGGATGGATGAATGATTGAGAAGAAGGATGCCTCCGTTTTCCTTTATCGCCAGATTATGCTTGACGCCATGGCTGAATTGGTAGTTGAGGATAGAATTTAGCAGCACTTATTGGTTTCCAAGATTGGATCCCCTTTATGTTGGCAGCCATGGTGTATTTATAGGTAAGCTCCCCTTGGTAAATGAACTCAAGTCCGTTTATGCTAGCTACGGGTCTCTTACTTTATTAATTACGACCGTGCCATCAGCTAGTTGTAGCCAGCTGTCAGTGGCTGCATTCATTTAGCATGCGCAAGTGATTCTGTGGAGCGAGCATCTTGTGTAGTTGAGCAGGTCTTTAGGAGCGGACGTCCCCGTAAGAATGCATGCTTTGGGTAACTTGAAAGCCTTTATAAGAGCGGAATGCAGGACTGGAATCGACTCCCCTTTGTTCCTTGTGCGACCGACTTTCCTGGTTCAAGAGCGCTCGTCCTTTTACTGCCTTTGTATGGCGCTGTTCATTCTTTCGACTATGCTACAAGGTTGCCCCTGCTTATGTGGAATGGGCGATTTGCTTTGTTTCAGTGTTTGAGCGGTCTACTGGATATACGATCTTTATCCTTATCAGGCCGCACTTCTCATAGTGTATCGTGTAATCATCTTTGGTTGTATTGGCCGACTTGGCTTGCCTTAGGCTTGATATTTGGGGTCTCGCTCTACGCGGTTGCATTCTGTCCGTTGTGAGTCGTTTAAGTGCCTTGATGACTTCATGCACGACCGACCCCAAGGGTATTCGTTTCGCCTCTTTTGCTCAATGTGCATATGGATTTTTTGAGGGATTAACACTTGCCCCTCTAAGTCTATGATTTCTTTTGTAAGGAATTACTAGCTTCGACATATTTGATCGCACATTGTTTGGCAGGCTAGTGCTGACTTTTTGAGGGGTCGTTCGTGCAAGAACTGAGATTGCTTCATTGTAGCTGCTTGACATCTTTACCCTTGGGCGAGATGTTTGGGCTGCTTTTGTCATTTTTGCAAACAACTAAATTATGGGGGAATGTACATGCCGAATGGCCTTCTGATGGGACATCTACTCGAGTATTAGGAAGACGTGGCGAGGAGTGCCTTTGATGTGTTCCTTTTAATCTTCCTTATTTACTTTTAACTTGCTTCGTCCCATTTTCATCTTTTTCCAGAAATCCTTCGGTCATAGCTGGTTTCGTCGAGAGTTTAACCAGGTAATCTATGTTTGACATTTCTGCCTTGTTTTCTCTTCAAAAGGTTTTGCCTTTCTCATTCCATCACTTTATCTGGTGTTTGCAGTAACATCTGTTTTAACTTGAGTGATTTGCTTTTGATCTTCAAGGCACCATGATCTTTCTAGGTAAGTTTCCTTATTTTCTTTTTCTTTTTTTTTAAAAAAAAAAACTCTTGCGTTCCCAAGTTAGGGTGTTCTAATATGACCTGATCGATCTGTGTATGAATTTGGGATTCGGGTAATAGCCAGGTTTTTGTGTAACATAGATATCATTTCTGTAATCATCTTTGAAGAATATGAATGGTGGTTTTCTTCGAAACCTCGATACTTGGTGTTTGTTCATAAATTGTTTGGTGAAATGCCCCAGGCTTTTCTAGCTGAGATGTTTTTGTTCATACCTGAGTTGGGTTGTTTCCCCTTTCATGGTTGTTTCCTGAGCCCACACTGATTTCTTTTGAAATAGGTCATCCAAGGATGGAATTCCTCATGTCTAGGAGTCTCAGGAAAAAGTCAACAAGGAGAGTTGGTAGAAAAAAGGTGCCCCAAGGCAAGGAGATCTTGGGACTCACACTCGAAGTCATTGTTTGCTGAATGAACTTTTTGACTCAGGGATTCAGACTGCTATCGGTCGCATGGTTTCTTCGTCCATCACTGCGATCCTACAACTATACCGGAGCCTATTTGTATGCCTAACCCTTGCCATCCTGAACTTGCTGAGGACTTTGTGGCTCAATGTCTAGCTAGCTCGCGTTCTGGTGTGTATATAGATCCATTTGACAAATGGATTATTGTAGGTAAGATGGACGCCATGAAGGATTACATTTTGGCCGAGTTAAATCAGTTGAAAGCATGTACGCATCTGGTTGAAGGCCTCATCACAACTGTCATAGATTACATTGTGGAGAAAATGGGTGACTGGCATTCTCTTGTCGAAGATTTTCAGCAGTCAAATAGAGAGAATCTTGAAAGACTTCACGCCCTGGAAGAAGACAGGCGCAAACTTGTCGAGGTCCTCAGGTCTAGGGAGAGGATCATCTCTTACCTCATTTGAACATTGTGATTTGTCAGTGCTCTGCATGTTCTGTTATTTTGATTTTGATTTTGAATGGTACTTTTAGTCTGGCTAGTGTATGCGGGAGCCAGCCTCGCTTATTTTCATACGCTTAGGTTTTTGGCTTCTATGGTGGTTTGTGCGATGGTTACGTTTTTACGTTATTCATCGTTGATAAAGCTGGCTTGCTTTAATTTCAGGACATCATCTTTCTTTTTGGTCCCTTCTTTGAAGGGTTTAGTTCTTATTATGCAACTTGTTTAATTTCACGCGGGTGCGCCGTATGCTGCACCTTTATTTTCTGATTTACACATTCGTTCGAGCGCTTTATTAATCGTTCGGTTGTGCCCGATTTTCAATTGTTATTTTCATTATTGGGATTTAATTATCTTTTAAAGTTCATCACCTATCAAAGGATATCATGCATGTGCATTATTATAAGCGCATTTAGTGTCTTTTACTTATTAATATTCAACCCCGCGCCTCACTAACTTAGTGACCCAAGCCTTTTGGAGACTGGTTTAAAATACATACCCCCTGGGGAGGTCTTGGGTTAAAGATTTTCGATCCATTCTAGGCCCTGTTTGATTGTTTCGGTTATCCAAAAAGGTTCTATAATGGATACCCCCTTACGGGCTGACACCCCCATTCGGCAAGGATTTCTGTTTTGCGCTGGTCCTTCCGGCATGTTTAATCCTTCGCCATTTTTATGCTTCATCCCGAGGAGTGGACACTAATTTATCTCATCGAGCCTTGACTCAGAAGGGATAAATTTCGTGCCCTTCACCTAACAATGTGCCTCCCGTGATGGGCATTTTTCCGTTTCGGGGCATGTCGGTTTTTCTGACTTTGCGCCTTGCCCTGGAAACAGACACTGGCTCGCCTCATTGAATTTATTTTTTTCAAGTTGGGAAACCCGTGTCCAGCACCTAAGAAGGTGCTTCTTTGGTGGGCTCAGCGATTTTATCCGTGGGACTTTTTTTTTGAATTGCTTCCACTTCAGCCTTGACTCCTGGGAGGTGGACATCAATCCTTACTACCGAATTTAACTCTGGTTTTAAGGAATTCATGTCCTGTACTAGAGAGAGCGCCTCTTTAGGATTAGCAATTTCATCTGAGGGACAGATCTAGTAATATTACTGGACTTTCAACGAGGTCTGGCGGTAATCCTTTGATTCAGTGTTCGCTAAGCATTCAACATACTCCATAATGAGAGGTGCAGCCTTGTTGTCTGTCTCAGAATAGCTTGTTCTTTTTGAGGTGATGTGTCTATTCCTCCCATTTGATCTTGCTTGATGTTCGTGATTTCCAAGCTACTTTGTGTAATGCAAGCCCGAGGATCTTTCGTTACGGCTCCGCTGCTTATAGCGTATTGCTTTTACCATGCCTACATTTCAAGAGATTGTTCTTCTTTTAGCATGGATCAATAAATATGATGCTCAAGTAGGCACATAATTAAATTTAAATGCACACAGTTTATGCATGTAAACCGTTGCTTAATACAAAAATAGTGAATAATAAAGCGAATTAGAATAGTCTTAACAATAAGATAAAATTAGGGGAATGAAGCAAAATTATGAGAGCTCTTAGTTTAATGCAAATGCTCCATTATTGAGACATTAGCGATTGGTCCTCCTGGTGAGCGTCCTCTTTGGATTCATTTAAGTCGTTTTCTCTTTAAGGTGCATTGCCCCTTGTTTGCGGAGAGTCGAGATAACTTTTATGGTCTTATACATACTGTTGCAAATGGTTTCTCCTAATTAACCCCTCAACTACTGACTTCAAGTGCCTGCATTCATTGGTATCGTGGCCTGGCTGTTTGTGGAACTGACAAAATCATCCTGACTTCATAGTGGCGTTTTTGACCTGCCTTTGTTTCAAAATCGGATATCTCTCGGTACTTTTAGTTGCCATGAAGATGTTTCCCACGGTATTGTTAAGGGGAGTGAACTCAGAGTTCTTGAAAAAGCGCAGTTTCTTTTTTGCTCAACCGTCTTCTTCTTCTTCATTACTCCTTTTTTCGATTGTCTAGGTTGCTGTGCACATTTCCATTCTCCTCTACCTGTGCATTTTTTTCTTCAATACTTGCATATTTTTCGGCTTTATTGAGCAATCGTTCGAGTGTGCTTGGTTTCTTTTTCTTGATCCACTGTACCAGCATGGTTTTCTTACATATGCCCCCCTTAAGAGCCATTAAGATTAGGTCGGGTTCGATATTCCTGACTTTAGCCACTGCCATATCAAAGCGAGTGAGAAAAGCTTTCATGGGCTCTCCTGGTCTTTGTCGTAGTCTACTTAGCTCCGTAGCATCCCGAGTTTCGAGTGCCCGGGATTTGAACTGCTCGCTGAATAGCTTAGCCAAGGTCACGAAATTATCCACGGACTATGATGGCAGCTTTGTGAACCATAGATAAGCTAATCCTTCTAGATAAGTTGGAAAATATAAGCATTTGATTTCATTAGTAGCTCATGCCCCATTCATGTACTGCTCATATTTACACAGAAATATACTAGGGTTGCTTGTCCCATCGTAGCGCTGTAATGATGGAGGTTCGAATCTTTGTAGGTATACAGTTTTCTTGTCCCTTTCAGTGAGCGGGGTTTTAGTTGGGAAGAACCCCCATTCTCTTCGATCATCCTTCTTCTTTAGGCTTTCCTTAACAATTGCTCGTGCCATTCCCAAGACGTACTTCTGTTCCTTGCTTGATCCATGGATTAACCGCATCTTTTATCATCGACCTCTGATCTAGATGGTTCTTCATGAACTGGAAGCAAGGAATTTGGGCATCCTTTTGGAAGTGGCATCCTGATGACGGTGGGACTGTTTTCCCGCTCCGTGACTGTATCGTCAGAGTGATCGCGCACAGATGCTTTACCCCCTTCGTGGTTTGGATTGATGTGACGTGCAACTCTCTGGATGGAGTCCTGCCGTCTTGAGCCTGAAGTTGGGAGCTCTGCCTTTGACTCGTAATTCATTTGAGCCAGCGAGGAACAGGTGGCCTTTGCGGTGGCAGCTTGAATGGAGAGTATCGACTCGAGCTTCTTCATTATTGCGTTGCTTGCAATAGTTATTTGACTCATTAATCCTATCATCGCCTCCTCCAATTCCTCCCTAGTTACTGTTTCTTTAATTTCTAGCAACCCCTCTTCCCCGGAGTCGCTGTTTGACGGTGTGAAGATGTCGACGCCGTTGCTGGGGTTGTTGACTTCGTCGGTGATTCTTCTTGGCGTGCTCATGATTTCAAGCACGGTGCCTCTCAGAAGATCTCACCAGGTCTGAAATGAAAAAAAAAAAAAAGGAAAAACAAAACACGGCCCCACGGTGGGCGCCAAAATGTTTACACCAAAAATGGTCTAAACACCCAAGGTACTAAAATGTACATCACCAATTTCGTAGGAAATAAGTGGAACCGTGTTTTACTCAACAATTAAAAATGAAAAATGTGAGAAAAGTAAAATAGAGACGAGATTTATAGTGGTTCAGCCGTTAATTAGGCCTACATCGACTGTGAAGGTGATTTCCAATCTTATAATGAGGATTACAAAGTACATCAATTCTCCCGTTCTACGCATCTTTGCATTCACTCAATATACCCTCGTTTATATATTTCAATCTTAGAATTATACAAGAGAATGATGATATTTGAGGAGAAGAAGGATGGATGAATGATTGAGAAGAAGGATGCCTCTGTTTTCCTTCATCGCCAGATTATGCTTGACGCCATGGCTGAATTGGTAGTTGAAGATATAATTTAGCAGCACTTATTGTTTCCAAGATTGGATCCCCTTTATGTTGGAAGCCATGGTGTATTTATAGGTAAGCTCCCCTTGGGAAATGTAACACCCCACCTCCGCTAGGGTCACTCACAAAGGGAACGCACTAGTTTTGGTGGAGTATTATCTAGGTAAACATGCACAGAGATATCACAAGGCAGAACATAAATAAAGCAGCGGTAGAAATTAAAAACCAACTTTTTATTTCTTTCAAGAAAAGAGTCAAAACCTCATATATCCAAGATACAAATTATTCCATTACATCAAGTTCCAAATAAAGAAGCATAAACTTAAGATAACAAGAGTAAATTATTCCCCATAAATAGCAGAAGCAGCCATAGCATAGCTCAAGACCAAACCGTACATGAGCTGTCAGAAAGCAAGCTAAGTCCAAGCTAAGAGCTAGTGTTTCCTCCCTGAGAACCTGGGGGGAAAACGAAAGAAAAAGAGGCAAAAGAAAAAGGGTCAGTCATAAAGACTGGTAAGCCCTAGTGACTTTCAGTATGAAAACTAGTAAATGTAACATGATATGTGAAAACTGGAATTAAACATAAGGATGATAACAGAACTGGTAGGATAATTAGGATAACAAGATAAGTCAAATCTAGCATCGCATATTCAAGGTTCGCTGCACCAACTGTACTAGTGTTCTAACCCATGTCAAGTATTAATCATGAAATGATCCCTTGGCCCAGTATCGTGAAGTGACCCATTACGGGGTCCTACGATACGATCTACTAATCGATCGGCTCCCTACAAGTCCTAGCTCGTCATGTGTCTGTGTCATACGACCCTATCCTGAAATGTAGTTACCTGTGCTAGGTCCACCATAGGGTGTATCAAGTCCAATGGTCCCAACCACCGACACGAATCATGCACGCACAGTGTAAATATACGGGTGCCCAATGCCTGCTTTTTCAACTCCGGACTACGTGCACGACCATAGTCTGCCTGAACCTACAATGGCGCACCTACTCAGCCATCGTTCTGGTCGCATACAATCAGCCCAGTAATCGTTCCCTACCCTGCCTAGTTCCAGGATATCGTGATACATCCAAGTGGGTTACTGCTGAAAAGGACCGCGTAACTAAGGGTTCTAATGGGTTAAGTGTTGTCATTCAAATTCGTGACTTAACCCTATCCAGATCATGTATCAAGTTGGTTAAGTGTGTTCAAGCGGTTCATGACTTAACCTTATCAAATCATCGTGTCAAGTTGGTTAAGTATATTCAAGTGGTTCATGACTTAACTCTATCATGTTGTATTAATTCATTAGTGCACCCCAACCTCTCACATTAGACTAACTGTTGTAGTCACTGGATTTGTCGAGCGATTCCGGGCAGATTTACACCACAACATAGTCTAACCTCGGGTTTTTCGTGCGATATGACCAACTACCCACATTGGATCCTATTGTTTGCAATCACTGGATTTGTCGGGCGGTTCCGGGCAGATTTACACTGCAAACTTAACCCAACCTCGAGTTGGCCATTTTCAAGTTTATCTAATTGTCATGCCTACGTTCAAGTTTTCATGTCAAAATTCATGTCGAGTTTTCATGTCATGTTTCATGTCAAATCGTGTCAAGTTCATGTCCATATCCAGGTTCAAGTTATAATAATGTTCATGTTCAAAGTTAATTCATGTTTTACCTAGTCTACCCAAATCGTATTCCCATCGCACGTAAGCTCGAATCGATACAAATAAATCTAATTAGGGAATAACATAAAAAGGGACGGGTATAGGGTGGCAAAAGTGATTACTAGCATAGCATGGTATGACTTGAGATAAAGGATTATAACATTACTGGCATATGGAATATTGGCCTCAAATATAAAGATTCCAAATCTAGCAACATAAGGTACTAGTCAAGATAACAGTTGTCATAAGGTGATATTATAGTCATGGTAACGATTGACATAAGGTGATAATATAGTCATGGTAGCTATTAACATAAGGTGATAGTCATAAACTTGTGACTAATAGCAGATTCAACATGATAATATGAGGGGTTTTTCTTTTTGATTTACAACATGAATAAGCCCCAAATCAATGTCATAGTAATATCCAAGAGTCAAGATCCAAGATGAACAAGAATGGATGTAAAACAGTCACCTTACATAGGTCCAATTTCAATATACAACATATTCATATTACATTTAAAGTTTAAATCTAAAAATAACTGGGGCTTATAGATCGTGGTTCGAGAATTAGAAAAAGAGAGTCGATGTTGAAGCTTTATATGCTTAGTCAAGTCCTAACAGAAATCCCCAAATCAGCAATGTAGTTTCGACGTAGAAGAAGTAGTCCCTTTCTCTAACTTTTCAACCAGAATTAGAGCAGCATAAGGTTAGAAGGAATTTTGTGTAGAGAGACTAGTGTGAGGGGCTGTATATATAGGGTCAGGTCAACGAATGTAGACAGAAACGAGGCCAGGAACATCAGAGTGAATCCAGCTTCAAAAGTGGACTCGGCCACCAGGTCGACCCCCAGGTCGACACTATGGTCGACCTGGTCCTGGGCAGGTCGACTACATAGTCGACCCCCAGGTCGACCTGGTCCTGGGCGGGAAATTTCCCGCCCAGTCCATTCTGAGGTTTGAATTTCGAATTTTGAATTCGAATTGAGCTGTTTTGAACTTGAAAACTTCTGAAAACTTCGAAAGGTCATAACTTGGTCATACGGACTCCGATTTTCGAAAACTAGGACTCGATTCCAAGTAGAATTTCGAGACGAATGCAATGGCGTAACCCGTTTCCCTTCATTCTTATTTTAAAAATTAATTCTGCCTTGATTCATGGTTATTACACGTTATAAAAATACAGGTTATTACATTCTCCCCTCCTTAAAGGATTTCATCCCCGAAATCTCTAAGTTAGGTAGGATGTGTCCTACCATCCATCATCCATCTACTCAAAGCATCATCCACAGGCAACCATTGTCTTTAAAAGATTTCTAGTGATGTATGAACATATGCAGAAAGTGTGTGTATATATACTTATCTAATGCAAAAGATCGGGCGGTTAATGATTCAGTAAACCTCCTTAATGGAAAATATGTTAGTGTAATGAATCCAACATGTATGCAAATTCCTAACATAGTTTATAATCTCTACATGAGTGCACAAACATTCATTCATATGCAACATCCAAGTGATAGCATAACAAGTTCCATCCATGTACAAGTATAAGCACCCATGCATATGCAACGTGAAAATGTGACTGAGCCGATGTAGTGCCTAATGTGTGTCATGCATCCACTAGCAACCACTTGCAACCTCTTGCAACCATTTGCAAACATCAACCATAACATGTTTCAATCACATATTTACATCCATATGGTTCTACCTAAGGTTCTCAAGATAAGATCGAGAAGATAACAAGACAAACGTAGATAGTTGAAGCATGATACGAAAAGGTTTTCAAGTTTATAGGAAAAAGAGATTGAGAATGTACCCTAAAAAAGAAATGGGTAAAGTGCGCGTATCTTTTCTTCGGTTTCCCAAGTTGCGTCTTCTTGGGCTTCGCTCCACTGCACTTTAACTAGCTTGACTTCTCGATTCCTTAGCTTCTTAATCTCCGTTCCTAAGATACGAATTGGAACTCGCCTCAATGTTGCTTCTTTTTCCACTACTACGTCTTCAAGGATGCTTGCCTCAACCACTTCGGCCGACTCATGCAAGCACTTTCGGAGATGCGAGACGTGAAAGACATTGTGTACTCCAGATAACTTCTCGGGTAAGTCTACCTTAAAGGCCATCCGTCCAATCCTCTCAGTGATAGGGAACGGTCCTACGAACCTTGGTGTTAGCTTTCCAACTACTCCAAAATGAACTACATTGCGTAATGGAGAAACTTTTATAAAGACCATATCTCCGACTTCGAACTCTAGGTCTATCCTTCTCTGGTCCGCATAAGATTTCTGTCTATCTTGGGCCGTTTTCATCCGTCTTCATATCAACTCAATCTTCTCAGAAGTGTCCCTTATCATGTTGGGCCCAAGTACAAGTTTGTATGTCGTCTCCCACCAACAAGCTGGCGATTTGCACGGTCTTCCATACAGGGCTTCGAACGGTGCCATTCCGATGCTAGCTTGGTAACTATTGTTATATGCAAACTCCACGAGAGGAAGATGGTCTTCCCAAGTACCACCAAAGTCAAGAATGCATAGCCTCAGGAGATCTTCTAGCACTCTATTTACCCTTTCGGTTTGTCCATCCGTCTGTGGGTGATAGGTCGTGCTTAAATTCAGTCGTGTTCCCATTGCTTCTTGCAGACTATTCCAAAACTAGCAAGTGAAAATTGGGTCACGATCACTAACTATACTAGAAGGAACTCCATGCAAACGTACTATCTCTCGAAGGTAAATAGACGCTAGCCCTGATGCGGTCCTCTAGCTCTTCACCGGAATGAAGTGAGCACTTTTCGTGCGTCTATCAACTATGACCTATATGCTAGTATTTCCCTTCCTTGACCTAGGCAGTCCATCCACGAAATCCATCGAGATACTCTCCCATTTCCATTGCGGAACCTCCAAAGGATGTAATAGCCCACCAGGCTTCTTCGACTCGGCCTTTACTTGTTGGCACACCATGCACTTCGAAACGAACTCTGCCACATCCTTTTTCATTCCAGCCCAAAAGAAAATGCGATTCATATCTCTGTACATCTTATCCCCTCTGGGATGTATAGTCATCTTCGAGTGATGCGCCTCTTCAAGAACTTTCCTTACTAAGTCTCCCACTTGTGGGTCACATAGCCTTCCATTACGCCTTAGCCATCCCTTGTCATCTATGGCATACCTACTGAGGTGACTTGACGTCTCACCACTAATCAGCATGTCCATGATTTCGACTATCTATGGGTCTTCCTTCTGTGAAGTCCCTACTTGAACTAGAAGTGTAGGTCTTAACTCAAGAGATGCAAATGTAGTAGTCAATGACTCAATAGCAGGTGTAAAATCAAAGGTTGCTATAAACTCAAGGCTTTTCCTTTCAACAAACAAGGGGCTCAAAGTCAACCTTTTTCTACTTAGCGCGTCCGCCACCACGTTACCATTGCCAGGGGTATAAGCTATATCGAAGTCATATGATGCCAAGAACTCCATCCACCGCTGTTGTCTCAGATTCAAGTCTTTCTGTGAGAAGAGGTACTTAAGCGATTTGTGGTCGGTATACAGCTCGAACCTCTCCCCTAGAAGATAATGGCGCCAAGCTTTAAGTGCAAAGACAATCGCGGCCAACTCCAAGTCATGCGTGGGATAGTTTTTCTCATAAACTTTAAGTTGTCTGCCCCGTAGCATATTACTCTTCCCTCTTGCATTAGGACAACGCCTAATCCCGTGCCGCACGCATCTGTGTACACCATGAACACCTTTCTTCCGTCAGGTAACACCAAAACTGGAGCTGTGGTGAGGGCTCTCTTGAGTCTCTGAAAAGCAGCGTCACATTCTATGTCCCATACAAAAGCTAGGTTCTTCTTTGTTAACTTAGTAAGAGGGGCTGAAATCTTAGCGAAGTCCTTAATGAACTTCCTGTAGTAGCCCGCCAAACCGAGAAAGCTCCTCACCTCCGTTGCATTCTTAGGAATTTTCCAGTCCTGTACCGCAACTACCTTTGCGGGGTCCACGGCTATGCCTTGCTTAGAAACTACATGTCCAAGGAACCGAATTTCCTTCCTCCAAAAATGGCATTTGGAGAACTTAGCCTTTAACTAGTGTGCTCTAAGTGTTTCCATGACCTCCTTGAGATGTCTAGCATGCTCTTCTTCATCTTTTGAGAAGACCAAGATATCATCCACGAAAACTACCACAAACTTGTTAAGGAACTCCCGAAACACCCTACTCATCAAATCCACAAAGTATGCAGGTGCATTTGTTAACCCAAACGGCATGACGAGCCATTCAAAGAACCCATCTAGAGTCCTAAACGCAGTTTTGTCAATGCTATCCTCAGCCACTCTAAGCTGATGGAATCCTGTGGCTAGATCGAGTTGAGAGAAAACAGATGCTCCTACAAGCTGGTCAAACAAATCGTCGATTCTTGGAAGTGGGTGCCTATTCTTCTTTATCAGCTTGTTTAACTCACGATAATCTACGCACAGACGAAGCGATCCATCTGCCTTAGTAGCCAATACCACTGGAGCACCCCATTCAGAAATGCTTCGTCTTATAAAAATTTTCTCAAGCAACTCGTCAATTTGTTTACTGTGCTCTCTTCTTTCTCGCGGGGCCATGTGCCTAACGGGCAATGAAACTGGCTTAGCATTATCAACAAGATAAATTCGGAAGTCTATCTCGCGTTTAGGAGGTAACCCCCTCACCTCATCAAAGACATCTGGATATTCTCGGACCACTTTTACAGATTGCAAATCATCGTCGGACGAGTCAAGGGATTCAAGATAACACAACATGACCGGACCCTTAGGGTTACAAGAAATTTCAAGGGTATTACCAAGGCGAGTCATGAGCCTCACTACCCTTCGTTCACAATCAAGAATGGCTCCATAAGCGGATAGCCAATCCATACCTAGGATCAAACCGTATCCCATGAATCCGAGAACATAAGCATTACACATGAATTCTACACTTAAGATAGAGATCCTCAAATCCACACACATCATAGATAAATGGGCGGAGCCCTCAATTGGATTTGAAACTATAATGGGATCCTCAACCAGACTAGTACTTAGGTGCAGATTTTCAACAATATCAGAAGAAATAAAAGTATGTGATGCGCCAGAGTCAAATAAGGTTCGAACAGGAAAGTCAGAAATGTAAACAAGGCTTTCTACGGAAATATTACTACCTTGGTCAAGAGCTGAAGTGGTATTGAGAGCATGCAACTGCCCTCCAGAAGGTCCTGCTCCCTTGGTCTGCCCTTGCCCCTGCCCTTGCTTCTTAGGGCAGTCCTTGCTGATGTGTCCGGTATCTCCACAATGGAAGCATTCACCCAACTTCCTCTTCTTCTTTCTACAGTCTTTAGCTAGATGTCCAGTAATACCACAGAAGTTGTACTTCCTCGTCTCACGTGGTTTGTTGTTGCTCTTGTTATTCTTGTTATTCTTGTTGCCCCCTCTTCTTGAAGTCAGCTTTCTTATTCTGAGTCTCATTAGGCTTAACCTCCTTCTTGCTATTCTTGTCTTCCTCATGAAGTAGATCCATACCCACCAAGCTTTCAAAGGTCACCCCATGGGTATATGAGTTAGGGCTAAGCTGTGTAGTGGCTCGTTCAATCCTCGAGCAAAGCGTACAGCCTTCTTCTGGGCTGTGTTGACCAAATCCAAACTGAACCGAGCAAGCTGATTAAACTTATTCACGTACTCCCTAACAGACATGTCCCCTTGCTTGAGTGCTAGGAACCTCTCCATCTGAAGGTTCTCTTCTGCTGACGATAGGAATTTAAGCCCAAACCTCTCTCTAAAGTCTGCCCAAGTCTCAACTGGCCTGGTAGCGTTGGTGACTTCCTACTAAAATGCAGCTTCCTCTTTCAACAACCATGCTGCCAACTGAACTTTCCTATGGTCCTCCATATCAAAGATAATGAACAAGTCTTCAGTCTCCTTTAGCCAGTTTCGTGCCTCAACAAAGGTTTCAGTTCCAACGAAGTTCTTGCCGCCCATTGCTTTAAAATCTTTGCATATTTTGGAAAAGGTGGTACCAGGAGGAGGAGAAACCGCGGCCACTGGGGGAGGAGGAGGAGGGATGTCTGTTGTGCCCGCGTCGTTGGCCCTGGCTTCTAAGTACCTTCGGAACGATCCAGGCACGAGTATTCCCTCAGGAAGGTTAAGATCAGCCATGCTGAAAAACGAAAAGAAAAAGATTCAAACGAGGAAACAAAGGGAAGTGCTAATGGCTTTTTGAGGAATAGCCTTTTTAAACATAAAATTTTTCTTGAAAAAAATGCTTCTTTATAAATGGTTTTGAAAATAGTTTCAGAAGGTTTTTAAAACATTTGCCCAGCCTGGTAACCTTTTGCTCTGATACCAAATGTAACACCCTACCTCCGCTAGGGTCACTCACAAAGGGAATGCACTAGTTTTGGTGGAGTATTATCTAGGTAAACATGCACAGAGATATCACAATGCAGAACATAAATAAAGCAGCAGCAGAAATTAAAAACCAACTTTTTATTTCTTTCAAGAAAAGAGTCAAAACCTCATATATCCAAGATACAAATTATTCCATTACATCAAGTTCCAAATAAAGAAGCATAAACTTAAGATAACAAGAGTAAATTATTCCCCATAAATAGCAGAAGCAGCCATAGCATAGCTCAAGGCCAAACCGTACATGAGCTGTCAGAAAGCAAGCTAAGTCCAAGCTAAGAGCTAGTGTTTCCTCCCTGAGAACCTGGGGGGAAACAAAAGAAAAAGAGGCGAAAGAAAAAGGGTCAGTCATAAAGACTGGTAAGCCCTAGTGACTTTCAGTATGAAAACTAGTAAAGGTAACATGATATGTGAAAACTAGAATTAAACATAAGGATGATAACAGAACTGGTAGGATAATTAAGATAACAAGATAAGTCAAATCTAGCATCGCATATTCAAGGTTCGCGGCACCAACTGTACTAGTGTTCTAACCCATGTCAAGTATTAATCGTGAAATGATCCCTTGGCCCAGTATCGGGAAGTGACCCATTACGGGGTCCTACGGTACGATCTACTAATCGATCGGCTCCCTACAAGTCCTAACTCGTCATGTATCTGTGTCATATGGCCCTATCCTAAAATGTAGTTACCTGTGCTCGGTCCACCATAGGGTGTATCAAGTCCTATGGTGCCAACCACCGACACAAATCAAGCATGCACAGTGTAAATCTACGGGTGCCCAATGCCTGCTTTTTCAACTCCGGACTACGTGCATGACCATAGTCCGCCTGAACCTACAATGGCGCACCTACTCAGCCGTCGTTCTGGTCGCTTACAATCCGCCCAGTAATCGTGCCCCACCCTGCCTAGTTCCAGGGTATCATGATACATCCAAGTGGGTTACTGCTGAAAAGGACCGCGTAACTAGGGTTTCTAATGGGTTAAGTGTTGTCATTCAAATTCGTGACTTAACCCTATCCAGATCATGTATCAAGTTGGTTAAGTGTGTTCAAGCGGTTCATGAATTAACCTTATCAAATCATCGTGTCAAGTTGGTTAAATATATTCAAGTGGTTCATGACTTAACACTATCATGTGGTATTAATTCATTAGTGCACCCCAACCTCTCACATTAGACTAACTGTTGTGGTCACTGCATTTGGCGGGCGGTTCCGGGCAGATTTACACCACAACATAGTCTAACCTCGGGTTTTTCGTGCGATATGACCAACTACCCACATTGGATCCTATTGTTTACAGTCACTGGATTTGTCGGGCGGTTCCAGGCTGATTTACACTGCAAACTCAACCCAACCTCGAGTTGGCCATTTTCAAGTTTATCTAATTGTCATGCCCACATTCAAGTTTTCATGTCAAAATTCATGTTGAGTTTTCATGTCATGTTTCATGTCAAATCGTGTCAAGTTCATGTCCATATCCAGGTTCAAGTTATAATAATGTTCATGTTCAAAGTCAATTCATGTTTTACCTAGTCTACCCAAATCGTATTCCCATCGCACGTAAGCTCGAATCGATACAAATAAATCTAATTAGGGAATAACATAAAAAGGGACGGGTATAAGGTGGCAAAAGTGATTACTAGCATAGCATGGTATGACTTGAGATAAAGGATCATAACATTACTGGCATATGGAATATTGGCCTCAAATATAAAGATTCCAAATCTAGCAACATAAGGTACTAGTCAAGATAACAGTTGTCATAAGGTGGTAGTATAGTCATGGTAACGATTGACATAAGGTGATAATATAGTCATGGTAGCTATTGTCATAAGGTGATAGTCATAAACTTGAGACTAATAGCAGATTCAACATGATAATATGAGGGGTTTTTCTATTTGATTTACAACATGAATAGGTCCCAAATCAATGTCATAGTAATATCCAAGAGTCAAGATCCAAGATAAACAAGAATGGATGTAAAACAGTCACCATACATAGGTCCAATTTCAATTTACAACATATTCATATTACATTTACAGTTTAAATCTAAAAATAACTGGGGCTTACAGATCGTGGTTCGAGAATTAGAAAAATAGAGTCGATGTTGAAGCTTTATATGCTTAGTCAAGTCCTAACAGAAATCCTCAAATCAGCAACGTAGTTTCGACGTAGAAGAAGTAGTCCCTTTCTCTAACTTTTCAACCAGAATTAGAGCAGCATAAGGTCAGAAAGAATTTTGTGTAGAGAGACTAGTGTGAGGGGCTATATATATAGGGTCAGGTCAACGAATGTTGACAGAAACGAGGCCAGGAACATCAAAATGAATCCAGCTTCAAAAGTAGACTCGACCACCAGGTCGACCCCCAGATCGACACTATGGTCGACCTGGACCTGGGTAGGTCGACTACATAGTCGACCCCCAGGTCGACCTGGTCCTGGGCGGGAAATTTCCCGCCCAGTCCATTCTGAGGTTTCAATTTTGAATTTTGAATTCGAATTGAGCTGTTTTGAACTTGAAAACTTCTGAAAACTTCGAAAGGTCATAACTTGGTCATACGGACTCCGATTTTTGAAAACTCGGACTCGTTTCCAAGTAGAACTACGAGACGAACGCAATGGAGTAACCCGTTTCCTTTGATTCTTATTTTAAAAATTGATTCTGCCTTGATTTATGGTTATTACACGTTATAAAAATCCGGGTTGTTACAGGAAATTACCTCAAGTCCGTTTATGCCAGCTACGGGTCTCTTACTTTATTAATTACGACCGTGCCATCGGCTAGCTGTAGCCAGCTGTCAGTGGCTGCATTCCATTAGCATGCGCGAGTGATTCTGTGGAGCGAGCGTCTTGTGTAGTTGAGCGGGTCTTTAGGAGTGGACTCCCCGTAGGAATGCATGCTTTAGGTAACTTGAAAGCCTTTATAAGAGCGGAATGCGGGACTGGAATCAACTCTCCTTTGTTCCTTGTGCGACCGACTTTCCTGGTTCAAGTGCGCTTGTCCTTTTACTACATTTTGTATGGCGCTGTTCGTTCTTTCGGCTGTGCTAGAAGGTTGCCCCTGCTTATGTGGAATGAGCGATTTTCTTTGTTTCAGTGTTTGAGCGGTCTACTGGATATACGATCTTTATCCTTATCAGGCCGCACTTCTCATAGCTTATCGTGCAATCATCTTTGGTTGAATTGACCGACCCTGAGGGTGTACGTTTTGCCTCTTTTGTCCAATGTGCGCATGGATTTTTTGAGGGATTAACAATTGGAAATGACCCCAATAGTCGTTTCCCAAAGTTACACGACTATATGACCTCATACTAAGATGAAATAAATATTCTACGATCCATTGATGCGTAGAATGCGGGTCGTTACAGTAATTAAATGAAGAAATAGTTTTATGTGCAGCAGCTGAAAAAAGAATCCAAATTCTAGAAATAAAGATTCAAAAGTGTGAAGGGCGTGAGGTCACGAAAATACAAATTTTGGAAGAAAAGACTAATGATACTAAAGGTAAAAAAATTAAATAAAGAAACAGTTGGTATGACAAACATAAATAGGTCTACTAAATTTCTATGCTTTAATTTGATAAACACTGAAGATTTCATTTTAGAAATCGAAGAAGGTTTAACATATGAAAACAACAAACTACAGAGGAATTTTCTGATGAAATAGCAATAACCATTAAGGATGAAAGTAGTCCTAAATAAGAAAAGAAGAAGATGAAACCAAAAAAAATTGAAAAATGTCCACTACTACAGCATCTTAGTGAAGAACAACAAAAAGTTGTAAAAACTATTTGTATAGTTTCAGGGGGGAACAAGTAAGTAAATAACCTACTTTATAATCACACAAACTAAATTTATTTTATTAACAATCGTTTAACTTTACAGCAATGAAGCATTCAGTTGTGATGATGAAAATCTCATCACCATAACAAAATGCATGATAGAAGACCTCCTATATCGTATTTGTGGTCAAGTAAGTACAACAAAATATACTTTCCATGAATAAAAAAATTCTCATTTTATTAATAATATTTTTCAAATGTAGGTCATCGATTGGTTCTGGTTCCGGAAAACAAAGCTGCAAGAAGAAAGCAACAGCATTGTCTATGTAAACACAACAATAACAGTAAGTGGAGTATATTATCAAATTAATATTTTTAAACAAAAAAAATCTAAAACATAATTTTAACAGAAAAGTGCAGATGATGGAAATTGGCAAAAATCAAGAAACAAATGTTTATTCCATTCATGAAAAATACACTTTTAAATCCATTATATTCCAACATATTGTTCCCCATACATGGAAATGAACATTGGAGCTTGCTAGTACTAGTTGTTGGAGATTGCACTTGGAATCACTATGGCACTCTACACTTAACCACAAGATCAAAAACTAGGAGAAGTGGTCATGCAAAATTTTCAAACAATTTGGTAAATGCAAATAAAGAAAAGTAAAAAGATAAATGTGTTTATATTTATTATTAATTTTTTTTCAATTTTTGCAGAAAGCAGCAGTCAACATACTAAATAGAGAGTTACAAGATGAAGGATAGAAAACCATTCTAAAAAAAAATCAGTGATAAATAATGTTGACTGTGCTCAGCAAAATACCAGGTAATTTTTAGAAATTCAATTTGATAATTAAAATTTCATAGTAATCATATATGTAAAATGTCATATAAGTTTAACATATTTTACCATGCCTAATTCATAGTAATCATATACGTAGTATGTTATATAATTTGGAAGGAATTTGACCATTATGAGTAAATGATAGCATTAAATTCTAGAAGATATAAATGGTTTTATCTTTTCGACAAAACTGAGCTAATACATAATATGAAATGTACCAAGGTTATGTTAACAGTTTTAATTTAAATTAAGATATTTTAAACCATTACACAAATGATGTAAAACTTTATGTAATTATTAAAAATTACTAGTAACTTGATTTACTAGAAAATATAAATGTATTTATCATTTGCTGATTGTAGGCTACAAATTGATTTTTGTATAAAGTACTGCTTGTTTACATTATTGTAATAATAAGTACAACGAATGCAGGTATGATTGCGGAATATTCGTAATGATGTTCATGCAAAAAATAACTCAAGGAGTGCAAACTTCAACAAAACTAAGTACTGAACAAGTAGATGCATTCCGAGTAACTATAATTGCCCAAATACTTACTGACGAACCATACTGTTGGAAGCTTGAGAAGTAATGCAGCTCTGGGTTAAACCTTTAAAACGCTGTTGATAACGAATGATGTTTTTAAATTGTAAATGCCGATGTTAACAAATAGATATTGAATTTGTTGTTTAATGTGTAATAGCTGATACTGATTTGATCGTAGTTGTTAGGGATTATATCTGAGTTTGGACATTAATTACAAACTGCTGATGTACTTTTCAAGCTTCATGTTAACAAAAGCTATAATGATGTACTTTTCAAGCTTCATGTTAACAAACTGCTGATCGTAGTTGTTAGGGATTACTGACGAACCATAATTTTTAACCAATAATGTTAACAAAAGCTAAATGTTGTTATCTTTTGTTTGAAAAGTCAATTGCTTTTATTTGTTGGTTAAAGAACCACAACAGTAATTTTTTTATGTATTTATTTATATTTATCTTTGTTATTAAATTTAATGCTAATATACAATCTTTATGCAGTTTCCAAAAAAATATACTGACATAACAAGCGTCTTTTAACAAAAAGATAAATATATTTATCTTTTCATTAATATCCCACTTTTCGTTAGTGTTTATGATTAATTGCTGATTTTTTTTAGTGTGTATGATTAATTGGTGGATTTTGTTAGTGTGTATGATTAATTGATATCAGAATTGTAATCATTTCAATTATTAATTAATTGCAGTTAGTAGAAATAAATAAAATAAAAAGATATAATATTTATCTTTCTCATCCTGTAAACCACAAGATAATAAATTTAACAGTGAAATCATTGTGCAATTATTTACTAATGTATTGAAACAAAAATATCTTATAAGACACAGAGACTCAAACAACATGACCTATTAAATTTAGTACAAACAACATACTTAAATTATTGGCTTTACATGAAAATACAAATGCAGTTATCTTTTCAAACATTTGCTGTCCAAAAAAACAAAAATAAATAAATTATCATTCAACATAACACAACATAAATTTTGAGAAGTCCAAGTATGCAAATAATCATTCAACAAAAGAACTAGTTGCATAATATAAAATAAAAAAATAATATTGAATATCTTTTTAATAACCTAAACCACATCATATAACAAAACATAAAAGAAAACTTACAGAATTTCAATCAGTTCTTAACATTAATCACTCCTAAAATTCAATATTCATCACATCCATATAACCAAAATTTCATTTTACCATATTATTGAACTGAAAAACTGAATTTAAAATAATCATTCAAATACAATGAATTTTAAATAACAATTCAATCATTCAAAGAACAACTTCTTCTATTATGCCCTAGTTTTTTACACTTTCCACATTTGTTTTGTTTAGCATGAAAATCAACACCTTCAATTCTATTCACTCTAGACCTACCAGCTCCACGAACAGCTTTAGGAGGAAGAACAGTACATGATTTTTCAGCTTCAATTGCTTCTTTATCAAAAGTTGGAATTGGATTTATTTCATGTGAATAAGCAGCTTGATAATACTCAACAGTGAAGTACGACTCAATATAATCATAAACAGAATTTTTAGACAAATATACAAAGCATGGGCACAAGGAAAACCCTTCACTTTCCATTGACTGCAGCTGCAAATGCGATTTTCAAGATCTACTTTTTGCGATGTTGGAGAATGAACTTCATAAATAAATATACAAAATTCAAAATAAGTCATATTTAAATAAATAACATTATTACATTTAAAAAAAATCCTACATTAACATCTAATCCTATATAATGTGTTTAATATCCAGATATCTGCATAATAAGCATTTCTTTTATGCATTACATAATATCACACTACAAATACATAAATCCTTAAATTTATAGTACAAAGTTAAATAATACTCAAATTATCCTATTATTACATATTTCTCATTCAACTTTTTCATTAACTTAATGAGCAAAATATTAAAAAGATAAATGCACATATCTTTTTCAGAATCAGTTTGCACTAAAAAATAAATCTTTTTTAACTATTTACATCATAATCCAAAAAAAATACCTAGATGATTTAGTAACACTCCACCCAAAAACCTTCCTCCTTCAATTTCAACAAAAAAAGCTTCCATTTTTGGACAAAGAACACTATTCCAGTTAGCTGTCTCTTCTCTTCGATTGGACATTTGCAACATAAGCTTAATTCGAATAACATCAAGACATGCAGTTACAGGCATACTTTTTTCATCCAAGATCCATGAATTGTAACTCTCCGCTACATTAGATTTATTTTCACCATATCTTTTTCCAGGAAACAAAAAATCAACCCAATGATCATATGGCTTATCATTCAAATATTCAATAGCTTTTGCACCCCCCCCCCCCAATTTCTTTGAATTTAGCCATAGCTTTTTCAAATTCATAGGCATTTGAAGCTAATACACACTATTCTAGCAAATGAACTACCCAAGCACCCCTTCCACTTTTAACAATACCAGCAATATTACTTTGCATATGATGTAGATAGTAAGAATGATGGCTATTTGCAAAAAAAATAGGAATACTCAACAACAAATGTAACGACCCGGATTTTGAGCGACTTTGGTTATCGACGTAAGCTCGACGTCGATAACCAAAACATCGAAAAATCCCGGTAATTAATGAAAGAAATTAGAAGGTGAGAATAGATAAGATAGAAACTTAGAATAGAAGAAGAAGAAGAACACAACATCAGAGTAACACAAACCTCACAGCGGAACGAATAACATATAATAGATAACATAACTTTGAAATATAACAGTTATGTATACAATAGCACTTATCAGAGTACAGCACTTACAACACAGCGGAAATAACTATAGCTATATGATCTTGAAGCCTCCTGCTCCACGCTCTTCCAGTATATCTGTAAATTCCTGACTACTTGACTGCCCGTACAAATTTAGGCACCCAAGAGTTTAGCGAAAACAACAAAGTAAACTCCGGGTCAGTCATGGGACTGGTGTGAGTAAAACAGTTTAAACAGGTATATGAACAAGTGAACGATATCTCATAAGACCACGCCGCAGAACGGAACGGGTTTTTCCCTTATGAGAATCCAAAATATCTTTATATCAAAAACCTTTTGATATTATAATAATGTCTATATACAAATAGATATCAACTAGCAAAAACGCTTTCATCTCACGTTCTACATATATAGTATACAATCAAAATCGCAAGCACGTATTGGATAATGGATTTCCAACTATGACAAGGTATGGAACCACCGTCCGATCAGTGTACTCTAGGAACGATACACTGGAGTTCAACAAGAACATCTTGTAACTCAGCCACACATGACCGACCACTCATTTCGCTTGAGTGTATCGAATGTATATCACCAACGGTTGGGATCAGCAACCGTTTCCCGTATATATATGGGACAGCATTGATAGATTTAAGAAACAAATGAATATTCTCTAGATAGGTGATTATACACCCTACTTCGGTGCGACCGACTTAGCCATGCTGCCTGCCCGATTTCTGTCATTTACCGGTTGATGAGGCTTGAGGTTACGCTCTATCATCACATCAAATTCACTTCGAATGCCACATTGTCAGATCCATCAAAAATCACTAATTGACGTCTACAACAGTACATTACGTGTCAGCTAAAAGAAGTTTCCTTCTCCGCTTCCACTCTTGGTACGGTTGAAGAAATCAATGTACGTGGCCTTTCTGGAAATACTCTGTCAGACATCCATCAACACAAGTCATCCTCATTCACTTAGAATGTCACATCGTCATACCCGCCAAATACAAATTGACTTATCCAAAAATAACACGGGTATACAGCTAAGAGAAACGAATTCCTCCGCCACCAAACGTGAATACGTTTGAACATATCAACTTACGCGATCCATTGGATATACTCCGTCAGACCTTCGTCCATACAAGTTGTCCTGGGACTGAACAAACCGAAGGCACTACTCTGTAAACAGGATAGCCCTTGCATTTTACTCCGTCTTCAATTATCTTTGGCATATATGATTCGCGACGCTTATGCCAATACAGAGTGGTTCTTTGGATAATAATCCAACCGGTCTCCCCATATTAACAACGTTAAAATGGTCAAAACTTTGATAGTCGGTGAGTTAACTATCAAAGAAAAACAAGTGTGCAAACAACGATATTATTTCCAAATGGAAATTATATCGAACAAACATCATTTAACATAAATCTCTTTAGTTCATTTATTTATTTATCTCCTGTTTCCCTACATTCTAAATTCTTATTTTTCTTTTATTAGAAAACATTTCTAATTCTCGTTTGGAAAACATTTCCAAAACTCCTTTACGATCAAACCTTACCATTTCTTAGTTAAGAATGAAGTCACTCAAGTTGGGGTATAATTACCTCTCAGACCTTAACTGAACAATGTTATAACTTCGAAATGGTCAAAGTTTATCTTTTAATCTTTAACAACTTCTTTACGCCTTTCTTGGATTCAATTTTACTAATCCACTTCTATATTTAAAACATTGGTTATAACGATAACGTTATAATCCCTCCTTTCGAATTATCTAACTTTAATTATAACTTCTATTCTTATTAATGAATAATTAACCTAACACTTATTTATTTATAAATAAATAAATCTCTATTTAAACACTGGAAAGTGTAAGTACTTTCCCGAATTCGATATAATCGAATTTGCCGATTAACTCTCTTCGAGAAATCTCTATTTGATTAACTCTTCTTCGAATAACCTATATTCGATTAACTTCTTCTCAAATAAACGATATTCGATAATCTCTCTTCGAATAACTAATATTCGATAACTCTTCCTTTTCAAATATCTCATATTTGAAAATCTCACTTCGATTAAACTATAATCGATAACTCCTTCTCGAATAAACGATATTCGATAATCTCTCTTCGAATAACTAATATTCGATAACTCTTCCTTTCAAATATCTCATATTTGAAAATCTCACTTCGATTAAACTATAATCGATAACTCCTTCCGATGAAACTAACATCGATAACTCCTTTCGATGAAACTAACATCGATAACTCCTTTCGATGAAACTAACATCGATAACTCCTTTCGATGAAACTAACATCGATAACTCCTTTCGATGAAACTAACATCGATTTATTTAACTCGACGAACTTAACTCGACTAACTCGACTTACTTGGTTCGACCAATTCGATTCGATTAACTAGGCTCGACTAACTTGACTAACTTAACTCGACTTACTTGGTTCGACCAATTCGATTCGATTAACTAGGCTCGACTAACTTGGTCGAACCACCCGATCAACTCAACTTATTTAACTTAACTTATTTCTCAACTCGGTCAACTCGATTAACTCCTATCGAATAACTAATATTCGATTAAACTCCATTTGCTTGACTCTAGATCGCAGCGATCACAATGGTTACGCCAGACTCCCTCAGGAAACATCCGACCGCCGTAGGCTATTTATAGCCCTGCGAATTACGCTAGCAGTCGTAAAAGATGGCAACTTACCCTGAATACTATGTTTGACTAACTCTGTTTCAAATAACTATATTTGATTTACTCTAGTTCGTTTTAACTCTAATCGATTAACTCTAACTAATTAACTCCAACTGGTTAACTCTAACTGATTAACTCTAACTGGTTAACTCTATTTGACTAACTCGACTTGACTAACCCCTTTCGAATAACATATTCGATTAACTAACTTTCGAATACCATATTCGATTAACTAACTTCGAATACCATATTCGATTAACTAACTTCAAATACCATATTCGATTAACTCCTTTCGAATACCATATTCGATTAACTAACTTCGAATACCATATTCGATTAACTAACTTCGAATACCATATTCGATTAACTAACTTCGAATACCATATTCGATTAACTAACTTCGAATACCATATTCGATTAACTAACTTCGAATACCATATTCGATTTCTCCTTTTGAATGTCTATATTCGATTAACTAACTTCGAATACCATATTCGATTAACTCCTTTCGAATACCATATTCGATTAACTAACTTCGAATACCATATTCGATTAACTCCTTTCGAATGTCTATATTCGATTAACTAACTTCAAATACCATATTCGATTTCTCCTTTCGAATACCATATTCGATTTCTCCTTTCGAATACCATATTCGATTTCTCCTTTCGAATACCATATTCAATTTCTTTATTCACTTTATAAAGATTTCCTTTTTATAATGTTCCCTTTCCAATTCTATTTGTAAATGGTTTACAAATATTTCCTTTTCAAATTTATTCTTGAAATATTCTAACTCCTTAAATTCCCGGGAAAATTCGCCATAACCTCCTTTGTATCGGGAGCATCGGGAAAATCCACAAACTCGCCACATAGGCCTTTCCATTCAAAAAGA
This sequence comes from Allium sativum, assembly GCA_030737875.1. Classification (NCBI taxonomy): domain Eukaryota; kingdom Viridiplantae; phylum Streptophyta; class Magnoliopsida; order Asparagales; family Amaryllidaceae; genus Allium; species Allium sativum. The sequence goes on from CM060924.1 coordinate 840,667,154, forward strand.
AATGTTTTGAATTTATTTCCTTTTAAAATATCTCCTATTTACAAATATTCCCATTTATAAATATTCCTTATTTATAAATATTCAAATTTATAAATATCTCTTATTTATAAATATTCCAATTTATAAATATTCTGTTTTCAATATCACTTTGAAAATCCCCTATCAACATTCCGACATGTTATGGTATTTTAACTTATCAAATTACAATGTTCAATATCGTCTAAGCACATATAATCGCCCACAGATTTTATATCACATCATATAACAATATATGAAAAACAATAAAATAACTGTTGAGGAATCCAGTTGGATTCCTCCAACCTATTTCCCTGCATCACAGATGTTAAACAATAATATTAACATCGATTTCACTTCGATGTGAATTATTCTGATCAACAGAATCAACATATAAATATTTAACTGTTATATATATATGTATACACATATATATAAAATTTCCACTAACTGTCTAGCAGTTCAATCAAACAGTCAACACACATCAAACAGACAATATCTAATAGTTCTAAAAATACAACATGAAATTATAAACTGTTCAGAGTTGGTGAGTTTTACTCACATTGAATTCCACTCGGTTGACGGTTCATTTTCAGTTAAATAAACAGTTGTTAATTTTAACTGAAAAATTCTGTTGCCTCCATTCCTGTTCGGCTCAGTTCCAACATGTTGAGCTCGTCCCCAGGATTTGCAACGTTATTTGCTTCGTCTGATTCTGTTGTCGTCCAAAAAGTCATTAACGTTTATATATCTACGATTAAATTTTAGATCAATAACTAATCCTCATAATTATAATTATAATTTGCCTTTGTTTAACTAATTACTAGTGTTTAAAAGTTGGCTGGTCCGACCTGGTTACATGTTTCTTTCCCTTAATTAACATTTATTTATAACTGATTTAATTAAACTAATTAGCCTAATTAGAAAAATCTAAATCCTAATTAAACTTTAAATAAATCCCTAATTAACTAATTAAGTAATTACTAACAATAAACTAAACAACTTAATTAAACTTAATCAATAGATTAATTAACAAATAAATTGTTAATTAAGTTCAACCTTACTAATTTAAATTCTTATAACATTAATTAGAAATTAGTTCTAATAAAACCCCTAGTTAACCATGAATTTACATAAGCATTTATTTAAACCTTAATTAACATATAAATTAAGCAATTTATTTAGCCTAATTACATTGAAAATCACGGCCCAGGCTTTCTGAGACAATTCCCGTATGCTCCTTCCATCGAGCCATCATCGACCTGCTTTGTTTTACCCCCCCTTTTGACCGCCTGTTTGACCAACGTCACCTCCCACCTCGGCAACCGATAACCAGCGCAACCATCACCTTTTCAATCTCCTTCGAATAAGCCTTCCACCCATCCTTGTTTTATAAAGCTCGAACAACCCCTATAGCTTGCGTCGAAGCAGTTCTACACGCCTGTACACCCTTCAGATCCGCTCCTCCTACCATCGTACCCTTCATCCTCGATCGCACCAACTCCACCGTCCTCCAGCGACCTCACACCACCTCTGGCCAACCCAAAAGTCCTTCGTTCTAACCAGTAGTTTGAACCCTAATAGCCGCTGAAAACAGACCAGCCCCAAAACTCAAATCACATAAGAAGAAAGGGGCATCAGATTGAAGAGGAGGATCCAACAAGCTCGAATAAATTTGATTCATGATTTATGGAATTAAATTTCCCTTTCTTTTGATTTTTAAAAAGAGGATTCTCACGTTAAAATGATTCTTGGTGGCGGCCTGTTGTGTTGACCTTGAAATGAGAAAATATAGGGTTTAGTGTGATTAAGGGTGGTATTTATAGGGGTTACATATTACTTTTATATTATTTTTAATCCATCTTTGCTTTCTAAAAATGCGTGTGATCACACACGATACCCAAAAATCATGAAACTGGACATATAGCTAGAGTTCGACATTACGGTCCCAACGAAACTGGTTTCGTCGAATTCCGACTTCGTATGCTCACGCAGCGTATTTTTAACTGTCAAAATACTGACTGTTTCTCACTTTAAAAATCCGTACGGCCACACACTAACTCTAAAAATCACGAAACTGGAAATCTAACAACTATTTGACATTGCGGATCCAACAAAATTAGTTTCGTCGAATTCCGACTTCGTTTGTAAAACCGGCTATTTATAAATCTCTGAATGACCCACTTAAATATATAAATATATTTAAATAAAATTAAATATAAATAAATTTATATTATCGTATATATTCACCGAGGAATATCATACAGCTCCAGTATATTTATTTACTCGCTATTCCGAGTCTAGATTGAATCGAATTTCAATTTATATTGAAATTCTCTTTTATAACGTATATAAAGTGTTACGAATCATAAAGGAATTTCACAGCGACTTTTCTGAAATTTGATTTGGACGTAACTCAAAATCTACACGACGAAATCCCGATCTTTCTCTTCCACTAGAAAGATATACTCCACCAGCTCCACACGTTTCTTGTTTCACTGAAATCCGGCTTAAAACGAATCATGTACATTCAGTTGAAGTTCAAATCGCCAAATAGCGAACTGCCGCGCCATTTCAAGCTCTATTTTAATTATATTATAATTATACATACAAACTGTCGTCGATTGAATATATTCGCTAATATATCTCAACTCTAAGCTGAACTAAATCTCGAGGATGACCCAGTTCACTTTATATTGTCAATTCACTATTTCTGGTTATTTCTGAATTAAATATATTATTTAATTATTTAAATTAATTAAATATTCACTATAATTTAATTAAACGACGTTTTAATTCCCTACCTCACTATCTATATAATTAAATAAATTAATTATAATACCTCTGACAGTGCGGGTCATTACAACAAACCTCAATGTCTATCACTTAAAAAACTCAATGGTTTAGCAAACCTAAGAGCATCTCTTAATTGGGTCAAAAACCAACTCCAACACTCTTCATTTTCTTTAGGCACAAGAGCCATTGCCAATGGAAAAAAACATAAAACAGCAACAATTTTTTTTTTCTAAATAACATTTTCCAACAATACAAATTAAAATTTTCAGTAATACTACGGAACATGATAAAATTAATGAACTGCATAAAAAAGATATATTGTTCTATTTTTTTCTTCTATTAAATTACAAGTTCCTATTTACTGCATCTTGAAACTATATGCAATAACTTGATTATCAATATCTAATTATTTACTAAATAAGAAAATAATTAATAACATTACGTACATTGATTCCCATTTTTAGCAGTAGAAGCCATCAAAATACCACTTCGACCTTTTAAAAAAGTTGCCTCCAAAAAAAATCATAGGTCAACAATACCTAAATCCAAATACACAAGCCATGTAGCAAACAAATACTCTCTCAAATTGGTTAGTCTCTTCATCTACATCCATACTTGTATAACTTTTCGGATTATATTTCTCAACTGCCTTCAAATACCATACTAAATCATTATATGATTTTTTTTTCATCACTATATATCACTAGTAGCCAATTTCCTACCTTTATAAGCATAATAGTAACTTAAATCCACATCATAATCTCTCCTAAAAAATTTCACAATATCCTTTGTTTTCCTTTTCGGCTCATCACGTATTTGATTAACAATCAAAGCTTTTACAAGATCACTATTAATAGCTAGACTACTAACGGATCTAAAACCACCTCCACATGAATGACTAAGCTGAATATTTCTAACAATCAATTGATCCAATTGCTTCAATTTGCAAGAAGAATGAATTCTAAATGAACAACCATCTACAGCACATCGAACTGTCACCCGCTGCTTACAATTCTTAACATATTGTACTTTAAATCCATTTTTCAAACAATATGCAGTAACCATTCTATGAAATCCAATAGCCGAATCAAATATTTGTCCAACACCAGAAAAAAATTCTAAATTTGAATTTTTCTTCAACAATTCATGCAAGATTTATTCTTGGCAATAAGCAGAATCTAAATCATCATTATATTCAATCAAATTACTACTTGATTCTCCAACACCAACAACTGAGACTGATTTACTACTATCAACAGCAATATCATTTGAATTATTCTTTAAGCATATAAAAAAACAAGAAATCCTCCTTTTTAAACCATGACAAGCACAATATAGCTTGTAGATCACTATCCGTCTCAATGTAAGTAGTTTTAGATTCTCGAACATAGAACACATCAAAACATAAAGGAGTAAAAGTATTCAACTCCTCACAAAACCTTACTTCTTACATAACTAATTGATGCATCCAAACCAAGACGAATACTAAATGAGTTCTTAATAAAATCAAATACAACCATCACAGATATGTCAGACCTGCAATTCAAAACATAAATAAGAAATAACTATACGATTTAAACATTTTTATAAACCATTTTACAGAAAGATAAAACCAATTATCCTTTTTACCGCTGTAATGATATTGAATAAAATACAGAATTATACAACAATTTTAAAATAACATAAATGATTTTAAAACATAATTGTATTATAATTATTGTGTTATCTTAACATATAATTATTAATCATTTATCATTTGAGTTATATATAAAAAATAACTGTTGCACAGTATAACCGTTTTTTAGTTAACTATAACAAATTATTGTTATTTTCCATTGAAGCCCAAATAACAATTTATCTTTTTATTTGAAAGACAATTTTAAAAAAAAAAGATAAAATGAGTTATCTTTTTCTCTTCTGTTTTATTAATGAAAAAAATTACTATAACTACACAAAAACTACAATTAATTTCAGTAATAAACAAACATAAAAAGCACATTTCACATGTCATATGAAAATTTTAATTAAATTACACCATACCTTTCAGCAGCCTATTTGTAACAACCCGGAAATGCGAGCCAATTTAAAAATTTTATTTTGGCAATTTTAGCGAATTTTAAATATTTAAAATGAATTATTTTAAATAATATCGATGAGAAATTTATTTTGAATAGAATTCGAACGTATATATTTATATACGTCATCATTAGAATATAAATATTTATTTTAAATTATAAAAGGAATCGAAAATGGCGCGGTAGTTCGATAATTCGATTTCAAAATTCAATTGAACATACCGGGTGCAAAATAAACCGGATTTTAGTGAAACCAAAAATAATGGAATCTAATTGTGAATATCTTTCCAACAAATCCGAAAAATCGAAATTTCATAGCGGGGATAAAAAGATATGTCCAGTTGAAATTTCAGAATAGTCGCTATGGAATTCAGGCACTTAAAAATAGAAATTTTGCAAACGACCTCGGATTTCGATGAAACCACTTTTGTTGGATCCGGGATGTCAAATTATTGCTAGGTTTCAAATTTCATAATTTTTAGAATCAATATGTGAACGTGGCGAAGGAAAACGTTTTTGACCAGTTTCAGTTGATTTTAATCGACTGGAAAATGGCCATTTTTCAAACGTTCTCAGAATTCGACGAAACTAGAATTGTTAGGACCGTATCGCCAATACGAAGCTAGAAAATATTTTTCCGGAATTTTTCGAGTTAGTATGTGGCCCCGGTAATTTGAAATGCGCATTCAAATTCAATATATAGAGTTATATGTTGATTTTGACGAAAACTAATCAAATCGAACGAATCAGCTTACGTTACATATGCCATTGTGTTCGAAATGGGGGTAATTAGCTTTGGACGACAGGTGGTGGGCCTCGTTTAGAGGTCGAATAAAAAGTCAACCTTTTTGAAATTAAATAATTAAATAAATTAATAAATAAAACCTTCTTCCCTCTCTCCCCTTATTTCCTCTCTGCCCCCCCCTTTTTTGTTCATTCTATCGAGATAAATAAAACCCTCTTCCCTCTCCCCCCCCCCCCCCCCCGAACCCACCTCGCGCCCCCTTCTCCAAACGCAAGCCTCCCAACCGTCGAAACCCAAACCGTCGCCGCCCTGCTGATTCGCCCCGCCACCATCTCCAGCTCCTACACCATCTGCAGCGAACTCTTCCCCCCCCCCCCCTCGAGTGAACGCTGTAAGTTTTTAATTTTATTTTTATTTATAAAATCATTTTTTTAATATATGAATTAGCATTTATAAAAACTGAAAATAAAGTATATATGAAGATAGGATTTTGTATATCTAAATAAAATAGAAGTTTGGCTTTTTATATACAGGAAAGACTAGATTTTTGAAAACAAAAAGGTTAGATTTTTAACTAAGTAAAAAGGCGATGTTTTTAACATATAAAAGATACGATTTTTAACAAATAAAATTCGATTTTTATGTGTATACTAGCATGGTAAAAATATGATTTTTGTTGTAGCAAGATCGAATTTTTACAAAGTAGAAAGAGTGGGTTTTTAATAGAGAGAAAGATTTGATTTTTAATCTAGTAAAGAAGTGATTTTTAATTATATAAAAATATAATTTTTATATAGGTAAGATAGTAAAAAAATCATCTTTATATATGTAACGAAATAAAAATCTGATTTTTATTGTATATATATAATGAAGTAAAAATATGATTTTTATAGTGATGAAATGAAAAGGCGAAATCTTTATATTAGAAAAGGCGGAATCTTTATATAGAGAATAGTGCGATAAAAGTATAATCTTTATTATATGAACATCGATGTAAAAATAGAATTTTTATCTACATAGTAGCGGTGTAAAAATATAATTTTTATATACATAGCAACAATATAAAAATGTGATTTTTATATATGTAGTGGCTACGGGCAACGAAAGTGACAAAAGACGAAAAGGTGAAGATTTCTACCTATGAAGAGTCGTGGTATTGGATTAGCCATAGGTGAGAACTTCTCACTCTAAATTTCTTTTTCTAGTGATATATATATTATATACAAGGATGCAGACGGTGCTTAGTAGCACCCGACACCCGTCGTCCACAGACCATGGACGGCTTGTATGCTTCTTTGTTGTGTGTTGAATTTGTTTGTGATGTTGATGTGAAATAGATAATGAAAATATTCATGTGTGGAAATAAATTAATCATCATTGAAAATATAATTTTTAACGTGAATATGAATATAGTGAATGTGAATAAATAAATATTCATTTACAAACCGGACGGTTTGTTTATGTACACCTATTTGAAGGATATTAATTGGGATGATAAATTTTACACATCACCCAACTGCACAAATAATATTCAGTGTTTGTTGATTTGAAACCCCACACGGGTGTTGGGATGAAATTTGGCGTACAGTAATCCCAATTATTTAATTGTATGTCGATCGATTGGTCGACAGGCTGTGTAAGCGTTAATTATTTATATTTGATGCTTATGCAGTTGTGTGGTGCACTTTGGATGATGGTTGATTGTTTATCGTTGCTATTACACACATGTGTTGGGTGGAATCCATATAATTAACGTTATATGGTAATTGATTGGGCCTTATTCCAATCGGGAAAATAATGAATATTATAAAAATAGTCATGTGTTGATGATATTTATGTATTGAAACTATTCATGTGTTGAGTAAAATATTTTAATAATAAAGTTTACATCTTTATCATATTTACGATTAGACACTACTTTACGGTTGGAGTCTGATTAAAAATCAAACGATAGATACCATAGTTTTATAAAATATTTTACATAACAAAAAATAGTCGTTTGTTGACAGTACTCATGTGTTGAGATTAGTCATGTGTTGAAAGAAATATAGATTCATGTGTTGAATAGAATAAATATTCATTTGTTGAATAGAATAATGAATTTATTGAAATATATAAAGCCGTGTTGATTAGAGTTGCGCTATTTTGACGTGAACGATATTTAAATCGATTATATTCGTTTTTATAATGAATATTGAAAAGGTAGTGATTTCAAAATATAACGTTTTGAAAATATTATCATTTATATAGTAATGATATGAAATATCCAATTTTGATTTGAAATTGAATATAGAGTTAAAATGGTTTTGAAAACGAATTTAAAACGATTTATAAAATACGTTTTAAAAGGAAATCGATGAAATATATATAATATATATAAATATTATATATATAATGGCAGGAATAGAACGCAGCGCACCGCGGCAGTTCGTGAATTTTTGACCATTGACTTCGAACGGACATTACGGGAGATCCGACTGTCGGATTCTCCTAAAACCGGAACCGTTGGGTTCATATCGAAAAGAGATTTCCAATGAATATTAGAAATTTGAAATCTAACGGTTGGATTTGGAATTATGTCCAAATCAAATTTGGAAAAGGTCGCTGTAAGTGCAGTTCGATGGCCGTTGATGGAAATCGACTGTATGGGCCTTGATAAAATTATTAAAAATATCAATAATTTGTGCAAAATTATAATATGTGAATTGGAGAGAACTAGGATGAAAAATTCCACATTTAAAAAGATAAAAATAGATTTTTATCGAAATGAACTAGTTTTGAACTAGAAATAAAATCAATTTATTTTTGAAATAAATAAATTGAATTTGAAAGTGATTTTAAAAATAATCAATATTCTCAATACGTGAATTGGACTGGAGTTGAATCGAAATTATCTTCGGAATATTTCGACGTTGGATTTCGTGACTATACAGATATTGTTATGGGAATTTGAAAGATATATTTTATATCGTTATCTCCAATACGATATTTGTTGGTTTCAGGATTTGATATTGAATATAAGCCGGTATATTTTCTATTCAGAGCCTTGTATTTAATATCAAATGTGATTTGGGTTTGTCATGAATGGTGTCTTCATTAACACTGTTCTTAAGCCCAATAGAGGAAAAGATTAAATCTTTCTATTTAGATTTAATGAAGTGTATCAATTAAATAATATTTAATTGTAATTGAATTTGAATTGGTTTTTGGGTTTATCGTGAGCAGTGTTTTGAACAACGCCTGTTCTTTAATCTGATTAACAAAAGAGTGTGCTTTTAGGTTTATCGTGAATCGTGTTTTAGATGACATTGGTTCTTTAACCCAGTTGAAGACAGGATATTGATTTTTAAGAAGATTAAAACTAAGTGGAGTTTTAATGAATCTTTAATTAGATTGAAATGTGAATTGATAATCTAAATTATCAAATTTGAAAGGTGATCGAGAATGGAGTACCACCAGTTTTGCTCCAAAGCGATAGTTAAATCTTTAATTAGATTTGAACGTGAAATGGTAATTAATTTTACGGATACTACTATGGTGTTAGATATGGAGTATTACCAGTTTTTCTCTAGGGGATGAATAGGTTGGGATTGGGAAATAAAATAAATAATTACTTCGGTGTGGTTCGCTAATCCCGACTAGTTTGAAATGATATCGAAAGGAAGATTAAAGAATAAATTTAGAAGAATTTATCTTTGATAAAATTAATAGGAACCTATTCCCTAACAATGTGATTTTGTGAATCAAAGAATATTCTGAATTGGAATGAGGTGTTTGTTGTGTTTGTGTAACATTTGTTTATTATATACGTGGGTTATTCAGAAAGGTCGGGTTTATACCCATTCTGAATAACCGATTCGGCGATAAGTCGAAGATGAAGACGGTGGTTGAAGACCGGAAGTCTTCACATCGTTTGGGTGATTACTGATGATCTTGATTGGGCTGTCACCCAAGATGAGGGAATTAGTTGGTGATCGTCCAGACGTACTTGGAGATGGATGGATATGCGAGGAAAGTGCCTCCGGTTTCGTTCAGACCCAGAACGAACTTGTAAATGGATTGTATGTCTGACATTGGATTTTATTCTGTGTTGATTGATCTCTATTAAATATACATCTGTTTTGGCGGCGGAGAATTTATTCTCTTGCTTAACGCCCTTCTCTGAGACGTACGAGCTCAAAGGTTGTATATCGATGGACATCAGTCGCATGGAGTGAATTGCCAGTGTGGCACGCGTAAGTGGCAATTGATCAAGGCTTCTGTTGAAAAGCAAAGTCTTGTGGTTGATGATCAAAGCACGGTCCGTGTGACGTAGCTTTGTGTATAACGTGAATTCGCGAGCCTCACACCTCAGTATGAGTCAAAAACGGGATAGTGACTGCAGGGAGAGCACGACGTTTCTTTCTAGCTAGGGTGGTGTCAGTGACCTACCAGCCCTGACATTTATATACTTTCACCTGTGTGGTTGTTGGAATGTGAGGCGCCTCGGATATAGGTCTGTAAGGACTGGGAAATGTGTGCTTAGGAATAACTGATCCTCCAAAGTTAGGTGAGGACCGGCCCTGAAGATCCAAGGATCATAGTGGGGTCCTGGGACATTTACTAGAGTGTCTCGAATCGGAGAGGAGCTTGCCCCTTGCCTCGACTCGTGATGGAATCCAATTTCCAATATGTGATATTGCGTTTTCAATTGTAGAACTAGTATGGCGACATGATATATGGTACCCATGCCATCTATGATTGATATTTATGATTGAAAATGTTTTGACACTATACACCTATGATAGTATCAAATGATTTGTTTTAAACGTATCAAGCATTATTTGGCTATTATAAGGGAAAACCCTATCCTCCGGCTTGCGTTGCATTGTGTGATGGGACCTGGGTCTTATAATAGCTTCATTTTTCCAAAAAGCATTGCGCTGTTTTGTTATATGCACTAGTATTCTTGGGAGGAAACCCGTTCCGTGTTATACGGCGTGGTCCCTTGAATTACTATCTTTTAAAGCAAAGTTTTAAATAACTGTTTTAGTTCTCACATCAGTCCCATGACTGACCTACAGTTTATTGTTTTAACCTAAACTTTGGGTGCCCCTATTTTTCGCACGGCCAGCTAGTAGTTTTGGTTTTGCAGATTTATATTCACAGGGTCCTGATTTACAGCTGGAACGATGCTCGGAAAGCTATGTGTCCGTGTATCACTTCTAGTTGTGTTTTGTATAGTTTTTCCGCTGCTATGTAATTTATTGTAATCTCTGATATTTTTCTGTTGTATAATATTTATTAATACTATGTATATTCTTGTAATCTGATGGAATTGTTGTAATAACAATGAAATGTTCTTCCGCTGTGTTCTATTTTGTCTTGTCCTCTACGCAATCCGTGCTTTCCTACACGGGGGAGTTCGTGTCGTGTCACTATTCAACTAAAGGAAAACTTGAAGTTTGAATTTTCTCTTCCATTGATTGAACTATATAGTCCACAAAAATAAAGAACAAATTAGCACATTTCTATATCATATACCTCAATTTCAGATTCAATTAAATATTCAAAATCGCTCGGTAAAAATATAATCCACGATTCAATTAAAAACTACAAAAATCACCTGATATAAAAAAATATCAACAAAAAAATCGCCTCTTAAATATCAAGAATTTAAAAAAATTATGTCGAATTAAAAAATTTATGTCAAATTATAAAACTCACCTGAAAGAATTAACAATGGAAGATTGAATTTGAGATATCGTAATTAGCACACCTGGTTTATTTGAAGAGATCGATAGTTTTAAAAAAGAAAACGGGTCGCCATGTTTTCTGTCCTTTAAACTAATTATTTAAAGACCGTGTCCTAGTAAAAAATGAAGACGTGATAAGGATCCCTTAAAGTAAATTTCCTGCTTTTCAAAACAGACTTTTCTTATGAAAATGCTTTCTTCTAAAACCTTTTCGAAAACAATTTTCAAAATCTTTTATCCGATCTGGTAACCTTCAACTCTGATACCAAGTGTGACACCCCACGTCCGTTAATGTCACTCTTTAATAGAATGCATTAAGTTTCGTGAAGCATCATAGGTAAATAGAAATAGAAATATTATAAGACAGATATAAAATAGCAGCGGAATTTAAAACTTTATTGAGCAGAAAGCATCATGGTTCAAAACATAGTTACGTCATGAGTCTGAAATACATAAAACCCAGTACATCAACTTAAAACTTCTGTCTTGTACTAAAATCATCAGAGTACAATAAATAAAGAAGCATAATCCCCAAAATATAGCCATAGTAGAGAAGATATGAAATCAAGCAGTACATCCAAGCAGCTCCAAGTAGAAGGAAAGAAGAATCCTGATCAAGCTTGAGTATTCTCACCCTGAGAACCTAGGGGTTAGGGGAAACGGAAGAGAAAGAAGAGGAAACGAAATAGGCCAGACATAAAGTTTGGCTAGTCCAGTTACTTTTAACATATAAATAAGTAAAAGCATCGAGACAGGCACATAAATTGGATAAGAGGGATAATAGCAAATAAGGCAGGTAGGACAAGGTAAACAGGATAAACCTAATAGAACATATATGTATAGCGCTTCTCTAATACTTTTCTCCGTCTGCACCAATACTAGTATACTAGACAAGATGGTAGACTTAGGCATACTTCTAGTGAGAGGTTTTACCCCATGCAATAACAGGCAGCCCAACTGAACATACCGGTGTTACCCCTAAGGATAATAACGGGCTCATAAACAAGCGACACTAGATGTACCCTAATTACTACCCAATCGATCGGCTCCTTACTCCGTAGATACCCTGTGCTAGGCCCACGGTAGGATGTATCACTCCCTAAAATGGCAACCCTTCGTTTACAGGATGTGCACAACCGTATCTACTGATGTCACGGCGTCTTAGCCTCCCTTGTCCGGACCCATGCACGCACATGTCCCCGTCGGAATGCGCCACCCACACCGTCCCCTCTTTTGAATCTCTTACAATCAGCTTAGTAAGCGTTCCCCGACTCCGACTTAGTTCGAAGTACTCGTTTGATACCTATATATGGGTTACTAACTGAAATGGGTCACACACACACAAGATGATACAAGCTTCCTCCTAGGCTTGCATCCTCACTACTAGGATTTCCACAGGTTGTGCCTACTAGTGTAATAAGATTGCATAACTCCAACAGGTTAAGCTTATGGGCCTATATATAAATATTACCCACCACCCTAAGATATACTTAACCCTCCCACTATTACAAACAAGTTTACTTAATGCTTACTCAAGTTAACATGTTCATGTAATCCATATGGATTCAAACAGGTTAACTATTACAAGTTCATTACCATATATTCATTTATGGTTATAATGCGCTAGACTTCCCACATTAAGCTTACAACTTATGGATGCTGCATATGCCGGGCGGATCCGCGAAGACTTCTTCCACAAGTCGGACTTAACCTCGTGTCTTAGCATGTTACGTGTTTATGCATTTAGACCCCCCACATTAAATAATTTATTTGTTTAATTATTTTAATAGAGTGGTTTGATAATTTAAATGATTTTAATTTAAAATATATTAAATATTTAATTAATTTAAATAGTGGAATAATAAACTTAATTTATGTAATAATCAGGATATAGTCAAATTGGCAATATTGTGGGAATTGGATAATTTAATGGATTTAATTTGGTATAGATTTGAATTAGAATAAAGAATATATTATTTTAAATGAAAGTTTAATGTATATATTATAATTTAGTTATAATCGAGCTCGTATCGGCGCGGTATTTCATAATTTATCATTTTGAAATTTAAATGACTATACAGGATTCATTATAAGTCAGATTTCTTCGAAACAAGAAGCATTCGAATCTGTTGAACTGTATTTTTCTAATGGAAGTTAAAAATCGAGATTTCGTCTTATAGATTGTAAGTTATGTCCAAATCAAATTTATATATAGCCGCTATGAATTGTTTTTAAACCATAACGATATACTCGATTATAATTAAATATTGGTTTTGGATTTAGACAAGATCTTTGAGCTGCAGTTATAATTTAATTTATAGAATTTTTCTGTAATTTTTATTTTAGAAAATACGCACTTTTTATTTTGAAGTATTTTACACCCTATATCAACATTGTGGGGTTTCACAGAATAAGCCAACTTATCTATGTTATTATATTTTTAGGATCGTGGCACATCGCTCGACACGACGGTACTTGTATTTTTGTCCAAATTAGTTCACATGTGATGGTTTTGGTTTGGTTATCTCATACGCAAGTTTAGTGAAATATAAATATGTATATATATAATTATTTATCTTCATGCACATAATGATGAAAGGGTTAAAGCTTTGCTAGTATGCAAGCATTTGTTCCATGTAAGGTGTACTAACATGTGGTTATACCCACATTTTACATGTCCAATTGTTTCATATTAAAGCCATGCCATTATGCAAGAATAAGTCACTTATGTTTAATATAAGATTGCGTACAGGTTAGTGTGAAAATAAATACACCAAATTTCTTCCTAAGACAAAGGCATTTAAACTTCAAATATAAGAACATAAACAATGCTCAGAACATGCACACATGTATTGTAATGTCCTGCAAATCCGTACTATTTGAGTTGACTAAATACAACACACGTCCAATCCAAATTGCACAGAAATACGAATTGTTAATAGAAAGAAGTTAGAGGATGAGAAAATAGAAAGAAAGAAAAATTAGAATAGAAGAAGAAGAACAGAAACACAACACAAAATCTCACATCACAGCAAAATAAAATATAATATATAATAGCTTTTGAAATACAAAATTTGACTGTATATATATAACATTATCATCAGAGTAAAACACTTACAATACAGCGGAAATGACACTAGATAACTAATGTTGAAGCCTCCTGCTCCAAGCTCCTCCAAATATCTATAAACACCTGAACTGCTTGACTGCCCGTACAAATTTGGGCACCCAAGAGTTTAGGTAAAACAAAACAAAATACACTCCGGGTCAGTCATGGGACTGGTATGAGTAAACAGTTTAAAACAGCTTGAGGAAATAAACGATATCTCATAAGACCACGCCGTATAACACGGAACGGGTTTTTCCCTTATGAGAATCCAAAAGGTCTTTATGTCAAAACTCTTTGATATTATAATAGTGTCTAAATCAAATAAATAGAATCTTAGTGGAACATTGGCATCTCACGATCCACATATATTATATACAATCAAAACCACAAGCACTTATTGGGTAATGAATTTCCAACTATGAAAAGGTATGGAACCACCTTCCAATAGTGTATTTCTAGAGGATAATACACTGGATTCAACAAGAACATCTTGCAACTCGGCCACACATGACCAACCACTCATTTCGCTTGAGTGTATCGAATGTATATCACTAATGGTTGGGATCAACAACCGTTACCCGAATGGGACAACATCAAAAAAAATAAGGAATTAAATGAATCTCTAGATAGGTGAAAATACACCCTAATGGGAGCTAACCAATAGCCATGTTGCCCGCCCGACTTTTATCATTGTCCGGATGTTGAGGCCAGAGGTTATAATTCTTCTTTCCCAGATAGTACGCCACCATTCACTTTGAATGTCACATTGTCTGATCCGTTAATCTTTAATTGATTTGCACAAATATTCTGGATATTATGCTAAGGGAATAAATCCATTGCCACCATATATATTTGTACAGTCCAACATATGCGATTATTGGAAATATTCTGTCAGACATTCGTACATATACGTTCGTTCTAGGATTGAATGAAACCAAAGGCACTATTCCTAAAATCCATCCTAGGTAATCTCTACCTAGGACTTGTACAATAGCCCTTGCACTTTACTCCATCTTCAATATATTCAGCATACTTGGTTTTCAATGCTTATGCCAATATGGAGTGGTTCTTCGGATAATAATCTAACCGGTCTCTCCATATTAACAACGTTAAAATGGTCAAAAACTCTGATAGTTGGTGATTTAACTATCAAATGAAAAATGTCCGTGTACACACAACGATCTTATTTCCAAATGGAATTATCGATCACGTTATCAAACATATATATATATATATATATATATTCATATTTCCTTATTTTCTATATTGAGAAAATATATGTTATTAACTCTGGAAAACATTCCCATTGCATATTCACATATCACTATTCTTCCACATCTATCAGACTCTAAATATAAACTAGTAAGATAACAACTTCCTAAGTATAAACCCGGAAGGCCGAAACCAACATCAGATCGATACTCAAAAAGTCGTTCAATTCAACTAATTTCCAGTCAGTTTCTAATTCTGCTTAACTCTATTTCTTTAACTCCATTTGATTAACTTCTAATCAATACGACCATTTTAAATCTGCGAATCAATTGCTTTTAAATCATCGTTCAATTTAAAACGTATATCTCCCAGGATTTTATTTATAAGATTCCTTTTCGTTTATAATATTCTATTTTAAGTTCGTTCCATTATCGAATTCTATATATTAATATATAGATCTCTAGTTATCATATTTCTTAAAAATATTCTAACTTCTTAAATTTCTGGAAAAATTCGCCATAACCTCCTTTGTACGGGGTTACCGGCAAAAGTCAAACCTTGCTACACAGGCCTCTCCATTCAAAAAGAAAATCAAAAAGCCAAGCGGCTTGCCGACACGGCGCATAAAATCTCATATTCAATTTAAATACGTACCTTTTTGTCAAGCATTCTATTTATATTCTTCGAACACTTCCTTCCATGTCTATCTTATGTATATCCATACATTTCTAATTTCATTTCAACTTAATACACTTGTTTTAACTCAACTCATTAATTAATTCATTAATCAACTCCTTTGCTTATTTCACTTTCATATTTGAATATAACATGCTCAAAAAATATTTCAGTTTACTTATAAACTAGTCAACTTCCATTTTCCAATTCAGGTTTCATATTTGATTTGTGTAGCACACCACATTCGTTAGTGTCACTCACAAAGGGAATGCACTAAGTTCTGTGAAGCATTATAGGTAAAAGATGCAGATAAATTACAAGGCAGACAAAATTAAAACAGCGGAAAAAAATAAAACTTTACTTTATTGATAAAATATTTTGTACAACAATTGTTTTCCAATACCGGAGTATCTATCTTACAAAATAAAGAAGCATAAAATAACATTTATATTCCCCAATGTAGCGTGAGCCAGCCATAGCAATGGAAAAGAGAATCCAAGCAAAACTTCGACTAATATTTAGCTTGGAAAGAAAACTGGGCTAAGTAGTAATATTCCCTCCCTACGAACCTAGGGGGACGGAAGACAAGAAAGCGAAAGAAAACAGAGTCAGACATAAAGTCTGGTAAGTTCAGTAACTTCCAGCATGTGAACAGGTAAAAAGCAACATGGCATGAATTAACTGAATACAAGACTACACCGTGGTGATGGGAATCGTAAGGTTAGCACAAGATATGATAAGGTAAGATAAACTGGATGCACTTCTATACTTTCTGTGCTTCGCCGCTACCTTGTTATTCTAATTTCTATATCCCTCCACCACCTAACTAGTAATCTGTATAAACTGATAAAGAACAGATACGTGATCCCAATCCCCGCAATTGTGGTTGTTTCAGGTGTACATCTATTACTTATTACCTAGGTCTAACCTAGGGTTTTCTATCGAGTGCATTCTAGATCCAACCAGGGTTTTCGCTACCCAGAGCTACTGGGGTTTATGCTACCTATTGAACGTTTCTCGGATTTTTAAGGTTTACGCGACCTAGGTCCAACTAGGGATTATGCTACCTACCGAACGATGCCCCTTAGTCTAGGACACACTGCCTAGAGCGGTATATGTTCCTAGACTTTTCCCACGTATGTGTCGCGAATCGTTATCGCTGTCTAGATGCACATGTCCTCCGTATGTGCGACCCGAGTCTCGTGGCAGGGCAAATCAAGAAACACGGAACTCGGTCGGGAGCTTTCAGATATCTGCCGATGCAGATGCTAAGGTCTGTTTTTCCAGTGGCTATGGTCCAACCTGACCACTCCCTCAACTAATTAAAGGCACACCTTGAAAAATGAGAACTATACGCAGGCCCCTTATGCCCCACTAACCTATGGCCATCTGCAACCATAACTAGATAGCAAGTATATGGTCTTTTGGAGTTCTCTGCCTTTCCGCATCACGTATCTCGGTTGACTCAAGATGGTAGGTAGACGACGAGTTGATATCACAGGGCTACTGGTCTCGCCGAATCACGCTGGTCCATCCTAGTCTTTAGGTTGCCTTACATTGCAACCAAGGCATGCCCTTGGTTCTTCTAACGCATACCTTAACCTCTGTGAGCCCAGGCGGATCATCTGCAGCCTCACAGAGGGATACCAAGAGTACCCTCACGTCCCCTCGAAGTCGTGTGCTTCGTAACCCAGTTTGTTGGAGCCTTCTTTAAGATCAGATGGATGTTCGCTCCTTCTCATGTTCTACTAAGGTTTACAATTTAGTCCCTGAATCATTGTTTTCTTTACTAAGGCTTGCAACTTAGTCCTCTTAACTAAGGTTTACTACTTAGTTCTTTTTCTCATCAAGTTGGATTGGTTAAGTGTCACTAGTCAATTCAAGTTGTCACGTTAAACTAGTTTAGTGTTATCAGTAGTTCATGCTGACTTAACCCTAACATCAATCAAGTTATATCGGTTAAGTATTTCTCATTACTTAACCCCACCCCTTCATCTTGTATTGGTTAAGCGTCCCCTTTAACTTAACCCTAACATCTATTTAATTCACAGGTTCTAATGGTTAAGTATTGTCCCTTCATGTTTTAACTTGGCCTTGTTCATTTGTCACACTATGATGGCTAAGTGTTCTAAGTTTGCTTAACTCCACCTTCCAGTCTAGTTAACATGTTAAATTGGCTAAGTGTATTTTACTTAACCCCACATTCTAGTCTAGTTAACTTGTTATAACGGTTATTTAACCCCTACAAGTCTTGTCTTATTAACATGTTAAGTTGGTTAAGTGTTCCTATGGACTTAACCCTCCTATTCTTGCTTAACTGTTTCTTAGCTTTAAATTATTCATTTAAATAACCAACCACTCACATTAGACAGATATTGTTGCGGTCACTGGATGTGTCGGTCGGTTCCGGGCAGATTTACACTGCAACTCAATCTAACCTCGGGTCCTTTTGGGCTCAATGCTCTAACCACCCACATTAGATAGGTACTGTTACGGTTGTTGGATTTGCCGGGCGGTTCCAGGCAGTCTTGTACCGTAACTCAATCTAACCTCGGGTTAGGCATATTCGTCTTTCCTAGATTTACATATTTATCCTGTTTGTCTATATGTAAATTGCTAACAACTCTTTTAAACAAATTTGGGCTATATCATATTCATTAGTCATGCCTACTAACATACCTATATTCTAGGCCCAAATCTTGATTTACCAATCATTTAACCCAACTTGCAGTTTTATGCCAATTTAGATCTAGAATTCTCATTCACAGTTCATGTCAAAACTAGATTTAATATTCTAGTTTACAGTTTATGCCCAAAACTTGTCTTACATGCCAATTCCATATTTTGCGGCCAATTTACAATTTACCATTATACGCCCAAGTCTAATATGCATGTAATATTTATAGCCAATTCAGATTTATATCAACATATTTATTATGCTAAATTATAGAAATTAAGTTACGCCCAAATTCCCCCGCCGTAGTCGTACATATAACATGATTTCACAAGTTTCTAGGTACTTATGAAATGAAACTTAACAAAAGGAACAGGGGATAAGCACGAGAATTTGACATAAAGAATAGGCATGCGAAAGCAAACAAAATACAAAGATAATGGTTCCAATAGGTTTGATGTACATAGCAGTGAATAGGAATAAACTAGACAAGCTACATTATAAATATAAGATTAACATAATTTAGGGAATAGGCATAGGTGATTTGGTCCAACATAATGCCAGTTCGGTGTACAACATGATTTACAACTATAGTGTTATGGGCATAAGCAACTAACCATACTAGTCATAGGCAATTAACCACAATAGTCCTAGGCAATTAACCACAATAGTCATGGTTTCATAGTTATGAATCATGGGCGATTAAACACAATAGTCATGGATAATTAACAAAAATAGTCCTAGGCAATTACCCTAAATAGTCATAGGCAATTAACTGTAATAATTTCAAAGTCATAGTCATGGACAATAGTCTTACGTTCATAATCATATGCATTAATCTCATAGTCATAAACCATAGGTGATTAGCCACAATTGTCCTTGTCATAGTCATAGGCAATAATCCTATGTTCATAGTCATAGGCACAGTCTTATGTTCATAGTCATAGGCACAGTCTTATGTTCATAGTCATAGGCACAGTATTATGTTCATAGTCATAGACATAGGCATAGTCTTATGTTCGTAGTCATAGGCGATAGTTTCATAGGCCATGGTTTCATAGTCATAGTCACAATAAGTTCTAGGCCATAATCGAGAATTAGATCCAAAGGCATATACAAGCATCGATTCAAACGAAAGGATTAGGCATATTCTCATATCCATTTAATTTCATGTCACAAATAGTTCTAGGCGTTCAAATCTAAAAAGTAACTGACTTACATTGATCGGTTTCAGAAAGGATAATCAAATAGCGTTAGTGATTTGCTATGATTTGCATGACGTTGCTCGCAACCGTTGAATTAGCCTTTGATTCCCTTCTTAATGCTTTAATCTTGATTTGAATCTCCAATTTGCAATTCCTAGCCGTAGTCTTCAAGAAATAATCTTCGTATTTTATTTTAATTTATTTATTTCAATTATTACAGAGGCCGCATAAGGAGAGAATGAAATGGTGTAAAGAGAATGAGGCTAGGAGGCTGTTTATATAGGATTACGCGGACGAATCTAGACAGACAATGTGACCAGATACATCAGAATGAACCCAGGCTCAGAACTGGGTTCTGGCACCAGGTCGACCCCCAGGTCGACCATAGGGTCGACCTAGTCCCTAGGAGGTCGACCATAGTGTCGACCCCCAGGTCGACCTGGTCTTGGGCGGGAAAATTCCCGCCCAGTCTGCGCTGGCGTTTGAATTCGAATTTCGAGCTGTTTTCGATTCTGAAATTTCCTAAAACTTCGGAGGGTCATATCTCCCTCATACGGACTCCGTTTCTCGAAAACTCGGACTCGTTTCCAAGCAGAATTTTGAGACGAACGCAATGGCGTAGCCCGTTTCCCCGGATTCTTAATTCAAAATTTAATCCTGCCTTGATTTATGGTTTTAACATGTTATTAAAATACGGGTTGTTACATTCTCCCCTCCTTAAAAGATTTCATCCCCGAAATCTTCTGGTTGAGAAGAATGCATCCTATCATCCAATAGTCCATCTACTCAACCATTCAATCACAGGCATTCATTGTCCTTAAAAGATTTCTAATGTTGTATGAACTTATGCAAGAGTGTGTGTATATGTACTTATCTAATGCAAAATCAGGCGGTCTACTGATTTAGTTGACCTCCTTAATGCGAATTATGTCAGTGCCATGCATCCAATCATGTATGCAAGCATCCCTAGTTATGTAAATACTACATGTGTGCATAGCCATTCATTCACATGCAACATCCATATGATAACATATCAAGTTAAATCTGTTGAGCAAATGCATATATGCGAATGCAATATGAAAGTGACTGGGTCGTTCTAGCGCCCATGGTGTGTGTATGCATCCACGAGCAACCATTTGCAACCATCAATCATAACATATTTCAAATACATGTTTTAAATACATGTTTACATCCATTGGCTTCTACCTAAGGATCGATGATACGTCCTAGAGGATATACCTTAAAAGCTAGAAAGTATGCATAAAATTCCTAGAGAAAGAGATCAAGGATGCACCCTTAAGAAAAAGGGTATGATGCGTGTATCTAGTCTTCAGTCTTCTAAGTCGCATCTTCTTGAGCTTCACTATTTTGTACCTTATCTAATTAATCTTCACTATTGCGAAGCTTCTTGACCTCCATTTCCAAAACTGTCGTTGGCTTTTCATTGTCAACTGGATACATGCGGAAGTCTATCCCGCGTTTTAGGGGTAAACTCCTAACCTAATCAAGAACATCTACGTACTCATGGACTACCCTAATGGATTGCAAATCGTCGATAAATGCATTTAAGCGATTCTAGCTAGCTAAGCCTAACTGATTCTTCACACGAAATCTCCAGGGTATTTCCAAGGCAAGTCAAAAGTCTAACTATCCTCCTTTCAGAATTACTAGCCAAACAACCCATGCCTAGAATCAACTCATAGCCCATGGAACCAAAAACATAAGCATTACGCTTAAACTCAACACTTAATATAGTTATTCTCAAATCCTTACAAACCAAAGGTAAACGGGCCGAACCACCTATTGGATTTGAGACACTAATGGGATCTTTTACTATACAAGTACTAAGTGCAGAGACTCAACTATGGAAGTAGATATGAACAAATGCGAAGCGCTAAGATCAAAAGAGTAATAACTGGTTGATCAAAATGAAAAACTAAACTTTTCTAACAGAGACTTTTATTATCTCTCTCTCAGGTATTCTGGTGGTGGAAGCATGCACTCTCCCTTCTGAAAATCCTGTCCCTCGTCCTTGCCCTTGTCGTTATACCATAAAGATACCCCCTCTCGTCTTAGGTTTTATAATTCCTTATTTCTTCGTGAGTCGAGTTTATATTCATGAATTTCTGATCCTTGCGTTGAGCTCCCTAACCAAATTCCCCCATCCTCATCTTTTACCGTCCCTGTGTAATCATGTTGACAAGTTTCTCAAAAGTTGCCTCCATCGCATGGAAAACTCTTCAAAGCTTGAAAGAAAACTAGCTGCAGGTGAAACTACTATGGCTATAGATGGAAGTCGGGCACTACTTTGCCCTTCGATAGGTATCGTTGTCTTATCAAGCCTACGGAACCATGCCGCGATAAGGTTTCCTCCCAGAAAGCCAGGAGCCCCGAAGACTCAAGAAAGAAGTGGACAAGAATTCAAATAGAGGATCAAAAGATAGTGCGTATAGCCTTTGGGGAATATGCTTTTAAAACAAAAATTTTCTTTTGAAAATGCTTCTTTTAAAAACCATTTTGAAAATAATTTTTTTTTCAAATCTTTTATCTGATTCGGTAACCTTCAGCTCTGATACCACGTGTAACATCCCACATCCATTAGTGTCACTCACAAAGGGAATGCACTAAGTTCTGTGAAGCATTATAGGTAAAAGATGCAGATAAATTACAAGACAGACAAAATTAAAACAACGGGAAAAAAATAAAACTTTACTTTATTGATAAAATATTTTGTACAACGACTGTTTTCCAATAGCAGAGTATCTGTCTTACAAAATAAAGAAGCATAAAATAACATTTATATTCCCCAATGTAGCGTGAGCCAGCCATAGCAATGGAAAAGAGAATCCAAGCAAAACTTCGACTAATCTTCAGCTTGGAAAGAAAACAGGGCTAAGTAGTAATATTCCCTCCCTACGAACTGGGGGAGGGGGGAGGGGAACGGAAGACAAGAAAGAGAAAGAAAACAGAGTCAGACATAAAGTCTGGTAAGTTCAGTAACTTTCAGCATGTGAACAGGTAAAAAGCAACATGGCATGAATTAAATGAATACAAGACTACACCATGATGACGGGAATAATAAGGTTAGCACAAGATATGATAAGGTAAGATAAACTGGATGCACTTCTATACTTTCTGTGCTTCGCCACTACCTTGTTATTCTAATTTCTATATCCCTACACCACCTAACTAGTAATCTGTATAAACTGATAAGAACAGATACGTGATCCCAATCCCCGCAATTGTGGTTGTTTAAGGTGTACATCTATTATTTATTACCTAACCTAGGGTTTTCTATCGAGCGCATTCTAGATCAAACCAGGGTTTTCGCTACCCAGAGCTACTGTGGTTTATGCTACCTATTGAACGTTTCTCGGATTTTAGGGTTTACGCGACCTAGGTCCAACTAGGGATTATGCTACCTACCAAAAAATGCCCCCTAGTATAGGACACACTACCTAGAGCGGTATATGTTCCTAAACTTTTCCCACGTATGTGTCGCGAATCGTTATCGCTGTCTAGATGCACATGTCCTCCGTATGTGCGACTCGAGTCTCGTGGCAGGGCAAATCAAGAAACACAGAACTCGGTCGGGAGCTTTCAGATATCTGTCGATCAGATGCTAAGGTCTGTTTTTCCAGTGGCTATAGTCCCACCTTACCCCTCCCTCAACTAATGAAAGGCACACCTTGAAAAATAAGAACTATACGCAGGCTCTCCATGCCCCCACTAACTTATGGCCATGCGCAACCATAACTAGATAGCAAGTATATGGTCTTTTGGAGTTCTCCGCCTTTCAGCTTCACGTATCTCGGTTGACTCAAGATGGTAGGTAGACGACGAGTTGCTATCACAGGGCTACTGGTCTCGCCGAATCACGCTGGTCCATCCTAGTCTTTAGGTTTCCTTACATTGCAACCAAGGCATGCCCTTGGTTCTTCTAACGCAAACCTTAACCTCTGTGAGCCCAGGCGGATCATCTGCAGCCTCACAGAGAGATACCAAGAGTACCCTCACGTCCCCTCGAAGCCGCGTGCTTCGTAACCCAGTTTGTAGGAGCCTTCTTTAAGATCAGATGGATGTTCGCTCCTTCTCATGTTCTACTAAGGTTTACTACTTAGTTCCCTTAACTAAGTTTTACAACTTAGTCCCTGAATCGTCGTTTTCTTAACTATGGCTTACAACTTAGTCCTCTTAACTAAGGTTTACTACTTAGTTCTTTTTCTTATCAAGTTGGATTGGTTAAGTGTCACTAGTCAATTCAAGTTGTCACGTTAAACTGGTTTAGTGTTACCAGTAGTTCATGTTGACTTAACTCTGCCACTAATCAAGTTATATTGGTTAAGTATTTCTTATTACTTAACCCCACCCCTTCATATTGTATTGGTTAAGCGTCCCCTTTAACTTAACCCTAACATCTATTTAATTCACAGGTTCTAATGGTTAAGTATTGTCCCTTCATGTTTTAACTTAACCTTGTTCTTTTGTCACACTATGATGGCTAAGTGTTCTAAGTTTTCTTAACTCCACCTTCCAGTCTAGTTAACATGTTAAATTGGCTAAGTGTATTTTACTTAACCCTACCTTCTAGTCTAGTTAACATGTTATAATGGTTATTTAACCCCTACAAGTCTTGTCTTGTTAACATGTTAAGTTGGTTAAGTGTTCCTACGGACTTAACCCTCCTATTCTAGATTAATTGTTTCTTAGCTTTAAATTATTCATTTAAAGCACCAACCACTCACATTAGACAGATATTGTTGCGATCACTGGATGTGTCGGTCGGTTCCGGGCAGATTTACACCGCAACTCAGTCTAACCTCGGGTCCTTTTGGGCTCAATGCTCTAACCACCCACATTAGATAGGTATTGTTACGGTTGCTGGATTTTCCGGGCGGTTCCGGGCAGTCTTATACCGTAACTCAATCTTACCTCGGGTTAGGCATATTCGTCTTTCCTAGATTTACATATTTATCCTGTTTGTCTATATGTAAATTGCTAACAACTCTTTTAAACAAATTTGGCCTATATCATATTCATTAGTCATGCTTACTAACATACCTATATTCTTGGCCCAAATCTTGATTTACCAATCATTTAACCCAACTTGCAGTTTTATGCCAATTTAGATCTAGAATTCTCATTTACAGTTCATGTCAAAACTAGATTTAATATTCTAGTTTACAGTATATGCCCAAAACTTGGCTTACATGCCAACTCCATATTTTGCGGCCAATTAACAATTTACCATTATACGCCCAAGTCTAATATGCATGTAATATTTATAGCCAATTCAGATTTATATCAACATATTTATTATGCCAAATTATAGAAATTAAGTTACGCCCAAATTCCCCCGTTGTAGTCATACGTATAACATGATTTCACAAGTTTCTAGGTACTTATGAAATGAAACTTAACAAAAGGAACAGGGGATAAGCACGAGAATTTGACATAAAGAATAGGCATGCGAAAGCGAACCAAATACAAAGATAATGGTTCCAATAGGTTTGATGTACATAGCAGTGAATAGGAATAAACTATACAAGCTACATCACAAATATAAAATCAACATAATTTAGGGAATAGGCATAGATGATTTGGTCCAACATAATGCCAGTTCGGTGTACAACATGATTTGCAACTATAGTGTTATGGGCATAAGCAACTAACCACACTAGTCATAGGAAATTAACCACAATAGTCCTAGGCAATTAACCACAATAGTCATAGTCATGGTGTCATAGTTATGAATCATGGGCGATTAAACTCAATAGTCATGGATAATTAACAAAAATAGTCCTAGGCAATTACCCTAAATAGTCATAGGCAATTAACTGTAATAATTTCAAAGTCATGGTCATGGACAATAGTCTTACGTTCATAATCATATGCAATAATCTCATAGTCATAAACCTTAGGTGATTAGCCACAATTGTCCTTGTCATAGTCATAGGCAATAATCCTATGTTCATAGTCATAGGCACAGTCTTATGTTCATAGTCATAGGCACAGTCTTATGTTCATAGTCATAGGCATAGGTATAGTCTTTTGTTCGTAGTCATAGGCAATAGTTTCATAGGCCACGGTTTCATAGTCATAGTCACAATAAGTTCTAGGCCATAATCGAGAATCAGATCCAAAGGCATATACAAGCATCGATTCAAACGAAAGGATTAGGCATATTCTCATATCCATTTAATTTCATGTCATAAATAGATCCAGGCGTTCAAATCTAAAAAGTAACTGACTTACATTGATCGGTTTCAGAAAGGATAATCAAATAGCGTTAGTGATTTGCTATGATTTGCATGACGTTGCTCACAACCGTTGAATTAGCCTGTGATTCCCTTCTTAAAGCTCTAATCTTGATTTGAATCTCCAATTTGCAATTCCTAGCCATAGTCTTCAAGAAATAATCTTCGTATTTTATTTTAATTTATTTATTTCAATTATTATAGAGGCAGCATAAGGAGTGAATGAAATGGGGTAAAGAGATTGAGGCTAGGAGGCTGTTTATATAGGATTAGGCGGACGAATCTAGACAGAAAATGTGACCAGATACATCAGAATGAACCCAGGCTCAGAACTGGGTTCTGGCACTAGGTCGACCCCAAGGTCGACCATAGGGTCGACCAGGTCCCTGGGAGGTTGACCATAGTGTCGACCCCTAGGTCGACTTGGTCCTGGGCGGGAAAATTCCCGCCCAGTCTGCGCTGGCGTTTGAATTCGAATTTCGAGCTGTTTTCGATTCTGAAATTTCCTAAAACTTCGGAGGGTCATATCTCCCTCATACGGACTCTGTTTCTTGAAAACTTGAACTCGTTTCCAAGTAGAATTTCGAGACGAACGCAATGGCGCAGCCCTTTCCCCTGATTCTTATTCTAAAATTTAATTCTGCCTTGATTTATGGTTTTAACATGTTATTAAAATACGGGTTGTTACAATTTGAATATGAAGTCATGAGTTTAATTTACTTATTCAAAGTCAACTTTATTCAATCGTTTTAATTTAATTTGTTAATTAGTTCGCTAATTAACTATTTTGCTTATTTCACTTGATTTGTAAACATCATTTATAAATTAACTTGTTCATTACCTATCTTAACCAAAGTCTTCATTTCAAACCTATTTGAAACTTAATCCTTTTTATTTACAAACACCATTTATTCTACTTGTTTATATATTAAACAAGTCTCTCTTTCAAATTCATTCGAAATAAATATTTCTACTTAATACACTTGTATTTATATTTCTGAAATTTTCCAGTGATAATTCATTTCACTTCATTTACAAACTTCATTTACAAATGAACTGCTTGTTTAAGTTATTCAAAACAAGTTAATATTTCTAGTCCATTCGAAATTCAATTTTTTATTTTTGAAAAAAAAATTAGAATTTTCCTTTTAACATCCAAATTTCCTTTTCACGATATTTTTAAATATCAACATTTAGGCCCAGTGGTATTTAAACACTATAAATTACAGGTTTTCTAACACATCATATATGACTGTATATATACAAACAAACAAACAGATAATATATTTTTGATGAATCCAGTTGGTTCCCTCCAACCTGTTTTCCTGCATCCACATATGTTAGTCCACGTAAATAATACCATCCTGCTTCGAGGCAGGATATCGCGGTATAGAAGGTCATCCACTAATATATATTTGTGGGGCGTATAGGGAAATCATTCGCTAATGGTACCGCGGGCATCCGCTAATGATACTGCGGGAATCATCCAACCACCAAACCAATATATATATATAATAGCCAAGCCTAGATAAATAATATATATTTAAACAGGCACAGTAATATTTTAATGCATACAAACAATCAACAATATATTTTTAACGATAAAAATAATTTTAATAAACTTTCGAGTGAGAATTACTCACCTGATATTTTGATTTTATCCATTCTGATTCCCAGTTTATTTCCACCTTATGGATTTTCGATCGACTCCGTTTGTTAAATCTTGTATAATTTAAACATGTCATTTAATTAATTTTAACTAAAATAAAAATTAAATTACTAAATAAAAATAATAATTACCTAATCTTTTGCTTGACCTTATTTCATCTTCTCTAAAATGCTCATGTAAACCTCAAACACCGGTCCTCATTTCGACCCAGTCCTCACAATACCGAACCCCCTTTCTAACTACAACTTGCTCATCATTATCAGAACACGCTCAATCTTTAGTCGATCAATGTGACTGCATTTCTGTCCCAAAGAAGCAACTACAAGATCCGTACTTTTGATTTTTCATTCCCTCAAAATCCTACCATTTCTTCACTATTTTAACATATCCCAATTTCCCAATCTCTCCACTGTATAACCGACCACCCATCCTCACTGTTCAACCCAGTTTAACATCTGTCAACTGACTCTGTGTCCCTGCTTTACTAACATCATTTTGGTCGCAAAATTTCCATGCCTAAATGCTACAGCTTCCATTCCACAAACTGTCACCAAGCCGCGACCCTTTCTGATGCTCAGAACCTCCACCTTCTCAACTCGTGGTCCCCAAATGCACAGTACAGTCTTCCACGTGACTAATATTGAAGATGAATTCCACCAGTAAAAATCGAAATTGCTCTCCTTTATTCCATCGCGACTTCCTCGTTCAACTTACGGTGCCTCCTAATCATCTTCACGCAACTCATTTTCCAAGTCACGATCTCGATTTTTTCCCAAATGGAAACCAGACACGGACCCCAACATCACGATACTGTGTTGATCAATACTAGAAATCGCAGCGCCTCTTAACCCTAAAACTGAAATTGAGCTTCATAATACTGCTCAAACTCGATAGTGGTATACGGTTTTCGATTTGAAGCTATAAAAGGAGATGAGTGTGATTTGATTCGAGCAGCCATTTACTTTTATTGGTGAAGCTTCAATTCTTATTTCCTGAAGAGGAAACAAAGGCTTTGCATGTGATTTTATATAGAGGGAGGAATGGAGAATAATTTGTACATGCCATAAATTCTCTGATTTTTTTTTGTGTGGAAGGAAAGGAACCATCGTATACGATATGAAAGGAGAGGATGGCATAGCTTGGGTAGGTGGTGTAAGTTACTTAAGAGAGAAGGAAAAGTAACTATATATATAAATATATTATTTCTTCTGATTTGAACTGGTACGATTTCATTTAAATTATCATGACATTTCGAACCCCTATTTGAGCGCAACTAGCATTTCTAAGGTTAAACCGATATTCTAAACACAATGGGACAGGATTCGAAGCTCCATTTGATCGTATGGAGAAGATATCATTTTAAATTGATATAAATTAAATTCAAAAGAATTAATTCCTTGATAATAAATTATTTATTATCGCTTTTGTATTTAAACAGAACTGACACTGATCATCTGAATCATTTCGATTTAGTTTTAACTTCGATTTCAATATATTTCGTATTACGATAATTTAACACATTCGATATTAAATCGAAATCGATTTTTAAATCGATAACTAAATATAAAGATTCATTTATATTATCAAATTAATATTTAAAATAAATATTAAATATTTAAAATTAATCAACCAACAAATCTGGGTCGTTACATTCTTCTCCTCTTAAAAGAATTTCGTCCCCGAGATAACTAAGGTAGGAAAAATGCTTTAGAACCATTATCTTTTCATCACTCATTTATGTTGAACTCAACTCTACATAATTTTACAACTTTTAGTCCTACCAAAACTTTTGGTTCACATTCTTTTTATCTAAACAATCAATATATTTACTTCATAAAATATTTTCCAACTTCCCAGGATTAAATTCCAAATTCTAGTTCTAAATCAAATTTTAATTTGTTTCACTTGTATATTTCTTTTATATACAAATTTTATTTGGTTATATATAACCATTCCAATTTTATAATCTAATTTGATTATAATATTGACATTCAACATCTGTATATTATAATAATTTTAGAAAATTATTCTTTTTCTATCAAAACTAGAATTTTTGGGTAAAATTATTTCATTTATCCACTTTAAAACAATATCATGTCGAATTTTCTATTTAAGTGTTTAGAAATTCCTATCGACTTCATGGCGTCCCGTGATTCGATCAGAATTCATAAACCACTCAACAGACAAGCCAACATAATATAAATCAAATTTTATATCAATTAACAAATATGCTCTCTCGTATATATATACACTCACACTACAACAAAATGACCCTATTACAACGGTGGAACACCGTTGTAATATACATTTCACAACGGTGGGCAAACCGCCGTGTATTAAGAAGTTGTAATAGCCTAATATCTTTTACAACTTTTCTGCACTATTGCAACACCGTTGTAATATGTATATTTTACAACTTTTTTCCACCGTTGTAATAAGTTTATTACAACAGTTATGCACCGTTGTTGTTTTAATTTTACAACTAATTATAACCGCTGTGATATATTTTATTACAATTTTTATATTTTACAATTGTAATATATCCACAAATTATATACATATTACTAATAAAAGAATTCATTGCAGAACATATTATCTACAAAACTGAAGATATCAAACAAACTTAAAACATAAACCAAAACAATATATTATTAATTTCAAACTCATCAATTTTTTTACATAATACACTGACAAAACTGAAGATACAAAGACTTTATAACAGTTCTAACTTTCTTCTGCTCCTGTTAATCTCCTTGTGCTCCTTTTTCTCCTTAATATCCATTCCTAAGAAAGAAATTATCAAACTGTTAGTGCTGCAGTATAGATTTATGCATGTAACGAAAATTGAAAAAATGTGAGTGCACAAAATAAACAGCTAACAAGCACGTGATAATATCACCTAACAAGCAGTCCACACATTCTACTTGTAGCAGCCCACATATTTACATCAACCACAACTAATTTGGACTCATTTAATAAGTTTTCTTTATAAATGAACTTGATTGAACAAGAACTATATAAGCGATCTTAGTTGAACTGAAGCTGTACAAAATGATAGATTTGAAGTTGGAATGAACGTGACAAGAAATGATACAAATCCAAATGTCCAAGGCTAATTGGTAGATATCCAAACTAGGAAGTTCAGTATAAGATCTGGCTTGACCGAAATCACTAAATATTAGCTTGTATTACTCTCTTAGATAAATCTTACACTATTTCTATAATGAACAGATAATTTATAAGGAATTTGAAAAGAGTAGACGAAATAAAAAGAGATTGGATGAAGCACTAGCCACATATCAAATAGTGTACAATCATGTTAGCTCTTTTATAACAAATTATTTCAACTCATGTAGCGATTTTGTTAACTGGAGTACGTATGTGGATGAAGATAACTCATAATTTTGCACATCAACAAAATTATATAGCTTATGGTTTCAAATCCATACCTTCAAATAGAGCTTTGTGACCATGACTCATCTCTGCCAAGAACCAATCCTTTCTGATATTTGTAAACTTGAAATGATTTGATCACTTCCTATCAAAATGATAGCAAAAATTATTACTATTATTATAAACAACTGGAGACGTAAAACAAAATCAACCACTAAATGAAAGCAATCTCTTTCTTGCAACCAATCTTGAACAATGAGTAATTTTCTTTTAACACCATTGCAGTTAATAAAAAACAATACTTTTTTTCAGCTCGTGTAAAGAGAAAGCATAAATTCTGTTGAAAAACTGAACAAGAATATTGAACGTAACACAATTTTATCAAAAGCAACGACACATAATTGAGGTCATCACTTGGTTTTGAATGTTTACAGGTTTTCCCCTATAAAAATTATTTACATTAATGCAGAATCCAGCTCCAAATATAGTTGCATCTAAATCGGTATTGTGCACCAACCATCACCTGATCCAAACAAATCATATTTGAATAAAATATCTTCCTCCGGCGACAGACAGTGCTAACAATTGTTGGAAAAAAACACGAATTCAACGACAATAATCAAGTGGTAATTATTTTTGACCACCGCATTTTATATCCTTCCTATATTTTCTGACCGTGGAGTCAAAAAAAGTTGTATTGCTAAACAACCATAGGTACATCCCTGTTTTATGAGTGAGCACAAACCATACAGAAAGGTATGTTTTAACACAACATATATGATGGATACACCATCCATATCATGTTAATATAACTATTCAACAATTTTCCTATTACTGAAAAAAATTCAATACCCAGTGTATGCAATATTCTACTAGGAAATGGACGTGAACATTGTGATTTGGGGTAACATTATTCTGCCATGATAATTTCAGTTCAAAAATCTGTTTACCTTTTCATTGTTGTATACTGATGGTGAAGCAAGAAAAGATAAGAAATTAAAATGGAAGTAAAGGATATATATTTTTGTTTATTACAGGTTTGGTTTCCTTACCTTTATTACATGGGGATATTAAATTTTGTTTCACAACCATTGCTTTGCAACCTTTTCTGCTACCCCATATATTGTATACCGTCCATTTCAGTTTCAGTCAACTATTGTTACTGCAAATCATTACATTCTTTAACCAAGACAGGATGACAGATACACATGCTGGCATACGAGAAAGTTCTGAATTAATTTACATTTACTCCATTCTTTAAACCTTAACAGAATATTGCATCCATCACATATTATAACAGCAGGTCATACGAAAACAATATTTCCATAACAGAGATCAACTCAAAAGAATAACATGTAAATCACGCATTCAACATACGGGTTTCACTAAACAAGCATACTGGAAGATGTACAAACAACATGGCTGCCTACAGAGGACTTAATGACAAAGGGAAAGGGGAAAATACACTCACTGTGGGTTTAATCTCGATTTCATCCCTTTTGAGATCTCGATTTGGCCGCGAGATCCTCCTAGACTCGCTGCTCTCGCCCTCGAGTTCGTCTCCATCACGAATCCAACTACAAATCTGGTGCGAGGCATCGGATTGATCGATTTTCCCCCAATTTCCTGTCGCTAGGGCTTCGGCCATTATTGTTGCCTTTTATTTTGAACGAGATAAATGAAACATGACGGCTCGTTTCTCCTTTCTTACATTAACACGGCTAGGGTTATTTTCCTGTCAAATGACAGCTTTGGCCCTAGGGTTTTATTGGGCTTTATAACCCTTAAGCCATTTTATAATACTTAAATCAATATTTACAACACTTGGACTAATTTCCATGTCGCACACACACACACAATATACAAATTAGCATGTATATTTGTTCACAATTTAAAAAATGTACAATTTTTATATATTCAATATGTACATAAATAAATGATTTATTTATTTATTCATTTATCCACCCTAAATATATATATATATACATATATATATATATTTAATTGAGATCAATATTATAAATTAACTATTAAATATGGGAGCGTCTATTTTGACACAATTTGGTGACACAAATGGTGACACAAAAGATCTGAACCATTGGATCTTTTTGTCTTTACATGGGAAGGTGGAATTCAGGGGGCAATCCAATGGTGAGAATTCATTGTGTCACCAATTGTGTCAAAATAGACTTTCCCATTAAATATAATCTTAGTTATTAATCTCTTCTTCTTAATTATTAATCTCTACTTTTTAATTATTAATAGCAATCATTGATTATTCATGATTAGCATTAATTATTATATTTTAATTATTAGCTATTTAATAGTAATTATGTAATATTAACTATATTTTTTAATTATTCTTCTTAATTGCTAAGTATTAAATATTACAGAGATTGATTATTAATTATTACTTCCTAATTGATTATTAATAACTATTGGTTATTAATTATAAATAATCAATATAAATGTATTAAATATTAATTATTAGTTGTTAATTATATTAAAATATAGTCATATATTACAACAGTCAAAAAATAAAAGTTGTGATAGGCTTTTATTACAACTGTCAAAATAACACAGTTGTTAAAAATAAGTTTATTACAATTTTTCTGGAAAAAAGTTGTAAAAAACATTTATTACAATGGTGATTTTACCACCGTTGTAAAATTAAAGTTGTAAAATGGTGTTTTTGTTGTAGTGTCAACTCATTCTAGGGTACTACTGACCCTATCTCTAATGAGTACAACCCCAACAAAGCCTAGGTATTCGCTCAACCTAAGCTCTTATACCAACTGTAACGTCCCGTAAATCCGTACTATTTGAGTTGACTAAATACAACACACGTCCAACCCAAATTGCACAGAAATACGAATCATTGATAGAAAGAAGTTAGAGGATGAGAAAATAGAAAGAAAGAAAAATTAGAATAGAAGAAGAAGAACAGAAACACAACACAGAATCTCACATCGCAGCAAAATAAAATATAATATATAACAGCTTTTGAAATAAAAAATTTGACTGTATATATAAAACATTATCATCAGAGTACAACACTTACAATACAACGGAAATAACATTAGATAACTAACATTGAAGCCTCCTGCTCCAAGCTCCTCCAAATATCTGTAAACACCTGAACTACTTGACTGCCCATACAAATTTGGGCACCCAAGAGTTTAGGTAAAACAAAATAAACTCCGGGTCAATCATGGGACTTGTATGAGTAAACAGTTTAAAACAGCTTGAGGAAATAAACGATATCTCATAAGACTACGCCGTATAACACGGAATGAGTTTTTCACTTATGAGAATCCAAAAGGTCTTTATATCAAAACTCTTTTATATTATAATAGTGTCTAAATCAAATAAATAGAATCTTAGTGGAACGCTTGCATCTCATGTTCCATATATATTATATACAATCAAAACCGCAAGCACTTATTGGGTAATGAATTTCCAACTATGACAAGGTATGGAAACACCTTCCGATAGTGTATCTCTAGAGGAGACACACTGGGTTCAACAAGAACATCTTGCAACCCGGCCACACATGACCGACCACTCATTTCGCTTGAGTGTATCGAATGTATATCACCAACGGTTGGGATCAGCAACCGTTTCCCGAATGGGACAACATCGAAAAAAATAAGGAATTAAATGAATCTCTAGATAGGTGAAAATACACCCTAATGGGAGCTAACCACATAGCCATGTTGCCTGCCCGATTTTTGTCATTTTCCGATTGTTGAGGCCAGAGGTTATAATTCTTCTTTCCCAGATAGCACGCCACCATTTACTTTAAATGTCACATTGTCAAATCCGTTAATCATTAATTGATTTGCACAAGTATTCTAGATATTATGTTAAGGGAATAAATCCGTTACCACCATATATATTTGTACAGTCCAACATATGCGATTATTGGAAATATTCTATCAGACATTCGTCCATATACGTTCGTTCTGGGATTGAGCGAAACCAAAGGCACTATTCCATACATCCATCCTAGGCAATATTTACCTAGGACTTATACAATAGCCCTTGAACTTTACTTCGCCTTCAATATATTCAGCATACTTGGTTTGCAACGCTTATGCCAATACGGAGTAGTTCTTCAGATAATAATCCAACCGGTCTCTCTATATTAACAACGTTAAAATGGTCAAAAACTTTGATAGTCGGTGATTTAACTATCAAATGAAAAATGTCCGTGTACACAAAACGATCTTATTTCCAAATGGAATTATCGATCATATTATCAAACATATATATATATGTATATATGTATATTCATATTTCCTTATTTTCTGTATTAAGAAAATATATGTTATTAACTCTGGAAAGCATTCCAATTGCATATTCACATATCACTATTCTTCCACATCTATCAGACTCTAATGTAAACTAGTAAGAGAACAACTTCGTAAGTATAAACCCTGAAGGCCGAAACCAACATCAGATCGATACTCAAAAAGTCATTCAACTCAACTAATTTCCAGTCAGTTTCTAATTATGCTTAACTCTATTTCTTTAACTCCATTTGATTAACTTCTTATCAACACGACCATTTTAAATCCGCAAATCATTTGCTTTTAAATCATCGTTCACTTTAAAAAGTATATCTCCCAGGATTTTATTTATAAAATTCCTTTTCGTTTATAATATTCTATTTTAAGTTCGTTTCATTATCGAATTCTATATATTAATATATAGATCTCTAGTTATCAGATTTCTTAAAAATATTCTAACTTCTTACATTTCTGGAAAAATTCGCCATAAACTCCTTTGTACGGGGTTCCCGGAAAAGTCAAACCTTGCCGTACAAGCCTCTCCATTCAAAAAGAAAATCAAAAAGCCAAGCGGCTAGCCGATACAGCGCATAAAATCTCATATTCAATTTAAATATGTACCTTTTGTCAAGCATTCTATTTATATTCTTCGAACACTTCCTTCCATGTCTGTCTTATGTATATCCATACATTTCTAATTTCATTTCAACTTAATACACTCGTTTTAACTCAACTCATTAATTAGTTTGTTAATCAACTCCTTTGCTTATTTCACTTTCATATTTTAATATAACACGCTCAAAAAATATTTCAATTTACTTATAAACTAGTCAACTTCCATTTTCCAATTCATGTTTCATATTCAATTTGAGTATGAAGTCATGAGTTTAATTTACTTATTCAAAGTCAACTTATTAACTTAATTTGTTAATTAGTTTGCTAATTAACTATTTTGCTTATTTCACTTGATTTGAAAACATCATTTATAAATTAACTTGTTCATTACCTATCTTAACCCAAGTCTTCATTTCAAACCTATTTGAAACTTAAACCTTTTTATTTACAAACACCATTTATTCTACTTGTCTATATATTAAACAAGTCTCGCTTTCAAATTCATTTGAAATAAATATTTCTACTTAATACACTTGTATTTATATTTCTGAATTTTTCCAATGATAATTCATTTCACCTCGTTTGTAAACTTCATTTATAAATGAACTGGTTATTTAAATTATTCAAAACAAGTTAATATTTCTAGTCCATTCTAAATTAAAATTTCTTTTTTTGAAAAAAAAATAGAATTTTCCTTTTAACATCAAAATTTCCTTTTCACGATATTTTTAAATATCAACATTTAGGCACAGTGGTATTTAAACACAAAAAACACCCAATTATAAATTACAGGTTTTCTAACACATCATATATGACAGTATATATGCAAACAAACAAACAAATAATATATTTTTGAGGAATCCAGTTGGATCCCTCCAACCTGTTTTCCTGCATCCACATACGTTAGTCAACATAAATAATACCATCCTGCTTCGAGGCAGGATTTCGCGGTATAGAAGGTCATCCACTAATATATATATATATATATATATATATATGGGGCGCATAGGGAAACCATCCTCTAATGGTACCGTCGGCATCCGCTAATGATACGGCGGGAATCATCCAATTACCAAACCTATATATATATAATAGCCAAGCCTAGATAAATAATATATATTTAAACAGACACAGTAATATTTTAATGCATACAAACAATCAACAATATATTTTTAACGATAAAAATAATTTTAATAAACTTTCGAGTGAGAATTTCTCACCTGATATTTTAATTTGATTCATTCTGATTCCCAGTTTATTTCTAGCTTATGGATTTTCGATCGACTCCGTTCGTTAAATCTTGTATAATTTAAACATGTCATTTAATTAATTTTAACTAAAATAAAAATAATAATTACCTAATCCTTTGCTTGATCTTATTTCATCTTCTCTAAAATGCTCATGTAAACCTCAAACACCAGTCCTCATTTCGACCCAGTCCTCACAATACTGAACCCCCTTTCTAGCTACAACTTGCTCATCATTATCAGAACACGCTCAATCTTTTGTCGATCAATGTGACTGCATTTCTATCCCAAAGAAGCAACTACAAGATCCGTACTTTTGATTTTTCATTCCCTCAAAATCCTACCATTTCTTCACCATTTTAACATATCCCAATTTCCCAATCTATCCACTGTATAACCGACCACCCATCCTCACTGTTCAACCCAGTTTAACATCTGTCAACTCACTCTGTGTCCCTGCTTTACTAACATCATTTTGGTCCCAAAAATTTCCATGCCCGAATGCTACAGCTTCCATCCCACAAACTATAACCAAGCCGCGACCCTTTCTGATGCTCAAAACCTCCACCTACTCAACTCGCAGTTCCCAAATGCACAATACAGTCTTCCATGTGACTAATATTGAAGATGAATTCCACCAGTAAAAATCAAAATCGCTCTCCTTTATTCCATCGCAACTTCCTCGTTCAACTTACGGTGCCTCCTAATCATCTTCTCGCAACTCATTTTCCAAGTCACAATCTCGATTTTTTCCCGAATGGCAACCAGACGCGGACCCCAACATCGCGATACTGTGTTGATCAATACTCGAAATCGCGACGTGTAACGACCCGAAAATCTGGGCCAGTTTAAAATTTTTATTTTGGCAATTTTAGCGAATTTTGATTGTTTAAAATGAATTATTTTAAATAATATCGACGAGAAATTTATTTTGAATTGAATTCGACATATATATTTATATACGCCGTCGTTAGAATATAAATATTTATATATAATTATAAATAGAATTGAAAATGGCGCGGTAGTTCGATAATTCGATTTCAAACTTCAATTGAATGTACCGGGTGCAAAACAATCCGGATTTTAGTGAAACCAAAAACATTAGGATCTAATTGATAATATCTTTCCAACGGATCCGAATAATCGAAATTTCATAGCGGGAATCAAAAGATATGTCCAGTTGAAAATTCTGAATAGTCGCTATGGAATTCAGGCCCTTAAAAATGGACATTTTGCAAACGACGTCGGATTTCGACGAAACCAGTTTTGTTAGGTCCGCAGTGTCAAATTATTGCTAGGTTCCAAATTTCATAATTTTTCGAATCAATATGTGAGCGTGGCAAAGGAAAACGCGTTTGACCAGTTTTAGTTGATTTTAATCGACTGGAAAATGGCCATTTTTCCAACGGTCTCAGAATTCGACGAAACTAGTTTTGTTAGGGACGTATCGTCAATACGATGCTAGAAAATATTTTTATGGAATTTTTAGAGTTAGAATGTGACCCCGGTAATTTGAAATGTACGTTTAAAATTCAATATA
The DNA here is from genome assembly GCA_030737875.1 of Allium sativum. Classification (NCBI taxonomy): domain Eukaryota; kingdom Viridiplantae; phylum Streptophyta; class Magnoliopsida; order Asparagales; family Amaryllidaceae; genus Allium; species Allium sativum. The sequence goes on from CM060924.1 coordinate 840,706,408, forward strand.
ATGATTTAAATGTAAACTCAACGGAAACTGATTGTAACTATCGAATCTGCTTATAATACATATCCCATTGTGTTCGGAATGTGGGTAATACGCTAGGGACGACAGTCGGTGGAGTCCGTTTCGAGTTCGAATAAAAAGGTTGTTTTTTTTGGGGGGGGGGAAATAAATTAAATAAAAAAAATACCCTACCCTCCTCTCCTATGCCCGGTCAACGCACACACCCCCCTCTATTCTTCCCATCGGTTTCAATTAAAGGAAAAGGAAAAAAAACAACGAAACCAACGGAGGAACCTCGACGCCAGGCGACCACCGAGCGCCACCCCCTTGCAGCCGCGACCTCCCCCAGCCCCGTGTCGGACCCCCCTCTCTCCGACCTACCCTCGTTTGCTCCTTCCCTCCTCGTTGAAAACCCCAGCGCCTCAAATCGAGCCTACCCGAAACCCTAGGCCTGTGCCCTACCCCTCCACCACCTGTAGGCCGGCGCCTCCACCCTCGAACCTCCCAACTCCGGTCCGGCCTCCCCTGTTTCCTCGCTCCACTTTGAATCTCCAATCCCAAAGCCCTTCTTCGATCAGCGCAGACCAGCACCCCTCTTTCTTTTTTTCCCCTCTCGGATGCTCGACTTCGCTATTGCTTCCTGATGCTTCGATTTGGATGTTCTTCGTCGGAGAAAAATGTAAGTTTTTATGATTTTTAAGTAGGTAAAAATCTGATTTTTTAAGTGAATAAAAATATACGATATTTAATATAGGAAATATACGATTTTTAATATAGAAAATATACGATTTTTAATACAGAAAAGATTTGATTTTGAATATGATAATGATAAGATTTTTATAGTTTGTTCATAGAAAGAAAAATGCGGTTTTTATGGTGTAAGCATCAGAATAAAAATTCGATTTTTATATATTGAACAACGAAATAAAAATTCGATTTTTATATATTGAATAGCAAAATAAAAATTCGATTTTTATATATTGAATAGCAAAATAAAAATTCGATTTTTATATATTGAACAACGAAATAAAAATTCGATTTTTATATATTGAATAGCAAAATAAAAATTCGATTTTTATATATTGAACAACGAAATAAAAATTCGATTTTTATATATTGAATAGCAAAATAAAAATTCGATTTTTATATATTGAACAACGAAATAAAAATTCGATTTTTATATATTGAATAGCAAAATAAAAATTCGATTTTTATATATTGAACAACGAAATAAAAATTCGATTTTTATATATTGAATAGCATAGTAAAAATACGATTTTTATATATGTAGTGAAAGCGGACAACGAAAGTGACGAAGGGCGAGAATGGCGAAGATTTCTCTAAATGAAGAGTCGTGGTATTGGATAGCTATTGGTGAGAATTTCTCACTCTTCTATTTCTTCTCTAGTTATATATATATACTAGGATGCAGACAGTGTTTAGTAGCACCCGACACAATCGTCCACAGACCATGGACTTGTTTGTTTGGTTGCATAGATTAGTTAGATGATTTCATTTGAATTTGGTCGTTTGGTGATTTTGATTGATGTGTGAATGGCGTGGGCCTTCACTAGACCGGGGATAAGGCTAGGCCTCGTCCCGTTTCTAGTATCGTGCCGTTATGCCGCCGAAATTTTCTAAAATATGTTAGAAAAATAAAAATATCATTTTATTGAATAAATGAACTGAATAGAAATTCATATGTTGAAATAAAAATGTTTTTATCGTTAAAAATATAATTTTTAATGTGAAGTGAATAAAATAAAATATTCATTTACAAACCGAACGGTTTGTTTATGTACACCTATTTGAAGGACATTGATTGGGTCGATAAATTTTACACATCGCCCAACTGCACAACTAAAATCTGTGTTTGATTGTTTGAAACCCCATACGGGTGTTAGGAGGAAATTTGAAGTTCACTCATCCTGATTGATTAAATATGTCGATCGATCGATTGACAGGCTGTTATAAGCGTTAGATATCTATATTTGATGCTTATACAGTGTAGTGCACTTTGGTTGATGGTTGATTATTTTTCAATGCTATTATATGTGTGTAATGTATGAAAATCCATATAATTAACTTTATATGGTAATTGATTGGGCCTCATTCCAATTTGAAAAATAAAGAATATTATAAAATAAAGGTTCATGTGTTGACAGTACTCATCCATTGAGATTGGTCATGTGTTGAACGAAATATTTTAGTAATAAAATTTACATCTTGATCGATATAAAATAAAGGTTCATGTGTTGACAGTACTCATCCATTGAGATTGGTCATGTGTTGAACAAAATATTTTAGTAGTAAAATTTACATCTTTATCGATATAAAATAAAGGTTCATGTGTTGACAGTACTCATCCATTGAGATTGGTCATGTGTTGAACGAAATATTTTAGTAATAAAATTTACATCTTTATCGATATAAAATAAAGGTTCATGTGTTGACAGTACTCATCCATTGAGATTGGTCATGTGTTGAACGAAATATTTTAGTAATAAAATTTACATCTTTATCGATATAAAATAAAGGTTCATGTGTTGACAGTACTCATCCATTGAGATTGGTCATGTGTTGAACGAAATATTTTGATAATAACAACTATTTTGAAAAAGAAATATTTGAAATAGAATATTTGAAAATAGAAATTTATGAAGCCGTGTTGATTAGATTGACGCCATTTTGACGTAAACGATATTTATATCGATTTTATTCATTTTGAAATGAATTGAATTGAAAACGATTTCGAAATGAATTGAATTGAAAACGATTTCGAAATGAATTGAATTGAAAACGATTTCGAAATGAATTGAATTGAAAACGATTTCGAAATGAATTGAATTGAAAACGATTTCGAAATGAATTGAATTGAAAACGATTTCGAAATGAATTGAATTGAAAACGATTTCGAAATGAATTGAATTGAAAACGAATTCAAATTGAATTGAAAGTGAATTGAAATGAATTCAAATTGAATTGAAATTTGAATTGAATAGAAATGAATTTTAAAACGAATTTATAAAGAAGAATTCAATTTTGATTTGAATTGAAAAGAAAGTTGAAATTGCTTTTGAAACGATTTTAAAACTATTTATATAATTCGTTTCAAATAGAAATCGACGAAATATATATTATATATATATAATATAATGGCCTGAATAGAACGCGCCGCGCCGCGGCAGTTCCCGAATTTCGACCATTTATTTCAAACGGACATTACGGGAGATCCGACCGTCGGATTCTCCTAAAACCGGAACCGTTGGGTTCGCATCGAAAAGAGCTTTCTAACGAATATTTAAAATTCAAAATCTAACGGTTGGATTTGGAGATACGTCCAAATCAAATTTGAAAAAGGGTCGCTATAAGTGTAGTTCGATGGCCATTGATGGAAATCGACTGTACGGACCTTGATAAAATTATTAAAAATAATAATAATTTGTGTAAAATCATAAGAAATGATTTAGAAAGGATTGGGATGAAAAACTCCATATTTGAAAAGATAAAAATAGATTTTTATCGAAATGAACTAGTTTTGAACTAGAATTATAATTCTATTTATTTTTAAATAAATAAATGGAATTTAAAAAGGGTTTTAAAAATAACCAGAATATCCAATGATTGCATTGGAGTGGATTTGAATCGAAATTGTCTTCGGAATATTTCGATGTTGGAATTCGTGATTATACAGGTGTTGTTATGGAAATTTGAAAGATATATATTTATATCGTTATTTCCAATACGACATTTGTTAGTCGTAGAATTTGATATTGAATATAAGCCGATATATTTTCTATTCAGAGCCTTGTATTGAATATCAAATGTGATTTGGGTTTGTCGTGAATGGTGTCTTCACTAACACTGTTCTTGAACCCAGTTGAGAAAAGATTAAATCTTTTTATTTAGATTTAATGAAGTGTACCAATTAAACAATGTCTAATTGGAATTGAATTGATATTGATTCTTGGGTTTATCGTGAATGGTGTTTTTAAATAACACTCGTTCTTTAACCCGATAATTAATGGAATGTGAATTTGGGTTTATCGTGAACCGTGTTTAAAATGACACTGATTCTTTAACCCATTTAGCGATTAAAACTAAGTGGAGTTTTAATGAATCTTTAATTAGATTGAAATAATCGAAATGGAGTATCACCAGTTTTGCACCAGGCGATAGTTAAATCTTTAATTAGATTTGAACGTGAAATGGTAATTGAATTTACCGATAACACTGTGGTGTTAGATATGAAGTATTACCAGTTTTACTTCATGTGATGAATAGGTTGGGATTGGGAAATTAAAATAAATGATTACTTCGGTAAGGTTCGCTAATCCCGACTAGTTTGAATTGAGATTCAAAAATAGAATAAAGAATAAATTCAAGGAATTTATCTTGGATAAAATTAATGGGAACCTTTCCCTATGAATGTGAAATTTAGAAACTAACTGTCGGTTAGCCAAGCAGAATGGTTTTCTGGATATTGATCTGATGTTGGTTTCGGCCTTCGGGGTTAATATTTGGGGAATTATTCTCTTGATTAATTTACGGTTAGTGACTGATAAATTGGAATGAGGCGTATGTTGTGTTTGTGTAACACTTATTTAAAATATACGCGAGTTATTCGGAAAGACCGGGTTTATCCCATTCTGAATAACTGATACGACGATAAGTCGAAGATGAAGACGATGGTCGAAGACCGGAAGTCTTCACGTCGTTTGGGTGATTACTGATGATCTTGATTGGGCTGTACACCCAAGAAGATGGAAACAGTTGGTGATCGTCCAGACGTACTTGGAGATCGATGGATATGCAGGGTACTAGGTGCCTCCGGTTTCGTTCAGACCCAGAACGGACTTGTAAATGGACTGTGTGTCTGACATTGGATTTTAGTCCGTGTGATTGATCTCTATTAAATATATACCTGTTTGGCGGCGGAGAATTTATTCTCTTGCTTAACGCCCTTCTCTGAGACGTACGAGCTCAGGGGTTATATATTGATGGATATCAAACGCATGGAGTGAATTGCCTGTGTGGCATACCTAAGTGGCAATTGATCGAGGCTTCTGTTGAAAAGCAAAGTCTTGTGGTTGATGATCGAAGCACGGCCTTTGTGGCATAGCTTTGTGTAACGTTTACTTCGCGAGTTTCACACCCGGTATGAACCAAAAACGGGAGACGGACCTCAGGGAGGGCATGCGTTTCCTTCTAGCTAAAAAGTGGCGTCAGTGGTTTTACACGCCCTGACGAGTTTGACTTATGTGGTTGTTGCTGTTGCGAGGCGCCTCGGTTATATCGGTTTCGGCTGAAGCATTCTGGTCGGCAGACGGACCAGACTTACGCCCCAAAGGGCGGTGAAACGCAGTGTTCAGGATTTAAGTTTAATCCACATCGGTGGACCGGCCCTGACGATCCAAGGGGCGATGCGTTCTGCTCCTGAGACTCGGGCTAGACAGTCTCGAATCGGTTGAGGACTATCTTTTGCCTCGGTTCATAGATGGAAACTCAATTTCCAAATACGAGACATTTGCGGTTTTAATTGTAGAACTAGTATGGCGACATGATATATGGTACCCATGCCGCCTATGATTGATACTTCTGATTTGAAGTTGTTTTATACACTATGCACTTATAATAGTATCAAATGATTTGTTTTAAACGTATCAAGCATTCTTTGGCTGTTATAAGGGAAAACCCTATCCCCCGGCTTGCGTTGCATTGTGTGATAGGACCTGGGTCTTATAACAGCTTCATTTTTCTTTATTTAGCATTGCGCTGTTTGTTTTATGCACTGGTATTCTTGGGAGGAAACCCGTTCCGTGTTATACGGCGTGGTCCCTTGATTTACCAAACTTTAAAAATAAAGATTAATAACTGTTTTAGTTCTCACACCAGTCACATGACTGACCTGGGGTTTATTGTTTTAACCTAAACTCTGGGTGCCCTTATTTTGACACGGGCAGCTAGTAGTTTTGGTTTTGCAGATTTATATTCACAGGATCCTGGTTTACAGCTGGAACGATATCCGGAAAGCTTTGTATCCGTATATCTACTTCTAGTTGTGTATTGTATTATTTTCCGCTGCGATGTATTTAAATGTAATTTAAATCTCTGATATTTCGGTGTAATATTTATTCATTTATACTCTGTATATTCTTGTATTCTGATGCATTGTTGTAATATACAATGAAATGTTCTTCCGTCTGCGTTTTTCTGTGGCTTGTTCTCGAACTATCCGACGCTTTCCTTTACGGGGAAGTTACGAGTTTTCACACGACGCCTCGTAACTCTAAAACTGAAATCGATCTTCATAATACTGCTCGAACTCGACAGTGGTATACGGTTTTTGATTTGAAGCTATAAAAGGAGATGAGCGGGATTTGATTCGAGTGGCCATTTACTTTTATTGGTGAAGCTTCGGTTTTTATTTCCTGAAGAGGAAACAAAGGCTTTGCATGTGATTTATATAGAGGGAGGAATGGAGAATAATTTGTACACGCAGTAAATTCTCAGATTTTTTTTGTGTGGAAGGAAAGGAACCATCGTATACGATAAGAAAGGAGAGGATGGCATAGCTTGGGTAGGTGGTGTACGTTACTTAAGAGAGAAGGAAAAGTAACTATATATATAATTATATTATTTCTTTTGATTTGAACTAGTATGATTTTATTTAAATTATCACAACATTTCGAACCCCTATATGAGCGCAACTGGCATTTCTAAGATTAAACTGATATTCTGAACACAATGGGACATGATTCGAAGCTCCATTTGATCGTTTGGAGAAGATATCATTTTAAATTGATATAAATTAAATTCAAAAGAATTAATTCCTTTATAATAAATTATTTATTATTGCTTTTATATTTATACAGAACTGACACTGATCATCTGAATCATTTCGATTTAGTTTTAACTTCGATTTCAATATATCTCGTATTACGATAATTTAATACATTCGATATTAAATCAAAATCGATTTCTAAATCGATAACTAAATATAAAGATTCATTTATATTATCAAATCAATATTTAAAATAAATATTAAATATTTAAAATTAATCGACCAACAAATCTGGGTCGTTACATGTATGAAACAGACACATCATATAAAATTTATTTAAAATAAGATAATCATTCCTTATCATAGAAGGATCGTGCTTTACTTAGCAGGTAAGGAACACAGAACTGATTGAGATGGATAACTCATATGCAAACCTAGTCACTAAACATGTAGGAGTACATGCAAACATGGATGGGAGAGGAAACCATCAAAAGGAGATGCTCACGTGTTCATTTGCAGTAGGAATAAGGGGGTTCACTTGCGTGGACTATGGCGGGGTTGGGGAGTGGCGAGCAGAGTGTTGAACGGAGGAGAAGTGGCGACCGATTAGTCAGTGGTTTCATGAAGGAGTTGAGTGGAGGCTAATAGCCGTGAGGACACATACGGTTTGGCAAGTCATATAAATGGAGCGGCAAAAGTTTTGTTTATTTGGAGGAGAAGAGTAGAAGCGGGTACTGAAGTGGAAGGGGAAACTTAAGGGTATTTTTGGGAACAGAAGTTCAAATGCGTGAAGGAAGGGGCGGGTTGGAGTATGTCAGCGTTGGGTTAATGATGGAGATCATCGGCTTCTGGAAGTTTAAATGTGCAGAACTATTACCGAGGGATGCGTTTATATGGGAAGATGAAGTGATGAGCTACTATTCATATTTTGGGTGGCCTATCTCTTATTAGGCTAGTCTAAAAACGAAAAGGCCAGTTTATAAAGAAAAACATACAAATACCGATTTAACGTGAACAAGAGCAACTGCTCGACACCAGTAGCATGGGTGGATCGAGCTTAACAAGATGACGATTAAGGGATGGAGATTTCAGTGCAGATTTAGCTGGAGATGATCGTCTCTGGTTTCGTTGAGAAAGGGAGGAAGGGGGATGGATTGGAGTATCGTGAGTGACAAAGAAATAAGGGACGTGTATAATACTGGAGCTTTATGTATACAGGAAGAAAGGGACTGTTCACACGATGCGGGTCTGGGCCTTGTTTCAAGTTCAGGTGTAGGCCGTTTTTAACTGGTAAAGTCTGGTTTTTATAATAATTAAGTTAAATTTTTATTTTAATAACATATTAAAGTGTAAAGCCCATAACTGATGCGTAATTTAACGAAATCCAACGGAAAAAGATCTGTTAGGATCATACGAACACTGGCTACTCGATGGAACCAGTCTGGAGTGATTTGGAGATTGTTTCAATTTACGACGGAATAAAATGGCTGATTGGATCAACTGACCATTAACCGTTATTCAACGATTTACGACCAACGTATGTAATCTCGCTAACTCTGTCCAGTTTTATAATTTTATAAACGTTATTTAATATTGATAAAAATGATTGAATGCTGTGTGTGATGGTTGTTTGGATAGTTTACAAATAAATTGGTTGATAGTTATATATATAAAGTCGTTAGTTAAATATTGATTCTATATATTATTTATTTCATATTGATATGAGATTAATGTTGATTAACGTCTGTGGATGCAGGGAAACAAGTTGGGGGAATCCGATTGGATTCCTCAACAATTATTGTTGTTTTTCATACATTGTATTATAAGATGTGATAAATAATCCGTGATTGATTATTGAGTGTTGGGATGTTAAATAACATTGACCTAGAAATATTTGGTATTTAAATGCCAAAAAATATATTGGGAAAGAAATTGGGGTTTTAAAAAGGAATTTCTATTTTTAAAATAGAAATGGAATTTCGCTAAGCTAGAATCTAATAACTTGTTTTTGATTATATAAAAACAAATAATTTGATTTATAAACAATATTTATAAATGAAACGAAATAATTTTTATTAACTAATCTGTGATTGTTAATTTTTTGAATTTATTTCGAGATTCAAAATGTGAACATGAGTTGAATAAAACTAAAAGGATTTGTAATTATAATTCCATGATGTAAATGTTATTAAATTAATAATTCATTTTTGGGAATTGTATATTATATAAAGTTGGAATTCGACAAGATATTAAATATTTGGGTTGAAACTAATAATTTATAACCGAATATGAAGTTGAGATCATGTTAGAAATTAGATATGAAATTAATAAGAAGTTGACTTTTAAACAGAGTTTTAGGAAGTATGAAATTTTAAAATAAACAGATAGATGGAATTTTAAACTGCATTGGTAAATATTATTTAAATCAAGATTTGATTCAATATAATGAGTCCAGATTTCTGTTAAGAAATAATATTCACGTTTTTAAAGAAAAATGATGGTTTTAAAAGCAAACGGTTTGCATATTGAAATGATTTGGTTCATATGAAGTTAGTAAATGAAATTACTGAAATTAGAAACTGACTGGAAATTAGTAGTTGAATGGCTTGTTGAGTGTCAATCTGATGTTGGTTTTGGCCTTTGGCATTGATACCTAGGGAGTTGTTTTCTTACTAGTTTACGGTTAGGGACTAATGGATGTTGAAGGATAGTTATGAGTGGATAAGAAACGGAAATGTTTTCCAAAGATAACGTATATTTTCGAAATACGAGAAATAAGGAGTTGTGAATATATGGAAATGTTTTTCTAAGAAATCGTTAGAGGATAAATGAGTTGAAGGAATATTTGAGTAAATATATTGAAAGGAAATTGAGAATGAAAAAATTAAATGATAAATTTAATTAAAGGGAATAAGTGTTGATTGATGATTGATCAGTAGTATTTCCATTTGGGAATACGACCGTTGTTTGTACACATGTTTTCCTTTGATAGTTAAATAACCGACTATCAAAGTTTTTAACCATTTCCGTTGTCAATACGGAGAGACCGGGATTAGATTTATTACCTGGAAACCATTCTATATGGGCATTATCGTTTCGAATCAAATATATCGAAGACAATTGAAGACGAACTTTATGCAAGAGTTATTCTGGCGATCCTAGGTAGAAATTGCCTAAGATGAATTTACAGAATAATTCCTTCGGGTTGTCCAGTCCTAGGACAACTTGAATGGACGAATGTCTGACATAGTATATCTAGTAAATCGCGTAAGTTGATCGTTTCAAACGTATTTACATTGGTGGCGGAGGAATTTGTTTCTCTTAGATTATACCCGTGGTATTTTTGGGGAAATCAATTTGTGATTTGACGGGTATGACGATGTGGCATTCAAAGTAAATAAAGGAGTGATTTGTTGAAAGATATGTTATGACCTCAAGCCTCATCAACTGGGAAATGACAGAAAGCGGGCAGGCAGCATGGCTAAGTGGGTCGCACCCAAGTAGGGTATATTGTCACCATTTAGAGAATATTCATATTTGTTACTTCTTTTAATTCTGTATCTCCCGAAAATGGGCATGTTGGTATACCAACCGTAAGATGATAATATATTCGGAACATTCAAGCGAAATAAATGGTCGGTCATGTGTGGCTGAGTTACAAGATGTTCTTGTTGAACTCCAGTGTATCGCTTCTAGAGTACAGTGATCAGAAGGTGGTTCCATACCTTGTCCGAGTTGGAAATCCATTCCCCAATAAGAGCCCACGGTGTTGATTGTATATTATATGTAGAACGTGAGACGAAAGCGTTCTACTTGATTTCTAAGTACTTGTATTAGATATTATTATAATACCCGATTATTATAATACCCGATTATTATTGATTTTAAGAAATGTTTTGGGCCATTGTAAGGTAAAAACCAACTGTGTTTATGTATGGATCGGTCTAGCGATTTTCCTTTCTTTTGGAAAGTTAAAACAAAATGATTAGAGTCTACTCACACCAGTCACATGACTGACCCAGAGTTTATTTTGTTTTGTTACCCTAAACTCTTGGGTGCCCATATTTGTATGGGCAGTCAAGTAGTCGGGATTTTACAGATACCATTGAAGGAGCTTGGAGCAAGATGCTTCAGTGTTGGATATATATATATATAGAGTTATTTCTACTGTGATATTTATATAATGTACTCGGATGATATGTAAGTACAAAATATGGTTTTGTATTTCCAAGTTATGTTATGTAATATATTTTATTCATTCTGCTGTGAGATTCGTGTTTACTCTGATTCTGTTTTGTTATGTTCTTCCTTTTCTATTCTTATGTTCTTTCTTTCTATTTCTCAGCCTCTAACTTTTTTCTATTAATGATCTGGTATTTCCTATGCTTGATAGTCGACATCGTGTTTATATCGATTTTTGGGGTCGAAAATCCTTGGGTCGTTACATTTTACCCTCGTTCCCAATTTCAGACGTCGCATATTTCAGCAGTATGCCTAGGCTCGAAGGTAGCCTGGCTATAAAATAAAAAGGGAAAAGAGAAGGGAAAAGAAGAAGTGAAAGTACAGAAGTAAGAATAACAATGAGGTAGACATATAATGGAAGAAATAGCCATAGCAACAGAATAAGCATACAGTGATAGAGTTGGGCATAATGACAAGATAGGCATATAGGAACAGATCTGATGAACATGTGATAATAGAACTGATTAGGCATAGTGACATGATTAAGAAACTAGCATAATAGACATCATAAACAAACATGATGAGATCTAAACAGTGAATTAGATGTACAAATACTGGCAGATCAATTATGATTCAGATTACTCAATAGGCATAGGCTTAGATCCAAACTCATAGGCACGTCAAGATTACATTTTAATTATTTCTATATAAAATAACATAGACTCACTGTGATTGGATCTGAAGAACAGGAGACTTGATTGTAGCTATTGAAGACCATATCTCTGAACTTGAATGTTTGTTGAAGAAGAATAGGTTATTTTAATCTAGGCAGAGGCAACATCTAGTTCTCCATTGTTTTAGAATGAGTAAAACAATGAAAATACGGTCTTATTTATAACCTAGGGTTCATGAATATGGTCAAAAAACAAGTCCGCATACGCAGGAATGTATTAGGCTCGGATCTGGGGTGTCGACACCCCCTTATGGTGTCGACCCATGGGTCGACACCCCTAGGGAAGGGGTCGACCCCCAATGGGCCTGATTCCCGCGTTGCCCTGCCTTAGATTTTTGAACTAATTTTGAATTTCTGAAATGTTTATTATATATATAATTTGCTTATATATGTACAACCTTCAAACCTTAATAACTACTTCATACGATGTTCGTTTTTCGCAAACTCGGAGCTTATCTTAAGTAGAATTCTGAGACAAACGCAATGGCACAGTCCATTTTACTTAATTCCCAATATTTAATTAAGTATTCCTTAGTTTATCATCTTAATGTGTTATAAATTACGGGGTGTTACATCTTCTTTAAGTATTTGGGTGAATAAGATTATGGTCGCTTCCGCAAAGGCGCAATTTTCCTAACAATTGGTATTGGAGCGAGATCATCGCAAATCTTAGAGTGATTCCGAATTGAAAAAAAATCATTTTTTGATGTCAGATATGATGGTATTTCTGAAGATGACTATTTTTTACAGAAGAAATTGGGGGATATATATGGCTAAGATGGAGGATGTTCTTTACCTCACTGATCTTCATGATCCGATTGATGGAGATGGGATGAAGCCCTCGGGTGTGGATGAGGGAACATGGAAGAAGATGGATAAGAAGGATATTGCCTTGATTCGACAATACCTTAATGATTTGGTATTCCATCATGTAGCTAATTATGAATCTATGAAGAATTTGTGGGACAAATTGGTATCTTTGTATGAGTCGAGGAGTGCTACAAGCAAGGCTTTTCTGGTTCGAAAGCTTGTCCAGCTGAGATTGGATGAGGAGAAGTCTGTTGTAGGGCACCTAAATGAATTTCAAGATGTGATCAATCAATTAGCAAATCTGAAGGTCAATTTTGATGATGAGTTGTAGGCTCTTTTGCTTATGAGTTCACTTTTAGAAAGTTGGGAAACTTTGGTTGTTTCATTGAGTAACTCCAATTCTAGTGGAGCTATCTCTCTGGAAACGGTACAAAGCAACCTTTTGAATGAAGAACTAAGGATAAAAGGGTAGGGTTTGAAATCAGTTCGAGGTGAGGCTATGGTAGCAGATGACTCAGGAAGAGATACAAGGAGGAAGAAGAAAGGGGCTAATGGTAAAGGTGCCATCATTTGTTACTATTGTAATAAGCAAGGTCACATACGCAAAGATTTCCATGCTTATTAGAGGGATAAGAAGAAGGTTGCGAATGGTGACAGTAGTATTGATGAGGCACAGGCAGGTCTTGCTGCAGGTCCCTTTAGTGGTGTTTCTTGTGATGTCTTGTTTAGCGAAGTTAAACCATGGAAGATGGATTCGAGAGTCAGTTTTCACATTTGTAAGGATGTGAAGTATTTTTATTCTTATGAGAAGAATGTTGACATGATTAGAACAACCAATGGAGTAGAGCTACCAGTTTGTGGTATTGGATCTATCCAGGTTCGTATGCATGATGGCATGGTGAGAGAAGTCTCTGGAGTTAGACATGTACCCGTGATTTCACATAACCTCATTTCTCTCGGTCAGTTAGATCGCCGTGGTTGCACTTATGATACTCAAGGCGGATTTTTGAGAGTGAAGAAGGTTGGTTGTGTTGTGATGAGAGATGTCTTGGAGGAGGGAAACCTGTATAGATTGGTTGATTCTGTGGTCAACTGTGGAAGGCGAGTGACGGTTGAAGAACCTAGTCCACAACAAGGTAGAGATGTTAATTTGGTCACTGCTGATGGTATAGATAGGGGTCTTCATGTTGATGATGCTCGAGGGAACCGGAGTGATCAAGGAAGGGGAACAGATCAAGTGGTAGACGGGCGTCGGTGTGGAAAATCCACAAGGTGGAGATCCTTGTGGTATCACAAGCATTTTTAGACCGTTAGTATTACATGGTGCATCTTAGGGGGAAGATACATTTTTTTTTGGCAAGCGTTGGATTGTGTTTGTAATGGTTTAATTGAGAGTAGGCATCGCTGAAAGAGCTTGATGACTTGGGTGTTGGAAGTTCGTTTGATGTGATTTCATATTAAGGTGGAGTGTTGTGATTTGTGACATGAAATCACATATGTTAATGAAGATTGATTTGATTAATTAATTGATTGATTTGATTGATTAATTAATTAATTGACTAATTGATTTGATTGATTGGTTAATTGATTGATTGTATCATAGAAGGAAAGAAATGAATAATTTTATTCTGGATATATTTCTGAGGGAAAAATTGGATATTTGCCTAGGCCTTCTATTCTCCTATATTAGCAGCATCTAGGATTATATTAAGAGCATGAGATTGAGACTGAAATAGTTAATCCAAAGGTTGCCACTGTTCTTCATTGTTCTCCTTCTCCAACAAAAGTTGTAGTCATCTAGAATTCTTTCCCTATCTCAATAAGGTTATTGATTCTTGTAATTTTGTTTATTTTTGGTTGTAGATCCATTGTATGTAAACAAAATTTGTATTGTTGAATCAATAAAGAGGGTGGTTGGGTGGAATATCTTGTTTGCGCATGTGATTTCATATCTGTGATGTTTTTCATAGAAATCATCTTTAATATTTTGGTGAATAAAATCCTGGTCGCTTCCGCAAAGGCGCAATTTTCCTAACACTTTTATCATATTTAATCCGAGATTCAAATAATTAAATGTTAAAATACTATTTCGTTGAGTTAAATGGCGATCATGATGCACTTAGGATATGGATGCTGATGAGATGCTAAGTGAGAGATACTAGTAGGGACAACATCCAGGCCTATTAGAGGACTAAGGAATACATTTATGTATGTATAAATATGAACCTACGTAATGTGGATAGGATCAGTTTGTTGGAGAATGAAACGTTGATGATGTTTTGATGAAAACAACCTTGTTTCAAGCATTACCGTTGGTGATTATAAAATATATATACTAACACTTTTATCGAGAATATATATATATATATATATACACACACACACATGGTTTATATGCTAAAGACTGTAAAGTTTAAGAGATTCAAATATTTCAAAGGAGAATCAAGACTCATGAGTATCAAGATATCAAGAGTTCAAAATTATTAGAGTAATAGAGTCTGGTTGGTATGTAAAACTCTGAATAGCACTCAAATTCTATTTTCAAATTATTTCTTTTTAAATTGATTTCAAACTATTTTCAAAATTGAATTCGAACTCTTCTCAACAATAATTTTCTTAAGGATTTATGATTTCAAATATATATACTTTCTAAGTTTCTTATATATATATATATATTTATATATATATATATATTATAAAGTTTTATAATTATACATGTTTATAATTATATTATATAGTTTAATATCATTTATGTATATATATAGTTTTTAAACATATGTTTAAATTATATTCTACTACGCTTTTATACTTGAAAAATTATATTTTAAACAACTAGTTTAATTTCAAGAATTTCCAGAATATATATATATATATATATATATATTGGTTAAAATACTTTAAAAAACAATTTAAATTTAAACTTAATAAGCATATGTTGACATATAACTATCACAAATTTTTAAATTTAAAAAGATATGTCTTTTTATTTAAAATGTTTTAGAAACGGTTATGACTCTTGGATTACTATATAAAGCCTCATTTTCGAATTTTTTCATAACTTATCATCTCCTTCTTCCCTACTTTACATACCACCATTATTCTTCTTAATTTTCCAAAATTCTACATGTATTCTCTACCGATTTCAATACATATTATATCATTCTTCTTCTATTTTCAATCTCTATCAAATACTCTCTGTTTAGAAGTGCCACTCAAGAGTTCTAAGGCAATCGTAATCAGAAATAGGAAGGGTGTGTTCTTTGTAGTCCTGAAATTAAAGAAAAATGATAGGATGTGTTTCTTTGTAGCCCGTAAATCAAGGAAAAAGAGCGGTGTTTGCCTTTTAGACGTGAAATCAAGGGTGTTGTAATTGGTTACTAATATCAATAAAACTCTGCACAATCCAGCGTTGTGCGGGACTGGACGTAGGAGTAATCTGAACCAATATAAAATCCGGTGTGTTCTTTCCTTTTTTGCATTTCACTTTTGTTTATATCTGCATCTGTGATTTTTTTATTTTGATATTTATTCTGTTATTCATATAGTAGTTTGTGTAATTGATAATTAGTTAAGATTTCTATAAGTTCTTAAAAACATTTTTCACCTCCCTCTAGTGTTAGTTTTGCCTTAAGATCCATGATCCTCATCCCTAACAATTGGTATCAAAACATAGGATTTCAAAATTTCATTATCTAAATTTGGAAATATTAAATGGCAAATTTTGAAATGATTTATAACATTAGTTTAAATTCACGCATTGCATCAGTATTAAATGAGTCTACATTATATTCTATTGAAAAAAAATCAAGTTATCTACCGAATTGTTGTTCTACCAGGAAAAAGGTGTGTTACATGGCCGTTGAAAATTCAAATATTGATAGTCAAATGGTGGAAATCATAAAGGACAAATGGATATTGGATAATGGCTATTCCAGACATAAGACGGGAAATCCGGAATTACTAAACAATCTAGTATATGAAGAAGGAGGAATCATCAATTTCGGTGATAATTATAAAGGATATGTGGTTGGCATCGGCAATGTCAGTAATTTTGAAACTCCTGTTATTTCTGATGTTTTATTAGTTAGGAGTTTAAAACATAACTCACTAAGTATAAGACAACTTTGTGATAAAGGCTATAAAATCAATTTTGGAAAAGAATAAATGCTTTGTAAAAGATAAAAATTCAAAAATAATATTCGAAGGAGATAGAAAGAAAAATATTTATATACTATGTATGAAGATTTCTAACGATAACTTATGTCTTATGGCCAATACAAGTGACTCTTGATATGGTATAAAAGATTCGATCATATAAATTTTAAACATATCTCTAGAATTTCAAAATTAGAATCAACTAGAGGTTTACCTAAAACGAAATTTAAAGTAAATAATTTATGTGACGCTTGTCAATTCGAAAAATTGAAAAGAAGTTCATTTAAATCAAAAGAAGAAATTACAACCTCAAAACCGTTAGAATTAATTCACATGATTCTATTTAATCCATCCCAAACTAAATGATAAATCACAATTGATATGTGTATGCAATTCATTTGGACACTATTTCTTAAAAATAAAAGTGATGCTTTTGATCAATTTAAAACCTTTTCTAAAAGATTTCAAAATTTATTATCCTTTAAAATTAAAATAATACGTAGTGATCACGGTGGAGAGTTTGAAAATAATTTTTTTTTTTAATAAAAAGTGGATAACTCATAACTTTTCCTTTCCCAGAACCCCTCAACAACATGGAGTAGTTGAACGTAAGAATAGGTCAATTCAAGAGTGTGCGAGAACCATGTTATCGGATAGTAAATTACCGAGAAATTTCTGGGTTGAGGCAGTTGCAACAACTTGTTATATATTAAGTAGAATCTTAATAAGACCCTTAACTCATAAAGCAACATATAAACTTCTATATAATAAGACGCCAAAAGTATTGTATTTTAAAATATTTGAAAGTAAATGTTTTATTCTTAACATTAAAGTAAATTTAGACAAATTCGACTCTAAATCTAATAAAGGAATATTTATTGGATATTCAGAGAGAAGTAAAACATATAAAGTTTTAAATTTAAGAACTAGTACTATAAGAAAAACTTTAAATGTATCTTTTGACGAAAATTATAAGAATATGACACAACATAATGAAGATGAATGCGAAAATGAGATTGATGAAGTAAATAATGAAATTAACCAACCAAATAAAAGAATTTAACTTCTAAGAGACCACCCTGTAGAAAATATCTTAGGGGATATAGAATTTGCTATTAGAACTAGAAATCAATTAAATAATATGAGTAATTCAGCTTTTATTTCAAATATTGAACCTAAGAATGCAAAGGAAGCATCATCCGATGATTCATGGATCCTTGCCATATCCTCCTTCTAATGGAGCAAGGCAGCAGCCAAGAAGTCAACTAAGAATGTCTCAAGATCCGAATAAAAACCAGATTGGTCCGTCTCAAGATCTCCCTCAAGCATATAAAAATAATATAGGTAATAATCTAAAGGCTTCATCTTGGGCGGATCTGATAAAGAAAGGTAATCATGATACAGAATTCGACTTGAGTTTCATTCCTCCGACTGAAACAATCGGAGAAGATAAAATAGTTGTGGCTTCTGAGGCAGCCTGTATCCGTACAGAAAGTAAATGGGTTATGTCTGTCGTAGCTTATGTGTTTGGAAAATGACCGGCATATCATTACTTCAAGAACTATATTGCCCGAACATGGAACCCTAGTGGTTCTTTCGAGATTTTTACAAGGGAAAATGGGTTCTTTATCATAAGATTTACGAATGTTGAAGATAGAGAGAAGCTTATACAAGGAGGGCCGTATTTTATTAATGGGAAACTGATTATATTAAAGAAATGGTCTACAGAAACAGTTCTTGATCGGGACATCTTGAGCACTATGCCCATATGGATCCGTCTTCCAGAACTGAATCTATGACTATGGGACAAAGAGATTTTAAGTGCCATAGGGAGTCTCGTTGGAATCCCATTGAAAATGGATGAGCAAACAGCGAAGGAAACTCGTCTGAGTTACGCTCGCTTACTTGTTGAAATAAATGCAGATGCTGAATTACCTAGTGAAGCCTCGATTTACTTGCATGATGGGGAGCATATCTCTCAACAAATTACTTATGAACAAATACCAGATCGTTGTAAAATTTGCAAGATCTTTGGTCACTCTACAGATGGTTGTTTTAGCAATAAAGATCAGAGCGAGCAACCAAATGAAAATGCAAACAGTGAAAACAGTATCGATGTTAATAAAGAATCCCATTCAGGTAATAGTAACATCGACACGACAACATCAGATATGGGTTCATTAATTCCTGAGAGTATCATCATTAACTCCTTGCAATCCTACTTGGAGAATATTGAGGATAACATGAACATAGATGCCTCCAATCTACATTCGATTGAAGGTAAAAATACTCAAGGTCAAAGTGCACAACGAGCTCAGTCAACTGTAGTACCTTCAAAGGAACTGCAGGTCGCAGAATCTCCAGATAAGATAGTGGGAATCAACTCTGTAATCCCCACAAGTGCAGAGGGGATTAGTACTTCATATAATAACATAAACAAAGCAGAAGAGGGATCCTATTCTAAACAGGTCATTGAGCCCACCCCCCCTTCGATGGACTCAAGCATTATTACAGATTCATCAAATAATTATGAAAAGCCTATTGGAAATTTCTGCAATGATCTTCTTGCTGCTGATCCCATTTATACTAATGTAGCACTATTAACTAATGGCCTCATCCCCTCTAGATCAGCAATCACTCCAGAAAACATACAGGAGGCAGTAAACCAGACAATAGCAGCTGCTAAACCCTCCAGGCCTGTCTCACCTGTACCAAAGAAGAAAAAAGGCAGAACCAAAAGTCTAACAGACATAGTCACAGTAGAGGAAACAGAAGAGGAAAAAGATCATGATTTAAGAAATATATCAATAGGAATGCTAAACGGGATAAGCAATTAAAACCTACTGATAAAAGTAGCTACAAAAAAAGTGGTAAGCAGGTGAGAGTAAAGGTGGACAGCAAAAAGCACAACAGTCCTCCTTAGGTAAGAGGTATCCTTTATTATTTTATTATTATAATCATAATGGATATCATTTCTTAGAACATTAGGGGATTAAACTCCCCAGAAAGGCAGCTTGATTTAGTTGACTTTTTAGGTAATTACAAACTTAGTATAATAGGTTTGATTGAGCATAAGCTCAGTGATCAAAAGATTGATGATTTGCATAAAAAGTTATTTTCAAATTGGAGCATTGTCAATAACAACTTGATGGGAGGAAATGGTAGGATTATGATTCTTCATAACCCTACCATATGGTCTCTCATCAGCTATTTTATTGACATGCAATACATTCATTGTACTTTTAAAAATAAAGGGGGTTTATCTATAAAAATTACCTTTATCTATGCCTCCAATATTGAGAATGAAAGAATTATGCTCTGGAACTATATTGAGCAATTCAGTAAGGTCGTAAATAGCCCTTGGTTGCTTATTGGGGATTTTAATACTGTGTTTCATAATAATGAAAAAAGGGGAGGCAACCCCATTCCTTTCTCTAAACTAGAAAGGGTAGCCTGCTTTATGTTGAAATATGGATTAATAGAACCCCCCATAATGGGAAATAAATACACCTGGAAATCAGGTGAATTCAGGAGTATTCATTGTAAATTAGATAGGGTTCTATTTAACCAGCATTTCATTAACGTTTTTCCTAATGTGAAATGCTACTATACTAGTCACCATAAATTCAGTGAAAAATAACTTTGTTAACTCTCCATTTAGGTTTGTGAATGGATGGGTTTTTTAGAATGATTACAAGGATGTGGTCTCTAGTTGTTTTGTTAACAGTATTTATGGCACAGCTCAGTATAAGTTTAATAAAACATTGCATTTGGCCAAGTCTAAGTTAAAAGCCTGGAACTCTTCTAGAACCAAAAATGACATCAAAAACATAAGAGAAGAATGTAGCAGGTTGCAGAATGATTTAGATATCAATTATTCAGATAAGAGCAAGGCTGAGAATTTTTTTAATGCTCAAGCTAAGTTGGTTGATGCATTACACATTAGCTCTGTTAACCTTAAACAGAAAGAAAAAGTTAATTGGCTAACAGCTGGTGATGAAGCAAGTAAGTTCTTTTATTCTAGAATGTCTAATAGGAAGAATAGGAATAATATTGGTAAGATTATTGACATCAAAGGAAAAATAATTAATAAAGCTTCCAACATTGAGATAGAGGCTATTAATTATTTTTCCTCCCTTTATAATTCTGATAACCTTACCAGTACTTTTCCTAATATTGAATTTAAATATTTTGCTAATGACAATAGCACTGAAATTCTGCTTGCTCCTATTAGACAAGAGGAGATCAAAAATATTATCTTTAATGCTAACGATGATAAAAGTCCAGGTTCTGATGGGTTTGGAGCAAAGTTTTACAAAACACACTGGGATGAGATGCAATATATATTAAGTGATTCAATTAAGGAATTTTTTATCTCTGGCAAAATATTGAAGAATTCCAATCACACTTTTTATCACACTGATGCCAAAGGTAGAAAACCCATCAGGGCTTGATGAGTATAGGCCTATTGCCGGTTGCAATTTCATTTATAAAATCATTTCTTCTCTATTATGTAATAGATTAAAATGTTTTTTAAAGTTCATAATTTCTGAAAACCAGAGTGCTTTCATTCCTGGTAGATTAATATCTGAAAACTCTCTATTAGCTCATGATCTTATTAGGAATTTTAATATGAAATACAAAAACTCATGTGCATTAAGATTGACCTCCATAAAGCTTTTGATAAAATTAATAGAAATTTTATCATTTATGCTATGCAGAAAATGGGATTTGATGTTAGATTTTGTGAGTTGATTAAAGAATGTATTTGTAATGTAACTTACTCTATTATGATTAATGGTTCCCGAAAAGGCTTCATCAATAGCAACAGAGGAATAAGGCAGGGTGACCCTTTGTCACCATACCTATTCTATATTGTTATGGAATATTTCTCTATGCAAATGGAGCTAGAAGTACTTAAGGGAAACATTAAGCCTATTGATAGATTAAAGCCTCACATTACACACCTTTTATATGCAGATGATATGCTTCTATTCTTAAAAGCAGATAAAAGTAGTGCTATTGATGTTCACAAAATATTAGACAATATGGAAAAATATGCTGGCTTGGCTGTTTATTTAAATAAAAGCAAGGTTTATTTCAGCAAAGGTGTTCTTATTAAGGATGAGATTTTAAATCTTCTGAAATTCAAAGAAGGTAATCTCCCTGTTAAGTATCTAGGACTACCACTAAGCATCAATCAGATTAATGATAGGGACTGCATAAGACTGTTAGACATGATTCAAAATAAACTGGAGGGGTGGTCTGGTAAGCTTCTTTCTCTAGCTGGTAGGATGGAGTTAACACACACTGTCATCACTGCTATGGTTATTTATTGGGTCCAGTCTCACAACATTCCTAATAGTGTCATTTGCAAAATTGAAAAATTGTGCTCCAATTTTATTTGGAGATGAAAATATCATAAAGTAACATGGGACATAGTTTGTAAGCCTAAAAAATTTGGAGGACTTGGGCTCAGGAAAATTAATGATATTGCTGAAATTAGTAAATATAAACTCTTTTGGAAATTTCTGGATGGTAAATCTCTTTGGTCTAGATGGATGAGAGCAAAATATTTAAATAATAATAAAAATTTCTGGACTGCTAGAAAAGAATTGCACCATTCATATGTTTGGAAAAATATTCTTGATTGCAGAGATATATGTAGAAAATTTATGCACAGAAAATTAAAAGATGGTAGTCAAACCAGCTTATGGTTTGACCCATGGATTAGTGGCAATTCACTAATCAACCTTCTGGGTTGGAATAATTTATATATATTATGGGGGGTAAATGATAAAGTGCAGAGCATTATTTCTAATAACTGTTGGAGCTTTCATAATAACCCTGCTGCCAGTATTTTTAAAAACTCTATTTTGGGTATTCAAATAGATCAGGATTGTTATAAGGATCATTGGAATTGGTACTTGTGTTCCAACGATAAATTCTCTTTCAAAAAGGTGTGGGAGTTTTTACAAGGGAATGAAGTGGGGGTCAATTGGCATAAAATAATTTGGTGTAAATCAAATTGTCCCAAAATGGCTTATTGTGCTTATTTTGCTTTGTTAAATAAACTCCCAACTAGAGAAAAATGCTGTAAATGGTTTAAAAAATCTGAAAACCTTTGTCTTTTTTGTAAAAAAGAGGTTGAAAGCTCCAATCACTTATTTTTTTACTGTAGTTTTTCCCAGTACATCTGGTTTAATGCCAAATGCACTTAGGGTTTCAGTCACGCTCATGCTACTTTGAACATAAGGGATAGTATTGAATATATATCAAAGTTTTTTAAGCCCAAGTCATACAAATTCAATAGAGCATGTGTTTTACTAACTGCATCTATTTATTATATTTGGAGAGAAAGAAACCAAAGACTTCATAATGGTAAGAAAACTACTTGCACCCAAATCTGGAACACTATTCTTCATGATAGTGATATTATCATGAAAAAAGCTAACAGATTTGGGAATGATAATATGCATAATCTTAAGTCTTATAAAGAATATGCAGATGGTGATAAACAAGTTGAAGAATTTTTACTAAATGGCAAGCAGCTCTCCAATAAAAAACTCTCAAGCATCAACACTGGTGAAAGAAGCCCTTGTCATGCAAATAGCCTCCAACACTGTAAAGGGAGGAACCACAACATTATTGATAGTCATCCTCCAAATTTTAAAAATAGGAGCAATAAGACCATGTCCTTACCTATTGCAGGAAGCAAAGAATTTCTTCACACCAACAAAGATGCTTTGATTAGATCTGACGTCCTCACTAGGGCTTCCACTAACCCTACAATTAATTATAATGTCAGAATGGGAAGTAGACAATTTTATGATTCAAGAGTGCGTGGTTTTTTTAGCAATACACATAGTAATCAAATGTTTTTACCTGTGACAGAGCGTGGTTCCTCCAGCAGTGATCCAGATCTCGCAAAGCATCTAAATATGAAGAATTCTAATGAAAAGTTCAGATTTTTACATAGAATCGGGGATAATCACTACAAGTGCAAGTTGAACAACCGAATTTATCACTTATCTGTATGGACTAAAGGAGAAAGCAGCTTTAACAGCTCGGAGAACAACAACAGAGAATTATTTGGACTAAAGAGAAGCTTTGGGAGCATGGAAAGTTCAGATCTTAAAGATATAAACTCTACAACTCACACAGAGCTTCTAGATTTGCCTTCGAGAAAGCATTATACACATCAGGGATGTTTTGAAGTCAATTGTAAGCTGGCTTCGAGCAATCATAGCAGGGATACCAACGAAGAGATGGTGTGGAAGCCGCCATGAAGTCATCGGACTTAATTTTCTCGGAGGAGCCGCCATTTACGAGTGTTTGTGAGATAAGAGAGAATTGATAATGTCGGCTAGGGTTTCAATCCCTCCGTTGTTTTGTTTGTTAGGTCTGGGCTTGTACCAGTTTTCGTTTGGGCCTTGGGCCAAACTATGTTTTTTAGCCTATTTCAAAAAAAGAAAAAGAAAAAAAGGTTGGCTGCATCTATTAGCACCCCTATAATTACTCTTCACACCACATTCAAAATATTAAATTAAAAATTCCATGTTTGCCCTTGAACAAATTAATTACGAATTTTGTTAAATGTAACTAAAAATCTTAATTGTAGTTCACTGTGGCATTGATCGAAACCGACAAACGTTTCGAGGATGATATCGACTGATCCAATCAATCCCGTTCTCGAATGCAACTCAGCAAAATCGTTGCCTAACTTCGATCAAGATGAAAAGACAGATCGAAAACCATTGTGATGTCGCTGCTTAGATTTTCATTTCATACATTTATTTTCATGTTGTTTGCCTCTTTTTCCATTACGGATAGTGGATTGTAAAGTTGCTAGGGTTTCGGTAGAGAAAAGAAAAACAGTAAAAAGGAAATAAAAATAAAGAAAGAAAAAAAAAGATAATGAAAAAATAAAGGTAATTTAGGAATAAATGGGGTGGGAATAGGAAAAACCAGGGTGGAGATTATTTTTTAAAACTGCCGGGGTGGGAAGAGCAAATTGAGGGGTGTCAATAGATCTAGCCAAAAAGGTTTTCGTTAACCTTCCCAAATTTGTTCGTCACCTTCCCAAAAGCAAAAGTATTTGCATTCTTCTCCACCAAATCTCGCTTCCCGCAAAATAAATTTCTCTCTAGAATCGTTTCTTCACACCGTTCTTCTCCACTAAATTATTCATGCCATTCGTCTTTCGTCGCACCCGCTCTATTCCATGCTTTGATTTCTAGAACCCTAATTCCTTGCTTCGCTTCCTGGTTTTACTGGAGCTTTTCCTTCTAAACATTATGCTGGGTATCCATTTTTCTCCTTTTCTTTCCAATTATATCAATCCATTTCCGTTATTTTTTCGAAGAATATCGATTAGTTTCCTATGTGTTTTTAGGTATGTCAATATAGATGAAAATCGTGAAATCCTCCTTTGAAATTACGGATCTTGTTAAAATCTCTAATATTCCGATAGATTCGAATATTATAAAAATTCAAATTCTAGATTCACATATCTTTTGATTTTGTAGTATTTTGTCGCATTAGACGTATTTTGTTTATTGATTGTTCGAAGATAATGAGACTGAATGGAGATTATAGGAATTATAATGATGAAAATGATAATAGAAATGGAAGCGAGATTAATCCGATGGCAGCTTCCTCTTCTTCCTCATAGTTGAAGCTTGTTGTTGAATATGCTCTAACATCGAAGAAAGTTATGAGCTTTTTGCAACCTAAGGTTGAAGGTTTTGCTGGAAAAAATGGAATATTTGTTGTTCAGATTGATCATCATCGTCCTCTGTCAGACCAAGGACCCTTTGATATTGTACTGCACAAGCGACTGGAAAGGAGTGGGACCGAATTCTTGAGGACTATCAGGAAAGACATCCATAAGTGAATGTCCTTGATCCTCCTGATGCCATACAACCTTTACATAATCGCCAGTTAATGCTTCAGGATGTAGCTGATATGAACTTATCTGATGCTTTTGGTGAAGTTGGTGTTCCCAAACAAATGGTTATCACCAAAGAGTCATTATCTATTCTGGATGCAGAGTCTAAGGCTGGTTTATCATTGCCATTAGTTGTTAAACCATTAAGTGCTAAGTCCCACAAATTGTCGCTAGCCTATGATCAGTTCTCGCTATCAAAGCTGGAGCCTCTTCTTATTTTGCAGGAGTTTGTTAATCATGGTGGTGTTCTTTTTAAGGTTTACATAGTAGGAGAAACCATTAAGGTCGTACGTAAATTTTCTCTTCCAGATCTTGATGAACATGAATTATCAAAAAATGCTGGTGATTTCCGCTTTCCGAGGGTTTCATGTGCTGCAGCTTCTGCATATGTTGCAAACTTAGCTGATCAAAGTTCAAACACTAATATGTATATTGAGATAATTTTATCTTACATTTTTTATATTGAGAATAAAAGCCCAAGATGATTTTTCTTCAATTCAATGATTTTTCTCCATTATTTGTGCTTGTTTGTTACTGCAGGTGGGTGGGGAAGGATATGAAAAATGATGAATCTTTGGTGGTTCATGTGATTTTGCGTGAGGCTCTGTGAAGGAGGTTTAGGTCTGCCATATGGTGGATGTTGAGGAGGGTTTCAGGTTGTGGTGGTAGGGAAAGCTACACGGTGTTGTCTTGGAGGCGTGAGCATGTCACAAACTCACAACTGATGTACCAAAGCTTGGTGCTTCAGCTTAGATTGTTAAGGTTATAGCATGTCTCCCTCTTCTTTTAGTCATATGTTATATGCTTACAGTTCAAATTTTTTGATACATCATTTCTATATCTGAATAATTTTAGGCATTTCTGTTAATAGTTTCAAACGTTTTGCCCTCCTCCTTCACCGAGTACTTTGGTGCTTATGTTCAGTTGGTATATCTTGTGAGAAGTTACGAGAATATTTTTTTGTATGTGTAGCATTGCTCATACTTATGATAATTCGTAAAATCTGTTGATGCAGAGAGATAGTAGTTTAAGTTGCCGTTTGCAACTTTTTGAAACAGATTTTTTTTAAGATATAATAAAGTTCACCATCGACAAAACAAAACAGCTTCAAGTGCTTGCAACTTTCATTCAAAGGTAGTTATATGTGAAAATCTTTGAATGTATAGTTGCAAATTTCTAAATATAACTTAATTTCCTGTGAATGTTAAATGTGAGAAAGCTTTTCTTGTAAAATACTATTTTCACTAGCGACCTAATTGTCAATATATATAGTAATATTTTCATGTCAATGAACTTAAACTTCGATTCAAAATTTGACAGTTTCCTGTCCGTCTAGGAGTTTCAGTGCCCATTCAAGAACAGAAGTTGGAAAACTACCACAATAGCATTTCACGTCAACAATCATGACAAAACCAGCAGTAATTTCAAGCATGGCACTTTAGGTTTTTATTTTGCTACTTCTGTTTACCTGATTCTGTAGGGATTCTAACTTACAGAAACATATTGTATGCCTCAGTTGCCCGGTTGTGACAACAGTAGGCTATAAGGATCAACTGGCAATCGTTATCCATGCTTCAGATTGCCTTCCCTCAGGAGATCAGGTATATGTGGTGCTGAACATTAATATACTGAAATTTTTATTAGCACAAGTCTTTTACTGTTTTCTGGGCTGTTCTCTTGAAATTTATAAAAGATAACAGTAATGCTGTTATTGGAAGGTTAGCTTAGTTGTTTGTAAACCTGACATCTTTATTAAATTGTGCACAGATGCTTGTAGTTATAGCGTTTAACATATACAAGAAAACCCGACCTATCAAATGCCGTCTTCCTCTGACTCCTAATTCTTGCTTATCATGGTTTGGATTTAGTAAAGGGGGGAAATTAAGTGCATATGACTCCAAGGTGTGATTTGAATGCCTATAGATGTTTGTTTTATTGATCGTTTAATAGAAGCTATTTTATTGTAATGTGTTTAGGGAGTGTTGAGAGTGTTCACAAAACAATTTGGTGGCACTTGGCTTCCACTCTTCAGGTATACATTGTGATAAAATTTGGGTTCTTCATCATCCTAGCATTCATATTTTAAGAATCCAACGATGATTTGATATATAGTGCAAGCAGAGCAAGGAAATCCAAAGAGGAAAATTATTGGGTAGTGGGCTTAAGTGCAAACATACTATTTTGTATAGTGTGCAATGCTCCTGGAACCTATCCTTCGGTAAGGTTTTATTTGGCCTTCTATCTCTATTGCTTGCGTTTTGTGTACATATATACATATATAAATATGTGAAATATGCATGCATGTATGTACATTCATTATCTATAATTTGCAAGAACCCTAGTAAGTACTTAAGATTTACAGTTTGTGTTTTACTGGAAAATTATTGGGTAGTGGGCTTAAGTGCAAACAAACTATTTTGTTTTCACCTTTTATGGCATGATTCTTCTAATCTAATTTCAATAGTCAGGCAAAGTACCATTCACTGTTTAATCCACACTTACCGTTGGAGACATTGGAATCCTTTCAGCTTATTTTCCTTGCTCCCCAAGACAAAAAAGATCTTTGTTGGTGGGATACCAGCTGATGTAACCGAAGATAGCATTTTTGTTAGTTGATCATTGGTTGATATGCTTATGCCATCTTTAATTTCAGAGAACTCCTGTAGAGCTCCCATGTCCTCCATTGTGCTTCTTTATTGAACATCTGTAAGTGATTTTTTTTAATGGATTCCGTCTGCACATCATGTCCTCCAAAACTTTTTAGTCAAGTGTGAACTGTTGAAATCAATTTCTATCGGTAGTCTTACTAGTTTATTCGGGTTTTAATTTTTTTTTTTTTTAATAGTTCCATTTTTGTACCCACATTTTTCATCATATGAGAAATATCATATCTGCATGCGTACAGAAATTATTATTGGGTAAAGTTGTTTTTTAAGGGGTTATGAATCTTTGAAATTGCCACATTAACATTTCTTCGTTGTATAATTCTTAATCAGAGGATCTCAAGAACTTCTTTTCCAAGTATAATTCTTAATCAGGGGATTAAACGACTAAGAATACATATATCTTTGTATGTTTTGCTTGTGTTAGCTTGTTATTGGTAAACTAGCAAAAAGTAACCCCAATGATATTTTTATGTAAAAAGGAAGCCATGAACCTACCAATTAAATATTTTAAATTGCAAAGAGTTTCCCGGTCACTATCAGATTATTGTGCATTTGCTATCGAATAGATGACTGTCCAGTATTTGACGGTTTGCAAGTTCAATTTACTTGCTATTTTTCATGATAGTGCAAGAGCATGTATTATGTTATCAGTAATGCTATATTATTTCACATACATTGAAGGCTGATTCATCGATAAAAGCTTTAGATTAGGCAGATTGTTTATATGTAATTCAATACAAGTTTATGCTTTTATTACATGCGTTCTAACCAATGCTATTCATGTTCTGCAGTTACCGAAGGTTGCAACAGGAGGAGAGACCAAATCATTCTTAAAATTTATCAATAACCAGCCTTGATTTCAATGAATGTCTAAAGCCATTTTATCATATTATAATATCTAAAGAGGTTACCTTGTGTTTTGTGCATGCATATATTGGCAAACTGAACAAGGAATTCTTCGATCACTTGAACCTTGAACTCGGACAACTCAGATTTACAGTATCTAAAACACCGGTTAGTTTATTCCTTGGGGATGACATGACCTGAATTCACTTTGCTTGGAATGTTGCATATTCACAGGAGGTTGAGGATGGGAGTTACTGAGTTGGAAGTAATGCAGAATGTCTTAACACAATTAACAGGAGAGCATCAGAGAATCATCTTAACTGCCGCCACTTTAGAATCCCGTTATGCTGAATTTAGAGTAAAGATGGAGATTAAAGAAGGATTTGGATGTTTGTGCATAATACTTGATTCAGAATGTTAGGTTCTTTTCTTTCAGGAGCCTCAACATTTGTTCTTGGATATGTATATCTTGCGTATACATGCTATAAGATGGTGGGATTAAATAAATCACAGATTGAGCAGTTGAGGTTTTGGTGCCAGTATTGGATTTTAGTTGGGGCGTTGACAGAATGTACAGTGAAGCGAAGCTTGCACTTTTCATATATCTATGGTACCCAAAAACAAGGGGAACTTCTCATGTCTATGAAACCATTTTCCGGCCATATGCCGCGAAACATGAACCTGAGATTGACCGTAACTTGACTGAGTTGAGAACAAGAGCTGGGGACATGATTGTACAATACTCAAAAAGCTTTCTAAGCTATAGCAAGACTAGAAATTTTGAAATATTACAATATGTTGTTGCTTCACAGTCAGCGTCTCAGTCGTCAATAGTGCTTCCTACTCAGGAAAAAGCTGTTCAGCGCAAACCTCCATCTCCGAGAAAGCCGATCCAGAGAGCTCGTGAAACAACATCAGTTTCTCATCAAGCTCAGGTGCCGACTTAGCCTACTGTACCTCAACAGCATGCACGTTCTTTGAAGAATCTTATTAAGGAAGAAACTACTGCTACTGATACACAAACAGTACCTTTTACCATTAATAAAAGCACATCATCATTCATCATCAGTGAATGCAAATATCAAAACAAGCACTGGTACTGCTGCTAGTATGCCAAGCTCTTTGGAGTCTACTGTTTTGGTTTCGACTATATCTACAACTGCAACCCCGGAGGTAATGCAGGTAGATGCAGTCATCGGTAAGTCCATTCCTGCTACTCTAGAAGAAGCCTCTTTTGAGGAAGCGATCTATATTACTCGTGCGCAGTTAAGAAAGCGATTTGCACCTTCGGCTGAATCTTAATGAACTATGTTTTATTTTTTGTTAACTCAATTTGACATTAATATGAAATTGAAAACATACGTATTGAACTTATTTTTTGTTAGTTCATCAATTATCTTGCTATCATGAACATGTGTTACATTTGTTGAGATTTTATTTTTTTGGGTCAATAACTGCCTATGAAATTGTTGTGAAGATTCAATTGATTGCTGTTATTATAATATATTGAAAAGCGTTATAAAAGATAATGTAATACATGAGCTTGCTGACAAAGGATATCATCTAATAGGTGTTATATCTACATATATTATAGTAGCATATACAGGCTGTAAAATGATTTAGAAATGCGATCTTGTTGGTTTATAGCGCGATAAACACGCTATTGAATTAATATTTTATAGCAGCTACCCTTATGTATCATAGCGGCATATAGCCACTATAATATCATACCCTTTTATAACGGTAGTTTCTGTGTTATAATTATGTAACTGTTTTTTTATAGCATGTCGATATACATCGCTTTTCGGGCCGCTATAGTATTGTTTGATAGCGGCTATATGCCGCTATAAAAGACTATTTCTGTTGTAGTGACAAAGATATAGTCAAAAGGGAGGAATAGATTATGATAAAACTTTCACTCTTGTAGCAAGATTAGAAGCAATTAAGATTTTACTAGCCTTCGCTAATTATAATAATTTCAAATTATTTCAAATGGATGTTAAATGTGCTTTTTCAAATAGATATGTTAAAGAAGACGTATATGTAGAGAAACCTCCTCTTTTTGAAGACGAAAAATTTCCAAACCATGTACATAAATTAAAGAAAGAATTTATGGATTTAAATAAGCTCGTATAGCATGGTATGATAGGTTAAGAACGTAT
The DNA here is from genome assembly GCA_030737875.1 of Allium sativum. Lineage (NCBI taxonomy): Eukaryota > Viridiplantae > Streptophyta > Magnoliopsida > Asparagales > Amaryllidaceae > Allium > Allium sativum. The sequence continues at coordinate 840,737,693 of CM060924.1, forward strand.
CTATTACAATCTAACTTCGAAACTGGTAAAGTAGATAATACACTTTTCATTAAAAGAATTAAAGACGATATTCAATTAGTACAAATTTACGTTGGTGATATTATTTTTAGATCAACAAATAATCAAATGAATAAAGAATTCTTAGATATTATGACACGAGAATTTGAGATGAGTCATATGGATGAACTTACATTTTTCTTAGGCTTACAAATAAGATAACTAAAGAATGGAATATTTATTAATCAAGAAAATACGTTAGAGATCTAATTAATAAATATAATTTAACTACAACTAATGGAAGACCTACACCTATGGCAACTAATATAGCTCTAAGTAAGGACGATATGTCAAAAGATGTTGATCAAAAATTATATAGAGGAATGATAGTATCGTTGTTGTATATAACCGCTTTGTGCAAGATATCAATCTCAACCTAAAGAAACTCACTTAAAAGCCATAAAACGTATTCTAAGATATGTAAAACATACATTAGATTTTGGAGTATTTTACCCTAAAAATGATTCGTTTAATTTAATATCCTACTGTGATGCTGACTATGCGGGATGTAAATAGGATCGTAAAAGCACTAGTGGAACGTGTCACTTCTTAGGTCACTCGCTAGTCTTCTGGTTTAGTAAAAAGCAAAATACATTATCCTTGTCAACAACTGAAGTAGAATATATATCTGCTGGTTTAGCTTGTTCACAAGTAATATATATGAAACAAACTCTAAAAGATATTGGATTAAATATAAATAAATCACCTATATACTATGATAATACAAGCATTATAAATATATCTAAAAATCCAATGCAACATTCGAGAACTAAACATATTGATATAAGACATCATTTCCTCAGAGATAACATAAGTGAAGAGAGAATTTCACTAGAATTCATAGAAATAGAAAAACGAATAGCTAATATATTAACAAAACCTTTAAATGAAGCAACATTTACTATATTTAGAAGAGAATTAGGCATTTTCTCTTTAAGTGAAATAGATTAATTAAATATAGTATAAAATATAATAAAATTTAGAAAAATAAAAATAAATAATGTATGTATGTCGACATACATGTTCATACATGTCGACATATAACTGCTATATTTTTAAATTTAATTCCCACCAAAAAGTAGTTATAATCTATATTTAAACTCCTAATTTTCAAAATTCTTCTTTTTATCTTCATTTTCTCTCAGTCTAAACTCTGAAATAAAATAAACAATGTCCTCCTCTAATAATACAACCAAAACAACCCCATTTTGTTTTCCAGACCATCCGAAGGTCCTTTCCATATAATACGGTAGTAAAAGTGATGAAATTGGAAGAATCTATGAAGGATACGCTGCAAATGTTGACTGAACTATAATTTCTTCAAATAAGAATGAATAGAGAACAAGCGAAACAAGCGAAGATAATAAGAAATATACAATGGTTTGTGATGGATAATCAAACCAATCCTATCGTCATTGAAGATGATAATCAAGAAACATATATGGAAGAAGAATACGAAAAAGAGGAAAAAGAAGTGGAAGAGGAAGAAGAGACACTAAACGAAGACATGGAAGAAGATGAACAAGTAATTTGCGTAGGTGAAGTGTGTTTTGACCAAGATGGCAATGTGATCGAGCAATGTGGGGAATTCTGTCTTCATTATCCCCATTGCCCAATTCACAAATCCCAGATTGTTAAGAAACACTAAACATTTATGGAATTTCATATATCTATGTTCATGATGTGCGTAAATACGTATTACGATTGTTTAGATTGCTTGTTTGGATTGTTCATAAATATTGTTTGTTTGCTTAGTTTATACAATGTTTGTTTGACATTGAAAGTGGGATAAATTTTAATGAGGGATTTGATCTTTCACGACCATCGTAAATGGCGGCAGTGGCATCTTCCACTTCTTCTCCATCCTCCTCCTTTGCCTTCGCTTCTGACTTTCCCCCTCTTCCATTGCAGCCCTCGCCTCCTAAACCCCCAAATTCACCTCCCTCCAAGGTTTATTCCTCTTCTACACAAGAATTTCCTTCTGATAAAAATTTCTCTTCTAAAGCTTCGTTTCCTGCTTTCGTGAAATCTGATTTTGTATCTCTCTTCACTGCTCTTCCTCGGAATACTGGATCATATCAGCCTTGCCAATTTGACGTTTCTAGAGATTGTAAGAAAAAAAAATCCATATCTGGTAAAGAACGAAGGAATCAAATATTGGAGTAATTTCCTCGTCGGTTTCTTTCTTGATGGTACGTTATCCTATCTTGTTGTTTCTAACTATCTTAAGAGTTATTGGCATTTAAATGGTGAGATTTATATTATTTCCGATGGCTTTCATTTTTACTACAAATTTTCTAATGATGCTGATCGAGAGAAAGTACTGCACTCTGACCCAATCTTTATTCGAGGGAGAATGTTCATTATAACAATATGGGATCCAACAATTGGATGTGCTCAATCTCAGATTAAAAAAGTACCAATCTGAATACATTTGTATAGAATTCCTATGATTCTTTGGACGCTGATTGGTATTAACTAGCTGGTGAATCATGTTGGTAGGCTTATTTGTTAAGACACTAGCATTGAAAGATTAAGTAGATTTAGATACGCGAAGGCATTAGTGGAGCTATCCCTTGATTTCGATCTTCCTGATTCTATTGATTTAGATGGTTTAGGTGATTTGTGATGGCCTGCCCCGGACCAGCCGACATTTCCCTGAAATGCGTTGTGCCAATGCCCGACTAGCACGGGACGGTCGTCAAGGAAAAAGGGTTTTGAAATGATGAACCACCAAGAACCTGTAGTATATATCACAGCGCATGGAATAAAATATAATAATAACATAACTTGATATAAAACAGACGAGATAATACATAAGCTGAAAACTAAACCATCATAGCAGCGGAATCCAAGATACGGCTTATGATCCAAACCATTATTACAAGTTAAAAATACTGTCTCTAAAGCAAAATAGAAAAGGTACACTACTAATGCCCAAAGCAGTGACCAACAACAACAAAGGGAGAATATATGTAAATAGTACGTGGAAGCCTCCTGCTCGTCTCCGGACAGCTATCGTACATAACCACCTAACCTATCTCTAGTCTGCTCATTTAGGAGCACCCAGAGTAATAAGAAGAGACATAAAACTCTGGGTCAGAAAAATGTCTGGTATGAGAGATAGCAGCAAAAATAAATAATAACAGGTATAAATGATCATACCTGAACCTGCAACCAAAGAGTTAGCACAACAAGGTGTACAATACTCTAAGGTAACACTAACATAAAGTGTAAAGTGGAAGTGTGCATGTCATGGTGATAACAAACATCAAACATAGCAATCATCCTTACATCTCTCACTCAGTGCGTAAAGCATACAATATCCATTACTTTGTTCACCAAATCCTTTGCTACGACCATTTTGCCCTGGGAAGTCTGAATGACCCCATTGCGCTGGCCCATAGCCACTAATCCCTTGCTACGATCACCTTGCTCTTGGGAGTCCTAATGGCCCCATTGCACTAATCCATAGCCATGCTATGATCACTTGCTCTTAGGAATCTTAACGACCTCATTGCGCTGATCCATAGCCACTGATCCGTCTCTCAGTGGTGAACCAAAACTATAGATATCGATAACCCCTTTGCACACGTCTCGTAGCAAAGATCAACTTTAGAAGTTATCTCATCAATCCCTATTTGGATCCTGAGCCATAACTTCTCATCTGGACTCCCTTTGCATCTCTGGTTATAGTCGAAATTAGAATCAATCTTCTGAAGAGTCTACGATCATCAACGCTCATTCTTACTCCATGTGGACCGATCGTTCGTCCATTCTCCATCAGGTTCAGTCGCTAAAATCTCCCCTCTGGGTTCGGTCGCTCCCACTTCCTCCTCATATGTTACTTCATAAGGTTCGTTCGCTCGAGCTTGACTCGCTCGCTCGAGCTCCCACCTCCTGGCTTAGTCGCTTGCTTGATCCCTATCAGGCTCGGCCGTTCGTGGATGCTTCACCAGGGTCACTCGCTCGAACCCCCTTCATCAGGCTCACTTGCTCTTTCTTCTCTGGGCTCGCCCGTATTCAAATGGATTGGTCGTTCATACATATCCCAACGTGGTCAGTCGGTCGAACTCAACCCCAGGGTCGATCGCTCGAGTCCCTCCCTTGGTTATAAACATCTTTCATGGGGTCGGTCGTTCAAGCTCCTCCCCTAGGTCGTCGCGCGACTCAGAACCTGCACTATTTCCAGCAAGCTATTTTCGCCTCTCGACGGCGTTTTCGACAATTTTAACTTTCCTATGCAACAATAGAACATACCAAACAACAGTAATAACATGTATAATCAATTACAAACATCAAAACATCTATCACATGTGTTATTTAGGATCAAACATACCTGAATCCATGATTTTCCCCTTAATCATGTTTAACCATACGATTAGCAAACAAAATCCAAATTAACCCAAATTAACCTAAATTTATATCACAGGCATAAAATAATATTTAAGAATTTCTATTTTTTTTTTGAGTTATAATTTCGTTAATTATCACTAATCACCCCTAATTAGCCATAATTAGTGTAAAAACAAGCTAATCACTCACCTTAGCTACAAAAAAATGATAGATCTGAAGTTCTAACTGATTTGGCACGGATTCCTATGTATAGCAGCAGCTCTATCCCAATTTTGATGCCAATCTGCCTTAATTTGATGTTGATTATGCTAATATGTGATTAGAAATTGATTTGGGGGTTGGAGGCCATTGCTAAGGTTTGAGAAATGTAAATGGCGGCTAGAAAATTGAAATGAGATGGTTTTCTAACTCATTTCAGACTCCCCATAACCCTAACCCCGAAATGGGTTATGGGTCCATCCGCTAATTACCCTATTAAGCCTGCTTAAGAAGTTTTTCACCTTCTAAACCTTATTTCGGCCATATCTCCCAAACAGTACGTCCGTTTGACAAATGTGACCACTCTACGGAAAGGTAAACCATCATTCGAGCCCAACGGAAGTGGTTTCAAGTTAAAATTACTTACTAGTCAAAATTTATAGGCGAAAAATGATTCGCCAGGGGCAAAATGGTCATTTAAAATTCAGCAAAAATCGTGAACATAGGAAATGACCCTAATAGTCGTTCTCTAAAGTTAAACGACGACCGTACGACTTCGTGTGTGAATAAAATAAATATTCTACGATCCTTCGATGCGTAGAACGTGGGTCGTTACACTCTCTCCCCTTAAGAAATTTCGCCCTCGAAATTCCTTAACTAAAGCATACAAAGGTATCCCACATGCCTATCAGCCATTTACAAACAATCAAACGTACATAACAACACAACAAGCCTATCCTAGCATGCGGTCTACTAACGAGGGAATAACTAAATCGCGATCAAAATCTTACCAGGCAAAGAGTTCTGGATATGACTTTCTTATGCTTTCCTCGGTTTCCCAAGTAGAGTCGTTCTCACTATCGCCCCACTGGACCTTGACTAGTTCCACCGTCTTCCTTCAAAGTTGTTTCGTATCGTGCCCGACAATATGAATCATCCTGCGGCTCCCAACTGCCTCGGATTCTACCTCGGTATCGTCCAACTGATCTGGTGAAATAGTCATATTAGAATCATGCACGAACTTCCTTAACTGGAAAACATGAAATACGTCGTGAACTCCCGCCATCTTGTTAGGCAATCCAACTTTATATGCCAAATTCTCCACTTACTCAAGAACTGGAAATGTTCCAACAAATCTTGGTGCCAACTTACCTCTCCTGTCAAATCAAATTACATGCTTTAACGGAGAAATCTTGACAAATACCAAGTCGCCAACGGAGAATTTCAATTCTCTTCGTCTTTTATCAGCATAACTTTTCTGCCTATCCTAGGCGACCTTCATTCGCTGTTGAATAACCTTTATCTTATACGACGTTTCTCTTATTACATCTTGCCCAAGCACAAATTTCTCATCGGTTTCCAACCAACATGATGGTGAGTTGCACGATCTTCCGTACAAAGCTTCAAATGGAGTCATACCAATACTGGATTGATAACTATTATTATATGCGAATTCAACCAGATGCTAATGGCCATCCCATGATCCTCCAAATCCAGTATACAAGCTCTTAATAGATCCTCTAATACATGATTCACCCTCTCTGTTTGACCGTCGATTTGAGGATGATACACGGTATTGAGATGTAATTCTGACCCTAAAGCCTTTTGTAAGCTCTTCCAAAACCCACTAGTAAATAATGGATCTCGGTCACTCACAATGCCTTTAGGTACTCCATGAAATCTCACTACCCACTTCATATATAGTTCTGCTAACTTAACTGCCGTTCTATTCGACTTGATCTTTATAAACCTTGCACTTCTGGTCAATCGATCCACAATCACCCAAATACTATCATGATCTGACCTAGTCTTTGGTAAACCATCAATGAAATCCATTGAGACTTGTTCACATTTCCATTCGGGAATTTCCAATGGTTATAACAAACCACTAGGCTTCTTTTGCTCAGCTTTAACTAGCTGTCAGTTCATGCACTTGGATATAAACTTTCCAACGTCTCTTTTCATCCCTTCCCAGTAGTAGGTCTGCTTCATGTCTCGATACATCTTGTTACCACCGGGATGTATAGTCAATTTCGAGTGATGAGACTCTCTAAGCACTTCATCTCTCAATCTATTAATGTTGGGTACAACTAATCTCCCATTCTTTCGAAGCCACCTTTCTCTATCAAGTCCATACTTGTTCATCTCCTCATCATCGATACCCATCTCTCTCTTGGAGATGATTTCCAATAGGTTAGGATCGTCCCTCTGAGAGGAACCAATCCGCTCAATCAAGGTTGGTCTGATCGTCAAACTTGCTAACACCTCTGGATCCAATTCGCACTTAGGTCTGAAATCATATCTTGCGATATACTCCAGTTGCTTCAATTCTAGAAACATAGCACCTAAAATGGAATGTCTCCTACACAATGCATCAGCTACCGCATTGCCCTTCCCGGGTGTGTATGCGATATTGAAATCATATGAAGCCAAGAACTCTAACCATCTTTGCTGATGAAGATTTAAATCCTTTTGGAAGAAAAGCTACTTTAATGATTTATGATCGGTAAACAACTCGAATCTTTCTCCCAAGAGGTAATGTCTCCACATCTTAAACGCAAACATGATCGCTGCCAATTCCAAATCATGGGTAAGATACCTTTTCTCATGCGGTTTCAGTTGCCGACTAGCATAAGCTACAACCCTACCTCCTTGCATCAATACAACACCTAGTCCAGTACCATAGGCATCCGTGTATACCGTCATTTCTTCGTTCACCTTAGGAATAACTAACACTGGTGCACACGTTAACCTTTCCTTTAGACTCTTAAATGCATCTTCGCACCTTCCATCCCAAGCAAAAGCTTGATTCTTCTTGGTCAACTGAGTTAACGGTGCCGCTATCTTGGAGAAGTCTTGGATAAACTTACGATAATATCCAGCTAACCCCAAGAAATTTCTCACATCCGTTGCATTCTTGGGCGTAGACCAATCTTGTACCGTAGCCACCTTCGTAGGGTCCACGACAATACCCTTCTCTGAAACAACATGGCTCAAGAATCTCACTTCCCTCCTCCGTAAGTGACACTTAGAAACTTTTGCTTTCGATTGGTGTTTCCTTAACACCTCCATCACTGTCCTCAAATGTTCCTTGTATTCTTCCTCTATCCTCGAATAAACTAAGATCGTCCACGAACACAAGAACAAACTTATTCAATTGATCTCTAAAAACTCTATTCATAAGATCCACAAAATATGCGGGAGCATTAGTCAACCTGAATGGCATGACCAACCACTCATAGAATCCAGACGGCGTCCGAAATGCCGTTTTCGGTATACTCTCAGCTGCTACTCGGAGCTGATGAAATCCTATCGCAAGATCTAACTGGGAGAACACTCTTGCTCCATTTAACTGATCAAACAAATCGTCTATCCGCGGAAGAGGATGCTTATTCTTCCTTGTCACCTTGTTCAACTCGCGGTAGTCCACACACAATCGAAGGGAACCGTCGGCCTTAGTAGCAAACACAACTGGTGCTCCCCTCTTGGAAACACTTCTTCTGGTAAATCTCCTCTTCAAAAGATTGCTTACTTGCACCCCGAGCTCTCGTTGCTTCCTTGGTGCCATACGATGAAGTGGCATCACTATACGTCTGGCATATTTCACTAAATCAATTTGAAACTTGATCTCTCGGTGTGGTGGAAGTCCGGTCACTTCGACTCCCAACGGTCACCCTTTGCCCATCATCCCCCCTAACGGTCATTGAAGACCCCTCACAGTCTACCAGCACCCTATATCTTTGGAGCCAATCGACTCCCAAAATAATGCCAAACCCAGTAAAGCCCAAGACAAAGCAATCACAAGCAAACATACATCCATGACTCGATAAGACCAAATTACGACAAATCATACTAAGGCTAGTCGAGCCATCGATTGGGTTCGTCACAACTAAAGGTCTATCGACATTCTCGGGTTCCAATCCCAACCCATCTACCAGGTCACTAGAAACGAAGGAGTGGGAAGCCCCAGTATCAAACAACACTGAACAGGAACATCATAAACAGAAAGCATACCTTGAATAACGACGCCCTTTCCTTTCTCCGCCACAGTTGGGGCATTCGACGAAGAAGGAACATTGTTGATAGCATATATTTTCACAATCTGCTTCTCTTTAGGGGGTTGTGGACATTTATCTTTGTGATGTCTCACTTGGCCGCAATTGAAGCACTTCCTGTCCGCTGGCTTTGCTTGACAATCTTTGGCATAATGGCCCTTCTTTCCACAGCTATAGCACTCAACATCTTTCTTATTCTTTTTCTAGCCATCCTTAGCTTGGTTCTGTTTCCTGTTATTCTGCGAATTATTCTTGCCTCCACTGCTTGCCTGCGGCTTTGGGTCCCCTGCAGATGTAATAGCAACCTCTGCCTTTGACTTAAGGTAAAGGCTCTCAGATCTCAATGCCTTTCCCACAATAGACTCGAATGTCTCATTTATATGATTTATCAGTATTTCCCCCAAGTACTCATCTAAGCCATTTATGAACTTCTCGTTCTTCTTCTCTGTAGTGTCGATAAGAGATAATTCATACTTCGATAAAGTATTGAATTCAACAATATATTCCGAGACTGCACTACCATTTTACTCAAGCTCCAAAAAAATTCTAAAAAATTCTGATTTCTGACCAGTTGGAATAAATTTATCACTGAAGCGTGTTTTAAAATGATTCCAAGTAACTTGATCCTCAGGAGTAGCTGCTTTAATAACATTCCACCAATTCATAGCCCATCCTTGAAGTTGACGCAATGTTAACTTTCTCTTTATCGCATCCTCGATCCCTAAATCCTCGAAGATGCGCTCACAACTATCAAGCCAATCTTGAACTTCCGTAGCCGATTCTGTTCCATGGAACGACTTCCCACCAAGACTAGTATAATCCTTGTTGAGCATGGCGAAATTGGCCCTAGGCGCCTGCACGGCTGCGCCACCACCGTTAGCAGCATTAGGAACTGCCCCCTGAACATCCCTAAGCATCTCTCTCATGAAGGTAGCGAACATTGTCCTCATATCAGGAGCATTCCTATTATTGGCCCCTGAACCCATACCCCTCGTATATCGGCTCGTCGTCCAATCTGTAAAGAGAAAACGATTAACCATCTCCATAGTGGTGTCAGTGCAGTGCGACTTCATCCTTAGATATACTAATAGTATATATATAGCTTTTGAAAACCAAAATATCACATATACGCGCTCTCATATACGTATACTATCTCTCCCTGATGTTTTCCCCTAGGTTAACTACACAACCTAGGCTCTGATACCAAGTGTGACGTCCTGCCCCGGACTAGACGACATTTCCCAGAAATGCGCTGTGCCAATGCCCATCTAGCACGGGACGGTCGTCAAGGAAAAAGGGTTTTGAAATGATGAACCACCAAGAACCTATAGTATGTCTCATAGCGCATGGATTAAAATATAATAATAACATAACTTGACATAAAACAGGCGAGACAGGGCATAAACTGGAAACTAAACCATCATAGCAGCGGAATCCAAGATGCAACTTATGATCCAAACCATTATTACAACTTCAAAATACTATCTCTAAAACAAAATAGAAAAGGTACACTACTAATGCCCAAAGCAGTGACTAACAATAACACAGGGAGAATATATGTAAATAGTACGTGGAAGTTTCATGCTCGTCTCCAGACAGCTACTTAAAATAATATTTATATCAGAGGCATAAAATAATATTTAAGAATTTCTACATATTTTTCAGAGTTATAATTTCGCTAATTATCACTAATCACCCCCCATTAGCCATAATTAGTGTAAAAACAAGCTAATAACTTAGCTTAGCCACAAATAAATGATAGATCTGAAGTTCTAACTGATTTTGCATGGATTCCTATGTATAGTAGCAGCTCTATCCCAATTTTGATGCCAATCCACCTTAATTTTGATCTAGATTAGGCAAATATATGATTAGAAAGTGATTACAAGGTGATTTGGGGGTTGGAGGCCATTGCTAAGGTTAGAGAAATGTAAATGGTGGCTATAAAACTGAAATGAGATGGTTTCCTAACTCACTTCAGCTACCCCATAACCCTAATCCCGAAATGGGTTACTGGACCATCCACTAATTACCCTATTAAACCCGCTTAAGCAGTTTTTTACCTTCCAAACCTTATTTCAGCCATATCTCCCAAACGGTAAGCCCGTTTGACAAATGTGACCACTCTACAGAAAGGTAAACCACCATCCAAATCAGTTGGAAGTGGTTTTAGGTTAATATTCCTTACCAGTCAAAAGTTATAGGCGAAACAAGATTTGATAGGGATAAAACTGTCATTTAAAATTCGGCAAAAATCGTGAACATGGGAAATGACCCCAATAGTCGTTCCCCAAAGTCACATGACCATACGACTTCGTATGTGAATAAAATAAATATTCTATGATCCTTCGATGTGTAGAACACGGGTCATTACATGATTGTTGTCCTTCAGTGATAATAGAATACGGCTGGAGAACTAATATTTGTACTACTTGTAATGTTTTTGGGCATAGTTTTTCTTTTTGTGAATTAAATTCTTCGGATACTTTGGATAATGATAATCAGATTGGTGTTAATATGGAGGAATATTCACAGTATTAAGAAGGATTTGTTAACCATGGTTTTCCAAAAAGGAATATTCAAACTGATGTTAATAAAAATGCTTGGACGTTTGTTAATCCAAAGAAAAATCAAATGTAGAAGAGGAAAAATGTTATCATCAATCCTGAGAATATAGTAAATGCTGCTGAAGCTGGTAATGAATGAGCAAATAAATTTGAACCTTTGGCAACAAATTGTAATGAAAACAATGGGGATGGATTAATTAAAGATTTAAATGATGGTTTAGTTCATGACTCTGTGGATGGAGATGAATAGATTACGAATGCAGGAGGTGATAATCCTGATCAGATTGGCATGGAAACAATAGAGGATAGGAAAAATAAAGATTTGGCAAGTTCTATAGATCCTGATGATGATTCTTTGGTTGGGAATATTTTCGAAGAAACAAACGAGGATTTGAATATTTTTCATCAATCTACTGGGTTTAACTCTGCTTCCAGTTCATCTTCTATTTTCAGTACTGCTACCATTAGTTCTTCTTCCGAAGCTGCTATGTCTTTCTCCTCCTCTTTCAGTTTCAAAGTACCTTCTTCTTCTAATGCAACTGTGGTTAATTCTTCTGCATTTGCTGGTTCTGCCTCCTCCTCACAGTCTAATCCTTCTCCTATTCAGAATGTCACTGGTTCAGGCCTTACTTTTCCTATTATTAACCCATCTCGAGCTTCTTTATCCTCCTCATCGATTGACCACTCTGGTTTGAGTTATAATAGTAATGGTCCTTCATCAGCTTCATTATCAAGACTTAAAGGGAAATTTTGGAAGGAAGTTCACGAGGGTATTGATATTGGGCAAGTTGATAAGTCAACTTCAAAGTGTGACGTAGGTAATATAAATAATGTAATTACTTCCTCTTTAACTTACTCACATTTAAGTCTCCCACCTCATATTATTTTGCCACCCCTTCTACCTTGGCACAATCTACTATGGCACATTCTGTTTCATCTCCTTCTACTTTGACACAATCTACTAAGGCACATTCTGTTTCATCTCCTTCTACTATGGAAGAATTTACTTCATCACCAACTACTTCGGCACTAACTAAAACTACTTCTATGATTTCCAAGAGGCATGCTGGTAAGAAGAAGGCCACTGAAAATGTTGATGATGAGGGTATTGATTACTCTCTAGAAGATTTTTTGCCTAATTCTATGAAATTTCCACCACGACATACTAGGAGGAATCTAAATTAAAAATGATCTGCTATGAAACTGGTTCATATATAAAGACATGTTCGTATTTGGTTTTTGCAGTTTTGGTAATTTTGGTTTAGAAATTCTTATCCGCAGATGGGAGGATTAGTGTGATTTGGTTCAGGATTCAAGTGCTCTTTCTGGTGCACTTTATTTTCTTATTATGTATGTTGATACTGAGGTTTAGCAGCTTGCTCAAGGGGTTGATAAGAGATACAATAAAGAATTGTTCTTATGGCTATTTTGTAGACATGCAACTTTGAGTTTTTTCTGGATTAATTGTATATATGCTTTTGTTTTTTCTCAATTCTGTATGTTTGAGTCAACGAGAGTGTTGTAATTAGTATTGTTTGTGGTGAGGTCATGTAACTTTTTAAATCAATCAGAGTAATAAAGAATAAATTTTCCTTTCAAAAAATAATAATACACTAGTATAGCCATAGATTTAGGGGGAGTTATAGATTTAAGAAGAGTTATAGGAAATTAGAGATTAAAGGATAGTTATAATTTCAGGGGGAGTTAAATATATTGAATTAATCTATAGGATTATTATAAGTATTGATTTATATACTTTTTGTTGATGACAAAGGTGGAGAAATTATAAAATAGGTATAGTTTGAGGGGGGAGTTAGAAGGAATTCATGGTGAAAGGGGTAGTAATTGAAGAATCAGACTGACAGGTAATATCAAGTATGAATATTTTATAACCAAGGTTGTCATCATCAAAAAGGGGAAGATTATTGGAGAATGGAATATTGATGATGTTTTGATGACAACAGCCTTGTTCAATCATTATCAATATTGATTATAATATATATATATACTAACACTTTTATCCAGAATATATATATATATATATATATATATATATATATGTATATACAGGATTTATATGTGGGTAATATAGATATTGAAGCCTGTATAGATTAAGACATTCAAAGATTTCAAAGGAGAATCAAGACTCATGAGCATCAACATATCAAGAGTTGAATATTATCAGAGTAATAGAGTCTAGTTAATATGTAAAACTCTGAATAACACTCAAATTCTGTTTTCAAATCATTTCCCTTTAAACCGATTTCAAATTATTTTCAAAATTGATTTCAAACTCTTCCTAACAAAAATTTTCTTAAGGATTTATAATTTCAAATATATATACTTTCTAAATTTCTTATACATATATATTAAAGTTTTATAATTATATAAGTTTATAATTATATTATATAGTTTTATATCATTTTTATACATATAGGTTTTAAACATATGTTTGAATTATATTCTACTATGCTTTTATGCTTGAAAAGTTATATTTTAAACAACTAGTTTTATTTTAGGAATTTCCAGACTATATATTGGTTTAAATACTTTAAATTTAAATTTAATAAGCATATGTCGACATACATAAAACAACATGTCGACATATAATTGTCACAAAATTTTAAATTTAAAAAGATGTATCTTTTCATTTTAAAACGTTTCAGAAACGGTTGTGATTCTTGGAACACTATATAAAGGCCACATTTTTGAATTTTTTCATAACTTATCATCTCCTTCTTCCCTACTTTACGTACCACCATTATTCTTCTTAAATTTCTAAGATTCTACACTTAAACTCTGCCGATTTCAATACAAATTATATCATTCTTTTTCTATTTTCAATCTTTATCAAATACTCTTTGTTTGGAAGTGCTACTCAAGAGTTCTAAGGCAATCATAATCAGAAATAGGAAGGGTGTGTGCCTTGTATCCCTAAAATTAAGGAAAAGGATAAGGTGCGTTTCTTTGTAACCCATAAATCAAGGAAAAAGAGCGGTGTTTCCCTTTTATCTTTGAAACCAAGGGTGTTGTAATTGGATACCGATATCAATAAAACTCTAGACAATCCAACGTTGTGCAGGACTGGACGTAGGAGTAATCCGAACTTGTATAAAATCTAGTGTGTTCTTTCCTTTTTTGCATTTCACTTTTGTTTATATCTGCATCTGTGATTTTTTCTGTTGTGGTATTCATTCTATGATTCATATAGTAGTTTGTGTAATTGATAATTAGTTAAGATTTCTATAAGTTCTTTAAAACACTTTTCACCTCCCCTCTAGTGTTAGTTTTTCCTTAAGATCCTTGATCCTCATCCCTAACTCAGTTTTCTCGTATAGATGGAGTCCAAATGACTAATAGTATAATCTAAGGTAGAATGAAATGGTGAACAATCAAGATAAGCAAGCGTGATGTATAAGATGTATAATTTACCAGTCACTAAAATGTTATTCTGGCTCCCTCCTAATTATAAACCATAGGATTTTACATAGGCATATACTTGTATTGATTTGGTGTTGTTACCTGATTGAGACACCTGTCACTTAAGATGTCAAATCTTGGTCAATAATTATTTTGACTTATTATATTTACTTCTTTCATAGTGACTGATTACCATTAGTACTCTCATATAACTTCTCTTTTATAGGATGTCAAACCTTTGATATGTATTTTAGTATTCTTAGGTTTCTGGTTTAGCGAAAAATCCGACCCACCGTGATGTAGGTTATTACATTGATGAATACTAATACAACTTGAACGAGAATAATATAAATGTCATACTTATGTTTTACATATATCTAAGCAAAATCTATATTTTTTCATTGTGAATTATCTATAAAATAAATTAATAACATTACACATATTTTATTGACCATGGAAACTACAAATGCCCATATTTTTAATTGAACTTGTACTTAAGTTTAAACTTCGATCCAGTTATTTTCCTAATAACTTAGGGTACTTTGTTTATTGGAAGGAATTTTCCCAAGATCTAAGTCCAGTTTGTTCATTTTTAATTAGAGGCCATACTTTTGACTCTCTATGGTAATTGAGTTTAAACTTATAGTCTTTATTATAAGAAGATTCATCATAATAACTAGGGTGGGTTAACCTAATTTTGATGATAGGACCTTTCCTATTCTTGCTGAAACCCTTTTGCGCACCTAATTTGGGGGAAATAAAATAGTTGTTAGTAGTTTTTAGAGGGTTTCCATAAGGACAAATGATGATTTCCCCATAAGCATATTCTGATCCTTCGACCAATTATTATAGCCGAAATGTTGTCACCTATCAGCGTTATGGCTGATAAGAAGAAACCAACGAAGATGCTTGTCTCCCAAGTTGCTAATTTTTCTAAAGGAAAGACATCTTATCCTATTCTGGAAGAAGGCCGGAAGAAATTTGCTACCATTGAGAAGAATTCTCTTGTTTCGAACCAAACGAAAGTTAATTTCATTCTTTGAGACTTTGGTATTACTAGTATCGTTGTTATCGCTCCTGGTGCATAACATACCATCGATAACCCTCCGAAGGTTTTTTGCATATACCGCTATGTATATCTAGCATTGTGGTTTTATTCCTTTTCCTTCCTTTATCTCATGCTTCCTCCATCATATTAATATTGCTCCGATCCAACTTTCACCAACTGTGTATGCTTATTTATAACTGGGATTGGAAGTCCTTTCACTGGAATCTGGTAGATATTCTTTGGATGCTTTCACTTTGGAAGATTTAGCCCGCCTAGTCAAGTTGAGAAAAGTAAATTCCCAGATTTATAGAGCGAAACCTTCTCTGAAGCCCATTGACGAAAGCATCAACAAATCCAGGGATTGGAATGACCAATTTCCTACATTTAATTTCCTCCGATCATATCCAGACTTTTACTGAATTTAGTAATTATTTTTTACATTTTTTTTTACTACATTTCATATTCGACTCCATTTTTCTTAATTATTACGGTAATGGTTGATTTTCTTGGGGCCATCCAAAAGATGCCCAACGCCAAAATCAAAGAGGTGATGGACAAGCTAGACGCTGCTTCTTTTACACTTGAGAAGCGGGCTTCCCTCTTAACTTTCAATATGCTCATAAAATTCTCCCTTCTTTCACCGGGCCAGAGGATCCTTGGGCTTCACTCCATAATATTGTCCTTCAAAATGAGTTTGTTATTTATCAGATGGTGATCCTTATAGCTTTTATAGCATGTCGCCTATAAGTCTTGGTACTACTTGTAGGATTTAAATTTCTTTTTTAAACTTCAAAGAACTCTTTGTTTCATTCTCCAATTACTCTTCCTTTCGTTTAAGTTACTATCTCTGGTACCTTGCCTATTGCTCCTCTTTCTAGCACCGCCCTTGCCTCGACTCAAAAGCCAAGGAATAACATGAAATTTTTGGTATGAGAGCGATAGCGCAAAAATCTTTGCTTGAAGCTCCATTAGAAGATCAATCTAGTAAGAAAGCCAAAGTTTCTGATTTTGTATCTTTTTCTACTTTGAAGGAGTGTGAGAGTATGATAATTACTATTATGGTTGTCATACAACCTTTCAATAGTCTCTAGCAGAATACTAAAAGTGAAAATTTGGTAATGGATTCTTTTACCAGGGCAGATCCTTCTTCGCACAACGACCTTTCCAGCTCTTCTATTCATTTGAGTGAAATAAAAAAGGTACTGGGTCTCTCTCTATTTCCTCCTACTACTACCAATACCATTGGCTCTTCTACCACTTTTCTTTCGTAGTCTGATTTTCCTAACCTGATGAACGCTGTTGTTGATTCTCCTTCATTTTCTTATCCAAAGATCTCTCCTGGCTCCCCATTGGATCAGAAGGCTATTATTACCTAGTAGATATTGGTAATTCTTTGACCTTGGAACTTCTTAATAATTTCATTTTCTATTTTTCATGTTCTTTCTTCTATTTTCTTGACTAGTAGGCATTGGTTTTCTTCACAAAGAGATATTGTTGAACTATTAGAGCTTAAAGAGGAAAATCGATCCTTAAAGACTCAAGTTTCCTTTTTGTTCGTAGCTAAGGATGAAGTTTTGAAAGAGCAGGATGCTATGAAGGCAATAATTTCTGAGAAGGAAAATTCCATACAAGCTTTTTCTAGCTAGAATTTGGAGCTGAATATTTCATGGGATCACTCTTAAAAAGTAAAGGAGGATCTTAGAGCTAAGTATGCATCCCTCTCTTTCGGCCTAAAGAAGAACTTCCAAAAGGAAAAGCCCCGCTTTCCAAGGTTCTAATCGCTTTTACTAATGCCAAAAGGAAGGTGGATGATTTCTTAGCTAATTCTTGTAATGAAATCTTAGCCAATACTTTCGCGAATGCTCTTGTAGTTGCATATTGTGAAAACAAGGATAAATATCTAGATTCAAGCTTTTTCACTTTACCACTGGAAACAGCCGAGAGGTTTCAAGCAAAGCTCCATAATCTTAGAAAGAGGGTTAAAGCACCACAAAAGGAGGTGGTGGACACAGTGGATCTTCTTCCTTTCGGCATTTCAATTATTAACAAAGAGTTTTCTGATGGAGAGGGTGACGATGGGGATGCTCTGCATGAAAATGATGCGAATGACACTTATTGACGTGAAAAGTGGAAACTCTCGCACACAAACCTCCAAATGTAAGTTTAATAGTAAATCTGAATTCCAAATTACGAGAAATGTAAAGGGACATACAACTTTTATAGTGGTTCGACACTAATGCCTACGTCCACTTTAAAGTAATCATTCATGATAGTTTTGTTGATATCCAAGTTCGTACAATTTACAAGTGCAAAGTTGTATAATAGAACAACTATCTTGTTATTTTCTAACTTTGACCAAAATGCTCTTCTTCTTCTTCGTTGGACCAAAGTGTGTTTAAGCGAACAACAATGGCCAATGAAAATCTTTAATGTTGAAGAGATGTCCAAAAGTTCAAATGAATGCCAAAAAGTTATAGACAAACTTCTATGTGAAGTTTATTAGTCCGAGATGAAGTCTGAAGCCATGTGAATCACCATGGAAGCCATTAATTAGCTCCAAAGAGAGCAATCCCATATGCTTAATACCAAGATAAGCCAACCCCTTTAAATGCCAAGAGAGGGGCTATTTATTGGTGAAGTACCATGCATCATCTCGAATTTCGTATCTCGAGGAGATGTAAAATTTGCATAATGGAAACTTAGCTAAAATTTCAAATCTTGAGTCAGAAAATTGTATCGTGGAAAAAGTGTCAAAAAATAGTGATCACCACGAAATGATCACCTAGAAAGTGCTAATCCACTCGTGATTAGGAGCGTGCTAGATCCTCTAGCCAATTTCGTATTGCCTTCTCTCAGGTGATTTCGGATCACCAAAAAGCTTTCCTCGGCCGAGTTGATCAAGCCAAAAGAGAGGATCCGCATGTGAGTTTCCACTCTGCGACATTGCATCGTATCCCCCCGATAAAGACTTCGCGCCATGTTTTTGTATCCTGATCCCCCAATGCATGCTCGCAGATTTCACATCGCCTCCTGATGTGATCAAGGATTTCGAGTTTTCAATTTTCGTATCCTGGCATTCGACTCCTAGATTTGGCAAAATGCGGGGCTTGTAAAGGCAGGCGCACACATGTGATTTTTGATGGTTTCATGTCGATCGCGTAATTTTGAAGTGCCAAACTTGGTAGTTTTCCAAATGGCTGATTCGTGCCAAGATGAATTGCACAACTGAATTTTGGTGATCAATACGTGTCATGCAACACTTTTTACGTGATCAACGCTAAGTCTGCCAAAATCCAAAATAATTTCCTTTAATGAGTTTTGCCACGTGATCGGACCGAGGTGCTCAAGGATTTTGAGTTGATCGGACCAAGTTGATTACATAATTTTACCATATTGGATTTTCCAAGGTTATTAACGACCTTTCCAAACTGATAACAATGATTTTAAAAATCGATGATATTTCCAACCTTTTCCTAACACTTCACTACTTCGACCAAATTGCTTTGTGTTTCCGATGATGTTCTCGAGACTCGTGCACATCGCTAGCCATAATCTTAATGTGAAGCGGGTCAATACGTCGCCTCCCAAAACATAATTTAGTTAACCAAAAGGGAGATGTGTTTTGCGAGTAAACCATAAATACAGAAATTCGTAAAACAAAGCGAGAAAAAGTCCAGAGTGAACTTCAATAACCAAAAAGCCAAAGAGCCATGATCGCACCGGATCGTATTAAGCATGGAAGCAAAGCCTAAAATCCAATGAAAACCAACCGCTCCAGATCATTTCTCGAGTGATAACCAGAATGACCATACTTGGGAAGTCGGGCAAACATGGAATCAGTAAAACCAAAGACATAGATGGGTCTGTGAAGCCTTGCCAAGCCCTAGCAAGAGGACCAGGGATAAGATGGATAAATAAAGTACTTTCTCAAGTTGTAATTCGATATCGATTCAACCAATTTTATCTCATTGGAGGAATCCGTAACTCATCTCCATGGGTCCAACCCATTGCTCTTCGGCGACGGGACTCATGGTTTATCAATATGAACCCATCTTATCTCTTCGACGACGGAATTGATTGTTCATCGATATGAGTCCATCATATCGGTCTATGGCAATGAAACCCATAGTTCATCAATATGAGTTCATCCTATCTCTCTCTGAAAACGGAACCCATAGTTCGTAGATATGAGTTCATCCTATCGCTCTCTAGTGACGGAACCCATAGTTCATCGATATGAGTCCATCCTATCGCTCTCTAGCGACGAAACCCATAGTTCGTAAGTTCATCCTATCATGCTCCGGTGATGGAACTTATCTGTATGAATCCATCCTATCACTCATTGGTTACGGAGTTCGTATTTCATTATATGAATTCATCTATTCACATTAGGTGAAAGGAATTCATGTTTCCTTCCTGCAAATCTATCCAGTCATGGTTTGGCCATGGGATTGATAGGAAATTACACAAGCCCATCCAACCACCTCTTAGCGAAAGGATTTAGCATTTTAAGTTTTTAACTTCATCACTCTAGGTAAAGAAAAGACATCATTAGTATCATTCTCTATAAAGGGCGATTTTAAGAAAAGACACAAATAAGACACAAGCAAAAAACAAGTTGGGAGAAATAAGATGTGACAAATCCTCTTTGTTCACCATCTAGCTATCGCCGCCTCTATCATGAGATGGTGATTTATGTTCGGGACCAAGGTCCTCCTCGGTTTTGATTTGTATATGAATGCCCATGCTTGGGAGATGATGTTTCAGTGTCAGCATAGCCTAGGAGATTTCCATTTCAGACATGCTCCTCGACCAAGTCTCAGAAGTGCCTGTAATTATTGGTGTCATGAATATCTAGGTTGTGGAATAGGCAGTGTCTTCTAGACCTCCTCTCACTCTCATTGGGCTCTTAGGGAGCCAGTTTCCTATATGGGAGATGCTCTCGCGTATCCAATTAGATCCTTTCCAGAGGTGCATTCAGCTTAGCGTAGGAAGGGTATTTAAGGGTATTTATTCCCTTTCCTATTTTTCTTCTAACCATCCTGCTCGTCTTCTACTTTGCTCTTCCCATCGTCACGTTTCACTCTAGCTTCAAGCGCCACATGATCATTTAGAGCATTCGCTTCAACCTTGCTTTGAGCATGCGCATCCTCTTGGTGCAAGCCTATCAGCCTCGAAATAAAACTCGTCAGACCCCTTGGGGGATCAATTTGCAAGCTAGCATTGAATTCAGATTTGTCGGCCACTCCAGCTATGGTTACCACTAATAGCATAGAAGGCCTTGCCCCATCCACCGAATCCAGAACCGCATTGAATCTTTCCAAGTACTTCCGCAAAGTCTCTCCCGACCTTTACTTGATACTCGTCAATGTCATCACACTGCTGGGAGAAGCTATATTTTCTATGAACTGCCCTATGAATCAATTTATAAGTTCATTCCATGAGCCAATTGATCCACTGCTGAGTTGCCTAAACAAAAAGCAGTTAAATCCTATAAGAACATGGAGAATTTTTTTGCCATGAGATCGGGAGATGCCCTCAGCACATCCATGTGCCTGATATAGCATGTTAGATGTGCGCCAGGATCCAATCTCCCATCGTATTCTACCAAAATAGGTAGTTTGAAATCCAGGGAGCCCTCCATTTGATATGTTAAGAGTGAAGGGGTACGGGTCACATCCTTTGCCGGAGGTTCAAGCTCGAGTTACACGCCGTACTAGTTCTGCTAACTGGTTGCCATTGATAGTGAGTTGAGATGCCTAGCCCCTGTGCCTTAAGAGAAATTCGGGAATCTACGGTTCGGGATGCACTCCATCAAACCTCTCTATCAGAGTTCCAAGCCTTTCAGCATTATGCAAATCCAAATTAGCCACTGGTTGCCTTTCGATAGGAACTTTCGGTCCAATCATAACCTGTGGTGCCACTAGCGGCATGATCCTTGCTCCTATAACTGTAGGAGCACTTCCATTATGTCCTTTACACACCTTCGCCTAAGTAGTATTTCCAGTTCCAAACCACAAACAAAAACGTCTTGAGCCGTGGTCGTCTTGGGGGTTAGGGGTGTTGCACCCCAATCTGCTTTAAGGGATTACTCCCAAGTCCAGAGCCCCATTCTGAGGAGCACTAGAAACTTGTACCGGTGATGTCTACTTGGCCTGCCTACCTTCCCAAACCCTAAATCTAGCCTCCATTCGATGAGAAAAGTATCCACCGCTTCCTCTTGTCGCTCAAGTCGAGCGTTCAAATCCAAAGCTAAACCCTTAACGATCTTATCCACATCCTCTCGAGTAATAAAGTTTGAAGAATTTCCAATCGAAGAGAGCTCCTGACTTCCTTTTTCTCCAGTATCTTGAGCCTCAATAATGGCATCAAGCTTCTTGTTATTAACCATGATGAAAAGCGAGCGATATCTGTTTTCGAAACAAAGCCAATGTCGAAATCCGAAACCAAAGTTGAAAACGAAAATCAAATCCGAAGGCTAAATATGCGTACCAAAACCAAAGCCGAAGTTGTCCCGTCCCTTTCTTGGTGCACCAAAGTGTTGATGTGGAAAAGTGGCAACTTTCGCACGTCAACCTTAAAAAGTAAGTTTAATAGTCAATCCGCAATCCAAATATCCAAAGTACGAGAAATGTAAAGGAACACACAATATTTACAGTGGTTTAGAAGTAACACCTATATCCACTTTATAGTAATCATTCGAGTTTTTTCGATTACATTGTTTATCCAAGTTCGGACAATTTAAACGTGCAAAGTTATATAGTAGACAACAAATATCTTGTTAGTTCCTAACTTTGACCAAAATTCTCTTCTTATTCTTCTTCTTCTTTGTTGGACCAAAGTGTGTTTGAGCAAACAACAATGGCCAATGAAAAGCTTTAATGTCCAAGAGTATTCAAAAATGTCAAAGAAATGTCCAGTAGTCCCAGTGAATGCCAAAAAATTGTAGGTAAATTTTTATGTGAAATTTACAAGTCCAAGATGAAGTCTGATGTCATGGGAATCACCATTTAAGCCATTAATGAACTTCGAAGAGTGCAATCTCGTATGCCCAAGGACCAAAAAATCCAAGTCAAACCAACCCCTTTAAATGCCAAGAGAGGGGGTATTTATAGATGAAGTTTCTATGCATCAGCCCGAATTTCGTATCCCGAGGGGATTCAAAATTCGCATCATGGAAACTTAGCTAAAATTTCGAATCCTAAGTCAAAAAACTGCATCTTGGAAAAAGTGTCAAAAAATAGTGATCACCACGAGATGGTACCTAGAAAGAGCTGATGTGCTCATGATTTGAAGTGTACCAGATCCTTTGGTCAATTTTGTATCGCCTCTACCTAGGTGATTTCACATCACCAAAAAGTTTGCCTGGGCCGAGTTGCTCAAGCCAAAAGAGCGGATCCACATGTGAGTTTCCACTCTGCCACTTCGCATTGCATCCCCCGCCCGATTAAGACTTCGCACCATGTTTACGCATCCTGATTCCCTGATTCACACTCGCAGATTTCGCATCCTGACATTCGACTCCTAGATTTGGAAAAACGCGGAGCTTGCCAGGGCAGGCACGCGAATGTGATTTTTGATTATTTTCACGTGTCGATCGCTTTATTTTGAAGTGTCAAACTTAGTACTTTGCCAAATGAATATGAGTTGCGCAACTGGATTTTGGTGATCAACATGTGTCATGCAACGCTTTTTATGTGATCAATACTAGGTTTGCCAAAATCTAAATTATTTTCCTTTGACCACGTGATCGGACTGAGTTGCTCAAGAATTTTGAGCTGATTGGTCCGAGTTGATCACGTATTTTTACCTTGTCGTATTTTCCAAGATTATTAATGACCTTTCCACTCCAATAATGATGATTTCCAGAATCGACGATATTTCCAAACTTTTTCAAACATGTTGCGACTTTGACTAAATCACTTTTTGTTTTCCGATGACGTTCTCGAGACTTGAGCGCGTTGCTAACCATAATTTTGATGTGCGATTGTTTTGCCCAAAAGCGGGTCAACAATACTCATGATGACTACGACGGTAATGGGTGTGCTAAAGAGAATACCAGTAGTCATGATGCTGGAATAGGTGACATTGGTCATGAAGCACATCCGATGACAATGATAGGGGTGCTAAAGAGAACACCCCGTATGAAAACATATGTTCCTTTTTGGCTATGCAGTTAAAGCGCTTTGTTATTCTGTAGCTATGGAGGTGCAAAAAGGTGTAGCAGGGATAAAACGAGGAAATAGTGGAGGTTCAAAAAGGTACATTAGATGTAAAAATAAGTATTTTAAAATGAATTAATTATCATTGTCACATTATTTGTGTGGAAGAAACTAATATTTATAAACCTTATATAATAAAATCAAAGAATATCATGGTTACACACATTAGAGTTGACGACTATAATAGATTTCTACGATATATTAAACATATATATATGTTAAAATTATCTTTTTACACTAAGTTTATTTGACTTGTTTTAAAAGAGAGAAATAGTCAAATAAAACTTCATATATTAATACTGCTAAAGTTGGTGCTATAAAGCATTAATTCAACAGAAGCAACGAGAAAAAAGGGCTTAAAGAAGATCTACTGCTTGACAGTGCTAAATAGAAATAGCGTAGCGGTTGAAGAGCAATATGGTTATAACAGAGATTTTGCATGGCTTTAACTAAACAGATTTTTAGTGATAGTGGCCATTTCATAAATATACGGCTTCGAATGATCATTTTGACTTGGATTTAGTTAAACGATAACTAACTGAAGTTATACCTCTGTTATGCCCTATATAAATAGAGATATAAATCATATGGTGCACTCTTTTGATACACTATAAGAGCATGAGAAATGAGCATTCAAAAGGGGACGAAAGTAGAATGCATTCTTACGATATGAAAATGACATTTAAAACAAGTATCTTAACTATTTTGATATAAATATTTTATTTCAATTCAATTATACTAAAGTATAGATAAATGTATATATAATGCTCATCTATTGTGAAATGCTAGAAATTTAAGATTAAAATGGAAACTTTTATTATATATTAGTTGCTCCAAACAAAAAATTGCATTGCATCTCTTTTCTAAATTTTTCTACCAGATATACCACGATCGATCTATGCTCCAACATTATCCTTGGATCATCCTTATATTGCATTATCATACTTTTACTAATATTTTTTGCCATCTCTGCATGCGAAGAAGCTACATTAGGATGATATCTATGATAAGAGAAAGTAGGAGCATATCGATGTAGATGCACAAAAGCCTGAGAAGCATGAGCGTTGATCTCAACAGCATTGCTCATGAGAAAGTAGTCATCACATCTAGATGTCAAGCTAGACATTGGCAGGTGGAGCCTTCAGGATTGGGAACTTGTAGGAAAGATTCTGATACAACCGCTAAATATCATATTCAACTTGCGGACTTTTAAAGACAGACAAACTTTGAATGGTGTCCTTTTTTCTACCTTAGCATATTTTTATATGGGCATATATATATATATATATATATATATATATATATATATATATATATATGAGCTTTCTAAGGCCCCTGACCTACCGTGATTTGTACTAATCCAAATCAAGCAAGATTCTGAAGATGTTCAATCCATATATATATACTATCATATATTCAAAATTTGATCTCATTCCAACATTCGTAGAATAATACATATATGATGTTTAAATTTAACGGTTCAAATAAATATCTGAATGGTGAACAATTGAGCTAAGAAATTTTGATAATGTTACGATTGTCAGAATGAGCTCAAATTTTGGATAGATGATAATATATATGTGAATTGAACGTCTGCAAAATCTTATTGGATTTGAATTAGTGTAGCTCATGGTAACATAGGGGTGCCAAAAGGTGCTACAAAACAGGGACGCTTCGGAGCGCTCCTCATATACATATATGTATATGTATATATATATGAAGTGTTCAAGAGCACCCCAAATAGTGCAGCATGGTGGGCGCCAAATGTTGAAATCAAAAAATGATCATAACACCAAAGGTGTTTTCTCAATACTTTACCAAAAGGTATGAAATAGAAAAATTGAGCCAAAAAGTGTAAAAACAAGTAAAAACACGAGAATTTCAGAGTGGTTCGGACAATTTAGACCTACGTCCACTACAGTAGCAAGTTTCATTATCACTTTTGACTTTACAAAGTACATGATTTCCCCCTTTTCACTCATGTCACTCATTTTTCAATAATTTTCACTATGAACTCTATTTTCTCTCTTTTTTTGCTCCTGATTTTCACTTGAATTTGCGAAGGAATCGGTGAGATCACTTGTTTTGTGATGATGGTTGTATGGATCTTCTATCACTTTAACAATTAGCTGATCTTCATTAGTTCCACAGTGAATTTGTGTTAGTTCTAGGCTTGAGAGAGAATTATTGGAGATTAGAGTAGCTTTACTTGAGCTTGAGAGATTCCTAATGGAGTTTGGAGAGGATTTGATCCATTTGTTGTTGGAAGAAGATGGATTGAGTTTGAGAATCCATTAATCGAGCATGAAGTGTTTGAGAGTGGTGGAGAAATAATTTGGACAACCCTTCGGGGTAGAAAAATCGGTCCCTTGAATGGTGGAGAAGTAGGGTATTTATAGGTGTCGTTTTGAGGTAGTGGCAAAGCTGAAAATATGGTGTGCAGGCTATGGGCCGATCATAAAAATATTTACAAAAATGCCACTGGACAGCTGGCAACAACTGACATGTATTTTGAGGTCGACCCAAAATATTTACGAAAATGCCACTGGGTAAATTTTCCGACCGACCCACTTTGATACCGACTGATCCAAAATATTCAAACATTACCGACCAGGAAAATATGAAGCTGACCGACCGTTCTGCATTAAGGCTACCGACACGTGCTGTAATATTTTATTTCCGATCCACTTTATATTTTAACAGACTGACCCTTCCATTTTAACAGTACCGACCCATCATGTTTGTTGAAGCCGACTTTTTGTTTTAGAGCCGACCCATCTGATAGTGGAAGGAACCAACCCTGAATGTGTTCACATTCTCTGCAAGCCTTCTTATTATGCTACCACATGTCCATTTTTCTTGGATATAGTTTGCGATCAGTTCATGTGCACAAGATGTTGCCATACGTTAATCCATGGAGATTGTTGATGTCTTTTCACTTGGAATCGACCTATAAAATTACACTAAGGTCACCACTCATTCATTTAAGGCCGGCCCATACTATTATTTAAATACTGATCCATGTTAAAACATGCAGATAATGATTCATTCTTCCCCAGTTTAGGACCAAACCCCCTAAACTATACTATATAATTTAACCGCTTTCATATAGGGCCACGTCGCAATCTTTTGTGTTGCAACCGATCCTTATTTTAAAAGAGTACCGACACATCAGTTTTTTACATACTGATCTGTATTCTAATCGTTTCATGTTATATTATATGCGCCAATTCATTAGCATTGTACAGAGTTCCACTCTTATGTGGCCACGTGTCTTATTGCATGCACATAAATATATTTGGTTCTTGGATTGCAAACAAGCAACACACATGATACATCCAGCTCTAACGAATGATGCACCCGACCCATGCAAAGCTTACATATGAGATGCCACATATGTATAGAACACTTGAAGCTGATATGTCTTCATACGTTTGACAATATATGTGTAGTTTACCCTTAGTTATGTTACATATATACGATATGCATGTAGGTTTGCCTGGTCCATATGTGTAACTATCATTACGTTTGCATGTCTATGCTCTTGTGCACAAATATCTAACGCGTACTATTTATATAGTGCTAACCCATATAATACACGAATGCCATCACGTGAATGTGTCTTCATGCAGTTTTATAACCAAAGTTTGGGCATGTTCAAGAACTGGGCACGTGGACTTCTTCTTTGTGACAGTGCCAATTCCGTGTATGCATTAGTTGGTTCCAAGTTTAATGTAATTAAAGCATGTTGGTCCATCACAAATGTGTCATACGCTAGTTTATTGAATGATTCACTTTTTAGAGATATAGGACCGACCCACATGGCGAATACATGACCGACCGATTAAAACAACACCAAAAAGTAGTATTTAAATGTTAACGATCTATTTCATGTGCATTTGACTGATTACTTCTGACCCGTGTTTTTAACAGGGTTAACATTTTCCCCTCGAAGCTAGTATTTTTGCTTGTGAAAAATGCAAGCTTCGAAACTGTTGTTAATATTCAAATGCACATGAATAGATCATAGATAAATGTTTAAGACAGATCAGAGTGTTTTTATTTTCTAGCACATAAGCTATTGGATTTGGGCACCCAAGCTTGTTTGCATTGCATATGGAACTTGCATTTGCTATTCGTCAATGTTGTGTTGTATGTGGACGTTTGAATTCTAGAATTTGTCGTTGACAATATTGTGTTTGTGTGTGATCGCCCTGGCTTTAACTCGGGCCTGAGTGCATAAAACAAGTAGGATTCGCGATGGCTTGGCCACGATCGATTTTCAGTGGAATGGCCGTGACCAATTCGCGCTAATTCACTTATTTTACGAACTCCCTTAGCCGTTGGAATTTATTGATGCAAAGCATACTTTCTAAAGCAAATAACTATCGTGCATTTTTCACCGCTACAACCTGTTCTGTAACAATAAAAACATTGCACATTTTTTCGGGCCAATATTTTGTTATCGACTGTACTTTATTGGAATTTCGATTAAAGGTTCCGAGGCTAGAGCGACCGCAGCTTTTGGATTGTAAACGAATCAGTATTTGGTTATTCCTCATTATTTTGATAATTTTCTAGAAATATGTCATTCTGTGCTAACCCAGTATGTCTTTTAATCCAGTGTGCACCTATTCTGGCATTTCCAAAATTTGTCGCAAGACTGCTAGGGACAGAAGAATTTGCTGACTGTCTATTTTCAGATATGTTGCAGTAGCTTAGTTAGATTTAGAAATTTGAATTACAATTCAGTACGCCCGCTTGGGGAGGTCTTTGGATTCGATGCCCCCGATTGGGAAGCACTTAAATTTTGTGCCCCCACTAGGGGAGGACTTATAATTTTGCCTCTGCTATGGGAGGTCTTTTAACCTTGCCTCTACTATGTGAGGTCAAGACTTTTAGTTTGCCCTTGCTATGGAGGGACTTTTATTCGTCACATCTGAGATAATCAGATGTTATGCAAATGAATTTCTTCATTCTTCACATCTGAGATAATCAGATGCTACGTAAATGAATTTCGTCATTCTTCACATCTGAGATAATTAGATGCTACGCAAATGGATTTCCTCATTCTTCACATCTGAAATAATTAGATGTTACGCAAATGAATTTCATCATTCTTCACATCTGAGATAATCAGATGTTACGCTAGTGAATTTCATCATTCTTCACATCTGAGGTAATCAGAAGCTATGCAAATGGATTTCCTCATTCTTTACATCTGAGATAATCAGATGCTACAAAAATGGATTTCCTCGTTCTTCACATCTAAGATAATCAGATGTTACACAAATGAATTTCGTCATTTTTCACATCTGAGATAATCAGATGCTACGCAAATGAATTTCCTTATTCTTCACATCTAAGATAGTAAGATGATACGCAAATGAATTTTATCATTCTTCACACCTAGGATAATCAGATGTTATGCAAATGAATTTCGTCACTCTTCACATATGAGATAATCAGATGCTAAGCAAATGAATTTGATCATTCTTCACATCTGAAATAATCAAATGCTACACAAATGGATTTCCTCATTCTTCACATCTAAGATAATCAGATGCTACGCAAATGGATTTCCTCATTCTTCACATCTGAGATAATAAGATGCTACGCAAATGAATTTCGTCATTCTTCACATCTGAGATAATCAGATGCTACACAGATGGATTTCCTCATTTTCACATCTGCGATAATCAGAAGCTACGCAAATGGATTTCCTCATTCTTCACATCTGAGATAATCAGATGCTTCGCAAATGAATTTCGTCATTCTTCACATCTAAGATAATCAGATGCTACACAAATGGATTTCCTCATTCTTCACTCTGGGATAATCAGATACTGTGCATATGGATTTCGTCATTCTTCTTATATGAGGTGATCAGATGCTACGCAAATGGATTTGAAGGTTGTTGTGTCATTCCACCTGGCAGGCACCAGTTCCTTTGTCGGACGCTTGACTTGGCAGGCTATCTCAGTTTAGGAACTGGGGCTTTTAACCTCTCACTTGGGGAAGTGCCCCTTCGACATAAGTTACAACCCTCTTATTTGTTTGTCGTGGCGCTTGTTTGTTGTTTGAATCTTTGCGACTCTTCCCATTCACTTTCCAAGACGGTGCTTTTCCATTTTTGCATTTGTACATTTTGATGTTTACTGCATTTATCACTTGAACTAGTGTTGTTGGGGTCGCTATGTTTCGTCAGATGTTAAAGGAACAAGTGCCTGACAGATAGCCTGCAATATGAAATCATCTTTAAATAAAGTTTTGATTTGACATAAAATTTTGCAAGCAAGAAATTTATTCTGACAGATATGCTCTTAGTCACAGAGCTAA
This sequence comes from Allium sativum, assembly GCA_030737875.1. NCBI lineage: Eukaryota > Viridiplantae > Streptophyta > Magnoliopsida > Asparagales > Amaryllidaceae > Allium > Allium sativum. The sequence goes on from CM060924.1 coordinate 840,767,955, forward strand.
TGTTTAGTACAGTGTTTGTAGAATATTATAGGCTGTTATATGAATTTGAAATACAACATGAAGTAGTGCATGAAGTAAAGTTGTGGCGATGATGATCGCTTATTCCAGGCCATCGAATTTGGAGTGCCAATCAACGGTAGTCATCCAATGATCGACCTTGTATCAACTCGTGCTGGGGTTTCATTACTTGGACCGGTTTGATTTGCGGGTGCACTTTGCCCCTGAAGAGATGGAGCAGAGTTTGAGGCTTGCAGATTTTTAACATACTGCTGCAGTCTGTTTTTTCTTGATCAATTCCTCTATGAGGTTCCTCAAATGTCGGCATTCATTAGTGTTATGACCAGGCTGGTTGTGAAACCTACAGAACTTTCCCGAGTTTTCCGCTTTATCACCTACCCTTATCAGATTTGGTTCTGCATATTCTTTAAAATTATTTGTTGCAAGATAAATATTCTCAGGACTGTCATTCAAAGGCGTCTACTCTAATGAGCTAAAAAGGCGAGACTTCTTATAACCTTTGTTGCTCTTCCCATCGTTGGCACACTTCTGTCCCTGAGTGTTCTTCTGGTCATGTTGAGTAGCATCATTTTTGGGAGCTTTAAGAAACTGGTTAACATCAATAATCTGAAAAAGCACAGGATTATTGTCTACTCTCATATACTCCTTTTCTTTTTTATAGAATTTTTCAAGCGTGTTTGGTTCTTTCATTTTAACCCGTCTACCAAATTCGCTCTTCTGATCTATGGCGCAGATTAGAGACATTAAGATCATGCGGGGTTCGGGATTCCCCAACTCAGATAAAGAAGTTGAACCACTTGAGGAAAGCTTTTATAGACTCACCCGGATTATGATTCATTAATGTTACAGAATAACATCCTTAGTCTTGGTAGTTTACAGCCTAAACTGCTCCATGATTTTCAGAGTCAAATCTTCATATCGGTCAATGGATTTTGGCGGTAGCCTAGTAAGCCATAATGATGCCACGTACGCCTTCTAGATAGAAAGGGAAGCACACACATTTTATCTCATATGTTGTTTTGGCTGCATTCATGTGCCATTCATATTTGTATAGGAAGTGATTCGGATTAGAAGTCCCGTTGTACGGAGGAAGAGTAGGATGAGTGAACTTTTTAGGGAACTCGGCTTTGCGGATCCTCTTCGTGAATGGATTTTTGATGGGAGAGAAGTCCCATTCTCTTTCACTGTCATTGCGAGCCATGTTATCTTTCATGATTTTCTTTATCATACTCTGAGTATACTCCTTCGAGTTGTGTCGTTCCGTAGAGTGGACTTCGATCACTTTTCCGGATGCTCGTCTTGGCGAGCGATCGCGATTAGTGGATCTACGTCTTTTACCTCCACTGTGGGGAGGTGCCCCCTTGGTGGACTTGCAACTCGTTGGGTATTTCGTTCGGAATGGCTTTTACTTTTCGGCTTTGAATCCTGAACTTCAGCTTCGTTCCTATTACTTTCCCATCCATCGAGGCCTTCCATATTATAGTTACGATTATGATCAGCAGCCGTCGAAATCGTATTCTCTTCAAGGTCGACATGAACCTTTTGAGGAGGAGTGGGATTTGCTTAAGCATTTATAAGAGCGTTCACTTTTTTCATCAAAGCATCATTAGCATCCATTAATGCTTTATTTGAAGTCTGCATTCGTTGGTTAAGATTGGCCACAACGACATCTAGTTCAACTCTGGTTACCCCGACTCCACCTACTGAGTTTTCTCTAACTTCAAAGTGGTTGGTAAGTGGTGTAGTCTCGTCGTTAGCAATGTTGTCGGCTTCTCCCACGGTTTTACTTGTAGTTTTCTAAGATTTTGCCATTATTTCGGACATGTCTTTGAATTTTGGAGAGAAGTCGTCCATTGGCCCAAATCTTAGATTTAGAGAATTTGTAGTATAAGCAGGCTTGGAACTTCAATGCAAAGCTCTTAAATTTGAGAGAAGTGCGAAGGAGGCCCCACGGTGGGCACCAAATGTTGAAATCAAAAAATGATCACAACACCAAAGGTATTTCCTCAATACTTCACGAAAAGGTATAAAATAGAAAAATGGAGCCATAAAGTGTAAAAACAAGTAAACACATGAGAATTTTAGAGTGGTTTGGATAATTTAGACCTACGTCCACTATGATAGCAAGTTTCATTATCACTTTTGAGTTTACAAAGTACATGATTTCCCCCTTTTCACTCATTTTTCAAAAAAAATCACTATGTCCTCTCTTTTCTCTCTTTTTTTGCTTTAGATTTTCACTTGAATTTTCGAAGGAATAAGCGAGATCTCTTGTTTTGTGGTGCTGGTTGTATGGATCTTCAAACACTTTAACCATTAGACGACCTTCATTAGTTCCACGGTGAAATTGTGTTAGATCTAGGCTTGAGAGAAAATTAGTGTACCTTTATTTGAGCTCGAGAGATTTCTAATGGAGTTTGGAGAGGATTTGATCCATTTGTTGTTGAAAGAAGATGGATTGAGTTTGAGAAGCCATTAATGGAGTTTGAAGTGTTTGAGAGTGGTGGAGAAATAATTTGGACAGCCCTTCGGGGTATAAAAGTCGGTCCCTTGAATGGTGGAGAAGCGGAGTGTTTATAGGTGCCGTTTTGAGGTAGTGGCAAAGCTGAAAATATGTTGTGCAGGCTATGGGTCGGTCATAAAAATATTTACAAAAATGCCATTGGACAACTGGCATGTATTTTGAGGCCGATCCAAAATATTTACGAAAATGCCACTGGGTAAATTTTCCGACCAACTCACTTTGATACCGATCGACACAAAATAGTCAAACATGACTGACTAGGAAAATATGAAGCTGACCGACCGTTCTACATTAAGGCTACCGACCCATGCTGTAATATTTTAATATCGATCCATTTAATATTTTACCAGATCGACCGTTCCATTTTAACTGTACCGACCCATCATGTTTGTTGAAGCCGCCTTTTTGTTTCGGAGCCGACCCATATGATAGTGGAAGGAACCAACCCCGCATGTGTTTACATCCTCTGCAAGCCTCCTTATTATGCTGCCATGTGCCCATTTTTCTTGGATATAGTTTGCAATCAGTTCATGTGCACAA